>BTSX01000001.1:1244927-2489854 GCA_036245825.1 Pristionchus entomophagus | reverse complement strand
TGAACAAGACGGAGGTTGGGAATCGGGATGGTTGTAGCTGCATATAGTAGGATGAGAGGGGCAATAACCACACACCAAAAAAAGATCAACAACTAACCTCTTGCGAGCGTGTATGCTTTTCTTCTGATTGACAAAACTGCTCTGTCTAGAAGAGCATAACAAGACCGTGTATAGATCTGAAAATATTCGATGACTGGACTAAGGTAGGTCAAGGTGTATACGAGAAATGACACGGAACAATGAGTAAAAAGTCCGATAAGAGAGCTTTCACACGGTGAAAGCGAACGAGAATGAATTTAAAGCAGGTGGGAGAAAGCCTTAGGGGGGGGGGGGGGAATCGGGGCTTGACTCCTCCTTCCTCTAATTCATCTCCTCCCTCTGCTCGTCTGGTTCCTCCTCACTGCGCGTGTTATTTCTCATCGTGGACGTATCTCAAAGTCTCTTCTCGAAAACAGAATTCGTCAGTCCTCTCCCCACTATCTTTTCTGGAAAGTTTCTACTTCAAGCGATGCTCCCTCTACTCTCTTCGAATCTCGGAATGGGAGAAGTCAGAGCTGGAAGATTCAAATGAGAAAGGGAGATAGTAAAGGAGACTTATGGTGGGAGAAGAAGGTAATTTGTGTGTGAGTAGAGATCCTGTCATAAATGGAATGACTGGATACTCTAAAAACCACATGTGATTAAACTTCTACTATAACTAAAGACGTCTGAACTTAGAGCTTGAGAAGATTGGCAATCGACTATCAAAATGATTACATGCTACCTCCTTCTCTTCACCCCCTCCCCACTCTATCTTCCCTAAGTGTCCCTTTCCGTGGTATTGTAATTGATCACTTGTGAAGTTACATTGAATACTTTATCAATAATACAAATTTTCGTGATGGACCCTGATGGGTACAGCTTAGAAGTCCTCTCGAGAATGAACGAGGCTGTGATTTGAGTTGGATGTTGCTGCAAATAGTGAATAGTGAGTGGTGGACCAACCAAAGAGCAAAGATCAACAACTAACCTTTTGCGAGTGTGTCTTCTTTTTCTTCCAATTGATGAATCAGCTCTTTCTAGGAGAGCACGTTCAGATCTTGTAAAGATCTACAAAGATTCGATGACTGGACGAAGGTAGGTCAAAGAATGAAAGAGAAACGACACGAAACAATGAGTCAAAAGCCCGCTAAGAGAGCTTTCACATAGTGAAAGAGAACGGGAATGATGTAAAGCAGGTGAGAGGAAGCCTTAGGAGGAAATCGGGGCTTGACTCCTCCCTCCTCTCCTTCATCTCCTGCCTCTGCCCGTCTAGTCACTCTTCTCTGAGTGAGCTATCTCACTCAAAGTTATCTCCTGAATCTTCTCTCCAAAACAGAAAACGTCACCTGCGGCTTCTTTTCTCTCGTCCTCTTCCTTTCTCACCTGGGCGCACGTCTTTTCCTCAATCAATGCCCTTCTCCCTCTTCCCTCTTCTAGGAATGTGAGAGCCAGAGTTGAGCTAAGCGAACGACAAAAAAGGCAATGAGGAACTTAGAGGGGACCATTATTGAGATAGAAGTCAGATGCCTTCAATAGAGGGAGTCGGAACTGTTTGAGAGAGAAAAAACAAGAAATGAGGTTCGAGAGAAAAAGACAAGGAAAGTATCCTATTATTTACATAATTGATAATACGCAAAGATAATTGTTTCTTTTTTTTCTTTTCTTTTCGGTAAAGGGACAATGGGAACTTGGTATGTCATGGTAAACATAAGTTTCTTATCAAAAACAGAAGACATCAGTACTATCTTCTTCCCTCCTTCGTCTGACAACTTCATTCGATGCCATCTCTTCTCTCTTCTCCTCTCAGTATGTGGGAAGTCAAAATTGGAAGATGCAAACGATTGATTCTTTCCCTCTCCTTCTCTACCTGTCCCCTACCACTTCATCTCCCCTGTCCCCAGGGAAATATTACTTGAATTAGTTGGCTATCACCGCGGAGGCGGCAATATAATTCGAGTAGATAATAAGTCATCGGAAGGAAGGAAGACATGTACTATTGAGAAAGCGATGCTTAGCACATACGTGGAATTGTGCTACCGTCTGGTCCTGTGGCCTAATGGTTAAGGCGTCGGTCTCCTAAACCGAAGATTGCATGTTCGAGTCCTGCCAGGATCGAAACATTTTGCTCTATTTATAGACATGTTGCGTTAATTGTCGAAAGGTGTTTCACCTGAATCGGATAGTGCACTGTCTTATCTGTCCGCTTGCTTACTATAAGGCATCTTAAAATGATTAACTTTTCTGCAAATAGTTTCCAATCAAAAAAGTCTCTCATTATTATTTTTCGGCAATTCACTTGAGACCGAAATATAATTGACCAAACAGACGTTGAAATCGATATCTGAATGACTCAATTAACTATCCTTTGATATTCGAATATGATTTGTCCTAATTCGTCCTGTTCTTTATTCTCGCTCTTTCTCACGTCGTCGATCGGTCTACTCTTTCCCTCTCCCAAACAATGAATAGTTGTTTGCTTAATCTTATGAATATCCGAATAACAATTCGACTATCCTCGCTATCCGATTAACTTGTTATTTGATTGGTCGGTCATGCAAATAGGCGAGCCAATCGAATAATACGTCATTCTTCGTCATTCACGTATCGGCTAGAGTTGTTAGGCGGTCTCTAGAATTCATTGTCGAAATTCAATTCATTATTCCGTGCCATTAGGTTCTTCTCAGTCGATGAATGGAAAGTGAGTCACGGATCTTTATCTATTTATGTAGGAGTATCATTCGGATTCAATCACTGGGTAAGGTTCAAAGCGCAAAGCCCAAAATCCAACAGACACAGAGACTGATCTGTGCCGGAGGGAAAGCTTCTCCATTTGACAATCAAACTCCGCCTCCAAAGTCCCGCCCATGTGTGTTCAAACAATCAGCCCCACGGGGTACGCTAGATCTGGCGAACCTTTCGATTCTCAAACCATCCTTCATCAGTCAGTCATCATTCACTCTTCATCTCTTCATCTCAACACCACCTCGTCTCCTTCCTCTCCTCTTCTTCCTTTCGTGATGCCAATCGCCGTGAAATTGGAGAAGCTGAAGAATCTGCAATGGAAGTTCATGGAATATGAATGGGTGAGTTGTTTTTATCGTTCTTTACCATTCCTAGCCACCGAATTAGTGTTAGCACAATACAGGCGCAGTTATGTTCAGCAATGAAGACTAGCGACTCCCACCACGATTTGGCGGGGATTACTTGTTTAGCAGGGACATAGAATCGCACGTGCTAAACACAGTTTGAAGGCGCGGGGTCACTCCCTAAAGTGAGAGGAATCCTCCCCGATCTACCCGTCTCTGTCCGCCTCACGTTACCTTTAGCCCCCACCCCCTACATTCTCTGGTCTTAGGGAAAGGAAGGGCAAGGCACGGGAATTCTAGAGCTACAGTAGAGGGCGAACCGGAGCCGTCGATTCGGAAATCCCATACTATGGCACCGATGGTTAGGAATAATAATGCGCCCTTGTAACGACATTGCACTCTACGTGAGACGGATTGGAGAGAGGCCCTCGCTCTCTTCTCCGACCGCTATCTCTAACCCGTCTCGCGTAGAGTACGTAACCTCTATGACTTCCCTCTCTCCTTCCCTTCTCAAGCGCTTCGTGAATTGCGGGATTGCGGGTCCGCAATCCCGCAATCCCGCAATCGTTTAGCTAACCCTATTCTGTGAGCGAGGGGAACCTCAGAAGGACGTGGGAGGAGGGCCGAATAGTGGCCGAGAGAGGCAGTGCGCTGCGCAAACATTTAGCAGCATTCTTCCTAGGATTTACGCGCAGGAATGCAAACTTCATACTCGAATATATTGGCTCAGGATTGAGCTACAACCTTCTTTTTTCATATTTCCATTATGATTCGAGGCACCAATCGGGCTATCGTCTCTGCTTCCCCTACCAAATATTGCTGTCACTTTAACGGACTTTGCCTTGTAACCCCTTCATTTTACAGGATGTATCTCAAGAGAGAGCTGAAACAGATCTATTGGGGGACACGTATAGAAAGGCATACGATGTCATGGCCGAATTGACTGAAAATGGACCAGCACACGCGGTGAGATATTTATATTTTTTGTCTTTGTCATTAAAAAAAACTCTATTAGGGCTTCATTAACGCTCTCGCCCTCTTCAAGCAGAGAAGAGAGCGCAATAAAGCTAACGACGAGTGGAGGTGAGCGATGGAAATATATTAGTCAATATTAAAATATTTGCTTCTTCAGCACTGATCTTACGTGTTTAAATTTTCATACGGAAACAATTAATTGTTTCTCGAAACGATCATAACTCCCTTTTTTCAGTTTCACTCGAGAGATTCAGTACGGCTTATGCGAAGCACTCGAGCTGTGCTTCGCTTCCCTTGCCTATCGGGCAACCGGGGTCGAGTTTGAGTCAGAAGAGACAAATGCAATGGCGGATTCGCATCTGGAGAATGATGAAGCAACGGACGAAGAGACGCATGGGAGCGAAGATATCCATAGACGGGAGCAGGATGGTGAAGTGACGGAAATGCCAGGAAAGAGAAACCAATCGACGCATTTCATCTCTTCCGCTGAGCGAAAGAGAGCACTCTTGGATTCTGAGGTATTATTTATTTTGTTTTGCTAAAATCATAGCATTGGGAGCTTATAGACGTGCCCTGAAAGCTTCGATTTCACCTACTGCTTGTACAGCTTTGAAAAATACAAAATATAGTATTCAGGAAGAGCATCCGCCGAGAAAACGCCAAGACGAGATGCCGCAAGGGTCTCCGGAAAACTATCGAGAATATCCACAAGAATATGCGAGGCGCCGACCAGAAACTGCTCATAATACACCTCCAACAGACCCTGCTGCCTCATTGCAGGCTCTCCTTGCTGAACAATTGACTGCAGTAGAGTTGCAGCGTGTGAAGCGAGAGCAGCTAACTATTCTACGCTTTACCGCGCCTCAAAATAATACGAGACGTCAGCAAAGGAACGTGCACATGCCGCAGGTGCATCAGATGCAGCAACTGCAGCAGGTGCCAAGGTCGCCCGTTCCTCAATTCAATTCAAACCAGCAGCCAAATGTAAAGCTGAAGCGAGGACCCCAATCTTTCATACCGGCTGCTCAATTGGTGGCAGTGTTCGATCAGATGAGTCCTGAAGAGAAAGAGAAGAGCATTGCACAGTGGAAACCTTCGCGGCACTTCAATTGGTGAAAGTATAATTTATTATGTTTTTGTATTTTATTCATGCTGTTCTGTGAATAAAGTCCAATCAGTGGAAGGAATTTTTATTTATAGTTCTTTGTATCTTTCTTTTTTTAGCAATATTAACAACAATCAGAAGTCTTGTGGCTTGTATGGCGGTGGACGACGAACTCTTCTATACTGGCAGATTGGGGTGATAGGCTTGTTGACGGAGTGGGGGAAGGAAGTTATTGGGTTGAGGAATAAGTAACGCTCGTTTTTGAGCATCGTGTTTGGGCTCATATATCTCCCGCCAATCAAATCTAAACGAGCTGACTTTATAGCATTTTTTCAGGGTATGCTCGAGTATCATAGCCGTTATTATTAGAAATATCACGCTTCCTGTGTAGGAGAGAAATTTAGATTTCAATGTACCTGATATTTTTCGAAAATTTTATATTTTTTTCGAAATTGTGTAATTTAACGTGGAAACTGTTCGGTAAATTCACACATTCTCAGGTGAGCAGCCCGATACTACACCTCTTTCATGGTGAAGTGAGAATGGTGCTCGATTCATTGTTGGTTGTATTTTTATAGACGTTTCAAGGGGAACGTTCGTGAAAAATTGCAGTTCACTTAACTTATTTGCCTACCTTGAGGATCGAAGGTGCTGGCCTATACACTAGTGCGCTCCAGTCACTCACTATGGAGCTATATTATCACTATAAACATTTGGTGCTACTTATGCTCCTATTTGAAAAATAACAGTTTTCCAAAAATATTATTTTGTGACGGAATCAAAAGAAATGCGTGTTTTGAGGACTTTGGATTAAACCATACCCAAGACATAGTAGCCATTCTATAATTGTGGCCACTTGGTGGATGATAGTGCAAAAGTTGCTCGTCCATTTAACCATCTAAGGCCTTACATTCAATTAGTACGGTTTACAGGAAATAGCAATAAATGTCGATTTCGAGGCTTGTTTTTCTATATCGGACTTACGAGCAATTTAACTCATAAAGAGAATGCTCCACACTTAGCAAAATTCGTCCATATTTTCAACAGGAAAGGTACTCCACATTCAAGCATAATTGAGGTCTTTACATCTATTGCTAAGAAAACGCGGCTAGCAAAACTTCTTTCGGTCAGTAACTGAAAATCCTACACTCTCGTTAGGCGCATATCTCACCCAGGCCTTTACTTGGATATACCTCTGAATATCATCAGTGTAATGTATAACCATGATACTTTACTACTGCAGCTTAATTGTGGCTCAATAATTCTTCTTCCCTCAGTGCTGACCTGTCAAAATCTCAGGGTGAGGTGCGACAACTTTGAATTGAGCCAGCCATTGTGATCGCCTAAATGATCGGAGATATATGATATAGTGTGCGCTAAAGAGAGTATCCAAGCCCTTATCGATCATCAAAAACCGGAATATAATTGCACAATTTAGAAAGACGGGAGAGGTCATAATCTTAAATTGGAAAAACGAGCGTTACTTATTCCTCAACCCGATAGCACCTGGAATGAGTCAATATTGGAAAAATACACAGCTTGATCCAACAACCTTTTCTGGCTACTTAGATTCTGATTTTTGTAAAACTATTTGATAATTGAAGAGGTTCTTATATAAATCAAAAGTTAGGGTTCCTTTATGCTTATTCCTCATCATAGAGTCGAGGAAAGATTGCACCGACCAAATCTTCTGAGGTAGAGGTCGATCTCGACTTGCTCTTGGTAAGGTAGCAGTGTGAACGCGGCTCGGAAGATTGGCTTGCATCTGGGATCGTCGTGAGAGATCTTAGTCTGGCTGAGGAACTCTGGAAATGGAGAGGGTAGAGAGGAAAACGCTAGACGTGAAAGATCCCATTGTGTTCATCACAGAAAAATACCCAATTGGAGTCTTAGAAGGCACAAGTGAGGATGCTAACAATTAAATTTAGTTGCCGGTCGAAAATTTATATTTTTACGTTTATTTAGTTAATTTTCGAGCATATTACTAAATAAATTAATAATTAAAATATCTCACGATGAAAGTAGTTGATGTCTCTTAACTGCCCGCGAATGGCAGCCCTGCGGAGTCTCGCGAGCTGAATATTTTCGTATTGTTGCGTGATAAAAAATATGAGAGTTCGATAGACAAAACTCAAATAATACCTTTTCATCTGATAGCGGGAACTGCATGACCATGAGAGGGGCGGGTTGGAGACCTTCGTGGATGAGGAAGAATCCGCTTGGAGTGGGATTAACCTCGAAGCAGATCGAGAAGAAATGGTGATCAGCAGTCTGAAGAGAATAAACGAGGTAATAATGAAGAAGAATTAGAATAAATTCGCGTCGTTGGATCAGTACACAAATATTGAAAAAAATACATACTTGAATCTCTGGAAGAGCGCAGAGATGATCCATGAAGGCGAGACTAATGAGAGAAATCATGACATGGTATCTTATAAGGGTGGGAACTGGGCCACCTTCTGATCTTGATCGGATGCACGATCGGAGGCGCATTGAAGAGGGAGAAAGAGCACTGGCTGACTTCCGATCTCAGTCCCGTCTGTGGAGGGATATGAAGATCGAGAGATCGCCGTATATAAAGAAACAGTCAAGACAAATGCAGAGGATATAGTGGAAAGTGAAAGCAGGATTGGAAGACCCGCGACAGTTTTTGTTGTTGTTGTTAAGTTTAGCAATTTCCATGATAGTGAGTGGAGTGGAAACTCATCGTTGTGTGCTGATAGTCGCTATTTAGCAAAGATCGGCGTAGTTGCCCACACGCACTCTAGTGTTGCTAGGATATTATCGGAGGAGCGAGATGAGACGAGAGAGAGAGATAGAGAGGACTCTCTCCTCCCATTGCAATCTGGAGAGAGACGCGACTATAGTCGGTCTCTCCCTCGCTCTCCCTCAGTATCATTTCTCGTCCCATTCTAACCTCTTTTGGAGCATTAATTCCATTGTTTTATAAAATTCCCTTTCTGATACTACTGTTTTCCATTGCTTCTTTGGCGTATTTTGCAACATACAAATGTCTCGAGCTCATAGTTTCAACTACTCCCTTCCTTTGACTTTGCACAACTGTGATAATTGTGTAATATATTATATATTTTAGAACCATACATGCTCTCAACTGTCCACTTCTCGAGAACGATCGATCATTACACAGTGAAACAAAACTACAAGTGAGTTGTCTCGATTTTTTGCCTTTCTCTTCTCTGAGGAAGAATTCACTCCTTGTTCCCCATTCTTCCAGCACTCTCATCTCGAGACCCGCCTGATGTACCCTCCTCAATCAAATCGAAGGTAGATGGAGGCAAGGTAGACAAGTTCGAATGGAAGGAGAATCAGCAAGATAATCGTGTAATCAATCATCGATTCGTTCGTCATTCCAGCCTACAATAATCTGTTCATATGTTCCTAATTGTATTTTCTTTTCTTTTGCATAATAAACTATTTGTTTCCTGATTGATTATTTCGATGACAAATAAAATAATAGTAGGATACAAACTCATATTACTTTCGCCATTTTTTTTCAATGTAAAGCGAGAAACAAAGTGAGGGAAAAGAGGAGAAAAGTAAACGTTTCCGGGAGGTAGAAGCGAAGAACAACATCAATGGAGAAGTGGATATCAAGACTTTTTTCAAGGACTTCCTCATCAATCAGTTGGTTCCACCAGGACAACTCGCTCTCAACCTCTTCCTTCATTAAATATCTATTTCTTGACGGCATGGCTTCTACGTATATCTTTGAAAACGAATTATCGTTGAGAGTAGTCGGAGGGGAGTGTTTGCATGGCGAATTTCATGATAACATCCCCGCACCTTCGTCACATTGCTAGAAGAGATGAGAGGAGAGAGACTCTCTCTGTTTTGCATACCCTCTAGCATTAACATGTGCTATCTGGGGAGAAAGAGGATGAGTCGAGTATTGACTATAGTCAGTCGCGCATAATGTCTCTTCCGGACTGCTTCTCCATTAATCTTTCGAAATTTACCTCAAGAGAAAAGTCATAGATGTTACTCTAACGTTAATATGCCGCTGCATCATATCCTCCCTTTCTCATCTAACATTCGTTCTGCCTTGTCCTCTGAGCCTTTTGATAATCATTATCCTTCTAGAACTATACTCGTTCTCGACTATTCCCGCTGTCGGAAGCAAGGCATTATCAAAAATGGATAATTGTACATGAACAAATCACTGATGAGTAAGTTACTTAGTCCTTTTTTTTCTTCGCTCTGGCATGCTATTTCATTGTTATTGGGAGAGAATTTTTTTTCTTCTTAATATGGGAAGGAAAAAAAGGGGTATCAGAAAACACGGCACATAGTCCATCGACACTCCCTCATATTCCTCATTACAGCCGAGACAACAATCCAGCAAGTGTTTGACGATGTGTGTACGATCAGGTAGAGAAGAAAGTGAGGAGCACTCGTCCCGACACATAAGTAGCCCTGAGAAAGGATGACGTGCCTCCCCTCTACTCACAAAAACAGATGGAGAGGAAGATTTTCACACTATCTGTACTCCTCATTAGCAAGGGTATAAATATAATTCACACTCAACTTTGCTGTGACATGCTGTTTCATTGTTATTAGAAGGGAATTTGTAGGATTGATATTCCGTGGAAATATGGGACGGAAAATAAGGGTATCAGAAGAACACAGGACACAAGCAGGGGCAGGCAACTTGGATAAAGAATTATGAATTGGATAAAGAATTATTAATTGGATGAAGAATCAGTGCTCTCTCATCTTTGTTTCATGTGATGTCCACTAAGTTTTCGTAGCTGAGTCAGTCTTGCAATCCTATATTTCTCAATTTTGTCTTCATTGCCATTATTTTTGATGTCATTGAGAAAGCGCACTCGGCCGCACTCTCGAGTAACACTCTGCCCAGCGGTGTATGTTCACTTGTGGTCGTGAGATTAGTAAACGGATATAATATGCTTTATTAAAGACAGATCGAGAGCGATACAATAAAATCAGGAACGTTTTGGAAAGATGGAAGGGTTCCGAAGTACTGGGGGTGCTAGCTCTAAGCGGATGCCTTATCAGGATGCTTCTCCTGCATATGCTTATCCATGTACTGTTGTCCATAGGCGGTGAATTTCGCCGGCTTGACGCAATGCTTGCAATCCTCTTGGTACGAATTGGGCTTCGCAGAAGGAGTAGCGGGTTTAGGAGATGGGGTCACTACAGCTTTCGCCTTAGTTTTCGGCTTTGGAGTTCCTACAGGTTCCGTGACAGCTCCGTCATTTTCCGATCCATGTTCCTTTGCCATATGGGCATCCAGGTATTGCTGTCCGTAGAACGGCTTCTTGCAATGCTTGCAATGCTTGGAATAGAAAGAGTAGAAAACTACTTAGAAAAACAAACATCAGAGGGAATCGGGAAATTATACACTTCCTAGATAACACGGTCGGATGTTTCGGTTCATTAGGTCTTAGACATCCGACCGCCTCACGAAGGGTGAACCTTATCAGTACGATGCCCAACGTGAGTGACGAAACAAAAGATGGGGAATTGAGAAGTCAATCGCGACAACAAAAACAAACAACTAATAAACAAATGAATTAGTTAATTTTAAAATAATGATGAAAAATATATGACAAATGCAAGAGCCACGCTACGCCGAGAAGAGCAAGATATGATACTGATCTAGGCAAGATATCAGGGTACTTTTATAGTGAAGGGAGCGGGGGCGGGGCAATCTGCAGAGAGGAATCTCTGCCACAGGGTTGGCTTGTATGAGTCTGAATTGTAAGGGACTCGGAATCAAATTATATTGATGCTAGAGTGATCGAGGCCAGAGGGTTGATCAATGAGTCTGAATAGATGAGATCGGATTCCATGTTGTCTTTTCAGATAAACTAAAGGGATTGGCGAGGGGACAAATGATTCTTCAATGAGGGGACAAATGATTCTTCAATGAGGCCTGTGGATAATTGCCCTTTTGATTTTAAAGATGAAAATACGAGTGACTGGGATTTGTCCATGTGGAAAGTGGACATGAAAAGAATAAATGAAAAGAGGAGAATGAGTCAAACAATACAAATCGGAGTGGTCTCGGGTCTCTTGGGTGATCCAAATTAGTTTGTTTGTCCAAATTAGTTTTTTTGCGATAAAAACTGGTCCGAGAAGGGTCGGGTTGGTCACAAATGTCGCGTAACCGACCAGAATTTAATTCTCTACAATAGTAAAATATTCGAGGCTCTTCCTTTTTTCCTTTTCAAATAAAGCTCATTTTTGGCATGGCACGCATCCCACAGCCAGTTTGAAAAGAATGTTCTCTTGAACATTCTTTTTGGTTTATAGGATTAATCATTGGAGTTAACCGAGGGATAACCTGCAACCTAAAAACGCGTGCAACTCGTGTTTTTGCAGTTTTTCGATCATATCCTTCTCTATCTTAGTTTCGCGATTTCTCGTAATGAATTAAATTTCTGCATACAAAATACACCAAAAAATCCTTTAGTCAGGTTTTATTTAGGATATGACATTTGTGACCCCGATCCGATTTTTCTGAAGCCTATTTTTGGTCAAAAGTCATAATCTCAGAATTCCCTGACTATAGGTTTATCTGGTGTATTTTTGAACGTATCAATCGAATTTCTATACGAGAGATCGCGAAGCTAAAAAAAAAGAAAAAAATGTATGCAAAAAAAAGCAAAAAATGCGATTTGGAATATTTTTCCAACCTTTTCCTCGATCGATGACGTCTTCATCAAGCAATGTGAATGCTCCTGGCGAATAAATAAATATTATTCAGAAGATAATAAAAGTAGGACAAGAATCGATCGAGAGCATGCAATAATATAACAACTAAACATCTGCCAATTTGGAATGACATGCATTCTTACAATTATGATGTTAGCTACTCAAAGGCATTGAAACAACGAAATATGCAGTAGTAAATATTTATTCAATTGTAAAAAAAAAACAAATGAGACAACATTCATTATTATTTTCAAATGAGAATATACTAAACATAGGAATTCTAATAAAACAATGAAGGGAGGGTCATACAAGTTACAGAGGTGCGTTATGTTAAAAAAAATGTTATGCTCTTCATTGCGCATATTAGTGCTGTCGAACAACAAGCACGATCATCATATGCGATAAATCGCGCCGATCGTCGAATTAGACTGTTACTTTTGCAGTTTCGGATATTTCTCGCATTCTTTGCTCCCAAAGATTTCGGTCACCATCTCTCACTATGAGTCCGATAGAATGACATAGATAGTGGTGCCGAATATAACATGGTAATCTTTGTCACCACTCAAGATTGTAGTTTCATCAAACTCACTCGATTTGATTATTGGGCTATAAGAAAGAACTTCGTAGCTCAGGGATAAACGTACAAGATAATGAGCACGAATGAAATCCAGGATCGCGGTTCTGAAATGAAAGCATTGAATTTTTATTTTCGGATAGAGAAGAACTTGGAAAAACGATCACATTAAATCATGGCTTAGCAATTGACGATTTGAGACGGAAAGTCTTGTGATAGGGACATTGCCCATTAAATCGAACATATGCACAAATGCAGAGAAGTGGAGTTCTAGATGCTCCACGTGCGAGCATCTACGAAAAAGTCCAATGATTGGATTCAACAACCATGTATCATCAGTTTTCCTCCCGATTTTTAACTCGAGTATCTGTAAAATAGTTTATCATGCTTGCTAGGTCCATTCAGGGTCCTCAAGCGAGTGGCGAGCGGTTGAGTCGCGTTTTCGCTCTCCGACTCCGGTTCCCTCCGCCCAAGATCTAGTCTCCTTCTCCCAGCAGCGTTTGGCAGCGGGAGTTGCAAGCCACCTCGATGAGTCATCCGTTCTACATCGGCACTATCAACGCCCGGACACTCGCGCCACGAGGCAAGCACCGCGAGATCGAACTGGAACTCGAGACGATCAAGTGGGATGTCGTTGCTGTGCAGAAAGCGAGGATTGTGGGTTTAGGCTCATTCAACCTTATAACGTCAGGCACGACCATTTTCCACTCGGGGGGCACCACCGCTCATCATGGTGTTGCTTTCTTGCTCCGATCGCATCTCGCTGGAGGAGCAGTGTTTCAAGGCCTCTCCGATCGACTCGCCACTCTGTCTCTCCCTCAACATCGTCTCTTCCTGATCTGTGCCTACGCCCCCACATCCGCCTACGATGATGGCGCGTACGATTCCTTCATGGATCAAGTTGAGACCGCACTGCAGAGTGCGCCGAGAGGTTTCAAGTACTAGTCGGGGATTTCAATTGTAGAGTTGCGAAGGAGCTTGGCAATGAAAGATTTGTCGGAGAATTCGCATCTCCATACCCGAACTCACGCGGACGAACTTTCACTGAAGTCTGCGTGAGGAATAGTCTGCGCATTCAGAACACTTTCCCCAAGCAAAGGCAAGGCAGGCTCTGGACTTGGCGCTCGTGCTACGGCTCCACATTCCATCAGATTGACTTTATCGCTGCCCCGATTTCCGCGCGTATAGTCACCTGTGGAGTCGTTGGTCCTTTCCAGTTTGATTCCGACCATCGCCTCGTCCGCCTGTGCTTTTTCTCCCCAACAAGGTGCGGCAGAAAAGATGCAGGGTGCGGTTAGATTTCGATAAAACCGCATTTACTGTCAACGCGTCGCTTCTGGCCGCGTCACTGCCCCTTGCCCGTCCTACCTCAGCCACTGACGCCTACAACAAGATCCAAGCGTTCACGAAGACAGCGGCAAGCACCGCGTGGAGAGTGCGACAGTCTCCTCCATGGATCTCCCTCAACACCAGGAACCTCCTCGCCCAGCGCCACCTCCTCCGATCGAACCCACACTCGGCTGTTTCCTACTCCATAGCCTGTAAAGCTGCAAGAGCAAGTTTCATTGACGATATTCGAAGGAGGAAGGATTCTCAAGCAAGGCACGCTGCGACTATGGGAAGAAGTATCGTCAAGGTCATGCTCAGTCTGCGCTCTTCCAACAAGAGACTACTTGTTCCCGACCCCATCTCTGGCGCTCTATCTCAAGATGCCACTATGAAGGCAGTTAAACTCTTCTACGAGGATCTCTACGCGCCTGCTGTTCATCTACCCCTGGCGATCCCTCCCCTTCCTTCTTATTCTCTTCCTCCCTTCCTTCCCGATGAGACCAGAGACGCGCTTTCACACCTCAAATGTGGACATTCGCCCGGCTCAGACGGAATTCTCCCTGATATGTTGTACCACTCAAGAGATCACATGTCTACCGTACTCGCCGATATGCTCAACCATCTAGTGGCTGGTGACGCCGTTCCTCATGATTTGGTCGAGTCAGTTGTCTCTCTCCTTCACAAGAAAGGAGACCCCACAAATATCAGCAACTTTCGACCTATCTCACTACTCACCGTCACTCTCAAAGCAGCCACACGTGTGATTCTGAAAAGGATTGAGAAGTTGCTTGAAGAGGCAGAATCGCCCACCCAGACTGGTTTCCGGAGAGGGTTTAGCACACTCAACAACCTGCTCACCATCAAGCAGGTTGCAGAACGCACTCACGAGTACGGTATCCCCCTCTTCATCGGATTCGTCCATTTCCGCAAGGCCTTCGATTGTGTGGAATGGAATGCGGTATGGCAAGCACTGTGGTCATCTGGAGTGCATCCGACCCTCATCCATCTCCTCCGCCAGCTCTACGAATCGTTTTCTACCCTCATCCGAGTAAACGAGGATCTCGTCCCTGTGACCGTAAGAAGAGGAGTCCGCCAAGGAGACACACTGTCGCCTCGCCTCTTCAACTGTGTACTTCGATCAGCCATGGATGAAATAGACTGGGAGAACGACGGAGTCAGGATCGACGGAAGAAATTTGAGCCACTTCGAGTATGCGGTACTTCTGATCTCGTGTTCTTCCACTCGCGCACCCCTCACTATCGGCAACCTCACGTTCAACTTTGTCGAATCAGCCACCTATCTTGGCGGGAAGATCTTCCTCCCCCCATGATCACTTCGACGAAATAGAACACAGGATTCGATTGGGATGGCTAGCCTGGAGCAAGCTTGCCCTTCTTCTCTACTCTCGCAACCTCCCCATGAAGACAAGAAGGCGTCTCTTCCACAGCTGCATCTCCTCTACCGTACTCTATGGGAGCGAAGTTTGGGCGCTGCGGGCAAGTGAAAAAGAGCGGTTGAATGTCACTCAACGGCAGATGGAGCGAAAAATGCTGGGAATTACGTTACGAGATCGATGGAGGAATGAGAACGTTCGAGATGCCACCAAATTACGAGACTGGAACCAAGAAGTGGTCAAAAGGAAGGCTCAATGGGCTCTGAAGATAAGGAGAATGGACCTTGAGCAATGGAGCAGGGCGACTACTGTGTGGATACCGTATAGCCCAGGGCCAGCCAAGAACCCGATGGCGCGATGACTTGATAAGATGAATTGGCGCACATTGGTGGTCCGCGACGACCGAAGAATATAGACCCATCCTCATCTAGCGTCAATCGCTTGACATGATAAATATTGAATTGAATTGCTAGGATTGCCTAACTGGTACTAATGTGATGTTCTAACTTCCGAGACAGTATTTCTCCATGTAGTTGTCCATGTCTCGACTCCAAAAAATCTGCGATTATTTTTTGGAAGATTAATGCTCAAAGTCGAACACCACTCGCCAACCATCTCTTTTTTTCAGCGAAACCAAGTGATTTCATGTTGGAATTTAGGGCAAGCGAAGTGCTCACGATAGAGGCATTCCAATGTTGAGATATCTGAATACTTAACACGTGTATTCTGAGAGATTGCATAACCCCTGGGAAAAGGGAGCCTCAAGTTTGGACAATCTTCATAAGATAATTTTACAAGAGTATATAGGGTACGATTTAAAAAAAAACAATGACATCGATGATTTCTGAATCTATTTTTAGAACCTATTTTTAGGCACCCAGAACCTATTTTTAGGCATTTTCCGGTTCTGGCACCGGCTCTATCGTATTTAAGCGCCCAGTTGAGGTACAATGATGGCATAGAACGAGAAAAAAAAACTTTTTAAAAATAGGGAACATGTTCTAAGAAACTTTTCTGCTGACGAGGAAAAGCCAGGAGGCCATCTTCAATTTGAAAAATTAGAAAAACTGAGCTAAAATCAGAAAAAAAATGTGCAGATTCACCAATCCCGCCACTACGACCAAAATACAACAGAATCGTAATCTGCACACTCTATTTAATCAAATGAGAGGGGTACTTTTCTCGGCCGTTGCGGGAAATAGCCTTCCCATGCCGAAAAGTGGGCCGAAAATAAGATTTTCACAGGCAAAAGATGGCTTATCGAGCACAACTTTTTTCTTCAGAAGTTTATTAGCTCTTAAGTCCATTTACGGATTCTACACGAAAAAATACGATAGGAAATACTATAGTCATATAATTTTGAGATGTTGACCTTAAATGGACGAAAATGTAATAGGTCAAAAAGTGTAAACCTCAGAATTACAAGTCTATAAGATATTCTGACGAATTTTTGCGTGTAAAATTTTTTGCGCCCACATTTTGAGCTCTATGCCATCATTGTAGCTCAACTTGGAGCTGAGATACGATAGAGCCGGTCCCAGAACCGGACAATGCTTAAAAACCGGTTCCGGAAGAAATCCACGACGTCAAAGCTTTCATCGTACACTCTAATATACCTTATGAAGATTGTCCAAACCTGGGGCTCCCAGTTCCTAAGGGGGGTAGATTTCCTGTAATCTCTCAGAATACACGTGTTATTAATAATAACACGAGTATTCTGATAACTTATTACTGAGATAAATTGGTACTCATTAGGGTTGCAGGATCGGTTTCGGATAGTTCGACCCCTCTCTCTCCTCGCGCGAGCGCGCGTCGAATAGTTCGGGCCAGACGGTTAGACAGTCGAACTATCCGACTCCCTCCCCCTCGCCTCGAGGGGAGAGGAAAAAGCGCGCGTTTGTCGTCAATTGCGAGCGCTTGGGAGAGGGAAATCGAGAGGGGGGCTAATTCCCCTCAATATGTAGATGCGAATTGAGAAGAGTTTCTTGTATGGAAAACACAGGGCTACAACGTAAAACTTCGTATCAGTAAAGACGGCTGAGCAATCGTCCCTTTTCTGAGGCACTATGCGATTTTTGAGGTCCATTCGCCTCAAATCGAGAGGAGGGCTAATTCTACAAACAAGCTAGACACCAATGGAATATTGTACCATGTGCAGAAAACACAGGGCTGTTGCGTAGAATAAACTAGAAGTTCAACTGAGCAAATGCGGCTGAGAAAAGTGCACTTTCCCGAAGCACTATGACAATTTTTGGCTCAAATCACTCCCAATCGAGATGACGGCTAATTCCGCGAAAGGGGGCGGTCTTAGCTGATACAACCATGATAATCAGCGATGTTTTCCGGTACTTTCTCAAAAATAGGATCCTTGTAGCTTTAAAACGAACCCCGCTAGAGCTCTTTGAGTGCGCAATCGGTCAAAGAGCAGAAAAAAAGGGCAGTTGGAGAGTCAATCGTGAGGAGAGCTAATTTCACGAAAGGGGACGGTCTTAGCTGATACAACCATGATAATCAGCGACGTTTTCCGATCCTTTGAGAAAAAAACGGTCCTGGTACAATCAAAATGGACCCAGCAATCTCCATTTTTGTCCTTTTTCCAACTGCCCTTTTTTTCTGCACTTTGACCGATTGCGCACTCAAAGAGCTCTAGCGTGGTTCGTTTTAAAGCTACAAGGATCCCGATTTTTGAGAAAGTACCGGAAAACATCGCTGATTATTATGGTTGTATCAGCTAAGAGCTCCCCCTTTCACGGAATTAGCACTCATCTCGATTGGGAGTGATTTGAGCCAAAAATTGTCATAGTGCCTCGGGAAAGTGCACTTTTCTCAGCCGCCCCCTGCTCTGATGAACTTCTAGTTTATTCTACGCAATAGCCCTGTCTTTTCTGCACATAGTACAATATTCCATTGGTGTCTAGCCTGTTTGTAGAATTAGCCCTCCTCTCGATTTGAGGCGAATGGACCTCAAAAATCGCATAGTGCCTCAGAAAAGGGACGATTGCTCAACCGTCTTTACTGATACGCAGTTCTACGTTGTGCATAGCCCTGTGTTTTCCATACAAGAAACTCTTCTCAATTCGCATCTACATATTGAGGGGAATTAGCCCCCCTCTCGATTTCCCTCTCCCAAGCGCTCCCAATTGACGACAAACGCACGCTGTTTCGTCTCCCCTCTCGAGGCGAGGGGGACGGAGTCGGATAGTTCGACAAATGTCGGATAGTTCGACTGTCTAACCGTCTGGCTCGAATTATTCGAGGCGAGAGAGTACGGGGCCGGCGCGCGCTCGAATGGTTCGAAACCGAAACAGAACCTGCAACCCTAGTACTCATATATATGTAGAAAAAGGAGCTTTGAGTGCAATAGTGAACTAATAATCATTTCTCATATTCATTCTCTACATACTCCGAATTAGAGAGACCACAAAGTGTTAAAAGTTCTTGGCGTATGCAAAGGTAGCATGCCACAGCCTCGAGGATGAATAACCAAGCCTCATCAGTCGTACTCACACTTACTTAAAGTACCCCTCCAGGGAAAAAAATCACCCCTTGTTGTATTATATTTTCTCAAATAACGCGGCGCCACTAAGATGTTACCGTCAATGAAAATTGCCGGAAACTCATCATTGGCTGGGAAACAAAGTTATGAACTTTCGTTAAAATTTTTTGAAATTTTCCAACTTTGCGAGTTTTGCGAAATTATGTGTCATAAAGGCAAATAATATTAGCGAAAATTATAAAATAATTAATTGTGGTGAAACAAAATCGTTTGCACTCGCCATCTCTTGAAAATCTCGAGTTTGCACAAATTCGTGAAAGTTTTGACAAAAGTTCGCACCTTAATCCCAGTTGATGAAGAGTTTCCGATAAGTTTGCATGGTGAAAACGTCTTATTGGCGCACCGTTATTACAGAAAATGAAATAATCTCAAAAGTCATTTTTTCCCTGGAGGGGTACTTTAACAATATACTCACCAGTCGCATAACCACGATGGATTCTTGGTCCAGTCTGATGATCATTCGGATAACATCGGAGGGTAAATCAACTATAGTAAGTTCGCCGTTAGTTGGAGATGACATGGGACCAGAATCGGTAGGGATAGTAGATCACAATTTAACTCCTAGAACGCCGGCTGAGTGAGAGCGTGCAATGCGGCTGGTTCGATTTCTCCCGCTATGATTTTTCCCGCTAATTTCCCCGCATTTTCCACAACCACTACTTTTACTTATCCGAATCTCTCTAGGCATTTTTTCCCCATCATATTTTGAATTAAATACCCATAATAACGGAACGAAGAAAATGATCCTGAATAAAAGGATAACGGAACAATAAAACAGGAAGACAAATAGAGGAAGCCCAGTTTTTCCCTTTGACCTAATTGTCTCTTTTTTAGGAAATAGTCAGGAGTATTCAACTCCTGACTAACTACCACCTGTTTGATGACTAGAAGGACACTAACTGATTATTTATTGAAAAAAAGCAGGGAAAGGAGTTTGTTTGCAAATCGGTGACAGTGACGTACAAAAGATTCAAAAGGATCCGGTTACAAATAATAAAAAAAAGCATATTCGACATTAACGGTAACTGAGCAAGATGTGTGAGTATCAGGGCCCTAAATCGACGTAAAGAAAAGAAAGTCCGTTCTGAACCACTTTTCAGTTCTATCGACAAATTAATTTTTTGTTTTTTTTTCTGATATGTATGATCTTATTTATTCTCTACATTCTCTGGTCTATGCACAGTATGCCAGCCATCTATTGCCGAAGTGATCTCTTGATTCTGCATTCCAAGGCATCCGTTCGTATGGAATCCGTTTTTTATAAAAGCTGGGTGCACCCGATCTCCATCTTGATATAAAAGAAGGGTAAGAGGATTGAAACAGCCATTCTTTGCTCATCCTTCATTCATTCCTATCATTAAATTGTCGACTTCAATAATCTCGTTGAATATATCATATGATTCACTCGCTTCTTCTCTCACATATTCCATTCCAGATACTCCACAATGGATGAAAGAAAGTGTTGCGACTGTGTTAACTGCAGGCCGGACTCGCTGCCATTCGGTTTCAGACCCTTTGTGTCCGAGAATGTGAGTTATCAGTTATCATGATAATATACAATAAGTTTCAGAAGCCTGTTTTTTATCGAATAAAATGACTTTTCCCCATTCTCACCCTATTTGATATTTTCTCTCTCATTCAGACTTCCAAGAAAATGCGCACTGAGAAAACTAAGATCGAACAAATTATTAATTTCCGCCATTCGAAGGATGATAATATCCGGAAAGCGTTGAGTATATCAATCTCAAAATTAGAGTGTTTTCGAAAGTACATATTCTGATTCAGTAATCATTTTTGTCATTTGAGGCGGATGTTCCCCCTGGCGAGGGCAAATTTCTCGTGAAGTGGAAGGGACACGAGCAAGCTACGTGGATGAATGCTGATGGAATATTCGTAAGTCAATCAATCGTCAATTGAAATCTTTGATTACTCTCGAAAATAAGTCATAATCTGATAAACTTTGGCCTCTACTCGCAATTATTCACGGGAAAAGAGAATCATTCTTTCAGGAGACCGGCCTCACTGCTGTTCATAAGTACTTCCGAGTGCTGAGAGACAAGAAACAGTCGGAGGAGAGAAGACATTTGGAGAGGGTGGGCTCATGAAAATATGGATGCTTTGGCAATTGCATCTACCCGGAGATAAAGAAAGTGTTCCGGAATAAGAATCACAAATTCAGAAAAAAATCTTTTTAACGTTAATTCCTAAACAAACATAACGTTTTTAATTATCCAGCTCACCCACATCTCTTCGCTCCACGACATCCTGACTAGTGGGATCGTCCAAGCGACGGAGACTTCTTACAAACTGAAAATCAGTGGATTCACCAATGAGTTCCTCTATGAGCTCAACCATCCCGAATGGGGAAAGAACATCACTAAGACGTGAGTTTCATGTTTTGAAATTTTATTCATTTATTTGATACACCTCCGAAGAAGAAAGTGTTTTATTTCTAAATGTCCGGGAAAAATAAAACAAACTGTCCAGGTTGGAAATCGTTCGTGAGAATGATGGATTCTACGTGTGGGTGAACCATCTTCAAGTCCGATACGTCTTCAAGCCCGTTGTGAGTTTTCTCAAAGTCTGCTTTGCGTAACACTGATTTTTTTCTCTGATTTCTGCCACTTATGTCTCGAGAATAGTGGTCGCCTTGCACGAGGATAGGCCGCCCTGGCCTAATGGGCATGGTGTCGGATGCCGACGCAGGCAGGTTCGACTCCCGCCCGCAGGTGATGTTTTGCTCTTTCGTCGATCATAGATTTGAGAGAGTGTGCAGAATGGAGAGCGCCCAAAATGAAATAGATGGGCATGGTGTCTGACTGGCACGCCGATGCAGGAAAGCTCGACTCCCGCCCGCAGGTGATGTTTTGCTCTTTCGTCGATCATAGATTTGAGAGAGTGTGCAGAATGGAGAGCGCCCAAAATGAAATAGATGGGCATGGTGTCTGACTGGCACGCCGACGCAGGAAAGCTCGACTCCCGCCCGCAGGTGATGTTTTGCAAGAGGTAGAGAAAGGCGCGCGCCCCAACCACTAGTCTCCGTCTCCGTCAAGCGTTCCCTGCGGTAGGCCGCCCTGGCCTAATGGGCATGGTGTCTGACTGGCATGCTGACGCAGGCAGGCTCGACTCCCGCCCGCAGGTTTCGCAATATCATATGTTGAGCGATCGCTAACTTTGAGGGTAAACATTTCCTCCTACCATTAGTCTGTGAAGACGGAATCGAACCGGCGATATAGCGGGCTTCAGTCAGACACCATAACCAATATGGGCATGGTGTCTGACTCAATGGTCGCCTTGCACGAGGATAAGCCATTCTTCCCTTTCCCACTGTGTTTATTGTTGTTGTTCAAGGAAATGAACATTATTGAGCAGTCTTGTCATGCTTATCATTATTATCTAATAAAATGCACAAATAAAATATAAAATTTCATTTGTCTCGCGTTGAAGAATTGTCAGATGCAGAATATATTTAGCAGATTATTCGCAGATTATTGATCAAAACTAAAATAATTTCTCAAAAAACTTTTCTTCTTCACTTGTACTTAATTTCACCAAGTATGAGCTTCAGATGTTTATTTAGGAGTTATCTAGATAACGAGTTTTACAGGTTTGAGTGGAATACAATATCTATTGTACCCTGTAATGCTCACAATAGTGAACAATAACGATTTATCTACGCATTAGGCGCAACAGCATTCGAATATATTAGGGTGTGTCAAAAGTTCTTACAAAATTTTTCTTTATTTTATTTTATGTGTATTCCGAGGTACAATCTCAAAGACTTTCTTGCGTTTATTAGAGGTAGAAAAATATTATTTTGTTCGTCTTCAGATTTCGGAAATGTTGCATAATAATGACGCAATAATGTGAAGAGTGGGTTTAGAAAATTTCAAAAATCTCTAATTCAACAGAGGATGAAGATGAGAAATCCAGATTAAAACCACAGTATGAGATGACGATGGAGCTCCATTTAAAAATGATACAAGGAAGTTATATAATTAGGCGACAGAAGTAGGTCAATTCTTTTCACTCTCAAGCATTTTCCAGAGGGTCGATTTTTTAGTTTTCAATTTTTTTGAGCTTATTAACCAATCGATATCCCTTAAAAAATAAGTGTTATTACTTTCAATTTTTGCTGAATAACTTCTAACTATTATTGCGGCGAAATTTTCGAATTTTTATAAAAATTTGTGGGAAATGGCGAGGTTCGTAGTTATGATGCAATGCGTTTCGGAAGGTTTGGAGAGCGTTCAAAATGTATATTGTCGTCTCTCAACTCACCGAAGATAGTAACCAGATTTTTACCTCACCGTTAAAGAGAAACATGAATAGGTGATTTTAGTGAAGTCTGGTCTAAAGGGCGTATTTCATGCAAAATGTAGCGATCTTGATGGCTGAAGTAATGAAATTAAAGAGCAGTGATAGATCCATCCATCGCCTCTTAGCAGGACACGATTTATTTCTTGGCAGCTGAGAAAATATTTTTCGAAAATTTTTGTAAGAACTTTTGACACACCCCAATATAATAATTATATTACAAAATTTATTTGCAGATTATTCGTTAGGAGAACTCAGGAAATATTAGGAGTAGAGATAGAATGTGAATGTGAGTATAGATAGTAAAGAGAATCGTGTTCAAAGTCGCTTCGGTCATACGGATTCAACTTTAAATCAGCGAGAAGGGGGTAATTATAGATTAACTGCTCGATCACACTAAGTTTTGTTCCAGTACAGATGTCATTGTTTAAAAAAAATCATAAATGCGTATCGAAGAGTGCGATGACCTCATTGTTTGTGTTCTCTCGATTGAGAGCACGAATGAATTCAGGCCTTCTCAGTTCGATCAGATCCACTCTCTGACTGAGACTTCCCAATTCTTGTCTCCGAGAGCGAATCACGAAGGAAATCGGAGAGTTCGGCAATAGTCGCATTTTCTGATAAGATGTGATGAAATATTACTATTGAAATGTAAATAAGCATCTTGCATTTGCATGACTGATTGTCATATTGATTGCAGCTGCTGCAAATCCTCTGATCAATCCGGTCTCCCGGTTGTGTAATTTTTCGACCTTGGAAAACTGTTAAATTTGAAAAAAAAATCGTTACTTCTCAGCAATGCTCCTCTGATTCCTCATTAGATCCTCATTCCCTTCCTTGATCTCCATTTTCTGCTTCTCCGTTTGCTCGAAAATCATTTTGCTGTGCTCTTTCACATTGTATTTGAAGTCAGAAGCATTTTCTCGGAATGGGTTTCCTGCCCTATCTCTATGGGATACGATCGTAGATGCCACGAAAATCAGAACGGTTACTGGAAGTATGGAGCCAATCCCTCGAATCGACTTTCGCCCCTAGTTCCAGGCTTGTGCAGGTATTTGTTCAAAATTTCAGAATGACTCTCATATAATGTTTGAGAATTGCGAACAAATTAATTTTACTTCCTCAACAATTTTTGTATTGAATACCTGTTTGAAATGATAAAGAGTCGTCCTTCCAATGTTTTCCACATTCCGCGAAAGAACAAATCGTTGTATAATTTGCCGACGCATAAAACTGAAGTAACATTTGCCACAGTTTCGAAATTTTTTAATACCGGTAGCATCGGGAGTGCTGGCGATCTAAAATGAGCTGACGTGAACTTTTCCTTGTGATTTCGATTACCTTTAGTGCGGTTTACACGTGATCTCTTTACACTTTTCACATTTAGAGATCAGAAGAAAATGGAAGACATATCGTAATTGGTGGGCAAACCGTGACAGATGATCATTTTGGGCATTTTTTTTACTTTTTTGACTTCCAGCGAATGTTGACTTATAAATTCCAATTTTTCTTTCTTATTTTTTGTAAACCCTTGTTTGCTGGAATTGGCCTGGAATGTCCTGGTGAAATATTTCTCTAACATGGAGAAAAAAGAAAGCAACAAAGAAAGTAAAATAAATGAATGATTACGGTAGGAATTACCTACCTACTCCATACTACCGTAATCACTGAATTTGAGCTCTCATTTTCTCCATGTTAGAGAAATATTTCACCAGGACATTCCAGGCCAATTCCAGTAAACAAGGGTGGACAAAAAATAAGAAAGAAAAATTGGAATTTATAAGTCAACATTCGCTGGAAGTCAAAAAAGTCAAAAATTGCCCAAAATGATCATCTGTCACGGTTTTCCCACCAAGTACGATAGTTTCAATTGAAATTATCGGACCATAGAAAAATAGGCTTGTATAGTCAAAGTGAGCATAGTAATTATTATAACGATATAGAAGGGCTCAACTGAAGAAGAAAAACGAGTAGGATTGTACTACAATAAGTTTTTGTATACGTGTGATAAAGTCGAAAAGTCGCATTCTAAAATGTGAATTGCACAGGGAATTGATTGAGGGTGATTTAACATTTATTGATGGGATCTGATGTGACGATTAAGATCTTTTTGCCAATTGTATATTTTTCCACATTCGGTGCATTTAAAATGCCTTCGTGACTCCTTGTTCCCTGAATGCCATTTCGACTAATAACAAATAATGTCAATAATATATTTGAAAAATATTCACCCGAATGAATTATCTTGTGATTGATTAGATTGCCTTTTATAGCAAATCGCCGTCCACATTCTTCACATTTGTAAGGGAGCCTAGTTTCGTCATTATCTGAAAATTATATTATAATAATTGGAACACAAAGAGTTGCATAGTACTGAATAATCTAATTTTAGAGATAACGAAACCTACAAAATACTAAATTACTATTGCCTCAATATTGTAAGGTGCATTGAATACGTGAATTTACGTCTCTCAATTGTATTTAATACTTGATCACTGGCAATTTCCTTCACCTATATGCATTTTTTGGTGGACTTTCTTGCCACATATTTCGCATTTAAACTTCTCTAGATCTCCCGATAAGTTTTCATCTGAATGAACGTTTTGATAAATGACTCATTCTCTATCATTATAGCCTATCATTCTCAAGTAATAGAACAACTGTGACGACTAATCATAAGCTAAAAAACTCGCCGATATGTGTTTTCATGTGTCGAATGAGAGTGTCTTTTGTGCCAAAACGACGTCCACATTCTTCGCATTTCTGAGGGAGTCTGTCTTCATCGTTGTCTAAAAATAATAAATGGGTTGAATTGTATGCTCTTATATTAATAAATTTTAATCACCCAGATGAATTCTTCTGTGAACTGTCAGGTTACGGTTCGTGATGAACTGTTTCCCGCATGCGTCGCGTTGGAAATCGCAAGGTTCTGATCTTCTCTTCTTCAAACGCTTAGCAATCGCATGACCTGACAAGGCACTAGGCCCTAAATCAGCAATATAATCTCCATCCAATGAGAAATTTTGAGAATTGTTATCATATTCGCGTCCTCCTCATTTGTCTCCTCAATGATTTCAGTAATTGCAATAATGAATTCCAATACTCACCATAAGAATTTTGTGTTTATCTGATATATCTTTCTGGCTGATTCCTCTCGTGATCAACCAATCCATAATTCTCTCGAAAGATTTTGAAAGTCCGTAAGCGATGTCTCGAGAAGATTTTCCCCTGAAATATACAGAACAACCTGATCGAAACGTCAATGGCATCGGGGATACTAACCGTTCGTTGTCCCATATCAAAGCGAGATCACGTTCCGCCTTCAGGGATGCCAAACCGAGGTTCAATTTCAAAACATAGTTTTTAATGGAACACTTTGAAACACAATAATACCTCTGGATCAGCATCACTTTTGATCAAATCGTTCGACAACTTTCTGTAGAACATTTCCGATTCGATTAGATAAAGAGAGGTCGAAAGCCTGAAAGAAACAGTGATGTTTTGACATGTCTCACGAAAAATATAACCTACCTTCTGGCGTGCAGTTTTGAGAAGATCAAAGTTAATTTCAGTATCCATTAATTCCCGGAAAGGCGCGTATTCAGCGAATCAATTATAGTGAAATTGGTGCCAGTGGACTCAGATCGTTGACCAAATCGGTTGCCTTGAGAGTTAGACATGAGATTAATTCGAAAGTGAGTCGGTGATGGGAAATTAAATATTGCGATACAATTAGCGACATTTCAACGAATAATTTCCAGCAACTCGAAAGTGAAATTTCAAGTATAAAATATCGCAAGAGATCAGAGTGAACAAGACGCTTGTTGCGAATGAGGGTAGGCCAGAGGGCATTCCCACTGAATTATCACTCCCAACTTGCTCAATTTTTGAAAAAAACCTGTGTTTTCAAAAGAAAATTTGGCAAAATATCGATCTAGTATCGTTCGCAAGAGAAATGTTGAGTTATAATTGCGAGAGACTTGCTATTAATAATTATCGTCGTTTGTCGACATGTTGAGAAATAAATTCAGGTGCTAGAGAAAAGATTTCCACAAATTATGTTTTTTTCTTTTTTTCAGATTGTCCACAACTTGGACAAGAAGTGCTCCCTCACAGCTTATTCTATTGTATAGTTGTCTATTCCAACTCAGAGAGCATAGAGGAAGAGAGCTTTATCTAACAGAGAACCGGCCAACAGGCCACGAACAGACGAGAGAGAGAGGCGAGCAACAAACAAGTCGCGTCATTCAATTATGCAAAAGGCACTCTCTACGTAGAGAGGGGCGGGGTGAGAGAGGGGACGCGCTAAACTGCACGTAGTATGGTAATGCGAGAGGGGAAGAGGGGAGAGTGAAACGTCCCTCGATAGGATATGGATTTTTTAAAAATTGCTATAGAGAGGAGAAGGGGAAACCTTCGATACAACACCTCCCTCCAAGATTCTAACTTGGGAGAATCTGAGCAATACATAGCAATTATTATGATACGATAATACTGGGGCCACGGTCGAAGTACTTTGGTCAGGAATCAGCAGTCGTCGTATCGCTTGTTCTTGAAACTGACGTTGAGACGGCTGATCTTCTCGGTTCGAAGTCGTCATCGGTTTCTTGATCAAGCCCGTCGATTGATTCCTTCTCCATTGCAGTCGTTGCGTCAGCCTCCTCAGTTCCGTGATCGGTATACGCATCGATCACTTCTCTCTCAATGGGTTCAACACCATCCTCAACATCGACAGGAATCATCGGTTCCACTTCATACTCAACGTCTCGATCTGATTCCAATCTTCCTCTCAACTGATTGGCATGAGCTCTCACAACTCGATCTTCCAGTTGAATCTCATACATGGTCTTGCCGATTCGACCATTCACCGAACCTTTGGTCCACTTCCTTCCATTGGGTGCGACCTGCATGTCATACATCACTGGATCCCCAATCTTGAAAGATCTTGGCTTAACACCACGTTTCTGATCGAATTGTTCCTTCATTCGATTGGTTCCATCATCATTTCCTTCCAATCTGTGACTGGGTATCATGAGATCCACTTCCGATCTGATGTTCCTTCCGAACATAATCTCACTCGGGGTCTTCCCATCACACTGAGGGTTGGGAGTCTTTCTGTAGTTGTATAGGAACAACTGCAGAGCCTCTTCCATCGATCTTTCTCCCTTCTGCTTGAGCAGATTCCTCTTCACAGAGTCCACGAATCTCTCAGCTTGTCCATTATTCTGGGGATGGTAAGTTGGAGTGTTCACGTGAACGATTCCACTTTCTCGACAGTATCGATTGAACGCATCTGAGTTGAACTGAGATCCGTTATCAGTCACGATCAATCTCGGTAGGCCATTCCTCGCAATCGATTCATTCAGAATCCGAATTGTGGAACCCGCTGTCATTGATGAAGTCGCCACGATCTCGGGCCATTTCGAGAGAGAATCGACTATTACCAAGAGGTACTTCCCGTCTACTGGTCCACAGTAGTCCATGTGAATTCTCTCCCACGGGTCACTTGCTTTTGTGGTTCGAGTGGAATCTTGGTTGGTCTCTTCAGTGCCTGTGCACACTGATCACACGAGAGTACAACTTGCTCGATATCCTTGTCCATTCTGAACCAGTAGCATGATTGTCTGGCTATCGATTTCATTCGCACCACACCCGGATGACCTCCATGAAGTGTACGCAGCACCTTCTCTAGGGATTGAGGAACAACCACTCGACTTCCGACCATGAGACAGTCCTCCACTACTGACAGCTCTTTTCTCATGAAAAAGAACGACTTCAGTTTGTTGTAATCGATCTCCTTACGGATCTTCTTCTTGTCAGATGGAAATTTCTCACTCTACACAACAGGGGATCCCTCGATAGCGCCTCTCTGATGTCATCGTCAGTCACGGGCAATCACTCGATACTCGATTTGATCATTCTCACAACAACAGTCTCTGCCTCCTCGAGTATATTCTACTCATCTCGATCATCTCTCGAGTCAGTGATCAGCCGAGACAGTGCATCAGCATATGCAAAACTGTCCGTGCTGATGTATTCCATAGAGAAATTATAACCCAGAATAATCGTCGCCCAGTGGAACAATCTTCGCGCCGTATGGATTGGGATTCCTGCTTTCGATCCGAAGATCGACAAGAGGGGCTTGTGGTCAGTCTGCATAACGAACTTCCGGCCGAACAGATATCGATGGAATTTCGTCACTCCGAAAATGAGTGCGAGGCCCTCCTTCTCAATCTGAGAATATTTTATCTCAGATACCTTCAGTGCCCTCGATGCATGAGCAATCGGCATGAGTCGTCCATTGATTCGATGAGCGATCACCGCTCCGATGCCTTTCTCACTCGCATCCGCAGCCAGCACCAATTCTTTCTGAGGATCGTAGTGCACGAGATTCAAATCAGATGCCAGTATCGTTTTGATTTCTTTGAATGATCTCTCACATTCCGACGACCAGTTCCACTCGACACCATCCTTGAGTAGATTGTCCAAGGGTGCACGCATTTTGTGCATTCCTTCAATGAATGGCGAATAGTACGACACCATTCCCAGAAAACTCCTCAGAGAAGCCTCGTCCTAAGGCTGTGGCATTTCTCTCACAGCCTTCACTTTCGATGGATCGGGTCGTCGACCAGCTTGATCGATGATAAATCCAAGGTATTTGATCTTATTCATGCCGAAAGAGCATTTCTCTGGACGAATTCGGAATCCATAGTCCTTGATTCTATCAAGCACAATCTTGAGATTTTTGTCGTGAATCTCCTTGGTCTTCCCACCAACCACCACATCATCGAGATACGCTTGTGTGTTGTCACAGCCGGCGAGCATCGTGTCCATCGCCTTCTGGAATATTCCCGGAGCAACGCTCACTCCGAATGGCAGTCTCTCGAAACGGAACAGACAACGATGGGTGCACACTCCAAGCAGATCTCTCGACTCTTCCACGACTGTGATCTGCAGATATGCGTCACTGAGATCTATCTGACTGAACAGGGTACATCCTTCCAAACGAGCGAATATCTCGGAAGACATCGGCAGAGGGCGATTATTCGGTTCGAGACTCGCATTCAATCCCGTCGAGAAATCCACGCATACTCTGAGTTTTCCATTTGGTTTGGGCACTACCAGGATGGGCGCGGCCCACTCGAGGTAGTCCGCTGATTCGATGGCCTCCATCGCCAGAAGTCTGTCAATCTCTTCATCGACTTGGAGTGATGCCCAATATCTATGCAGTTGAAGCATTGGTTATTTGCGTTTGGACACTCTTCTTCTTTGTGGTTCTGTCCACATTGACCACACGGAATCGCACCTTCTGGTAGACGATTCCGCGGGTATTTCTCGTGTCCGAACTTCTTCGACTGATAACCAGTGATTGCGTTCACATGGGGATCACTCTGATTCACTACTGCATGTGAGTCACTGTACGCTTCCTTGTACACTGAAACCATTTTGAGGATCGATTCGATGGTGGGTGCTTCATTGTTCCGAATTTCGTTCATCACATGGAACATCGTGGCAGTGTATCTGGGGAGATCGATTCCAGCCAGAACCACCATTGCCTTGAATTGTTCGATTTGCATCTCCTTGATGTTCGCCTCTTCAACTACTCTGTTCACAATACCAGTGAATTCCCTGATGTCGTCACACTTCAGTCTTGACATCTTGAGTCCAAACACACTTTTTGTCTCCGAACAAGTCATGCATAATCGTCACGATCTCTTTGAAACTGAGATCGGATGCCTTCTTGGGTCTGATGTGATCTGTGAACTGTCTGTGTACTTTGTCATCAACATGACGCAATAACACTCTCACTTTATCACCATCAGCCATGTCCTTAAGATCATCTTCGAATATCTCTTTGTGTCTATTCATCCACACATCGAACGTAAGTCCATCCTCTGGATTGTACGAGAAATTCCTGATCTGTTTCTCTAGAGAATCAATACTTGGTCCCTTGTGAACGCGTCCTTCTGACGTTTCCGACCTCGTATTCTCTGTTCTATCAGACAGCAGAGTCTGAATGGCCACATTCTGCTTCTCCAACTGAGTTTTCAACAGGTCATTCTGTTGCTTCTGAACCTCCAGTTGTGCCTCAATTTGTTCCTTCTGAGCCTTGATCTGTGCCTCTGTCTGCTCCTTCTGAGCCTTGATCTGTGCATCACTCTGTTCCTTCTGAGATTTCATCATCTCCATCATCAGTTTCATCATCTGCTCACTTTCCGTCTCGCCCATCGTGTACACGCGTCGCTAGATCAACCGATCACTCTTGGTAGATCACTACACTCACGCGCAATAATGCAAATCGATTACACGCCAAAGACGCCTCGTCAAGCTGCGCACCCAAGTATCAGAATCCACTGATACCAGTACACAAACTCCTAGTCACTGTGCACCCAATATCCGAATCCACCGATATTAGTACACAGCAAATAAACACGGTAAACAAGCACCCAAATATCGGAATCCACCGATATCAGTACGCAGAAAGTAACGACACGAACCAAGTAACGCAATAACGCAACAACAGACAAAAGACACGTCACCAAGTCACGTATTCTCACGATCGAGGGTCACACAGCCTCGATCGATACACAGAGAATCACGCAACAAACAGGAAACAGACAAGCTAGTGAGTTCTGAACGCCAATATTGTATAGTTGTCTATTCCAACTCAGAGAGCATAGAGGAAGAGAGCTTTATCTAACAGAGAACCGGCCAACAGGCCACGAACAGACGAGAGAGAGAGGCGAGCAACAAACAAGTCGCGTCATTCAATTATGCAAAAGGCACTCTCTATGTAGAGAGGGGCGGGTGAGAGAGGGGACGCGCTTAACTGCACGTAGTATGGTAATGCGAGAGGGGAAGAGGGGAGAGTGAAACGTCCCTCGATAGGATATGGATTATGCTAATTGCTATAGAGAGGAGTAGGGGAAACCTTCGATACAACAGTTGAGAAATTAATTCAGGTGCTAGAGAAAAGATTTCCACAAATTATGTTTTTTTTTTCAGATTGTCCATAACTTGGACAAGAAGTGCTCCCTCACAGCTTATTCTAAGAACATTCCGGAGCCATTCGATATCACGATTGGAGTGTACAGAGTGGTTCACTGTGCAGATGGGAGAACCAAGATTAAATATTTGACGATAGCTTGATCGGCAAGGCTCATAATGAATCACTTCTGAAAATAATAAATCAATATTTAATCGTGTGACACCATTCAGCTTTTCATAATTGCAGAATTTTTTAAAAAATTGTCTATTCAATTGTTACGAGTCAAGAATAAAAAATCAATTTTTAAAATATCCATAAATTTTATGCGTCACGTTTCTTTCTCATTCAATTATGAACGCTTAAGTCTGTGATCTGAGTTGTTTTTTTCTCATTTGAACTTCAGTTTACGTAAATTATGAATTTATTTGGGAAGATAAAGGGAAAGAAGATATAGAGAATTCGAAGGTAATAGCGAAACGAAAAAGTGGCCAGTATTCAGGCTGTTGTTTTTGTAGATGAAAAATAAAAAATACATGAGAAGAACATTCGTTTGTTATCGAGTGCTGATCAATATTTGGAATTTAGAGAGTTGACATCTGACAAAGACTAAAGAAACGCGATTTTAAAGAAATAATGGTATGCTGATTTTCAATGCTACGTTGCTGATCTGGTGCACAACAGAGATAGTTTCCTATAATTGGCTCGCATTCGAGTTTCATAAATAATCATATTTGGTCGATACATCAAGAAATTCGAAATGCGAATCGCTTCAGATTTCGAAAAGTTTCAAGCAAGATTTTGTTTGATGTTTCGAAATCCATCCTTATCTCTTCGATGTTTCTTCTCCCTTATAAGTTCGTCTTTCATTCTTGCATGGCTGACTTTTAGACTGTTTGTTTTATTCTGAATATCGACTGCTTTAATTTCGAGATCACGGCGACAATTCTGAGCGGAAACAAAAATGCGTACTTTTCTGCGAGACTTTATCATCGCACTTTATCAACGATCCGTCGAATCTGGTTACATTTTGTCTTTCATTTTCTACCTAAAATTTATCAACATAGACTTGCCCTGCAATTACGAGATTTAAAGCCAAAATTCGTTTTGCGTGGTACATGCCGGTACAAATTTATCCTTATTTGTTACTTCTAAAAGTGATTTCGAAATTAATCATTCAAAAGAGCATTCTCACTCTCTCTCCCTGACCGCATGTCACGCTGCTAACCTTATCTCTCTGCAATTTCTCTTCCCCTTCTTGATTCAGTGATTCACATTCCATGATTTCCACTTGTCCATCCATCATTTAATTGTTGAACTAAGTTACTGGATCAGAATTTTCTAAGAGTTTGTAATAACTGAATCTATTTTCAGACCAGACGACCACCCGGTCAGATATGAATGCGGTACGATGCATATTCAATATCACATTGGCTTAATTTTTTACAAATTAATTTCAGGTTCGACTTTGAGTACAGACAGGGTAAATTCACTAATCAGCGAATAATCGCTGAATACTCGGTCAGTTGTTACACATTCTTCTCATTTATTTCTCAAGTATATTTTTTTATATGCTTGCGATCTCCTCGATATAATAATCGAATGCATAACTCTTTCATTTCAGGTCGCAATGGATCGCCGTGTTGTCAACGATCGATCAAATGCTCGATTTCTAATCGAAGAGAACATTCGAGATGACGTGAATTTCGACCTCAAGATCGGACTGGATTCGTTCATTGATAAGGCAATTTTTTGAATAGGCTACGCAGCAGAGCATTAGAACGAAGCAGAAATTGGACAAATGCTTTCAAGAAAATGGTTAAAATTTCAGTGTAAACTCCTGAATGACGAACCGTGTCTCTACCCCCTCTGTAGATGGGCTGTCGCTCAAACAGATTCCATGAGTACACCATTTCTCAAGAAGGTCTGCTGTAGTTTTATTTTTATTTATTCTCTCGATTATTTCACCAGGTGTTCCATGGTGCGGAGTTTGCGTGCTGGCGTGGAACAATGAAGAGAATGGCATCGACTCTCCTCAACCACAATCCGATGAAACCTAATCCGAAAGTGCGAATAAGATTTTTTTTTAAATCGTATGATTCATGAATGTCACAATCCCCTTGCAGATAGTCAGAGGTTCATGAAATTGACAAATCGATAAGATATATTCTCACTTACAATTATGATCATTGCAGAATGCCTGGAAAGTGGTCATAATTTTGGCGGTGTTATTTTGATCAGTGAGCAGTCGAAAGTGTTAGTTTCCTTATCCAACATTTCTTTTATCCTATTTTTCTCAATGTTATTTTTCAGAAAATTAAATCATGGATGTTTCAGTTACGAGAATAATTGTAACGATCTCTCAACGTACAGTGGCTTCAAGTTTGAACAGTACATGACTTCTGAAGTGCTGAATGTGAGTCCGTTCCGCGACCTCCGATTAGTCGATATTTCCAGGGTCACCCGGATACTGATTCTCCAGTGGACACTTGTCCTACTTTCGAGGTTTTCACCATTTTCCCTTTAAGTCAAATAATGCTGCTTTAGATGATGGTTCGAACTAATCTGATGATGGGAGGAGAATGCATCAAGGTTTGCTGTGGAGCTGAGGTTGACGCTCTCAGAGGAGGTTAGTATAAGTCAAGTTTATTCAAATAATAATCTAGAATTAGAAGCAAAAAAAACGATTAAAAAAATTCCAATAAATTCAGACGAACCAATCGAACTAAAGACTGCTCCGGAGGGAAAAGATAGTGAATTCGTCCGGTATGTTTTGAAATTTAAGTCATATTTATTGAATGAGCGCAATTTATTATGTTCCAATATCTGATAATCCAAATATCAAATAAGAGTTGTATCTCTCAGGAACTTCTCTAATGCAGAGTGAGATTGTGGGAGTGAGAACTATCGTGGTTGGAATCAAGAAGGATAATTTCATCGTTGAAAAGGTTTTTTCATATTTTATAATGTTACTCTTCTTATTCCAATACTATCGATAGATAATCAATTGTTCAGGTGGTAGAGAAGACAGTCAACGAGATCAAGTCGACTGGGACTTGGAAAAGCCCACTTCTCAGTGCTACGCGTTCCTGTTTGAAGTTCTTTCAGAAATGAGAAAGTTTTTCGCAAGTAATGATGTCTGCGAGACCTCATTTGATCCAATGAGAGGAGTGAGTGACCTGTTCACACTACTGTATTTTCCACAGTCTCAAGCTCATCAAATCAGATCACAATAAAATCTCTGATTTTTCAGGAGGTGACAATCAAGAGAATCTCGAAACAGCAAGCAAATGACAATGGGAATGGAGTCACGGACGAATTCATCTCTCGCTTCAACCTCTGATGAGCCCATCATCTGCGGATTTTTGGGCCGTCATTTCTGTCGCTTCATTTTTCCTATCTAATCGCTCACGTTATTTTTTTCCAAGCCACATGGCGCCCACCACTGGGCCGGATATTTTTTCTGAACCGGAGAATTTTTAAGTGACCACTCTATTCCTACACAGCGCAACAAACTACTCAACACATTCTCAAAAATGTCATCTTTATCGCCCATAAACAACTCATAATCCAAAGTGCATTTCCTCTTCTTTCAATTAATCGTGTCTACATATGCGCGTCTCCTGGCTTCTCGTGTTGAAGGATTTTATTAATCCTTCAATTGTGCACGTATTCTGCAAGAATATTGAAACTTGATAACCACATTCCTCGGTCTGATAGGATCGCCTGTTCGGGATCGGGGATCCTGCCCGCTCTGGCTCTCCGCCCCACCCCCTGGCGTGATCCCCCCCAATAGACAATACTTTATTTCTCACCGGATGAATTTTAATTGTGTTTAGTATCCACAGGTTGACCATGTCCTGACAAAACCATTTCGTTAGATTTCTCACTGTTAGGTGCTCAGGGAAAGTTGATATTTGACATCTTCTGGAATGAGAATGTTGCTAACATTTATGTGTGGGTTACATTGGTGCGAAATAAGAGAGTATGCGAATTGGGGAAAGTCAGGTTCCGTTTTGTCAACACTAATGATAATGCACGTAAGACATACCGTACTGGATATTCGCGGCCGCGGCTGTCCGCCACGGACCGCCCTTTCCGCGGATTGATTTATCTAGTGTAAAGCTCAGATATTTTCATACTTCTGGGTGTTGATTTTCGCGATCTGCAGTCCATTTCCGATCGAAATAAGCTCATATTTTATTCGTCGATTTAAAATATTTCAAATTATTCAATGAAAAAGCCTGACCCAGCGAACAATAATTGACCCGAATTCTGTCGTGATTTTATCGGGTTGAGCCATCATTCTCTGGCAAAACTTATCAAATGTATGCCCCCTCCAAAATAAAAAATCGTTGTATAATTGAAAATGTGTCCAGTTGGAATTCCTTCGGTATGCATAAAGCCCTTTCTGTACGTCTTTGTGAGCTAATTCAACTTTCTGTTGCATCCCAACAATGTAAATGAGCTGCTGTATAAAGCCCTTTATCTCTATTCCAGTCGTCTAATCGATCACTGGAAGGACGACTAAGTTGATCTACGGTGATCTTTGATCTTTGCTCTTCCTCAGTCAGAAGAACGACTTGACGTAGTCTATTTGCGGTTTGAGTGTGTCTCTCGAGACCTGAAATTAATTATGTTAATTGTAATAAAGAATTAATATTGTTGATCAAAATATTCCTTACCCAGTGCGTATTGCACCCTCAGATTGGTAAATTCTTCCTGATTGGATCAACACCAGATACCAAAGATCAAATATCAGAGATGAAAAATCAAAGATCAAGCTCACCCAGTGCGTACTGCACCCTCAGATTGTGCGAGGAGCAATCGTAGATCTGCCTGAGGTCGAAGCGGACGTCGATCGAGTCTCTCCTGTAATGTTCGCAATATCAATGGCGACGTTTCCCAAATCACAGAATGCACCACACACTATCGTTTTCGAACTCGCAAACTACGCATCCTCACCATCGGAAGGCGACATTTCCTAACTCGCCCACACCCCATCCTCACCATCGCATGAAGATGTTGACACCGTGCCTCGCGAGCTTAATTCCCGATGCGAGAGATTTCATTTACCCCGTATTAACGCCCTCCCCGCAGACTGAGAGTTGATAGAGTTCTTAGTTTGTAGTTAGGGACGTACGTCATGTTTCAATGAAAAAAAATCCCATTAGGACAGGGCGGCCTACCGCCGGGAACGCTTGACGGAGACTAGTGGTTGGGGCGCGCGCCTTTCTCTACCTCTTGCAAAACATCACCTGCGGGCGGGAGTCGAACCTGCCTGCGTCGGCATGCCAGTCAGACACCATGCCCATTTTTTTTTTCGTCCCATAGAGCCACATACCCAAAGTGTGCCACATACCCCGGTACATCTGAACTTCTCAGATTTTTTAAGCCATTTTTGGACGTTGATAGTTTACGCGATAATTCTCTACCTCTTGCAAAACATCACCTGCAGGCGGGAGTCGAACCTGCCTGCGTCGGCATGCCAGTCAGACACCATGACCATTAGGGGCATGGTGTCTGACTGGCATGCCGACGCAGGCATGGCTCTACCTCTAAAGACGCAGGCTCTACCTCTAATGGGCATGGTGTCTGACTGGAATGCCGACGCAGGCAGGTTCGACTCCCGCCCGCAGGTGATGTTTTGCAAGAGGTAGAGAAAGGCGCGCGCCCCAACCACTAGTCTCCGTCAAGCGTTCCCTGCGGTATGCCGCCACCCCTCGCGAGCGCCACGAAGAGCAGCACGAAGTGGAAGTTGCCGATGCGGTCCCATTCGGAGTGGATCACGTACATCTGGAATGAGTGAGATTAGTCCAAGGCAGAATCGGGAGCCGATTGTGGGATACGGTAGGAGGGTACTGTATCCTGAGCTGATCGATCGCTATGGCTGCGCGGTACTGAGCTGGTAAGGAACTGTAGCCCACGAACAGTATCTTTCAGGATGCCTCATTCTCCTTATTTTATGATATTTTTTTAATAAATAAAAAAAATAAAATCACTTGGACGGTGAGCGCTGTTAGCTGGGCGACGCGCGACTTCCTGCACACGAGCGCGAAGTCGAACTTGGACTGCAATAAACTGTGTAAATACACAACAATTGTTTGGAGTAATTGAGCACTAATGCAGATTGCTGCCCAGATAGAGGTGGATATATTACTTTATTTAGCATATGCATAGAAGCACAGGTTTCTGTACCCTCGGATATTGTAAACAAGGCTACGATATCCAATGGTACTGTACCCGTTGATTACGGTATCACCTTCGTGGGGCCGACCGCCTGCTTGAGGTCCGAGCACTTGAAGGTCGCCGTGTCGTCGAGGTTCTCGGCGCTCGGCTTCTGAATCAGATCGACAATAAAGAATAATCGATTAACCGAAATTACAGTAACCTACAGGTTACGGTATTCCAACTTACAACCGTAAGTAACGCATCTGCCTACAGTAGGCGCCAAATCACCGCAACCCAGTTTGTATGAGCTACATTATGCCGACGGTCGATTGTGGATACAGTACCTTGCCGACAGGCGACTTCGCCTCGTCCGTATCGATCTTCTCTGCGCTGAGCTTCTGAAAGGAAAATGTACATTGATTGAACCTCATCTCTTTCTTCACCAATGGGCTCGCCCGACAGAATGAGCGCCTTACTTGACTTGGCGTCAGACCCACAGTAACCCTCCGGATCCTTTTCCCAATCTGTTGTCCTGCTCTAGCCTGTGAGCTACCGTACCCCCGACCCCAGTACCGTATACCTTTGGTTACCGCACTCATCAACCTACAGTGACCGGTGAGCTATCGTTCGTCTCTACTTCCAACCCACGAATCAGGTTTATCATTACTTTTGCAGTCCTTGACCTACAGTAATATGTGAAGTACAGTACACCCTACACCCTCTATTCTGATACCTTGGCAGCTTCTGCAGGTGCTTCTGCAGCCGGTACAGCTGACTCCATCTTCTCCGCGCTTATCTTCTGGAACGGTTTTGCATTTGGAGGGAGGGTTACTGTAGTCTGCTGGTACTACCGTTGCACCTTCAGCCACAGTATCACTCGACAAACAACTCCTTTTCCCAACCTATCCGCCAAGATATAGTACTGGATGCGCATCCGAGGCTGTCCAGGGTTTCCGTCAAGCTACAGTAACCATGACTACAGTAGCTTCTCTCTGGTCTCCTGACTCGTTATATTGTTGCACTCAACGATAACCCTACAGTACTGCAATAGGGTCCGTACCCTGCTAACTACCATAAGCCCATCGCCACGATAGCACTCCTCAAGCCAAAGTCAACTGTTTCAAGTACAGTATGTCGAGGCTTCGCATGATCGTCTACCTACAGTATCTTATCTCCCTGTGTTCGAACTACAATACTATTAAAACTACCGTGGTCCCTCGCTACAGTACACCTCAAACTAGAGTCTGCCTGATACAGTACTCCTCCAAAAACCGTACCCTCTAGGTACAACACACCTCAGCACTAGAGTTTGCCTGATACAGTACTGCTGAAACCCCATCATCTCAGGACTACAGTACTCCCGCAACTACCGTAACTCCTCACCTTGGCGGCAGCTGCATCAGCGGGTCGTTGCACGAGCTGCGGCAGCAGCGGCAGCGTGTGGCTGCTTTCAGCACTCACAGCAGGCTGTGCCGTCGGCTGCGGCTGGGTCGCCTGCTCCATCCTCTCGAGCACGGTGCGGACGAGCGATACGGACTCCATAATCTGCGAACATACGTGGAAATTAGGGCAAGAGGGAGAGGACGAACGACTCCGGAGCGGGGGAAGGACGGGAAATGAGGGGAGAATGAAGAGACAGAGAGAGGATTTGCACGTGCGTGGTATGAGAGGATTAGTCAAATCGAGGTTGTTATTGGTTATTTGTTGTTGATTCGATCAAATTTCGTTTTTGAGTTTCAAATTTTGATTGCCTAAGCCTAAGCCTAAGCCTAAGCCTGATGCGATTTACAAAATTTGCAGATTTAAAAAATTTGCAAACTCCCACATGTTAGTACTCATTATGTTCTTAATTTATTGTGAGAAACATGGGATGATAGACGAACATAATGAGCACTAACAAGTGGGAGTTTGAGCATTTTTTTAAAAAATGTGCACATTTTGTAAATCGCATTTTTGAGTTAATAAATGAGATCACATGGATTTGATGCAGTAGCCACGGGGCTACATACTAATACTAGTAAGAGCCTGCGTTAATGCTGCGTTTGTGAAAGTAAGGGTCGCAAAATTCATAACTCGTGATGGCCGAAGAAAACTTTTTTTCAAGATCGCGCAAAGTCTTATTATCCCAACATAAACTGAATCAGTAAATGTTGAAACATTGATATATTTGCTTGATATTCCAATTTGCACGAATACCTGGTAGTTAGGCCAATAATGAACTGATTTTCAAAGAGTTGTCCTTCGTTTTAAATGATTTTCGTCAAACCGATATTTTTTATTTCTTTTCATATTTAAACGATATGAAGTAGGATGCTTGCTCTCCAAATTTATCAAATAAAAAAGGTATATTGTGTACCACCCTAAAGATGAAAAGTTGAAATATTCAAAATTATTTTCGAAAAATCGAAATTTCTCAAACAGTTTCAATGCGAACGGGATGAAACTTGGCAGGTGTCATGGCATGAATATTGTGTAATTTTTGAGATACCACTCGATTGAAACGATAACGAAAGAGCAAAGTCGGTTGGGTTACGGTATTTTTTGAAACTTCCGTCCTTTAGCGGAGAATGATTTAGAACACTAAACCCGTGGCGCCTGAGCTACACTCGTCGAGTACTACCACCACACACATTTTGCGAGAAATCCATTTTTTTCACTTTGCCAAGCATACGTTCACTGGGTCAGATAGTCACTCTTAAGAGAGCGGATCGGTAATTTGCGACCATATTCGCCACCTCCCGGACACGTCCCCCCGGAATAGGAACTGCAAGCCCATACTTCGTGCATGTACACCCCTTGGCTCCGTATAACACATAGGACTACTGAATTTCTGATATGAGCTCCTCATGGAGAATTAATGAGGAACAAATGTTGAAAATCGAAAATTCATATTTTTTGAACGCGACAAGCTAGACTCAAAATCTCTTTCGCGTTGTATTAGAATTGCCCAGAAACCAAAAATAAGTCATCCCGATCGAACCCTACTTGATCGGAAAATCGATATTTTCGTTTCATTTTTCAGTTTTAGGCCACCATTTTCATATATCGAAAAACTGCAAGCTCTCACTATGTGCATATTGTAGCCCTTGCTATTCTCCATCGAATCACCTATGGGACGATTAATTAAATTTTCCTCCTCGGGGGTTTTCAGAGGCTTGAAAGCGCCGAACTGCCGATTTTTACAGTTTTTCGTCATAACTTTTTTCATTCACTGGTTTATGAGCTCTAATGTCCAAATTCGAACTCTACGTGAGAAGTTACATAATAATAAATTATAATTTTTCCGAGAAATTGTTTTGACTTTTTCATGACCCCCTTATTGAGGACATTTTTGGGTCAAAAAGTCGAATTCTCAGAAGTACAGTATCGACAATAAGTCACCGTCCAAAATTTTAAAGTGCCATAACTTTTGAACTAGATGGGATATCTTTCTGATGTTTTGGCATGTGGTAGTAGGTGTACTGGTGAACTCCTACATACGCTCACTATGTCAGACCATAGGACGATTTCGCAATATTGCATAGTGAGGACGAAATCTTTCAATAGTAGTTCAGTGCGAATTATTTGCTCAATGAATTTTTTCTCATCCTTTATATTTTTTTTCAACTAAAAAAATGACCATGATGAGTTCATTAGTTCCCCATCATTAGTTGGAAAAAATGTTCTCTCACTACTTTCTGACTAAATGTTTTCTGGTATATTTTTGTGTGCTGAATCCGAATTTCGATATGAGAGCCCATGATATCATTATTGAAAAAAGTTAAAATTCACTATGTCGAAAATAGCCTATTTTGAAAATCGATGTACCTCGGATTTTCGGTTGTCGCGGGCGGGAAAGTAATCCAAATGCTCCAAAAAGGTGAGGATCGTATATTCCATGGATTTTTAACTAACCTGTCGAGGAAAGACATTTGAAAAAAAATCGGCCTTGAAACTGTGATCATCCAAAATAGGGAGAAAAAATAATTAGAAAATATGTAAAATTGGTACCCTGAGGGCAAATTGAGAGCTATCGTTATCAAACTATGGGGATCTTCAGGAATTGTGGTAAGGATCATAATGAGCTTTTAAACGAGTCTCTAGCACGTCTATGAACGAAAATCCTCTTTTTCGGGACCTATCTTTGAGCCAATCCAAATCATCTGTACTTTACACTCCCAAGAATACTTATGTTTATCGAAGAGGTAATGAGGTCTTCGCTCACCACATGAAATATAAAGGATGAGAAAAAATTCATTGAGCAAATAATTAGTATCGTACATGGTGGACAAACCGTGACAGATGATCATTTTTGGCCATTTTTGACTTTTTTGACTTCCAGGGAATGCTTACTAATAAATTCCAATTTTCATTTCTTATTTTTTGTCCGCCCTTGTTTACGGGAATCGGCCGGGCATGTCCTGGTGAAATATTCCTCTAACATGGAGAAAAATGACAGCCGTAATTTGAAAAATTGGTTGATTTCGTAAGCCGGCATTTAGCACACGCGAGGCAGCGAGCTGGTCGAATCGCGTCATCATTTTCAAATTCTCTGCGTATTTTACTTTCCCCGTATTGTTTAGACGTTCTGCCCGTTTATTTGTTGTAATTATAATGATCCAGAGTACCAGGCCGACCTGGCGGACGCCTCTCCTCGACAATACGAGCCTTACTTGGAGAAGGAATGGAGGTTTTCCTCAAAGGTCCAACTTTCTCTTTACTTTCTTTGAAAATAAGAGTGGGATTGTGTTTGTTTGAGCTGTTTCAGCTCCGTACCCACTCTCCTGAGGTCCCGGGACAAATTGAGAGACGATGGAGTGGAACAAACCAGGTGAGATCACTCGGTTTCTACCATTGCTTCACTTGAGCGGGCGAAACTGCCTGTTACTATGTTGTTTGAGGGGGTAAAGACGAAAACAGTGCTTCTCCCTTCACTGATAAGCGACCGTTACCAGTTTTTCAATACAAATGGACCTGCTGAATCGAGAGAATTGTTAACAGTAGAGGTAGATCAACGTCTTATTGCCGTATATTTATTTAAAAAATAAAATGTTGCCTTCTGCGTGCATAAAATGGTCCTTCCTCTCTTGTAATTCAGCGCTGATGAGCTGTAACTAGTTGGATTTAATGTAAATAGGTTAATTCACGAGCAAAAATAGATTAACCTATCAGGAATTGGGCAAAGCAAAGCTTCACTGCCTGTGTGTATTTATTTATAACATTTTCCAGGCTTTGTTCTGCCTCCTGCCCTTCTCCCCTCGTGCGGACTAGCTCTGGTGAGTGATCGAGGTGACCGAGTTGAAGGAACCAGGTTAGTGACATAAAATAACTCAACTTTTCATATCGTTTCACTTGAGTGTGCGAAAATTTATTTTTCTGTGTTGTTTGAGTTGCAACAGATGGGAATAGTTCTTTGCCCATTACGGATACGCTTTAATTACCAATTGTAATGAGAATTATCCCGATTGAGGCGAGGGAATTGTGTTTGATTAGTGGTAGGCCAATCCTCGGTGGAGGTAGATCAGTCTGCCATTGCCGTGTATTTTCAGTAAACTAACTAGTTTCCTTTAATATTAGAAAAAGGGATTCAGTCTGGAAAATATTTTTTTTAAATCCTACACTTCCTACTTCTCAGTCGGTCGGATGAGCGAGAAGGAGAACGAGTACCGGAACCTATCCACTTCCAGGTACGCGAAGGGGTACTGTAGATGAGGTTACGGTAACCGCGGATTACTGTACTATATACTGTCACGGTAATCACTAATGTCTAAACGATACTGTTTATTTAACTGTTTTATTTTATAAAATGAATTGATTCTGACTTAGGAGCAGTGATTAGTCGATCCTTGCCCACACTTCAATGTTTTACTATCAGTCTATACTTAGTTACTTTATTGAATGTATGTTTCAAGGCCCGCTCACTCTCACTCGATGCCCTGCCCCGGATGTCCTCCATTCGCCATCATTATGTTACGATGACCAGGTTTGAAATTGTCCATTTACATTTGAATTGCAAGCTGCGGTTTTTGGATTATTTTTTGCTTATTTACATTTGCACTTCTCTAATTTAATAAAATCTAATCACATCGACTCTCTCGATCTCCTCTCATTCTCACTTCATTTTCCTCACTTCCCCCCTTCTCAGTCGGTTGGATGAGCGAGACGGAGGAGGACGCGGACCGCAGCCCGCCTACTTCCAGGTACGCGAAGTTTACTGTAGACGAGGTTACGGTAACCGCTGGTTACTGTACTCTATCATGTCACGGTAATCACTAATGCCTAAAGGATACTGTTTATTTAACTGTTTTATTTTATAAAATGAATTGATTCTGACTTGGGAGCGGTGATTAGTCGATCCTTGCCCACACTTCAATGTTTTACTATCAGTCTATACTTAGTTACTTTATTGAATGTATGTTTCAAGGCCCGCTCACTCTCACTCGATGCCCTGCCCCGGATGTCCTCCATTCGCCATCATTATGTTACGATGACCAGGTTTGAAATTGTCCATTTACATTTGAATTGCAAGCGGCGGTTTTTGGATTATTTTTTGCTTATTTACATTTGCACTTCTCTAATTTAATAAAATCTAATCACATCGACTCTCTCGATCTCCTCTCATTCTCACTTCATTTTCCTCACTTCCCCCCTTCTCAGTCGGTTGGATGAGCGAGACGGAGGAGGACGCGGACCGCAGCCCGCCTACTTCCAGGTACGCGAAGTTTACTGTAGACGAGGTTACGGTAACCGCTGGTTACTGTACTCTATCATGTCACGGTAATCACTAATGCCTAAAGGATACTGTTTATTTAACTGTTTTATTTTATAAAATGAATTGGTACTGGCTTAGGAGCACTGATTAGTTAGACCTTGCTCGGTTCATATTTATTTATTTATTATATTTTTGAAGGACCGTTCACTCTCCGTCGCAGCCCTGCCTCGGAAGCCATACACTGGCCCTCCTTCTGCTATGCTGATTAGGTTTGATACTTTCCTATGGCATTATTATCGCAAGTGGCAGCGTTGGGGCTTGTTTGATACCTTACCAGGCATCCCCACTCCACTCTGCTCCGGCCCCTCTCTACTTCAACACAATGCGGATTCGGTGAAGTATATTTTATCTAATTTCTATTTTTTCTTCTTCTTCTTTTTATCTGAGAAACTTGGAAACAATTTGAAGTAGCGAACAAGTAAAACAACAAAGAAAAGAACGCGTTTCAGCTACCGTAATCTTCGAGCGGGACACAACGAGGGGAGAACAAGAACAACAGGAGAACAGGGAACAAGGAGGAGAGGACAAGGATACACGAGGTCAGTTGGGATCACGAAACAAATAATAACTTCTGAATAAACAAATGTGAAACTTCTGACAATGATAGCAATAGGAAATGGTATTTACAATTTGAATGAAGGATGAAGTCTAATAGAATTCATCGTCCCAGATTGAACTATCATGCTCATATTCGGGATTATAGCGATTAGAAACCGATCCATAGGATGCTCCTCTCTGATTGTCGATAGGCATGAAGTCGTCTTCTTCTTCCTCTTCATTGTATACCTCGTGATTGGAAATTCTAGGAGAGTAGGGGCGGGTGCGAGAGAAGGGAATGAAATTAATATTGGATCGAATAGGCGATCTATTAGGGAAGGGTGAGTGAGAGATGTTGGAAATTCTAGGAGGGTAGGGGCGGGGGCGAGAGGACGAGGGAACGAAATCATTAGTAGGTCGAATGAGTGATCTACTAGGAGAGGGTGAGTGAGAGACGAAGGGAGAAACAAATCTACCGTTCTGAGCACGAGGGTTACTAGGAGGATGGGGAACCTTCTTCTTCGGATTGTTGTGCGTCCACACATTGTTATTCAATCGTCTCCTCACGTCCTTAAGTTGTCGCGTGCGCTCGGGTCCCACTCCCATCTTTCTTCTATGACAGAGTAGCTGAAATGGAAAATGTCACTCTTCACGAGACAAAATTGGGAAGTCCAACTCACATCATAAAACCATTTCACTTTTGCAGGGTCTCTATCCTCCAGCTTCAGATGTCTCTCGTCAGGGAACATGTATTTATCCATGGTCGTCGCGAATTCAAGTAAGTGAACTCCCATCGTATCATGAAGTCTCACATAGTCCCTCGGAATGTAAGTGTAGTTGAATCCTGAATACATTACTTCATTTGTGCTATTAAATAACAACTCAATTAATAATTTTTCATGGAGGAATCTTAACAATTGCTGACAACTCACGGGGCGGCGGTGCTGGAAGTGAATCGACGATTCGATCGAGGGAGTTGGATAGTTTATCAATCTTGCTTGTTAGGCCATTGTCTCTGCTCTCGATTAATTTCACCTGTGGTGTATTTGTATTACCAGATGATACGGAGTAAAATTGTACAAACCTTGTCATTGATACATTCGATTGTATTTGAATCATCCGCTGATTTGCCTTCCATTCTTGCAATTGATCGTTTCAAGTTGGTGATTGAAGATTCGATCGGACCCAGTCTCTCATCCAGAATCGATCGAAATAAATCAGCATCTGTAATCGAAAGGCGTACAGTTTAATGGTATTCGGGATTCTAGAGCAGTGGAAAGGTCTAGAACTCTAGCACTAAACGTACCCATTCCATTCGGGGGCACTGTAGCTGCTGATGATCGCGAGGGTGACACTGCAGGGGTGTTTTGGACGGAAGAAGCGAGAGAAGCAGTAGGTGATTTAGAGGGATTGCTGGGTCTTGTCCCCATTGTCATTCTATTGACTGTGCTATCTTCTTCCTCTTCCTCATTTCTTCTCTCATTCTCCTCATCATTTGCTGGATAGACCGAGAACTGAAAAGTAATATCTGGTAACGGTACGGTGGCATTTTAACATGAGTGTTACGGTAGTATTGAGTGCGGTAACATTTCAACAAATGTGCGAGTGGTATAGCCTAAGTAAAAGACGGTAAGAACGATTAGCCGAACTCACCCCTTTCGTAAATTCTTTTCTCGGCCTTCCCCGCGACTTCTTCATAAGCATATCCGCCTCTCTCTCCATCAATTGTTGCATCTCGTGCTTCTTTCCATAGTCGATGAAGATCCCAGGCTTCAGTCCTTTTTCACCCTTTGTCTTGTACTTCACAGGCATTGCCTTTGACGGTGCTCCTTCTTTGATAGCATCCAAGTCAATGATATTGAATACGTTACCGTCTCTGACGAGGGCGTACGACATGCCTGAAGTTCAGAATATTCGACATCTGTCAGATAGAATTGGAAATAGTGATGCCAAATTAAGACCCGCTCTCCTCAATTTAAATTATCTCTCAACGATCTAAGAAACGCGAATTGATGAGAGAACGGTCTTAATCCGGCATCACGAATTGAATCTGATGTGAAACAAAAATCAAGCAAGAACAAATTAACCGACAGATGAGAATACAGATCCCTGAGCTGGCTTTCACCCTTTGCATCACTATTTCGTCATTTGACGCAGCTGCTGCGCGACTCCGCCCCCTTTGCTGCTCGTTTATTTCGTCTTTTTTCCCTCTCTCTTTTATGATATCTCAACTTCTCCGATGTCTCCAACATCTCGGATTCAGGTACGTAAGATAACTACTGATCTACCGTAATCGTTTTTATCTCACATCTGCCGTAGCATATTGGTAGCAGATCATATTATGACTATTGCAGTCGCAAGGCAGGAGACCTTTGGAGAAGCACTGGAAAGATTGCATCATCGGATGGCATGATGATGATAAGTCCTATCGGGAAATCGTCGAATTGCTGGCTCAGCAAAACATCCACACAAGCAGGAGCACAGTGGCGCGTGTGCTGAAGAAGAAGTTCATCCCTCGCGAGTATCGACCCACTTCGATCAAAGATATGGACCTGTATGCCTCAATCCGAGATACCGTAATCCGTTGCTACTTGGATGATTCCCAATCAACTCTCCAGTCAGTCGCAGCCACGATCAAACTCGAATTCAATGAGGAGGTACGCTTACTAATCCTCTAATTGTATATACCGTACTTGTTTATATTTATTCGAAGCTAGCGTATTACCGTGCTACAGTATTCCCCATTTCGAGATCTCTGTCGACGTCGTTCGTCGGATCCGTGAAGAGAGCGGATTCCAGTGCTACAACACCCGATACGGACATTCAGTTCGTATCGTGAACCGCCCTCTCCGTCTCGCCTTCTGCAGAGAACAAATCGAGAAGGGCAATATGTTCACTGCACATGTCTTCACAGACGAATGCTGTGTGCAATTATCCGCAAACAATAGATTTGTATTCTGTTTGAGGGGAGATGTTCAGAGGAGAGTCAAGAGTGTGCACAAGAACCCGGTGAAGGTAAATAATTATCCTTCAGTCCATAGAAACAACTAGAAACAATGGAAGTAATAACGAGATGATGAACTTCGAACATCTCCCAATCTCAGGTGATGATCTGGGGAGGGATCAGTTGGAGAGGCGCTACTCCCCTCGTCATGTTCGATACAGGATCAAAGATCAACAACGGCATGTATCAGGCCGTACTCGAGACTGCGTACAAGAAATGGGCGAGGTTTGATTATTGAATTCTACTCATAGCTAGCCAACACTGTATACTATATCGTAACTGTGGTATTGGAATTTCTCGTGTCAATTCAGAAAAACGTTCGGAGAACATGTCTACCTCATTCAAGACAACGCCCCCTCTCATACTGCAGCAAGAACTATGGAGTACCTCGAGAAGGAACAGATCAAGGTGTGTCGTTGTTTCCTATTGCATACACTCTATAGCCATTCAACCAATCGAGAAAGTGTGTAAACATAAACGGCTGCGAACTCGAAACCAAGAACAGATACTCTCATTCATAAAATCTATCAAGCGTATAATGGCACAATTTTTAAAACAATCGGACAATAACGTACAACTCAACAGACTATCGACTGGCCCCCGGAAAATCCAGACATTAACGCAGTCGAGGTGGTATGGGCGAATTTGAAGCGATGGCTTCAAGACTGCTGGAAGCCGACCAATCTCAGTCATCTGAAAGAGGGAATTGCTACGTGGTGGAAGGATACATTGACCCCTGAGAAATGCAAAGAATATATCAGACGAGTCCAACCCCAGATGAGAAAAGTAATTGAGAATGAGGGCGCCCCTGTTCACGACTAAGCTTTTCCTAACATCACATTAAGCCGAGACGATGAATTCTATTAGACTTCATCCTTCATTCAAATTGTAAATACCATTTCCTATTGCTATCATTGTCAGAAGTTTCACATTTGTTTATTCAGAAGTTATTATTTGTTTCGTGATCCCAACTGACCTCGTGTATCCTTGTCCTCTCCTCCTTGTTCCCTGTTCTCCTGTTGTTCTTGTTCTCCCCTCGTTGTGTCCCGCTCGAAGATTACGGTAGCTGAAACGCGTTCTTTTCTTTGTTGTTTTACTTGTTCGCTACTTCAAATTGTTTCCAAGTTTCTCAGATAAAAAGAAGAAGAAGAAAAAATAGAAATTAGATAAAATATACTTCACCGAATCCGCATTGTGTTGAAGTAGAGAGGGGCCGGAGCAGAGTGGAGTGGGGATGCCTGGTAAGGTATCAAACAAGCCCCAACGCTGCCACTTGCGATAATAATGCCATAGGAAAGTATCAAACCTAATCAGCATAGCAGAAGGAGGGCCAGTGTATGGCTTCCGAGGCAGGGCTGCGACGGAGAGTGAACGGTCCTTCAAAAATATAATAAATAAATAAATATGAACCGAGCAAGGTCTAAGTAATCAGTGCTCCTAAGCCAACCAATTCATTTTATAAAATAAAACAGTTAAATAAACAGTATCCTTTAGGCATTAGTGATTACCGTGACATGATAGAGTACAGTAACCAGCGGTTACCGTAACCTCGTCTACAGTAAACTTCGCGTACCTGGAAGTAGGCGGGCTGCGGTCCGCGTCCTCCTCCGTCTCGCTCATCCAACCGACTGAGAAGGGGAGAAGTGAGGAAAATGAAGTGAGAATGAGAGGAGATCGAGAGAGTCGATGTGATTAGATTTTATTAAATTAGAGAAGTGCAAATGTAAATAAGCAAAAAATAATCCAAAAACCGCCGCTTGCAATTCAAATGTAAATGGACAATTTCAAACCTGGTCATCGTAACATAATGATGGCGAATGGAGGACATCCGGGGCAGGGCATCGAGTGAGAGTGAGCGGGCCTTGAAACATACATTCAATAAAGTAACTAAGTATAGACTGATAGTAAAACATTGAAGTGTGGGCAAGGATCGACTAATCACCGCTCCCAAGTCAGAATCAATTCATTTTATAAAATAAAACAGTTAAATAAACAGTATCCTTTAGGCATTAGTGATTACCGTGACATGATAGAGTACAGTAACCAGCGGTTACCGTAACCTCGTCTACAGTAAACTTCGCGTACCTGGAAGTAGGCGGGCTGCGGTCCGCGTCCTCCTCCGTCTCGCTCATCCAACCGACTGAGAAGGGGGGAAGTGAGGAAAATGAAGTGAGAATGAGAGGAGATCGAGAGAGTCGATGTGATTAGATTTTATTAAATTAGAGAAGTGCAAATGTAAATAAGCAAAAAATAATCCAAAAACCGCAGCTTGCAATTCAAATGTAAATGGACAATTTCAAACCTGGTCATCGTAACATAATGATGGCGAATGGAGGACATCCGGGGCAGGGCATCGAGTGAGAGTGAGCGGGCCTTGAAACATACATTCAATAAAGTAACTAAGTATAGACTGATAGTAAAACATTGAAGTGTGGGCAAGGATCGACTAATCACTGCTCCTAAGTCAGAATCAATTCATTTTATAAAATAAAACAGTTAAATAAACAGTATCCTTTAGGCATTAGTGATTACCGTGACATGATAGAGTACAGTAACCAGCGGTTACCGTAACCTCGTCTACAGTAAACTTCGCGTACCTGGAAGTAGGCGGGCTGCGGTCCGCGTCCTCCTCCGTCTCGCTCATCCAACCGACTGAGAAGGGGGAAGTGAGGAAAATGAAGTGAGAATGAGAGGAGATCGAGAGAGTCGATGTGATTAGATTTTATTAAATTAGAGAAGTGCAAATGTAAATAAGCAAAAAATAATCCAAAAACCGCCGCTTGCAATTCAAATGTAAATGGACAATTTCAAACCTGGTCATCGTAACATAATGATGGCGAATGGAGGACATCCGGGGCAGGGCATCGAGTGAGAGTGAGCGGGCCTTGAAACATACATTCAATAAAGTAACTAAGTATAGACTGATAGTAAAACATTGAAGTGTGGGCAAGGATCGACTAATCACTGCTCCTAAGTCAGAATCAATTCATTTTATAAAATAAAACAGTTAAATAAACAGTATCCTTTAGGCATTAGTGATTACCGTGACATGATAGAGTACAGTAACCAGCGGTTACCGTAACCTCGTCTACAGTAAACTTCGCGTACCTGGAAGTAGGCGGGCTGCGGTCCGCGTCCTCCTCCGTCTCGCTCATCCAACCGACTGAGAAGGGGGGAAGTGAGGAAAATGAAGTGAGAATGAGAGGAGATCGAGAGAGTCGATGTGATTAGATTTTATTAAATTAGAGAAGTGCAAATGTAAATAAGCAAAAAATAATCCAAAAACCGCCGCTTGCAATTCAAATGTAAATGGACAATTTCAAACCTGGTCATCGTAACATAATGATGGCGAATGGAGGACATCCGGGGCAGGGCATCGAGTGAGAGTGAGCGGGCCTTGAAACATACATTCAATAAAGTAACTAAGTATAGACTGATAGTAAAACATTGAAGTGTGGGCAAGGATCGACTAATCACCGCTCCCAAGTCAGAATCAATTCATTTTATAAAATAAAACAGTTAAATAAACAGTATCCTTTAGGCATTAGTGATTACCGTGACATGATAGAGTACAGTAACCAGCGGTTACCGTAACCTCGTCTACAGTAAACTTCGCGTACCTGGAAGTAGGCGGGCTGCGGTCCGCGTCCTCCTCCGTCTCGCTCATCCAACCGACTGAGAAGGGGGGAAGTGAGGAAAATGAAGTGAGAATGAGAGGAGATCGAGAGAGTCGATGTGATTAGATTTTATTAAATTAGAGAAGTGCAAATGTAAATAAGCAAAAAATAATCCAAAAACCGCAGCTTGCAATTCAAATGTAAATGGACAATTTCAAACCTGGTCATCGTAACATAATGATGGCGAATGGAGGACATCCGGGGCAGGGCATCGAGTGAGAGTGAGCGGGCCTTGAAACATACATTCAATAAAGTAACTAAGTATAGACTGATAGTAAAACATTGAAGTGTGGGCAAGGATCGACTAATCACTGCTCCTAAGTCAGAATCAATTCATTTTATAAAATAAAACAGTTAAATAAACAGTATCGTTTAGACATTAGTGATTACCGTGACAGTATATAGTACAGTAATCCGCGGTTACCGTAACCTCATCTACAGTACCCCTTCGCGTACCTGGAAGTGGATAGGTTCCGGTACTCGTTCTCCTTCTCGCTCATCCGACCGACTGAGAAGTAGGAAGTGTAGGATTAAAAAAAAATATTTTCCAGACTGAATCCCTTTTTCTAATATTAAAGGAAACTAGTTAGTTTACTGAAAATACACGGCAATGGCAGACTGATCTACCTCCACCGAGGATTGGCCTACCACTAATCAAACACAATTCCCTCGCCTCAATCGGGATAATTCTCATTACAATTGGTAATTAAAGCGTATCCGTAATGGGCAAAGAACTATTCCCATCTGTTGCAACTCAAACAACACAGAAAAATAAATTTTCGCACACTCAAGTGAAACGATATGAAAAGTTGAGTTATTTTATGTCACTAACCTGGTTCCTTCAACTCGGTCACCTCGATCACTCACCAGAGCTAGTCCGCACGAGGGGAGAAGGGCAGGAGGCAGAACAAAGCCTGGAAAATGTTATAAATAAATACACACAGGCAGTGAAGCTTTGCTTTGCCCAATTCCTGATAGGTTAATCTATTTTTGCTCGTGAATTAACCTATTTACATTAAATCCAACTAGTTACAGCTCATCAGCGCTGAATTACAAGAGAGGAAGGACCATTTTATGCACGCAGAAGGCAACATTTTATTTTTTAAATAAATATACGGCAATAAGACGTTGATCTACCTCTACTGTTAACAATTCTCTCGATTCAGCAGGTCCATTTGTATTGAAAAACTGGTAACGGTCGCTTATCAGTGAAGGGAGAAGCACTGTTTTCGTCTTTACCCCCTCAAACAACATAGTAACAGGCAGTTTCGCCCGCTCAAGTGAAGCAATGGTAGAAACCGAGTGATCTCACCTGGTTTGTTCCACTCCATCGTCTCTCAATTTGTCCCGGGACCTCAGGAGAGTGGGTACGGAGCTGAAACAGCTCAAACAAACACAATCCCACTCTTATTTTCAAAGAAAGTAAAGAGAAAGTTGGACCTTTGAGGAAAACCTCCATTCCTTCTCCAAGTAAGGCTCGTATTGTCGAGGAGAGGCGTCCGCCAGGTCGGCCTGGTACTCTGGATCATTATAATTACAACAAATAAACGGGCAGAACGTCTAAACAATACGGGGAAAGTAAAATACGCAGAGAATTTGAAAATGATGACGCGATTCGACCAGCTCGCTGCCTCGCGTGTGCTAAATGCCGGCTTACGAAATCAACCAATTTTTCAAATTACGGCTGTCATTTTTCTCCATGTTAGAGGAATATTTCACCAGGACATGCCCGGCCGATTCCCGTAAACAAGGGCGGACAAAAAATAAGAAATGAAAATTGGAATTTATTAGTAAGCATTCCCTGGAAGTCAAAAAAGTCAAAAATGGCCAAAAATGATCATCTGTCACGGTTTGTCCACCATGTACGATACTAATTATTTGCTCAATGAATTTTTTCTCATCCTTTATATTTCATGTGGTGAGCGAAGACCTCATTACCTCTTCGATAAACATAAGTATTCTTGGGAGTGTAAAGTACAGATGATTTGGATTGGCTCAAAGATAGGTCCCGAAAAAGAGGATTTTCGTTCATAGACGTGCTAGAGACTCGTTTAAAAGCTCATTATGATCCTTACCACAATTCCTGAAGATCCCCATAGTTTGATAACGATAGCTCTCAATTTGCCCTCAGGGTACCAATTTTACATATTTTCTAATTATTTTTTCTCCCTATTTTGGATGATCACAGTTTCAAGGCCGATTTTTTTTCAAATGTCTTTCCTCGACAGGTTAGTTAAAAATCCATGGAATATACGATCCTCACCTTTTTGGAGCATTTGGATTACTTTCCCGCCCGCGACAACCGAAAATCCGAGGTACATCGATTTTCAAAATAGGCTATTTTCGACATAGTGAATTTTAACTTTTTTCAATAATGATATCATGGGCTCTCATATCGAAATTCGGATTCAGCACACAAAAATATACCAGAAAACATTTAGTCAGAAAGTAGTGAGAGAACATTTTTTCCAACTAATGATGGGGAACTAATGAACTCATCATGGTCATTTTTTTAGATGAAAAAAAATATAAAGGATGAGAAAAAATTCATTGAGCAAATAATTCGCACTGAACTACTATTGAAAGATTGATCACTATGTAATATTGCGAAATCGCCCTATGGTCTGACATAGTGAGCGTATGCAGGAGTACACCAGTACACCTACTACCACATGCCAAAACATCAGAAAGATATCCCATCTAGTTCAAAAGTTATGGCACTTTTAATTTTTGGAAAGTGACTTATTGTCGATACTGTACGTCACTATAGGAGTTTCCGGCTCATTTTTGCTCGAAGACATCGAACTTCAATACTAGAACTCACCAAAATGCGAAAGAAAAAAGTTATGACCGAAAAACTGTAAAAATCGGCAGTTCGGCGCTTTCACGCCTCTGAAAACCCCCGAGGAGGAAAATTTAATTAATCGTCCCATAGGTGATTCGATGGAGAATAGCAAGGGCTACAATATGCACATAGTGAGAGCTTGCAGTTTTTCGATATATGAAAATGGTGGCCGAAAAACTGAAAAATGAAACGAAATATCGATTTTCCGATCAAGTAGGGTTCGATCGGGATGACTTATTTTGGTTTCTGGGCAATTCTAATACAACGCGAAAGATATTTTGAGTCTAGCTTGTCGCGTTCAAAAAATATGAATTTTCAATTTTCAACATTTGTTCCTCATTAATTCTCCATGAGGAGCTCAAATCAGAAATTCAGTAGTCCTATGTGTTATACGGAGCCAAGGGGTGTACATGCACGAAGTATGGGCTTGCAGTTCCTATTCCGGGGGGACGTGTCCAGGGAGTGGTCCTAAATTACCGATACACTCTCTTAAGGGTTTCGGTTCAGGATAGCGCGGGGAATTTCGTATTAATCCCTCTTCCAGCTCCTGAAGATGGCGCCGCCGATGCTAGAGGAAGCGATCAGAACAACGAAAGTGTGGACGTGAAGAAATGAGAGGACGATTGACAAGATGACGTCATCCTTAGCCAATCATCCTCTCCTTGACCCCTACGAGTACGATAAAGGGAATACTGTGGCTTGTGAGCGATCGCTAAGTGATATGAAACATGCGATTGAGAAAATTGAAGATCTAGCAAGTTTTAGCACTACAATTGTTTATCTATTATTTGCTGGAGAAAAAACATGGAATGGGACAATTGATCATTATCAGAGTGATCCCTCAGTGGTGGACATGGGAAGGAGAACGGTATTTCGACAATTTTGATCGTAGGGATTGAAGGGGCTGAAGTACGGTAGCATAGATGTAGCTACGCTTGAGTAGTTGACCCAGCAGCTGCAGTGGTCGGTATAGCTCTACCTGAGAATGAATGCGTATTGCGAAATGCCTCGGAGTACGGTAGATTACGGTACGGTATTGACTGTTCTCACCTCAATCCAGCACTGGCAGTCCTTGATCACCTTCCTATTGTAGATACCACCGAATCCCTGCAACAACATAATTCTAGCCCTACCTCAAATTAAAAATAACTTGGGTAAATAAGAGGGGAAAATACATCCCGCAAAACTAACATTGATTCGATAATACTGAGTTGATTCTTGTTCGACTATACAGTCCAGTCAGGTTCCCATGAAGACGCGCGTGCCCCGGGGTGCCCCCGCGTGCCCCCCTCTGCCCCCACCTGTTTACATGGTCTGTGTGGCCAAAATACAGGGAGAAATGGTGTATACTGTGTGCGATCCTTCGAATGAGCTCATTTGGAGTGGATTTATATTTAAAAAAATTTCAAAATGATTTAAATATTTTGTTAAATTAATTTCAAAGAATTGAAAGAATAAATTGATTCGTGCATGCTACAGGAAATTCCTTTAATGCGACACTGCGGTTAGCAGATCTTTGGCGTTTTGCCAACTCGCCACTCAAATTTCGAATCGCGCTCGGTTCTTTCTTGTTTTTATTGATTTATCTGGCGAATTTCACTCTGATTTGGTTTCCATTCTCTCTAGCGGTCCAACTTCATTGTTCTTACCAGTTTGGACCGGTTGCGGATAATGGGAACTCATTGAAATCGATTCTTTCCTAGTCACTTTCGAGCTTCCCCCTTCCCCCTTCTCGTATTCGTTTGTTTCAAGTCTGTTGATCAATTGCGTGCCTTCCAGATGCTCTACACTCATCGGCCGCTGCAGGGAGCGGTCCCTTCTCCGGCTGCTTCAGTCAGGTGGGAAGACTCCGTCTGTTTCTTCCTCTTTGTCTTTGCAGTGTGGGCTTGTGGATAACTCCTCAGGCACACCCACTTCGTTCATTGCGCGAGGAGCGACGAAAACAACAAATACAGAGCAACTATCTGCTCAGGTGAGACACTTTATTCATATTACAAAATAATGATAACGAATAAGAAATTGGTGAATCACCTTACTTCAATATAGTGATTCCATTCTGATTCGGTTCAATTTATTTAATGATTCAATTGATCTCCTAGAGAGATATTTCGACAGTGTTTATAGTATTTTTGACTAGTAATACAGTAATCGTCAAAATACAATGAGCAAAAATACAATAATTACACTGGTCGCACTTCTTTACTATTCGCTTTCAGTTCGTCACCCCCTGAAGCGATATAACCGACCGACACATTTCTAGGATGGAAGGTGAGTCTATACACTATAACTGCTTCTTTTGAAGCATTCGAATTTCAAAATTTAGGAATAACTTTATCGAACAACCAAAAATAATGGTGAGGATGAAGCTATAACAATTAGAATAAGTGCCGTACTACTCTGTATCTATCTTATTCTGTGAAATATTATCGATTCGTCGATTTCCGAGGGCAGAACATTATCGTTGCAATGGCGGTCTAATCAGATTTATATTCGACTAAATAGATTTATTCAGAATCGTCGCCTCATCGAAGTTTCGTAATGCTCCAATTGCTCATAGACAATAAATGTGATATTCCAGATTATTTCCCCATCGTCGCTACTCGATTCGCTGGCTTATCACTATCATCGACTCAGGTAGGTTCTGTCTATATTTATCGATTTTTACTGCCCTGCTTTATTCTCCCCGTGCATCAGTACCACCCTGTGTGATGTTCCTCACATTTTGTGATATACTGCCGTTAGTGAGATTCGTTTCTTGGTATAGACTGATCTTCTTTCGGCGGTGAACCACTTCCTCGGCTTTCAATCCACAATTCGAACAAATATAGTCTTACCATTATCCTTCACTCCCACGATACCCCTTATCACCCCAGTTAGAATGTACGTTAAGTCTCATGGTAAGCTATTCCACTCTCGGCAAGATCAGCTTTATCAAATGCGCTGATCTCCCTTGCTGCTATCGAGGTACTATTTCCTTTGTTAGTTAGTACGCAATTTGATTACTTCGGGTTACGGTAATATAGACACTTGGGTTACGGTTGTAACTTGCAATGGCCGAAAATTAATTTTGATTGGGCATACGGTACCGTCATTTACTTTTACCACCTACAGTATACAGTATACAGCATTATCCGCACCCGGTCCAAACTGGTAAGAACAATGAAGTTGGACCGCTAGAGAGAATGGAAACCAAATCCGAGTGAAATTCGCCAGATAAATCAATAAAAACAAGAAAGAACCGAGCGCGATTCGAAATTTGAGTGGCGAGTTGGCAAAACGCCAAAGATCTGCTAACCGCAGTGTCGCATTAAAGGAATTTCCTGTAGCATGCACGAATCAATTTATTCTTTCAATTCTTTGAAATTAATTTAACAAAATATTTAAATCATTTTGAAATTTTTTAAATATAAATCCACTCCAAATGAGCTCATTCGAAGGATCGCACATAGTATACACCATTTCTCCCTGTATTTTGGCCACACAGACCATGTAAACAGGTGGGGGCAGAGGGGGGCACGCGGGGGCACCCCGGGGCACGCGCGTCTTCATGGGAACCTGACTGGACTGTATAGTCGAACAAGAATCAACTCAGTATTATCGAATCAATGTTAGTTTCTGCGGGATGTATTTTCCCCTCTTATTTACCCAAATTATTTTTAATTATGCACACTCTCTAGTTCCTCTGACCGGCGTGCAGAATGGATAGAGCCAAAACCGAAATTATATCACTTCTTCCCATTTTCAGGGATCGACATAATTTATGCATTTGAGATGCTCTCAGGGATGTCATCTTTTTGTCCTCCCTCCTCCCCCTCTCCCATCCATTCCCCATTCTCGTCTAGCGAGGGAACGGAAATGAGGAGTGAGAAGAAGAGGGCTGAAATATGACGCCCCAGAAAGTAGCTCAAGACAAAAAATTTCATAAATCAGTTTTCGAACGGGGCCTTATGAGAGGGACTCCTACCAAAAAAAATATGAGGAACTACACACTTTGATGGTAAATAAATAAACAACATTTTATTCAATATGTTTAGTTCACTTGACAAATATATGGTAATTAGTTTATGTACACATGAAATGCCCAGAAGGTTTGATTAACGTTGGTATCGTTGCAAAGGTAGCTTCATTGCTTCAGAGCGCGAACAGTAGTATGTCCTGTAATATCGATGTTAACACCGTAATTAACTTTATCCGACGCACCCTCGAGTGCTTCTCTTGCATTGGTGGCAATATCTCCGTAGACATCACTTAAAAGATTTTTTAAAAGTGAATATCAATAATTGAATACTTAGCATCGATCAGCGGGATTCCAATCATTCTCTCCACCAAATTATGCTGCAGAGCATTGAACTGGTCGATGTCGGACTGGCTGATGTCAGGCTGATTTGACTAGCTATTTATTTATTTTTAAAACAATTTCCACCGTGGTTGAGGTCATCTTGGCACGAAGACTTCCCACGGCCGATCGATAGACATTGAGGGCGAGTTCGAGTATACCAATTGCTGACAGAAAAGAGGACAATGAGATGTCTAGATTTGGATTCAGATGTCCGCCAGAAAATCCGAAATGTAATTATATAATATTCTACCATTTGCTGTGCGATGAGCTCCTTGTTGGCTGAATTGGCTCTGTTGAGAGCTCGAACGAACTTTGCTCTCTTTACAACAACCAAATCCACTCGCTGACCAAGACTCCCGAATTGGGCCTGTAACGAATAAACTAATTGATGCGAATATAATTTTAAGATACCGAAGCAGGAACAAAGTCGAAGTTGTTCATGGCGATTTGAGCCTGAAAATTTCATTTGATATATTTATTTTGTTACAAAATAGGAGAAACAAACCGTCTCCACAGCATTATGATGCAGAGTTTGAGTTTCCGTGAGAGAGTCACGGAGTGAATTCGAGAGTTCGATAATCCCTGCTGTTTCTGAAAATATTTGATAAAAAGATAAAGAAAAAATCAAAATACCTCTGGAATTAGCATGGCTGATGGTCAAGTTGATCATTGCTCCAGCGAATCCACGAGTCAATGCGATTTCGTTCTGATGCATTTCCTTGATCCTGCATTTGGAATTATTAAAATTGTGTGATAATTTTTTTGTTTTAAAATAAACATTAAAAAATATTACTGATCGGCATGCTCCCTCATATCATTTCTGCGGGCTTCATTCACTTCAATCATCTCGATTCTCTGCTTTTCTGCTTGCTAGAGAACAATTTTGTTGCATTTTTGAACCTGAATAATTTAAAATGTTTACGTGAATTATTTAAAAAGTTTTAATAATAGTCGCACCGTTTCCAGATGGTCTTTGTTGAGTTTCTTGACTTCCTCAAGCATATGGTCCATTTTCTCTTCATGTTGGAGCTAAAATTGATCGAATTGACTTCCACTATTAAAAAAATCAAACCTTAGCTTCGCGCATATGTGCGAAATTCTCCTCTCGTACTCGTGTCATCTCCTCCTCCTTATCCTGAAAGCATGCTGAATGACCAATCAGTTCTTTCGCTGACGGAATTTACTTTTATTGCTTCGGTGAACTGCTTCCTCATTGCCTGTCTTTCCTCGGTTGTAGCATTGGCCATTTCCTGGAATTTATATTTTTTCGCAAAATTAAATGTTTAAAATTGTTTAAAAATAATTAAATGAACTAACCCTCTCCTTATCAGCCTGTTCTTTCATGAGTTCGGATAGCTGCTTCCTCTAAGCCTCATTCGCCTCTTTGGCGGTTGCTTGCATCGAATCCATTTGAATTTAATTATTGATTTTCCATTCACAACGAGTGCCGATACCGTCTCCTTGAATGTTCCGTTGCTTTCTCGCAAATTTTCCTGAGCAAGTTGGAGTTGTTCTTTAGTGGAAGACAAGATCAGCTAAATGTATGCGATTCTTGAATTATGTCGTCCAAATGGAAATCTCACTTGTCTAGTCTCGTAGTCCCTCTGATCTCTCTTCTCATTCGCTTCTGCATTAATTCTCGCTGCTTCAACACTTGCATTCTGCGACCCGCTGATCACCTGTTTAAAAGTTGGATATTGATAAATTAGCAAAAGAGATGCTTACGCTGCCGACAGTTTCGATTGCTGTGGTATCCCAGGCCATGCTTCTACAAAGATTCAAAGATTTCTATAAAATAGATATATATCAGGGTGATGCATAAGTTTTGGACTTTTTTTCTTCAAGTGTTTACAAATTCTTTATAAAAGGGAATTATCAAGTGAATATAGGGGTTTTTGAAGCGCATCTAATGTGCTTTCGATCGCTCACTTTGATATTCTGACGGTACTGGACATGGACATTATGAGTCTTCAAATGCGGTCGATTCATCAAGGTCAGGATCGGGTTTCCATCATTACCCTTGCCTATGGGGTTAAGCTAATGGATCAATTTCAGTACTCATTTTGAAGATTGACCCTTTTGGCACAACTCACAGTAAGATTAGAGTACAATTCTCGACGACATATATCTGGCACAAATTCTTTCAGACCACTATCCAGCGATTTTTATGCGATTTTTTGATTATTTTATTTTCAGATTTTCAATTTATTTGACCTGTGGCCAACGATGAGGCAATTCTTTTCTATGCTATTGTGGACGTAACATGTGAAAATACAGCGCCCCACACTAGAACCTTGCCACTCTTTATATACACAATTGAGATCAGTTGTTGAAAGCATCAATACTATGAAATTCACGTCGGTTTTCGAGTCGTCACTACTCAAATATGTATCGTGGACCCCAGATCTCAAGCGAATTCGAAAGACAATGATACTAGGTACCCATTTATGTATGATAGATACCCCGCGAAAATTTTCCCGATGAGAGCGGGAGGTTCGGAAAAGTTTGTAAAATTTGAGTATTTTTGTGATGTCGACTTATAAAAATATCTCAAGTACCCATGCTAAAGGAAACCATCTGAGTTGATGACTCAAAGTCCATCCCTAAATTATGTATTGGTAAGATGGCTCCATGATCTCACTCGGCTGAATGCCAGTCTATCAAATTCACCAATGAAAAAAGTCCAAAATTTATGCATCAGCATAGTAATTTTCTAGAAGTCGATAAATAAGATAGTTGCCGTGGAATTAACCACTAGGAGGAACAACTTCAACAAATAAAAGAGGAACAACATATTTATCAACAATTATTCTTTCTTCATTGTAGTAAGCGATCTGGTCGTACTGAAAATTGATCTCACAACCTCCATTTTTCCTTCTTTCCCACCTTTTCAGTTCATTAATTCGAAACTCCTTCTCTTTCTCGATCTCTCGCACTGCTTCGGCATGTTTTTCATTCTGTGGAGATAAAATTATCTCTGCCACTAACATGAGAACACTCGCCAATGCAGCTATTTCCCTGTCGTATTCATCCTTGTCTTCTATCGATTTTCTATTGAGCATTTCGATTGCTCGTCGATGTTCAGCCGCCTTATCTACTCAGATTTCTCTCGCTCGGATCGCGCTTTCTGGAACGAAAATATTCTATTGGGTTGAGGAATAAGTAACGCTCGTTTTTGAGCATCGTGTTTGGGCTCATATATCTCCCGCCAATCAAATCTAAACGAGCTGACTTTATAGCATTTTTTCAGGGTATGCTCGAGTATCATAGCCGTTATTATTAGAAATATCACGCTTCCTTTGTAGGAGAGAAATTTAGATTTCAATGTACCTTATAATTTTCGAAAATTATAGATTTTTTTCGAAATTGTGTAATTTAACGTGGAAACTGTTCGGTAAATTCACACATTCTCAGGTGAGCAGCCCGATACTACACCTCTTTCATGGTGAAGTGAGAATGGTGCTCGATTCATTGTTGTATTTTTATAGACGTTTGGGGAACGTTCGTGAAAAATTGAAGTTCACTTAACTTATTTGTCTACCTTGAGGATCGAACGTGCTGGCCTATACACTAGTGCGCTCCAGTCACTCACTATGGAGCTATATTATCACTATAAACATTTGGTGCTACTTATGCTCCTATTTGAAAAATAACAGTTTTCCAAAAATATTATTTTGTGACGGAATCAAAAGAAATGCGTGTTTTGAGGACTTTGGATTACACCATACCCAAGACATAGTAGCCATTCTATAATTGTGGCCACTCGGTGGATGATAGTGCAAAAGTTGCTCGTCCATTTAACCATCTAAGGCATTACATTCAATTAGTACGGTTTACAGGAAATAGCAATAAATGTCGATTTCGAGGCTTGTTTTTCTATATCGGACTTACGAGCAATTTAACTCATAAAGAGAATGCTCCACACTTAGCAAAATTCGTCCATATTTTCAACAGGAAAGGTACTCCACATTCAAGCATAATTGAGGTCTTTAGATCTATTGCTAAGAAAACGCGGCTAGCAAAACTTCTTTCGGTCAGTAACTGAAAATCCTACACTCTCGTTAGGCGCATATCTCACACAGGCCTTGACTTGGATATTCCTCTGAATATCATCAGTGTAATGTATAACCATGATACTTTACTACTGCAACTTAATTGTGGCTCAATAATTCTTCTTCCCTCAGTGCTGACCTGTCAAAATCTCAGGGTGAGGTGCGACAACTTTGAATTGAGCCAGCCATCGTGATCGCCTAAATGATCAGAGATATATGATATAGTGTGCGCTAAAGAGAGTATCCAAGCCCTTATCGATCATCAAAAACCGGAATATAATTGCACAATTTAGAAAGACGAGAGAGGTCATAATCTGAAATTGGAAAAACGAGCGTTACTTATTCCTCAACCCGATAGATTAATTTAAATAGTGTGAATAAAAAACCTCTGATGCTCCACGAATGGATCTCACTCGACTTTCGCTTTCTTTGGTAAGGAGGTGGGAGAATTGGGCAGTTCTCCTAAATAGAAAAAAAACAATTCTCACAGAGCTTCTCATGCCAACTGACCTGCCAACTCATGCCAACCATCTTCTCTATATTCCCTCTCAACTTGAAAATTATAGCTCCTCGGAAAATCTAGCTGAAAACAGGTTTATCCGAATTAAACAAGGCTCTTCACCTTGACCTTGTCGTTGTCCTTTCCAGTCATCAACATCGGCAGTTCCTAAATAAGAAAATCGCAAATATAATGTATTTCCCATTATCACCTTAAGACTTCTCCTCACATGTACTTCTACATGGTTATTCTTCACAATTGGCATTTGACTAAGAATGAATCGAAGTAGATCGAATGAGGATTGAGGCAGGGTATCAAGAGTTGAATCTGACAGCTAAATATGACCATTGGAGATCCGGCAAAAATTTCTTACCGACACTTCCCATTGTGACAGAGAAAATGAAAAACGCATGTTCTAAATCGAGAAGAACTCGCTGAAATTAGGTATTGATTAGTTAGGCAATAATATTCTTTACTTTTTAAAACTTTTCGTTTTCGAACTATTCGTTCTTCGTTTTCGAGGAACAGCTTTTCGAAAATGAGATGACCATTTTCTAGAGCATGAATAAATGTGCAGTTCTTCACAACTAACGTTCACATCTTTCCTTTCATCTGGAGAAATCGACGTTGATCCGCACAGAGAAGCAATCAGAAGAGACAGAACATTAGCGAATTCTGCTGAAGACTCTTGAAAGAAGTAGCGGCTTTCATTGTTTGTGCTTGCCTAAATTTTTAAAAAATAATTTTGATCAGATATTTCTTTAAAGTTACGTTATCGAAATTGATAAATGCCGCTTCCAGCTTCCAGAATGCACCAATCAGCTCATTCTGCTGTTCTTGGATCTTTGATGACTCTAAACATCACTTATCAATTATTATTTTATTATATTACGCTCTTTAACATACACTTCTCCACTATTTATGTCACATTAGCATGCAATATAGAAAATATGAACTTTAAAATGTACCCTTTCCTATCTCGTAATTAGCCATAGTTTCGATGAGAATGCGAGACATCATACGGAAATGTAGTGATTCGTTATGTAGTCCCTTCAGCTCAAAGACGGAGCTTTGTCTAGAAGAGGAATATTAACACCGAATGTTTACGTATTTACTAACTTTTGCATATCATTTAGTTTTTGGAGAAGTGATTGTTGCTCGGAAGCAGCAGTATTCAGAGTCTCTCTCAGGACTCGACAATGATCTGTCTCCTGAAAAAAAATTGCCGATGTTACTTTTTAAAAAATCGATTTTCTAAATATTCTTCAGAAAAAGTGCGCTGTTAAAGCGAATATTATCAACCAGCCTGCTTGATCATCTCCTTGTTCACTATTTGTAGTTCTTCTTCCAATCGTCTATTTTGACTGAGCTTTCATTATGAGCTTCATTCAATTCCATTCGTCGATTCCATTCGGCAGATTCGAGTTGCCTATCCCTTCGCTGCAACAAAATTTTATTTAGAAAATATGTGAAGTCCCCTACTCGCAGGTCGGCTTCGTGGTCTATTCTCATCATTTCACGCTCTAGTCGTGCCGATTCAGTTGTTGATCTCCTAAAATAGGCTTTTAAAAAATGTATATATATTAAAATCACTTACTGATCTTCCCTCATTCTGTCCACTTTTAGTCGGAGACCATTTAGTTCGAGATGGAGAGCTTCTAAGGTTGCCGAATCCTGAAATGGCATCCTCTGATTAATACTGGTATTGATGCCTCCTCACCAATGGATTTTCGGAAGCGCGCATCCTGAGATGAATCACGTTACTGAATGCTTGATAGAGTAGAGATGGTAAGTCTAGTGAGATAGTGACAACGGATCGAACCGTGAATCATGTACGAAAATTTATCAAACAATTCGCAGCATAATTTATCCGGAATACTTGAAATATTAGCGTGAGGCTAGCTGAGAAACTAGAAAAGAATATTATTGAGTTGCTTTTTACGATGAAGATTGGTCAAGGGTACGATATTTAGTGAATCGAAGTCATTATTCATACCCTATCTTTATACTTCTGATTGAATTCGTAAACGGTTGGGATGGCATCTACAGCATCAGTAAGACCGGTCATGACCTCTTGAAGATACCGTAACTCGAAGATCTTCTTGAGCTCCTGAGCGATGTCTCGGTTTATAACAATTCCATCTTCAAGCATCTCAATCTCGCGACGAACTCGAACAACACAGCTCAAGATCTTCTCCAGAGCGCTCTATAAAATCATCATTTTTACATATTTAAAAAAATCATATGTTCATTTTAATTTTAATTACAATTTCTGAATAATCAATAATGCGTATGTTCATTTTATTTTTAATTACAATTTCTGAATAATCAATAACTCACTCCAAGATCAGCAAGGAAGTAAGCGCCAGGCTGTTGTTCTTTCCACGTCTCAACTTGTTGATGTTCACTGGCCATGATCTCTTCCAGAGTTGTCAGAGACATTCCAAGCGAATACAAATAAGACTCAAATTTTAATTTTGCATCAACAAAATATACTAGCCAGACCTCAAATTGAATCAGTGATGTAGCACTGTCCGATGGTCGTAGAGGAATGCATTGCAAATTATAGAATGCTTCTTTCACTGGGTCATTGGCGCGTCTGAATTTCGCATTATGAGAGGTTTCGAGAAGAAGAAACCTGAGTTGATTGAATCGATCGTCCCACTTCTTCTCCATCTCTTTATTCCTCATTCCAGCGTATCCAGCTCGCATCATATCCCCCTCAATTAGTTGTTATGTCAAAATTATTAGGAAACTGTAGTAAACACAAGATCAATCCATTCAAATTGAAATTATTTCGTTCAAAAAACTCACATAACCCTGCATCATCCTATTCCAGTGCCTTCGTCTTTCCTCTTCCTTCTGAAGCTTTAATCGATTTATTTCCTCCATCTTTCTTCTATCTTCTAGAAGCAGTTGCTCAACTCTTTCAGCGTCTGCAAAACAAATGATGACGTCAACTTTTTGATATAAAGCGCTGTATTTCTTACGAGACTCTCTGAGTCTAGCCAGTTCCTCCTCATTCCTATCAGCTTTGATTTCCGCTTCTCTTCTTATTTGATCTGTGGACTCTTGATACCTGAAAGGAACTTATAAATACCGTGAAACATGAGAAATAGATGAAACATGAGCAAAAACTTTTGTGGAAATCGTCCACTAACAGTTTGTTCTTTTCTCGTATCTCCGCCTCTTCCATTTCCCTTTTCATCTTCCATTGAGCATCAAGGTGCATTCTATTCTCTTCCCTCTGCTTCTCACGATATTGACTCTCCTCTAATAGGAGTTTCTCTGAAAAAATGATGTATGGAGGGGATCAACTTTCCTGTGAAATGAAAATGTTTCACTTTCCAACTCCATTTCGAGTATTTTAGCATGCATTGAGTCGTCCACTTGTTTGATGAACTGAACAGATAAATTAATTCATTGCGTCTTCATGTTTTCAACCTGAGACGTGTTTTTCTTCTCCTCAATCGCAGCATTTGCTAATTTTTCCTGGAGCTCATTAGTTCGGAGATTCAGCTGTATCTGTGCTCTGAATTCATATAAGTTTCAATCTCAGTTTGCTAGCAATCCCACTCATTCTCAGCAGCCAGCGTCTGTATCAACTTTTCAGTCGAGGATGCCGAATCGGCTGCAGCTGCAGCAATTGTAGTCGCGAGAGATGAAGATGCAGCCTGATATGAAAGTTTCAATAAGTTCAGCGGCTTTTTCTCGCCTGTTTGCTGAGGTGAAGCTGCTGTACACTGTAGAGGCGATCTTCTTCTGAAATAGTGGAATGAAAAAAACTCATTTGAATATCAGACTCACGATTTCTTCTCTCCATCACCCATTCTCTTTCCAATCTCTCTCTTGCTCGATTCTCATCGTCTAGTCTCCTGACATTCATTCATCGCGACTTTTCGATGATGATTAATTGATACCTGCGACGCTCCTCATACTCCCGTTCTTCATTTGACCTCTGTAACTCCTTTTCTGCTCGAAGTCGTTGCTCTTCGAGAAGCCTATCAGCTATTTTGGATATTACTGTGAATAATATTTACCTTGACGTTGCTTCTCTCTGCATTCTTGACATCTTTTCAAAATCTTCCTTCATTCTATAAAAAAACAATCATTCGCACTTTACATTAGCTATTTATCAGCTAACCTTCGTGATCGTTCTTCTTGGGCTCTTTTTCGTTCAGATTCTTCTAAAATTTCAGCTGGTCTTCTCATTTCGTCCTCGATCCTCATGTAATAGGGAAATATTCTTTGAATTGGAGAATTAAAACCTTTGCTCTTCTCTTCTCATATTCTCGACTTCCATTCTTCGCTGATCCTGTACAAAAGAGATAGATAAGCTAATCATGTGTTTCTTCCTTTGTCTCTCGACTTCCCTTTGGATTCTTTCTCGATCCATTCTTGCAAAAAATTCACCGTCTGTTTCTTTCTTGTAAGATGACTGAAAAATAAGTTGTGGAAACATGCGCCGGATTGATCGCCAAATCCTTTCCACGTGTTTGATGTTTATGTTATAAAGAGCAAGCGAAAATATAATAGTGGTGCATAACCACTTCTGGAATCTTCAGCAACACTAATGATAAAAAACTTGATTTTATACTTCTAAAAATATGATCAGGTAATGCAATCTCACGGTAGTAATCACAGAAAAAAATTGAATTCAAAGGCCAAATTAATTGTAATGCTAAACGTGAGTAAAGATAATTTGGAAAATAATCGTTTTCATCATATTTTTTACAAAAAATACACCAAAAATAATGAGAAAAATATATTGAGAAGTTCCATAGTTTCTCAATCGCTGAGTTTTTCTCAGTCAGCTCCCTCAATCGACTCCATCTTCTCGTCTTTCTTAGCTGCTGAGATAGCCTTCAGTCCTCTTCGATTTTCCGCCTGGTATGATTTTTCCCGCAAACAACATTTCCGCAACTCGACATAATTCGATTTCTAACCACCCGAGGATCCTGGCAGAGGTGTCATTCTGATCAGCATAACGTGCCCTTTTTTTGACACCTTTGCCAGGATCCTAGAATGGCAAGAAATCTAATTATTTCGAGTTGCGGAATTATCGTATGCGGAAAACATCAAGTTGTTGAAAAATAAAAGTTGCGAAATTGTCACCAATCCTGTTTTATTTTTTTAAACTCGCCCTCAGAGCACTTTTGAATTCGTAGAATTTCGGATTGCGTCTGAAAATGTAATGAAACGTTTAAGTAGTAGTATAACTACGTTCACCTGCAGCATCACTGCTTCAGCAATACCCAAGTCGTTAACAAGATTCAAAATTTGATCGTTCTTTCTTCTGAACAAAATGGAATTAATATACATAACAATGCGATTATTTTTTCGAAATGATGTTGGTTTGCATGCTCTACACAAAAACCTTACTCAGCCAGCTCAAGCGTCTCTTTTACAGCAATCTCGAGCCTTTCAGTAAAAGCTAGCATGATTGTTTCCTTCTCTTTATGAAGTTTTGCTACCTAAATACAAATATCAGAAAATAAATTCATGTTGTTTTAGGAGTTGTAATTAACCTCTGCCTTCTGCATCTCTTGCAGTTTATTGTCTTCTTCGTGTGCCCTTTTCAGGTCCGCCAGATGATTTTTGTTCAACTCATCAATCTTTGCATCTTTCTCGCGCTGATTTCTTCTAATTTCTTCGTCCTTTTCCTGTATGCACTTTTAAAAATTCATTAAAATTGATAGGATCACCTTAGCCATCTGCTGATATTCACTAGTAATTTTATCTCGTTCTTCCTTCGAAATTTGATGCATGTTTTCCAAATCTCTAGAATATAAAAAATATTGAAGTGGTTATGGACCACTTTAAAACTGATGGACGATCTTACTTCTGGTGTTTTTCATTCAATGTTATTCTTTCCGAATGAAGAGCGTCCTCTCTTTTCTGAGACAGTTCCTGAGCTTCTTTCGTCTGCGTTTCGTAAGTATTCGTGAGCTTGTCCAATTTCTCAGCATTGGCGGCATCCTTCGCTTCCATATTTTTGAGATTCTCCTGAAAACGAAACAAAATCTTTCTTTTTCTCAAAAAAGCTTCAAACCTTTATCAGGTCGTCTTTACTCTTCTGGTTGTCCTTGATAGCTCAGTGATCTAAGCGTGTGTCTTGTCTTTCATCTCAAGAACTTCTCTATAATAATCGGTATTCAAATATTTTCAAATTATATTTAATTGCAGAGAATGTTCTCAATCTCTCACCTTGTTGCTTTGTTAATTTCTTCCATCGTTTTCTGTTGTGATCGATCTTCTCGATTTCTCGCATCCTCGCGTTCTTTATCTCTCTGCAAAATTAAACTGGTGAGCTCACACGTTAAAAAAGGGGGGGGGGGTGACAAAAGAGCAAACGACAAAAGAGCAACTGGGAATAGCCCGGAGGTGAGTTGGCCAACCTAAATAAAAGTTGTCACATATATATTACTTTAGCCTAGGGATTACGGTAACCCAGTCCGATGGGTCAGATCGAGTTCCTTGGGTCAGATTTTTTGAAAATTTCTCCAATCGATCTCAAAATATTTTTTCCGTAGTCTAAAGGACGGTAGAGAGTACATTTTCGATTCAAATCGCAAGAAATTTTTTTTTCCAAAAATCATGATACGGGGGTCATGGTGAGAAAAAAAATATAAAAAAATTGCCAGAACTTTCTGATCATAGGTCTTTCTTGTGTATCTTTGCTGGCTGATTTCGAATATCGATATGAGAGCTCATCAAAAAAATAATGAAAAAAGTTAAAATTTAAAAATTGTCGAAATCGTAATTTTTGGACATAATATCGAGCAATTATTTTCCCTCGCCACAGATCCATCTGATATTTGGGGTGATGCTAGGTACAGGTACTTACTCAAATCACTTTACTGGGATTCTCGAATAATTGCAGTTTTCGAAAGTTACGTTTCATATGGGAAAATCTAAAAAGTTTTTGGAAAAAGCGACTACCCCGCACCAGCGAAAAATCTGGGAATGATATCATCAACATAAGAATTGTTCCTCCGTGTCTCCTGAATCGAATGCCATAATCGGGATAGCTCTATCATTTTTCTCAAAACGAATGATGACCGTTTTCCGGAGGCGAAAGTGGTCAAAAAATTCAAAGGATCCATTGAAGCACAGCAGCTTCCTATAAAGAGTTATCTCCCCGAATATCTCATGCTTGGTCTTGTAACGGAAGGATTATTACTCCTCCGTTAGTCTGTGGTGCGGACTACTAACTAGATTGAGCTTCTCCCAGGGGGAGAAGGGACTAGAATGACGGGAGGGCGAGTCTAGTGTGTAATATTTTATTTTATTTTATTTTGATACACCCCAAAGGGTGTGACAACATGTGAATAACATATACAGATTGGAAGGTTTAAAGAGAGAGGGGGAGTGGGTAAGGGGAAGGGGGGGGGGTAGAGACGGAAGAAGGGACAGTTGGAGTTGGTACTCCCACAGATGCTCTTGACAGATGAGGTGGACGAGGCCTCAGAACGGGAAGGGGACCGTTCCATCCATGTATATCTTATGGATCTAGAGCGAGTGTGGGAAGTGATTGAAGGATCTACAGTTTAGGGATGTCTATCTGGAGTATGCGGGCAGTATCGGGATTAGATAACAAGTGAATCTTGATTGTGTGCAAGGATAATTTTGGATCAACAATACGATGAATCTTAGATAGGAAGCGAATAGTGCGATGAGAAAAGGAGGATCGTAAATTTCCCCTACGAGCAATTGGGATATTAAGGGAAAATGCATTATGTCTAGTCGATACATTACGGAATGAGTAGAAATGTGACATAGGTAGATCAACAATTCCATTGATTATCTTGAGAGAGAATAGAATATCAGAAACCACACGACGGAGATACAAAGAACGCAAGTTAGCAGTTACAAGTCTCTAATAGAGGACTGGTAGGTGGTAAACACGTAGACTCGCCTCCGAGCCTCACGACCTATGTTACATCCTACAATTCGGCAAGCGAGTGTCCTCACCGCTAACTTAATTGAGGGTTGGAAGCATGAATAGAACATACCAGGCGTCGAATCAACCTATATCAGCAGTAACAGAGAAAACCTACTGACAAACGACATGGAAACGGGTTGAATCGAACTTCCCTTGTCGACCCAATATCAAAAGCAGTACTTACAACAAAATGTGAACTAGTGTCAGAGGTGATACATGAACAATTTTTCATGCGATAAAAGAAAGTCCTGTCCGATAGAATGTAGTAATCCGCACTCACGCACACGAGCTGTCCCTTCTCCGAAGTTCCCTCACTCCTCATCGAAGACTTATCTTATCTTCTCTCCGTTCCATTTTGACTCCTTTGAAGACGTCCTTGCGTCCAATTAGCGCTCCTTTGACGCGCAGCTCTTTGGCTGCTTCAGCTCCTTGGCTGTTGAGGGTACTCTCCGTGGTGATTATGATGATTATGATGGGAGTGGAGTGGTCATGGGCACTTGCTCTCTCTGTTGTGTGCCGGGAATCTGACGAATAACGTTACACTCTTGGGCTCTTGGGGCTCCGATCCCTGCCGGGGGAATTCATTCCGGCTGACCTCCATGTAACGGAAGGATTATTACTCCTCCGTTAGTCTGTGGTGCGGACTACTAACTAGATGTTCAGCATCATTTATCGGGAGCTTCTCCCAGGGGGAGAAGGGACTAGAATGACGGGAGGGCGAGTCTAGTGTGTAATAGAGGACTGGTAGGTGGTAAACACGTAGACTCGCCTCCGAGCCTCACGACCTATGTTACAGTCTTACCAATCTCGCTCTGGCGACTGCCGCTTCTCTCTTTGCTTTCCCATCTCTGAATATACGTCTTTGTTATACATATATGAAAATAAATTCTACCCGAACAGACCCCCAACAACATTTCCGACAAGTTCCATTCTGGACGTTGCACAGTCGGAGTTGAAAAGGTATCTGCAATGAAGATTATTATCCATGACAACGCTGAAGGAAAATGTTTAAAAATACAGATATCAATCACGGAATGAACCGGATCGAAAAAAACAAAAAAAAGAGCAAGAAAGCGAATGATTGAAACAACTTTATACTATTGAAAATGTGGAAGATGTAAAGCTGTATTGTCGGTTGAAAACTACAAGAAATGTGAAATTTAAAGATTGAGATTTGATGATTGTACAGTAGTTGAGCAGTTATGTGCTTATAAGATGCTTTGAAAGAGTAAGAAATGTAACAGAACGCGATATTCTGAGAGGTACTACGGTTCCTCAATAATAGCCTCTCTATCGGTCACTCCTTCGATTGTCTCGATCTTCGTCTTCAAAGCAGCAGTAGCGATCGATTTCGTCACTACTCGATTCTCCGCCTGAGAGGAATATCACTTTTACTGGCGCTAAAGAATCCATAATCATTTAATATTATTTGATGTTTAAATAAGAACTAACGAATGTAATAGCTGCTAGTGCGTTTCTGCCGATCAAAGATTCGTGTGATTCCATTTGCATGTCGGGAAGATTGAGGATAGTCTCATTCAATCGGATGCACTCTTCCTCTAATTCGAATAGTCTGTCATCAGTAGTTTCCTGAATGTTCGTATGAATCTCATCATATTTGATATCGATAGATAAATTAGTTTATTAAAATATATTTATGTATCATGATAAAATATTTCTACGCACCACTTTCCTGAGTTCTCTTCTCACTGAAATGGAGTACTCAGTGGCACCTTTGAGGAGCTTCATTAGTTCTTCCTTAATATTGAGGTAAAAATTTTTTTCGAAATCAAGTAAGCGTAACTAACTTTCCATTTTCTCTTCAGATCTCCGATTGAACTCCATGCGTCAATCTATATTTTAAAAAGTTTATTAGAAATCTATCTTTGAATAAGCTAATATTATAGATAACCGTTTTGAGTAAGCTGTTGATATTTCTTATGATCTCTTGCGATTTGCCAACAATCGATTTCTGAATTAGGTTGATCATATTATAAAATAATTTATATAATACTTACCTTGATCTCATTTGCATCCTTATCTTCGTCTTGCTGAAATTGTGATGTTAATAAGTAATCAACTAATAAATGTTACAAGTTGTGTCCACAGTTCACAGCTGTGAGTTGCATTGTCCATGAGAGCAGGTTTGATGATCTTGATCGGCGATAATTCTATAATAAACACAGACTGTAAGGTCCCCTTTAATAATTATTTCTAGCTGCAATGTTATTTAAACCCTCCGTATTTGATATGAAAACCAGCATTCACGGTTCTCATTCAAATCATATCTGCTCTTAATCTACTCTCAATGATGTAGCAGAAGAAGAAAACTCGCCTTCACTGCACTTAATGGTTAGCGCAAGCTCGGAATTTTCCTAGAAAAGGTGCTGTATTTATTCATTTTACAAGGGTATATAAAATATTTCTAAATTTGTAATGGATATTTTGAATTTTTCGAATTAGTTAGTTCCGGTTATACGTGCCCGTGTTAGCTTGATACAAACATAAATAATATATATAAAAAAACGTCACCCAGAAACAGCTTGTATCCCACCTTTGCCCTGACTGCCTCGACATATGCAGCTTGATTGGCCATGATTAGTAATTGCTCGTTCTTTATTCTGAAAATTAAAACAAGGAAAAAATATTTTGCAAAGTGATATTAGATATCACTCACTCCAATAATTCAAGCGTTTTCTTGGCCGATTCATCTTGCTTAGCAGCGCTTTCCCAAATGACTTCTTCCATGTTCTTATACAGTATCATCATCTATAATATAGGGTTAATATCTGCATGATTCATAGTCGCCACATCGTTACTAATATGACATAAGTTGGACTAATCATGACTTCAAAGTGTGCGGAAACGCAAGCTCTAATAATAGACGATGGATCACCTCTGCCTTACTGGTCTCCTGCAGTTGGATGTAGTTCTCATGAGCTTCTCTTAGATCGGCCAAGTGATTCTTATTAAGTTCATCCATCTTCGCATCCTTCTCTCGCTGATTTTTACTCAGTTCTTCGTCTTTCTCCTGAAATTACCATGTTAACGTTTATTTAACTATCAAAGGCACTACCTTTATAATCTTATGATAGTCATTCGTCATTTTGTACCGTTCGTCCTTCGACAGTTTGTTCATTGTTTCCATATCACTGAAAAATGCGGACGAAATAGATGCTGATTATGTTTTAAATATTTTTAAAAAATTATTGTGCAATCGAATTTGTTTTTGATAAATTTTATGGTTAAATGTCTCACTTTCTGTACTTCTCATTCACAGCATTCCTTTCCAAATGAAGAGCATCCTCCCTCTGTTTAGCCAACTCTTGGGCGTCTCTCACTTGGTTCTGGTGTGTTGTCCTCAACTGTTCCAATTTCGCAGCGTTGGCAGCATCTTTATCTGCTATTATTTTAATATTCTCCTGCAAAGATAAATTCTTTTGGTCTACTTCTTCTTTATTCATAACCTTCACAAGTTCATCCTTGTTCTTCTGATTCTCAATTACAAGTTGCGTAATCTCTGCATGAGCCTTGTCCTTTATTTCAGTCACGTCCCTGGTATAATGAATGGTAAAATAAAGCCTTCTAAGTGGGTCTATTATTGCCGAAAAATACATTCACGTTCATATCACCGTAGAAGAAAGTGATGTGTGTTAGAATATTGTGATCATCTTATCTCACCGGTTCGCATCATGCATCGCCTTCGTAACTTCACTCTGTGCACGTTCTTCTCGTTCACGCGCGGCTACTCGTTCAATCTCTCTCTGAAAACAAATAATGATTAATATTATAAATTCTAGCGTATAAAGAACATATAATGTGATCTTTTTCTATTTCATTGTATTTGAACGAACGCACACCGTCTTAGGATATGCATCATTAGCAGAATTTTATTTGATTCATTTTTCGAAAACGTCTATTACATTTGTCGCACCTTCCGTTCGTTCTCATCTCTTAATCGAATCTCCGCATCTCGCATGTTCTTCTCCATCTCAATGCGCTTCTCATCTGCCTCCTGTTAAGTATTCAAGTATGATAGAAGGATATCAACCAAAATATTTTTGCCAATTTCGCACCCTCAATAGGTTCGTCTGGCGTTCATTGCTCTCCTGAGTCAATCGGAATTGTGCTTCAGCCGCTTCCCTCTGCGTCTCCGACTTCTCGCTAAAATTACCATTTATTTTTTCTCAATTATAATAAAGCTTTTGAACTTCACCGTTCAAGTCTCAGTTTGTCCTCGTGTGCTCGCCTTTCCGCAGCTGCTGCATCAAGGTACGCTTTTTCCAGCTGAAATGTGTCACTCAATATTCAATAGAGCGGCGTCACTGAGAAATATGTCAAACTCAAACCTTATTCTCTGATTCTCTCTGTTGTAATTCAAGTGTGCCCCTGTGATCTTTTTCTAATTCATTTAGCCTCTGTTGTGCTTCCTGGAATAACTTATCCTTTCTCAAGTCTCGATGTTATTCTTACATGTTGGGTCCTGTGCACAGCTGCCGCCACCTTTGAAGATGAACTTCCCATATCTGTTCGGCCTGAAATAGATGGATTTGGTTCGACATGTGACAATATTTATAATGTCTGACCAGAATGCGCTGAAATGACTTTTTTTTCTGAAATTCTGAAATTTAAGAAGTCAAAAATCAATTTTAACTCAGATATCGACCACGGAACGAACCGTGTAGGGAATCGAATTTGAAAGAAAATCTTGATTTGAAAGCTTTAACCGACAATGATAAGCTGTTAATAATCGAGTAGAGATTTTAAATTTTTTTTACATTAACAAGTATCATCATTCAATATAGAAACAACGTGGTAACTGTCCTTGGGATTGTGAGAGACAAGATGCAGCGATAATATTTAAATTATTAAGACTGTTGCAATTGAGTAGATATTCACTTGAAAGTTCTATTCGAAAATACGAGAAAGATAATACCAGAAATACTGAGATTTTCTATTGCTCCTCAACAACTTCTCCTCCGGTTGCTCCCTCAATCGACTCGATATTCGCCATCTTCTGAGCAGCTGCGATCGATTTCGTCACTCCTCGATGTTCAGCCTGAGAATGAAACGCTTTAATTTATTTTCTTTGTAAGCATTCTCTATCATAATCGCAGATGGATAGTAAACGTATGTCGGTGCATAAAATATAAGCGAAAATTAACTGACAAATGTGATCGTTGCTTGTGCATTTCTATTGATTAGGGATTCGGGAGATTCGACTTGCATGTCGGGGAGATTCAGGATGGCTTGTTTCAGACTTTCACACTCCCGTTCCAGTTCTTCTAATCTCTCAAACGAAGTGTCCTGAAAGCTTGAATTTTAGTTATGTAATGTTCTCACTGAACGAGTAAAATATATATTCATTAACAATTACTCACTTCCTTTCTGAATTCTCTTCTCACAATCATAGAATATTCCGTTGCTGCTTTGTTCAGAAGCTTCAGCTCGTTCTAATAAAGACGAATCTTTTGTTAATTTTTTGAAAAGAAACTCACATTCCATTCTTTCTTCTTCGCACCAAGTGAACATCGATCTGAGAATAAAACAAGAATATATCAGGGTTTTATGTTTTTTTTTTTTAATACCTTGGTTAGTAGATCGGTGATGTGTCTCTTCATTACTTGAGCGTTGTCAGTAATAGTTCTCATAATTTCCTGAAGTTGTTAATATTAATTGCATTATTTTCAGTTCAACAAATACCTTGATCTTGATCAGCTCATTCTCGATCTTGATCAGCTCGCTCTTGCTAAAACCATAAAAAAAATATTTCGGAGGTAACGAGAAAAAAACTCCACCATTTGTATCCATAGTTCGCAACTCTCAGTTGCGGTGTTAATGAGCGCAGTTTTAATGGACTTGATCGGAGTCAACTCTGAATTTTTTTAAATCATAACACAGGATTTTCGATATAATGGAGATAGGGCCGTACAACGATTTTGCAACCTACGCAAAGTTTGGCCCTAGGATTAACTTTGGACGTAGAGTTCGAAAATCGACCTTAGAAAGCCGTATCTGCAAAACCCCATTCCCTGTGGCACATATTTTTACACGTAGAAACCGAAAATAGATGCCAGTGCTCATGAAAATGCGAAAGAAAAAAGTTTAGCTAGAAAAATTACATTTTACATACGTTCGGCCACCGAAATGAGATGGTCCCGGACCGTTTATATCTGCGAAAAAAAACGCCCAGGGGTAAAATTGCATGGGGAATCGAATGAAAAAGTTTATTTTGCACGGCGCGAACAAAAATTTTTCAGAGTGACATTTTCAAAACTTTCAGAGGGTATAACTTTTTTCGCAGGTGAGCTAGCCCTTTACTCCCAATTGTAAAAAGTCTTATCTCGTTGAGATCTTGCACAGTTATTATATATTTGTGGGTCTCAGAAGCGCCGTTCATGAGATATTAAAACCGACAGCACAGGATAAAGTGTGCCACAGGGAATGGGGTTTTGCAGAGGTCGATTTTCGAACTCTACGTCCAAAGTTAACCCTAGGGCCAAACTTTGAGCATAGGTTGCAAAATCGTTGTAAGGACCCTGTTGCCAGAATCTCAATTATATCGAAAATCCTGTGATAAATGCAACCTCGTTTTTGCTTTTTTTATTTGGAATTTTGTCTGCGAGTAATAAAGAATTAGTGGCCTCACCTTCGTTGCACTTGATGCTCAGCAGAATTTCCGATTGCTCCTAAAAGAGGTTAAAAAAATTATTTACAAGACATGTACATTCCATAGTTCAGGGAAAAAAAATCGGATGTGTGACAATACCGCAAACGACATTTCCGCAACTCGACCAAAACGACATTACCGCAACTTGACATAATTTGATTTCTAGCTACCCTAGGATCCTGGCAGAGGTGTCATTCTGATCAGCATAACGTCCTCTTTATTTTGACACCTCTGCCAGGATCCTAGGTTGGCTAGAAATCGAAATATGTCGAGTTGCGGAACTGTCGTTTTTATCGAGTTGCGGAAATGTCGTTTGCGGAAAAAATTCAAGTTGCGGAATTGTCACCCATCTAAAAACTCAGTTCTCACTTTGGCTTTCCTTGCTTCTGCATAGATCGCTTCATTAGCCATGATGAACAGCTGCTCGTTCTTTCTTCTGAAATGAGCAACACAAGCAATTGTTTAAACAACATTTATATTTTCACAAGAATATGTTTTAAAAAATACTCACTCAGACATTTCGAGCATCTTCTGTGCCATCTCCTCTTGTTTAGCAGCGCTTTCTCTGATGACTTCTTCCTTCTCCTTGTGCAGCCTCCTCATCTGATGAGAAGGGTTCTTGTATCCATATCCAGTACTTCGTCAAAAGATGAAATATTGAGAAAAAAACAATTAGCGATTTGAGCAAATCGACACACGAACTGATCATTGATCGCTATTTACTTCAGCCTTGCTGGTCTCCTGGAGTTCGTTATAGTTGTCATGAGCCTCCCTCAGATCGTCCAGGTGATTCTTATTCAGCTCATCCATCTTCGCATCCTTCTCTCGTTGATTCCTGCTCAACTCATTATCCTTCTCCTGAAAGATACACTATTCGAGAAACTTCGCTAATGAGAAAATGACCTCAATGATCTTATGATAGTCTGCGGTCATCTTGTCCAGCTCTTCTCTCGACATCTTGCTCATTTTCTCCATATCGCTGAAAATATGTACACCAGTGGAATTTTTAAATATGAGTATGGTACTTAAAAGTATATAGTATTTGTTTTATATACTTTGCATGGCCTTTTTCCTTGTAAATTAATTGTCTTACTTCCGATATTTCTCATCCACTGCCTTCCTCTCCAAATGTAGTGCATCTTCTCTCTGCTTTGCTAACTCTTGAGTTTCCTTTACTTGTGACTGGTAGGTATTCGTGAGCTTCTCCAATTTCTCCGCATTTGCGGCGTCCTTGGCTTCCATCAATTTGATGTTTTCCTAAATTAGAACCATATTATCTGCCATTGGTATTCATGAAATCTGACTAACCTTCATGAGGTCGTCCTTATTCTTCTGATTCTCCATCACGAGCTGAGTAATATCAGCATGAGCCTTATCTTTCATTTCGTTCACCTCCCTGGAAATTTTGAAGGTTGACTTCATTATCTTTGTGGACATTTAAGACGAAATGGGATGCGATTATGTTATTGGGTTGAGGAATAAGTAACGCTCGTTTTTGAGCATCGTGTTTGGGCTCATATATCTCCCGCCAATCAAATCTAAACGAGCTGACTTTATAGCATTTTTTCAGGGTATGCTCGAGTATCATAGCCGTTATTATTAGAAATATCACGCTTCCTTTGTAGGAGAGAAATTTAGATTTCAATGTACCTTATAATTTTCGAAAATTTTAGATTTTTTTCGAAATTGTGTAATTTAACGTGGAAACTGTTCGGTAAATTCACACATTCTCAGGTGAGCAGCCCGATACTACACCTCTTTCATGGTGAAGTGAGAATGGTGCTCGATTCATTGTTGTATTTTTATAGACGTTTCAAGGGGAACGTTCGTGAAAAATTGCAGTTCACTTAACTTATTTGTCTACCTTGAGGATCGAAGGTGCTGGCCTATACACTAGTGCGCTCCAGTCACTCACTATGGAGCTATATTATCACTATAAACATTTGGTGCTACTTATGCTCCTATTTGAAAAATAACAGTTTTCCAAAAATATTATTTTGTGACGGAATCAAAAGAAATGCGTGTTTTGAGGACTTTGGATTACACCATACCCAAGACATAGTAGCCATTCTATAATTGTGGCCACTCGGTGGATGATAGTGCAAAAGTTGCTCGTCCATTTAACCATCTAAGGCATTACATTCAATTAGTACGGTTTACAGGAAATAGCAATAAATGTCGATTTCGAGGCTTGTTTTTCTATATCGGACTTACGAGCAATTTAACTCATAAAGAGAATGCTCCACACTTAGCAAAATTCGTCCATATTTTCAACAGGAAAGGTACTCCACATTCAAGCATAATTGAGGTCTTTAGATCTATTGCTAAGAAAACGCGGCTAGCAAAACTTCTTTCGGTCAGTAACTGAAAATCCTACACTCTCGTTGGGCGCATATCTCACACAGGCCTTTACTTGGATATTCCTCTGAATATCATCAGTGTAATGTATAACCATGATACTTTACTACTGCAGCTTTATTGTGGCTCAATAATTCTTCTTCCCTCAGTGCTGACCTGTCAAAATCTCAGGGTGAGGTGCGACAACTTTGAATTGAGCCAGCCATTGTGATCGCCTAAATGATCGGAGATATATGATATAGTGTGCGCTAAAGAGAGTATCCAAGCCCTTATCGATCATCAAAAACCGGAATATAATTGCACAATTTAGAAAGACGGGAGAGGTCATAATCTTAAATTGGAAAAACGAGCGTTACTTATTCCTCAACCCGATAATTTCGGTTTGTAAAATATTTTCTGACCGGTTTGCATCATTGATGGCCTTGGTCATTTCTCTCTGTGATCGATCTTCCCGTTCTCGAGCAGCAGAACGCTCCATCTCCCTCTAAATAAATTAAGTTGCATAAGCTAAAATCTATAACTCGAAACGAAAGATTTTTATTTTATTTTTGAATATAGTGGCTTCTCAATCAGCATACCTTCTGTTCGTTCTCTTCCCTCAGTCGAATCTCGTTCTCACGTGCGATTCTTTCCGATTCAAGGCGCTTATCCTCTGCTTCCTGTTTAAAAAAATCAATTATTACGTCTCAGAACGGTGTTTTAAAAGTAGAACCTTCAGAATAAGCCTCTGCCGTTCATGATTCTCCTGAACCAAAATGAGGTTAGCTGCAGCTGATTCCTTCAGCATGCAATCAAAATTGTATACCATTCTAGGGTTTCGAAAACTCACCGTTCAAGCCTAATTTTCTCGTCATGTGCGGCCCTTTCTACTGCGGCTTTTTCATGGAAAGCATGCTCGAGCTGAAATGTCACGGCTTAAAAAAATAAAAAATAAAATGTTAAAATTTGATTCAAAATTGGCCCTTGAATTTTCTTTTGTTTGGCTAAACGTTATCAGAAATGTTTTTCAATCTAAAACCTTATTCGCAGCCTCCCTTTGCTGCAGAAGCATCGCCTCGTTATGCTCCTTATCTCTCTCGGCTTGAGTCATTGCTGCTTCCTGTAATTACTATTTTTCCAAAATATCTTTTATTTATTCTTACATATCTCGCCCTGTGTGCTGCATCCGCTCCCTTGGATCCCTCACCTCCCATCTTTCGTGAACATGGACCTGTATGGTATCGGATATTTGCGTAAACGTTAGTATAGCTACCGCACTGAAACGTTATGAAGCGACAAATAAAAAAACAGATATCTTCCACGGAAAAGACCGTGTTGAGAATCGCACAAGAAATGGAACTAAAATAAAAATATTTTATACATAAACATGACGTAGATGTAGAACAACAATGATATAATTTACATATATAGCTGGTCAATAGTCTCTGAATGCATATGGTCTGAAAAAGGTATTTACTCACTAGTGAATCCTGTTCATAAAAGCGAAAGTTTTAAAATTAACCAATGGCGAAATGTTTTGACGGATTCACGAATTAACCAACTCACAGTCTATTCGATCATCGGAATCACCTCTTGTCCTCTAGTGTCCTCAATTGCCAGTTGATGCAGACCATCGATGACCTGAAGTGATGTGATTCTCTTCTGAATCAAATCACAATAAAATTAACCTCAAGTGCAGCCGCATGACTAAGTGGGGGCATACTAATAATCGCCTGTTGCATTCTATCAAATGGCTCAGTGATCGAATCGACATGATGGTCAAACATTTTTTCGCCTCGGCTCTGCAAAGACTGCAATAATTTCCAATACTTTTCTCCACTTTTGGGAGCGAAATAACCTAATATAAAATATATGAAAATAATCAGAAAATTGATACCAGCACAAGTTGCAGCTTGCTCAATGCCTTGAGAAATGATTGAATCGAAAGTTCGATTCGGACGGTGGACGCCTGAAATATTTTTAAAAAGGAAAGAATATAAATGATGAATCTTCGTACCTGAACTTCGACCTTTATAGCGACATCAATAGTAGTATTTGCTGCCAGAGAGCTTTCCAACGATTGGATGATCTTCTGGATTTTTTTACATTGCTCTTTCAAATTTCTCGCGAATTTCTGTAAGACAGTACATTTTTTTTCTCAAATTGCTTTGTGTCTCGCCTTTCTATCGATGTGCTCTGAGGTTCTCTTATCATTTACGGTCTGTAAAATAATACATTTTAAATAGAGTACTTGCATTTGCAAAAGAACTGACCATTTAAAAAATGCATTAAAAGTCTCTAGTTGCGTGTTTCCAAGTGTGAAGATACGAGCTTGCAATTGACGCAAAGGAATACAATCTGATGAGATTCTTAGATTAGATTTTTTAGGAGCGATAAATACCTCTATCCGACAAAACTGCTTTCTGCATGGAAGACATCAACGCATACATTCCTTCGACTAATCGTTGATGATGGGCCATAAAAGCTGATGTTAGATGTGTCGATCTCCTGAAAAATGGTGAACAATCGAAAAATTAATGTGTGTTATCTTACTCGTTATCTTCGCGTAGTCGCCTGTACAAGTCATCTCGCTCTTCTATGATTTTTCTATCGTATTCGATGCACGCAACTTGGTGCTCCCGTTCCTGAGAATTCGAGGTTGCGTCTGAGTTTGAGATTACACCGACCTTTTCAAACAGTTGATCGTAGACCTCTTTCAGATTGGCCGCAGGACTCATTCCTGTTCAGAAGCGGTAAAGTAGTAAGATTAGTCTATCAAAATATTAATCACGGGGCGAACCGTTCCGTATGAGCATGGAGAAGCACGGCAGAATTATTCATACCAAGAACTTGACAATCATGGGGAGAAAACTGTTAACCAAAATACAGTGGAATATCATGACATGGCCTTGAATAATAAAGCTACTGCGAAAATCGGACGAAGAAATCATCAGATTTTGTTTCCTGAAATCTGTTAGCAGACTTGGTCAGAGGATCGATGGCAGAGACGACTCTACAGATGAATTCAGTGTGATCATCTCAAGACGATTCTGAATACCGCGATCTGACTGTATTCTTCATTACAGATGTCATTTCGGTTTTCCACTCTCTCCATTCGGCACACTATCTTGTCACTTTAACCACCGAGATAGTGTGCATAATGGAGAAAAGTCAAAACCGAACTGCATCACTAATCGTCAGGTATCACCTGTTGGCTCTGCATAATCTGCGACTGTCTATGCTCGATCATCTCCATCGCCGATCCCTCATCCAGTGAAGGGAGACTGTAGATGTGATCTCTGATCTTCTCGAATTCCTCCAGGAGATTTTCAATCGCTTCGGCAGTGACGGCCTTAACCCTCCACTCAGCCCGTGTTTCAGCAATAAGAGAAGTGCACGAATCAATCTGAAAATATTTGTTTTCATTTATTATTCCGATTGGTGAATCAATCAGGTTTTGAATAGCACTCACTTGATTGATTGTTTCAATGACTGTTCTGTGAAGGTTGTTGGCGCAGTCGACCAAGTCGTTAGCTGACTTCTAAAACCTGTTTTCTTCATCTCTGAATTTACAGTGTTTCACCTCGAGAGAGGCAAACGTTTTCGGATTCGATTTTGCCAAGAAATCGCTGTAGGACTGAAATTACGCGATTACTGCGATAATAACTAGTAAGCAAACCAGTTCGAAAGTAATGATGGCGTCATTGGTGTTAGATGCGATCTCATGCAATTTGGTCTTGAGCGCTTTTAATTTGGAAGTTTGCTGTTCTGAAGCGAGGGCTCGAGGAAGGGCACTCATAATCTAAAAAAAAATTTGCATGAAACTAAAATCATGGAACCATTATTAAACCTGCTGGTAATGATGGGTATCGTCCTGTCTCTGTTTCATAGCATGGCGTGAGATTTCCTGCATTCATAATTGGAAAGATGCTCAATGTCACTAGACCTACTGTTGCTGTTCCAGCATTTGCTCGTGCAGAGCCGTTTGTTTCTCCTGGTTCTTCCTCTGGATTTCCATCAATTTCTCATGCATCTCTTTCTCCTAAAAGATAGGTATTTTCTCGCCATCTCAATGAGAGAAAAAAACTCTCTCCATCCGTTCATTCTGAATCTCCTGCAACGTAGCAAGATCTTTCGCTTGTTGAACTCGATTCGATTCGGTTAAGATGCCAATTCGACTCTCTGTTTCTCTCCTTAGGCCCACGATAGCTTCTTCTTTAGACTGAATTGTTTTGATGAACCAAAGATCAATACTATTTCTCACTTTTATGAAATCATCATGTCGTTTTTGTGTCTCCAACCTCTCTTCCTTCGACATTGACTCGTGCTCTTTCATTTGACTGTAATTTATTAGTTTATTATGAATGGATAAGCTCCTCATACCGTTGGAAATCCTGTTCGGCTTGGTGCTTCTCTTCTTTCAGTAACTTTTCTCTATTGTCCGCTTCAATTCGAAGTGCAGAGGTCTGAAAATTAATTTTAACTACTCTTCAAGAAAAATATCGACTTTTTTTTCTTTACCTGAGCCAATTCCTGCTGTTCGAGAAACTTTCCCTGCTGCTCATTGAGATCATTTAGATGTGCCTGAAACACATTGTCTCAATTTTGAAAAAAATCTTTATTATTACCTTCTGTAGTTCGCTTTTCTCCTTTTCATTCGCCTCCATCATAGTGATCTTCTCATTATGCATTTCCTCCTTAGTTTTGATAACCTCTCTACAAAGTGCCAGATATTTCAGGACAAGGTGCTGCTACTAACTTGTTTTTGTCCTCAATTGTCTGGTTGTATGTCGGATTCAGCAAGTCCAGTCTAGCTGCGGCGTCCATTCTTTCTCTGTCTTGCTGTAATGAATGATTCCTTCTGAGAATAATATGTATACTGTTGCCTTCTCCTCTTTCGTCTTGATAATCTCCATTTCCCTATTGTGATGCTCCGCAATCAAAGCATCTTTCTCCGCACTAGCTCTCTGAATTGACAGGGATCACTCAAAGGTTAAGAACAGTTTTCGGAAAACTAGAATTTAATTCCCTGAATTTAATTCATTTTGAAATTAATTTTCTCACAATTGTCTCACTTTCTCATTCGTTCCTCGTTTTCTCTCTTCTCCCTCTCGAGTCTTTCTATTTCTCGACGAGCTTGGAATAACTGCAAAATTATCAGATATTTTCTTCTTTGATCGTAATACGGCAAACTCGAGGAATATATAAGTAGGCGATTAACGAGAAAAAATAAATTTAAAAGACCCGCATTCAGTATGAATTGAGTAGAGGTTAAATACGACCGAACGGCAACAGGTCGGATGAGAAATTTTTGATGATATTCTTCTGGTTGAGAACTATTTTGCAATACCGTCTCTTACAGAACAGTTGTCTCTCGTATGCAAAACGTGCTCATCGATCCGAATGTTCTCGTCCGACCTACACCGTCGGTAGTGCCCAACATAACAGGAATATCGCAACAGTAGTCAACCAATTGTTGCAAAAAATAAAATATAATACTGCGCGAAACGAACTGAACAATTACTTCTATAATAGAAGAAAGAGCGAATTCAAAAGAAGAAATAACATCAATGACAGGGGACGAGTGAGTTCTAATAATGGATGACTACTTTTTTCAGAAGAGCGGTAAACCCGATAAGAAAGGGAGTATGCTTATTCATGGACACGTTATTCGAATAGTTGTGTGCGTGACAAAAATAGAGAGAGAAAGACCGATAAGAGAACGGGTGAGAGGAAGATCGGGTGGGGGGATGACTAATAGCCGATTCAGCGGAAAATAATCTTTCATGTTAGGAAATCGCGCACAAGGTGAAGCTGAAAATGATAGAGATTCGAAACACAATCAGAGCAAAATGCATGCAAAACATCATAGCTACTTTTGAAAATAATCGATTCTAACCCGTTCAGTTGCTTCCCTTTCTTGCTGTGCCAATCTCTCACTCGCCTCTCGATCCCTCTGAGCTTGCAATTGAGCCGCTTCGTGCACTTATTTTCTTTTTTTCAAACTACTCAAATTTCATTTCCACTAGTGATGAATGAGACTTTTATGCAAAATATTTAGATTTTTTCTTAAATTTCTCATATTTCTCAATACATCCATCAACAAATCAGTTATGAAATTGTTACCGCTCTCGCTCTCTCAACGGCCTCCTCTCCCTGTCGTCGAGCCCTCCTGGCGCCACCCATAAAATCAAAAATTAAATTTGTTAGCAATTTTGAAATAATAATACCCGAACAATCCCATAATTGATGAAAAATTGGCTTCCGTGGAGCAACACCTACAATACTCAGATTTCTTTTCAAATATTGAAAACTAAATGAATAGTTGAAGCCAAAAAATCGTTTCACAGAACTGTCAAGATGCTAGAGATTGCGACCGAAAGAGGGTAGTGATTGTATGATTGTCTGATGTGATGAGGCTTCGCCTCTCTCGAGTAGGCACCCCTCCTACTTCATGTCAGCGGTAGTCCAGTTGAAAATAAACCCATCGATTAGATGCAGGCAAGATTTCAAAATCAGGGAGTAAAAAGTCATGGAAAAATCCTGATTCTCACTAACAATTCTGATAGTAACGAAATGAAATCGTGGAAGGTTTGTTCATCAGAAACGGAATTATTTTGTCGGAAAATGGAAAAATAACGGGCGCAATTCATAGTATATTCGTAAAACGAAATAAATGTCTGGACCATGTCGATGAATTTCGAAAATGTGCGACTATTGATCATGAGGATGAAATGTGAATGATTATTATTTGACTGGGCTCGTTTCGAAAGAGTCCATTGACACGATTTCGAAAGAGAATATTTGCGCTTTAGATAGGATAATACACAAGAGAACAAACACTTCTCAATCAGGATGGATTATTTTGGAGTTCGATGTCAAGCGCAAGAGGGAAAGAATTCGCAACAAAGGGATTCCGTCGTGAACAAGATAACTTTGTGAGGCAGAGTGAATGATTCAATTTTATGACTTATAGATACCATCCGCATTGCGTAATAATATTTGATCGACATCTTTCGAGACAATAAAATATTGAAATCTAAGGGTAGTTCAGTTTCGGAAACAACAATTCAAATGAGAGTAACAGATACTACTTGAAAATGCAACAGGACATGAATCTAGAGGCATAGAAAGGAGTACATTTCCATGAACGCTCGCATCAATGTAGACACATTCGTTTGTCCTTCATTCGTATTTTCGTTGAATGAGTGAACAAAAATGATCTCCAATTGTACACCTTTTGGAATTTTACGCTGTTTAATTTTAGAATATTAGTTTGGTGCATAAGTCTTTGCCGATTTTGAGCATGTAGTTTAGCCTCCTATATTTTGCTTGTCTCAAACCATTATGCCTTGCCTCCATACCATTACTTAGGGTCATATTCGAAGAATATTATCATGTTGTGGAAATAACACAAGTTCACCGGATTAGCGGGAACTGGGGATCTAACTAACTATGAGATTTTCTCGAAAAATAACATTGTCTTCTACAAGGTTTTACAAAGCTTTTAGATACCGATCTCAAGTAGGGTTTTTGTGGCTGACAGCTTCTACTATCTTCAAAGCATTATATATTCTTCAATCTTTGCCACTGTAGTGCAATTTGAGACCTATCACTATTATCCACGGAAAGCCGATCCGACAAAATGTCCATGTGAATTTCGATTTTGTTGACATCGGCGGTATACTATGCCTGTCTCTTCGATCGTACAGGCCTGATATAGTGTGCGCAAAAGAGAGTAAGCAAGCACTCATCAATTATGAAAAACCATAGGTTGATTGGTCAAATACGAAAGGTGGGGCAGGCACGAATATAAAAGTGTTGAAATCGGCAGATTTATGCACCAACCTGATAAAAAAAAAACTAAAAAATTGCGATCATTGCCAATGTAATTTCTAGAAGCTGGCCATTGAACCTCTCTTCACACTATTTCAATGGTTGCATGATATTTTGAGTGCCCGCCGTTTATTTTCTTCTTCATAACCTAAGACGGACCTGTGCTTATTCAGCAATATTTTCGCTTTTATCAGATAGGGGTCACATAGAGGGGATGCGGTGGAACCACTTGTGAGAGAAAGAGGAGAAGGAGACATAGATAGAGAGGGAAGGGGAGGGGAGATAGTGATAAACAAGCAAACGCGTCATGCGATCATTCAAGGTTTGAAAAATAGTTCTTCGAGATATCAAGGTTCTCCCTCTGATTTTCGCTTTCATTTATGTTTTCTCAATTTCGATTTGTTCGACATGCTTTTCGTTCACGTGTTCTTGTGTAATGAAATCAAGCGCTTGTCTCGACGATGAAACATCGCTCTGATCGCTATCCCAGAAATGTGAAACACGATTGTTTTACATCGGAACTTCGGAGGCGCATTAGTAGATTTTTTCGCTGAATACTGCTCTGAAATATTTGTATTATTTGCCAATATGTTTTTTTACTATTCCAGAGCTTTCACCACCGTTATGGGAGACGAGATAACTGAAGATGAAATATCCTTGGTTAGTCATATTGATAGGGCATTCGATAGTCCGTGTTCTCACTGTTTTCTGAAATTTTGGAAATGAAGGACACGGTCTTTTTCATTTCCCACATTATGAGAGACACTCTGAGATTTTGAACATATGGCTGGAACTAGGGGCAAAAGTCGATGCGAGGGACGAGCTCCATATGACACCGTTTGCCTTATTTTCGAGCAATTTCGGATGAGTCTGCTCAAAAAAGGTCGATTTTCTGAAACAACGTTTCTAGTGGTTATCGAGGGTGCTGAAGACGATGGGCATATCCATTTTGCCCTCAGACCCACCGTTGGCTCCAGAAGGCGACACGTCGAAATCACATTTTTACGTGTTACTCGAAACTCAAGTGCGCTTATTTTACGGGAGTATGTCCTGGGGTAGATTTTGATGGCGAACACGCTTGTTTAGTTCATTTTTCATGATTTTCAAAAATAATTTTTAAATTATCAATTTTTCGTAGACTGAGAAAAGCGCTTAGCAATGTGCACCACTAAATAGGGCGTACTGAGAGGATTCAGAATATATAATTTTAGCTAATTCTGTCATGCGACCGATGAGAAAATTAATTTAAAGTGTATTTAGATTGGAGTAAAAGATGCACCTTCTCTCCCTTCAATCTCTTCCCTGACCCAGCGCGACGAGAGAGCGTGGAGAATGGAGAGAGCGAGCGAGGGAAGAGGGGAGGAAGGGGAGGAATGCCTCTCTAACTCACAATCTAAATACACTTTAAATTAAGTTTCTCATCGGTCGCATGACAGAATTAGCTAAAAAAATTTATTCTGAATCCTCTCAGTACGCCCTATTTAGTGGTGCACATTGCTAAGCGCTTTTCTCAGTCTACGAAAAATTGATAATTTAAAAATTATTTTTGAAAATCATGAAAAATGAACTAAACAAGCGTGTTCGCCATCAAAATCTACCCCAGGACATACTCCCGTAAAATAAGCGCACTTGAGTTTCGAGTAACACGTAAAAATGTGATTTCGACGTGTCGCCTTCTGGAGCCAACGGTGGGTCTGAGGGCAAAATGGATATGCCCATCGTCTTCAGCACCCTCGATAACCCCTAGACACGTTGTATCAGAAAATCGACCTTTTTTGAGCTGTGCCAGGCTTTGCTCGAAAATAAGGCAAACGGCGTCATATTTGCACAGGAGGTAGTGCTCGGTGAGGTAGGCAGGTTGACCACCTTGGGGTTGACCGCGACGCGTCCGCAGCGCGTTAAAGCGCGCGAAATTCGAAATGTGACGAATTTTGAAAAATGAATTTTTCTCACAGTTCTTCCTGTATCGACTCAAACTTGGTACCAAAACATTCCTAACTTCATGTACATCAGTTCATGTGTTGGGCAAAATCAAGGAAAGTTTGCGATTCATGGAGAAATTACAAGATCAAAAATTGATTTCACTCGCAAATATTGACGCATACCCGGCGTAAGATATTTAATTTAATAATATGTTAGATATTGTAAATATGAATAAATTATGAGAGAAAAAATTAAGAAAATTGCGTACCGGAGGGGCGAATTTTGAGGAAGAGCTGTTTTTGGTACTGCCGTGCTCCCTAGTATTTGAATTTCTCCGCTTTCAAGGGTTCTCCTTGCAACTAAAAATTTACATAAATCTTGTGAAAATTTAACGAATTCATTGATGGTAAGGAAATTAGAATTTGCACGATTCGGAAGAAAAAAGTTTTAGTAGATGCAAAAACGTCTACATCTGAATTTGTAGATAGAATTTCCATCTACAAAAAAAAAAATTTCTTCAGAATCGTGCAAACTCTAGTTTTCCTAACATCAATCAATTCGTTACATTTTCACAAGTTTTATGCCAATTTTTAGTTGCATGGAGAACCCCCTGAAAGCGGAGAAATTCAAATACTAGGGTTGCACGGCAGTTCCAAAAACAGTTTTTCTCAAAATTCGCCCCTCCGGTACGCAATTTTCTCAATTTTTTTCTCGTTATTTATTCACATTTACAATATCTAACATATTATTTAATAAAATCTCTTACTCCGGGTATGCGTCAATATTTGCGAGGGAAATCCATTTTTGATCTTGTAATTTCGCCATGAAGCTCGAACTTTCCAGGATTATACCCAACACATGAACTGATGTCCATGCACTTAGGAATGTATTTGTACCAAGTTTGAATCGATACAGGAAGAACTGAGTGAAACATTAATTTTTCAAAATTCGTAAAATTTCAAATTTGTCTCGCGCTCTAACGCGCTGCGGACGCGTCGCAGTCAGCCCCAAGGTGGCCAACCTGCCTACCTCACCGAACACTACCTCCTGTGCAAATATGGAGCTAATCCCTGGAATCGACTTTTGCCCCTAGTTCCAGGCATGTGCAGATATTTGTTCAAAATCTCAGATTGTCTCTCTTATAAATAATGACTCAATCGGTCAAAAGAATGTGCGAGATTAAGAGAGCAACGCATTTCGAAATCTCTTCACAGTACAATTGATTCGATTGCAGATTTTGCGGGATGAATTGCAAGAAGCTCAGATTCGAACCGTGAGAACTTTTTAATGGTCGATGTAAACAATCGATTTGTAGGCAAATCGCGCGATCGATCGAATCGAGCAAGAGAAGAGGGATAATGAGCAACGACTGCTTGGGTGGGGGATTCAATCAATTCGATGTTGTGAAGCTCATTCAGGGCACTGAGAGAGACGGAAGCCAGCCTTTTCCTGCTACGAGGCCAGAATGTGGCTATGCAAAGGAGAATTGACAAAGCAGAAGCTGAGTTGAAGGTTTGAGTTGTCCATTCACCGTAAGCTGTGATAAACTTCAGAGAGTGAATGCTGAGAAAGAAGCGATGAAAGATGAATATCGTAAGAAAGAGATAGAGATGATGAAACAGAACGAAGAAAAGGTAAACCAATGTCGATTTTCAAAATGGAGCATTATTTCAGAGTGCCAGAGAAAGGAGGGAGGCTCAAATTAGAATGGAGAAAGAACGCAGATTGCTGTTCGGTTTATTTTATTGATATTTCTTGATTGTGCTGTTTCAGATTACTAGAAGATGATCTGAAAGGAACAAAATTAGAAATTCAGAAAGTAAGACAAGAAAAGGAAGTTCTAGAACATAAGAGGTGTTTCGTTTGGAAAGTTATCGCATTGGAAACAACTTTTATCAGGGAAACAGAGAGAAAAGTGGCAAAGGAAGAGCGAGATAAAGCGAGCAATGACCTCCAGAAAATGATGGAGGTAAGAATCTCGCGCGTCAACTGTTAGAATGAAATGAATTCAGGAAAATGCGAAAGAACTGAGCAAGAATTATCAAGAGAAGGAATCGAAGATAGAAGAATTGAACAAGACCATTCAGGAGAATTTAAAACAGTCTCACGAAGAATATAGACAATTACAAGAACAGTACAAAACAGAGGTATTAGTAAAGGTTGCGAATTAAGTTATTCACTGATACTTGTTTAGGTGACGATGTTACAAAAGGAGAAAGAGCTCATCATTCGAGAAAATGATGCTAAGCACGAAGAAATGGCAGGCAAAATGCTTGAGTTGTCGGAGTAAGCTCATATTTTTCTCACACATTCAACAGAAATAATTTTTTTAAATATAACAATTTCGTTTTCAGATGGAAAAATGCCCAGCTGTTCGCTCTAGCAAATCAATCCGCTCACTCCGAAATTATGATGATGAAGGTTAGCATTTGGATGAATGTTTATATCGATTAAATTGATTACAGGAGCATTCGGAATTACCGCATATTGCAAAGTGCGGCGAAGGTACGTTCCGGATCGTTTGTAAAATTACACTCTTTCGCCCGATATCATATCCGTCTCCGCAATATTATTAAACCGTGACATTTGAGGCTATTCAACCATCGTCTTCTCATAATAAGATTCCAGATTCGTCGAAGATTCAAAGTATCAAATCAGCACTTATCGACGCCGTAACAGACAGTCTCGAGTTATGGGCACAACTCGTAAGACGTTTTCCATATTTTCACATCAACCCTCAATTTTATTACAGGAGCACTCAACTATGGATTCAAACTTGGTCAAGGTATACTCGACCGTTGTTTGTAAGAGATTTTTTTAAATGTTAGGACAAACTCAACTGCAAATCACAAGGGATAAAGAAGAACGTTGACGTCCTTCTGAAATCGGTTCTCAACAGTTCCACTAAGAAAAAAAGCTCGTCATTGCAGATCGATGAAAGTAGCTCTCTTGGTGATAAGAAGAAATTGTGGAAGGTTAATTTCCCCTCTGAAAATAATTCCACTCGGTCTTTCTCAGAATGAACTGAAGAGGTTGAACACTCTCGCGACAAGCTATGCCAGATCGGTTAGGAGAGAAATACAAAATGAGGTGAACTTATTAGAATACTAAAACGATGGGAATGTTTTCAATGAATTCGAACATTCCAAGGACACGCCTTTTTTTCAAATTACTGTCACCTCTCCCTCGGCTCTTCTGCTATCTTGTTTGTCAACGTTCATTCAGGAAACGACGATGACGAGGTTCAACGAATTAGAAGACGAATGCGAGAAACTGAAGGAAGCCATACATGATCTCCCCGATTTGGAAGTCGATACGTTCGAAGCTCTGATTAATCGCCGTGCCCAAAGAACTATCAGATCGGCAAGTTGCATCGAAATATTTTAGTAGCTTCCTTCTATGCATTATTTCACCGTTACACTTCAGGCAGAGAATCGAGGTCTCATAAAGGAAATCACCGCCGGGAAGAATGACGAGAATATTGGAGAGAAAGAGACAAAATGCGAACCAGTTATTGAGGAGCCGCTGTAGATAATTATGGCTCTTTTTTATCATTATGCGTCTCTGTTTATTTTTCCATCATGTGAGTGTGATTCTTGAATCGATAAATCATCATCTTTTTACATCTATTGAATGACTTAATGCACTCTGAAATGGGATTTGTGTGATCTTTTTGAACAAATCATCAACTTTTGATGAGATCAGCTTGCGTGTGAAGCCGCACACCGGTACAATTCCATCGTGGTACACTCTCTGCAAAATAATTCCCAATTCCAAACAAGGTTTCCTACCATATTACATTTAACTCAATGTTCGATAACCGAATGAGCATCGCGCTTAAAAGCCGCTAAACTGTGACGATTTGGGACAGAATGGTTCTTTTTCTGCTGATGTTGCTCGGTTTTCCGAGTGCTGAATCTACCGTAATCTGGGTGAGTTTCCCCCCATATTTTAGAAAGGATTTAGAAAATAATTTACAAACGAACAGGCGGGCGTACGCGGACATTTGTACTGTCGGCGACTCGGATCAGGACAATGGGAGGATAAATTTGGGATTATGGATGGTACAGTAGAGTTGAGAAGTAGTGAGAGCAATCAGACGATAACAACAACGAAAACTGCAAATCACATTGGATCATTCACCGTTCAAGGATCGCAAGATAAAGTTGCAAATTAGTGAAGAAAAAAAAGCAGTAGAATTGTTTTCCGAGCGATTTTATCTATTTTTACTACACTTTGCGATTTCCGATGAGCGTAGATCAATATTATGCAAGATGCTTAGACGGACAAACCCAGACAAAGGATAAATTCGGATATGGTACAAGTAAAGCAGGAGACTTTGTCGTATTCCGTGATACAGAATTACGAGGGCGGTTAGTTGATTTGGGAGTTTGATTTTTTGTGGGGGCATAGCACAGTCGGAAATGGGCCTGGTCGCCTTGTCAAATTGGTACAGGTATCAAAACCAGGTTTACAAGGACGGTTTTGCCGGCTGGCAACTGAGCGCTAAGTATGCGCCACATACCTAGAAAAGACATCGTGGCATGTCCGCGCATTGATAAATAGGCTGCAGGGGACTACCTTTGCCTTTTTTTTCTTTTTTAAGTTGATTCGTGCATATTTTTCAAACATTTTTTTTCATTTGCAGATACAAAAATGGAATATGCGAAGCGGAAATCGATTGGAAAATAGTTTCAAACGCTCACAATACTGGAACTATTGGACAAGTAGTAATGGCAGGATAGGCGGATTACGGAAAATGACATATGTAAATCAGATCGATTTGACTGGAAACAATGTCGGCGACGTGGTGGAAGATTGTCGTAAGCAGATGATGAGAGAAACCCCTGAAGTCGCAAGGATTATAAATGTTCAGTTTGCGAAGATACGAAGAGCTCAGTCCAATGAGAAAAAAAGAAACAACGATCGTAGTGATGCGAAGGAAAACGTAAAGTCGTAGAACATAAATTGAGAATAGGAAATTTTTTAAGAACATTGGACATGTGAAGGTTCGAGCCGTTTGTAAAAGCAAAGGAATAACCTATTCTCTTTCGGGAATGTTCGTGTTTGAAGAAGGTAGGTCAATGTTTTTTTTTCAAATTTAGTACCCTATTCGATTATTCAAGATGCGTACGGACAGCGGGGGTTGTACACTGACAGTACGGGGGCGTTCTACTTGAAAGTATGGGTAAGTATCGCTTCCGCTATTCAACATGCTCACTTCACATTATAGCGCCATGTGGACCACATTGGATTCAACGTGTTGTGTATTCCAAGCGAACTAATGACAAAATGCGGAATGGGTAAGTTTATCGAAACTCCTTTTATTTTATTTCGAAAAATCATCCTAATATTAGATGCTACAATACCTCCATCACGAGAAGACATCGTAATCTCAGCTCACTCTTATGTTCTGCAAAGTAACGAAAGGTGTGATCTGTGATCTGGGCTCGTGCCAAAAATAAATGTTTTTTCTCAGTATATCAGTTACTTCATGCAGCGGTCGCGTTGAGTTCAAGATCCCAGAAGGGCATTTCTATAGAACTAATGAAGAATTAAATTTATATTCTGAGGTATTGGTCACTCAGTACTTATAAACACCGATGGTTCAGAAAATGTTTGAATTGGGCGAAATCGATATCGGACACATTGTTAGCGGATGCGCGCAACATCGATACAAAGGTTTTTTTTTAATTCCTTTATTTGTGATTGTTGAAACATTCACAGAGCTCTACCATCAAGAATGTTTGGTTCCGGCGCTTACCCAGAAGGGTATGAACCATCCTGATGGTTCTGAAAACCTTGCCGAGAGCCCGTGGACTGCTCCGGCTAGAACAAAGGTTTATAACAAAAAATAGGTTCATATGAAGTTATGGCTGTTGATTTTCAGGCCAGAGTGAGGGGAAAGCTTGTGTGTAATTCTGTGGAGAAAAATGATCCCGTTCCGATCGCTGGAGTGAATGTTTCTTTTGATCTGAATCATCGCGGTAATCGTATTCATTAAATTATTCTATATATCTAATATCATAGATCGAAAATTTGGCAATGTTTTTTTGAGTGACGAGCAAGGCGTCTTTGAGCTAGACGTGAACGTATGTTGTACATTCTATTGATATTGCACACTAACTCGAATATCAGAAAGGGATCGATCGTCTGGAAATCAGATTTCTCTGCTTATCGAAAACATACATCGAACAGAGCTGTCCAACTGGTAGAATGGATTCAATCTTATTAGACAGCAAACACAACTCTTGATATGAAACAGAAAGCAGTATACGAGCAGAAATGGAACGTAGAAAGGGTATCAGAGATTCTGACGAGAAATGGTCGAATGTGAGAATTCATCATAATAACAACTAGAATAAGTTCGATTACAGATGTTCTGTAATTTTCTGCAGAGCAAAACTTCAGCTTGAAGTTTCCAACGACCACTACAAAGATGCTGACTCATCACGTTCAGTTTGGATACATGGCGTTGATGTCCGAGGATATTATTTTAGGCTTTCGATCTTGGCGAATTACACATAGGAGCATTGCTTCATGCGTGTATAAAGACAAGAAACCCAGGCAAGATCAAATAGGTGAACCATGATAACCTGTATGTATTCCTTCAGAAGCGATAGCTTCTGTTGATGGCTAATTTTATACAGTATTTAATAAAATGATGAATTTTATCGAACTGTTCAACGACTTCACCATGTGTTTCTATCCTATCTTACGTACAGTATCGAGAATAAGTCACCGTCCAAAAATTAATAATGATGTAACTTTTGAACTAGATGAGATATCTGTTTGAGGTCTTGACAGGTGGTAGTATGTTTACACGTGTACTCTCAATATGCCCTACTGTGGTGATTACTGTTTCGTTGTAAACCAGTCCGATTCCCGTTTCACTGCTCCTCCACACACTTATAGATACTCATCTTCAGTACTTTCCCCTGTGGCCTCTCCAACGTGGTCTAACTTCCTACGCTAAGGATAAGTCGACCGAAAAAACAGATGGAATTTCCGAGAAATTAATTGGTGAGAGAATGTCATCTCAAGAAAAGGTTTCGAGAAGAACGAGATCATCAATGATTAATTGCAGGAACGCATAGGAAGCCTGGCACTCTCCTAGTGACATTCCCTCATCGTCGCTCCTAGAAACTACCTCGATCTCATAGTTTGTACTACTCACTTTTCTGGTTCAATCTATAACACAATGATCAATTATAAATGCCAAGATAGTACCAGACCAGTACCAGGCCGGCGCCATGTTCGAACCAGGTTCGGAGGTTATTCCGGAGTTGATTCGGTCTGAATCTATCTTGGTTCGGGGCCACACAGGGTATCAGTAAGATTGGCTTTGCCATTATTTTATCGATCTTATATGGTTTAAAATTTTCTTGGCCCAGCGTATCACGCGTAACCTTATTTCTGGTCGTTCTCATCTAGTAAGCCATTATTATCGCGTATGTGCCACCAGATGTACGATTGGCCTCTCAGAATCCTCTCACTCTCTTCAGTTCCCATTGTCTCTGGTCAAATGACGCGCGATTTATCCCGCGTATAAGAGCATCATTCATGCACAATTGTTTTAGTGTCTCTGTTCAGAGCGAAGTGTTGCCATTTCCCGCCCAATCAGACTCCGTGGATGAACAGCAAAGAGGGCGCATACAGGAACCACACTTGCTAATAGTATGCCTCTCGACTTTTATTATAAATGTCTTGTCTCTTCGAATTATTTTAGCCATATACATTCACTGAATGCTCGTCTCTGACACATTTTTTACACCTTTATTTATTGTTCATCCGATGTCTACTCAAAACTAGTGAATTTTAGAATGATCGGTCGTGTACTTGCTTCTTTTGGACTGGGATCCTCAACTCCCCAGGAAGGAGATCGTGTAAATCAGACTGGCATGAGAGTCAATACAAGTGCGGCTCCACTCTTATATTTTCGTTATTTGCTCATATTCAAAGATAATATACTAAATATATTCAGTCGTTTATTATCGTCCTTCCTCGAGCGATTTAGAGAATAGCATGCCAGAGCCAAAGAGGAGGAAGCTGCAGGTATTTTATGAGGGGTAGATACACTGTTTGATCGGTAACAAATGGAACTTGTATAGATAAATGGAAGTTGTCCTGCGAATCTAGGTCGTATATCAAGTGAGAGTTCATTGAAATTTTTTAAAATGATAGTCAAGTGACAAGTGCTAAGATAGACATTTTCTGAATCAGGGTGATAATGGACAATCAAATGGATATTCTACTGGCAGCCAAAACGACGATCTGAATGATCGTAAGTCTTTCAATAAGGAATATGAAGTAAGTTTAATTGATGTTATCATACAATGCAAAAATCCATTGCACACTTTTTTGTGATAAACAATTTGAATTCAAGGAGGACTCAATCCACAAGAAGGTCATGCAAAAAAAGAGAGCGGCTAATGAATGTCTGGTATGATTTGTTCTAGGTAGCGGAACATGAAGGTATCATATGGCGGACGTATTTTAATCTTTTTTCATTGGCCGGTCATTCGAATTCTCTCTATTTCCAAGACTGTTCTTCATTTCAGGCAGGTGTGAAGATTAACGGAAAAATAGTTATCGGAAACGGAGACATTCTTCGACAGGTATTTTATTTCTCCCATTCGATATTTTTAAATGAGGTAATCAGTTTTTTGAAGTATTGAATTCTAAAATTGTCTCAATTGAAAAATTTTTGGCCGCGATGACGTTACGAAACCTTGATTTTCAGATTTAGCATGTAAACTACCCTTGATGGATAATCACTTGAATATTAATTATGAACAATATCCGAGTTTTTTCGAACCTGCCTACGTCGGCATGCCAGTCAGACACCATGCCCATTACTAGTGGTTGGGGCGCGCGCCTTTCTCTACCTCTTGCAAAACATCACCTGCCGGCGGGAGTCGAACCTGCCTGCGTCGGCATGGCATGCCAGTCAGACACCATGCCCATATGCCAGTCAGACACCATGCCCATTGTCGGCATGCCAGTCAGACACCATGCCCATTACTAGTGGTTGGGGCGCGCGCCTTTCTCTACCTCTTGCAAAACATCACCTGCCGGCGGGAGTCGAACCTGCCTGCGTCGGCATGGCATGCCAGTCAGACACCATGCCCATATGCCAGTCAGACACCATGCCCATTGTCGGCATACCAGTCAGACACCATGCCCATTACTAATGGTTGGGGCGCGCGCCTTTCTCTACCTCTTGCAAAACATCACCTGCGGCGGGGGTCGAACCTCCCTGCATCGGCATGCCAGTCAGACACCATGCCCATTTTTTCTAGAGAACGGTTTCTAGAGAAAAAGTTTTGGTCGAAAAATTTCTCGATCATTTGCCCATCCAAAAATCACAATTTCAAAATAGATTCGCAAATCGGCTATAACTCCCAGAAATGATTGTCGTAGCCCATTCTAGTGATTCTGAGTTGAAAATAATGCCTTTGGAGCTCAGATACATGACGTATGAATTTTTGAAATTGTGAGATTTCTAAAACTTGATTTTCGACTTTTCAGTTTTCACGTGTCTTAACGCTATGATAACTCCATGAAATTAGCAGAAATTCTCAGAAACGAAAAATTGAATATTAATATAGCACAATAGTGACTGTAACTCTCCGAAATGGCGAAATCTCTCAGCATCGTTATCTCATCAGCCGCCGAGCGACCCTCGGGTGGGAAACTACGGCGTCCGACGCGGGGTATCTGAGAAGTCGAAATAATACATCAAGGGTAGTTTTACATGCTAAATCTGAAAATCAAGGTTTCGTAACGTCATCGTGGCCAAAAATTTTTCAGTGTGCTCGAAAAACTTCGAAAATCGAAGATTTCGACTTTTTATCGCTTTCCTTTCGCTTCCAAAGCATGTTTTTCGTTATTTTCATGGCGAAATACATCCGAAACATATATAAGAACGTACTTTTTTTATGGTTAAAATTTTCGACTTTTTTGGGCTTGGTCTGGCATTTCTTAGAGTGTGCACCATATCGGTTCATATTTGGCCAAATATCAGCATTCGGTACGGGGACTTCACCCACAACTTATTGGCATGGGTTGCAAAAAAGTCGTCCGTAGCATAGGTGCTGAATCTCCTGGAAGGTCTCTTAAAGGATCATACGCATTTGCATTGACAACGCTCATTCTGAGGCAAAGAAGAGGTAGTGGTGTGTTTCCCTCTCCCCTCTCACCTCATCTCATCTCATCGATTCGCTATGACAACTACGAAAAGAGATAACGGGATATTTTCAAGTACGAGAATAGGACATGATAAACAGCAGAAGTACACGCAGATTTGCGATCTCTTCCACACTCCCGTCATGTGTTTTGTCTGTATTTGAAAACACTTCACTCCAAATCAAATGAAGAAGCGATGAATGGAAAATATTCCGACCACCACTCACATGAAGAAGATTTGTGTTTTCGCACAATTCCCCTGATATATTTCATGTGTTATTTCTACACAATCGGAATTCCATCAACAAAGGTTTTCCTCCTTTTTTGCTGTGCTCTTATCATGTTGAACATTTTCCCCCAGAATGATATTTATTAATCTTTAAAAAAAAAATAAGACAATGCACTTGGTGAGCTTGATGACACTTTCCTAAATGGTGTTCTACGAACCCGGTTCATCAGCACATAATAACATCGGTTTCTCCGGCTGTTATGGCCTCTTTTCTTCTCATTTCAGCTGGCTTTCCTTCGCAGAAATTTCGCGGATAACGGTCCAGCTTAGCAACTGAAACAGCAAAAATGTTAACTTCGTCAATCAGGTTACTTTCACCTCCCCGGCTCTTCTCAGATAAAATTAACACTATAATCTTCCTGAAAGAGGCCACTTTTGGAGAAAATTAAAGAAAAAGTTAGCATTTCATCTGGCCCGTTTGATTCGTTTGACAAGTGAAAATAGTGATACATCGAATCGCTACCTTCTTATTTTTCTTTCCGCTGTTCAATTGTTGCATGGTTTCGTTGTTCCAATGGCTCGAGTGTAGATCGAGCTGAAGTTCTAGAGTAGATAGGACTGAAAATAGCGGGTTTGACGGTGCATCAAATCAATTTGAACACGGCGAAATTTTTTAAAAAAAATCGTTTTCCTTGCTCGAGATGACAAATTAGAATCCTATTCTCCTGAATTCTCGCGTTTCTCTCACCAGGTAGAGAAAGAAGAGAGCATGCAAATTGAGGAAATTCGTTTCCGGTTTAGCACCACTAATCTCTACTATCTGGCTACACATGAGAAAGTGAAGAAATCCAGTGAGGGAAATAAAGGCTAGAGGGATATATGTTCGAGTGATGTATCTTCCTCCCCTCTCTCCCGACTCATCAATGCACTGTGACAATCACGCAGAGAGATAGGGGGATATTTTCTAGTATGAGAGTAGCAGACATGATAAACAGCGGAAGTACAATGTCCGGACCAGTTTATTATGACAAGAATATTGAGTTGACAGGGATACGGAAACGAGTACTGTAATGACTGATTGTGAGTAGTGTTAGTAATGGAAAATAGGTATTAGACTCTCCTCATTTCGCATTGAAATTCCTAAAATATTTCACATTTGAGCAAACAACAGGATAATTTGCACTTTTGTTTGTTTCGCTTTGCATAATTATATTGTTGTTTATTGTTTATCGTGCCTTGTTCTCTCATTCTTCCAATCATTTTCGTCTCTCAGACTCGTCGGAGGAGGTTGGTTGCCTATTTTCGAGACATTAACACGCTACGTTTTTGCTTTTTCCGCAACCTGAGAATTAAGCTTGCTGTTATCTTCTTCATTCTGGCTGCGAGTGGCATTGGCGCGGTGAGATCCAACTAGGACCGTTAAATAGTGCTGAATCTTTTTATCAAAATTGGGTCACTTCAAACTGATTGTAACTGATTGTATTGAAATCGCACTGCAAAATTATGTGACATGACTTCTTTACTAGTAATGCCCAATCGAATATTAGGATCACCCCAGTCAGTTCACTCTATAGTTTCTCTACCGATGAGAGAGCGTGCTGAATGAAGAGAGGAAAAAACTAAACGGCATAATGACTTCTTCCTTCAGCTCCAAGTCGAAGTGCAGGTCGGAGGCACTCTCACCTGCTCTAAACCCTTCGATTACATGATCATTCTCCATGTCAGTTTTCCGTTTTTTTGATCGTTTTACATAATTTCTGAATGGCGAACGATATGCCTGCTTCTCTGACACTTGGGGACGATTGGTCGATTGTCGAATGAGCATCTCTCAGGCATGGGATCAATGGGTTCCCCTCTATCCGGATGACGTGGAACCCGTCTATCGCGCATACGTGCGGGGAAAGTCAGTTCTATGTATCTGCAAGAAGTGGGGCAGCATCACAGAACCTCTCTACACCAAGGTCGGCATCTAAACTACGATCCTAACTAGTGATCACAATTCGGAAATATACTCATCTCATTTCGAGAGTTTTATAGTTTCTCTGACCGTCGAGAGAGGAGAATCGATTCCGATTTGACATCACTAACCAATATATTTTCATTGAAGATCAACGTGGATCTGGAACACACGGACTTACAGTACTGCGACGCATGTCTCGAGTCTATTCGCGAGGGATGATTGAGAAGACTGAAGAAAGAATAAATGCAGCGGCAGAATAAATGTTTTGCACCTATTCGATAAACAGTCTAGTGTTGATTTTCATTTATTTTTAAAAATAATAAGCATAATCTGTGATAGCATTAAAGGATCCATCAACCGTGGGAGAATTGATACTAGATAATATCTATCGGATACAAGAGAGAGATAGGAACGTTATTTCATCTCCCCATCCTTTTTCAGCTGATGATTTAATCAATTCAAAACATAGGCTTGGTTCACGATTCGCTAAACATGAATCTCGAATAAAATTTGTTTTCAACAATCGTATGATGATAAATGATAAGTGTACGATATTTGCTCTATGTAGGAATCTAAAGAGCCTAGACAATATTCCTTATTCAGGGATGCTAGGGATACATAGTGGAGAACTAGCGGGACTACGCCCCGCTCGTGCCACTTTAGAACGCTCACATGGCAAGTCTGGAGCGCTTGTGTGCGCGTTCGGCGTTTTCTTTTGCAAAAGCACATGAGGCTTCGATTGATCCGGAAAACTTGCGTCTTAACTTTTCCTCCACGCTCGTGAGCTCAGCACAATAGTGTGGATCGTCAAATAAGCTGAATTGTTCGCATTCTGACTTTTTGAGAATCTTGACTACTGTAGGCATACGGTATCAACATATTGAATTGATTGGCTGATGAAATCGCGAATCTGACCCAAGGTCTCACTCAGCTCAACGGATTACGGTAGCTCTCGACTACTGTAGGCATGCGGTATCAAAATTTTGAATTGATTTGTTGATAAAATCACGTATCTGACCCATGGTCTGACCCAACTCAGTTCTGTCTCTTCTCTCAAGAGTCGCTTCTGCGTCTCTAATATTTTACCAACCCGCTGCATCCTCCAAAACCCAAACCCCCCCCCCCCACCGTCTCCTCGCTACAACGAAGACGGCAATCCACCAATCAATCACGAATTCTCCGAATCATTCCCTACACCAATACCCTGGCGGATAAATAATTGAATTGAATTGAAATTGAATTGATATTCCTCTGAGACATTCCCTCGTATGTACATTAAATCGTAGACTAAAGATATATTCCCAAGCAGACCCTCTGGCTGGGCTGCTGCATCATAAATTGACAAATGATTAGGCATGGGAAAATGAGTACCCTCTTGCATGATTCATTCTTTGACTTCATATTGACTGGCTTACATGAAAAAGGAAGCCCCGTATACGCTCGCTCTTCTATTCCTAGTGACTTTATTCATCCGCTACATTGTAAACCTTGTTTCAGCGAGCATGTATGCATCAACTGAATTACAGAAGATAGAAAGTTCAACTGATGACAGAGGAGCTGAGGTATTTTTGAAAAAAATAAAGCTTATATTCCCGAATTTTTATCACTATTTTTTCCAGCAGCTTTCACCGCCAACCAAAAAGTCTCGACGAATCGAGGTGAGAAAATTTTATTGAAGCGCAGAAAACATTTGAAATTGTCGCAATTTAATCAGCCTCTGTTTTGCCTTTCAGATTCGCATCCCTGCACTTCCGGATGATATTATTCGAATGATTATTGAACAGACTCCCACTGAGGACCGTGTTCCTCTTTGTCTCGTCTCCAAGAGATTCCGGATGCTCGATCTTGACGTGGGAAAACGAGTTTTCGAAGGAATAACTGTCATAGCAAAGAAAAATGAGGTGACTCCATAAAGAGAAAAACTCCATTGTTTCTCGTGTTATAAGAGTTGCTCAATTAAATTTAAGGAGACACACAACTTTCGTATCAAAACACACGGATTTCGTTATGTTTTCAAGTCCCCTTCACTAGACTATGTTGCGAAATTCTTCAAATGTGCTTCCTCAGAAACCTTCTCGATATTGGTATGAAAATTTTCGAATGATTTTATATTATTATTTTTTATTGTTTTGTTGATCACTAAATGCTGCACAGGTGAAAGACATTTGCGACATTGCGGCAATTAACGATCTCGATTATATGTTTAATTCAATCAACTACAAGAATATTCGTGTAATTTTCAAAGGCTCGAAGGACATGTCTGAAATGACAAACCAGTGAGATATTTTAGTTATCGGCCTGATACTATTTTAAATGTTTTTTACGATGATTTACATATTCCAGTTTCGTCATGACTTTCAAGAATCGACTGAACAATAAGAACATTGTTCAATTTGAATTCGATTCAAACTGCTCGGTCGGAAACGGCTCGAAATCGCTGCAAATTGCCATGCGAGAGCTGCCTAAAACACGAAGTGTTGTTGTTGTATACATGCCGGGCAACCATTCTGAGAGTACAGAAGACACAATAGAAACCTTGGTTAGTTTAAACATGCGTTAATTCTTCTCATGCGGTCTACTAGCAAAGCGAAGGTCTCCTGTGGAATATAGTAACTCAAAAATTTTCATTGAATTAATGTTTTCCTTTCTAAATAGCTGAACTATGAAAGCGACTTGGGTGCGTACTTGTTGAATGGAGTAACGATGCTTCATCTGATTAAAAACTCTGATCATTGCACACTTGGCCCGATAAAATGTACTGCAGAAGAACTCCAAGACGCTTTTGAGGTTTTTTCTTTAACTAAATGCTATTCAAGGACATATCACGGATGGTGGACATGAAAAACGCGATTTTAATGAGAGAGTGGTCATTCTGAATGCTTAATGCCATTTATTTCAAATTTACAGTTTGCTTTAAATTGACAAAATACAAATTTCAGATAGTATACAATAGGCAGGTCGACGAACAGTCTGTCGCTATGCTTGTTGAGGTCTCTGCCATCGATGCATTTTTCGTTAACGCTGAGGGAAATGTTGAATTCGAAGTGAGGCGATTGTATATTTTTCGTGATTCAGAAACAAACAATTCAGATTGATGACACCCGTACTGAATTCCGCAATATCATCCATTCGACTCGTGGCGCCGTTTTCCAATACCAGAAGGATTTGCGAAACGCACAAGGATTTGCACCCATTACAATATTCCGAGTCGATGACAATGGACAACCGTTAAGCAAGCGAATGAGATTTGTTTGAATTAAAGAACAATCAATGTTTCTGCATTATTTTATTATTGTATTCTCACAACGATTGTCACCTTTTGAAGGTTCATTATCATTGTCCTTGTAATTGCATGAATCTTTTCCCAATACATCCCTCTTTTGAATCACCCCCTCATTCTGTCCCTGAAGGCATGTATTCCATCAAACTTTCGATCAATATTTCTCTCGAATAATGGCATATCGAAAGAGTGTGAGGAACGAGGAGAGCTCTCTCTCTTTTTATTGTTTGGATTTATTTACGTGAGGGATTGAAATGGCCTCTCCAGTCATCCTCGCTCTCTCTTTCCAATGCTTTCATGCATTCATCCTTTCTCGTTATTGCATTCCTAAATAGTTTATTCCTTTGATAAGTGATCATATGAAAAATTGGGTCTCGCGTTTAATTTCTGCGGTTTCCTACCTGGTTTATTAGATATCGCCTATGCTTTCATACATTTCGCTATTTTTTGCTTTCCGATCTTTTCGAAGAGCCGACGTTGCAAATCACACTGTTGCAAATTTATGTTCTTTACTGTTTATTAAAAGACGCGATCGCTTTTTGCTCTGCAGACACGAAAAAGAGCAATCCGTCTCTGAACTTTCCGATTGTTTTTCAGATAGTCCCATCTACTATGGGATACTCGTTCGATCTACACTCGAGCAAATCCAATAATGCTGCCGATCAAAGAATAATAATGATAAGTGATACGGATGATGATAAGTGAGTATAATGAGAAATCGATAATTACTCAAGAGTCTTGGTTTCCTTCCATCTGCCAAAAGACACGGGGTTTATCTTCACAAATTACAGATGCAACGCCGACACCTACAAAAAAATCAGAACAATGAAAACAAAAACTACCATGACCACAGCAATATCGACCACAACCATCATTTCCATCACGTTTTTATTTTTTGTTTGCTCTTCTCGCCCATTGTACCAAGACACCCAAAACACCGAAGACGAAGGAATGACTCTGTTCTCCTAGACAAATCGGGAAGAGGATGGATAGCCTTTATTTTCCGTTAGAGTACAGTGCATTACGGGTGCAAGCAAGCAGTGAAAGATGACGAATCGATAAAGATGTAATTGTAGTATTTGTTTTCGGGCAATTCATTAACTTGTTAGTGATACAACTCCTTTCGATCTGAATTTGTTCTCATTATCACCAACCCTCTCATATCGACTCGACTAGGCCGAACTGTTCTCTCGATTGCAAGTGCTGGCGATGGTATCGTACAGTCTCGTTTGCATTTGAATCGCCCGCCTTCCTTGCTTCCAAGTGCGTCCGGTCTTCAGGGGATCTTAGACATCGCGAGCTAATGTTTGATCGGTATCTTGCACGTTAATCAAACACCCCGCCCCTCGCGCCCTCCCTCGATCTCGCCTTTGAGAGGAATTGAGTGGAGGAAAAGTGGGCGTTGCTGGCGGCCCCTACCCATAGTTCAATAAAGATGCGACTAGAACACTCGTGTGAAAATATTTTTTTTCATTCGAAACTCCTTGTATCATACAATGGGCCACAAGAAGAATTAATAGTTGAATAATCAGCCAATTCCATCTTTCCCTCTTTTAATCGTGTTTGAATCGCCTCCTTTTTTTTTTCTGCCCCCATTGCATGCATACCCTCTCACTTCAGAACGCTCTCTCCGATGATTTTCCACAAATAATGGGATGGTGAGAGAGTGTGAGGAACGAGGAGAGCTCTCTTTTTAAATGTATTTTATTGCTTTGTGAGAGGGATTGAAATGGCCTCTCCATTCGTCCTCACTCTATCGTTCCATCGCTTTACTTTCATTGATCGTGCTCAAACTAGATTTCCGACATGTTTAATCGATATAAGATACTTTGTTCAGATTGTCCCATCTACACTGGGGTACTCGCTCGATCTACACTCGAGCAATTCAAATACTGTTGCGAATGAATGAATACAAGGTTCGGTTTTCCTTCCCGGAGCATCGGATACGATTTTGACTTACATGGGAAGGGTCACAGGACACATTCTCTGATCGGCACCAAACTTTCAGTACCGACTAAATCGACTACGCTGATTTCAAATCTGTTTTCTATATCTGCATAATAGGTCATAGAAAAATCGATAATTTCGGTTGTGTACTAGAGCCAGTGTCGAGTGAGGTATGAGCGCTCTCAAGAGAGCGCGGAAATGTGGCAGCGTGGTAGAGTGGTTAGGAAGTGGGATCACAAAGCGGAGGGTCTGGGTTCTATTCCCACGCTCTGCAAATTCTTTTGCATTTTTTTTTCAATGACTTGTGTGTACTTTGATCACTTTTATGTTGCTATACTTGCACTTTACTTGCACTCGTGGGAATCGGGCATGGGAACAGGACACAATTCCCAGGAACCGGCGGTACAAAAGGAGTAGGGGAGGGGGCGAAGCATGTTCTCCCATGTTCTCTGCGCCCCGGGTTGTCGGCTTGCTGGCCAAGTTAATTGGTATCGATTCCGACCTCTCCGCTGCCACTCGGGAGGAATCCAAGTTAGCAGAGACTTTCGCTAATCTCATTCGTGAGGCAGGCCTCGACTCACTGATCTTCGAGACGAAAGAGGTCGGTTCTATTCACTCCTTACCGTATCCCTTACCCTTGTGTTGCATTACCGTAATCCTTATCGTACCATTATTCTTATTGTGAATATCCAGGAGATCGCGTTCTCCGAACCCGATGACGCCGATGACGCCGACCCGCTGTGGAATGTCGATGACCTCGACATCGTCAACGACGTTCCTCCCTCCGACAGGAAGCGGTTTCAATTCTCCCGAGGATATGCCACTCTCGAAACGGTACGTAATTTTCACCCCTTACCTTATTAGCGTTATACGGGTAGCCGTCTCTTCATTTCACACACTCTCTCGACCGGTCGAGCGACGAGAGAGTGTGTAGAATGAAGAGACTCATCGTGGCTCACCCTGATCCTGTCCTGCTTGCAGTGCATCCACACTCCATCCACTCCCTCTGATCTCCTCATTCTACTCGACTCGTGGTCCGCCTTCAAGGACACGGCAGCTATCACCGCCGCCCTTCCCACTGGCAAGACACTCGACACCCGCCAGATTCCCCCTGGAGCCACTGGACTCATCCAACCCTTGGACGTATATTTCTTTCGTCCGTTCAAGGGTCTGGTGAGGAGAATCCAGTCCTACGGCTTCAAGAACTGTCCTGATTTCATTGCTTACCAGAGGGACTCCATCCTCAAATTGATCTCCCTCTGCTATTCGATCATTCGTGCCCCCACTTTCCGTCCCCTCATCCAGTACGCTTGGTTTCGCGCTGGCTATCTAGATTCTCCCCCTCCCACTCGTTTCCAGACTCCGGTCCAAGTGTGTTTTCCCCGCTCCGTCAATACCAAAGGTTGCGCCATTCCCCCATGCACTAGGCCCTCGTTCATTCTATGTCCGAAATGCCACAAGACTCTGTGCTTCAAATGCTTTGTGATCGCATTTCACTCTTGCTAAATTGTCAAGTTTGTTAATGTTGTTGTTGATAAAATTGTTTTTGTTTACAACTTCTCAAGAGGTTGCGCAAAAAGTGGGAAAAGTTTTTGCAGAGCGTGGGAATAGAACCCAGACCCTCCGCTTTGTGATCCCACTTCCTAACCACTCTACCACGCTGCCACATTCCAGCGCTCTCTTGAGAGCGCTCATACCTCACTCGACACTGGCTCTAGTACACAGCCGAAATTATCGATTTTTTATGACCTATTATGCAGATATAGAAAACAGATTTGAAATCAGCGTAGTCGATTTAGTCGGTACTGAAAGTTTGGTGCCGATCAGAGAATGTGTCCTGTGACCCTTCCCATGTTAGAGAAAATTTGATGTAGTAGTGAGGAATTCACATCATGAGCGAAAAGATTCTTTCTGGTCAGTGCATGCATTAATTTGCTTGTATTAATTTGATATCATTAATTCGAATATTTCAGCTTTTCTGGACAAGAACGAAATGACCTGATTGCTCTATCGAAGATCGAAATAGGCTTCCAACGGGTTGTAAGTAATTACCTACTTTCCAATGTTACCAGGCATGTTTATGCTGTATTATTACAACACAGGTATTCACATCTCTTCTTTACAATGGCCTTATCGAACTCGTTATATCTACCGGCATTGACACGGGTGCGATGAAGATTCCTGCGATGCATAGCCGCTCATCACAAAAGGCTGAATCGAAATTCAAGAATACAAAGACCAGGTTACTTTCTGTCTTCATATTGAATTGTTTACAAGTTATTTCATTACAGGACGCGTTGGTCGAAGGGCGGGTTTGTCGGATGGTTTGTCTCATATGGTTTCATTTTCTTCTCAATGGATAAATTTGTTGAGTTCATTGCTTGAAATCGCATTGAGAGTGCACTTGAGCGGGTCAAAGTGTGCGTCCATTGTACGTTTTCTCACCCTCGGAAAGATCGAGAGAGAGAGAGAGAGAGAGAGAGAGAGAGAGAGAAAGAGAGAGAGATACTAGCCGGAGGATGGGGGAATTGGGGACACAATCGACAGTTGTCTGGTCGAGAGAGAAGAGTGATGGAATAACAACGAAGGGATAACAACTGACCCAGCCTGAGCTCGCCCCCCCCCCCTATTTCTTCTATCAGTCTGATTGCTAACAAAAATCGAACATTTCCACTCCTCATCTATCATTCACTGTGTTTTCTTAGCTCAAGCAGCGGGAATTCTAACTGAAAATATCCCCCATATAGAAAACCCGTCGTATTGACTTTCTCATCGAATAGATCACCTCCTCTCTTTCCTTCGTTTCTGATTCGCTATGTTTCGTCTACTAATCTCTGATCAAAGGCAGTTTTTTTTCTGTCCGTAACGATTGATTATCTTCGAGAACCTTCGATTAATAATGATAATTCATCCTCGAAATTTCAGTTTCTCCGGCCTACACTCGGAGATGAATTCTCACGAAGAAAAAGAAAAATCAATCGAGTACACCGAAGCAAAGTGAGAACTGATTTTTCCTTTGAACCCTATCTACATACATACATACATACATTTATCATGTCAGGCAGTTGACGCCAGATGGGGATGGATGGTTTCAGATAGGTTTCGGGTCGCTTCTTCGTTCGCGAGAGAATCATTTCGTCTGGGTGGGGGTCAAGGGATCGGTCTTCTTTCCATTCACAGACCCAAGAGATTGGCTGGAGAAAGGGCTGCGATCATCCAGGACGATAGGACTTGATGTAGAGTGTTCATTGTTGATGACGGAAGAAGGCTCCCGTGATTTTAGAACTGAGTCCACCAAACTCGAGTCATCAATCGCGAAACGAGACTCGACGAGAATGGTATCTGAGGGACCAAACATCAGAGTAGGTCATACCCATCACACGGTGACCAGAGTCCGGCTTGGATGGGGATTCCGATCTTGTTGAGTTGATGGAGTAGACGAGGGGAACTAGAGGGATTCCATTCTCTATCAGAGAGAAATGGAGAAGGACCGCTCGCGACGACTAACAAAAACGAGAATGAAGCGACCCGAAACCTATCTGAAACCATCCATCCCCATCTGGCGTCAACTGCCTGACATGAACCCTATCTATTCTTGCCAATATAATTAGACAAATATTAATAATATTCAGATCCGGCGACGAAAATATCAATCTCTACGGATTATTCACATGGTCTATACCAGCTCAACACATCAAGCGCCGTGTTTTCCTGCCGTACTTTAGACCACATCATTCTGAAAGTGAGCCCTGCTATTCTTCTTCCTTAGTTTTTTTTTTTTTGAAGAAGGGCTAGAAAATACTTTAACAAAACAAGTTTCGAAGAAGAAGAAAAAACAAGATTTTGAAATCTTGCTACATTTTTCTTTATAAATCAGACTACTATCATATTATATTATGATGACAGGTTTGGTAAACGTTGTCTGAAGGGAGACGTTTGAGGCATTAAGAACGTTTTGTTAGGAGGTTTTCGGAAGCAGGATATGTTTCTCAATGAATTAACGCTGAAATTTCAGATCGCTTGGTACGGTTCGGATTGCAGAATTGGAGAAAGAAGAAAAGATTTCCAATAAAGAAACTTGAGTGAACAATTGTGTATTGTTCGACATGATGATAACACAGCGACAATGTACCGTAGGGTACATTGTCGCGGCGTAACTGGTTCGCTCAATTCAGCAGAGATGGGTCAGCAGTAAACAAGGGGTACTGTACCGAGCGAGGGTACGGTAGGAAATGGCCTTTTGCTTAAATCGCTTCTCTCGATGGCATGGTATCTCATTACAGGAGCCGTCCCATGGTCTCCAAATGGTGCTTAAATAGCAGAGTCCAATCGGATTTTGGGGAAACCTTGGCTCACGGAAAAAAACTGCCGTTTGACTTGGGAAAGTGAGATTTGAGTGCACCAACAACAATTGTTTGGGAAAAGAGTGTGCGGAATGGAAAGAGATTAGAGAGAATCGCGATAGTCCAGCATACTCCTCAGTCCTGTCTTCCTCCATCCTTCTCCTCTCACTCAGTATTTCTCTTTCTGAAATAATAAACTGCATTACTGTTTCTTTCTCCGTGGTCAATTCTTAGTCATCAACTCACAACTTGTCAGCCAACATTCACCTTCTAAATCGTCTAATAATGAGCGTTGTTTTCGCTATCTTGATAGCATTCCATAACACTGTGTTCCTTTCCTGAAAGAATATATTATATATCTATTTTGAATGATAATTCTCGATGAGAGGGAACATATTCTGATATTATTTCGCTTGTTTCCCTATCGTTTACTATTGACTCGTAATTATTATAAGTAATAGATACTAGTTAATATAAATAATGCTTCTAATTACAGAATTCCGATCTACACTCGGAATTCGGCTTCCACAGGGAAAAGCAATCAAGCAATCATATCAATTCAATCACAGCTATGTATCATACATCAAAAGGTGAGAACTAAATACCTTTATCAGTAGACCTCATGCAACTCAGGAATCCTCGTTCACACTTCGCCGATCGTGACATCTGCCTGGGCTTGTGAAAACTTCACGTGTGACATCCAATAATAGACAATCTCGGTAAGGACATCGAAAGCAGCATCAGCTGTGAACTACGGAAGAATTCGGTTTTTTGCTCTCTAAATTCTTCACATTATCTCGCAGTTCACAGAAATGATTGCGAAATGAGGAGAGTCGGTTTCCAATTTGGTGTGCACTGTCCGAAGTAATTCAATAGTTCCGTTCAGACAAGCTGCAAAGGAGCTAACAGCAATTCACGTCCTTCGTCCATGACTGGGAAACGACGACCATAATTCCAGAGGAGACAACATGCTTGAAATAGCCATGGCGGAGACAAGGGTCTTTGTTTATTGTTTATCATTTTCATCTCATCATAACGCCATAAACGTGAGTAGATCTGAAACTCGTAAAGCAATTCTTCTAACTTCCATCTACTTCTCATTCCGATAAGCCATTCGGGAATAAGGAAGTGACACAATAATATGAGCCCGATATCACATTATTGACTGAACCCCGCCGACTCTTCTCTCATTTTTCCTTTTCTTCCTTGTGAATCTTCAATCTTCAGTAATGAAACATAATCCTTCAACTAATTGCTCGATTTCCACGGATAAAATTTGTATTCAATAAATAAATTAATGTACCAGCTTGATGCAAGAAAACGAAATAAATAAATAGATACAACCTATAATAAACACAAATGATAAGATTAAGGGAAACTAATTCCAATCATCCCTTGATCTTTCCATCCGCCTCCTTGACCACTTTGTACAGTCCATTGTTTGTTGTGAGCAGACCGAGTTTGACCTGGAATTTTCTCAATCAATACCGTAACCCTCGGATCGATCTACCGTACCTTTCTCGATAGGAAGGCGATTACGGTATCGAGGGAAATCTGTTGGGAGGAGGGCGATTGGAATATACGGTAGATGCTCAGCATTCGCTCCGGCTTCACTTCGCTGTTCTCCTGGTTCGCCTGAATTATTTTAAATTATAATATTTCTAATCATAATTTTCAATCTGTTTTTTTCAGTCTCACCAATCTGCCCATTAACGTCTACTGAAATCCCGCAAATTCAATACAAACACAAAACGAGAAAATGCCTGCACAATCGGTAGTATTTTATTTCAAAAGCACTAGAACATTAAATCTCCTTGAAAAAAAGACACGAAAATATGTCATATCATTGCATCTCAAAACTGCCTATTACATCATCCCTACTCCATCCCCGAACTCACAATGAACGACTTGGTGTACTTCCAGTATTGCTCGAGTGACTCCACTGCATCCATCGGGTCCTACAACGATTTCCTGATTACTGTATTCATCGCTCTTCCCCTCCCCTACCGTACTCCCGGAAAATATACCGTACCTCCATTTCCTCATCATCCGAATCGTCCTCGTCTCCGTCCATGTTGCTCCACGAAATCGATCGATAAACATCTCATACCGTCGGCGAACCGTTGACTCGATCGATATTCTCCATCTACCGTAACCCGCAAATCCTCCCTACCGTACCTTGAATCGATGCATATTCGATGGATTCTTCGTGAGTCTGAACACTTCGGTGGTCGCTCCAGTGGGTAGATACTGGGTGAGAACGCCCTGAATGATTGAGATTACGTCAGCAATAGGTAATCAATATGGGGCTTGATTCTAATGTAGTTTTCCAAACCTCAAACGATTCAGCATCGAAAGTTCTCTTCATCTAATCTTACCGTCTCTCAATGAAACCTCGATCTGCTCGTTTTTGAAAAAAAAAGCAATAACTCTATTTCTAAGTCTCTCCCTTCTACCGTTCAATCGATATTCCTCCCCTACCGTATCCCTCTCCTCTCCCCCTCCCCTCTCACCTGTGCCTCCCACCACTCCATCCTCCTCTTCGCTATTTGCTTCGTCGTCTTCAGATGCTCAGCCATCTCATTGATGTCCCATTCCTCTGAAAAGGAATATTTCATCATTACAATGCAATAATGATGATGACGTCATCACTACTCAATAATGTTACTGCATTATCACTACTGCTCCATAACGATTAGTCGAAACAATAGTGATCTCTCCATTCTACACACGCTATCGTCAGTCGAGGAAGTGTGCAGAATGGAGAGAGCTACTATGATATCTTCTCCCCTCTCCTCACCCTTCTCCAGATATGCATACAACACCACTGCCATCACATTCGGTACAGTCTTCTCGATTTTGACGTCGTCGATGGTGAGATAAATTTCAGTCATTCTGAAGAGGAAAGAGAGATAGATCAGGGAATAGAATGACGTCATCTTAGAGTTTCCCCCACTCCTTCTTCACACATATCCATACCCCTTATCATTATATTTCACTCCTCAAATTCTTCCGATCTACCGTACCCGCTTGCACTCATCCATTCGAGTCTCCGATTTTTGCGCACTTTTCTGAACTCCAGATCGTACGCTTCCAATTCATCCTCGATACAGGCGGGGAGTTTTTGAAATAATCAAAAAATTTTGTGATTTAAAGAAGCATCCGATTCTATACTACATACTAAAGAAAGGGTCTTCATTTCACAAAGTAAAATAACTCAAATCTGCTAGGACGCTCTGAGGTTAAAGTAGGATTGATAATGATGATTTCAGGATTTATATGAACATAGTTGAGAAGATCTGACTACAACCAGATGAAAGGATTTGCATTTAACCAACTGCGATAGCTCAAAACTACCAGGTTGTAACCATTCTTTTACAGAATTTCATCAATATAGAGGCATCGATATTTTTGAATTTTTGGACTAATTTTCATCGCAATACTACAAACAAGCGATGGGATCTGTACATTCAGAGATGAAATAGTCTCTCGCCAGCTCTCCAAAAAAGACATGGTAGGAGTTGAATTTTTGGGTTTGAAAAATACATGGTAGGGGTTCCTCATGTTATATTTACATCACTATTTCATCTCTGTGTACATTTCAAATTGCAGCAGCTTGAAACCGCCCGTGGCGGAAATTTATTAGTGAGAAACAGATAAATGATCTAACCTCGACTCCCTTTTCCTGATCGACATTCGGCCAGAAATGAGATGAGATGATGAGGCCACGGATGAGAGGAGCACACTCAAATATAAATAAATATATATATTTTTAATATTACAAACATTGTTTTTGAAAGTAACAACCCGTGACCGTATTATCAATTGCGTCTTTACGGTGACTTGACATATTCCCGCTACATAAATCTACCGGGTGTAGCTCTACCAACAACATCCTTGATACCGTAATTTCCCGAGCAAAACTACCGTATCCCTCACTCATCACTCTGATCCTCTGGCTAGATACCGTAAAATACCTAACGTACCCCTGACTGACCACTCTGGTCCTCTGGTTGACGGCGATACTCTGTTCGACGTCTCTCAGCATCACCTCACACTGTTGTAATTCACCGTCCGAGAAGCGAAGAGGTACTTTCGCTCCCATTCTGGCTGAAAACAGATAACGATTGCTTCCAGGTGGACAGTTGATTCAATGTACAATGAAAGATATGCGCTTCAACTTGCGATTAATGCATACTTGGTCTTCTTTTTAAACCAATTTCAATCGCTAAAAGTTTTACTGTCTTACAGAAACCGATTGTTTTCACCCTGCACACTCATGCATCATCCGAAAGTCAAAAACTGTAGCCATAAAAACCAAACAATAAGCGGAGATTTCCTACTCACATCTCTGGTCTGATGATTGCCTAGTCTCTCGGCCAGCAGTTGTCGATACTCCTTCACGAACATCTCCTGCAATTTTAAATGATTTAATTAATTAAATAATTATTTAATTTTATTTAGTTAAATAGTAAAAGATTTCGGACCAAATAGAGCTCTCTCCATTCTGCACACTGCATCACCTGCTAGAGAAACGAAAGAGTGTGCAGAAAGGAGAGAGCAATTATTCAACTAGCCAACACTCATTATCACTAATGAAAAGTATCGATTCCCTACAGTACCCCAGTCCATCGCCCTACCATACCTTGCTACCGTACACCGAGACGAGCATGTTGAAGACGTCGGCCGACTTGCCGAATCTGCAGCTCTCTCCTGCAATCATAATTATATCTTAAGACTCTGGAGTGACGCAATTATTGCTCCATGGAAAGAAACCCGCTGATATCGTCACTTCGAAACTCAGACTAGCCTGGTATCTCCTTGATCTTTTTTTTCTTCAAATAAACAAAACTCGAACCAGGAGTCAACAAGATTAATTTTGACATTCCCGTGCTACCGTAATCCTTCCCCTATACCGTACCTGGCTGCGCATCAGGAGGATCAGGCATCCACGTTTCCCATCTCGGATTGTCGTCCCCGTCGAGGACACTCCCTCCTCCGGGCAGAAATTCGTCGTTGAAGCCGAGAATGTCGTCCTCGTCAACCACCATGGCAGAGTTCTTCTGAAAGTCCAATAATTTACATTTTAATTGTTTTTGAAAAGAAATAACGCCTAAAAACTGCTATACCCTCATCTTTTCTTCATATGATATCACCACAAATCATTAAAGTACCATGAGGCCCAATTACATCATCGAAAAATACATGGTAGGGGTTCCTCATGTTATATTTACATCACTATTTCATCTCTGTGTACATTTCAAATTGCAGCAGCTTGAAACCGCCCGTGGCGGAAATTTATTAGTGAGAAACAGATAAATGTTCTAACCTCGACTCCCTTTTCCTGATCGACATTCGGCCAGAAATGAGATGAGATGATGAGGCCACGGATGAGAGGAGCACACTCAAATATAAATAAATATATATATTTTTAATATTACAAACATTGTTTTTGAAAGTAACAACCCGTGACCGTATTATCAATTGCGTCGTTACGGTGACTTGACATATTCCCGCTACATAAATCTACCGGGTGTAGCTCTACCAACAACATCCTTGATACCGTAATTTCCCGAGCAAAACTACCGTATCCCTCACTCATCACTCTGATCCTCTGGCTAGATACCGTAAAATACCTAACGTACCCCTGACTGACCACTCTGGTCCTCTGGTTGACGGCGATACTCTGTTCGACGTCTCTCAGCATCACCTCACACTGTTGTAATTCACCGTCCGAGAAGCGAAGAGGTACTTTCGCTCCCATTCTGGCTGAAAACAGATAACGATTGCTTCCAGGTGGACAGTTGATTCAATGTAGAATGAAAGATATGCACTTCAACTTGCGATTAATGCATACTTGGTCTTCTTTTTAAACCAATTTCAATCGCTAAAAGTTTTACTGTCTTACAGAAACCGATTGTTTTCACCCTGCACACTCATGCATCATCCGAAAGTCAAAAACTGTCGCCATAAAAACCAAACAATAAGCGGAGATTTCCTACTCACATCTCTGGTCTGATGATTGCCTAGTCTCTCGGCCAGCAGTTGTCGATACTCCTTCACGAACATCTCCTGCAATTTTAAATGATTTAATTAATTAAATAATTATTTAATTTTAGATAAACAGTAAAAGATTTTGGACCAAATAGAGCTCTCTCCATTCTGCACACTGCCCTGCAAGAGAAACGAAAGAGTGTGCAGAAAGGAGAGAGCAATTATTCAACTAGCCAACACTCATTATCACTAATGACAAGTATCGATTCCCTACAGTACCCCAGTCCATCGCCCTACCGTACCTTGCTACCGTACACCGAGACGAGCATGTTGAAGACGTCGGCCGACTTGCCCAATCTGCAGCTCTCTCCTGCAATCATAATTATATCTTAAGACTCTGGAGTGTGAGTATGAGTATGAGTATGAGTATCATTCTCGTTTTTGTTAGTCGTCGCGAGCGGTCCTTCTCCATTTCTCTCTGATAGAGAATGGAATCCCTCTAGTTCCCCTCGTCTACTCCATCAACTCAACAAGATCGGAATCCCCATCCAAGCCGGACTCTGGTCACCGTGTGATGGGTATGACCTACTCTGATGTTTGGTCCCTCAGATACCATTCTCGTCGAGTCTCGTTTCGCGATTGATGACTCGAGTTTGGTGGACTCAGTTCTAAAATCACGGGAGCCTTCTTCCGTCATCAACAATGAACACTCTACATCAAGTCCTATCGTCCTGGATGATCGCAACCCTTTCTCCAGCCAATCTCTTAGGTCTGTGAATGGAAAGAAGACCGATCCCTTGACCCCCACCCAGACGAAATGATTCTCTCGCGAACGAAAAAGCGACCCGAAACCTATCTGAAACCATCCATCCCCATCTGGCGTCAACTGCCTGACATGATAAATGTATGTATGTATGTACTCTGGAGTGACGCAATTATTGCTCCATGGAAAGAAACCCGCTGATATCGTCACTTCGAAACTCAGACTAGCCTGGTATCTCCTTGATCTTTTTTTTCTTCAAATAAACAAAACTCGAGCCAGGAGTCAACAAGATTAATTTTGACATTCCCGTGCTACCGTAATCCTTCCCCTATACCGTACCTGGCTGCGCATTAGGGGGATCAGGCATCCACGTTTCCCATCTCAGATTGTCGTCGCCGTCGAGGACACTCCCTTCTCCGGGCAGAAATTCGTCGTTGAAGCCGAGAACGTCGTCCTCGTCAACCACCATGGCAGAGTTCTTCTGAAAGTCCAATAATTTACATTTTAATTGTTTTTGAAAAGAAATAACGCCTAAAAACTGCTATACCCTCATCTTTTCTTCATATGATATCACCACAAATCATTAAAGTACCATGAGGCCCAATTACATCATCGAAAAATACATGGTAGGGGTTCCTCATGTTATATTTACATCACTATTTCATCTCTGTGTACATTTCAAATTGCAGCAGCTTGAAACCGCCCGTGGCGGAAATTTATTAGTGAGAAACAGATAAATGTTCTAACCTCGACTCCCTTTTCCTGATCGACATTCGGCCAGAAATGAGATGAGATGATGAGGCCACGGATGAGAGGAGCACACTCAAATATAAATAAATATATATATTTTTAATATTACAAACATTGTTTTTGAAAGTAACAACCCGTGACCGTATTATCAATTGCGTCGTTACGGTGACTTGACATATTCCCGCTACATAAATCTACCGGGTGTAGCTCTACCAACAACATCCTTGATACCGTAATTTCCCGAGCAAAACTACCGTATCCCTCACTCATCACTCTGATCCTCTGGCTAGATACCGTAAAATACCTAACGTACCCCTGACTGACCACTCTGGTCCTCTGGTTGACGGCGATACTCTGTTCGACGTCTCTCAGCATCACCTCACACTGTTGTAATTCACCGTCCGAGAAGCGAAGAGGTACTTTCGCTCCCATTCTGGCTGAAAACAGATAACGATTGCTTCCAGGTGGACAGTTGATTCAATGTAGAATGAAAGATATGCACTTCAACTTGCGATTAATGCATACTTGGTCTTCTTTTTAAACCAATTTCAATCGCTAAAAGTTTTACTGTCTTACAGAAACCGATTGTTTTCACCCTGCACACTCATGCATCATCCGAAAGTCAAAAACTGTCGCCATAAAAACCAAACAATAAGCGGAGATTTCCTACTCACATCTCTGGTCTGATGATTGCCTAGTCTCTCGCCCAGCAGTTGTCGATACTCCTTCACGAACATCTCCTGCAATTTTAAATGATTTAATTAATTAAATAATTATTTAATTTTAGATAAACAGTAAAAGATTTTGGACCAAATAGAGCTCTCTCCATTCTGCACACTGCATCACCTGCAAGAGAAACGAAAGAGTGTGCAGAAAGGAGAGAGCAATTATTCAACTAGCCAACACTCATTATCACTAATGACAAGTATCGATTCCCTACAGTACCCCAGTCCATCGCCCTACCGTACCTTGCTACCGTACACCGAGACGAGCATGTTGAAGACGTCGGCCGACTTGCCGAATCTGCAGCTCTCTCCTGCAATCATAATTATATCTTAAGACTCTGGAGTGTGAGTATGAGTATGAGTATGAGTATCATTCTCGTTTTTGTTAGTCGCCGCGAGCGGTCCTTCTCCATTTCTCTCTGATAGAGAATGGAATCCCTCTAGTTCCCCTCGTCTACTCCATCAACTCAACAAGATCGGAATCCCCATCCAAGCCGGACTCTGGTCACCGTGTGATGGATATGACCTACTCTGATGTTTGGTCCCTCAGATACCATTCTCGTCGAGTCTCGTTTCGCGATTGATGACTCGAGTTTGGTGGACTCAGTTCTAAAATCACGGGAGCCTTCTTCCGTCATCAACAATGAACACTCTACATCAAGTCCTATCGTCCTGGATGATCGCAACCCTTTCTCCAGCCAATCTCTTAGGTCTGTGAATAGAAAGAAGACCGATCCCTTGACCCCCACCCAGACGAAATGATTCTCTCGCGAACGAAGAAGCGACCCGAAACCTATCTGAAACCATCCATCCCCATCTGGCGTCAACTGCCTGACATGATAAATGTATGTATGTATGTACTCTGGAGTGACGCAATTATTGCTCCATGGAAAGAAACCCGCTGATATCGTCACTTCGAAACTCAGACTAGCCTGGTATTTCCTTGATCTTTTTTTTCTTCAAATAAACAAAACTCGAGCCAGGAGTCAACAAGATTAATTTTGACATACCCGTGCTACCGTAATCCTTCCCCTATACCGTACCTGGCTGCGCATCAGGGGGATCAGGCATCCACGTTTCCCATCTCGGATTGTCGTCGCCGTCGAGGACACTCCCTCCTCCGGGCAGAAATTCGTCGTTGAAGCCGAGAATGTCGTCCTCGTCAACCACCATGGCAGAGTTCTTCTGAAAGTCCAATAATTTACATTTTATTGGGTTGAGGAATAAGTAACGCTCGTTTTTTCTCTCTGACTTTAGAACCCTCGTGCTCACTCTTTTGTTGTTGCCGTCTGCCACCCTGTTTACACTGGAGAGAGGGCCCCTCGGGCATTCCACACATGTTTTCGATTCAGTTCTCCCTAGTCTCCCAGGCGAGAATGCCGCACAATTTCGTCCCCGACCGAATTCACATTCGGAACGTGATGCTCCTTTACCCCACACATACCCCGCAAGTAACCACCGTGAGAAAGTGGGTAGTCAAATTCGAGAAACACGACTTTTCCCTCGAAGATGAAGACCGACCCGGTCGCCAAATGGAGTTGGACCTCGATCGATTGCGTTCTGAGGTGGAGGCTGACCCGTATCTCACTACGCGCGATCTTGCTGACTTCCTTGGGGTCGACCAAAAAACTGCCGTGAATGGACTTCACGCGATTGGAAAGAAGTGGAAACTCGGGAGATGGATCCCCCATGACCTGACCGACTATGACAAGGATCGCCGAGTGGACATGGCTTCGACTCTTCTCACTCTGCATCGCCGGTTTGATTGGCTGGACAATGTCATCACAGGTGATGAAAAGTGGGTGCTCTACGACCATGAGCGCATGAGACAGTGGGTCGGAGAGGATCAAAAGCCAGCAGATGTCCCCAAACCCGATTTGCACCCCAAAAAAGTGATGTTGTGCATCTGGTGGTCAGTGCGGGGAGTGGAGTTCTGGGAACTCCTACCCGAGGGGACGACTATCACGGCAGAGGTCTACACTCTTCAGCTACGGAAGCTGAGACTCGCTGTCGAACAAACACGCGGGAAGGACGCTCGAATCTACTTTCAGCACGACAACGCCCGCCCGCATGTCGCAAGAAAGACCAAGGCTGAGCTGGCGGGCTATGGCTGGACTGTCCTCCCCCACCCTCCCTACTCACCCGACCTTGCCCCCTCCGATTACCACCTCTTCTCAGACCTCCAGCGTTTCCCCAAAGACCGAGCCACTATCCAGACCGTACTGACCAACTATTTCAAGAACCAGCCCCAGTCCTTCTATCACGAGGGCATCCTCAAGCTGCCTGGTAGATGGCAGAAGGTCATCGATGCGCATGGAGAATATTTTTAGATTCTATCGTGCTTTGTAAAGTTTTTATGATAAAGTGAAAAAAAAATTCAAAAACGAGCGTTACTTATTCCTCAACCCGATAATTGTTTTTGAAAAGAAATAACGCCTAAAAACTGCTATACCCTCATCTTTTCTTCATATGATATCACCACAAATCATTAAAGTACCATGAGGCCCAATTACATCAGTTCATTCATTCATTCATTTATTCCGTTCATTTGGGAAAGTACAAGAAAATGTCGTGAGGAATGCAAGAAACGGAAGTCTTTTTTCAGTTAGTTTCTGAAATAGCGCGAGACGGCTCACCATTGACGCATTCTCATTTTTGGTTCTCTTAAGAAAGCTACGAAACACCAATGCACAGTGAAATTTTTCGAAACAAAATTTCTCCATTGAAAGACCACAAGAATTTTTATCCTAATGAACCCTAACAGCCACCACCCATCCCCTCCCTCCTCACATGCTTGGCGAAGTTGATATCGTGCCGTTTCTCCGTCGTTATGTACGTGATGATCTGTCGCACAGTGTCCGGACGCTTCCTGAACGGAAAATACAGTAATCTACCGTAACATTCCCAGGCTACAGTACCCACTCGTCGGCTCCATGAATACCTATCGCAATAAAAGCCTCCCATGATCTACAGTAGTTGCTTTCTGATTCGAATACAAGCTCTCTCCATTTTGCACACTCAGTCGATTGTAAGACAAACAGAAGAGTACACAAAATGGAGATAGCACTATTCGAATCGGACATCAAAAGTAATCTACCGTACATTTTCTACAGTATCCTCTCCTTTTTATCTGGTCTCACTTGATATATTCCTTGATGACTTTGCACACTCTATGCATGATCACACATGAGGAGTCGAGCACACGCAGAGACTCAACGGCAGAAGTGTAGGCCTGCGGAGGATTAATTAATTAATTAATTAATTATGATAATCAGAATATCTGAATTACACGTTGGTTTGCAGCCTCAACGACCACGTACTTTTTTAATTGTATTCGAAATGTCATGTCTAATATCAACAAAAAATATTTGGGTACTAGGCATACTCATGCAACTGAAATCTCCCACGACAAAAAAAATCAGAAATGAATGAAACTGAATCTAAACGGTTCTTCTAATCTCGTTAAGCCTCAAAACTCAGATAAAATAAACAAAATTAAATATAAAAATAAATCTCCTCACATGGAGAATGGTGAATGTGGGAGTTCCGACATGAAGCAGACGGACGGAAACAGCTTTGATTAGAGTAGAGACCAGACGATCCTATAAATTGGTGTTACGTCATCACTAATGAATCAATATTAATATTTTAGGAAAATCTAAATCCATCGCTCTCGAAAGTTTCGAGAACAATAGCGAATCAATCACACCAGGTGCATTAGAATTTCGATTTGCCCTGATAGGTCGTCTCTTTCTAACCAACCAATCATCCTTCCAGAGACAACACAAATAATTTAAATCAAATCACAATTCACACCTTCCGTAGTGATTCTGTCTATCGAGGCAGAATCTGAGCAGTTCCACAGTCTTTCTCGTCCTCGGATAATCTTCGATCGTGATTTGGTAGATCTGAAAGCGTTGATCCGCACTCTGACACATACTATTTACAACAGGGATCATATGAGTATCGCTTATTTTCAATATTTTGCTAGTTTGCATTTTCAACATTCTACTGCCAACTAATGAATTTTCCTCAGCCATATTTCTTAAACAAAGCCGTTACATGAAACATGCAAGAAATATTATTGTTGCATATCTATACCGGATTACTCTAACGTATTGAATCAGATCGAACTCATCGCCTAAAATTCACTTTCGGAAACACGAAACATACAGGTCATAGAGATTTGGATTTTATCGACAGAATCAACCACTAATCGAACCTTCCCCAGTCCGCTGTCTCAAATCATTCTAATGCAACATCAGACACCCGGTTTGCATTTTCTTGATATCACACCAACTTTGGGAATAACTCACCTTTCCCGCCAATCGATCGATCGTCATTTTCTCGAAGAGTTCATCAATGTCCACGAGGACGTCGATGCGCTTGCGGTCGGGGAATCTGAAGACAATGACGTCGTGACATGATCACTATTCGGAGTTAATTATTCCAAACAATCCATTTCTTCACTCCATCGACTAGGCATCCTTACCAAAAAATGTTTTGCTTGCACCAAGCACCTTTCACAGTAGAGATGTCTTTTCGGTGCTGGCTGTCTCCATTCGGCACATTTTTTGCCGGACAGGCAAGATAGTGTGCGGAATGGAGAGAGCTGACAACCGTAGCGACATTACCATTTCACAGTATTATCATAACTTCCTTTATCCTCACTTTGCTTCCTTCTCATCCAACTCCAGATCATATCTCGCATTTACTTCCGTCACTACATCTGACTTCGTCCATGGCCAATTAGTGGCGAACCAAGCGAGAAACATCTTCAGATCACGAAGATTCTGAATGAAAGAGAGATTAAAGATCAGATTTGCATAATACAGTGAGAAACCTACTACAGTGAACCCATTCCTTACTCAACATGCACGACTTCGTTAATATTGTCAAATTATTTTTTTGATTTAATGTGATATGAAATTCTGCACAGATTGTAGAGGAAGTACACGAATGAGTGAAAAGGAAATCATGAAACTCATAACCACAGACTGAGATTTCAACATGCATCATCAATCCGTCTGCGATTATTCTTGTTCGAATAAATTGATCTGCGATTACCTATTCGTGATGCAACCATTACCATACCATCGACTACTGTTGCCGGACGGAATGACTGCACTCTCTATTTTGCACACTATTTCGTCGGTCAGATTCACGAGATAGTGTGCAGAATGGAGAGAGCTACTATTCAACCCCGAAATATTCCTTACCTTCTGCATTCCACTGTAGATATCGCAATCCGTCACAATCATCACCGATTCTTCCACTATATTCTGTGCTCGTTTCTTGCTCACAGCGAAGGCAGGGACGTGCGAGAGACCCCAGAGAAGAGATGAACCACGGTTACTGTAAGATGAGAGGGAGGTGTACTGTAGGCTGATACTGCAGTATGTTGAACGAAAATTTAGTAAGTACTTAAAGCGATAAAGCAGAAAACGTAAACGCGATAAAAGCTGATATTTTTTCACACGTGCCAATCGGATACGTATTGAAGTTTACCAGTCATGTTTTCTCAAATCAAGCCCTTGCAACATGAAACACGCGAGGTCATCAATGCTACTGGCATCATTGTGTATTCTACCGTCCGCCAATTCGGCCACCATCTCCTATTATTCAGCTACCGTAACCCTCCCCATATACAGTATCTACTCACAGATCCTCATAGTCTCCGTATCCTCTTCAACAGCATCCTCTCCTCTCCTCTTCTTCTGCTCTGTCTCTCTTTCTCATCCACTCCCATCGAAAGACTCAGCCCTTCCTGGCATTCAGAATAATTATTTATTTATTTAATCAGAATCTTCTGACAATATTTTTCAATAGGCTCAAATCGTCTCGGATGTTGTTTCACCGATTGACGAGTGAGTGTGCATAATGGAGAGAGACAAAAAACAAATCGATATCCCTACGGTACTCCCTCAATCATGACTACCGCACCATTTCCTCCATCGGTGGTGCTCTCGTTCTGTAGATGCTCTCATCTTCTTCTCTGTACGTGGAGAACGATGGACTACGTCGTTCCCGTCGTTCGGTTGTGTCTGGAAGAGATCAAAGATCATAGATCAGAGTTTAAAGATCAAAGATCAACTTCCTCACCAATCATTTCCTTCATGATGGCGTAGGCTACTTCGAGTGTCTGAGTGATGATTTTGTAGAGGGGCTTGATAGTGACCTGGAAGAATGGAGAGTTAGTGTTTCATTCCCAAAGCAAGCTACTATGCTTCGAAAAGATTATTGGCTCTAAAAAATCTCAACAAATACTCAGATACTACACGATACTACATTACTACGATTACTACATGAGTGGGCGATTGCTGTTTCGAGATTAGCACAAATACCCTCGATTCGGATGATAGATATTGCTAGGTAATCATTGATGTTTAAAAAAAACAATACGCACATAAGGGAGTAGTCTGACCCTGCACTCCAACCGGAATGCCCTTCCCTCCATAGATTCTTGTTCTTCCTTGGAGAGAAAGAGACGGAGCAACTGAAAGAAACAAGCGGATTGTTTTAGCTGCGGAACCATACATCGACTGGTTTCAAATGTTCATCCGCAAACTCTATTAAAATCTGTAACGAAACCCACTAGGTCCAAGATTCGAATAATAGAACAGTTTCTTCCTTGATCGAATTCTGTTTTTTTAATACAAAAGTTCTACGACTTGATTAGCGACCAACACCGCCTCACTAAATCATCAAATGTGGCAGAAATCTGACAGGGTCAAATCCAGACCCAGTTTGTTTTCGCCCATTAAAAGAGAATCCGATCAATCGATAAAATCTACCGTACCTCATCCAACACGAGGTGCACATTCCACAGTGTGTTCATCGCGATCTGAAATGGGCTACTGTAATTCAAGAATTAACACATTCCTTGATCCTCCAACCGTGCTCGCTACCGTACCTCGGTCCCATGGGCAATTTCGTCGCGAGATCCGCCATTTGGTGCGCCCAGTGGTTGAGGCGAGGCTGCATCCAATCACGCATCAGCTGACTGGAATAAATAATTTTAAAATATTTAAATGAATTGCTTGAATATTTTAATGCGATGAATACAGGCTGAACTATTCTCTAGTTTTCATCAGGTCATGCTATTGAAATTTGCAGCGAAAATCCCGCTGGCTCAAAGAGTCGACAAAAAAACAGCGCTTCGTCGATCAGGTAATATTAGTTTTCCTCGAGACAGAATCGTTCGTTGAGCAAGCGACACCGCTTGCCTACAATCCCAGCTGTGACAGCAAACGAGCGGGTGGCAAAGCGTTTCGAGAGAGGACAAGAGTTAGAGAAGCAGAGAAAAACAAGAGATCAGGCCAAATTGAGAGTGACGCGAGCCGCGACGCGTTGCTACTTTGGCTCCGCTCGCTCTTTTGATGTGCAATCTTTCTTTTCCGTTCAAGACCGTATGTCCAATCTCGCCATACAGCTGAAACGTTGTGGGTGGCATTCCCTGTTTGATTTCACCAAGCCGAACCTCCCATTATTTATCCCTTCCCATATTTTTTTTTACAGTGAGCTGTGAACGAAGAACTGATTTTCCAAACTCATCGAGACAGGCAATTAAATTCTGCAGCGGCAAATCAACGGGAAGGTACAGGCACAAACCGCATACTAGATTGTCGAGAAAAAAAAACAATTGATTTGTTCAAGGAAGCTGGATTGCTTTGCAATCATCGAAACAGGACAATACTATCAACCGAAAAGGCAAATTGAAAGGTTGTAATTTTTAGGTTAAATTTTACTGAAAAATTATTTTTTGCCAGTCAATTATTTATCATCTTGACAGCATATATAAACGTGTGCATTAAAATATTTTGCAAGAGACGAACGAGATCGAATTGATAATTTAACTTTTGAAGACGTGTCTATCATAAATGCACAAAGTGTTGTCACACACGAAAGCATTTTACCGTTACGGCCGACTTAGCGAGGAAAGGGAAATCTCGAAAAAGACCGCACTTTCCGGACCAGTGTGATATTACAGTATGACACACCACCGAGAGAGTACGCGAAAGTGAGAGAGCGCAGACAAGCGGCGATTTTTGGTTGTCTCACTTGACTTCAATTGGTCGTTTCTTCTCGTTTACTCTTTTTTAATCGATGTTTGGGCAAAAACGAGCAAAACCCGAGCTAAACAATAAACAATGTAATTTCGAAAATACCAAAAAGCAGAGCCGGCATTTGGTGCACCTGGGAGATTGCGCGGCACTTGCGAGATTTGTGCGCAGTCCATAGATGTTCGCTAGGGTTGTTCGGAACGTTATAATAATATAATATCGATAGCTGCATCGAGAAACCGGCGGGATCCGTAAAATAATGCAAAACCTCGATGTTGAAAAAAGTTTTCTTTTGCTTAGATACCGAGTAGTGTCGTTGCGAGTGCGGGGCAAAATCTCGTAATAGAGAACCCTTGCCTCGGAGACACAACCGATTGGATCGACAACTGACTTATTTTAGCCGTAATTTCGAAATTGATTTTGTCACTTTGTTTACATCAAAAATATATTTATTTCTTTAATAATGCATTCTCCTTGCACTAAAGCACCCCATCTTGCGCGACGTTGAATTGAACTATCGCAAATAACAAAAAAATCGTCATCTTTTTAGGGTACCAATTTCGAGCGACTTTCTTACCTAGTTTTTGACATTTTTGACATATGTCCCCGTTTGTCCCCGCTCTCGAACTATTCTTAATCCGTTCTACTGATTCTCGCGAATCGAATAGTTATGGGAAATGGTGTGGAATGGTGTGGAACTCCTGTTTTTGGCCTTTGAAATTGGATAAGTCGTGAACTTTCGTGGTTTTCTGCTTTCTCCGAGGTCTGGCTTGCCTCCCCTTTGTACGAACCTCTACAAACACCTTCTATGTACTCCTGCGTTCAGTTATAATTCACAATATTTAATTACAATTAAATTATTTTTAAAATATCAAATCATAAGTTGATTCACATCTCGACAATTTCGATTACGGTGGATCGTTGGAGAAAAAATTATTTTAATAAACTTCTATATATTTGTTATTTAATTATTTTCGTGAATAAGTTTATTCTCAATCGATTCAGCTATCGTGCTTCCATAGAACACAATACAAGCGATGATTCTAGGATTTTCTCTAGATACTCCAGCGGTCCTACTTTTGTTCTCTTTCACTGAACCGGAATCTGTTATCGCTGAATAACCGACACCGTCTCACTATACCACCACCTGGGGCAGCAAACTTGCGGGAGGAAAGCCCAAAAATTGCTTCACCTTCTCAATTTTCCGTTTGCGATTATATTAAGTGTATAAAAAAATACTCACACGAGGATATCCCTGGCGTACTCCTGATATTAGAGGGGAGAGGCGAAGGAATCACGAGGGAGATAACGGAAGATGAGACAGTCCGAGCCCTGAGGAGTACGGTAGATTTGGAATGCTTGGCTAATTTTCGGATCAATATACTGAAGACATGTTGTTTTTAAAAGTTGTCAGTCGACCGAATAAGTAGCTCTCTACCACGGTGTGATGCCTTGACCGCCCGTGAAAAAAGGAATGACAAACGTGCGCAGTAATGTAGAGCAGGAACATTCAAACAGTTTTTTTACCGTGATTTTTTCGTGAAAAATGCAATCAAGCTAATCCGTGCAAGACCAACGAAATCACCCGCTCCCCCCTCGCCTCTTGATACTGAAAATCAGCCAACAGGCTAATTATACCGTAACATCACGTAACTTTTCGGCGCTCTCACAGCGAATTGAAGGGCTACTGTAGTGTTTTTATTTCAAATATTTTTCCAGCGACAAGACGCCATTTGCTCGCCAAATTAAAATCTGCGGTAGTTTTGCGGACGAAAAAAAGTGATAGGTCTTTTTTGTGTGGTTTGTTATACCGTGTCTACATTTCACGCGATCTTTTTTTTTTCTCTGGCTTTACTCATGAAATGGAGTGTGCAGAATGGAGAGACCACTATTAGATCCTGCTCTCTCCGTTCCGCACACTCCCTCACCAAACCTAGTATCTACGACAAAACACTCAATCAAACTGCAGTATTTTTTTCATTTCTGATCTCACCAGAGGAATGGAGTCTATGGTGGATCCGGGTTTGTATCGAGGTCGATCGTCTGTGAACTGAAAGATAATCGATAAATCGATAATCGAGTAGGTCAACGAACCTTGACCGAGAAGGGATTGGGTAGTTTAGCCTCTCGAAGGTCTTTCTTCAGTGGTGGTTCAGCCATTCTCTGTCCTCACGATTTATAAATTTCTCTTATTTTTCGCCTGATGATTCGAGGTTTTTGAGGTGCGATATTCATCTCTGGTTGAGAACCATTCAATCTCTCTCTTTTTCTTGGAAGAAATAACGAATACTTTATCACATCTCTTCTATACACCAGATAAGTAACAATAACCCAACAATACAATAATATCCCTATTACATCGTGATGACGCAATCCCTATATCATCATTCCTCTCGTCTTTCTATCTGCTCCTCTCTGTCTGAACTTGTTCTTCTTCCTCTCCTGCACTTGTCTCTGTCTTCCTCCCGTATATCCTCCCCTAGAATTGTCCGAAGGGGCGGAGGAGGACGGGGCTGCAGCCCCTCCTCTGGCTGCAGCTGCTGCACCTGTCGCACCCCCGCCACGACCGGAAGTTGCTGCACCGGCTGCAAGCAATAATAGGTTCGACTTATGGCTTCATTCGCTATTCATCCAATGAAAAGTGGAGATTAAAAAAAAAAAAATAGTGAACATCGAAAGAAGTAGATTTGAGAGAAATTTCCTAGCGATGATGCATTTCATCGATCCTCATAAGATTTTTTTTTAAATCGGCCCATCAACTCTCTCTATATTTAGCACACTATCTCGCATGAAGAGTGTGCCGAATGGAGAGAACACTATCTGATCGGTAATCCCTAATCGGTCTCACCTCCTCTGGTTGATCTTCCTCCTCTTCTATTCTCCATCTTATTCTTCGCCTCTTCCTTCGCCTTCTCTTCATCAGATGAGGCCACATCATTCCTTGAATAATACAAATAAAACCTCCTGACAATCTACAGTTTCAGCCATTCATTAGAACATCTTCCGCTTTCTCAACAACAATAACTTGAAAGTTGGCGGTGGACAAGTAATTTTTGCCTCCCCTCTCCCAATCCATCCCTCAACTCACGTTATTGGATCGGTCTTGAACGCTCTTCATATCCATCATCATACTCATCATTGTACAAATCCTCGTCTCTCTCGTCAGTTTCATACTTGTATCGATCGTAGAAAGGTCGAATTGAGGCCTGAGGGGGTCGATATTAACAATTACAGTACTCCCTCCTCCTCCCACTACCGTAACTTGTCCGTCGCCGAAGTACGGTACTTGTCTGCTGTTGCGTGCCTGAAATTGATCTCCATAATTCTGCTTCTGCTCACGAATAAAATATTCAACGAGAATATGCGATTGAATATGTGAATGGCAAAATACCCATTTTATAAAGTATTGTTGGGTGAGACAGGAAAATGGAATCGAATGATTCTCAAACAATGATGCTTATCGCACCTCTGATGCCCGAAAATCACCAGGAATTTTAAACATAAACTTTTAAGCATGATAAAATATAAGACTTATGGGATGCTGTATGACACCGTATCCGCATGATCTACCGGTGCCTTTACGCGCTACAGTATCCCCGAGAAATACCGTATCCCCATCACCTACCTTACCTCTCGCTGCAGAGTAGATCAGTCACGTTGGCTGCTCGTTTGTTCGGACACTCGCGGCACTCAACAGATCGTGCACCAACTCGACTCCGAATTGTTCGAGATGAGTGCGCAGACGAAAGACTTTTCTGAATTGATTACGGTAACTATCAGGGTACGATAATCGATGGAATACGATAAAGCGCGGTCGTGCTGCACTTTCAGCGAAACGTATGAATCCAATACAGAAACGGACTATTCCAACTTCAAATGGCAATAAAAAATAGCTGAAAAAAATATTTAAATGTTCAAACTTGGCATCGTGAGGAGGGGCGAATGGTGCGAGCCAACGAGCGAAGCAAGACAGAGGGAGGATGGGATGAATCCGTTTCAGCCTGAAACAAACCTCTAGGTCAAACCCCGCATTTTAGACAAAAAAGTTCATGACTTTCTGGTCCAGTTTTTTTTATTTATTTATAATAATAAAAAAATCCGCTCGTTTTATGTTTCAAGTACATGGTCAGGATACTTTAAGTCGTCGCGTCACTAACCATTCGGCAGCATTGATAGAGACGTCCCTCACTCGATCGAAGACAGAGAGACGGAAGAAAAGAGCGAATAACGAACCCATGATAATTAAAATATTTATTCGTCTATCGGGGTACAAGTAACTAGGCAGGGAAGTCATTGCTTTCATGAGTGAGGAAACGTTGAACTATTTCTTTAGTATATCCAAAGATGTATTAAGTAGGTTGATAAGGCACTATGCGGTTGAGTTACTAGTGATGACATTTCAGCTCTAAACTATCTCCATTCAGCACACTATCTCGTTCTGCTCATCTGTGAAGGAGTGTGCTGAATAGAGCCCCAATTCGTAAGACCCAAGTTACCTTGAGCAGTCGGAGAGAAGAGAGCACGTCTCCCTCCACATCGAGGGTGCGCAGACGGTCAATATCGTAAGGACTGAAGAGATTTTTGAAAATATTAAAGAATGTGCATAATTTGAAATAGCTTTTGTACTGAATGAGTTGATTTTGGATTTAAAGAAACAACTTCAAACGCGATGCGAAACGAACCGCTTGAAGCAATTCAAGCGGCGTGTGTGGCTCTCAAACTCAACAACGAAATTCAACGGGAATTGTTTGTGGCTCTCGTCGGCTATGCAAAAGACAAAACTAAACAGCGCGCTAACCGAGGAATCCATGCAGCCACACCGTCGAGGACGTCATTGCCAAATATCGTCCCGATCGGCAATCGTCGATGACGTCGTCGGCAGCATCAGAAGCCAGTCGATGAAGCGACTGAAGGCACGACATAAACTCCATATTAAACTAAACAAGAAACCTAACCTAGAAGCCGCAATCCAGCGCGTAGAACCGAACACATCTTGGGACAGTCCCCCCTTGGTTGGTGGTGTCACCGCTCTAGAGCGAGTAATATCATGCGAAAAGGGAAGGAGAACGCACCTGCTGCGATTTCCACATCTTCCAGTAGTGAGGAGTCAAATGAACCGGTAAAATGGAAATTTTCATCGAAAAATGGTTCAAAAAATCGATAGTCAAAAAAGTTTGAGGATTACGGCTTACAGTACACTGAAATTAGAGTTTCTTACAGTACACTGAAATTAGAGTTGGGAGAATAAGTTGTCAGTCACTTAACTCGGAATATATATTTACTGAATTCGTGAAAGCTTAGCGCTCTAGCACTATAAGTTGCCGCATTACCAATCATTTGGGAGAATTGTGATTGCCATTTCTGAGAAATCGATAATCATCTTCGGTTGAGAACCGTTCAGTAAATTTCTGTCGTATAGTGTTAAAATGCACAATATTCTACAAACAAGCACTTTAATGAATCAAATAATCTTATGTACCAGCGTGAAGAAAGAAAACGAGATCAAAACTGATAAAATGAAATGGATACAACCAATAATATACACAAATGATAAGATTAAGGAAACCTAATTCCAATCATCCCTTGATCTTTCCATCCGCCTCCTTGACCACTTTGTACAGTCCATTGTTCGTTGTGAGCAGACCGAGTTTGACCTGGAATTTTCTCAATCAATACCGTAACCCTCGGATCGATCTACCGTACATTTCTCGATAGGAAGGCGATTACGGTATCGAGGGACATCTGTTGGGAGGAGGGCGATTGGAACATACGGTAGATGCTCAACATTCGCTCCGGCTTCACTTCACTGTTCTCCTGATTCGCCTGAAAATTTCACATTTTGTGCGTCTTAAATCAAAAATAGTTTATGCGAACGTTCTCTAAACTGCCGACGAATAAAATCTCCCAAACTCGATTTCTGCACGAAACAAGTAATTACCCACGCAATCGACGTTTTGCTTCAAAAGCGTGAAAATGTCATATCATTGCATCTCAAAACTGCCTATTACATCATCCCTCCTCCATCCCCTCGACTCACAATGAACGACTTGGTGTACTTCCAGTATTGCTCTAGTGATTCCACTGCATCCATCGGGTCCTACAACGATTCCCTGATTACTGTATCCATCGCTCTTCCCCTCCCCTACCGTACTCTCAGAAGATATACCGTACCTCCATCTCCTCATCATCCGAATCGTCCTCATCTCCGTCCATGTTGCTCTACGAAATCGATCGATAATCTCCACCTACCGTAACCCGTCCATAATCCCTACCGTACCTTGAATCGATGCATATTCGATGGATTCTTCGTGAGTCTGAACTCTTCGGTGGTCGCTCCAGTGGGGAGATACTGGGTGAGAACGCCCTGAACCAAAGAGATGACGTCATCATTAGGCAGTCAATCTATCCATTCTTTCCATTAGCAATAATGTTTTCGAACCCCGCACTCAATATCATTAAGGAAACTCCTTTTGATATAGTCTTTAAAACTCTCAATGAAGCCCCGATCAGCGAGTTTTCAATATTCCATTACAATCATGTCTCACATTGCGATTATAGTTCAGAATGACAATCTCCGCTGCAACGAATCTTCTGTTAATCTAGCCATATCATTTTTCCTATGAAACACCTTTCTGCCAGTTGAACAAATATCCAGACAAGCAATTTCAATGCATCACACACCTGAGCTTCCCTATGTATCCTCTTTCTGTCATTCAATCGCGCCTCCCCTACCGTATCCATCTTCCCTCTCCCCCTCCCCTCTCACCTGTGCCTCCCACCACTCCATCCTCCTCTTCGCCATTTGCTTCGTCGTCTTCAGATGCTCAGCCATTGATGTCCCATTCCTCTGAAGAACAGAATTGCGTTATCACTATTCAATCCCTAGGGGAAGAAGCTTTTCTCAATCACATCTGTTTAAAATATCCATCCGTAAACTATAATGAGAAATTCAATAGATAGAATACATCTCTCCTCACCCTTCTCCAGATATGCATACAACACCACTGCCATCACATTCGGTACAGTCTTCTCGATTTTGACGTCGTCTTTGATTTTGACGAGAGAGCTTGCATTCGAATCAGAAAAAAAACTACTGTAGATCCAATGTAAATTATTGGAATTGGTAGAAGAACTCTGCCATGGTGGTGGACGAGGACGACATTCTCGGCTTCAACGACGAATTTCTGCCCGGAGGAGGGAGTGTCCTCGACGGGGACGACAATCCGAGATGGGAGAAGTGTTACGGATGGCACATGAATGTTCCGGGTGGATCAAATTATTCCAGCAGGACTGTGATTATTAAAAAAATTTACCAATTGTCGTAATTAATTAATCCCCTCGCAGGCCTACACTTCTGCCGTTGAGTCTCTGCGTGTGCTCGACTCCTCGTGTGATCATGCATAGAGTGTGCAAAGTCATCAAGGAATACATTAAGTGAGACCAGATAGAAAGGAGAGGATACTGTAGAAAATGTACGGTGGATTACTTTTGATGTCCGGTTCGAATAGTGCTACCTCCGGCTCCATGAATACCTATTGCAATAAAAGCCTCCCATGATCTACAGTAGTTGCTTTCTGATTCGAATACAAGCTCTCTCCATTTTGCACACTCAGTCGATTGTAAGACAAACAGAAGAGTGCACAAAATGGAGATAGCACTATTCGAATCGGACATCAAAAGTAATCTACCGTACATTTTCTACAGTATCCTCTCCTTTCTATCTGGTCTCACTTGATATATTCCTTGATGACTTTGCACACTCTATGCATGATCACACATGAGGAGTCGAGCACACGCAGAGACTCAACGGCAGAAGTGTAGGCCTGCGGAGGATTAATTAATTAATAATAACTATTTGACATGTGCATTGGTATGATGCATCAACCATTGAACTACGATGCTTTTAATATTTTTTTCTCGAAATGAATCTATCCACTATCAACAAAAACTATTTGGAAACTTGGCACACTCCTCTAACCGTAATCTCAAAGGAATGCAAGACAAAGAGGAGAATGAGACTGAAGTACTTTTTTTCTAAAAAAGCTATAAAATCAAACATATTTTTATGTTTAATTGAATAAATAAACAAATCTCCTCACATGGATAATGGTGAATGTGGGAGTTCCGACATGAAGCAGTCGGACGGATGCAGCGTTCATTAGAGTAGCGACCAGACGATCCCTTAAATTGGGGTTACGTCATCACTAGGCAATCAATAGTATTATATTAGTCCGATCTGAATCCGCTGTCTAATTAATCACACTAGGTGCATTTGATTTTCGCTTGGTTCTCATAGGCCGTCTCTATCTAACCAAATAATCAATCTCCCAGAATCATCATAATTAATAATTTCAAGCCATAAATCATGAATCGTACCTTCCATAGTGATTCTGTCAATCGAGACAGAATCTGAGCAGTTCCACAGTCTTTCTCGTCCTCGGATAGTCTTCGATCGTTATTTGGTAGATCTCAAAAACGGTATCAATCAAGTATACCCCACGGAATGAAATATATACGTTGCAACGGTATCGTGATTTTACCAATTGTAGTTTTAAAACACTTCTAACTGCCAACTATCGACCTTACCTCAAATATATTTCTTAAGCAAAGTCACAAGAAAACATGCGAGTGGTATTATTTTTTTGTATCTTGATTGAATGATAGCGACAAATTGAATTTGATCCAACACATCGCTTAAAATTCACTTTCGGAAACGCGAAATACGCTGGTGATAGAGATTTGGATTTTACTACAAGAAATATGTTATCAATGGAACATGCTCTAACCCGCTGTCTCAAATCATTTCCTTGCAGCATGAAACGCACTGGCTCATCATTTTCTTAATAATTCCATCGCTACAAGCGTGGGTGTAGCTCACCTTTCCGCGAATCGATCGATCGTCATTTTCTCCACGAGTTCATCGATATCAACGAGGACGTCGATGCGCTTGCGGTCGGGGAATCTGAAGACAATGACGTCGTGACATGATCAATATTCGGAGTTAACTATTCCAAACAATCCATTTCTTCACTCCATCCACTATATCTAGGCAATTAAATAAATAAATAAATCTCCTCACATGCAGAATGGTGAATGTGGGAGTTCCGACATGAAGGAGACGGACGGATACAGCGTTGATTAGAGTAGAGACCAGACGATCCCTTAAATTGGGGTTACGTCATCACAAGGCAATCAATAGAATTATATTAGGCCGATCTGAATCCGCCGTCTAATTAATCACACCAGGTGCATTACAATTTCGCTTGGTTCTCATAGGCCGTTTCTATCTAATCAGCCAATCATCCTTCCAGAAGCATGCAAAAAAATAATTTTAAACAAATCATAAATCGTACCTTCCATAGTGATTCTGTCTATCGAGACAGAATCTGAGCAGTTCCACAGTCTTTCTTGTCCTCGGATAATCTTCGATCGTGATTTGGTAGATCTGAAAGCGTTGATCCGCACTCTGACACATATTCTTTACAACAGGGACCACATGAGTATCGCTAATATCATTATTTTGCCCATTTGCATTTGGCCCATACTTTCTACTGCCAACTAATGAACATTCTTCAGCCATATTTCTTAAACAAAGTCGTTAGAACATGAATCATGCGAGGGTGTGTCAGTTTAGAACTGGTCGTTTTAGACCTCTCTCAAAAAGTGCCGTGAAGATCCACATTTGAGTTGGTCGTTTTAGAACTGAATGGGGATCCTAAAAAAAATACATGATTATTTTAGAATCGGTAATTTTAGAACTGGTCATTTTAGAACTCTTGCAAAAAGTGATGTAGAGCTCCATATTTGAGTCGGTCGTTTTAGAACGGAATGGGGATCCATGACACATGATCATTTTAGAAGTAGTCGTTTTAGAACTGGTCATTTTAGAACTCTTTTTGAACTTTGGGAGAGTTCTAAAACGACCAGTTCTAAAACGACCACTTCTAAAATGATAGTGTGTTAAGAATCCCCGTTCAGTTCTAAAGCGACCAACTCAAATTTGGAGCTCAACATCACTTTTAGCCAGAGTTCTAAAATGACACACCCTCGAATCATGCGAGTAGTTTTAGTGTGAAGTATTATTGTTGTGTATCTATGTAGACCGGATTATTACAACGTATTGAATCAGACCTAACCCATCGCTTCAAATTCACTTTCGGAAACACGTAACACGCTGGTGATAGAGATTTGGATTTTACTAAAAGAAGTAAACTATCAATCGCACATGCTCTAACCCGCTGTCTCAAATCATTTTCATGCAACATGAAACGCACTGGTTCATCATTTCTTGATAATTCCATCACTCCAACTTTGCGAATAACTCACCTTTCCCGCCAATCGATCGATCGTCATTTTCTCCACGAGTTCATCGATGTCCACGAGGACGTCGATGCGCTTGCGGTCGGGGAATCTGAAGTCAATGACGTCGTGTCATGAACACTATTCGGTGCTAACTATTCCAAACACTCCATTTCTTCACTCCATCTACTAGGCATGTTGCCCTAAAAATAATGTTTTGCTTGAACCAAGCACATTTCACAGTGAGATGTCGTTTCGGTGCTGGTTCTCTCCATTCGGCACATTTTTTGCCGGCCGGGCAAGATAGTGTGCGGAACAGATAGAGCTGAGAACCATAATGACGTCACCATTTCACAGTATTGTGAGTTCGGGGGTGGAGGAGGGATAATGCAATTGGGAGTTTCATGCTTCATTGAAATGAGATATTCTTGTGCCATACACGAATTCTGACGGTTATTCATGGAACTTAATATTTTCGTATCTTTAAATCAAAACGAGGTAATTTCTAGTTTCTCATTGATATTAATTTCGTGAGATTTCACACTTTGACGTTAGTGACAAGATTGCAAGTGCAAAATATTATAATTTGAGAATATAATAGCGGAATTGTTGAGGCGAACCAGGAGAACAGTGAAGTGAAGCCGGAGCGAATGTTGAGCATCTACCGTATGTTCCAATCGCCCTCCTCCCAACAGATCTCCCTCGATACCGTAATTGCCTTCCTATCGAGAAAGGTACGGTAGATCGATCCGAAGGTTACGGTATTGATTGAGAGACTTTCAGGTCAAACTCGGTCTGCTCACAACAAACAATGGACTGTACAAAGTGGTCAAGGAGGCGGATGGAAAGATCAAGGGATGATTGGAATTAGTTTCCCTTAATCTTATCATTTGTGTATATTATTGATTGTATCCATTTCATGTTATCAGTTTTGATCTCGTTTTCTTGCTTCACGCTGGTACATTATTTGATTTATTAAAGTTCTTGTTTGTAGAATATTGTGCATTATAACACTATACGACAGAAATTTACTTAACGCTTCTCAACCGAAGATGATTATCGATTTCAGAGAAACGGCAATCTCAATTCTCCCAAATGATTGGTAATGCGGCAACTTATTGTGCTAGAGCTCTAAACTTTCTCGAATTAAGCAAATATTTATTCTTAGTTAAATGGCTGACAGCTTATTCTCCCAAGTCTTATTTCAGTGTACTGTAAGCCGTAATCCTCAAACTTTTATGACTATCGATTTTTCGTACCATTTTTCGATGAAATTTTCCATTTTCCCGCTTCATTTACCTCCTAACTACTGGAAGATGTGTAAATCGCTGCAGGTACGTTCTCCCTTCCCTTTCCTATGATAATACCCGCTCTAGGGCGGCGACACCACCAACCAAGGGGGGACTGTCCCAAGATGTGTTCGGTTCTTCGCGCTGGATTGCGGCTTCTAGGTCAGGTTTCTTGTTCAGTTTAATATGGAGTTTATGTCGTGCCTTCAGTCGCTTCATCGACTGGCTTCTGATGCTGCCGACGACGTCATCGACGATGGCCGATCGGGACGATATTAGGAACTGGCTGTATGGATTCCTTGGTTAGTGCGCGGTTTAGTTTTGTCATTAACATACCCAACGAGAGCCACAAACTCCGGTTGCGGTTGAATTGCGGTTGAATTGCGCTCGTTTTGCCTCGTGTTTGGAGTTTGTTTGCGAGCTGTTTTGATCCAAAATCAACTCATTCAGTACAAAAGCTATTTCAAATTATGCACATTCTTTAATATTTTCAAAAATCTCTTCAGTCCTTACGATATTGACCGTCTGCGCACCCTCGCTGTGGAAGGAGACGTGCTCACTTCCCTCCGACTGCTCAAGGTAACTTGGGTCTTTCGAATTGGCTCTCTATTCAGCGCACTCCTTCACATGTGAGCTGAACGAGATAGTGTGCTGAATGGAGATAGCTGAGAGCTGAAATGTCATTACTAGTAACTGAACCTCATCGTGCGTTATCAACCTACTTAATAAATATTTGTATATACTGAGGAAATTTCCAACGTTCCCTCGCTCATGAAAGCAATGACTTTACTGTGCATCGTGGGGATTACGGTATGCCTGAGTAATTAAGAGGGGCTCAACCGGTCAGTTTGCTGTTACACTTGGCGGTATAATGTAGAGCGTCCCTCGATAAGCGAATTATCTTCTTTATTCGATATCCAAGAAAAAAATTATTCGACCTAGTGGGTTTCGAGCCGCTCATTTCACTAGCCTGAACTGATTAATTTGGAAAGTCAGTACTTCGAGCACTAGGTCGTCGAACAAAACTACTATTTGAATGATATACGATGGCCATTTGCTTCAGAATTTGGGGTGGATGTCTTCGATGCCTCGGGGAGTTGCAGTGGATGAAGTGATGGCCACCTTCCCCCATCTATCAACACCCTGCATTCATGTGAGTTTGGGTTATATTTTCAGTCGAAACGTGTCGAAGATTGAGATGCTGTTGAAAATTGGATGGGTGTTGATCGTAAGAAACATGTGTGCGCTGGGTTGATTAGAATTATATCTTCGAGATTTGGAACGCGATCAAATGTATTCAGTTTGCGAAAACTTCGGAGATCCTTTGATGGCATCGACTCGATTGATCTTTGATCTTTCCTCCCTATTGATTCCTCCTAATATTCCAGGCATGTCTCCGTCACATTGGCTACGATGCGACAGAGGCGATCGATATGATTGACAGGTGAATTGGAGTTGCAGGAATACGGTGAAGGGATATAGTGAAGGACAATTTTCGATGAATTGGACAGGTCCTCACAACGTTCTACGTGAATTGCTTTGGCGGAAAGAGGTTACAGGAAAGGAGTGAAAAGAGGAGGCGCATGATAAAAATATTTTTGTATCCTCCGTTCATATCTTCATTCATATCGTGATCCTATTAGTTTCTCAATTAATATTTATTTTCATTTCTGTAAATGCATCAATGATGGTTCACTAACGTTCACCTCATAGTATCTGGAAAAGTGCAATTAAAATGGTATTTATTTTAATTGTTAAAATTGTTAATGTGTTTATTTTTTAGTGAACGCGTTCCTGTTCGGTTGCGTCGTCTGGAGGCGAGGGGCGAGATTGGAGGAGGAAAGGGAGGAAAGAAGGAGAATAAATGGGTTGAGAAGATGGAAGAGACGACTTGTGCAGTCAGACCACCCATCACATTTGACCATGAGGGTCAGTAATTCAGATGGAAGGAAATTTTTTTTAGTACCCGAAACCCTAGATCCATTGACACGTTGCTGAAACTCATAAAGTTGTAGCTCATTAGAAGCGTGTGACCGCCGGTGTAATTTACAATTGGGATTTTTTTCTAATTTTTTCTTGACATTTTTATTCGTTACTTCTTCCTGAACTCCGCTTTAGTATCTTAAAATTTTGAGAGCGATTTTCCGTTTTTTTAAAATTAATAATTTAATTAATCTAAGATTACGACCTCTTCGCTGTTGTCCAATCATCATCATCTCCTTATTCATCGATTGCAGTAAAGAATGAGAAGAAGAAGGAGGAAGACGGAAGGAATCTATTCAAGGTACCGTACTACTCTCTCCATTCTGCACACTCATTCGTCTGAGATTTTGCGAGTAATGTGCAGAATGGAGAGAGCTACTCTCGGAACTAGTAGCGTACTGTAATTATCAGTTACAGTAATCCAAGAGCATATCGTAATCCTTCTCAGGGCGTTTTCTCTTTCGCTCCAGTGCAGAAAAAGGCAGAGGAACCGAAGGAAGGGGACACGGCAAAGTGAGTTTGAATTTTTTTTTACGACTGTTGGTTTCTGGATTCATCATTGCACCAAAATGGTAGGCTGTAATGGGCATGGTGTCTGACTGGCATGCCGACGCAGGCAGGTTCGACTCCCGCCGCAGGTGATGTTTTGCAAGAGGTAGAGAAAGGCGCGCGCCCCAACCACCAGTCTCCGTCAAGCGCTCCCTGCGGTAGGCCGCCCTGGCCTAATGGGCATGGTGTCCGACGGTAGGCCGCCCTGGCCTAATGGGCATGGTGTCTGACTGGCATGCCGACGCAGGCAGGTTCGACTCCCGCCGCAGGTGATGTTTTGCAAGAGGTAGAGAAAGGCGCGTGCCCCAACCACCAGTCTCCGTCAAGCGCTCCCTGCGGTAGTCCGCCCTGGCCTAATGGGCATGGTGTCTGACTGGCATGCCGACGCAGGCAGGTTCGACTCCCGCCCGCAGGTGATGTTTTGCAAGAGGTAGAGAAAGGCGCGCGCCCCAACCACCAGTCTCCGTCGAGCGTTCCCTGCGGAAAGTCTCCGTCGAGCGTTCCCTGCGGTAGGCCGCACTGGCCTAATGGGCATGGTGTCTGACTGGCATGACGACGCAGGCAGGTTCGACTCCCGCCGCAGGTGATGTTTTGCAAGAGGTAGAGAAAGGTACGCGCCCCAACCACTAGTCTCCGTCAAGCGCTCCCTGCGGTAGGCCTGGTAGGAGTTGAAATTTAATTTAATTCTGAATTTTCAGTGAGAAGATGGGCATGGTGTCTGACTGGCATGCCGACGCAGGCAGGCTCGACTCCCGCCCGCAGGTGATGTTTTGCAAGAGGTAGAGAAAGGCGCGCGCCCCAACCACCAGTCTCCGTCGAGCGTTCCCTGCGGAAAGTCTCCGTCGAGCGTTCCCTGCGGTAGGCCGCACTGGCCTAATGGGCATGGTGTCTGACTGGCATGACGACGCAGGCAGGTTCGACTCCCGCCGCAGGTGATGTTTTGCAAGAGGTAGAGAAAGGCGCGCGCCCCAACCACCAGTCTCCGTCAAGCGCTCCCTGCGGTAGGCCGCCCTGGCCTAATGGGCATGGTGTCCGACGGTAGGCCGCCCTGGCCTAATGGGCATGGTGTCTGACTGGCATGCCGACGCAGGCAGGTTCGACTCCCGCCGCAGGTGATGTTTTGCAAGAGGTAGAGAAAGGCGCGTGCCCCAACCACCAGTCTCCGTCAAGCGCTCCCTGCGGTAGTCCGCCCTGGCCTAATGGGCATGGTGTCTGACTGGCATGCCGACGCAGGCAGGTTCGACTCCCGCCCGCAGGTGATGTTTTGCAAGAGGTAGAGAAAGGCGCGCGCCCCAACCACCAGTCTCCGTCGAGCGTTCCCTGCGGAAAGTCTCCGTCGAGCGTTCCCTGCGGAAAGTCTCCGTCGAGCGTTCCCTGCGGTAGGCCGCACTGGCCTAATGGGCATGGTGTCTGACTGGCATGACGACGCAGGCAGGTTCGACTCCCGCCGCAGGTGATGTTTTGCAAGAGGTAGAGAAAGGTACGCGCCCCAACCACTAGTCTCCGTCAAGCGCTCCCTGCGGTAGGCCTGGTAGAAGTTGAAATTTAATTTAATTCTGAATTTTCAGTGAGAAGATGGGCATGGTGTCTGACTGGCATGCCGACGCAGGCAGGCTCGACTCCCGCCCGCAGGTGATGTTTTGCAAGAGGTAGAGAAAGGCGCGCGCCCCAACCACCAGTCTCCGTCGAGCGTTCCCTGCGGAAAGTCTCCGTCGAGCGTTCCCTGCGGTAGGCCGCACTGGCCTAATGGGCATGGTGTCTGACTGGCATGACGACGCAGGCAGGTTCGACTCCCGCCGCAGGTGATGTCTTGCAAGAGGTAGAGAAAGGTACGCGCCCCAACCACTAGTCTCCGTCAAGCGCTCCCTGCGGTAGGCCTGGTAGAAGTTGAAATTTAATTTAATTCTGAATTTTCAGTGAGAAGATGGGCATGGTGTCTGACTGGCATGCCGACGCAGGCAGGCTCGACTCCCGCCCGCAGGTGATGTTTTGCAAGAGGTAGAGAAAGGCGCGCGCCCCAACCACTAGTCTCCGTCAAGCGTTCCCTGCGGTAGGCCTTGTTATCGGAAAAGAACAACTAGTGTTGCTATTCCGAGTGACTCGGCATTCGGGAACGAAAATAATACTCGGCACAAAGGTATGTCCACATCAGTCTCTCTTGCAAAACATCACCTGCGGGCGGGAGTCGAACCTGCCTGCGTCGGCATGCCAGTCAGACACCATGCCCATTAGGCCAGGGCGGCCTACCGAAGTCTCCGTCGAGCGTTCCCTGCGTAGGCCGCACTGGCCTAATGGGCATGGTGTCTGACTGGCATGACGACGCAGGCAGGTTCGACTCCCGCCCGCAGGTGATGTTTTGCAAGAGGTAGAGAAAGGCGCGCGCCCCAACCACCAGTCTCCGTCGAGCGTTCCCTGCGGAAAGTCTCCGTCGAGCGTTCCCTGCGGTAGGCCGCACTGGCCTAATGGGCATGGTGTCTGACTGGCATGACGACGCAGGCAGGTTCGACTCCCGCCGCAGGTGATGTTTTGCAAGAGGTAGAGAAAGGTACGCGCCCCAACCACTAGTCTCCGTCAAGCGCTCCCTGCGGTAGGCCTGGTAGAAGTTGAAATTTAATTTAATTCTGAATTTTCAGTGAGAAGATGGGCATGGTGTCTGACTGGCATGCCGACGCAGGCAGGCTCGACTCCCGCCCGCAGGTGATGTTTTGCAAGAGGTAGAGAAAGGCGCGCGCCCCAACCACCAGTCTCCGTCGAGCGTTCCCTGCGGAAAGTCTCCGTCGAGCGTTCCCTGCGGTAGGCCGCACTGGCCTAATGGGCATGGTGTCTGACTGGCATGACGACGCAGGCAGGTTCGACTCCCGCCGCAGGTGATGTCTTGCAAGAGGTAGAGAAAGGTACGCGCCCCAACCACTAGTCTCCGTCAAGCGCTCCCTGCGGTAGGCCTGGTAGAAGTTGAAATTTAATTTAATTCTGAATTTTCAGTGAGAAGATGGGCATGGTGTCTGACTGGCATGCCGACGCAGGCAGGCTCGACTCCCGCCCGCAGGTGATGTTTTGCAAGAGGTAGAGAAAGGCGCGCGCCCCAACCACTAGTCTCCGTCAAGCGTTCCCTGCGGTAGGCCTTGTTATCGGAAAAGAACAACTAGTGTTGCTATTCCGAGTGACTCGGCATTCGGGAACGAAAATAATACTCGGCACAAAGGTATGTCCACATCAGTCTCTCTTGCAAAACATCACCTGCGGGCGGGAGTCGAACCTGCCTGCGTCGGCATGCCAGTCAGACACCATGCCCATTAGGCCAGGGCGGCCTACCGAAGTCTCCGTCGAGCGTTCCCTGCGTAGGCCGCACTGGCCTAATGGGCATGGTGTCTGACTGGCATGACGACGCAGGCAGGTTCGACTCCCGCCCGCAGGTGATGTTTTGCAAGAGGTAGAGAAAGGCGCGCGCCCCAACCACCAGTCTCCGTCGAGCGTTCCCTGCGGAAAGTCTCCGTCGAGCGTTCCCTGCGGTAGGCCGCACTGGCCTAATGGGCATGGTGTCTGACTGGCATGACGACGCAGGCAGGTTCGACTCCCGCCGCAGGTGATGTTTTGCAAGAGGTAGAGAAAGGTACGCGCCCCAACCACTAGTCTCCGTCAAGCGCTCCCTGCGGTAGGCCTGGTAGAAGTTGAAATTTAATTTAATTCTGAATTTTCAGTGAGAAGATGGGCATGGTGTCTGACTGGCATGCCGACGCAGGCAGGCTCGACTCCCGCCCGCAGGTGATGTTTTGCAAGAGGTAGAGAAAGGCGCGCGCCCCAACCACCAGTCTCCGTCGAGCGTTCCCTGCGGAAAGTCTCCGTCGAGCGTTCCCTGCGGTAGGCCGCACTGGCCTAATGGGCATGGTGTCTGACTGGCATGACGACGCAGGCAGGTTCGACTCCCGCCGCAGGTGATGTTTTGCAAGAGGTAGAGAAAGGCGCGCGCCCCAACCACCAGTCTCCGTCAAGCGCTCCCTGCGGTAGGCCGCCCTGGCCTAATGGGCATGGTGTCCGACGGTAGGCCGCCCTGGCCTAATGGGCATGGTGTCTGACTGGCATGCCGACGCAGGCAGGTTCGACTCCCGCCGCAGGTGATGTTTTGCAAGAGGTAGAGAAAGGCGCGTGCCCCAACCACCAGTCTCCGTCAAGCGCTCCCTGCGGTAGTCCGCCCTGGCCTAATGGGCATGGTGTCTGACTGGCATGCCGACGCAGGCAGGTTCGACTCCCGCCCGCAGGTGATGTTTTGCAAGAGGTAGAGAAAGGCGCGCGCCCCAACCACCAGTCTCCGTCGAGCGTTCCCTGCGGAAAGTCTCCGTCGAGCGTTCCCTGCGGAAAGTCTCCGTCGAGCGTTCCCTGCGGTAGGCCGCACTGGCCTAATGGGCATGGTGTCTGACTGGCATGACGACGCAGGCAGGTTCGACTCCCGCCGCAGGTGATGTTTTGCAAGAGGTAGAGAAAGGTACGCGCCCCAACCACTAGTCTCCGTCAAGCGCTCCCTGCGGTAGGCCTGGTAGAAGTTGAAATTTAATTTAATTCTGAATTTTCAGTGAGAAGATGGGCATGGTGTCTGACTGGCATGCCGACGCAGGCAGGCTCGACTCCCGCCCGCAGGTGATGTTTTGCAAGAGGTAGAGAAAGGCGCGCGCCCCAACCACCAGTCTCCGTCGAGCGTTCCCTGCGGAAAGTCTCCGTCGAGCGTTCCCTGCGGTAGGCCGCACTGGCCTAATGGGCATGGTGTCTGACTGGCATGACGACGCAGGCAGGTTCGACTCCCGCCGCAGGTGATGTCTTGCAAGAGGTAGAGAAAGGTACGCGCCCCAACCACTAGTCTCCGTCAAGCGCTCCCTGCGGTAGGCCTGGTAGAAGTTGAAATTTAATTTAATTCTGAATTTTCAGTGAGAAGATGGGCATGGTGTCTGACTGGCATGCCGACGCAGGCAGGCTCGACTCCCGCCCGCAGGTGATGTTTTGCAAGAGGTAGAGAAAGGCGCGCGCCCCAACCACTAGTCTCCGTCAAGCGTTCCCTGCGGTAGGCCTTGTTATCGGAAAAGAACAACTAGTGTTGCTATTCCGAGTGACTCGGCATTCGGGAACGAAAATAATACTCGGCACAAAGGTATGTCCACATCAGTCTCTCTTGCAAAACATCACCTGCGGGCGGGAGTCGAACCTGCCTGCGTCGGCATGCCAGTCAGACACCATGCCCATTAGGCCAGGGCGGCCTACCGAAGTCTCCGTCGAGCGTTCCCTGCGTAGGCCGCACTGGCCTAATGGGCATGGTGTCTGACTGGCATGACGACGCAGGCAGGTTCGACTCCCGTCCGCAGGTGATGTTTTGCAAGAGGTAGAGAAACGCGTGTCGTGAAAGATCGTGAAAGATGGGCATGGTGTCTGACTGGCATGCCGACAATGGGCATGGTGTCTGACTGGCATATGGGCATGGTGTCTGACTGGCATGCCATGCCGACGCAGGCAGGTTCGACTCCCGCCGGCAGGTGATGTTTTGCAAGAGAGACTGATGTGAACATACCTTTGTGCCGAGTATTATTTTCGTTCCCGAATGCCGAGTCACTCGGAATAGCAACACTAGTTGTTCTTTTCCGATAACAAGGCCTACCGCAGGGAACGCTTGACGGAGACTAGTGGTTGGGGCGCGCGCCTTTCTCTACCTCTTGCAAAACATCACCTGCGGGCGGGAGTCGAGCCTGCCTGCGTCGGCATGCCAGTCAGACACCATGCCCATCTTCTCACTGAAAATTCAGAATTAAATTAAATTTCAACTTCTACCAGGCCTACCGCAGGGAGCGCTTGACGGAGACTAGTGGTTGGGGCGCGTACCTTTCTCTACCTCTTGCAAAACATCACCTGCGGCGGGAGTCGAACCTGCCTGCGTCGTCATGCCAGTCAGACACCATGCCCATTAGGCCAGTGCGGCCTACCGCAGGGAACGCTCGACGGAGACTTTCCGCAGGGAACGCTCGACGGAGACTGGTGGTTGGGGCGCGCGCCTTTCTCTACCTCTTGCAAAACATCACCTGCGGGCGGGAGTCGAACCTGCCTGCGTCGGCATGCCAGTCAGACACCATGCCCATTAGGCCAGGGCGGACTACCGCAGGGAGCGCTTGACGGAGACTGGTGGTTGGGGCACGCGCCTTTCTCTACCTCTTGCAAAACATCACCTGCGGCGGGAGTCGAACCTGCCTGCGTCGGCATGCCAGTCAGACACCATGCCCATTAGGCCAGGGCGGCCTACCGTCGGACACCATGCCCATTAGGCCAGGGCGGCCTACCGCAGGGAGCGCTTGACGGAGACTGGTGGTTGGGGCGCGCGCCTTTCTCTACCTCTTGCAAAACATCACCTGCGGCGGGAGTCGAACCTGCCTGCGTCGGCATGCCAGTCAGACACCATGCCCATTACAGCCTACCATTTTGGTGCAATGATGAATCCAGAAACCAACAGTCGTAAAAAAAAATTCAAACTCACTTTGCCGTGTCCCCTTCCTTCGGTTCCTCTGCCTTTTTCTGCACTGGAGCGAAAGAGAAAACGCCCTGAGAAGGATTACGATATGCTCTTGGATTACTGTAACTGATAATTACAGTACGCTACTAGTTCCGAGAGTAGCTCTCTCCATTCTGCACATTACTCGCAAAATCTCAGACGAATGAGTGTGCAGAATGGAGAGAGTAGTACGGTACCTTGAATAGATTCCTTCCGTCTTCCTCCTTCTTCTTCTCATTCTTTACTGCAATCGATGAATAAGGAGATGATGATGATTGGACAACAGCGAAGAGGTCGTAATCTTAGATTAATTAAATTATTAATTTTAAAAAAACGGAAAATCGCTCTCAAAATTTTAAGATACTAAAGCGGAGTTCAGGAAGAAGTAACGAATAAAAATGTCAAGAAAAAATTAGAAAAAAATCCCAATTGTAAATTACACCGGCGGTCACACGCTTCTAATGAGCTACAACTTTATGAGTTTCAGCAACGTGTCAATGGATCTAGGGTTTCGAGTACTAAAAAAAATTTCCTTCCATCTGAATTACTGACCCTCATGGTCGAATGTGATGGGTGGTCTGACTGCACTAGTCGTCTCTTCCATCTTCTCAACCCATTTATTCTCCTTCTTTCCTCCCTTTCCTCCTCCAATCTCGCCCCTCGCCTCCAGACGACGCAACCGAACAGGAACGCGTTCACTAAAAAATAAACACATTAACAATTTTAACAATTAAAATAAATACCATTTTAATTGCACTTTTCCAGATACTATGAGGTGAACGTTAGTGAACCATCATTGATGCATTTACAGAAATGAAAATAAATATTAATTGAGAAACTAATAGGATCACGATATGAATGAAGATATGAACGGAGGATACAAAAATATTTTTATCATGCGCCTCCTCTTTTCACTCCTTTCCTGTAACCTCTTTCCGCCAAAGCAATTCACGTAGAACGTTGTGAGGACCTGTCCAATTCATCGAAAATTGTCCTTCACTATATCCCTTCACCGTATTCCTGCAACTCCAATTCACCTGTCAATCATATCGATCGCCTCTGTCGCATCGTAGCCAATGTGACGGAGACATGCCTGGAATATTAGGAGGAATCAATAGGGAGGAAAGATCAAAGATCAATCGAGTCGATGCCATCAAAGGATCTCCGAAGTTTTCGCAAACTGAATACATTTGATCGCGTTCCAAATCTCGAAGATATAATTCTAATCAACCCAGCGCACACATGTTTCTTACGATCAGCACCCATCCAATTTTCAACAGCATCTCAATCTTCGACACGTTTCGACTGAAAATATAACCCAAACTCACATGAATGCAGGGTGTTGATAGATGGGGAAGGTGGCCATCACTTCATCCACTGCAACTCCCCGAGGCATCGAAGACATCCACCCCAAATTCTGAAGCAAATGGCCATCGTATATCATTCAAATAGTAGTTTTGTTCGACGACCTAGTGCTCGAAGTACTGACTTTCCAAATTAATCAGTTCAGGCTAGTGAAATGAGCGGCTCGAAACCCACTAGGTCGAATAATTTTTTTCTTGGATATCGAATAAAGAAGATAATTCGCTTATCGAGGGACGCTCTACATTATACCGCCAAGTGTAACAGCAAACTGACCGGTTGAGCCCCTCTTAATTACTCAGGCATACCGTAATCCCCACGATGCACAGTAAAGTCATTGCTTTCATGAGCGAGGGAACGTTGGAAATTTCCTCAGTATATACAAATATTTATTAAGTAGGTTGATAACGCACGATGAGGTTCAGTTACTAGTAATGACATTTCAGCTCTCAGCTATCTCCATTCAGCACACTATCTCGTTCAGCTCACATGTGAAGGAGTGTGCTGAATAGAGCCAATTCGAAAGACCCAAGTTACCTTGAGCAGTCGGAGGGAAGTGAGCACGTCTCCTTCCACAGCGAGGGTGCGCAGACGGTCAATATCGTAAGGACTGAAGAGATTTTTGAAAATATTAAAGAATGTGCATAATTTGAAATAGCTTTTGTACTGAATGAGTTGATTTTGGATCAAAACAGCTCGCAAACAAACTCCAAACACGAGGCAAAACGAGCGCAATTCAACCGCAATTCAACCGCAACCGGAGTTTGTGGCTCTCGTTGGGTATGTTAATGACAAAACTAAACCGCGCACTAACCAAGGAATCCATACAGCCAGTTCCTAATATCGTCCCGATCGGCCATCGTCGATGACGTCGTCGGCAGCATCAGAAGCCAGTCGATGAAGCGACTGAAGGCACGACATAAACTCCATATTAAACTGAACAAGAAACCTGACCTAGAAGCCGCAATCCAGCGCGAAGAACCGAACACATCTTGGGACAGTCCCCCCTTGGTTGGTGGTGTCGCCGCCCTAGAGCGGGTATTATCATAGGAAAGGGAAGGGAGAACGTACCTGCAGCGATTTACACATCTTCCAGTAGTTAGGAGGTAAATGAAGCGGGAAAATGGAAAATTTCATCGAAAAATGGTACGAAAAATCGATAGTCATAAAAGTTTGAGGATTACGGCTTACAGTACACTGAAATAAGACTTGGGAGAATAAGCTGTCAGCCATTTAACTAAGAATAAATATTTGCTTAATTCGAGAAAGTTTAGAGCTCTAGCACAATAAGTCGCCGCATTACCAATCATTTGGGAGAATTGAGATTGCCGTTTCTCTGAAATCGATAATCATCTTCGGTTGAGAAGCGTTAAGTTCTGTCGTATAGTGTTATAATGCACAATATTCTACAAACAAGAACTTTAATAAATCAAATAATGTACCAGCGTGAAGCAAGAAAACGAGATCAAAACTGATAACATGAAATGGATACAATCAATAATATACACAAATGATAAGATTAAGGGAAACTAATTCCAATCATCCCTTGATCTTTCCATCCGCCTCCTTGACCACTTTGTACAGTCCATTGTTTGTTGTGAGCAGACCGAGTTTGACCTGAAAGTCTCTCAATCAATACCGTAACCTTCGGATCGATCTACCGTACCTTTCTCGATAGGAAGGCAATTACGGTATCGAGGGAGATCTGTTGGGAGGAGGGCGATTGGAACATACGGTAGATGCTCAACATTCGCTCCGGCTTCACTTCACTGTTCTCCTGGTTCGCCTCAACAATTCCGCTATTATATTCTCAAATTATAATATTTTGCACTTGCAATCTTGTCACTAACGTCAAAGTGTGAAATCTCACGAAATTAATATCAATGAGAAACTAGAAATTACCTCGTTTTGATTCAAAGATACGAAAATATTAAGTTCCATGAATAACCGTCAGAATTCGTGTATGGCACAAGAATATCTCATTTCAATGAAGCATAAAACTCCCAATTGCATTTTCCCTCCTCCACCACCGAACTCACAATGAACGACTTGGTGTACTTCCAGTATTGCTCGAGTGATTCCACTGCATCCATCGGGTCCTGTAAAGTTTCCCTGATTACTGTACCCATCGATCTTCCCCTCCCCTACCGTATCACCAGATAGTATACCGTACCTCCATCTCCTCATCATCCGAATCGTCCTCGTCTCCGTCCATGTTGCTCTACGAAATCGATCGATAAACAGCATATACCGTAATCATCAGAAGGACCAACCGTTAAATCTATCGACAAGTATCGGATATCGTAACCCGCAAATCCTCCCTACCGTACCTTGAATCGATGCATATTCGATGGATTCTTCGTGAGTCTGAACACTTCGGTGGTCGCTCCTGTGGGGAGATACTGGATGAGAACGCCCTGAACCAAAGAGATTACGCCATCAATAGGAAAGAAATCTGGGTGATTATTCAGGTGTGATCAGAGATGGATATCCAACGAAAGCGCTCATAATCTAATAACATCATAAATCGTTAAAACCTAGATGTAACAGTTTTCACATTCACAATTACACCATTTGTATGTCTCCCTCTTCTTGCATTCAATCGATACCCCTCATCTACAGTATCCCTCTCCTCTCCCCTCTCACTTGTGCCTCCCACCACTCCATCCTCCTCTTTGCCATTTGCTTGGTCGTCTTCAGATGCTCAGCCATCTCATTGATGTCCCATTCCTCTGAAAAAAAATTCATCTGAAGAACAGAATTGCAGTATCACTATTCAATCCCTAGGGGAAAAACCTTTTCTCAATCACATCTGTTTAAAATATCCATCAGTAAACTATTAATTTTTGATAAGCCGCATGTCTACAGTTCCAGTAAATGAATATGAAACCATAGCATGAGAGAAATTCAATAGATTGAAGACATTCTGGATTATCAATAAGCAGCCGATCCCTTCCCTCCTCACCCTTCTCCAGATATGCATACAACACCACTGCCATCACATTCGGTACAGTCTTCTCGATTTTGACGTCGTCGATGGTGAGAGATATTTCAGTCATTCTGAAGAGGGAAGAGATGAAAATCATATTTCAATCATGTTGTTATACATGGAATAGAATGACGTCATCTTAGATTCCCACTCAACCCTCTGTTTGCACGGTAAAAGAATCTTATCACTACCGTACTCTCAATCAGTCCAATCTACCGTACCCGCTTGCTCTCATCCATTCGAGTCTCCGATTTTTGCGCGTCTTTCTGAATTCCAGATCGTAGGCTTCCAATTCATCCTCGATGCATGCGGGAAGTTTCTGAGAAAAAAAGTAAAGAATATTTTTAAATATTATTTTTAATAGCCGATATGAGATACGTAAACTACAAGCAAGTGAAACGGTCTACATGCCACCAACTAAGATAGCACAAAACTGAATGTTTATAATCGCAAAATTTTGGTGTGAACATTATAATTCAAACGAACATGATAATCATTTTCTCTACAAGTGCATCTAATAATAGCCGATTTTTTATATTTTTTAAAAAGTGAATGCATCTAATTATCACCGGCTATTGCAACTCAAATTCGCCCAGATGTGCCAACAATCAACATCGGATTATTAATGAGGGGAATACACTGACCTCGACTCCCTTCTCCTGATCGACATTCGGCCAGAAATGAGATGAGATGATGTGGCCACGGATGAGAGGAGCGCACTCAAATATAAATAAATATGTTTTTTTTTTTTAATATTGCAAACATTGTTTTTGAGAGTAACTAATCATCTTCTTATTATCAATTGCGTCGCTACGGTTACTTGCCATACTCCCGGTACACCAATCAACCGGGTGCTACTAAATCAAATGCCTAGTGAACATGGGATTCCGTAGACTTAGTGAGCAGTCGGCCTTACCGACGGACCCCAGCAGCGTGTTCGCTAGTCGATGTAAAACTCGTTTGATTCTGGTTGTTGGACTTTACCTTTTACCTTTACTATATCAGAAATACCCTTGATACCGTAACCTCCTAACCGGACTACACTACCGTACCCCTGACTCACCCCTCTTTTCTTCTGGCTAGATACCGTAACCTCCGGGCCGACCCGACAGTATCCCTGACTGACCCCTCGTGCCCTCTTGCTAGATACCGTACCCCTAACTCACCCCTCTGGTCCTCTGGTTGACGGCGATACTCTGTTCGACGTCTCTCAGCATCACCTCACACTGTTGTAATTCACCGTCCGAGAAGCGAAGATGAAGCAGATTGAGGTACTTTCGCTCCCATTCTGGCTGAAAAGGGAAAGATATTAAAGTTGATCACCCGGTGAATTACTGATTCAATGTGGAATAAAACATGCCAGCATCAGCTTACGAATAATCGCATTTCGACGACAATTGGTAAAATTTTTTAATAATCACAGTCCTGTTGTAATAATTTGATCCACCCGGAACATTCATGTGCCATCCGTAACTCAAAAATGCGTTCAGCGACTCGTCGTTACTGATATCTTGAGGGAAATGTTTTTCCAAAAAAAAAAATCACAGAAATATCCCAAATTTCAACTCACATCTCTGGTCTGATGGTTGCCGAGTCTCTCTGCTAGCAGTTGTCGATACTCCTTCACGAACATCTCCTGCAATTATAATTGACTTAATTATTTAAAACTAATTATTTTAGTCAAATATTAACAGGAGAGAATCAGCAGGATCTAATATTACGCTCTCCATTCTGCACACTACCTCGCATGCTAGAGAAACGAAAGAGTGTGCTGATCGGAGAGAGCAATTATCCGACTATCCAACACTAATCACCACTAATCAATAGTGTTGATACCCGACAGTACCGCTGTCAATCCTCTACCGTACCTTGCTACCGTACACCGAGACGAGCATGTTGAAGACGTCGGCCGACTTGCGGAATCTGCAGCTCTCTCCTGCAATCATAATGATATTCTAGCAATAGGCAAGTCAACAGCATTGATCCATGGAACGAACCCCGATGATATCGCCATTTCGAAACAGACTAGCCTGGTATCTCCTTGATCTTCTTCAAATAAACACAATTCGAACCATTCGGGAGGAATGAACAGGATTAACTTTGATATTCCCGTGCTACCGTAAACCTTCCCACTCTACCGTACCCCCGTACCGTACCGGGTTGTGCATCAGGAGGATCAGGCATCCACTTCTCCCATCTCGGATTGTCGTCCCCGTCGAGGACACTCCCTCCTCCGGGCAGAAATTCGTCGTTGAAGCCGAGAATGTCGTCCTCGTCCACCACCATGGCAGAGTTCTTCTACCAATTCCAATAATTTACATTTTAATTGTTTTTGAAAACTATTATGATCTCATTCTTCTTCTGATGACATCATCACAAAAACAAAAATGAATCATTCAGTCTCCTTCACGATCTTTCACGAAGCCAATCACACAAGTTGATCAGTTTGTTTTCATTACCAGAAGAAAAATTGTCACTCCATCATTTTTGCTACTCTTAAGAAAGCTACGAAACACCAATGCGCAGTGAATTTTCGAAACAAAATTTCTCCATGGCAACACCACAAGAATTTTTATCCCAATAAACCCTAACAGCCCCCAATCGGCCCTCTCTCCTCACATGCTTGGCGAAGTTGATATCGTGTCGTTTCTCCGTCGTTATGTACGTGATGATCTGTCGCACCGTGTCCGGACGCTTCCTGAACGGAAAATACAGTAATCTACCGTAACCTTCCCAACCTACAATACCCACTCATCATGTAATGGCTCCATGAATATCTATTGCAATAGCTCCACCAGTAGTTTTTTTTTCTGATTCGAATGCAAGCTCTCTCCATTTTGCACACTCAGTCGATTGTAAGACAAACAGAAGAGTGCACAAAATGGAGATAGCACTATTCGAATCGGACATCAAAAGTAATCTACCGTACATTTTCTACAGTATCCTCTCCTTTCTATCTGGTCTCACTTAATGTATTCCTTGATGACTTTGCACACTCTATGCATGATCACACATGAGGAGTCGAGCACACGCAGAGATTCAACGGCAGAAGTGTAGGCCTGCGAGGGGATTAATTAATTAATTAATTAATATTGTCTATTTGACATGTGCATTGGTACGATGCATCAACTATTGAACCACTATGTTTTTAAATTATTTTTTTAAAGTTTTAATATATATTTTTTCTCTCGAAATGACTCTTTTCACTATCAGTAAAACCTATTTGGAAACTTGGCACACTCCTGTAACCGTAATCTCAAAGGAATGCAAGACAAAAAGGAAGATGAGACCGAAGTACTTTTTCCTTAACATGTATAAAATCAAACATATTTTTATGGTTAATTAAATAAATAAATAAATCTCCTCACATGCAGAATGGTGAATGTGGGAGTTCCGACATGAAGGAGACGGACGGATACAGCGTTGATTAGAGTAGAGACCAGACGATCCCTTAAATTGGGGTTACGTCATCACTAGGCAATCAATAGAATTATATTGGGCCGCTCTGAATCCGCCGTCTAATTAATCACACCAGGTGCATTACAATTTCGCTTGGTTCTCATAGGCCGTTTCTATCTAATCAGCCAATCATCCTTCCAGAAGCATGCAAAAAAATAATTTTAAACAAATCATAAATCGTACCTTCCATAGTGATTCTGTCTATCGAGACAGAATCTGAGCAGTTCCACAGTCTTTCTTGTCCTCGGATAATCTTCGATCGTGATTTGGTAGATCTGAAAGCGTTGATCCGCACTCTGACACATATTCTTTACAACAGGGACCACATGAGTATCGCTAATATCATTATTTTGCCCATTTGCATTTGACCCATACTTTCTACTGCCAACTAATGAACATTCTTCAGCCATATTTCTTAAACAAAGTCGTTAGAACATGAATCATGCGAGGGTGTGTCAGTTTAGAACTGGTCGTTTTAGACCTCTCTCAAAAAGTGCCGTGAAGATCCACATTTGAGTTGGTCGTTTTAGAACTGAATGGGGATCCTAAAAAAAATACATGATTATTTTAGAATCGGTAATTTTAGAACTGGTCATTTTAGAACTCTTGCAAAAAGTGATGTAGAGCTCCATATTTGAGTCGGTCGTTTTAGAACGGAATGGGGATCCATGACACATGATCATTTTAGAAGTAGTCGTTTTAGAACTGGTCATTTTAGAACTCTTTTTGAACTTTGGGAGAGTTCTAAAACGACCAGTTCTAAAACGACCACTTCTAAAATGATAGTGTGTTAAGAATCCCCGTTCAGTTCTAAAGCGACCAACTCAAATTTGGAGCTCAACATCACTTTTAGCCAGAGTTCTAAAATGACACACCCTCGAATCATGCGAGTAGTTTTAGTGTGAAGTATTATTGTTGTGTATCTATGTAGACCGGATTATTACAACGTATTGAATCAGACCTAACCCATCGCTTCAAATTCACTTTCGGAAACACGTAACACGCTGGTGATAGAGATTTGGATTTTACTAAAAGAAGTAAACTATCAATCGCACATGCTCTAACCCGCTGTCTCAAATCATTTTCATGCAACATGAAACGCACTGGTTCATCATTTCTTGATAATTCCATCACTCCAACTTTGCGAATGACTCACCTTTCCCGCCAATCGATCGATCGTCATTTTCTCCACGAGTTCATCGATGTCCACGAGGACGTCGATGCGCTTGCGGTCGGGGAATCTGAAGACAATGACGTCGTGTCATGAACACTATTCGGTGCTAACTATTCCAAACAATCCATTTCTTCACTCCATCTACTAGGCATGTGGCCCTAAAAATAATGTTTTGCTTGAACCAAGCATATTTTACAGTAGAGATGTCGTTTCGGTGCGGGCTCTCTCCATTGGGCACATTCTTTGCCGGCCGGGCAAGATAGTGTGCGGAACAGAGAGAGCTGAGAACCATAATGACGTCACCATTTCACAGTATTATCATAACTTCCTTTGCCCTCACCTTGCTTCCTCCTCATCCAACTCCAGATCATATCTCGCATTGACTTCCGTCACTACATCTGACTTCGTCCATGGCCAATTAGTGGCGAACCAAGCAAGAAACATCTTCAGATCACGAAGATTCTGAACGAAAGAGAGATCAAAGATCAGATTTGCATAATACAGTGAGAAGCCAACTACAAGAGAGATCAAAGATCAGATTTGCATAATACAGTGAGAAACCTACTACAGTGCACCCAATCCTTACTCAACATGCAACACTTCGTTAATACTTTCAATATATTTTTGATTGTATGAGAAATGCAAATCAACAATTGTTGAGGAAGCACACATACGAGTGAAAAATAAATCATGAAACTCATAACCACAGACTCAGATTTCAACATGCATCCTCAATCCGTCTGCAATTATTCTTGTTCGAATGAATTGCTCTGCGATTATCTATTCATGATGCAACCAATTCCATACCATCGACTCCTCTCTACTGTTGCCTTTTGGAATGACTGCACTCTCTATTTTGCACACTATTTCGTCGGTCAGATGCACGAGATAGTGTGCAGAATGGAGAGAGCGACTATTCTATCCCTCGTTACTCCTCACCTTCTGCATTCCACTGTAGATATCGCAATCAGTCACAATCATCACCGATTCTTCCACTATATTCTGTGCTCGTTTCTTGCTCACTGCGAAGGCAGGGACGTGTGAAAGACCCCAGAGAAGAGATGAACCACGGTTACTGTAAGAGAGAGGGAGGGGTACTGTAGGCGGATACCGTAGTCTATCGATCTATTGGACAGTGAGCAAGGTAGATGCTAATTCTGGAAAGAAAAACGTTGAGAAAGGTTTAATTTTTTTATACTCTGATCCATCATCGAAGGATTGGAATTTGCCCGTCTTGTTTTCTCAAATCAACCCCTTGCAACATGAAACATGCGAGGTTATCAATGCTACTGGCATCATTGTGTATTCTACCGTCCGCCAATTCGGCCACCATCTCCTATTATTCAGCTACCGTAACCCTCCCCATATACAGTATCTACTCACAGATCCTCATACAGTCTCCGTATCCTCTTCAACAGCATCCTCTCCTCTCCTCTTCTTCTGCTCTGTCTCTCTTCCTCATCCACTCCCATCGATAGACTCAGCCCTTCCTGGTATTCAGAATAATTATTTATTTATTTTTATTTATTGAATAAGAATATCTTGACAATATTTTTCAATAGGCTCAAATCGTCTCGGAAGCAACTCTACCACCACATTCCCATCATTGATCAGAACTACCGTAACACCATAATGTCACCGTATCCCTTCCAACCATGGCTACTGCATCGTTTCGAAGTTCGGCTCTCTCCATTCTGCACACTCCCTTGTTTCACCGATTGACGAGTGAGTGTGCATAATCGAGAGAGCCAAACACGAATTTATATCCCTACGGTACTCGCTCAATCATGACTACTGTATTCCTACCTTACCATTTCCTCCATCGGTGGTGCTCTCGTTCTGTAGATGCTCTCATCTTCTTCTCTGTACGTGGAGAAGGAGGGACTACGTCGTTCCCGTCGTTCGGTTGTGTCTGGAAGAGATCAAAGATCATAGATCAGAGTTTAAAGATCAAAGATAAACTTCCTCACCAATCATTTCCTTCATGATGGCGTATGCTACTTCGAGTGTCTGAGTGATGATTTTGTAGATGGGCTTGATAGTGACCTGGAAGAGTGGAGAGTTAGTGTTTCATTCCCAGAGCAAGCTACTATGCTTCGAAAAGATCGCAATGTTGGCTCGGTACTGAAGCTAAAAAAAATTCTCAACAAATACTCAAATACTACACGATATCAACATGAGCGGGCGATTGCTGTTTCGAGATTAGCACAAATACCCTCGTTTCGGATGATAGATATTGCTAGGTAATCATTGATGTTTAAAAAAAACAATACGCACATAAGGGAGTAGTCTGGCCCTGCACTCCAACCGGAATGCCCTTCCCTCCATCGATTCTCGCTCTTCCTTGGAGAGGAAGAGACGGAGCAACTGAAAATGAACGAGTGTATTATTTTTTGTGCTTACAAAACCCCTCATCAACTGATTTCAAATGTTCATCCGCGAAATCTATTGACATCTGTAACGGGAAACCCACTAGGTCCAAAATCCGAAAACAGAACAGTTTCTTCCTTGGTTGATTTCTGTTTTTAACCTCTTACAAAATGTCTACAAATTGTTTAGCGACCGCCTCACTAATAGTGAGTCACTTTATTAGCACATGTGGCAGAAATCTGACAGGGAGAAATCCATACCCAGCTTGATTTCGCCCATTAAAAGAGAATTCGGTCAATTAATAAAATCTACAGTACCTCATCCAACACGAGGTGCACATTCCACAGTGTGTTCATCGCGATCTGAAATTGACTACTGTAATTCTATAATTCACTAATAAAACCATTCCTTGATCATCCAACCGTGCTCGCTACCGTACCTCGGTGTACTCCACCAATCCCATGGGCAATTTCGTCGCGAGATCCGCCATTTGGTGCGCCCAGTGGTTGAGGCGAGGCTGCATCCAATCACGCATTAGCTGACTGGAATAAATATTGCACTATCTCTTATAAAGTCAGAATGTCTCTCTGTCTGTTCGTTCGTCCGTCTGTGTGTGTGTCACACTTTTCAAACCTCAATAACTCGCTTTCTAGGCATCGCCCGAGGACAAGTCCTTGACCAATCGAACCACCGTAAACTCCTTTTTCAAAATCGATAAACATTTCATCATCATTACGAAATATTTCATCATCATTACGAAATATTTCATACGGTACCTAATAGATACCGTAACCCGCCTACAGTACCCAATCGATACCGTAACCCGGCTATAGTACCCAATCACTACCGTAACCCGGCTACAGTACCCAATCACTACCGTAACCGGCTACAGTACCCAATCACTACCGTAACCCGGCTACAGTACCCAATCGCTACCGTAACCCGGCTACAGTACCCAATCACTACCGTAACCCGCCTACAGTACCCAATCGCTAACCCGGCTTCTTTCTCCGGCATGGGATCCACATGGGTCTTGGACCAGTACATGCCAAATGAAAAGTCATTCCAAAATTTGGACTGAACCTCACATTTGATCCATGCCAAACCTATTTTCTTTCCCCGGCATGGGATCCACATGGGTCCTGGACCAGTATATGCCAAATGAAATTCATTCCAAAATTTGGACTGAACCTCACATTTGATCCATGCCAAACCTATTTTCTTTCCCCGGCATGGGATCCACATGGGTCCTGGACCAGTACATGCCAAATGAAAAGTCATTCCAAAATTTGGACTGAACCTCACATTTGATCCATGCCAAACCTATTTTCTTTCCCCGGCATGGGATCCACATGAGTCTTGGACCAGTACATGCCAAATGAAAAGTCATTCCAAAATTTGGACTGAACCTCACATTTGATCCATGCCAAACCTATTTTCTTTCCCCGGCATGGGATCCACATGGGTCCTGGACCAGTACATGCCAAATGAAAAGTCATTCCAAAATTTGGACTGAACCTCACATTTGATCCATGCCAAACCTATTTTCTTTCCCCGGCATGGGATCCACATGGGTCCTGGACCAGTACATGCCAAATGAAAAGTCATTCCAAAATTTGGACTGAACCTCACATTTGATCCATGCCAAACCTATTTTCTTTCCCCGGCATGGGATCCACATGGGTCCTGGACCAGTACATGCCAAATGAAAAGTCATTCCAAAATTTGGACTGAACCTCACATTTGATCCATGCCAAACCTATTTTCTTTCCCCGGCATGGGATCCACATGGGTCCTGGACCAGTATATGCCAAATGAAATTCATTCCAAAATTTGGACTGAACCTCACATTTGATCCATGCCAAACCTATTTTCTTTCCCCGGCATAGGAACCATATATCATTGGACTTGAATTTGAAAGTTATTTTAAAATTTGGACATGACATCTGCCTTGGAAAAAATGCGTGTTTGTTTCATTTGCCTATGCTCCGGCCATACCGTTGTGAAAAACTCGTGAGGCTGAGAGCGTGGAGGAAAAGGTGCGATGTAGCCACGGAGCGAAGCGGAGTGGCTACATCGCAACTTTTTGGAGCGCTCGAAGCCTCACGAGCTTTTTGCAACGGTATACGCCCCACTCGCAAGCAAGCAGTGTTTGGCTAATGTGTATAGCAGCCTAACGTTACTAACATAAACGAAATTTTGTGATTTTGCCTATGGTTTGGCCATACCGTTGTGAAAAGCTCGTGAGGCTGAGAGCGTGGAGGAAAAGTTGCGATGTAGCCACTCCGCTTCGCTCCGTGGCTACATCGCAACTTTTCCGGAGCGCTCGAAGCCTCACGAGCTTTTTGCAACGGTATACGCCCCACTCGCAAGCAAGTGGTGCATGGTTAACCTTTGCTTAAGACCCGGCGTACAACGTTTATTGAAAATATGTAAATTATTTTTACTTTTACAGTGAGCTGTGAACGAGGAATTGATTTTCCAAACTCATCGAGACAGGTAAATAAATTCTGCAGCGGCAAATCAACGGGAAGGTACAGGCACAAACCGCATACTAATGAGATTGTCGAGAAAAAAACAATTGATTTGTTCAAGGAAGCTGGATTGCTTTACAATCAGTGAAATAGGACAATACTACCAACCGAAGCGGCAAATTGATAGGGTGTAATTCTCAGGTTAATTCACCTCAAAATTATTTTAATTATTTATAATCTTGAGAGCTTTTATAAATGCGGCATTAAAAATTTTTCCAGAGATGATCGATGCAAGCAGAAGTGTTTATCGATAGCTGCATCGAAAAACCGGCGGGATCCGTAAAATAATGCAAAACCTCGATGTTGAAAAAAGTTTTCTTTTGTTCTCTTTCACCGAACATGAATCTGATATCGCTGAGTAACCGACACCGCTCCACTATACCACCACGTGTGATATCAAACTCGTAGGGTGAAATTCCCCGTTTGATTTCTCCAGGCAATTTTTATTTTTTCACCTTCTTTTTACAATACAAATATTCATTGAAAAATTATTACTCACACAAGGATATCCCTGGCGTACTCCTGACACTGGAGGGGAGAGGCGAATGAATCACGAGGGAGATAACGGAAGATGAGACAGTCCGAACCCTGAGGATTACGGTAGAGTTGGAATACAAATTTTCGGATCGATATACCGAAAGCACGTTTTAAAAAATTATAATAAGTAGTTACTAATGTCGTTCGATCGAATAATAGATCTCTACATTTTGCGCACTCTTGTTTTTTCTCTGGCCTGCGATGGAGTGTGCAGAATGGAGAGAGCGCTATTCCCGCACCGCAAGTGGCACCGAAAAAAAAAGATCTGACCAGAGGAATGGAGTCGATAGTGGATCCGGGTTTGTATCGAGGTCGATCTTGTGTGAACTGAAAGATAATCGATAAATCGATAATCGGGTAGGTCAACGAACCTTGACCGAGAAGGGATTGGGCAGTTTAGCCTCTCGAAGGTCTTTCTTCAGTGGTTCAGTCATTATCACTCAGTCCTCACGATTTCTAAATTTCTCTAACTTTTCGCCTGGTGATTCGAGGTTTTTGGGGTGCGATATTCATTCATCTGGTTGAGAACCATTCAATCTCATTCTCTTCGAAGAAATAACGAACACTTTATCACATCTCTTCTATACACCAGATTAGTATCAATAACCCAACAATTCAATAATAGCCCTATTACATCATGATGACGCAATCCCTATATCATCATTCCTCTCGTCTTTCTATCTGCTCCTCTCTGTCTGAACTTGTTCTTCTTCCTCTCCTGCAATTGTCTCTTCCTCCCGTATATCCTCCCCTTGAATTGCCCGAGGGGGGCAGAGGAGGGCGGGGCTGCAGCTCCTCCTCTGGCTGCAGCTGCTGCATCTGTCGCACCCCCACCACGACCGGAAGTTGCTGCACCGGCTGAAGGCAATAATAGGTTCGACTTACGGCTTCATCCACTATTCATCCAATGAAGTGAGATTTAAAAAATAGTAAACATCGAAAGAAGTAGAGATTTGAGAGAAATATCCTGGCGATGATGCCATTTCATCGATCCTCATAGGATATTTTTAAACCGCCCCATCAAATAGTAACTCTCTCCATTCAGCACACTATCTCGCATAAAGAGTGCGCCGTATGGAGGGGGGGGGGCACAGTATTTAGAAATCAACGCGCCCCATGCAAGAACGGTCTTTGTTTCAACATACGTACCAAAAACTTTCGCATCACCAAAAACCAATTATAATATTGAAACAATAAATCGCTGACCCATATTCATCATGGCTACTCCATTCTTGCAAAAAATGGTCGATCGTGAGGCTCGAACCACTGATATAGCGGACTTCGGTCAGCCACTATAACCACTAGAACACTATCTGATCGGTAATCCCGGTCTCTCCTCCTCTGGTGGATCTTCCTCCTCTTCTATTCTCCATCTTATTCTTCTCCTCTTCTTTCGCCTTCTCTCCATCAGATGAGGCCACGTCATTCATTGAAAAATAAAAATAAAACCTCCTGACAATCTACAGTTTCAGCCATTCATTAGAACATCTTCCGCTTTCTCGATCACAATAAATTGCGGGTCAATATCTCAGCAAAACTCAAAGCTGGCAACAACGAAAAACATCCTGTCAAACTACAGTTTCAACCGTTGATCTCCCCTCCTCTAGAATTCGTCCCTCAACTCACATTATTGGATCGGTCTTGAACGCCTTCTCTTCATAATCATCATCATACTCATCATTGTACAAATCCTCGTCTCTCTCGTCAGTTTCATACTTGAATCGATCGTAGAAAGGTCGAATTGAGGCCTGAGGGGATCGATATTAGCAACTACAGTACTCCCTCCTCCTCTCATTAACGTACCTTTGCCGAAGTACGGTACTTGTCTGCTGTTGCGTGCCTGAAATCGATTTATTAAATGTGTTTCTACTCAAGTCCAATTTACTCGACTACAATAGGTGATCGTGCATCAGAATACTTAGAATAATTAGTAATTGATTGTGTGAACCATGCTCGCAGAACTCTGGTTCACAACCGACGATTGCTATCTTATCGCACGTGTGATCCCGAAATTAAAATTGCATGATAAAATAAGATAAAAACTGACATTTTGCTTCCTTTCATCTCCACCAATTTCTCATTCTGCATTCCGAATGCTTCATCTTCTCCATGCGCCCTCACTTTCATTCTTTCCAGTGAATCGCGAATGGAGGAAAGAGCGAGAGATGAAGCTGCTAGAGACAAAGCGAGAGAGGATCTGAAGAAAAGCCAGATACAACTAAAACACGCATGCTACTCATTCCCCTCATTTATCTGCCATGTTTGTAATATTATTTTATTCAAGTATTCGATGAATTGAAGAAATTAAAATTAATGAATTGAAGGAATTAATAAAAATTAATTGATCAGTTAACGATTTTCAAATGCCCTCGAAACCTGAAAGCAACGGTTAGAGGAAATATGCAACCAGTCAAAACGAGTTATTTTGCCAAACATAACTGCGCATCTCATTATTGTTGCCGGATGGACTATCTCCATTCTGCACACTATCAACGAGAGAGTGTGCAGAATGGAGAGGGCTGCTATTCGACCCACATCACTACCTCCCATCATCCGCAATAGAACTGACAAATGCGGGAATTTTTTTGACCACGGCGACAGAGTGGGGTTGCTGTATCAGGAATGCTCGCGAATTTATAATACCCGCGAAACCAGAAAGTGACTGTGTGAAATTCTTTCTCGAAAGAATCGTGGAAAACATTGAAGGGTTTGACAGTCGACCATTTTGATGCAATCATGAATCCAGAAACCAAGTCATAAAAAAAATTCAAATTCACTTATCCGTGTCCTCCTCATTCAGTTCCTCTGCCTTCTTCTGCACTGGAGCGAGAGAGAAAACGCCCTGAGAAGGATTACGATATGTGCTTGGGTTACTGTAACTGATAAATACAGTACGCTACTAGTTCCGATAGTAGCTCTCTCCATTCTGCACATTACTCGCAAAATCTCAGACGAGTAAGTGTGCAGAATGGAGAGCGTAGTACGGTACCTTGAACAGATTACTCCCGTCTTCCTCCTTCTTCTCCTCTTTCTTCACTTCACTCGAAGAAGGAGATGAGGATGATTGGACAACAGCGAGGAGATCGCAATCTGAGATTAATTAATTTTAAAATCCGGAAAATCGCTCTCAAAATTTAATGATACTAATGTGGTGTTAAAATCCTGGAAAAGTAAATGGAAAAGTAAAAAGTTGTGTTAATTTCTCGATCTGGAAAAGTAAATGGAAAAGTAAAAAGTTTTGCGTGCTAGAAAATCTCACAACGATTAGCTTATAAAAATTTAAGATTACGGTAGAAAAACTGGGCGTTTTGCCAAGTTTTGCCAAGTCCATCTATTTTTGAAGATTTCAAGTAAAACCTTTTCAAATTATATTTATTATTAATTATTTTATTTAATATTAGCGATATTCCATGGGCAGATGCTGCCTCGTTGTTTACCCAGCTATTCCATTCATTTGCTGTTATTCTTTGACGCATTTGAGTCGATATTAGCTACCACTGCTGTCCCACCCTTGTCGTTTCTTTCACGCTTCTTCCGCTTTCAGTGATCTCTTCGTGACATCGACGCAATGAGCTTTCAACGATCACTGATTGTACTCTCCTCATAATAAGGTCAGTCTGCTCATCAATTGGCTTCTAAACTGTACACTAGTCCTACTTTCTTCTGCGTTTCGTGCACAGACGCTTTCATTTAATAAATAGCCATTACATGTACGTTCTCTATCGATTTTGGCGTCATCTACCTTGCACAAAACGGCACCAATAGCGTATTGTCTTTGCTCGATAGCTTCTAATGATCCTGCTTTCAGCTGCATCGTCGAGTGGCGTTTCAATTGAGTGAGGAGGAGCAGATATCATCACTCCCCGATTGTAGTGCACTCATAATAAGGTCAGTCTGCTCATCAATTGGCTTCTAAACTGTACACTAGTCCTACTTTCTTCTGCGTTTCGTGCACAGACGCTTTCATTTAATAAATAGCCATTACATGTACGTTCTCTATCGATGTTGGCGTCATCTACCTTGCACAAAACGGCACCAATAGCGTATTGTCTTTGCTCGATAGCTTCTAATGATCCTGCTTTCAGCTGCATCGTCGAGTGGCGTTTCAATTGAGTGAGGAGGAGCAGATATCATCACTCCCCGATTGTAGTGCACTCATAATAAGGTCAGTCTGCTCATCAATCGGCTTCTAAACTGTACACTAGTCCTACTTTCTTCTGCGTTTCGTGCACAGACGCTTTCATTTAATAAATAGCCATTACATGTACGTTCTCTATCGATGTTGGCGTCATCTACCTTGCACAAAACGGCACCAATAGCGTATTGTCTTTGCTCGATAGCTTCTAATGAACCTGCTTTCAGCTGCATCTTCGAGTGGCGTTTCAATTGAGTGAGAAGGAGGAGATATCATCACTCCCCGATTGTAGTGCACTCATAATAAGGTCAGTCTGCTCATCAATTGGCTTCTAAACTGTACACTAGTCCTACTTTCTTCTGCGTTTCGTGCACAGACGCTTTCATTTAATAAATAGCCATTACATGTACGTTCTCTATCGATTTTGGCGTCGTCTACCTTGCACAAAATAGCGTATTGTCTCTGCTCGATAGCTTCTAATGAACCTGCTTTCAGCTGCATCGTCGAGTGGCGTTTCAATTGAGTGAGAAGGAGGAGATATCATCACTCCCCGATTGTAGTGCACTCATATTAAGGTCAGTCTGCTCATCAATTGGCTTCTAAACTGTACACTAGTCCTACTTTCTTCTGCGTTTCGTGCACAGACGCTTTCATTTAATAAATAGCCATTACATGTACGTTCTCTATCGATTTTGGCGTCATCTACCTTGCACAAAACGGCACCAATAGCGTATTGTCTTTGCTCGATAGCTTCTAATGTCTATCTTGCATTTTTTTCTGAAATTCTATCACTGTAATTGGGCTATTTATTTGTTTTGGAAATTATAGACCCTGATATAATATAAAATGATGTGAAACAAGCAATTATGTAGCCATTCTGTATATATAATAGTTTCTAATAGTTCCTTTCAGGATCGAGAAAGATAAATGGCGCTCAATCGATTGAGGATTCTATCTGCTATTGCCATTGTGATAAGACGAAGAATTTCAATCGCTAAGTATCTTGCCGATCAACGTCGTCGATTGAAAGAAAAAGCAGATCAACGTAAAGAGCGTATTGCTAGATTTAAGGAAACATATGATGAATTTAGATCTATCCCTGATGTTTTTGTTAAATTGACTCGGTTTTCTATTTCGCAATTTGATTTTCTTCTCAGTAGTATTTCGCCACTTCGTTCTTCTAAAATTTACTTTAACACTTTATCGGATGATCACTTAATGTTTGTGTTTTTGCTATATTCATCTGGTGGTAGTTCTCTCCGTTTTTTGTCCTCCTTTCTAGACATCAATCTTTGTATCTGTAGTAAGTTGCTCCGGCTTGTTTCGAATAGTATAATTACTAAGTTATCGTCTCAAATTTCTTTGCCTAGTTCTCGTGTAGAGTGGCTTAATATTAGACAACAGTTTATCACGTCGTACCAATATCCCTGTTTCGGTGCAATCGACGGTTGTCATATTTCAATAGTTGCTCCTCCTAATAGTGGTAGTTTATATTTTAATTACAAGAAATACTTTTCAATTGTTTTGATGGCCGTTGTCGATAGTAATTTCAAATTCTTGTTTATTGATTGCGGCGCCCCCGGGCGTCTTCATGATTCCACCATTTTTGAAAATACCTCATTTGCCCATTCGATGTACTCAAATAATCTACTTCTCCCACCTCCACTTATTCCACTTAATGGATCTAACTCTATTCATTCACATTTTCTCGCTGACGGGGCTTTCAAATCTTCCATTTATATTGTTAAACCTTACCGTTCACCCAATTCATTAGACCAGAAAACCTATAATTATCGTGTTTCCCGAGCTAGGAGAGTTGTTGAGAACGCTTTTGGCCTGATAAAATCCCGGTTTCGTGTTCTACAAAGGCCCTTAGATCTAGATATTGAATTCGTGCCCAAATTTGTTCATTCTCTCTGTATTTTACATAATTACCTAATTGTAACCCCTGTTGTTTCTCTAGTTCCCGTTAAAACATCTCGTTGTAATTTCAACCCTGACTCTCGTAAACTACTTATCAAAAGAATTTGTATATTCTCCGTAATGAATGAATGAAGTAATTCACATAACATTGTTATTTTTTGCACATATTTATTGTCAGGATTTATTTAACAAATGCAGTTAAAAGACGAACACAATTCGCATAACGTCATTTAGTGTGGAAAACAAGAAACCTAGTCTGATCAAACAGCAACACACTATTGTTAACAACACACGAGGCTATGGCATAAACTAATGACATGTCACTGCAGATAACTATAAGGATCGTAAGGGTTGTAGGGTGGTGCATTTGAATTGGACGGCCCTGCCTGCGAATTGGGAGGGTGAAGCACGTGAGAGGAAGGAACATTACCGAATGGGGGGTGTGGGTAATGAGGGTACATCATAGGAACAGAATGTGGATAAGGGAAATTTGACAATGAAGGATTCGGATTGTTGTATTTCCTCTCTACACTTGACAGGTACATGAATATATCATCTGTGGCGTTGGAACGGAAATGAGGGGGGATATTGGACAAAGTCTTATCTATTTTCAACTTCAACTCTAGATTTTTCTCAGATGTCATCAGTCTCAGATTTGGTCAGGATATTCATTAACGATTCCATTTGACTCTCTCCGTCTCGAATAATCTTCTCCAAATCCAATTCAGTCTTCTTTCTCTTCTTTGGTTGATAACGACCGGCCATGCTCACTTTTCCCTTCTCCATCGTCCATTTTCCAGTCGCAGACACTGAAAGAGAAATATCTCTTTTCAAAGATTACATCGCGCAGATGCGCTAACATTATCAGCGACATTTACGGAAATAGAGAAAGTGAAAAGAGGTTTCTGGATGTTTCTGGATGGTCAAAAAATTAGTAAAGTGCTGATAATTTGATGCCTTTTAGAAATAATCGACGATAAAATAAATACATTAACAAACTGACGTAATTTTCTGCTGTTCTCTGACAACTTCTTTGTCAAACTTGGAGTTCCTGGTGGAGTCACTTCGACAATAATTTCTTCTTCATCAATCAAATCATCCATATAATCAATCTCTTCTTGTGCCGGTGGTGCAGCACTGGTTGATCTTGATCTGGAAAGGATATCGTGATAAATCCTATAAGTTTTTCGTTGAGACTCTCATTTAAACTTATATTTTGAAAGATGTGAAAAAAAAATACAAAAAGAACTAACGTGCTCAGTGCCGATTTCTCTGCTTTCCCAAGAAAGGCCAACTCGTCTCCATAGAGAAAAGGCTCTTTCGGATATCCAGCCTCGTCTCCGCTTTTTGCACTATTTTTTTCTCTTCTATCCGATCGATACAATCGAACGATGCTCAACCACAGTTTGTGAGCCGCGCCCTCTGAATCATCACGTTCATTCGGTTTATAATGTAAAAAAAAAAGAATTTACCATCCATGAAGTTTTCTTGTTCAAATGAAGCGAATGCGTAGGCGCGTGAAGAAGCATTTTTATAATTCTTGTTTGATGTATCCCAAAGAAACGGTTTTTCTTCTACAAACTGGCACAACTTGACTATTAGAAACGTCGAGTCCTTCTCTGTTACAATCTCGACATCAGAGTCATCATTCAATTCTTCACTTCGTTTTCTCTTCGATTGCTGAAAGCAAGATCATTATTGAGATAATTCAATACGCTATAAATGAAGGTACACTGCAAGACTGTAAGGTAGATCATGCCGAAATCAATAAAAAAAAAAGTCCATAGAATAGCTATTTAGTAAGAAAGCGCCTGTGTACGAAACGAAGAAGAAAGTAGGAGTAGTGCACAGTTTAGAAGACAAATAATGATTATACTGACCTTTTTCGGAGTGCTCATTTTGATATTGTTGATATCTCCTCCTTCTCACTCAATTGAAACGCCACTCGAAGATGCAGCTGAAAGCAGGATCATTAGAAGCTATCGAGCAGAGACAATACGCTATTTTGTGCAAGGTAGATGACGCCAAAATCGATAGAGAACGTATATGTAATGGCTATTTATTAAATGAAAGCGTCTGTGCACGAAACGCAGAAGAAAGTAGGACTAGTGCACAGTTTAGAAGCCAATTGATGAGCAGACTGACCTTATTATGAGTGCACTACAATCGGGGAGTGATGATATCTCCTCCTTCTCACTCAATTGAAACGCCACTCGAAGATGCAGCTGAAAGCAGGTTCATTAGAAGCTATCGAGCAAAGACAATACGCTATTGGTGCCGTTTTGTGCAAGGTAGATGACGCCAAAATCGATAGAGAACGTACATGTAATGTCTATTTATTAAATGAAAGCGTCTGTGCACGAAACGCAGAAGAAAGTAGGACTAGTGCACAGTTTAGAAGCCAATTGATGAGCAGACTGACCTTATTATGAGGAGAGTACAATCAGTGATCGTTGAAAGCTCATTGCATCGATGTCACGAAGAGATCACTGAAAGCGGAAGAAGCGTGAAAGAAACGACAAGGGTGGGACAGCAGTGGTAGCTAATATCGACTCAAATGCGTCAAAGAATAACAGCAAACGAATGGAATAGCTGAGTAAACAACGAGGCAGCATCTGCCCATGGAATATCGCTAATATTAAATAAAATAATTAATAATAAATATAATTTGAAAAGGTTTTACTTGAAATCTTCAAAAATAGATGGACTTGGCAAAACTTGGCAAAACGCCCAGTTTTTCTACCGTAATCTTAAATTTTTAAAAGCTAATCGTTGTGAGATTTTCTAGCACGCAAAACTTTTTACTTTTCCATTTACTTTTCCAGATCGAGAAATTAACACAACTTTTTACTTTTCCATTTACTTTTCCAGGATTTTAACACCACATAAAGCGGATTTCATAAAGAAAAAACGAATAAGCAATGTCAAACAGGAAAAGTAGAAAAAATCCCAATTGTTAATAAACCCGGCGGACACACGCTTCTAATGGTCTACAACTTTCCTAATTTCAGCAACGTTTCAATCTTTCCAGGATTTTCGCTACAAAAAAATTCTCCTTCCATCTGACTCCGACTCACCCTCATGGTGGAATGTGATGTGTGATCTGACTGCACTAATCGTCTCTTCCATCTCAATTCTTCTCCTTCCTCCTCTTTTTCCTCCTCAAATCTCGCACCTCGCCTACAGACGACGCAACCGAGCAGGTACGCGCTCACTTAAAATATAAATCTTGATGGCATTAATATTATTGATGTTATCTATTAATAAATTAAGTGATAGCCAACTGATCGTCTGTGAATCACAGCAACCTTCTGCAACTGAATTGAGCGGCATTTGAACATGTACAGCAAAAGCAAAATTACTCAGCAAATCAACTATTATCGATAAATTTTGCAAGGCTTTGAAAAATTTATCACACACGTCTTTATTTCCATCTTTCACCCTCTTCCGGCAACCCCAATTCACCTGTCAATCATATCGATCGCCTCTGTCGCATCGTAGCCAATGTGACGGAGACACGCCTGGAATAATAGGGGAATCAATAGGGAGGAAAGATCAAAGATCAATCTAGTCGATGTCATAAAACTATCTCTGAAGTTAACGCAACTCAATAAATTGATTAGCAAAAATTCAACCCAGCGCGCACATGTTTCTTACGATCTACACCCCTCCGATTTTTTACATCATTTCAATCGTCGCCGTGTTCCTAAGTTAAAATAAATCCAAACTCACATGTATGTAGGGTGCGGATAGATGGGGGGAGGGGGGGAGGGAGATGGGCATCACTTCATCCAATGCCACTCCGCGAGGCATCGAAGACATCCACCCCAGATTCTGAAGCACGACTTTTCATAATCAAAATACTTTTTGGATGAACAAAGTGAGGAAAATAACTATCTCCCAGATGCATTCTGCAAGTTCACTGAAATTTGCAGCGCGAAACCAGCTAGGTCGTAATTCCTCGGAATAATATAATATTTCGCTGATCGAGTAAGTTTTGTTTTCTTGGACAATGGAAAACGATTGAGGACCGACCGACGCGCTCACTATACCACCAACTGGAGCAGCAAAATGACAGGCAGAAATCACCATTTTGATTGAACCTAGCATAACTATGATAAAAATTTTAATAAAGTAAATGACAAGACTACCGTACCTTGACCAATCCCAGTCTGCTCATATCCGCCAATGTCGCCTTCTCTTGCTTCGTCTGCACTGCCTCCAGGATCTGAATAATTGATCTTTGTATATAAGACCAAAGATCAAAGATCAAACGCCGCCAAACTCTGACCTTCTTCATATTTTCCTTCTTCCGTTGTCCATAATCTGCTTCAGACTGTATCGATCGTTGAGCATGTACACGAAACTGAGAGGGAGGGGCGGCTTATGGGATGCTGTATGACACTGTATCCGCATGATCTACCGTGCCTTTACAATCTACAGTATCCCCGACAAATATCGTATCCCCATCACCTACCGTACCTCTCGCTGCCTAGTAGATCAGTCACGTTGGCTGCTCGTTTTCCCGAATCGCGGCACTCAACAGATCGTGCACCAACTCGACTCAGAATTGTTCGAGTTGAGTGCGCAGACGGAACACTTTTCTGAATGGATTACGGTAACTATCAGGGTACGGTAAACGATGGAATACGATAAAGCGTGCTGCACTTTGAGTGAAACGTATGAAACCAATACAGAAACGGACTATTCCAACTTCGAGTGGCAATCAAAAAATAGCTGAAAAAAATAATTTAAATATACAAACTTGGCATCGTGAGGAGAGGCGAATGGTGCGAGCCAACGAGCGCAGCAAGGCAGATGGAGGATGGGACGAATCCTTTTCAGCCTGAAACAAACATCTAGGTCAAGCCCCGCCGTTTAGACGCGAGTTCTTGGTTTTCTGGTCCAGTTTGTTTATTTATTTATAAAAAAATTAGCTCGATATAGGTTTCAAGTACATGATAAGGTTACTGTAAGCCGTCGCGTCACCGACCATTCGGCAGCATTGAGAGCGACGTCCCTCACTCGATCGAAGACAGCGAGACGGAAGAAAAGAGCGAAGAACGAACCCTTAATAATTTAAATATTTATTCCTCTAACGGGGTACAAGTAATTCGGCAGGGAAATTATTGCTTTCATTAGTGAGGGAACGTTGAACTATTTCTTTAGTATATCCAAATATGAATTAAGTAGGTTGATAAGAGACTATGCGGTTAAGCTACTAGTTATGACATGTCAGCCCACAGCTATCTCCATTCAGCACACTATCTCGTTCAACTCATATGCGAAGGAGTGTGCTGAATAGAGAGCCAATCCGAAATACCCAAGTTACCTTGAGCAGTCGGAGAGAAGAGAGCACCTCTCCCTCCACAGCGAGAACGCGCAGACGGTCAATCTCGTACTGTCTGAAGAGATTTTTGAAAATATTAAAGAATGTTCATAATTTGAAGTAGCTTTGTCACTGAATGAGCTGTTTTTGGATCAAAACACCTCGCAAACAAACTTCAAACGCAATGCGAAACGAGCAGCTTGACGCAATTCAACCGAAGTTTGTGGCTCTCGTCGGCCATACCACATCGTCGAGCCAGTTCCTAATATCGTCCCGATCGGCCATCGTCGATGACGTCTTCGGCAGCATTAGAAGCCAGTCGATGAAGCAACTGAAGGCACGACATCAATTCCATAAACTGAACCAGAAAACTAACCATGAAGCCGCAATCCAGGGCGTAGAACCGAACACATCTTGGGGCAGTTCCCTTTGGTTGGTGGTGTCGCCACCCTAGAGCGGGTATTATCATAGGAGAAGAAAAGGAAAACGGACCTGCCGCGATTTCCACATCTTCCAGTAGTGAGGAGGCAAGAGAACCGGTGAAAATGTGTTTCAAAATTCGCGCAGGATTGTAAGAACAGGTTGAGGGAAATTTCTTACAGTATACAAAAATATGGAGTTGTGATCATGAGCTAAGTCAGATCTGTAAACGGCGAGGGCCCAGCCCAAAATACTATGCCATTGTTTTCATCGTTTTCATTGCGTTGGAGTTTTTTTTTACGTTGTTCAAAATATTTGAAAAATTTTTTTTTTTAATATTGTTCAAAATACCACAAATATGAGAATCGACACTTTACGATACTCCGCAGGGAATGAGTTTCAAGGTTCGTTTTTTTGACACCCGGATGATTTCGCAACCCATAAGAAAAAAGAAAACATGATCAAACTAGAAGAGTAATCTCACAATCTCTCAAAAAGTAGTGATACCAGATCGATCAGTTACTCTCTCCATTCTGCACACTCTCTCATTTCTCTAACCTACTGGAGCGCGCACAATATAGAGAGAGCTACTATTTATACGACAACACTATCGCACGGCATTCGAGAGAAAGAGAGAAATTGGCAATTTGCAAGCCAAAATTTGCCTTGTAACGGGAGTCAAAAAGCGTGGTCTTGTCACGAATGTTTTTGAATTCATTTTGGCGATAAAATGCCGTGTATCGATCGGTGCATCTCAAATGATTCGCTGATGTGGTGTTAAAATCTCGGAAAAGTAAACGGAAAAGTAAAAAGGGTGTTAATTTTTCGCTGGAAAAGTAAATGGAAAAGTAAAAAGATTTGAATTCCCACAATTCTGTATCTCGGTTCCCGGTAAAGTTAGCGACTTGAAAGTCGTTTTATAAGCTTTTTCGAACCTTATAACCTCTAGAACCGATTTTCAAGTCGCTAGCTGCAATGGGAACCGAGATACAGAAATTGCGGGAATTCAAATCTCAGTACTTTTCCGGCGCGAATTCAAATCTTTTTACTTTTCCATTTACTTTTCCAGGCAAAAATTAATACTCTTTTTTTATTTTTCCGTTTACTTTTCCAGGATTTTAACACCACATGATTCCCATGTCCAATAATACTTTATCTCCTCTTTGTACAATAAAAGTTCACAATCACGACAACTGCATACTATTCTGACACGAAAAGTCCCAGCTCTCCACTGGATAGCACATGCTGACAGGCAGGGACGGGGGCAGGGAGTGACTGGGCGAGCCGGGAGGTCCGGCGGCACCGGGAGGGTACGGTAGGAAGAGCGGCTGGTAGACTGAGGGTTCACTTTGAGCGCTGATCTTGTTACGGAGAATGCGCGAGATGGAGGAGACGGAGGGCAGAGAGAGCTTGTCAACGAGGCCTGGAATTGGGCATTTGGATCTGATTTTGGACTTGATTATGGAATTTATTTTGGAACTATTTTGGACTTAGGTGATCGAATCACAACGCTCTTTCACATGATCTCTCATCGGTAGGACAAGTATCTAAGAGAGCAAGCGAAATGAGGAGAGTCGTTCTTTACCGATCTACCTAAGAGCAGTAGTCATGTCGTTTCGGTTTTCGACTCTCTCCATTCTGCACACTCTCTCGTTTCTCTCTGACCGGCGATATTGTGTTCAGAATGGAGAAAGCTAGAACCGAAATCACTTCCCTAAAGCCCAGTGAGCTCTTACAAGAAGAGTTTCTGGATCGAATTTCTCTCCATTCGGCACACTTTTTTGTTTCTGAAACCGACTGAATAGTGTGCACAATGGATAGAGCAGTGAAATACAAGCTCAGTAATGTTGCACGAATTATGATGTCTCCATTTTGCACACTGTCTCATCAGTCAGAGAAATTAGTGAGTGTGCAAAATGGAGAGAGTAATATCCCATTTGTCATCCTCCATTGAAGAGAATTGAATACCTGATGACTCCAATCGCTCCCTTATCTCCCACGCGAAGAGGCCGGGCTCCCGAGCTTTGAGAGAACGGATGTAAGAGACCACCTGGAATACGGTAGGTTACTGTATTGTTAGTGTGACGGGTTACGGTATGTAAATGGATCACTGTAGGGATACGGTAGGCCTCGAGGAATAGTTCGGGCTAGATGATTTAGGGCAAGTAGTAGATAGAGGAGAAAGTTTAGCAGAATAGTTAGAATACGGTCGGCTAATGTAACTGGCTTCGGAGGATTTTTGTATTGCAAACGAAACAGCTGCTCGGAGGTCACTAGAATACTCTAATCGACAGAAGGAATGTAAGGAAGCGGTAGAGGAAGGTTTTGGTTATGATAGTGTTTTTTGCAAAGACGTGAAGGAAGAATTGTCGAATTGTCGCTCGCCCACGAATGTAATTGAAGGATGAAACATATCCGATTGGGCGCAACATTTTCCAATCACGCAAACTTTCCATTGAAATCGCGTTCTCTCGATCTACAGAGAACTGAGGTAGATCACTGAAATTCGGTGTGATCTACCTCATTTGATTCGAAGGATTGTGGTAGGTCAGTCAGATACATTATCTGGATAGGAGGTGCAAGTGCCAGATTTCGGAATCCTATCCAAGATTGCTAAAAGTACGGTAGCAATAGGTGTCCGGTATGAGTACTGGATGACTACGGAAAGAGTACGGCAGGACTACGGTATGTGCACTGTAGGAGTACGGTAGGATACGGTACCTGTGGTGTAGTGACACGCGGCTTGCTGCCTCCCACAGTTCCCGGATGCACCGAGCCACTCTCGTTGTACTGAATGATAATTGTTTTCCAAGGCCAAAAAGTGGGTCTCTCCATTCAGCACACTATCTTGCCGGTCAAACCAGCGTGATAGTGTGCACAATGGAGATAGCTATTATGCAATCATATCTACTGAATATTTTTCTTAAATAAGTCCAAATAAAGTCCAAGTCAAGATCGAATCAAGCTCGAGTCAAACCCAAGTCAAGTCCAAACCGATCTACCTTCGATAGAATCTTGGAGACGCAGCCGTGAGATACCTTGAGCTGCCGGGATATCTCGCACGGACGGAGTCCCTTCTGGAAAGGGGAGGAGTACGGTAGGATACGGTAAACGATGATTACGGTATGTCAAAGGGGCGCGGCATGAAGGGTACGGTAGGAGAAGATTAACATAGTTTGTTTGTTGTTGTTTTTTTCACTGGGATCCGCAACTGGATTGTCGCTCTTGCCCAGGAATGTAAAGGCGCGGTGAAACATAGTGTTCAGAGAGGTATTGCATCTTGTGATGCCGGATCGATTAGGACTCTCTCCATTCTGCACACTCTATCATATCTCGGACCGACGAGAGAGTGTGCTGAATAGAGAGTGAGAGCTATTCGATCCGGCATCATTAGAGTATGATAAGGGAAGGGGTACGGTAGAGAAAAAGAGAGCAATGAGCAATGAAATGATTATTTTCCGGAAAGATCGCGCTATCTATCATTGTCGATTTCCCACATGCCCACGAATGTAAAGGCGCGGTGAAACATATCGCGTTCAGAGCCGCATTCTCAAGCAGAATAAGCTTTGCGACAACATTACTTGCTCAATGTCTACGATAACCTGAAACTCCTAACGACAGTATGATCCCCTGACCAAGAATATCGACTACAGTAACCCAGATTCCGTAACCCCACGCCGATCTCACCTTGAACATCTCCACAATCGTCATTCTCATGTGCAGCGGTAGCGGCCTGCCATTGACGAAGTGGCCGCCCATCTGGTTCACCTCGCCCCTACCGTACCCCGCTCCTCCGGAGCCGGCGGACCCAACGGACCCGCCGGGTACCACGGTAGAATACGGTAGCTGCTGGGGGAAGGCGTGATGGGAATGGAAGAAAGCCTCGGGAGGCGCACACCAACTCGAGATCATTGCCGATTCGCGAGATTGACCGTATCGAGACTGGGAGAGGGAGGGGCGGCTTATCCCCAGCCCGCGCGGACCCCGAGGTATTCTTAGTCCCGCCCCCGAGGAAGAAAAACACTGGGGGATGGCAAACTGATGGCTATGACCTTAGTTGGCCTAAGGTCGCCTTAGATGACCTTAGATGCCCTTAGGCCTTAGCGTAGTGATCTACCATCATTTCGTGAAATTGTGGCAATCTTACTGACAGATTGCGCATGTTTGCATAGGATCATGCATCTAATGGGGTTAGGATGTCATTTCGGGCTTGGCTCTCTCCATTGTGCACTCTATCTCGCTGGTTAGAGAAACCAGAGGGTGTGCTGAATGGAGAGAGGCAGCCGAAACGACTTCACAGATCTGTCAGGGGCTACAGAAAAGAGGGAGAATACTGTAGGGTACGGTGAGTGATGGATCAGTATCCATTAACGGTACTTATATTTCATGAGGTCATCATGTCAAGCAGTTAGCGATTGTTGGCTGCCACATGGTGCGAGATGTGTTGATATTACGGTAAGATACGGTAGAGAACTGCTGATTGAGTGATAAATCTGACAAAACTGTTCCCATTCGCGATTAGAAGAGTTTGTAGAGAACTTGTGTTCAGGCAGTTTTCGATTCGGGGTGAAATACGGAATGATACGGTAGGCGATAGACCATTATTGACTACACTGATAATCGGTCAGTTCTGTTCTCATACTACTCAGTGTTTGTCCCGGTGCTAAGCCATCGTGGGTCTTTCGGCAACTCGTTACGGGGGATTTGCCACCAGTTCTTTATTCGGCTGCCGCTAGGAAGCGCAAATATCCGCTGCTCTCTCCATTCTGCACATTCTCTCGGCGGTCAGAGCGGCGAGGGAGTGTGCAGAATGGAGAGAGCTACTTTTCTCCTACACAAATACATACCGTTTCCGGTGGAGGACAAAGGAGTGGGGCGAAGTTGGTAAGACTGGGGAATTACAATAAAGATTGCCACGGTATTTTGAAGTTGGGAGGAAAATGCGATAGTAGTCAGATACACGTTCCAGTAGTGCTTTTCGCTCTCTCCATTCAGCACACTCTCTCATTTGTCAGAGAAACGAGAGAGTGTGTAGAATGGAGAGTGCCGAAAACCGAAATGACATCACAACTTTCCAGAGGAGGGAAGTAGTGCCGAACGCTCTCCATTCTGCACACTATCTCGCCGGACAGACAGAAGAGGGAGTGTGCAGAATGGAGAGAGCAAAAACCCGAACTACTTCTGCATCTACAGTGAGCAGAAGTAGTTCGTACCCGTCAATACTCCGAACATAGTCAGCTACTGTAAGCCTGGCCCAATACAGGTCGTTCTGATGAAGCATAATGAGAAAATTACACCAGATCAGGTTTGTTTGCCAATCATGATCTGACGAGTGATACACGTACAAAGTGTGCAGAATGGAGAGAGCAGCTGTTCTCTTCCTTTTGCGCACTATCTCGTCAGTTAGAGAAACGAGAGAACACACAATTGGGGGAGAGTTTTGAACAAAATTGTCGTAACGGAACCATTGCTACAGTAACCCAGTACTTGATTGTGATCGACGACAACAGTACCAAACTACAGTAACCAAAAATACCGTAACCCTGATCAACACGGTTGACTAAAGTGATCATGACCCAGTACTGTTCGCTCTAATAGTCTAGCAAGATCATCGAATTTTCGATCCGAAGATTCTCTGATCATCGAGAGTGTGCAGAATGGAGAGAGCGGCTCTACGTCAGCAGAAGGGATTGATCATTTCACCTGAAACATTTCCAATTCGTTCTCCTTCTCACTGACCGGTTGATTCACAGGACTGGTGAAAATGAGCAAAGAAGGACAATCGATGTGATCTATACTATTGTAGGAATGGGCTGAACTATCAGTAAAATCCCTTTTCGGGAGCAAATCTCGTCTTCTGAATTAGAGCCCAGAGATACATTTTCGAATCGTAAACTGAGCGATGTGATAGACCGTTAACTACGGTAGGTAAAGTGCGGGAAATATTTTGAACATCATTTCCGTGACAGACATTTTATGCTCCCCAAATAACCCCGTGACAATCCCAAATCCCCCCAGGCCCAAACGACACAATGGGAACAATGGGAAGCTTTTATCAGTCATCGTCAACATGAGTATCTTAGCAGACTACAACAACATTCAACTTCAAACGAGTCTTGACCTTCTTCTTCTTTTTCTTCGGCTTCTCCTCAACATGTCCATTCTCCTGCTCCTCCTCCACAACCTCCGATGTTCGCTTCTTCTTCTTCTGAAAACAATTTCCCATCACAATTACGCCGGCTTCATTCTCTAATGAGATATCATTCGATCCGATATCATTAGGTACTAGTGAGTTGTGATGTCATTTAGGTTTACAGCTCTCTCAATTATATACACTCGCAAGCAGGTCAGACAGACGAGAGAGTGTGCAGAATGGAGAGAGCTGTTAACCGAAACGACATCACTACTAGTGAGGGAATTACACCCGATCAGGCATGTTTGCCAGGGATGATCTGATGAGTGATACGCGCAGTGGTTAGTGTGCAGAATGGAGAGAACGGCTGCTCTCTCCATTCTGTACACTCCCTCGTCGTTGGGCATTGCTTGGAATTGATCAGGCACAAACACAGTGACCGGATGTTTGAGGGTGATGAGAACGATACAGTAATGGGTCAGGACAGGTCAGAAGACGCCTGATGAAACCCGACCTAATCTTTTAGTCGGGGGCGCTTTTGCTGGAGTACAGAGATTAGCGAGAACCGTAACATCTCATGTTTCGCCTTTTGCTGATTGCGACACGCAATTTAGAGATGCTATTTCGGTTTTGGCTCTCTCCATTCTGCACACTATGTCGCCGGACAGAGAAACGAGAGAGTGTGCAAAGTGGAGAGAGTTAATGTGCGATCAGCCATCACTAGCGTGCAATCTGATGAAGTTAGCCCCTCTAATTCTTCAGTTGTTACTAATTCGATAGAAGTTTGTGCAATATTTTATTTCGAAAATGATTCAGTTTTACACACGGATTAAATTGGAATGATCAAGCGTTGATTTCTTCAAACTGGTCGGTTGTTTTCCGCGTAATAAGAATTCTCCCGCTAGTACAGGCACACTCTAGTACACCACCATCAATGTAAGCACTGTGAAATAAGTGCTTTCCTTCATTCATTACAGAAATTCTTCTATTTGTCACATTTATTATATTTTTTCTTATATTTTAAAGCAAATTATATAATTTAAAAATTAAATAATAAAGACAAAATAATATGGGGAGAAGAATTAGAAACTACAGTATGCCACGCGAAAATGACTCATAGGAGCACTAGGTCCCAGCACGGCGAAATTTAAGTCGCATAACTACGGTAGCCAAAGTGCGTGCATTTTTCTTATTTTGCATTTAAAAACTTTTTATCGATTGCGCGCTTTATTTATGCTTTTTGTTGTATTATTTTGGTTCACAATAGACCCATAATTGATCCTTACAGCAACAGCGGCTCATACTTGACGGGAACATGTCGGAAGTTCCCGATTTCGTGCTCTATGAGCACGCAGTCGGTTACGCCCTGCTCAAAGTCAAGGAGTTCGAAGATGCAGCTCTCATCAGCTCCGAGGTTGGTGTTTCGCCCTCCTTTATTGTACTAAGTAGTGTTAGCAATACGACATGGTTTAGCGATGTCGCTACGCCTCCCTTTCCTGAAATTGCGAAGTATGGGGCAGGGGAAGGCGTAGCGATATCGCTGAACCGTATCGTATTGCTAACACAAGTATTGGAAGCGAAATGCATTTTTTAATGTCGATAATCATCCATTTGTTTCACAGGTCGAGACCGCCATCTCCAACGTCCAGAAGTTCACCGGAATCGTGAAGATGCACGCGTTTGAGCCCTTCAGGAACACGGAGAACGCCCTCGAGAACTGCAACGCCATCTCTGAGGGTCAGTTATTGCACTAGGCTACCTTTTCCACTCGCAATTTGTGACGAAATATTCGATTGAGTTGTTGACTAGCTTGTGTTAGCAACCGGCCGGATGACTGCTTTGCAATTGGCGTCGGCTTTATTGCCGGCGTCATTATACCAAATATAATTATAATAATTAACTCTTGCAGGAATTGCTCACTCCGATCTCGTCAACTTCCTCGAGGCCAATCTTCCCAAGAAGAAGAAGGTTTGTTTCTCGCTTTATTTATTTTCTCGTCATAAAAAGCGTATCGATTGCGTGGGTTGTCTATGGTGCCCGTTCCAGATCGTCGTCGGCATCTCCGACTCTCGCCTGTCCGGCTCCCTGCAGGAGCAGGTGCCCATCATCAAGCCCGTCTTCGGCGGCGTGAACACGGAGATCCTCAGAGGCTAGTAGTTCTCCGCTATTTCTATTTTAAAAAAATGTTACCGAACCAGATAATTATCGTTGTTTTCTGCAGGAATCCGCGTCCACTTCGAGCACCTCGCCCGTGAGCTGCCCCACCACTCGCTCAACAAGGCCAAGATCTCGCTCGGACACTCCTACTCGCGCGCCAAGGTTGGTTTAACGTTCACAATACATATTAGATCGTTTTCTGTAAGAGCTCGCACTTATTTTGATGTTCATTCATAAGGTTTCTGTTTACAGGTCAAGTTCGACGTCCACAGAGTGGACAACATGATCATCCAGTCGATCGCTCTGCTCGACATGCTCGATAAAGACATCAACCTCTTCGGAATGAGAATCCGCGAGTGGTAAGCTAGCTTACTCTTCTTCCTGTTCTCAAACGCTATTTATAAGCTAAATTGCCGCTTTTCAGGTACTCCTACCACTTCCCGGAGCTTTTCAAGGTCGTTCCTGATCAGTACAAGTACATTAAGTGCGCCGTCACCATCCTCGACAGGTAAAATTTATATATTTATTATTGTGTAAGTTATTTTATTTTAAAATTGCAGAAACAAGATTGCCGACGATGAGGAGATGAGCGCCAAGCTGGCTGCGATCGTCGACGGAGACGAGGACAAGGTCGCCGAGATCCTCGAGGCCGCCCGCACCTCGATGGGAATGGACATCTCCGACCTCGACCTCATGAACATTGAGAGGTGCGCAACTTCATTTCTCATCTTCTCTGTCTATTTCTCCTCAGCTACTCTCATCTTCTCTCCTCTGAATATTAGCCTATTTTAATATTTATTTAAATATAATACAATTAATTAAATAAATAATGCTTGCAGATTCGCTACTCGAGTCGCCTCTCTCTCCGAGTACCGCCAGCGCCTCCACGAGTACATCAAGGACAGAATGGGCGCTTGCGCTCCTTCTCTATGCGCCCTCATCGGAGAGCAGGTTAGCACAAAATATTTAAAAAATCATTTATTTTATGTTTTATTAGGGTGTCCCAAAAGTCTTGTCGCCGTTTTTCTTTTTATTATTTCAAGAGAACCGTAGGTCGCAATATCTCTCACTTGTTGTTAATAAGTGCAAGTACTCCTGCACTAATTTATTCGACTTCGATTAGATCATGAGATTGCCTAATGGTGAAACAATAATATAAAATGTATGTTTTTCGACCTTTTAAAATATTCATAAAACAGAGGCGGTTGACATTCCGAAGCCCAAACAAATACCATAGTAGTAGTAGGAATCAGACTTTTAAATGCAATTTTCGAACTAAAAATATCGCTTGAGAACTCAGAAATAATCAAGAATATGTGAAAATCATGACCATTTTTCAGGTCGATTTTTGAGTTATCTATTTTTACCCCCTTCGATTGCGCTCTAATGTTAATTTTTCAACTTTTTGATTTATTTGTAAATATTTTGATCGATTTCCGGAATCAAATTCGAAAATTTTTAGAATAATGTGTGGGAAATGGCAAGTTTCATAGTAATGATGCAATTCGAGAAGGGAAGTCGGAATGGTGCGCATATTGAGAATGGATCACTTCCTATTTATGGCAAACATTAAACTTATTTTTATCTATTCAAAAAAAGGAGAACGGATTTTTTGAACGAAAACTGAACGTGGGTGTTTTTAGTGTGGTCAGTTCTACATACCGTAGCTCCTCGGAATTGTAATGATTTCACTGGCTCAAGTATTGAAACAGAAGGTCAATAGTTAATTCATCAATCGCCGCTTAGCAGGATTCGATAAGGCTCTTACAGTTGAAAAAATATTTTTCAAAAAAAACGACAGGACTTTTGGGTCACCCCAATAATTATGCGGTTTCTCATTATTAGCATTCAGGTCGGTGCCCGTCTGATCTCTCACGCCGGATCTCTAACTAACCTCGCCAAGTACCCCGCCTCTACTGTACAAATCCTCGGTGCCGAGAAGGCTCTCTTCCGTGCCCTCAAGAGCAGAAGTGAGTCTGGTGGCCATGACCTTTGCATCGATTGGGAAAGCGATAGCGTGTCTTATCATGTCTCACTAGTGTGCATGTATCTAAAACATCGATGTATGGCAAATTCTCGGCGTTTAGCTTACATGCGATATTGATTAACTCCTCCCATACAAATAATGAGAAACCGCATAATTAAAACATTAAATAAATTATTAAATTTTTGGTCTTTATGATTGCTCCTGAAGTTAAGGTAGCTGACACTCGCTTATTTGAAAAATAGAGATTTAGACGTCGTTATTAGTAAATATTTTGATCTTCAGCCAACACTCCGAAATACGGACTTCTCTTCCATTCTTCATTCATCGGTCGGGCTTCCGCCAAGAATAAGGGAAGAATTTCTCGATTCATCGCTAACAAGTGCACGATTGCATCCAGAATCGATTGCTTCTCTGAGGTTGGTATACTTCCTTCACTATATTTATTTTTTTAAAATCTTGAATTAAATGTTTATATTCAACTGGATGCAAATCTGTGCTTGCTCAGGTCCCCGTCTCCACCTACGGAGAGTTCCTGAGGGAGCAGGTCGAGGAGAGACTGAAGTACTTCGAGACCGGACAAGTCCCCCAGAAGAACATCGACGTGATGAACAAGGCGCAGGTTAGTGGTTGGGGGAAATAGCCACCTTCCCACTCTTTCTTGTTATTGAGGAAGCGAACTGAGACTTGCAATTTGCATACGTGGACGCTGTCCACGCACATTCAGGCTGCAATTCGCATTATGACGTTAGATGAGCAATTGTAAATGTTCACTGTTCACAGGAGGAGGCTGAGGGAGCAAAGGAGAAAGTGCTCAAGAAGAAGAAGAAGGCGGCAAAGAAGGCCAAGAAGGTATGTAACAATCTTCGACCTTGTTGTTTTCGAGTAACCCTTATTCATTGCTATTAATATATTCTATTAATTCCAGGCCGCTGAGGAGGAAGAAGCTGCCGTAGTAGTTGAGGAGCCCCCCAAGGTGTGGTTTTGTGAATGTTCTCTGACTTTTTTAGTCGTAAGAATTAAATAGTCGCTATTTTACGGCCTAAGAGGACTGTTTTTGATGAAGCCGACGTAATTGTGATGGGAAATTGTTTTCAGAAGAAGAAGAAGCGAACATCGGAGGTTGTGGAGGAGGAGCAGGAGAATGAACATGTTGAGGAGAAGCCGAAGAAAAAGAAGAAGAAGGTCAAGACTGAGGATGACGAGTGAATCAAGTGTTGATTCGTGACTGTTGTTGTTGTGTTTCACTGAATTGTTACGTCGTTGTTGTACCTCAATTTAATTTGCAAAAAAAGTTAAACTTGTTTTTCGTTTGAAGTTGAATGTTGTTGTAGTCTGCTAAGATACTCATGTTGACGATGACTGATAAAAGCGATGTAGATGACTTTGTTCCCATTGTGTCGTTTGGGCCTCTGGGGATTTGGGCTATTGGTTTATTTCAGTGGCTGACATGATTCATGAGTTCAGTGTTCGACTTGTGTAATGGTAACATCGGTACTGCTTGGCTATCTTCCTCTAACTATCCGACATTATCATTGACCATTCCTTTTTTTTCTTGACTGCGTTGTATCCTAGAAGTCTAGTTCTCTTCCTTCCTCATCTTCTCTGTCCTCCATTCTGTTTTCTCCCCTTCGTGGGAGGGAATCTGATGTTTCCTGCTCCGCCTCCCCCCAGTCTCCGCCCCTCTCCACTCTAGACTTCTCCCCTCCCCTCCCTCCAGTCCTTCTGGCTGTCAGTCTCAGATGCAGTCCTCACTCCTCACTCTCCTCTTTGTCCTTCTCTCAGTTGTAGTACTCGCCCAGGCGCAGGTGTGTTTCAGCATCAGTACCTGATTAGGTACCAGGGAATTACTGTATTCGAACCATCATCTGGGTTTAGTATACGGTATCAGCGAGAGATTGTAGCTTTATCCTCTGAACATGGCGAAGGTAGTCTCCTTGGACTAGATGTTGGATTGTCTTAGCTTGAATCATTCCAAGATTCATCCCAAAGCTATGTCAGAGCATGGACGAGTACGGCAATTACGACGCCGAGCCTCGAGGAGTCAATATGATGCAGCAGGGACTGGGCATGGGCTACCGACAGGGCAGACTGAATACGGTAAGATCGATCGATACCGTAATTTGACCTACCGAATTCTGAGCTACCGTACTCTCACCTACCGTAATCTGACCTACCATATTCCTCGCAGACCTACCATAACCTTATCGTACAAAAACCTACAGTAATCTATCCTACCGTAACCTGTCCTACCGTAATCCTCGCAGCGCTCACTGCACGATCGAATCAAGTCGCTCAAGGAGAATTACCAGAAGGCCGACTACCGAGGCGCCATCTTTGGCTGATCTACCCCCGCCCTACCGTAACCCGTATATTGATTATATACCGTATCTATGTGAACATTATTGATTGATGAAGAACGTTATCGTTACCACACACGCGGAACCTATGCAGGTGATATGAGGCAACACAGCTGGATAGTAATGCCGGTCGTCCTCTCTCCATTCTGCACACTATCTCGCCGGTCAGAGAAACTAGGGAGTGTGCAGAATGGAGAGCGCGACTATTCCATTCCGCAACACTACAGCTGGTGCGGGTAGGAAATTACCGATTGCGCATCTGGTTTCTTTTCCGATTAGTGATCTCCGAGCTCTCTCCATTCTGCACACTCTCTAGTTGCTCTGACGGGCGAGGGAGTGTGCGCAAAGGAGAGAGTACTAATCGACCAACACTATGACCAACTATGAACAATCTGAAGCATAGAAAGGGACAAGGAAACTTTTCTGGGTTTCGGGTTGAACTATTTTGAGGGACCCACGAGAGGGATAAGATCACTGAAGTGTGCACTAGTGATGTCGGATAGAATAGGATCTCTCTCCATTCTGCACACTATCTCGCCGGTCAGTGATATGAGAGAGAGTGTGCAGAATGGAGAGAGTACTTTCTGAAGCGGGAACGGTACCGTAGAATCTGGCTGGATGGGTAACGGTAGGGGTAAAAGAATCGATTGATGGGCAGACAGATCGAAGAGAATGAAGAGAACTACGTACTGGAAGTTTCCGATACCTCTCAGTATTCCTCACTATTGAAGGTGTCTACGGCCTCATTTTATCACGTGAAAAGAGACTCACAGAATAAGAAGGGTGGAAAATCGTGTGGATTCGTGTGGCCGTTTCGGCTCTCTCCATTCAGCACACTCTCTCATTGGTCAGAGAGACGATAGAGTGTGCAGAATGGAGAGAGCGGGAAACTGAAATGTGGATGTATCATAGGAGTGGAACCGTGGGAATTAAGCAGGGAGGCTCAGAGGGGGATAATAGGGATGCTATTTCGGTTTTGGCTCTCTCCATTCTGCACACTATCTCGCCTGTCAGAGAAACGAGAGAGTGTGCAAAATGGAGAGAATAACTATTGTGGATACTCGGAATTATGAACTGGCTATTTCTCACGCGCTTGACTACATAAAATGCACACAAAAACGAAAATCACGGGATATCTGAGAAATGCGGTCATGGAATGGGGGCAAGATAAGGGTGCTGATCCATTGTCTGGCCCGCCGAACTAGCCAGGTTACGGTAGTCGATAGGGCCTATTTGCTCTTTAGAGGATTCGAGAGGGAATAAATGTAACCGTAGGGCAGTGATGTCGGATCGAATAGTGCTCTCTCCATTCTGCATACGCTCTCGCCGGTCAGAGATATTAGAGATTGTGCAGAATGGAGAGAGTACTTTCTGAAGCGGGAACGGTACCATATGATCTGGTTGATTGGGCGAGTCCAATATTCGATATTTCGGCTTCGAGTCAAGCAACTCTCTCGACTTTGAATCACGAGAGAGCACACGAGACAGGATGCGGAAAGAATTATCGATCGATTGAGTGATTGGGGTTACGGTAGTTGACTGGGGTTACTGTAGCCGGGCTCACGAGAGGGATGCTATGGCGAGTAAAGCATGATCGATCGGAGGATCGAGTCTACACGGGAGGGGATAGCTGAGGCTGAGTAGGTCACCGAGACCTTTCGGGATACGGTAGAGATGCGGCAGATCATGACCTGAACTGGGTTACGGTAGGCGTCTCAATATTGATCCCGGGAATAGATCAAGCTACAAAACACACATTCCCGTCACCCCTAAAGGGCGAAATATCAATGTATCGGAGAAGGAATGCCTTGCAAAAGTTCCGACAGGTGATAAAGTGTGCAGAATAGAGAGAATTCGTCACTTCAAAGATAAAAAAGATGTTGTAGTCTGTAGTTTGATCTCGGATCTTTTGAATCACCAGAAACTAGCAGAGCTCACTGTAATCATCGTGAAGGCGATCTGAAATATTCTTATTTTTCTTTTCCCCGGTTTGCTCCTAACTCTCTCACACCCTGTACTTGCTGAAGCAGGGGTGCGAGTTGAAAAAATAGAAAACAAATCTTTTTTGTACTGGCTGAAAAACCTGATATCAAGAGGAATTTTTTCGATCATTTGAACACGATGAATATCGAAAAACCCCGTGTCCCTGCTCATTTATGCACTAGGTGTGACTCAGATCCGCCGGGTCTCAACGACCAACTTGTCTCGATATTCCGGTATTCACTACTAGGGAAGTCGTTTCGTGCTCAGCTCTCTCCATTCTGCACACTCCCTCGTCTGCCTGACCGGTGAGACAGTGTGCCGAATGGAGAGAGCAGTACTAGATCCGGCCCTTCCCTACCACCATTGAAATGAAGGTGGTAGGCGTTCGCAATGCGGACAATGGACTCCGATTTCGCGAAGAATAGACATCCGACTCTCCTCAATTCGCGTGTTCTCCCGCCTCTCTAACCAGATCACATAAAATGAGGAGAGTCGATGCCCAGTTGTCACCACTGGACTATACCCGTCAGTTAGGCCACACAATCCCTACATTTGTTCCGGTCTCGAAAGATGAAAAGGAAATGAATAAAGCAAGAAGGTTCTTGTTCCATTGGGATGTCGGTTCAGGTTTCAGCTTTCTCCATTATGCACACTCCCTCAGAGTGTGCAGATTGGAGAGAGCTAAAACGTTCCCTACCGAACATCTTCCGAACAGAATCGCACGACAGTATTTAGCAGATAATCAATATTCATGCGGTGACGGAGAAGCGCCGGTGTTCATTTGTCTGAACGCCGACTTTCTCCTAACAGTAGACGCTACAGATGTGACTGTGAGCATAGAATGCGCAGCAAATGGTGTACTGGGAAATCACAGACAACAGGCGAAAATTGGTACCGGCGGAACTTTTTTCCGACTCGATCCGCGCATAACTAGTCGTGCCGGTTGTCTGCCGTTTCCCATCACACCCATTGTCTGAATGGGAAAGAGAGTGTGCAGAATGGAGAGAGACGACACCGAAAGGGTCTCTCTCCTCCATCTAACACCGACATGAACCCATGTCTAATCGCAGAATCTAACAACCTCAATTAGTCGGGGAATGCAGTGAAAAATAATCAGATGGATATAAAAAAGCTTGTCCTTCCTCTTCCGGGAAATATAAATCGACGAAGCACTCTAACCATCGCATTCTTCGGCACTTTTTGCCGAAACGCCGAAACCCGCAAAAAGCCTCGCTTCTCCCTATCTTTCCTCATTCCTTACATCTCATTTCATGCTGAATGGACCGGGGGCCAAACATGCCTTCCCATTGCTGATGCCTTATCAAAAAGCTGCCTCCCTCTATTCTGCGCACTCACTCTCCGGCGAGAGAGTGTGCAGATTCTAGAGAGCAACAATTGGACGCTTCTTCCCATCTACCCAGAAGCTTGTGTTTTTCGTCTAGAAGTACGAAGAAGGGGAATACGCGGTATCACCCCCATGAGAAACATGCCAATTTTCGGGGAATCGCGGCCCCTGTTATTCTGACGGCTACAATTCCACATGCGCTGAGCGCGTTGACTAAGAAAGGGAGCTGATCGTTGGTCTGACCCGACGAACTCGCCAGATTACGGTAGTCGATAGGGCGCCAAGTAATGGCTCTTCCGTTGACCGCGTGTTGAATCGGAACGAAACCATGAACTAGGATTAGATGAAAATAGGAGATTTATCCCACCGAGATCTAGATGGGAAAGCTTTAAAAAATACACACGAGAAGCTCCCCGAAATAGATTATAGCTGAACACTGAGAGTCTGTTGGCAGATTTAAAAACAAAAACAACATGCTGACCTCCAAAATAGCCTGAGGCTACAATCTGACATGCGCTGTTGGCCTTGCCCGCGTGTTGCTCTCACTTTCGGAATTGAAACGAAAACAGGAATTCAGACCAGAAAAAGAGAACGTGATTTTATGGTGCACTGGGCTCGATTAGTTTTGTTTCAAACAAAAGTAGAGACACGATTGGAAGATACATTTCACTGGTGATCTATGATCTCGGTGAAACCGAAAAGTGACAGGTTGTGCAATGAGGGTTGATTCGTATTTGGTGGGGAAGAGGGTACAAGTGATTGAACCACATATTTCACCACTAATCTATGCTAACATTGCGACGCAGAAACGCCGGGATCTGTGCTAGCGCTGTGACTCAAAAGCTCCGGGTCAATTTTCTCAAACATAAATTAGATTAGATAAGACACGGTAGTACTTGTTGGTGGTGCCGATCAAATTTGAGAGTCTTATGACAATTACACCGATAGGATGAGTGGAATCGAAGCTTCCCGACTTACTGCCGATCTATGCTCACACTGTGACTCAAAAACGCCTGGCGTAGTATCAAAAAACTTCTCACGGGACTTGAGACGATATGCCTCCCTTCTAGGGGGATTTCGTTTCGGTATTCAGCTATCTCCATTGTGCACACTCCCCCTATCTGTCTGACCTACAAGGGAGTGTGCAGAATGGAGAGAGCTAAAAACCGAAACTACTTCCCTATCGTCAGTTCCACTCTATATTATTTGATATATTCTTATAACCAGAGACCGAAACCAGGGGCTTCCCACTCTTTGAGATATCACGGATTTCTCTCCCACAGACACTATTTATGGCCGATAAATCCGCTTTCTTGAGCTGTTGTCCTTACACGAGCATGTACTGAGTGGGAAACGGAACGAATCAAAAAAAAAAAAAAAAAATAACGCATAAGATGATATCACCCGAAACTGTAACCGGCACTAGGTCGTAAGGATGTAAATTCGGCTTTGACGCTCTCCATTATGCACACTCTCTAGCTGTTCTAACAGACGAGACAGTGTGCAGAATAGAGAGAGAGAGGGACAAAATGAAACCACTGCCACTCATTCGTGCACAGACAAACAGTAGCTTGCAGTAAATTTCTAGCGAGTTTGTGATTTGCAATGTACCAAGGTCATATCGGCACACCACTGTTCACTGCTCTACTATGCTACCACTGTGACTCAGAATCCGCGGGCTGCACGAGCTCTCGTTTTCAATTTACTCCCTCATTATTAGATCGTTTCCCATATCCATTTGTCAATTCATTTAAGCATCTCTCCATTGCGCACCCTCTCTCGTTTCTCTGACCAGCGAGAGAGCGTGCGGAATGAGGAGAGTCCGTTCCGATTTGTCATCCAGAATGGTCATTCATTCAAGCATCAATCTTTTATGCACCAGAGATCTCCTGATAATTATGTGGCTGCAGAATAAAGAGCAGTCGTAAATCACGCCTTGAAATATGGGGCAAATGACGAAGAAACTGTCCCATTCTCGATTCCTATCGTGTAGTGTTGTCGGATAGCGCTCTCTCCATTCTACACACTATCTCGCCGGTCTGAGAGACGAGATAGTGTGCAGTATGGAGAGACTTCAATTCGATCCGGGGCATCACTACTGTTCGCGCAGTCGTTCGTGTTAGTGACGGCAACCGCAACCCGACTCTCCCCAATTCGCGAACTCTCTCTCCTTTCTCTGACTGGCGAGAGATAACGCGAAATGAGGAGAGACGGGTTTCTTTTTTGGCATCACTAGTACACAAAATGCACGGAAAAGCCAGACATCTCCCGATTAATGAGAGGGCCCAGTGCATCAGAACACAGAACACAGAAAGAGAAAAGGGGCATCAAATAAATCAAGGCTCACGGTGAATGAGAGTGGAATGAGAACAGGAGGGGGAAGCAATGCAATGAGACTCCTCAATTCGCACGCTATCTCGCCGGTCAGAGAAACGAGAGAGTGCGGGAAAAGAGGAGAGTCTCTCCGATTTGCCATCCCAATGAGTGACAAAGGGAATGGAGGCACAAATGAGGATGCCAGAAAACACGAACCAACAGGGGAATAATGAAGAAAGGGGGATTTTGGACAAGGATTGAGACAAATGAGACACCCCATCTAAATTTCAGGCCGGGCCGTTAATTTCTAATCTCGACTAATTTCAAAGTGCGAGAGATGCCTTTATCACAATGATTTGACGCGCACGGTTTGAGTTTCACCGACAAGTGATGAAAGCGGCGAGAAGGTGATTCGCAGTTCGATGCACGATGGCGATGGAAAAAAATACGATCCCCATTTACTCTTCTTCAAATAATGCTTTACAAAGCGTGAATATTTCGCACACAGTAGGCCCGAACAATCGATACTCGCGCTACCGTAATGCAAAATAAAAATTCGCTTCCGTATACACTCACAATCGCGCGAAGACCTGCACAGGAGGTGAAGCGGAGATCCTGAGAGGAAGAGAGAGATGGTTACGGTAGTGTTCGGTATTGGCTCAATAACGGTAGCTTTATCGATCAACATCTTCGGATAGAATAACTCCTATCTCCATTTAGCACACTGCATTGCTCGACGACGACGACAGAGTGTGCAGAATGGAGAGAGGCACTAATCGATCCGGGAACGATACAGTTCGTAATTATCTCGAGGTACTCGGGTTGAGCTTCAAAGACATAAGAAAGGACAAAAGAGAAACCATAAATTAACCCATTTTCTCTGCAGAAAGGCTACAATATTCACCGCTTATTTCAACTGTCAAAACCCGCGCGATTTCACCTTTCGACGCGCACACTCTGAGTTTCACACACAAGAGATAAGATGAGAGAGGTGGGTGTTCTCAATATTGGACAGGTGAACACTTAAAAAATATAATGAGCGTCTTCGTTCTCATTTAAGTTTTTTTCAAAATTCATTCTCTATTTTAGTGTTGTTCTCTCAACCTACGCCCTTGTTCATTACGCTCTAATTCATCGCTCTATGCGAGCAAAATAGCATCTAAAATTCTGGAAAATGCGCCTGTCTAGGGGATCTAGGGATGTGAAGCCGGGGGATAAAGGCCGGCTCTCCATTCTGCACACTTGAGAGTGTGCAAAATGGAGAGCGTCAAAAATGAGATTCCGAATAGCCGTCACCGGGAATGTTTTTTTTCTGCTTGAACCTTCACTGAACCCCGAAAGCGCCAATTCCATAGGACGACATCGGGGAGAACAACTTCTCACAAAAGATGCGGCAAAATACTGTAAGAAAATATTCCGTTTCACAAGTAACCGGCCGTTGACTATCACTAGAACAGTTCGCTGGGGCACGCGACGCGTTTTTGAGGACGCGTCACGTGTCTCCCCTTCCCCGTGAATAAAACGTTCCGTGTTCCGTTTGAATCCTCTATGCTAAACGCTGAACTGTTTTTGCTGAGCATTTGATTTTTAGGATGGGTGACAATTCCGCAATTTATTTTTTTCCGCAACTTGATTTTTTTTCCGCAAACAACATTTCCGCAACTCAACCAAAACGGCATTTCTGCAACTCGATATAATTCGATTTCTAGCCAACCTAGGATCCTGGCAGAGGTGCTAAAATAAAGAGGAAGTTATGCTGATCAAAATGACACCTCTGCCAGGATCCTAGGGTGGCTAGAAATCGAGTTATGTTGAGTTGCGGAAATGTCGTTTTGGTCGAGTTGCGGAAATGTCGTTTTGTTAGAGTTGCGGAAATGTTGTTTGTGGAATTGTCACACATCCGATTTTTACAATAAAAGGAGGGACTTTAGATGGTTATTTATTGTGCTGCCTACCAACGTCACACTGATCTCCACACAACCTCTCTACTGAAGTAGCACAGGTGAAACTCAAAACAACGAAGTGAAATGTTTAACAAGGAGGGAGTGTTTTGATGGATTTTTATTGAAGCGGAGCTCCAGTACTCATTGATATTCGCACATTCAGTTGATTGTAATAGAATATGACGCCGTTTGCTTTATTTTTGAGCAATTTCGAATGAATCTGGCACAGCTCAAAAAGGTCGATTTTCTGAAACCGTGTGATTTGTGGTTATCGAGGGTGCTGAAGACGATGGGCATATCCATTTTGTTCCTAGACGCCTCGTTGGCTCCAGACGGCGTCACGTCGAAATCACATTTTTACGTGCTTCTCGGCTGTCGAGAGTACTAATTTTAGGTGGAAATGTTTCCTGGGATAGAATTGGATGGCGAACACGCCTATCTAGTTCATTTTCCATGATTTTCAAAAATAATTTTTAAAATATCAACTTTTCGCATACTGAAAATAGAGTATGCCAATGTGCACTACGCGATCGGGCGTGATGAGAGGATTACAAATCTATATTTTCAGCCAATTTCATCATTAGAAACTCGAGATAATCAACTTACAGTGTTTTGTGACTGTCAGAAAGCGACAGTCTCTTTTGATCTACCGGTGAGATAGTGTGGGGGAATGAGAGAGCGCAGACTCTGCGTCTCTGACCTCCCCTCTATCTCTCTCTTCTCCGACCACTCGGGACTCTCTGCGCTCTCATCGCTCTCTCATTCCCCCGCACTATCTCACCGGTAGATCAGAAGAGACTGTCGCTTTCTGACAGTCACAAAACACTGTAAGTTGATTATCTCGAGTTTCTAATGATGAAATTGGCTGAAAATATAATTTTTAAAATATCAACTTTTCGCACACTGAATTCTACCACAGGAAACATTTCCACCTAAAATTAGTACTCTCGACAGCCGAGTAGCACGTACAAATGTGATTTCGACGTGTCGCCGTCTGGAGCCAACGAGGCATCTAGGAACAAAATGGATATGCCCATCGTCTTCAGCACCCTCGATAACCCCAAATCACACGGTTTCAGAAAATCGACCTTTTTGAGCTGTGCAGGAACTGGCTCGAAAATAAGGCAAACGGCGTCGTATGTGAAACTCAAAAAGGCAAGGTGATCATCGAACACTCAATTTCCAAATGGAAATTGAATACGAGATCTCTGAGAGAATGACTCAGAGAAGTGACAAATCTCTGAGACTTCATTAGGAACGCATTCATAATTCTATTCTGCAACCCGAGGAATAGTCACCCTGCACTAGATCTTTGGCCACTGTGCACAATTTGTATTAGTCACCCAGCACGATTGGGCATCTCAGAATAGCAGCTGTCTCCATTATGCACACTCTCCCCGATCAGCGAAATAGTGTGCAAAAGGAGATCAGAGATCAAAGACCAGAGTTATTACCGTAGTCTCATCAATGATAATATGCCACTGCTCCTCCAAGAAAGCCGTGACCGTCAATTATCTTCGCAACAAACAAACTCCGGTAATTGGTGGGTTGAGATACGACGAAAGTCTTTTCGTGACGGACGCTTAGTACGAGGAGGAAATTATACGATGCGAGGGAGCGAGTAATCTCGAAAAAAATCCAAATACTCATTTAAATCTACAGAACGTGACGTAAACTGACGAAAAACGAATTTTCGAAGGTTAGTGGAAATAATTTTGAGAACAACACCGAGCATGAATTACCTTAGCACGAGACCATTCCATATGAAATCACGTTGAAACTCACACCCGCCTGGCGTAAACTAGCAGTGAAACAAGGAACGTGCGAATTAGTGATAGCCTTATTTCGCCTGTTCTGTGTCATCGCTAGTGCGAATCTGGACGAGATGTTTGGTTCATTCATAATTAGGGATGTCAGAGTGATAGGTTAGTCTCTTCATTCTACACACTCTCTAGACCTGTCGAGTGATGAGAGAGCGTGCAGATTGAAGAGAAGAACTCTTCATTCTGGCAGCACTATTCATAATCATACGACGGAATTGTATATTTTCGAAAAATCGAAAGCGCATCACTACAATAAAAAAATGCATATTTCCCGGCACATTTCATGCGTTTTTGTGCTCGAAATAGGCCATAAAAGGTACATGTCCAGCAACTTCTCGTGATTTCTCCCTTCATTCATTCCATTCGCCGAATACTTCTTCCTCCACTACAATCCCATACAAATGAATCATGTGCACACTCTCTCACTTTTGCTTGCTCTCTCGCCTGCTCTAACTGCCGAGAGAGTAGGGAGAGATGGCAATAATACGCACTTTTCTAGCCGTATCGAACAGAAACCCTCTCCATTCAGCACACTCTATCTCTCCGGCCAGATATTCGTGATAGAACAGTAATAGAACGTGATAGAACGTGATAGAACAGTAATAGAACGTGATAGAACGTGATAGAACAACAGAACTGAGCAAATTTTCGCAAACATACATGAATCTCCGCTCAAATGGCTGGCATTCACTCCAGATAAGATAAGCTGACGTGATGTCCACAAAAATTCTGTATGATCTACTCTGCCATTCGTATCTAGTGCTCAACAGAAAGGGCGTATCGAGTTCTGACTCTCTCCATTCAGCACACTATCTCACAGGCCAGATAGACAAGAGAGTGTGCATAATGGAGAGAGACAAAAAATGGAAATATCTGGTGCTCAATAATCGAGAATGTGGGAACACTCTCAGACTGGGAATTATTTATAGGGAAAGAGAGATGCAAATAAGTGATGCCGAATCTAATAGTAGCTCTCTCCATATCGCACACTCTCTCGTTGCTCCGACAGACGAGAGAGTGTGCAGAATGGAGAGAGCACTGTTCGATCCGAAGGCACTAATGCAAAATCAGTTGTTGATCGACAGTTACATCTCATTAGTAAGGAAAGCTCCCAAGCACTGTTCGGACTCAAAGAATGAAATCGCCAGAAAAAAAATGATGAAATTTCCCGAGGGATAGTCACAGAATCGATGAAGTAATAAATATTTCCTGTAGTTAGCACTACCATACCTCTACCGTACCTCTACAGTAACCGCGAGTCTCGCGTGGTGTCCCGGAACTAGAATCGAATTCGCGGTATTCATCCTGAGGTTACGGTAACGATCGATCGATAGAGTACAGTACTTCGACAGTGCCGGGAATACGGTATAGATGCGGCGGCCATTTCTAGTTTGATCTCTCTATCGACTCAGCGTAATGAGCAAACACAGACAACATGCCATCCAATGAATTATCAAGAAGAGACAAAAACATTTTGGTATTGCTGTACTCAGATCAGATTTGAGGAATGACGGAACTTTGGTGCTTTCTAGGAGATTAAAGGGATTGAAAACCAGATAATACAAAAGCCAATATAAAAAGTAATGACATTTACCAAAAAAGGCCATGGAAAATGTCATTACTTCTCCTGAGGCGACCGAAAAGAGGAAGAGAGAAGGAGGGATTGAAAAATTTGTGCTTTTCATCATTAAAATAATGTATTTCAAAACAAGAGGTGCGACGAAAACCAAGTTCTTCTTAGAAAAAAAAACGAGAAAAAAGAATGGACAAAAGTAATGAGAAAACGGTCAAATTTTTTTTTTTTGTGTCAAGAAGTATGGGTTCGTTTAGTTTTTCCGTATCGAATAGTGGTTCTCGGAACGCTATATAGTCTGTCCGGCAGTCATGGAGTGTGCAAAATGGAGAGAGCAGGCTAGATTATCAGAATAATCAACGTTTGCTATCACAGACATGTCGAGATGAAACAACACGCCCTCCTCATTCTCTTGTTCGTTATTTTCTCTGTACCCTCCCGGTGCCGCCGGACCTCCCTGCCCCCGTCCCTCCCCGTCAGTATGTGCTGTCCTGTGGAGAGCTGGGACTTTTCGTGTCAGAATAGTATGCAGTTGTCGTGATTGTCGATATTTATTGTACAACGATGAGATAAAGTATTATTGAACATGGGAATCGGCGAATCATTGGAGATGCACTGATCGATAAACGACATTTTACCGCCAAAATGAATTCAAAAACATTCGCGACAAGACCATGCTTTTTGAAGGCTACGGCTCCCGTACAAATCAAATTTTGCCTGGAAATTGCCAATTTCTCTCTTTCTCTCCCTCCCCCTCTGGAATGCCGTGCGATAGTTTTGTCGTGTGAATAGTAGCTCTCTCTATTGTGCGCGCTCCAGTCGGTTAGAGAAATGAGAGAGTGTGCAGAATGGAGAGAATAACTGATCGATCCCGCATCACTACTTTTTGTGAGATTGTGAGATTACGCTTCTACTTTGCTCATGTTTTCTTGCTTTTTCTGGGCTGCGAAATCATCCTGGTGTCAAAAATTAACCTTGAAACTATTATTGGTTGTATCCATTTCATGTTATCAGTTTTGATCTCGTTATCGCTTCACGCTGCTACATATTTGATTCATTAAAGTGCTTGTTTGTAGAATATTGTGCATTTTAACACTATACGACAGAAATTTACTGAACGGTTCTCAACCGAAGATGATTATCGATTCCAGAGAACTGGCTATCTCAATTTTCACAAATGATTGGTAATGCGGCGACTTATGGTGCTAGAGCTCTAAACTTTATCGAATTAAGTAAATATATATTCTGAGTTAAATGGCTGACAACTTATAGTTACTTATTCTCCTAACTCTAATTTCAGTGTACTGTAAGCCCGTTCATTCACTTCAAGAGATTTGTTAAGTCAGCAAGAAGCCAGGAAGATTGCGTCAGTCGATTCACGTTTTATTGTTGTTGATTGATCTTGCACTTCTAATAGAGACTAGATCACAGCCTCAATTATATCTCATCGTCCTTAGAGAGTACTTTAGATTCTAACCAAGAATAAAATATAAATATATTCTGCTCCTGGTTCACTCGGGCTCTGAGACTAAGAGGCTAAGAGGCAGATACACTCTCTGGTATTTTTTCCTAGTGGGGCACCACCACATTTCAAAGTGGGGATCTAGCTAGGGCACCAGTGGGAGACTTTCTGGGAAAACAGTGGGAAGGGGAGAGGCACTGGGACACCACTGGGAAACTAGTGGGGGAAGGGGCGGACTTCGCGTGATGAAACAAGTGTATTGCGATAGAGAAGAAGGTGTACAACTGTTTATTAGAAGTGCAAGATCAATCAACAACAATGAAACGTGAATCGACTGACGCAATCTTCCTGGCTTCTTGCTGACTTAACAAATCTCTTGAAGTGAATGAACGGACATCACAATAAGAGGAATTGGTCTTTTCTGAAATGAGTACATTCTCACCAAAGAACTTAAAAGGCAAACCTGGCTACACATATATACGTTATTCATTATAATTCGGTGATATAGCAGCGTACATTGTAGATATCAATATGAAATCTATAAATAGTCAGTTATTAGTGATCCTATTGAGAGAATAGGGCCAAAATCCCATGTTCATCCGAGTTAGTTACCTTAAGGACGGGAAAATGAATGCGAGGAGGAAAATGGGAAGAAACACACCTCAATCCATTTGTTAGGTTGTCAGAGGTGAACCGGTCGACAGAGTCCCCTGAACGAGCGAGAACAGTAGATAAGTTGAGCGATTGAGATATGAACAACAACAATGTAAACGGACAATTGACTTCTACCGCGTTTCATATGGCGTATCCTAGATCAGATGGAATCTGAGAGATGGAACAAGTGGGGCGGACTCGATGGGAAACACATATATACAGTATACACGGTGTGGGAAAGGAAACAATCGATAAAGTTGAACAAATGAAAAACGAAATGCAGCACGCGGAGAGCACAGCATCTACCGTGTGACCGCGTGTTTGTTGCTGGGAAACCACTAAGAAATCTTCTAGGAAACCACTGGGAAGGATTTGACCCTCTCGGCGCTCTTCCCAAGTGTGGGAAACCACTGGGGCAGCCATACCACGCCTACTTTTTCTGGTGCAAAATAAATCAGGATTCAGCAAGATCGGTGGAATCGCGTTTTACTATGAAATCAATATATACGGAGTAGCGCGATGTCAATTTATCTCTTTCACCTTGGCTCCAATCGCAAAAGCACACTCCCGGTTGAAGTCTCCTCACCCATAGAATCAGACTCATGACGGATTCGAGTTACAGGATTAAATACTAGAGGGACAAAATTAGGAAAATCGCAATCTGTCGATAGCAATCTGTATGGAAATATTTTTTAAGACACACACGCAAGTTGTTTGAGAACCTATTCGATGGTCGTTTGACTCACGTTTCGTCATTAGATTTAAATTGCGCAATCGACACAGCCTCAAGTCGTCTTTCTTTGTCATTTTTTTTGCCATAAATATTCAGGAATATTCAGAGAACGAAAATTAAAGCAGCCGCAATATTTCACACATGAACTAGTATAATCATGGTAAAACACGATATTGCAGCAATATTATTGAAAACCCCACTGAAAAAATATTTCCTACCTGGTAGACCCGCTTCACCACTAGTTCTAAATCACTGAATTAGTCCTGACACAAATCTTCGTATTCCACCGGCCTGAAAATAAAACCAGCACTACCCTCACACACTACAATTCCCATTCTCATCACACGTTAATGAAAGCTTCCTGAATGTTTTGAGGTGTACCATTACCACTACATGGAGAATGGCCATGCAGCCGGAATTACGCAAGCATTGCCAATCACAGAAAAAAAAGAAAATTGATTTCATAATCATTCGACAGATCTAGATGACATGATCGGAGAGCCATCAATCTCATTCATATTGTTGATCTCATAGGAATGAAAAAAAGACCAGATTAGAAAAGCCGATTGGAAAATTGTTCGATCAACAGAAGTTTCGCGTTTATAAGGAAAAGAACAAAAGATCATCGCGGCTCGTTTTCACTTGCCTTTACTATTGGGGTGTGTCAAAAGTTCTTACAACAATTTTCGAAAAATTTTTTCTCAGCTGCCACGAAATAAATCGAGTCCTACTATGAGGCGATGGATGGATCTATCACTGCTCTTTAGTTTCATTAGTTCAGTCATCAAGATCGTCACAGTTTGCTTGAAATACGCCCTTTAGACCAGACCTCACTAAAATCACCTATTCACGTTTCTCTTTAAGGGTGAGGTAAAAATCGGGTTACTATCTTCGGTGAGTTGAGAGACGACAATATGCAATCTGAACGCTCTCCGAACCTTCCGAAACGCATTACATCATAACTACGAAACTCGCCATTTCCCACACATTTTTATAAAAATTCGCGAATTTCGCCGCAATAATAGTTGGATGTTATTCAGCAAAAAATAAAAGTAATAATACTTATTATTTAAGTGATATCGATTGGCTAATAAGCTGGATAAAATTGAAAACTAAAAATCCGACCCTCTGGAAAATGCATGAGAGTGAAAAGAATTGACCTACTTCTGTAGCCTAATTATAAAACTCCCTTGTATCATTTTTAAATGGAGCTCCATCGTCATCTCCTACTGTGGTTTTAATCTGGATTTATCATCTTCATCCTCTGTTGAATTAGAGATTTTTGAAATTAGGGTCGCGAAACCCACTCTTCACATTATTGCGTCATAATTATGCAACATTTCCGAAATCAGAAGACGGAACAAAATAGTATTTTTCTACCTCTAATAAACGCAAGAAAGTCTTTGAGATTGTACCTCGGAATACACATAAAATAAAATATAGAAAAAAAAATTGTAAGAACTTTTGACACACCCTAATAGATGTAAATAATGAACAGCACTACCATCCCTCGGTTGAAATCTCATCTTATCCATTGACGTCGATTCGACTGACTGACTCGCGTTTCACTTCGGGCACTAGAGAGCGAAAATCAGAGCAGCCCCAATATCTTATGAGAACTTAGGAGTCTCTACAAGACTAAAACATTTAAAGCCCGGTTCACTCCTGCTTCACCTCTGAGACTAGATCTCAGAACAGGTTGAGCATCGATTCCTTTGAATCGCCTCAACAGAAACACGTATAATCATAAACACATTTTTTTTACAAATTCAATCACAGATAATAAAATACAACTCACGTTGGGCGGACTGGAGCGTGACGGCTGCGGAGAGCTCGTTCGTCGAGGGAAGCTGACGTAAATTATTTTTATTAGGTCGGTCAGAAAGTTTCTTTCTTTTTCTTTTTGTTAATGTTTGCTCAATTATCTCGCTTGCACAAACCGTCAATATGACATAGTTTAGGGGTGCCTCGGTACAATATTGTAATATATATGAATCGAACCGTCCTCGCTTAGAAGTACAGAAAATATGTTTTTAAGTGAAACATTCAACAAAACATGATTTTCGGTGACGACCTGCCTTTTGCTAAAATATAGATCGCCATGGTCTACCCAATAAAGTAATGATAGAGCAAGAGTTGATTCTTCTATTAGCACTAAAATATCCGAACTTCTGACTCTCTGGAAAAGAAGAATGTGCTAAAAGTGATGTTTTCGATCTTCGATTCTCTATTACGAAGTTCTTAAAAATTCAGCCAATTTATGGAGGATAGGATCCTCTCCCGATTTACATTGGGGACTCACTGGGTATGGTACTTTGCTATGCACTTCAATTGGCATTCGCAGATCTATCGAGTCGCGAGCTAGGTGATAGAAACTATTTTTCGTCTGTTCCAAAATCGTATGTTGTATTTTAGGGGCATTTCTGAACTAAGCGTGAAGTGATTATTTCCTTGCAATAATTTTTATTATAATCACCAATCATCCTACTTTATTAATGTGACGCTGGTTTGTCCCTATTACTTCTCTCCACTGTGCACTAGGTTGAGAAACAGATGCATTTCGTGGTCGACCACGGCAAATTTGAGCCGGCTTAGTGTCTCTCTTTCTGATTGGTCAGCCCTGATCTAGCGTGCGCTAAAAAGAGGAACAATGCCCTCATTGATTAAAAAAAGCCATATGTTGATAGATCAAATAAGAAGTACAGGGGAGGTCAAAATCGATGATCGTAAAAAAAGAAAGAAACTTTCTGACCGACCTGATAGAATTTATTAATTCAATATTTTCGAGAATAGCTTAATTCTTTTCGCGTGAAGATGAAGAAAAGAAAATCGATCGATCATAAAAAAATAATTGTGATCTTTTAAATAGATCAGAGATCACTATTTAAAAGATTACAATTATTTTTTATGTTCGATTTTTGGCTTGGCTCACCTTTCTAAAGAAAAATCCATCCATGAAGTACAGTAATCCTATAAAATCAAAGATTCTCTAGGTAGATCAATGCGGTACAAAACGCTTGTTTTCTCTCATTTACTGTGGGTTTCAACCATTTCCGCTGAATGCACATGCTTTAATCAGCGTAAAAACTGTCAACAAACTGAACCAAAGTAAAAGTGCCAGTAAAGTGAACGAACGAACAACAAACAGGGAAAGACAAGAGGCCACAAAAGACCAATAGGGAAAGTATTCACAGGCAATGGGGTAGGTCATGGTACAGGAATGGGGTGGTGTGACGAGATTGGCAGGAAAGATTGAGATGAAAGTGTGTAGAGACTATGTGAGAATCGACTACCGTTTACAGAGTGAGTAATGAAATATGAGAGATAAATCCTAACAGATGGCGTCGCCGGATCGTCTAGTACTCTCTCCATTTTGCACACTGTCTCGTGGATCAGAGAAGCTAAAGTATGTGCAGAATGGAGAGAGCTACTATTCGATTCGACTACACTACAAACAATTCGACGCTATTTCACAAGCAAAAATAACAAGTGAAAGGCCCGAATTATCCTAATATCTTACAACGACTAAATACATGTTACTACTCTTATTATGCATATAACAATGTTGGAAGAGGGGAAGATATTGCAGATTAAGGATATGAAAGATAGATGCACAGGTAATTCGATCTACATACTGTAACACAAGGAAAGAAAGGAATAAGGGAAATGTGTGAGCAATGTACAATCAGTGGACTAAACTACGAGAAAAGAGCGCGCACTTCGACAATTAAATTATATTAATGTTTAAATGAATAATTATGGAATAACTCAAGACACAAATTAGGCAAAACGACAATAGAAAATACTTTCAAAGTGCGCGCTCTAATCGCTAGAGTCAGATCTGAATCGTCTAAAATGTTATAAGACTAACATGCCAACGTAATCAATAATCTACACATAATATAAGTGGCCACTAGGTTGGTAGATCAATAAATCGGGATGGGGAGAGAGAACGGGGGATGCAAAGATTATGCACAATCAAGGGGGGTTAGCCTTGAGATGGGAAGACAAACGTGCTGCCAGAGCGATTGAGTTGAACAGGGGGTAGATCAGTGAGGCGGATCAATCGATATGATCGGAGGATTACGGTAGGTGGGTAGATCACGAGAAGAATAGAGTGCGGACGGACGAGTAGATCGTGGTGAGCGTCGAGAAGGAGAAGAGGGAGGGCATGCCAACGTAATCAATAATCTACACATAATATAAGTGGCCACTAGGTTGGTAGATCAATCAATCGGGATTGGGAGAGAGAACGGGGGATGCTACTGTAGAGGTGGGGGTAGTACGGAAGGGTAGGTCACTACTCCATGTACTCGAGGGCGGCGAATCCTCCGCGCTTGGCCTCCTTCTCGATCGACGTGAACAGCGCGCGCAGCTCGGGAGCGCCGCAAACGACGGCATTCAGATCCTGCAGCGGCGCCACTCGACGAGCCTTTGGGATTTTCTGCAAGGGAATATTAATTTTTAATTTAATTTAAAAATTGAAAAGAAAATACTAATAAGATCGTAAAGGAAGCGAACGAGCTATGTATCAGGTTGTCCGGAAAGTCTTTGTCTATTTTTCAAAACTTTATTTCTGCTAGGAAACAATTACGCGATATCAATTATACTTGCCATTATTATTGCCCATGTATGGGCAACATTCCTTCAACTTATGGATTCCCTCCCTAAAGAACCCAGCTGGGTGCAAAGCAAAGTATTGCTTGAGTGCGGACTCGAGTCTTCCACGAGAATTGAATTATCTATCTCGAACGGTATGGCTCACATCGGCAAAAAGCCAGCAATCCTACGGAGCCATGTCAGTAGAATACGAGGGGTAAGGGAGAACCATCCAACCTTATCCAGCCAATTCCTGCTTGACTTGTTCTGAGATATGGTGCCGTACATTAAAATTCTGATTTTACACTTTTTTGTCCTTGAGGCTTGAATGATCGACTGACATCTTCAGATTCTATAGTTGTGTGACATACTAGGCCCCGCTGATTGTCATATCCTCGGGAAGCAGCTCCCAGTAGATCGGGCCTGCCACTCAACACCACAGTGAGAGCGTGATTTTCTTGGGGTGCTGGTCAGGTTTGGAGACATCCTGTGGAGTCTCTCCTTCTCCAACCCACTGGACTATCCTGTGGTTGTTATTGTATGAGACCCCTTTCTCTTTCCCCCTTATGAGCCGGTCCAGCCATCGATCCCCACCGCGGAGAGTGAGGAGTGTAATGGAATCATCAACGCGATGGTCAAGGTTGGCTTGAGTCAGATCATGGGGTATGAATCGATCGAACAATTTCCTCATTCCGAGGGATTTCAATCTGTTCTAGAGTGTGGTATGGGACACTCCACGTGTATCGCGTGCACTTTAAAATGGGTCCGTTTCCACACGTTTCTTCAAAGTGTCCTAATCCAACCCACGGGGTGATCTTGATCTTCGAGGAAAACTCGCCTTCTTTGAAGCGATGGAACCAAATCTTGATGATGTTGTAGTGGGGGGCATGCGTGGCAAAAACATTATTTTGAGGAGTTTCCGAATCTTTCATCGTGGTGTGGAATAGGAAGAGGTAAAGCAGAACATGTCGGATGTGGATGGCACCAGGAAAATATATCGTTGCTTTACTAGAGCCTGACTGAAGGGAAGGGAATGGGGAGTTGTTCACTGTAAAGGTCCCTCACTGCTTGTTATTAACTAGGAACGAGAGAACGCCAAAGTTCATCTACGGAGAGCAGTGTTTAATCAAACACATGGACAAAGACTTTCCGGACAACCTAATAGATGGGAGAATCCTTGGTATACTGTGAAAGGAGAATTTTTCTCCGATAGCGGCGCGACCTACACACAATCGAACCGAATATTTGCGATTAGTCAGATAATTTCAGACTAATATCTCTAATCGACTATAGTACTACTGTAGCCATACCCTGCCGTATCCCAAATCGATACTCTTGCACCTACAGTATCCCTCGAATGACTTACCGTATCCAGGACGTCATCGATAGGCTTCTTCTCTACCGTGATCATGAACTTGACCGACGTCACCACCGCCGCGCGCATGTTCACCGATGGAGAGGAGGCGTGCGCCAGTAAAAGATCAAAGATAAACTCCATCACACTAGTGTCGCCAAACCGAATTGCATCTCCTTTCTGCACATTTTCTATCATGGAGCGTGCAGAATGGAAACACTATTTAATGCGATGGCACAATACACTAGTATTGCTATTTTCCGCATTGGCTCTCTCCATTCAGCACACTCTCTTGCAGGTCAGACGGATAAGAGTGTGCAGAGTGGAGAGAGCAGAAAGTCAAAGAAATGGTCATAGATCAAAGACCAACTCCCACCTTGAGCCGGGGCAGGAGCACGGCGGGGTTCACGTGGCACAGCTTGCCCAGGCACTCGGCCACCACGCATCTGCAAGAGGATAGTGTTTAGTGATAATTTCTCGGGGGTATGGCATGTCCGCAACGGGATAGAACTTATTTTGTAAGATTCCCTGCATCATGTCATTGTGATTAGCATCGCTCCCAGGAAAATCCATATCATGATGTTAGGATTCCTACAAACTAAATTATGCTCCGTTGCGGAATTAACATAACGCCGATTTCTCTCTCTCTAAATTTCTGCTGATACCCACGCGAATACTACTTCTGAAATCTAAAAAAATACGCCCAACTGTAGAACAGTGCGAAATATTGATTTAAAAAAAAAAACTCATAAGATCCCGGAAATGAAAATGCAGACCCCCGCTATTCTAAAAGTCTGGAATTGCTGATATGCCCGAGTCCTAAATGCTAGCTCTCTCCATTCTGCACACTCTAACCGGGCGAGTCTCAGTGTGCAGAATGGAGAGCGCTATTGGGCCTCCTAGCCAAAATAATCTGCTAAGCAGCCGTGGCTTACCGTTAACACTCACTCAGAAATTAGATTCGACTGGATCTCTACCTAGCAGCCGATTGATCGTTTTTTTTGTTTGTTTCTTCGACGACAAATCAGTACAATATCAGAAATAGCATTACTCAAAAGAGATCACCGCTGGCCGGAACCAGAACCCGACAGTCCAAAACCAAATCTACCCCACATTCCTCTGCTACCGTACCCCTTCATCATTTGCTCTATTACAGTATGCATGGCCCCTACCGTAACCCCCACCATCAACTACCGTATACCTCGTGCCCTCCTCGGCGCAGTCGGCGTGACGCTCCAGCACCTCCCACGCCGCGTCCACCTTGAATACAATTAATTAATTATTTATTAATTTAAATGATTATTACAAATAATTTAATTAATTTACCTGATCGGCGAAGGCAGCGACCACCTCGGGCTGCGCCATCTCGTACGCGATTACCTGATGGGTACGGTAGGTTACGGTGTGTAGGCCTTCGCAATCGATTGACAAGCGATTGATGGATTTTAGCTACAGAATCCATTCCACCTATTGCATTCTCTCTGCACCACGTGTTCAAGTCACACTGCCGCAGCCCAAATGCGCGTGGTGGTGTTCACAAATTTGCAAATCATTGTTTTAAAAATATTTAAATGTAAAAATTAAAGATCAAAGATCAACCTCTCACCTCCTTGAGCGCGTGCAACAGCAGGTACTGTCACCTCGGCTGAGTAGAGATCTGGAAAATGAATAAATAAATAAATATATATATATTTTTTTTAAATTTAAAGACTCGTGATTCGCGCTGCGCGCTCACATCATCTTGAGAGATTTGCAAACCCACTAATCGCACTTCACCTTCGAGGCTACCATTAACCATGTAATTTGCCTTACCGGAGTGGCGAGAGTAATACGGTAGGATCCATACCGTGGCCTCCTCTCTTTCTCTGATAACAACTACCGTATCCCAATCCACCGCCGGGTCCATGCGTACCTGATTGAGCAGGAAGGGCAGGTAGGCGGGCAGCGAGCCGACGACCAGTGCGCCCAGCGCGATCGAGCCCGCCGACTTGATGTCCTCGTTGCCGGACGAGAAGGACGAGAGGATGATCTCCTCGGGCCTGCAGTTATCGATTGATTATTGGGGCAACGGTAGGTGAGTCGATCGATAGCCCATAGTACCGTAATCGTAGACACAGTATTTATGTCTAAACATAAAGCAAGCGTTGCCACCCCCGTCCGCTTCGCGCCTCATTGTATCTATGACAACCTGACCTAAGACGTTGAATCAATTTTATGCACATTCTGATCGTAATAAAATATCCTCCCGTTCTACCGTACCTCCTCCCTTCGCTCTTACCGTATCCCTCCATCCGTCTACAGTAGTCCCTTCGCCCTACAGTATCCCCCTACAGTACTCACTTGAACTTGGCCGTTGCGTAGCTCTCGGGCGCACGCTTGCCCAGCTCTCCCAGCGTGAGCAGCGCGAAGAGACGGTCCGTGTCCGTCGCCTGAATTTCGGTTAAATTAATTTAAAATAAATAAATAAAAATTACCTGGCCGTGACTCAGCTGCTCCGCCATCTTCGCGCCCAGCTTGACCGCCTGAATAATGAGATTAAAATTATCTTTAAAACATTTTAAATGAAAATTGCAGTTACTATCGTGAACCCGCGTCAAGGAAGCCCAAGAAGGACGGTATGTTATACCGAATTTAATGTGAGTGGTGCATTTCGGGAAGAAAAACAAAATGCCAGTCGGTTTCGCGCATCACTGCTACTATGTTTAAGTAACAGTTGGGTGAAGATCATGGCGCTAGGAGTAGAGCTCAAAGCCATCAGTAGCCATCATATTCGCATAAGCTTGATGAAGAACAGAAAAAATGCAACGCCACCAGATCTACTTCATCTACTCTCGCTTCCTCTAGAATCAATTCATGTGACTGACAAGTGACGATAACATTCCGATAGCGATTTCTATGCAACTGCAATATAAAAACCCGCATTGTTTTGGCAACAAGCCGTCCTCGCGCTTCACTCCTTCTATTAAATGCCACGTGTAAAGATAACACGATTAGCACACCTTCTGGAGCTACTAACAACACAAGCTTCAACCCGAATGCGCATACACTTCCTTCTTCTACAATCAATTACCCTTTCACCAACAATTTTCCCTCCACCGAACTCACATTCTTCAGCTGCCGCATCCTACTGCATCTACTCTTCCGTAATAACCCACAATTCCGCTTTTAAATTAATCAGTCGCTTTCACGTTTCACCCCTACCATAGCCCCCGTCACTCACATTCTTCAGGTCGTCTTCGCTCGCGGCGACCGCCGCCACCACCGCCGCGTACGAGTGGATCGACTGGCGCGACAGCACCGACTGCGCGTCCGCGTAGACCGGAGAGGACAGCTGGTTCAGCAGCGACTGCAATCAGGGCTGGGGTTACGGTGGATCGATAATTTATAGAGTACAGTAATCTCCAAAAGTCGACAAAAATACAACAGACGGTGGATCGATAATCAGCAGCAAAAGATACGGGTAATCTTGTCAATAAAATACAAATCACACCCAGAGTTTAAAATACGGGCCAGGAATTCTCCGACCGGTACACACTCGAGTGTGCAAAATAGAGCCCCATACCGGGTATACCGGGCCCCTTCTTCGTTTAAAAAAATAACTCCAACCATACTCTAGTTAAGCTATCGTACTCCCTCATCCCTACCGTACCTCGACGGTGGGTTTGCTCGCAACGGGACTTCTCACGAAGGTTGTGGTGAACTCGAGAAGGGCCGTCAGCGTGGCGCCCTGCAGCGAAGAGAGAGAATAAAATCAGTTGGCGATACGAGCTCTTTTAAGGACTACCAAAACCACTATGCGTTGGCAACTTGATTCTGCACACTATATGTTCGACTGGTCATACAACCAGACGAATAACATTTAAGCGGCTTTATTACGCTCATGAATTCCTAGGCTACCCCTCACGATATACCGACAAGATGTACTACCGTAACGCAAGGATATCGATCCAGAGGGGCTGCCGTAACCCCAAGATATCGATAGAGAGGGGCTACCGTAACCCAGGATATCGATCTGGATGAGCTACCGTATACCTGGAGCATATCGGATCTGCACATATTCGAGATCGCGCTGATGACCGCGCCCGCCGAATCGATGAGGCGACCAGGTACCTTCAGGGCGAATACTGCAAAGAGGGGATGGGTTACGGTAGGAGGGATTATTGATTGATATCCGTGTGAGGATCACGGTAGGAGGGATAATCGATTAGTCATCGAGTGTCTGTTTCATAACTTCATAAAACAGACTGAAGAAAATGCTTCACTAATCATCGCTAAGCAACTATTTTGTTTCATCTAATGCTCTAATTATCTCAAACGTGCTTATTTCGGCGACAACCGCCAGTAGTCAACAGGAATCTCCAGCAAGATTCAATTTTCATAAAGCCTTCAACTAACTGGATAATCTTCCCAGTTTCAAATCCTCAACATTAATGGATAGGATCAGCTCAGCCGCATCACTTCAGTTTAGTCTCTCCACGAAATAAACGTATGCTAATCAAAAAATATATAATTGCCATCCATCATCATCTACGTTTCATCGCTTTATCAAAACCGTCTCCTTCAATACTCAGCGACTAGCTTTTGATTGATTCAAATGCCCTAACTAAAGTAATTAAAATTCCAGCAGCAATTCTACTGTTTCATCAATCCCTCATAACACGAAACTGGCTGGAGAGAATCCAGGTCTGATCACAATCTTCCTGATCACAATTTTTGTTTACGTTTTATAAACCCCTATTTCTCAAACGACAACCGACTAGAGACGGCAATTAATTGAGTCGACTCTCCTCAATTTGATTGCCTCAAAACTTTAACATCTTTCAGGTTCTTTCACAATCAAAGTTTCACCGCCCACATCTTTTAGGTTTCACCGATTCATCAAACTGACTTTTCAGGAGGTGCAGTGTCAAGTCGCATAGCTCTGGGTTCTCCAGTAGTGGCAGCAGCAGGGGCAGGTGGATGCTACTGCTATCGGCACACTGCCCGAACACTCGGCAGATCGCGACGAGAGCGTCGAGGTAGGCCTTCTGAAGAGGAGGGTGGGTTAAGATACGTTGGAGAAGGGTACAATGACCTGGTCATGGTCGAATGGTCCAAAAGTGAGAGGTAGAAGGTAAGGTGAAAAATAGTGACAACTCCCGCAACTTCAATGCTTCACCCGGTCATCACCTAGTTCCGAGGCAATTTACTATTCTGATTGCTCAGTATTTTTCTTTCCCTTTTTTGATTCTTTCCCTTATAAGAGAGTAAAAGGAGTTCTTTCTCCCCTTCTGCACAACCGTATCATAAATACTCTCTTGACTTTACCGTTTAATCAGGACTCCAAGTTAATGGGAATTGCTTAGCCTGGCTTCGCTTGAGTGATGCAATCAATACCTACTTCCCTGCACTACCGTATCTATATTCCACCTGCCACCGTATACCTGGACGGAACAGCAGGGGGAAGAGGGGAAGATCAGCAACATGTCAGTAATCTCGAAGCAGAGGCGAATTGGCCATCTTCGCCAACGCCTGTCAATTATTATTATTATTATTTTAAAATTCGATTTTTAGACGATTACATCAAGAACCCGAAAAAAACACAATATAATATCACAAAACCAGATGCGTTACCGTTTCTCATTTATGTCAAAAAAGATTGCCCAATCACTCTCAGATCGAACGCTTCTTATACAGAATCCTTCCGCATAGTACCACATTCCTCCCTACCCATTTCAACAGTATCGGAGGTACCGTATCCTACCTTCGTTGCTTCGAGCATAGTGCATCCTCTGTCTTCGTTGCTTCCTCTGGCACAGCGCAGCAGCGTCTCTGTGAGATCAGCGACGCCCGTCTCCCCAGGGAACGAGCAGATGAGAGTTTCCGCCACCCGCATCGCAGCGTGTACAACATGCTGAGATTGGGATCAGATTAGAAGACCATTCCAAGTTTTTGAGAGCCAGTCCAAGCACCAAGGAGAAAGTTTATTACAGGTGAATGAAATTTCAAAGTGCCAGGAGCATTTGATCATCCATTGGGTTATACCCTTCAAATTTGATCATCCCCTTTCCGAGCTTTCAACTAGCGGTGCCGTTTCAGTTTTTGACTATCTTCATTCTGCACACTATCTCGCCAGTCAGATTAACGAGAGAGTGAGCAGAATGGAGAAAGTTTAAAACCGAAACGACATCACTACCCTCAACCAACCTCGGCCCTGTCCGCTCTCGAGACGATTTCGGAGACTGCATGAGTGAGGGGGCTTGCCTTCAAATATATTTTATTAAAAATGTTTTAAAATATTTAATCATTTAAATGTAATATTTATGTATAACGACTGATCTAACTATTCTAATACTTGGAATGGATTTCCTGGTCTTGTACTGAGTCTCCTCACCTCCTGCCAGGACTGCTTCGTCTCCAACAAATTCAGCAGGGGCGTCGCTACGATCAGCGCCTTGGACGATACCTGCAAGAGATATCGGGTTGCATTTGGCAATCTTGGGGAAATGCCGTTCTCTCTATTTCGCACACAAAAGAAAATTGGCCAAGAGCAAACTATGTTGAATTTGACCAATCGCACTTGCGTTTCACGTATTCTACATCTTCATCGCATTTGTAATTACGTGTTAACAATCCTGCACCGATGACAAATAACAATAATTTAAATAATAATAGTACTGTGAGAACAGGAATCGTAGGTAGGTGGTGTATCCTATTTCCCAGTAAAGTAGAACTTGCAAAAATAACGAGCCGAACGGTAAAATCGCAGGCATTTCGGCAAGAATGTTGCTAGCGTCTCTGGCTCACAATTTCGCACTGTTCCAGTCATGTATCGTTATTCAATAATAAATAGATGAATACAATAATTAATAAATACACTTGGCAAATTGCCAGCGATTTTCCCGTTCCGCTCGTTCTTTTTGTTATTTCTACTTTTCCGGGAAATAGAGCACACAGCTCACATACGATTCCTGTTCTCACAGTATTGACACTGATAAATAATATAATATATACATAATATAATTAATAAATTACCTTGTCTGACGCGTCCCTCACACACGCACTCACATTCTGCACGAGGCTCAATGACGACGAGAAAAGAACCGCTGCAAAATTAATAAGTTAAAATATATCAGGCCGTTTGTGTTAGGATCAACAAGGGTTCAACGGGGAAATGGAACATTTTAAAAAATCCGATGTGCTGAAAAGTTGGCCCCTGTGGTATCTTTTGATTCTGAATCGATTGACGTTTTCCGTTTTTCGCTCAGTTGCTTCTGAATCCCGGTACGACGCGACGTCAATTTGCCCAAATTCGTTTTCTCCAAGAAAAACTGGTCCAGAAATGGTCAGATTGCCCACAAATCTCGCGTCCTCGACCAGAATTTAATTCTCTACAAAATGAGCTTTTGGGCGAGGCTCTATCTCTCCTAGTTTTTGAGAAAATGTCAATTTTTGATAGAAAGAGTCACAGCCATGTGGAGTGCATCAGTTGAAAGAGCATGTTTTTTCTGATCATTTTACTTCTAAATTTGAAAGAATAAACCTCTGCCCAGCAGAATATAAACTGGAAAAATGATCAGAAAAACATGCTCTTTCAACTGATACACTCCACATGGCTGCGACTATTTCTATGAAAAATTGACATTTTCTCAAAAACTAGGAGAGATAGAGCCTCGCCCAAAAGCTCATTTTGTAGAGAATTAAATTCTGGTCGGGTTCGCGAGATTTGTGGCCAATCTGACCATTTCCGGACCAATTTTAAACGCAGAAAAAGAATTTTGATAAATTGACGTCGCTTCGTACCGGGATTCAGAAGCAATTGAGCGAAAAACGGAAAACAACAATCGATTCAGAATCAAAGTTACTCCAGGGGCCAACTTTTGAGCACATCGGATTTTTTGTGTTCCAGTCACTTGTTGAACCTAACGCAAACGGCCTCATATTTTTAAATACATCAAATCGGAAAAAAATATCATTTGCGTAACAGTTAAGTTTTTGACACTGCGTATTGTTTTCTAATATGAACAAGAAACCGTAACACGATAGCTAGATCAGAAAAACCGGAAGTTTGAAGAAATCATGAAACTACAATTTCGCGAGCTAAAGCTGCTGTGGTAGTCAACCTGTCCATTTCTGGATAATTTAAAGTTCCTCATACATTTCAACGGCTGTTGATCACTTCAATCTCGAAGATTCAAGATTAATTTATTAAGCACCGCAAATTTTCCACCCTTTCCCCTTTCGCTCACCCGGCTTATGGTTCGACAGGGCGTCCTCGATGAAGACGAGGATATCGATCTTCATCTGCGGCGAGGCGCCGGCATCGTCGAGCGAGGCGGAGGCCACTTGCATCAATTGCGGAAGACAATGCGTAAGCGAGTACGGCATTGACCTGCAATGGATGGATTGGAAGGGAGGCTACTCACGTATTTATCGGCATTGAACATTGACCTGCAATGGATGGATTGGAAGGGAGGCTACTCGCGTATTTATCGGCATTGAACCATTTCAGTTTTCTTATAGAAATAATGAAACCCAAGACTAGTGGGAGAGTGAGGAACCGCCCTAGAATAGATGAGATCGAATTATTTAATAGATAATTTATGGGATTTTTAAAAAAAAAAACGACCTATCAGCAACTAGACATAGAGTCGACATAGTTGGTAAGATAAGTAAGTGGAGGAAATGCTCTGGAATTATGTGTGGTTCAAGAGATAGTGCGCACGGAATCATGTGAGCATCATGATTGTCTTGTGATCAAAGTGAAACATAAAAAGAGCATGGCACTGCTCTAATTATTGCCGGGGGGGGGCAGATTCTTAAAAGCGGTTAACGAAATGTAATGCGGAACTGGATCATTTAGTTGATTTATACGCACAGTGAAACCCAAGACAAATGGGTCAGGGAGGGACTCAAAAAGAAGAATACCGGCTCAGCTCTGAATATTGAGAGTGGAGGATTTGAAAACACTGCAGAATTCTAATGGGCACTGGTGCATTTTAGTTGTCTTATGATCGTAGTGAAACGTAAGAGTCAGAGGCAAGAAAAATAAATACTTCTGCAAACCTTACAAACTAAAGATCCGTATATATAGACTCTCAACTTGTATCTGTAGTATCCCTATCAGCTACCCTTTCCATATACCGTATCCATCCTTCCATCAAGCTACCGTACTCCCCCTTGATACCGTACCGAGCGACTGATGAGAGGAGGATGAAGCACGTCTGGCGAACCTTCGCGCTTTGACTCTGCAAATCATTAGGTATAATTAAAATATTCATTTATTCGAATTAATGAAAATCCGAGTATATCTCGGAAAAGTATCCGATCCATCTTATTCATACCATGAAACGCGCCTATCCCGCCCTAATTCATATCCAATTAATTAATTCAGTAATTAAAATAAGTAATAATAATAATAATAATAAAGATAAAAATCACCTTCATGAGCTCTTCGACGGATTTCAACAACGTAGGAAGCTGGTCGCGCACCACCTCGGTCAATTCACTCGATCCAGACACCTGGACAGTAATTAGACGTAATTAATTAATTGATTGATTAGTTAAATAGTTTGTAATATTATTATTGAGAATATTATCAAAACAGAAGGCGCTTTCAGTTAGGAGTAATGTCAGTCGTAAGATTTTTAGAGAGCAGTAGTCGAATCACTATTGCAACTCAAAGGTGACAAATGGCCATATGCACAGGATGAAGCGCGAAGGGTGCTGGGCAACCAAAGTTAGCGAAATCATTCAAAAACGCCGAAACTGCTCTAATTTTCGTTCCTCCTCTTCAGCAATACTATTGCCTGCTATTGTTACCTTTTCTTCACAATTCGATCGTTACCGTATCCCACTTTCACAATCAAGTCCAAAAATACAAAATACAATCCCAAAAAGGCCATAAAAACACAAACACTCACCGCGAGTCTCTTGATGAGAGACGTGTACACGCTGTGAATCCCGACTCCAAGCACAGGATCCTGGATAATACTTATTAAATAAATACAATTATATATTTTTCAACAGAAATGGAAGCTGGATTGATGTCAACAGCCAACGGTTTATAGAATCCTTGCAGCCAGAATCCAACGTGCACAGGACAAGAAGAATTAAAATTTTAGGAACTTCAAAAAGGAAATAAGCAAATTATAATTATTTTATTAATACCTTGAGTCTCGATAGTAGGAGCTGGCCGAAGGTTTTCGCCAGCCTCACTTCGTCGTCTCTGTGAAGGAGAAGTTACTCATTCCAATAAAACCTCTCCATTCTGCACACTCACGCTCTGCACAATCTCGCCGGTCAGAGAAACTTGAAAAAAAAAGAAGCAGAATGAAGAGAGTCGAAACCCGAAACGACGATCCGTCCCCTCCCCTTACCGTACCTTCGATTGTCCAGCATTGCCTCGATTGCCGTGGCTGCGGCCTTGCGCACTTCCCACGACTGATCTTCGTCGTAGTTCTCCCTGGTGGCCGTGTCGTGCATGAGCGCTGACATCAGCTGGAATATGGTAGGTTGCTATCGATTACTGATTACAGTATGGTAGACAATCGATAAGTACGGTAACTATTCATCACAGGGATACGGTAGATAATCGATTACTATTAAAAGTATCGATTTGCGTTGCAAGCATGAATAGTGTTGTCTCCATTATGCACACTCTCTAATATGTCAGAGGACCGAGAAAGAGTGTGTAGAATAGAGAGAGATACTAGTCGATCTGGCAGTTATTGACTACTGAGGTACAGTAGTCAATCGATAATGGCGAACTTCCGTACCTGCTGCTCCATCTTGCCGTAGAACTGCGCCGACTCCTTCGGGCAGCGCACGATCATTGTCTCCAGCGCCTGCGAAGGGGACATAATTATGACAGCAGACAGTCCCAAGTCCAGTCCAAACCAGAGTAAATTAAATATTAGAATAAAATTATTTAAAACATTAATATTACTATTTAAATAGCCTACGTTGATGGCGATCTCCCGCTGCTCGTCATCATCACTGCTCGAGTACCCGAGGAAGATCGGCACGACCTGGGATGAGGAGGGAGGTTACGTTAGTTGGTGATCGATAACTGATTGCACATGCAATCTAGTCTACGGAACGGGCGCTGTATCGAATAGCGCGCTCTCTACTCAGCACACTCTCACGCCGGTCAGAGATGCGGAAAGTGTGCAGAATAGAGAGAGAGCTGCTATTCGATGCGACACCATGCAGTAGAGATGTCGTTTCGGTCTATGGCTCTCTCTATTCTGCACACAAGCTCGCGGGTCAAAGAAATGGGAGTGTGCAGAATGTAGATATATCTATTGTCCTTGCCTACTGTGCTACACTAATACGGCAGCCAGTCCGATGGGTCAGACCAGCAGTCCGGCGGTTAGATCTCCGCACTCACCTCTGGGATGAAGGTGGCGAAGCGCTGCGGACAGGCGCGCGCCAGTGCGATCAGTGTCGCCACCAGCGCGCACGCCTCCGCGTTCGGCTGCGAGAGACTGCAAACATAATTAATTATTTTAAATACTTTTAAATGTAAACCATAGTACAGTATACATTGGGGCAGTTCTAACTCATACAACTATAAATTTTATTATTCCACAAGACCAAAAAAATCAGTAAATGTCCGAAAGTTATCCACTGGCTGAAACTCAAAACTGCACGCAGGTTGCCAAATTGAAATCTCGCGCGCGACGCGCGCCGCGCCCATTAATTCCCCGCCACCTCTCGCCGAGCGGTCTCCTCTCCCCTCCCTTCCCCCCCCCCCCCCCCCCTTCTACCTCGCTTCAAGGCAGTGGTGGTGAGTCAAAGGCTCTAGTTTTCGGCATTAGGACTATCCAAAAGCAGATTTCGAGGCCAACCCGCATATTTTACGTTTCAGGCTCTCTAGTACTGTTCGCTGCTCCTCTCGTCATGTACGGTATACTCGAGCAGCTGCGCAACTACTCGCCGTGAGTCTTTATCTACCCGAGATAAAGTCACTTTCGCAGCCCGTCATTTTCCCGTTCCCTGGGCTCCTTAAACGCAACCGACAAAGAGATTGCTGATGATTAAGGCACATGTAACGACAATAAAAAGTAGAACCACGGAAGTTCTCTTCTCCTATTAGGCTTCCCTTACTACGGTATTTGGACTGGACTAGAGCCAACCCCCCCCCCCCCCGCGTGAACGATCACGGGATACTGTAGCCCCCTTGGACTGGATCTGGTTTGGACTGACCCTAGGACAATCTCATTGACGATGTGATTGAAGAGATCGGTGCTTGCACTGACGGCGAGATGGACGAGCGCCCCGATCGCGGCCTCTCTTCCGGCGACGACATGGGTGACCAGCACGCGCTCCGTCTAGAGTGAGTAGATTATTCAATTAGTTAATTATTAAAGCTAATTCGTCGAAGCCACGGTCAGCATTCTAAAGTCTAGGTCTATGTCACTTCGTCTAGAGTGAGTCAAGAGGGCAACAGTAGGATAAGATGCGTATGGTAGATGGAAGAAATAGGCAACACTTCTCTTCACTTTGCACACTTCATCGCAGGTCAACGATTCGAGATAGTGTGCAAAATGGAGAGAACTAAAAACCGAAAAGAGAGCAATACTGGGGATACCTTCAGGGCAGAGAATTTCATATTAGGGTGTCCCAAAAGTCTTGTCGCCGTTTTTCTTTTTATTATTTCAAGAGAACCGTAGGTCGCAATATCTCTCACTCGTTGTTAATAAGTGCAAGTACTCCTGCACTAATTTATTCGACTTCGATTAGATCATGAAATTGCCTAATGGTGAAACAATAATATAAAATGTATGTTTTTCGACCTTGTTTTAAAATATTCATAAAACAGAGGCGGTTGACATTCCGAAGCCCAAACAAAAACCGTAGTAGTAGTAGGAATCAGACTTTTAAATGCAATTTTCGAACTAAAAATATCGCTTGAGAACTCAGAAATAATCAAGAATATGTGAAAATCATGACCATTTTTCAGGTCGATTTTTGAGTTATCTATTTTTACCCCCTTCGATTGCGCTCTAATGTTAATTTTTCAACTTTTTGATTTATTTGTAAATATTTTGATCGATTTCCGGAATCAAATTCGAAAATTTTTAGAATAATGTGTGGGAAATGGCAAGTTTCATAGTAATGATGCAATTCGAGAAGGGAAGTCGGAATGGTGCGCATATTGAGTATGGATCACTTCCTATTTGTGGCAAACATTAAACTTATTTTTATCTATTCAAAAAAAGGAGAACGGATTTTTTGAACGAAAACTGAACGTGGGTGTTTTTAGTGTGGTCAGTTCTACATACCGTAGCTCCTCGGAATTGTAATGATTTCACTGGCTCAAGTATTGAAACAGAAGGTCAATAGTTAATTCATCAATCGCCGCTTAGCAGGATTCGATAAGGCTCTTACAGTTGAAAAAAAAATTTTTCAAAAAAAACGACAGGACTTTTGGGACACCCCAATAAATAAGAATGTGGTAATGTGGCTATAGTCGCTTCAAATAAGAACATTTGGATTGCTGTGATCCGTCCCAAACATTGTTCTTTCGAAACATCTTTAAACATCAGATTGGAACAAAAAATCAGCGGGTCACCTCCGAAACCCAGATCGAGGACTTAAAATTAACTTAGTGAGATTAACTTAGCCATTTCGAAGAACTCTCAAACTAAGTCCATTCTAACTCATTACAGATGAAAATTCGGTTTTGACTTTCTCTTCTCTGCACACTGCTCACCGGTCAGACAAGCGAGAGAGTGTGAAAAATGAAGAGTGGAAAACCGAAACGACATCACTACAACCCATTGCTCACCTCTGAGTGGAGGATGGAGAGGGAGAAGCCGTGCGTCGCCAGCACTTCCGCGATGAGAAGGAAGCACGAGTCGATCTCGTCATCACCCGACGACTCGGCACACAGATGTGCTGCAGAAGGGTAGGAATACGACATCAGATTACGGTATAGAGCTGTCAGTTATTGATCGCGAGATACCGTAAGCTACAGCTAAAACGTCAGCTTGGCTGAACAGGTTCAATAATTGTTATTTGTTTTTGAGGTTCGGTAAAAACTTATATCCGCCAAGTGAACTTGACCCAAACAGTGACCGGTATACTTATTTTGAACCATTCTATCGACAACGAACCTATAAGAAGGAGAACGAGAACAGAAGCTGTTCAAATAGCGTTTCAACGTATACCGCCTATTCGATTTTTGTTCTTAACTCCATTGGTCTATGAAATCAGTTCCACACCCATCTCAAGTTATCCCCCACTCACTAGGGATGCAATTTCAGTTTTGGCTCTCTCCATTTTGCACACTCTCTCTCGTTTCTTTAATCGGCGAGATAGTGTGCTGAATAGAGAGAGTTCAAACGGTATTTACCACTCACCGAGGACGCCGTGCAGCTTGCGGAGGAGGCGGAGCGCGATCTTGATCAAGGTGGCGCCCGGCGGCATCACGTTGATGATCCAGGAGAGGGCAGTCGAGGAGACCTCCCTGAGAGAGAGGAGATTATCGATTAGACTACAAACTACAAATACATCCTTTATGATGTATTTGTTACGGAACCAGACGCCAAGCAACAGCAGTGATTGTGAACCAAAATATACAAAACATATGGAGTCTCTCAAATATCGATTGAGAACCAGACTACAAACTACAGTATGTTCCTCGTTCCCTAGGCTCGTCCCTCAACTGACCTCAGTTCGTCCATATTCGACAGCATGTTCTCTGAGAGCGCGTGTACAACATTCTCGCACTGCAATGAGAGAGAGAGAGAGAGTGAGATTTGAAAGAATCTTGCACCGTGATTGTCATCGTCCATATCACAGCTTTACACAATCCCCCTTCGAAAACAGAATACAGGGCCAAAAAAAGGGTCAGAAGTGTCTAAACTGTCTAAACGACTGCTCCTAAACAATCACACGCTTTGCACACAATCTCTCTCATCATTATTGGACGTAGATGCAGAATGTGTGCAGAATGGAGAGAGTCAGACCATCGGTCATTCAATGCCAGTTGTGATTCCGGAGCGACAAGCGCTCTCTCCATTCTGAGCACTCTCTTCTCGATTAGCGACACTGAGAGTGTGCAGAATGGAGAGAGTCAATCGCTCACCTCGCTTTCCTTGAGATTGGTGTAGAAACAGAATTCGGCCATCAGGTCTGACACTGTCATGAACCGGAAGTCCTTGTCCTTTCTGAAAACAATAATATTTAAATTAATTAATTAAATTTAATATAAAAGTAACGAAAAGTAATTATGAAGTGACTATGAATCAACCTGGAGCAATAGTACCTGGACATGGATCGATTGAAGAGGGCGATTGTGCAGGCATTCCTGCACGTCTCCGACATGGCTGTATGAATCCCGTCTGAGAAAATGAGCGATAATTAAGCAAGCAACGAGAAACGAGTTACTACGAAAGAAGTTTGAACAATGTCGACGATGAAACGTGAGTCGAAACGAACAAGTGATTAGCGAGGCGAGACGAATGGATGAAGGACATGCGAATAGGACATACTAAAGATAAGACGCAAAAAAGCGACAAATGCGCGCGAAGAGCAAATTCGTAAACATTCAGAGTTATTCAGAGGAGGTGGTGGGCGGAGTTTGCCGATGCCGCGCACAAAAACGCGTATGTGCGCGTTTGAAAGCTGTTGGCCAGGTGTTCTCCCCCTAAAAATAAATAAACATGTAGATTTACACCAATGCTCCAAGATCAATCGAATTCGTCCGCTTTTAGTGTATAATAAATAATAATATAGCGATAATCATAAAAATCGATTGAATAATCATTACTGTAATTTGCACACGACATCAAGTTCTGTTGTTTCGGATAGTGCTCAGTGTGTGCTGCACCGCCTCGCGTTCGGGTCAATGTTCACGCAATTTGTCACGTTCTCTCGTCTCGTTGACCTCCTTGACCCGTTATTGCGTGTTTCTGACAGCTTGTTTACACTTCTAAGTTGCCGTTCTTACGTGTTTAATAGCGCTTCGTCGTATAAAAACAGCTGCTGCGACACTCCACAAACCTCTCCCCGACGTATCATATGTTATCTGTTCGGCTTGCCAGCCTTGTTAGGGTTTTGCCTTGCTCTTTCTTTGCTCCATTACCGGAGGCGTTGTATAAAACAGCGATGACGGCGCAAAGCCAAACCTCCGCTCGACTTTTCGTATGCTATCTTCTCGGCGTCTGCGCTTTGTTCGCCTTTTCACCTTTCTTTGCCCCATTACCATTATGCATTGCCCGCACTCCACATTTATCTGGAGTCTTTTGGTCCTTGTGACTACTCCGTAGCCTCAATCGCTTTTCACATCATTTCTTCCCGTTTACTCGGCGCGCGCGGTTCATTCATCTGGCCGGCTGCTAGCTCTTTCACTCCAGCTTTTCAATCTGTCGCGGGCTTCGGGTAAATAAGATTGCCCGATTGCATAGCACTGTCTCTATAATGCACACTGTTTTGCGTAGCAGAGAAAGTAGGGAGTGTGCAGAATGGAGAGAGCAGATCACTCACTTGACTTGTCGTCTAACCTCTCCATTTTGAGTGATCAGTTTACTCTCTTATCTTCTCTTATCGCAAAGTGATTGTGATTGCGAATAATATTTATTTATTATCATTTCCTCCCGGAGCCCCAATCTCCCAGTCAACGTGTCTTCTCGTCTGAAACCTCAAATTACCTTGTGTGCTTGGCGGAGAGAGCCGCTATTCGATTCCGCATCTCTATGGGGAGGTCTCTCGCATTAAAATGAGAATGAGAGTTGCGCGCGCAGAATCAAAGTGACACTTCCTCGCTGACTGATCGCAAGCAATTTGTACCCCGAACCAGGCTACCCGCTAGAACCGCGGCTACCAGGGTGGTCCGAGTGCGCGAACTATATTGCAGCTGGCACCAATTACACGCGTCCCACCAGGCCCAGGCGCGCAATTGCAGTTTGATTCGCTCCCTTTGTCTGCGCGGGAACCTACCTGCACCGGAGCCTGCTGCCCTTCTAATATTGCCGCCCCGGATTATGCGTGGATGATGGGCCTATGATAGTGACGAGCGCCGTTCGGATTTCGGCGCGCCTTTGTGGTGTGAAAGCCGGGCGTAATGTGCGCTCTAGGAGCGGGATTCTTGGCTTTCTTGAGCGAAATCGTCACCCGGTTCACTCGAGTTTTTGTTTTTATGCTGTTAGATTTTGGTGCTACCTTTGGAAAGAGTGCAATTGTGCCAACAATGTTTCAATGGTCTTGAAATATTGCAGAAACGCGACTCTCCCTTGTATTGCGGCTAGCTGGGGCGCAAATTACGGTGGTGAACCCTCCCCTAGCCCTTTTCCACCGTTGCAATCGAGTGAGGGGCGCAAATTACGGTGGTGCACCCTCCCCTAGCCCTTTTCCACCGTTGCAATCGAGTGAGGGTAATTAAGTGGACTTCTGCTGTAATCTTCTTTATTTTAAATATTTACTTCCTAGAAACCCAATCTGAAATTGCCACTGGCCGATCCCACAGCACTCATAGCAACAGTGAAACATCAATGAATCAGTTAGCCAAGACGCCATGAAAAGGAGGAAATCGCTCTCCATTTTGCACACTTTCTTCGGGAGAGGGACTGCGTCTTTAGTATCTGAATGAAGCGTGATATCACTTGGTGCCTCTCATAGTCGCGATCACTTATGGTAGATCATCTTCCACCAGTGCTCTTCCCACTCGAGTCGCTTATTTTCCCATCCACCATTGTGCGATCACGATCACTCATTTGCGGCTGCTATCTGTGTGGTTTCTATTTTGGCTCTGCATCCCGCGCATATTTTTCGTCCGTCCGTCAGACGAGATAGTGTGCAGAATGGAGAGAGCTGACATCGGAAATGGCATCATCGCGCTGGCTGGCATGTATTAAAAGCTCGTGGAAACCATCCTACGTACCTCGGAGCCTGCTGCCCATCTAATATTACCGCCGTCGGATCATGCGCGACTGATGTGCCTATTATAGTGGCGGGCGCCGTTCGTTTTCGGCGCGCCTTTGTGCCCTGGAAGCTCCGCGGGATGTGCGCGCAAGGAGCGGGAATCGTGTCTTTCTTGAGCGAAATCACAACCCGGTTCAATCGAGTTTCTGTGTTTATGCAATTAGATTTTGGCGCTACAAGATTTAGGCGCTATGTGAGTGCGATTGTGGCAGCAGTCTTTTGATGGTCTTAAAATGGTGCCGAAACGCGACACTCCTTGGACCAATCTCGTCCTCACCTGAACCACCCGCGTGCTAATACACGGCGATGAACCCCCTTTATTTCTGCAATCTATTTTTCGCTATTTCGTCGTGATTAGCAAGCAAGAGAAAATGCTCCTTCACCGTTCCTTGCGCAATTTAGCGATGACAATTAATAAGGATGTATTTTTTAAATATTTTTTTTCAATAAGAATTTATTTACTTTGTTAAGTGAAAGCCTGGCGTAATGAGCGGGAATCATGTCTCCTTCCATAGGAGATTGCCCGATTCACTCGAGTTTCTGTGTTTATGCATTTCGATTTTACGCGCTTTGTTGCGAGAGTGCCATTGCGGCAGCAATGTTTCGGTGGTCTTGAAATGGTGCCGAAACGCGATTCTTCCTTGTCTCGCGACTCGGCGGTGAACCCTCCTCATTTCTGCGATATTTTCCAAGTTCACGCAATATTTAATAGCGATAACCGCTCCGGTGACCGCTCCGCCTTTCATCCTATCCGCGCCAGAGCATGGTCTCCTCAAATGATGCTTTCGGGGCTGCAGCGGCACAGTACCCTCGTAAGATGGCGCTCGGGGGAATCAACGCGGCTCGCCAAGTAGCAAGAAGGCTCACGTGGCTGCACCCGCCCTTAAGATGGCGGGCCGGGTCGCCAACGCGGCCCGCCAAGCGCTGAGTAGGAGATGCTCCGCCTACCGTACCCCTCACCGCTAGCTGACTCACCACCACTCCCTCCTCCCTGTCAAGTCAGTTCACCCGCTTCTCTCACTCTGTTATGTGTGTGATTGCTGGGAGGATTTGTGTTTCCTTCCCTCGCGCGATTTCCTAACCCGTTGTTTTCGCTCCCAGTTTAGTGTTTTACTGGACGCTCATATCGCTTCGTCCACCCAATGACTCGTACCAGCTCCTTTCATTGTCTGTCTAGTTCCTGCTCTTTATTTATTTTAATTATGAAAAAAAATTAAGATTTTCTTTCGCTTGCGCGGAATTGATCTCCCTACTCGCATTTTGCTAACTGGCTGGTCGATTTTCTCCCCATCGCGGCTATTTTGCCTATCGTCATCGAGTCTATCTATTTTAATCTAATTTTTCCCCTTGGAAACCCACACTCCTTATTCCGGGGAGATATTTGCCCTCATCGCTTTTAAACTTTCTCAATTTTGCTTTGCAGCGAACTCAATGCCCTATTTCCAGCCGCTAAATAGCAAATTAGCCAACTGACATAGTTGTGATTGGGAACATTTTTTAGTACGGCATGCTAGGGGTTACGGTAGGCTTCACTGGTGACAATTGTGTTTCATCACTTCCAGATCTTGATTGCCGAGACAAGCCCTAGACTGGTGCGGGAGGGAGAGGTGATCGTGATGCTTTTTCTCCCAAACCTGTTCCTCAATATTTCCGCTCAGTCTAGTGTTTCACTCGGATTTAATTTCCAATATGTTCCTCCTCCCCACAAACTCCTCTCATTGTCTACCTGTTACCTGCTCTCTATGTATATTCATTCGTTATTTGAGACTGGTGATTATTGGGTTTCATCGCTCCTAGATCTTGATTGCCGAGCAAGGCTTGGACTGGTGCGGGAGGAGAGGCAATCGCGATGCTTATCTCATCCCCTGATGTTGTTGCGACCTTTGTAGCTGGCACGAACAGCCTCGCTCCTCCCTTCCCTTGTCCGATGGGATAGTACTCTCTCCATTCTGCCCACTCTCTCGATGGTCAGAGAAATTGGGGTGTGTGCAGAATGGGGAGAGTTCAGTTCACTCACTTGGCCTGCGAGTCGATTGTCCTTCCCTAGCATTTTCATTAGCTGGCGATTAGTCAATGAATTTTTCGCGGTGTTCCTCCAATTATTGCGAAGTGACCGCAACTGCGAATCTTACTGCCCTCTTGTAACCGCGATCTCCCAACTTTGGCGTTTTCTGTCTCACTACTCCCTTCTTCCGTTGCGTTGCGTTACTTCAATTCCTTTTTGTTGATGATCAATGCTAGTTGAATCCTATCCCTTGATTACCCTTATCGTTCTCGGCCTGATCAGGTAATGCAGATTTTTAATTGTCTAATGAAGCTAGAAATCGCGAATCTTGATTTCCGCCTGTAACCGCAATCTCCCGGTGTCTTCTCAAACCCCAACTAGCCTTGCTACCCTATCAACGTTTTCTCGTTAGCATTAGTGATGCAAAAAAGGAAACTACTCTCCTCGACCCGCGTGCTCTCTCGTCGGTGAGAGAGACGCGAAACGAGGAGAGTCGGGTTTCGATGTTCCATTTCTATCGCGCATCCATCACTCCATCCCATACGTATTTATTTCCGACTGCTGCCCGTTCTGTGTTTCACTCAGGGTTGATCTCCTTGCTCGTCCTCTTGCTAAATGTCAAACGATGACCCAACCGTTTTCCCCCAGCTCCTCCCCTCTCTCCCTCTCCCTCCTTCAAGGGAGGAGAGGGGTGCTCACTCGATCGCTCTACCCGTCTCACTGATCACTCTGTTTTCCATTTCTTGTCCATTGCATTGTTTCGTCATCCACTGGCGCTAACCAGGGATGATTTAATAGACTCATCTCCCCTCGCTCCTCCCTGCATCCTTCTCCCTCCCTCGGGCACATTCTCAAAACTCGCTTATCGAACCATTATTAGGGATGTCGTTTTGGTTTTTTGCTCTCTAGCAGAGTCTCTACATTTCGCACACCCTCTCACCGGTCAGTCAGACGAGAGAGCATGCAGAATCGATAGAGTAGAAACGACATCACTACCCGTTATCACCTGTGACCTAATGGACTTCTCACCTCTCGCTCCTCCTCCCTCCGCCCCTGTTCGTTTCTCTCCCTCGGGCAAGCGAGAGGGGTCATTCCCTCTGGCGCTAATAGTCTCATTGATTGATCGGTTTCTTTTCTTGTCTGTCGTCTCTGATATCATGCTCAAGGATGAGTCCTAGCAAGACTTGGTCTCATCGCTCCTTCTCCTATCATCTCTTCCCTCATTTACGCGTAATTCCGGTTTTCCTTTTCCAACTCCTTGCCATTTACTGAACCAATGTTACCTTACCGCCTCCGCTCACCTTCCCTGTCCTTTCCTCCTTAGCTTCGAACTCATCCCTTTTGCGCCAACCGTGTCGCTTATCGCATGTGTTCATCATCGCCCATTTACGCCCTTCCTTCCCTTCTGATATCCCAATATTCCCGGTATTTCCATAACCCCTTCCAACACGTTCCTCTCCTCATAGCTAACCGTCTGACGGATCACTTATTTTCGTGTATCTCATCCCTTGTTTACTGCCCTAACCGGAGTCAATCGACCAGATTTCTTTCCGCTCGTGTTCCTTTTCTCGCGCCTACGGTATCGCTCTTCGCATGTGTTACAAATTTGCGTTGCCCTTTCCCTTTCCATCCCACAATTCCCCGCATTTCCAGACGGATCAACTCGATTCCGCACCTGCAAGCCGCCCACACGCCATGGCTGCGCCACCAATCAACAATAATTCGCTTGAGAGTTTTGTGTTTCACAATTAGGTCAAGTTCTCAGCCTGTCATTTTGAGTTTTATCTGTTATTATTCCCACCCTCCTATTTCACTCAATTCTGAAGTGATATTGACCACAAATCGAAGGAGGTCCTCGTAATCATGTAATTTTCAGAAAGAAAACAAATGATTTAAAAATATATATTTTGCCTTCAGCTTCCTTCGAACGAAGAGCCCTCGGCAGCCGTCACGCTCCAGTCCGCCCAGCTGCACAACGGACGTGAGTTTCTATTTATTTATTTAATTAATTATTTATTCATTATTTTAATCTAACGGGCGATTCTTGATATTGATGTTGTATTAATTCCAGAGATGAAGCCAATTGAACCAGCGTTGTTTCGTCTATCTAGCCTTCGAGGTGAAACGCCAATGCGCTGGGGATGCATAGTTCGGCTTCAGTCTTCAAATAATAGAATATTTATTTTTAGAGTCCATGTAACCCAGCCCCGTTGAGTCATTACTGTTGCGCTCGCTTTTGTGCTCTACTGGCAGCAGTGAAACACGAGTCTACCAGGGATCGAATAGTTCGGAATTGGGCTTCTATATTTCTCGAAGAGTGTGCCAGCAGTTTTGCAGTGGGGATAAGCGCGATATTGTGGCTTGAATCCACTCTAGGATCAGCGGTGAATCTCGAGTCTAACGGGCATTGGCTTTCGAAGATGGAAGTATGCACTTCTATTTGTATTTTATCTAATCGGTGTTTCATCACTACCTAGTTTGCAGAAATATTGTCACCACCATAGAGTCATTGGACCCGCGCGTACCAAAAATCAACTAGCATTGCTGATGAAACGCAATCCAGCCAAGGTGAATGCGTGATATTTTAGGGCAAGATGATTTTAATACTCGGCTTTTTGGCTGCTTGATTTTGGTATTAGTATCTGCGCAAGTCGCACATATCCGGTGTGTTGAATGTGATGTTTTTTTCAGGGATTTTTTTAAAAAATTGGGTGAGCCAACGCATTGTTTTAGTATCAAATTTATCCTCTTGAACAGGTGATGAAACGCGATTCTCCCAAGTGACGTGTATTTATTTTGAATCATAGCGATTTCAAGATTGCGCATGGTCTGTGTAATTAGCTATGACTGTTCCACGGTTTTGATGATTTACTGTTTTGCAATAACTAGATTAGGAGAGTGCGGTGTATCTCGAATCAGGATCTGGTTCTGTCTCTAACAGGTATGGAACTAATTTCGTTCTTAGCTCTCTCCATTCTGCACACTCTCGTATGTCAGATAGACAAGGGAGTGTGCAGAATGGAGAGAGCCGGAACTACCAATGCAGATCGCTGATTCATCACACTCATTTCCCACTAGGCCACTCCTCTCCTTTCCTCTCTGTCTTGTGAAATTTGATTGATCGCCTCTCTTTTGCGGTATTTCGGGCGGTTTGACATGGCGGTTTTTTGCTATAGCGGATCGCTCAATTATCCCCGCTTACCGTAATTGAATACCGTAATCAATAATCCATTCAGGAGCCCTCCCTCTTCTCCTTCTCGACGCTCACCACGATCTACTCGTCCGTCCGCACTCTATTCTTCTCGTGATCTACCCACCTACCGTAATCCTCCGATCATCCGTCTACCGTAATCCGATCATATCGATTGATCCGCCTCACTGATCTACCCCCTGTTCAACTCAATCGCTCTGGCAGCACGTTTGTCTTCCCATCTCAAGGCTAACCCCCCTTGATTGTGCATAATCTTTGCATCCCCCGTTCTCTCTCCCCATCCCGATTTATTGATCTACCAACCTAGTGGCCACTTATATTATGTGTAGATTATTGATTACGTTGGCATGTTAGTCTTATAACATTTTAGACGATTCAGATCTGACTCTAGCGATTAGAGCGCGCACTTTGAAAGTATTTTCTATTGTCGTTTTGCCTAATTTGTGTCTTGAGTTATTCCATAATTATTCATTTAAACATTAATATAATTTAATTGTCGAAGTGCGCGCTCTTTTCTCGTAGTTTAGTCCACTGATTGTACATTGCTCACACATTTCCCTTATTCCTTTCTTTCCTTGTGTTACAGTATGTAGATCGAATTACCTGTTCATCTATCTTTCATATCCTTAATCTGCAATATCTTCCCCTCTTCCAACATTGTTATATGCATAATAAGAGTAGTAACATGTATTTAGTCGTTGTAAGATATTAGGATAATTCGGGCCTTTCACTTGTTATTTTTGCTTGTGAAATAGCGTCGAATTGTTAGTATTTATCTCTCATATTGCATTACTCACTCTGTACACGGTAGTCGATTCTCACATAGTCTCTACACGCTTTCATCTCAATCTCCCAGCCATTCTCGTCACACCACCTCATTCCTGTACCATGGCCTACCCCTTTGCCTGTGAATACTTTCCCTGTTGGCCTTTTGTGGCCTCTTGTCTTTCCCTGTTTGTTGTTCGTTCGTTCACTTTACTGGCACTTTTACTTTGGTTCAGTTTGTTGACAGTTTTACGCTGAATAAAGCATGTGCATTCATCGGAAATGGTTGAAACACATGGGAAATGAACAAGAATCTACCTGGATAATCTTTGATCTTCTAAGACTACCGTACTTCACTGATGGAGTTATTGTCGAAAGGTGAGCCAACTAGTTGCAACTGATCTATCCGTTTCATAAGATCAAAATTACAATTAATTATTTTTATCGATTGATTGCATTTAGCATCAACACGTGAAAATTCTCGAAAATTATTTTTAAAATGATAATTTTTTAAAATAATTTTCGTCAGCTTCCCTCGACCAACGAGCTCTCCCCGTCACGCTTCATTCCGCCACAACTGAAGTGATTTGTTATTTAATTATGTATTACTTAATTAATAAATATGTTAGTATAAGATAGGGCGTGTTTATTTGTGGGGTACGAAATGGGATTAGCAACATAATGCACTCTACGTGCGATGTATTGCGGCTGCACTGAATTTTGTTCTTTAGTGCAAATAGTGAAGCTGGAATCTGGCAGGAATATTTTGTGATGCGACAAAAATTAGCCAAAGAAGTTTCTGTAAACTTATGGCCGAAACATCGAAGACGAATCGAGGCCGCGCGTATTGAGCAACTTAAATCTAGTGATGAAACGCGAGTCAACCGACCATCGAATATTTAATCAATCATCTCGTGTTTTATTTGTATGTTTTCTTCTTTTTTTTATCGATTAATTGTGGCTGCACTGATTGTTATCCTCTAGTAGTTACTCCTGGAACTCGAATCTATCAGGAGTCTGATTATATGGGTGAGGAGACTTCAACCGGGAGTGTGCTATTGCCATTGGAGCCAATGTGAAAGACATGAATCGACACCTCGCTACTCCGTATATATTGCTTTCATAGTGAAACGTGATTCCACCAATCTTGCTGAACCCTGATTTATTTTTCACTCAAAATCAGATGCCACCGGCCAGGTACTGCGGCTGCGCTCAAATTTACTCTTTAGTACCAGGGCTGGGATTTTCTGACTCAGAAATTTATGAATTTTTTCTGATTTTCTGACCATTTTCGGGTCAGAAAACAGAAAAAGTGGTCAGAAAATCAGAAAAATCAGAAAATTTTCGTGGAAGCTCATTTGCTGATTTAAAAACGTGTTTTATATTTTTTTAGTATTTTTATGACTTTTTCACTGTGATAATTTTTAACTCTGCCTATATGATGACGTTTGAGCTAGAATAAACGTGGCTTAAACGTGGCGTAACATCAAAAACATTTTTTAAAAAGTTTCAAATAGGAATCGACGGAGGTTTTCGGGTTTTCAATCAGAGCTTTCTGAACCTCGGTTAGTCACGACACAATTTGACCAAAATATTTTTTTAGCATTGAAAAGAGTCAGAGGGGCCGCAAACTTTATGAACCAAAAATCTGATTTTCTGACAAGTTTCAGTTCAGAAATCTTTCGGACTAGAGACCAGAAAATATTGTCAAGATGCTATTTCGAATGCGACATTTGGCATGGTTATACAAAAAATCTTTTTTGAGTTTTCGAGATAAAATTGTTTAACGTAAATTATTAGAGACTAAACAGGTCATAGATAGGTAGAAAGAGCATTATTTCATGATCGTTTTAGAAGTATGGGCTAATGTTTTACAATAAATGAGACTAAGGTACTTTTCTCTGCTTTTTCGGTCTCAAAATCCGTTTTTTTGTCAGACCTTTTTTCGTTCGAAGAAGATTAGCTCTGTTTGAGAAATTCGAAAGCCACGAACGAAAAATACACCAGAAAACTTAAAGGTTAAAAAAATTGGCACATTTTGGAGAGTTTGAACAAATCATATTCTGCTCTGTCCGTTTGGATAACGCGCAATATTTGTGAATTCTGAAATTAGCGAATTAATTGAAAAAAGCAATGTTAAAAACAATTTTTTTTTGCATAAAACGAGGATAAAATGTACAGTATCGGACAAAAGTCATCGTTCACAAATGCAAAGTGGTGTAACTTTTGAACCAGATAAGCAATCGGTTTGATGTTTTGGCAGGATACATTAGACCTATTGGTGCATTGCCACCGATAGTGACGTCATGCTACGATTTCGCAATATTGCATAGTGATGATGCAATCATATATATGTTCTTCACTTGTGATTTTAAGGTCATTGGGATTTTTTTCTAAGTCTTCTCTCTTTTTGTGATGATAGAAGGCCTCAGCATCTACCGATTAAAAAATAGTACTCATGGGGCGTTGTCGTACAGAAGCAGAAAACAGGTTCAAAATAGGGTCCCGAAAAAAATATTTTCCATTCATTGACGTGCTAGAGACTCGTTCAAAGGCTCAAAATGACCCTTGCAATAATTCCTGATTACCCACAAAGGTCGATATTGATATCTCTTAATTTGACCTCAGGGCACGAATTTTTCACTTTTTCAAATAATTGTTTTCTTCCTATTTTGGATGATCATAGTTCCAAGGCCGATTTTTGTTCAAATGTATTTTCTAGACAGGGTAGTTGCAAATCTATGGAATATACGATTCCCAACTTTTTAGAGCATTTGGATAACTTTCTCACCCGCGGCAACCGAAAATCAGAGATCAAAAGATTTTAAAAATCGGCTATGTTTCGACATAATAAATTTTAACTTTTTTCATTAATGATATCATGGACTCTCATACCGAAATTCGTACTCAGCCCACAAAAATATCCCAGAAAAAAATTTAGTCAGGAAGTTTTGAGAGAAACTTTTTTTCGACTAATGATGGGGGTATCATGGTCATTTTTTGGGTTGAAATCGATTGACCTCTGATTTTCGATTGCCGCGGGTGAGAAAGTTATCCAAATGCTCTAAAAAGTTGGGAATCGTATATTCCATGGATTTGCAACTACCCTGTCAAGAAAATACATTTTAACAAAAATCGGCCTTGGAACTATGATCATCCAAAATAGGAAGAAAACAATTATTTGAAAAAGTGAAAAATTCGTGCCCTGAGGTCAAATTAAGAGATATCAATATCGAACTTTGTGGGTAATCAGGAATTATTGTAAGGGTCATTTTGAGCCTTTGAACGAGTCTCTAGCACGTCAATGAATGGAAATTATTTTTTTCGAGACCCTATTTTGAACTTGGATTCTGCTTCTGTACGACAACGCCCCTTGAGTACTATTTTTTAATCGGTAGATGCTGAGGCCTTCTATCATCACAAAAAGAGAAAAGACTTAGAAAAAAATCCCAATGACCTTAAAATCACAAGTGAAGAACATATATATGATTGCACCATCACTATGCAATATTGCGAAATCGTAGCATGACGTCACTATCGGTGGCAATGCATCAATAGGTCTAATGTATCCTGCCAAAACATCAAACCGATTGCTTATCTGGTTCAAAAGTTACACCACTTTGCATTTGTGAACGATGACTTTTGTCCGATACTGTATTTCTGGAATTTTTTTGAAAATTTTCTGATTTTTTCTGAATTTTCTGATTTTTCTGACTTTATGTAGGGAGGGCATCGTGTGTTCCAAGACGAATTTTCTTACAGAAATGCTCGTCAAAGCTTTCGCGAGTATCGAAAACTGATTTTTCAATGTCTTGTTTTTCAAAATTAATTCCGATTTTAATTGAGTTCAATTAGTTATTTATTTTGTGAATTGAGGTGCCTCATAGACCCGTTAACAACATCCTTCATACGCTTTGCTCAGATTATTCGAAAATAAGCGTAAATCTTCTTACAAAGAGGGCACTATTTCAGAAATCGTTTTTTATCAACTGCCTCTTTCAAACGCGATGCCGTCGTTAACCCACTTCATGGAATATTCGCGGGGGTGATGGCTATGCAACGGTCATACATTCGTTCCTCAAATGCCACTCGGAAACATAGTTTTCTTGCTCCGAAGCACTAAAATTGCTATTTTTCGCATTCTCAGGTATGCAGCGTCGTTATCTTTCGATGCCGTTTTTATTTGCCTTTCACAGCTTGTGATGTGGGTCCTGGGGACTTTATTAATAGTGAAATCGGGTAGTTGCTGTGACTCGGAAGTAGTCTTTAGCGGCTTCGAAGACAGCACATCTTGGCTAACGAATACCCACGAACTCGCATTCGAACACTAGCATTTACTCTCAAATTTGACCGTGTTCTACGCACATTCTATAGTTCTCAAACTGACATACCGAAAAAAAAATTGTTTAAATGTTTTTAAAAAAGAATCAAGCATTTCCAGTAATAAAGTTGCGCTAACTCTATAGAAATGATTACGGTAGGTGAACAGTCAATCTGAGATTTTGCGAAATCGCTATATTTTGTTATATTATTTATTTTATGTCTTTTCTTTGTTGCTGTCAGATTCAGCATGCTCGATTCTATAAGCGAAGCGTAATGAATAAATATTAGGACGTGTTCATAAATACCCCATTGTCCTCTCTAACTTTATGATCAGAAAAAAAATATTTTCTGTCCCAGCCCTGTTTAGTACTAGTGATGAATCTCGAATCGGTCAGGAATATTATTTCGCGAGTAAGGCTAATTCAACCATTAGTGTGGTATTGAACGATGTTTGCATTTGATTCACTATTTAATTGTAATTGTAATTTATTAAATTATTATGCACTTCTTCTCTACAGATTCAGTGGTGAGGATGGGTCGAGGATTAGGGGAGCACTATTTCGGTGATCTAGACGTTGTAAGGAAACGCCAGTCTACCGGGAAGTCCGCTCAAAACTTTGTTATATGGTATTTTCACTATCGTCGAGTCATTGCGACTGCGCTGACGATTGTTTTCTAGTACCAGAGTTGAAGCGCGAGTCTGACTTATGCTAAATTCGATTTTCACTGGGAGTTTGGCGTAGTGCCTGTTTTGATTGTCTATGTAAGCTGTATTGTGACAGGAACGTTCCTGTATTCTTGAGCGAGTGATGAAACATGAGTTAACAGAGCAGTAAATAGTTTTTCTTTTCGTTCAACAACTGTCATTAATCAGCTATGCTGATTTTTCACCTCTACCGTTAGTGGTGAAGCGAAACCCTACCATGAACCTTCTTTTACGGCGATTTCTAGATTGCGCGTATTTTGAGGCACCGGGCGCGGAGCTGGATTGAAGTTGCGCTGATTTATTTCCTAAGATGTAGTGCTGAAACGCAAGCCTACCGGTCATCATAATTTTAACTTTATTGATTTGGCAGTAGCCTTAGATGATCATGCTTCTTTTCGAGTTATCACTTAACGAACGAATTATTGCGACTTCTTTTTGTGAATGCAGTACCACTGTAATCTTTCAGGAATTTGCCTCTAAGGATGTAAGGGAGAGACGTTTTCAAACAGTTTGGTTTTACAAGACGTTCGATAAGAAATTGTGGCAAGTCCGATTTTGTGATCTAGAAGTGATGAAACGCGAGTCCGCTGAGATCTAATAGTCCCGCAGTTGTTTTCCAGTTTTCATTTGTTTTTCTTCGAGATAATTAACTTCAAGTAATTACGGCTTCACTAGTTTTTGTCCTATAATGTGATTAGTGAAACATGAGTCTATGAGGAACGAATAGTTCGGAATTACTTTTCTATTTTTTGCATTGGGCTCATCATGGAGTTTCTTCTGGTGCAATGCCAGCCGTGAATCCATATCTGCTAAATCGATTAGGGGGAATTTTTTTTGCGGTAATTTTTTTAGATAACATTCTTGTATCATTGCATAGCATTGTTTAAAAACATAATAAGAGCATTTTTTGAGTGCAGAGGTACTTTAAACGTAGTGCTATAACGCGAGTCTGCCGGGGATCGGTTGGTCTTGCCATTTTACGTGTTTTTAATTGTTTCGATCGACAGCTATTGGCTTCGATTCGATGCCAATTGGTAAAGAGTACTTAACATCATTTAATTTTATATGTGCTATGATATAAATATTTTATGAAAAACGATAATTAAATATTATCGGTTTTCCTAACCATCTCCTCGAAAGAACAATCGGTGCAATATTTTGAGCTGCAACACTTCTCGTCTCATTTATTGCATTTTATGTCATGGCCAGCCGTCATAAAAAAATAGTATGCATTCAAATGTTATGTATACTGTAGTATTGAGCAAAATATTGCCGTGCAAGTTATGATTCAAAAACTGGGAGAACTACCATTGTTGCCGAAGCTTGAAAATAATCAACACAAGTTTGCGAAGAGCTACGTAGAGCGGGAATTTTTGACAATATCTTGTATGTAGTCGAACTAGAGAGAATGTAATCTTCGAATCCACTCTGCCGCATCCAACTGAACGTATTCTGTATACGTCTTTTAAAAAAACAGAATTCTTACGTCTCATATAGCTCGATGGTCTCGTATACTCCAGTGAGGCGGATAGTATTGGGAAGAGTGATAGTGTTTCCAAACGAATCCTTGGTCTTTTGTTCGCCATATGGAAGTCCAACCATGATATGAGGGCTGCAATAATTGATTTGTGATCGCAGAAAAAGAATTAGAAAGTACCTTGTGATGAAACTGATGAAGAAGTTTATCTTTTCGGGCTTGTACCTCTCCATTGTATTCAAATCTGGCTTCTCCCTCACAGAGCTCATTGCGCGCTTCTTGGCGTCGTTCCACATCCTTTCCGACAGATTTGGAATGTAATCAGTCATCGTTCGGTAGGAGATCGAATGAGCGAAGAATGATAGTAGTTCGACTTTCTCATTGTGCTTCCTCAGCCGATTGAAAGTTTCTGCTGTTTGAGTTAGCAGAGAATGAAGCATTGCATTCTCGTCATCCTTGCTTTTTCCGACAAGCATATCAATGACCATTGCCAATAGAACATCGATTTCATCAGCTTTGGTCATTACTCCGATAATGATTCGCATGATATCCAATACAGTACGAGCCTTGTTCTTCTGAGTTCGATCTGTGTACTCCGAAAATGGCTTAGTACATTTTCCTCTATCAATCTTTGCTGCCTTGAATAGACTGAACACAGCCGATTCTAATTCAGTGTACTCATTTCCATTCTTTGGCGGACAGTATTCCTCATCATTCGGATCATCTGAAGATACTATCAGATTCGATAAGTCATTGAGGATCACTTCATACTGTTCTCGACAATATGGAAGAAAAAAACAACTGACCGTCATGGTTGTTATCGTGAAAGTTATCCTCGCAGAAATCATCGACGGTTCCATCGCCGTTATCGTTGTTTTCAGAATGCTGTTGATTGTCACGTTCTTCAGAGGAAACGGGATCGTCGTCCACATGACGTATGCCGGAACGCATCGTCTATATATTTTTTTTATTGATACACCCCAACGGGTGTGACAGCATGTGAAATAAATATACAGATTGAAAGATCTAAGAAAAGAAATATAATTAAACGAGTAAATATTATGCTAGCAACAACGACGTTCAAATGAAAGCTGGTAATTGCACGTCGCTGAGTTAAAAGAGACGCTGAGTATGAGGAACCGCTCCGCCCCAGTAGACGCAAAGCGGCATCGCATAGAGAGTGCATGCCTCCCCCTATGCTCAATACTACAGTATACATAACATTTGAATGCATACTTTTTTTTTAATGACGGCTGGCCATGACTTAAAATGCAATAAATGAGACGAGAAGTGATGCAGCTCAAAATATTGCACCGATTGTTCTTTCGAGGAGATGGTTAGGAAAACCGATAATATTTAATTATCGTTTTTCATAAAATATTTATATCATAGCACATATAAAATTAAATGATGTTAAGTACTCTTTACCAATTGGCATCGAATCGAAGTTTACGACTACCAAAAATTTCAAAATCCCGATAAGTTTCGCAGTTTTTGTAGTTTATCTCGAAAACCGCTACTCTAATCATTTTGGATCACAGAATGAAAACGAAAGAGCTTGCTGAGAGCTATCGAATTTGTTTTTTGAAAAGTTTCTACGACCACTTTGAACGAAGTTAAGAGAAATTTTCAAAAATCGTTTAAAAAAATTCTGTCCTGGCTCTACATGAGTGCAGGTTCGGTTTGCAGGATTCAGGACAAATGGAATATGCAGGAAGGGGTAATCGAGGGAGTAGAATTCGATTCTGCAATAATCCGGAGTGGGTTTCTTAGAAATTTTCGAGCCAGCCCTAGTTTTATGTGTTAAAAATCACATTTTGCGTTCTACCTCCTTAACCGTTGGTTTTGAACGTGTGGTATAGTTGAGTTATTTGTGTATAATGAAAAAAGAAAAAAAACGCTGTCGCTCAAAAATTGACCGACTTATGGCAATTTGAAGTGGTAGATCAAAAAAATCGATAATTGCGAAATTTGACCAAATGGACTGGATTGTCCGTCTCCTAACACCCAAGTATAACTAGCAACCAAGTTCGAAGACAAATAATATTTTTTTTGTAAGAAAGGGCTCGATTTTCATGCAGAATAACCGGAGCCCTGTGATAAGTAATTGATAAGTAATGAGCCCTGTGATAAGTAGCTGACCTGATTTTCGCGTTCTAGTGCCAGTACTGAAACGGGAACCAACCGGAATATTTTTTGAAGGAAATGCGGCGTTTTACCGTGGATGCAGTCATTGAATAGTGCAATGAGATCGTCTAAGATGTTATCGACTGGTGGCCGAGAGATTGATTAAGTCCGCGCCTATCCTGTTATCTAGACCTGGCGGAGAACCTTACAGGTATCGACTATTTCGGAATTTATTGGTCTTTTTTTGATGTCGTCATGTTCATGATATTGCGGCTGCCCTCACTTTCGCGCTCTAGTGCTAACAGTGATACTCGAATCTTCCCGGAATTTCATTTTACGAGTGAGGACTTCTGCCGGGAGTTCCAAGAAAGATATGAGGCTGCGCCGATCCGTCCATAACACGAATCGGTCGAACCGTCCTCGCAATGCCTTATCAAGTTCATCCTTATTTGACACCGGAAATCGGCGAGGTTTTGCTGATATTCTGAGGTGTGCGCTCTAGTGCCAGCGGTGAAACCGGAATATATCAAATCTTTTAGGAATCCGCTTTCATGGATGATAAAATGTGGTAGCCTGACTTGATATTGACACAAGTATTTTATTCGTTTCCGGAGGCGAGAAAAAATTGGTCCAGCGCTGATTCGTCTATCTAGTCCTAGAGGTGAAACGCCAATTCGCTGGGCATCGAATACTTAGCCTGCAGTCTCCTAATATTAGATTCCTGGTTCTTCCTTTTACTCTCTCCCGTCAGCGCTTTACGGCTGCGCTCGCTTTTTTGCTCAAATAACTGTAGCGAAACTCGAATGGACAACCGATGCTCGAAATTTCACTTATACATTTCTCGATTCGTGTCTATCAGTCGTTTTGTAATGGTAATAGGTGGTATATTGTTCTAGACCTCTAGGATCAGCGGTGAAGCCCGAGTGTACAGGGACCTAACACTTTTCGAAGATAGAGGTTTGTATCCTAACATCAGCCGTGTGGTCGTATGCTCTTTATTGCACACCGTGCAACTTGAGTCTGCCTGGGATGCGCAACTAGATTTTACGTTTTCTGTTAGCCTAAAATGCTAAAATAATATAGATGATTATGAGTCCCCTTTGCGCATAATATTTTTGAATTAATAAGTTAATTAAGTGATACAAATTACTATAATTTCGCAGAGTGTTCCTCTGGCGGGTGCGAGTGGTGCGTGGTGCGGATGATCATTGCTGCTATTTCTCAGTGGTTAAGAGATGATGGCGAAATCGAGACCTACCATGGGTGTATGTGTAATTTTTAGGTGAACTCAGATACACGGGTTTTATTTAGTTCGTCACAACCACTAGTGAAAAGGTCTAGGCAATCCCTTCCTTGCAGACCGCTTTTTGAAGGGGTCCGGCTCTTATTTTACGAAAAATTTATATGAGTCCGGTCCATTCACCCTTTTTCACCCCACTACGCATCGATCATTAAATCGAGACTAGTTTTGGGATCTTGAACAGGTGGTGAAGCGTGAACCAGACGGATACCAAGATAAGTGAGGATATTGGATGTTATTTTTGAGACTGGAGATAATAATTCTCGTTATTTCCTTCGGGCTATCCAGAAGTGGGCACCATTGAGTCAACCATCTAATCGGTGTTTTATCACTATCATTAGTTTGCAGAAATATTGTCACTACAATATTGGCATTGGACCCGAGCGTACCAAAAATCAACTAGCATTGTTGATGAAACGCGAACTAGGCGAGAGGGGAATATTCGGATAAATTTTGAACCGTTCACATGGGCTGCACTGTTACCACAATATTCCATGGTCTCGAATCAGCGGTGAAACCAGAATCCACAGGAATGTGATCTTGTTTATGGAGCGTTGAAGTTCGGAACCATTGCTATCGCGCTGCCTCAGGGAAATAGAACTAGTGATGAAACGCAATCTAGCCATGGTGAATGCGTGATATTTTCGGGAAAAATGATTTTAATACTCGGCTTTTTGGCGAATTGATTTTGGTATTAGTATCAACTCAAGTCGCACATATCCGGTGTGTTGAATGTGATGCTTTTTTTCAGGGATTTTTTTATTGGGTGAGCCAACGCATTGTTGTAGCATCAAAATTGTCCTCTTGAACTGGTGATGAAACGCGATCCCAAGCATTTATTTTAAATCATAGCGATCTCAAGATTGCGCCTGGTCACCCATCGGGTGTCTTGAAAGTGAAATCGTAGTTGGATTGTGTTTTTTGATCAAGGGGTCCATCCCCTTGTGAGACCGTCAAAAATTGTGCTATTGAGCTGATGATGAAACGCGATTATCCCAGGTGCTGCATTTTTTTCCCGTTTTCTCCGCCTCTATTCGATTCATAGCCGTGTTCTAGATTACGCATGGTGTGTGTAATTAGCTATGACTGTTCCGCGGATTTTATGATTCACTGTTTTGCAATAACTAGATTAGGAGAGTGTCGGGTATCTCGAATTAGGATCTGGTCCTATCTATCTCCATTCTGCACACTCTCTCGCCGGCCAATTGACGAGTGAGTGTGCAGAATGGAGAGAGAGTTAGCAAGACAGACTGCTGATTCATCTCACTCCTTCCCCCACTGGGTCACCCGTCTCGGTCTTGTGAATTTTGATTGATCGTCTCTCTTTTGCGGTATTCCGGGCGGTTCGACATGGCGGGTTTTTGCTATAGCCCTTGGGTCAAATAACCGAACTTACCGTAATCAATCATCTGTTCAGGAGCCCTCCCTCTTCTCCTTCTCGACGCTCACCAAGATCTACTCGTCCGTCCACATTCTATTCTTCTCGTGATCTACTCACCTACCGTAATCCTCCGATCATCCGTCTACCGTAATCCGATCATATCGATTGATCCGCCTCACTGATCTACCCCTTGTTCAACTCCACCTCTCTGACAGCCCGTTTGTCTTCCCATCTCAAGGCTAACCCCCCTTGATTGTGCATACTCTTCTCTTCTAGTTTAGTCCACCGATTGTGCATTGCTCACACACTTCCCATCTCTTTCTTTCCTTTTGTTACAGTATGTAGATCGAATTACCTGTGCATCTACCTTTTATATCCATAATCTGCAATATCTTGTCCCTCTTCCAACATTGTTATATGCGTAATAAGAGTAGTAACATGTATTTAGTCGTTGTAAGATATTAGGATAATTCGGGCCGTTCACATGCTAGTTTTGCTTGTGAAATAGCGTCGAATTGTTGGTAGTGTAGTCGAATCGAATAGTAGCTCTCTCCATTCTGCACACACTTTAGTTTCTCTCATCCACGAGACAGTGTGCAAAATGGAGAGAGTACTAGACGATCCGGCAACACTATCTGTTAGTATTTATCTTTCATATTGCATTACTCACTCTGTACACGGTAGTCGATTCTCACATAGTCTCTACACAATTTCATCTCAATGTCCCAGCCATTCTCGTCACACCACCCCATTCCTGTACCATGACCTACCCCATTGCCTGTGAATACTTTCCCTGTTGGCCTTTTGAGGCCTCTCGTCTTTTATCGTTCGTTCGTTCACTTTACTCGCACTTTTACTTTGGTTCAGTTTGTTGACAGTTTTTACGCTCAATAAAGCATGTGCATTCAGTGGAAATGGTTGAAACACATGAGAAATTAACAAAAAAAAGGCGTATTTAACCGCATTGATCTACATGGATAATCTTTGATCTTCTAAGACTACCGTACTTCACGGATGGTTTTTTTTCTAGAGGTGAGTCAACCGATCACTGATCTTTTTTATAAGATCAAAATTAGTTTTATCGATCGACTTCCTTAGCATCGGCACGCGAAAAAAAACGATTAAGTTATTCTCCAAAATATTTAATTAATAAATTTTAATATTAATTTCCGGCAGCTTCCCTCGAAGAACGAGCTCCACAGCCGTCACGCTCCAGTCCGCCCAACTGCGCAACGGACGTGAGTTTTATTTAATTATATATTATTTAATTAATAAAAAAAAATGAAGGACTGGGCGTGTTTCTGTTCGAGCGATGTAATGGAATTCAGCGATGTCATGGAATGCGAGTGAAATGGGCGCTAAATATTTTAGTCTTGTTTAGACTCCTATGTTCTCATACGATATTGGTGCTGCTCTGATTTTGCTCTCTAGTGCCAGAGGTAAACGCGAGTCTGTCAGTCGAATCGGCGTCTATAGATGAGATGGTATTTCAACCGAGGGATGTTAGTGCTGTACATTATTTACATCTGGTAAAGGCAAGTGAAAACGAGCCGCAATGATCTTTTGTTCTTGTCCTTATAAACGCGAAACTTCTGAAAGTTGATCGAACAATTTTCCAATCGGCTTTTCTAATCTGGTCTTTTTTTCATTCCTATGAGATCAACAATATGAATGAGATTGATGGCTCTCCGTTCATGTCATCTAGATCTGGCGGTGAAGCGCTAGTCTGCCGGGTAGTGAATTTAGCTCAGTAGTGAATTTCTAGCTCAGTAGTGAATTTCCATAATTTGTTTTTTTATCGATTTTATCGATACTATTGCGGCTGCGAGGACACTTGCTCTCTAACACCTGTGGTGAGGCGTGAATCGGACAGGTATCTGATTTTACGGGTGAGCTGAGAATTCTGAGAATTTTCGAATGCAGCTGTAATTGGAGTGTTTTATTCGCTGTGTGTTTGGTAACGCCGTGTTTTACTGCTCATTATTGGTCTTTTGCGCCTGAGTTGATCTTTGTTCTCTAGTGCAAGTAGTGATTCTCGAATCTATCAGGAATATTTGCTCGTGTATGCGAGAAAAAATACAACCGTTCGTTTGATGGGGCAGAATATGTTATGGTGATGGGTCGAGAAGGCGAATTGGGGCTTAAGCTATTGAGCAATTTAAATATAGTGGTGAAAAATCAATGTTTGTTTTTGCTATCGGCACATTACAGCTGCTCTGACTGTTTTCCTCTAGTAGTTACTCCTGGAACTCGAATATGTCGGGAGTTTTATTTTAAGGGTGTAAGGGTGAGACGTTTTCAGCAATGATTTTAATTTTGCAAGATACAATCGATGCATGATTGTGGCAAGTCCGATTTTGTGGTCAAGAAGTAGTGATGAGACGGGAGTCCGCCCATATCTAACAGTCCCGCAGTTGTTTTTATATTCGTATTTTTCGGAGTAGAATTCTTCGAAAAATTACTGTTTGTCTGTCTGTTCTCCTCTAATGCGATTAGTGAAACATTAATATGTGAGGAACGAATAGTTCGGAATCATCTCTCTTATTTTTTACAGAAATTTTTCAAATGGAAACATCATGATTATTTCTCCTGATGTAGTGCCAGCCGTGAAACCGAATCTGAGGCCGTATGCATGAACCCGTTTGTCGGACAAACGGGGTTTGTCGGGCTTTGACGACAAACCCTTTTGTCGGACAAATGGTTTGCCGGTATGCACGAAGCTTTGGTTTGTCGCGACAAAAGCCTTTGTCGACCTTTACCCTCGACAAACCGACCGACAAACCGTTTGTCGACGGTTTAATTCTATTTTACTATTTATTTTTTCCAATATCATTATTTTCTTTCAATTTTATAACGAATACTTATACTAGTTTCACATTGTGAAAATTTCTAGACCAAAAAAAAATATTTTTTGAACCTTGGGATAATAATGGAAATATCTTTGTTACTTTTAGTCTAATCGATTCATACTTGTTTTATTCGAAAGAGAAGACTCTCCTTTACCAATCTCTTGACAAGAGCTAAGAGATCCGACGTATGCTGAAATTACTATGATTTTTAACGTGTAAGGTGATCAGTTTTCCGATCCTTCTTGGCGTTATCTCTTAGCTCTTGTCAGGATATTTGTAAGGGGAGTGGCCTCTTTCGAATAGAAAAAGGTATGAATCGATTAGACTAAAACTAACAAAAATAATTTCCATTTTATTTATTTTTAGAATCGAATAGCATTTATCAGTATTTTTTTTCGGGCCTATATCAGGATAATCGGGTCTTTCTTCATTCTCGATACCCCACCAGTCATTGCCAATCTCTCATTTCAACTCGTTAGATAACTAATATTATATTGAGGTAATAAATTGTGACTAATCGTCTTTGATAATCAATACCATGTTATGGTGCTAAGAACGGAATTGATAGGGAAAACAGGCTAAACAATATCAGAAATGAGCAGTTGGATGGACTTTATGAAGTGATATTGTTCATAAACCACCACGGATATTCCGACAAACGATCCGACAAACCACATTTGTCGGACAAACGTTTGTCCGGCAAAAGATTGCTCGTGCATACGACAAACCGGTTTGTCGACAAACATCGTTTGCCCGACAAACGTTTGTCGGCATTTGCCGGCTTTCTTTCATGCATACGGCCTCTGTTAAGAGTTGATTAGGAATCTATTTCTACTGGTGATACTTCAACCTGATGTGGTACTAGTGTATTTTCTCCATTTATGGATAAGCCATCAGAGATGAATTGAGGTCTATCATGCACATTTATCTTGTCATGATGCTGAAGCACAAGTCCGCAGAGGATGGAGTCGTTAGGAAGCACCCTACTACTAGTCAACAGATATTTCCCTTTAATCCGCGATATCGCCGTTGCATTGTGTTAGCATTGGCTTTTGCCCTCTAGTGCACTTGTTGAATCGCAAATTTGTCGGGAATCTTGCAATTTATTGTTTCGGGTGACGTATCGGCCGCATTTGCGCTTGGCTATTCTCATTTATTTCAATTAACATTTTTTATACTCAGAGTGTACCTCTAGTGGACGTTTCCATTAATGATGCCTGAGCTCTCTCCATTCTGCACTCTCTTTTACTTCTCGAACGGTGAAAAGAGTGTACGAAATTAAAACACCATGGCCTGTATTATGAATTTTGATTAATAGCAAGCTGTCATTGCTGCAGACATCATCAATCCCGTGATCATGATCTATAAAGCAGGAATATGCTTGGTGTCGAATAATTATGCAATCAATTTTCGAATTTCTTTCAACGCCAATGTTTGTGTAATTGCGTAAAATTTATTATTATTCATCCTAGTGCTAATGGTTAACCTAACATCTCCCAGGAATCAAATGTGACTGGAACTCGTAGTGTGCGAGATTTTTTCTATCTCGAAAGGAGGAGATTTTTCTATCTCGAAAGGTGAGCCAACAGATCACTGATCTATTTTAGAAAATCAATCTTGGTTATTTATTATCGATTGATTTCCTTTACAAGGTAAGTTCTCCAACTGTCGCCGAGCTTTTCAAATTTGCTCGATACGCAAAACTTGGACTTGCCACGGAAGGCGGAAAAGTGTTTTAAAAAGTTCCTAAATGCTAATGAGCGGCTAATTAGAGCATGAAAACAAAAATGCGCGGAATGGATAAGAACATCCTTACGCAACGTTTCCATCGGCTTGAGTGGTCAATTGGTAGTGTGCTCGCTTCTGAAGGGAGAAGTGCTGGTTCGAATCCTTTCATGGACAAACTCTTTTGCATTATTTTTTTCATCACTTATGATGGAAATATAATTATTTTTATTAATCTATTAAGGTGATATTACAACCATTGGATCATCCAATTTTCGTTTTCTTGAAAGATTGAAGAAAGAACAAGTGAAGCGGTACGACTCATATAATGCCAACATAAAATGAAGGAATTTTCTGTACGTTTGGGAATGTAGCAAGAAAAGGAATCTATTCCGACGAAATCAAGATATTAATATTGCAGTTATCGGTCGCTCATTCTAATATGTCCTACCGCTTCACTTGTTCTTTCTTCGATCTTTCAAGAAATCGAGAATTGAATGATCCAAGGGTTGTACTTGGTGTTGTGATAACAATTTGATAGATTAATAAAATTATTATATTTATTATATTAAGTAATGGTAAAAATAATGTAAATGAAGTTGTCATGTATCGGAATCATATCAAGAAGAAGACGTTTGTCATCGCATTCGGCCTCTTTCTTCTATCCTGCTCACTCGCCTTTCCAACTGGAGGCAGTGGAACAAATGTACGTTTTATTTCCAAATCGTGTGACATTTAAATCTCATTTGTTTGACGCTATGTGGGTCTTCACTTATCTCATTGTTGTATTATTCCCTTCCCCCCCCCCCCCCCCCCCATCAATTCCCCCCATCACATCACTGCGGGCGGGAGTCGAACCTGCCTGCGTCGGCATGCCAGTCAGACACCATGCCCACACCATGGTTGGGGCGCGCGCCTTTTGCAAAACATCACCTGCGGGCGGGAGTCGAACCTGCCTGCGTCGGCATGCCAGTCAGACACCATGCCCATCGCATTCGGGCATGGTGTCTGACTGGCATGCCGACGCAGGCGGGTTCGACTCCCGCCCTCAGGTGATGTTTTGCAAGAGGTAGAGAAACGCGCGCGCACCAACCACTAGTCTCCGTCAAGCTTTCCTCAATTCGCCCACTCTCTCACTGGGCAGAGAAACGAGAGAAAAAGCTTTACTACTCCTTTACAAACATTTTACGTAACAATCCAATAATAATATGGGATTTTTAAAACAAGTTTGAAAAAAATTTTCCCCGTTGTGCTCTTTCTGCTACACTCTCTCGTGATTCCTGTTTTATATATATCTTTATCGCAACAGAGAAACTGCGCGAAACACATTTGCCGGTAGCTTGGAACCGGTATGTACAATTGAAAATCTTGACTGATTGGAGAAAGTGAAACATTTCTCAATAGAGACACTCATTCTATCGATGTCTCCCCTCATTCACGCTTTCACTGAGAAGCACTTTTCTTTCCAGAAGGAGAGGGAGATGATTCGAGAGGCCCCTCCTTTTCCATTCATCTATATCGGGTTGTTTTACTAGTAGGAGTGACTGAAATTCATTTGCATTTACTCTTCCCTTTTGCACATTCTGTGGAATGAGAGAGAGTGGAGAGGCGCCTGTCTTCACTCCTTCACAAGAAACACAGTGAGTGAAATAGTGAAATTAAGGCGACTTATCTTGTCTCCAATTATCAATGAAGTCAATTTTTTGACCTTTGCTCTCAGATTCCAGACTGCTTCACTCAATGAACTACTAGGGTAGTCGGAAAGCCTTGCCGCTTTTTGACACATTTAGATTCAGACCTCTCTAGTATTTTGTATTGAACCGATCTCCTTATGATTTAATATAGTCGTTGATGTCTTTGACATTCTATTTAGCGCACGTTATCACGGTCTGACCGAACAGTAATCGGGTACAATATATCTCCAATGTCTGTGCAATTGACCATCAGATGAGCTTATTTGAATTATTCTCGAGCAAATTTGGAAAGATCTAGCACAGCTGAAAAATTGGATTTTCTGAAACTGTATTTGGGAGCTTGTAACGATGAGCATACCGATTTTGCCTCCATTGGCTCCAGTTTGCGTCCCGTAGAAAATATATGCTGCTTGATTTCCGAGGGTGCTACTTTTAGGTGATAATGTTTCCTGGGGTAGAATTGGATGACGAACCGTCTGATCTTTTTTTATTTCACATGCTCTTTTACGGGAGGGTGACGACTGGGCAACGACATTTGGGCAACGGGGTTGCGCAAATTAAGATAGCGCGCTTCAAACAGATTTGTGAAATAGTACATTAGATTCCAAATTCAAAGGGCTATCGAATGCACTACTTCACAAGCCATAAAAATGACTGGAAAGACGATTAGGGTAAAATTTCAAAAGAATCGGAGAAATATGAAACCATGTGGAATCGACAGCTATTAGTAGTAAGAGAAAACAGAATTTTTTTCGAGCCGAAATCTCAACGTTGAAACGAGTTATTAGCCGTTGCCCAAATGTCGTTGCCCAGTCTTCATGCCCCCTCTTTTACACTCGGCGGATTAGGGATGTGAGATAAGGGATTGCGTATGCCTCAATTACTCACAGTTGCGGTACACTGTAAGTCTATTTTCTCGAACTGCGCATGCTCTATTTTTAAGCAAAAATAAAATTGGAATGCTCCGCGATTCCAGATCGAGCTATACTAAAGACAAAGAATAGTTTCGCCACTACGAAAAGTTAATATTTTCAAACTAAATGTCGAATGTTTTTAGAAAATGAATTTGATTGACGTGTTCACCATCCAGTTTCCCACCAGGAAATATTGTCCTAATTTAGCGCTTTCAAGAGCCGAATAGCACGAGAAAATGCAGTTTCGACGTGACGTTATCTGGGGCAAAGCAGACTCTACATGCAAAATGGGTCGTCATCAAGAACCTCGATATCCTCAAAACACACAGATTATGAAAATCTATTTTTTTCAGCTGTACTACTAGAGAACATGATCTGAAATTGAGGGTTTCTGAATTAGATCTGAAATTTGTCCAGCGTAGTAACCGTGTCAATATATATAGGACGTCAATTATGTTTAATTATAAAATACCGTAAAGGTGTTATTTAAAATTTTAATTAGAAGAAGATTCCACTATCCCTTCGATTGTGGTAATATCACCGGTATCACGAGACGTAAGAGCAAAAACTACCATTCCCGGAATTTGTTTTTCAAACTCATTTGAATCCTTTATTGTCGGAGAATACCCAGGAGACGAGTTTTCGAACGATCCCGGTCACGGGTCCCACAGCCGGCTTTTAGGAATAATCCTGTCGCGGCTCCGGCTCTAGCGTATGTCAGCTCCCAGATGAGTTAGAATGCTGGCGCAAAGCTCAAAATACGCAGAAAAATGAAACAAAAAATTTTTCCAGCAAAAGTTAGATGCTGGGACCAAGACTGAAATAGTTGTATTTTAAAAACTGACACCAATTTCACATTAAAATTGATTTCACTATACAACAAGTCGAAAACACAGATTTTTAGTAAAATTGTGAAAGCGCAAGTTTATTAATTTGTTTGAAAAATCTTGCGAAGGAGATTGGGTGTAGTTGTATCTTTCATTTCTCCAAAACTGATCGATTTTCTCAGCCTTTTCTTTCATTATTTCATGAGCTCTAATGCCGATGATCGTATTCTAAGCGCAAAAAATACATCAGAAACACCTATAGTCAGATTATCCTGAGATAAATAATGTTCAACGTTTTCATGAACCTTGCTTGGGTTTTGGTAATAATATATGGAAGGTTCAAATAATAGGACGGAAGGTTTAAAGGGATGTGACTGTGACATAGAAACAAAACCCGAACACATTGCGTTTAGAATAATATTTCAAGATTTTAGGAGAAAAAATATTTTTAAAAATAATTTTTTAATATATTTAAATTTAATTTGAAAAAAATAAACAATTATGGTGTCATTACGGTGGAATCGAGTGTGTGGTGAGATCTACGGGCAGCCATGAATTGAAAAGTCGTCCGAGAACTGGAAACTGACTTTTCAACATGGCTGTTCAGCAAAATTTTCTTTTTTGTGCAAATTTACTTATTTTGGTTGAGTTTTTTTACCATTTCGCGCTGTTATTTTCATTATATTGCGTAGTGCGATAATTCCTCTATCTATTCGGTGCTACTTGACGTGATTTTGCTAGATGTGTAACCTCAACGTCGCGCTTTGGAGTGTGTGCAGAAGAGAGAGCGCAGAGCTAAGCACATGTTGGTTGAGTTTGATTATTTCGCACGTTTATTTTCATTCCAATGCGTAGTGGGATAGCTTTTCTAACTAATCGGTCCTAATTGGCGTGATTTTGCTCGATGTGTAACCTCCAAGTCGCGCGTGGAAGCGTGTGCAGAATAGAGAGCGGAGATATTGACTTTTATTATTTCGTGCGTTTATTTTTGTTCTGATGCGTAGTGCGATAGCTATTCAATCTATTCATGGCAAATTGGTATAATATCGCTCGATAGTTGACCTCTAATCGCGCTTTGAAGGGTGTGCAGAACGTATAGAGCAGTGCTAACTCCTGAATGACCCGTGTAGGTGGGTCGTCTATAGTCGTTGCTTCTTCAATTGTGCATTCACCTTTTGGTAGTAGCTTAGTGACCACGTTTTAATCAATTGTGACCCGGTTTTCGTTGTGCGCGATTTACACGAGCGATCTTCTAACCTCTAATTCGCACTTTAACGGCAGCCATCCTCAATTTTCTTACTCACAAGGGAATGACCAGAACTCACATATCCCGATTCCCTTCATTTCTCCATGACAGAAGGTACCCCCCAAGAGTATCTCATGGCCGTTTTCAAAAGTTGCCTAATCCTTCTAGAAATCGAGATATGATGCTTTCAATTTTTGCCATTGATTTCCAATAAGAATTTGCATGCGCCATCATCTCCTTGTTGATGGCCGATTCCATCGGCTTCGGTGGCCGAGTGGCAGTGAGTTGAAACTGGGGATCGGGGGGTTGCTGGTACGGATCCCGGTGTGGGCATTTTTTGTTTTGCTTCTATTTGGAGCATTTATTGATCGATTTTTATACGTATTCATGTGTTTTGCTCGAATTTCGAACATGTAACAGTTTTATTCAACAATTGTGGAGTGGACAATTGGACAGTTTTATTCAACAACAATCAATGCATTTCCGATGATCTGTACAAGGCTTCTAGAAATCTAGATATGATGCTTTCAATTTTTGCCATTGATTTCCAATAAGAATTTGCATGCGCCATCATCTCCTTGTTGATGGTCGATTCCATCGGCTTCGGTGGCCGAGGTGCTGGTACGGATCCCGGTGTGTTTTTGTTTTGCTTTTATTTGGAGCATTTATCGATCGATTTTTATACGTATTCATGTGTTTTGCTCGAATTTCGAACATGTAACAGTTTTATTCAACAATTATGGTACGCAATGATGTAACATTCAAAGCACCAGGTCTTTTCGCACATTGGGCATAGGATGAAACTCAACGACTTACAACCAACAGAGGAACAGGCCTTGGTATTGACACCACGAGGAAAGCAATACTCGACTGGGATTTTGAAACGGGCAGAGGGAGGGGAATCGAGATAACCAGCGGCGTGCCATGCGTATATAATCATAGGCTTGAAGAGGGGAGCACGCATGATTTTGAAGGACAGGGAAATGAGCTTCAAAATGTTGTCTCTCTGGTAGACCATGAAGTTAGGGGCATGCTTGAAGGCGTGGGACTGGATTCGTCTAACTAGTCCCTTGAAGGGTCGGAAAAAATATACGTCAAGGAGCTGGCAAATGCCAGTGGCACCAGCGGGTATCTGCCTAGTGTGCAAGGTCTTGCCAGGGGGAGGGAGGAATCGATGGCATTCTTGTCGCGGAAGCTGGTCCACGAATCCAGAAGAATGCAGAGGTCGTTGGAGGCGATCGAAGAAGTGAAGATGCACTGGAACATAAATCATTAGATGGATAACGATGAAATAATGGTGATAAGGGGAAATGAAGACACAATTCTCACCTTCGCTATCCATTCCTTCATGTGGTTCTTCGTCATTATGTGCGAAGTTCCGGCACAGACGACGAGATTGGAGGCGCTGAAGATCCGCTTGGTCTTCGGGAACTTCCCTCCCGGTTCCTAAAGTACCACGAAGAGGAAGTCCCTCATCGATCCGTTGGCAAACACCAGTAGCATCACAGTGTAGGAGTGAGTGAGAGACGCTGCAGACTGAACCACTCAAACGACGAGCACTCTATCTAGGGTCATTCTCACCTCTGGGAATGCAATTCCTTGAGAAATCCGGATTGGTCGGCGTTGCAGATTTGATCAAGTGGGCGCGTCTTCATTTCCTCCTTGATACCAGCAACGAATTCTGCCGCCTCCTTCTTGATTCTCGCATCATCCACGTGATTTTTCTTCGACACGAACTTCGTAGTCCTCCGAGATCCGAGCCGTGTCTTCCTCTTGAACCGAGTCACCCACGATTGCGATGCATCGAAGTTGGCCAGGTAGTTCTTCTCCCGGTTGATGTTGATCGCCATGACTTGAAGATCGACATCGTGCAGGGAGAAGCCTGATGATTCATGACTCATAGGTAGAAACTACCACGAAAATACACTTAACAAAATAACGTACCGTCTTCCATCGCCTCGATTGCCTCCTTGTACAGATCATCGGAAATGCATTGAAGAGCGACGATGCGTCCCGCCCGTCGATTCGAAGACTCGTCTTTCCATACAAAGAAACATGCACATATTTGCTTTGAATGTTACATCATTGCGTACCACAATTGTTGAATAAAACTGTTACATGTTCGAAATTCGAGCAAAACACATGAATACGTATAAAAAAAAATCGATCGATAAATGCTCCAAATAGAAGCAAAACAAATTGCCCACACCGGGATCCGTACCAGCAACCCCAAGATCCCCAGTTTCAACTCACTGCCACTCGGCCCCCGAAGCCGATGGAATCGACCATCAACAAGGAGATGATGGCGCATGCAAATTCTTATTGGAAATCAATGGCAAAAATTGAAAGCATCATATCTCGATTTCTAGAAGGATTGGGCAACTTTTGAAAACGGCCATGAGATATTGGGGGGTACCTTCTGTCATGGAGAAATGAAGGGAATCGGGATATGTGAGTTCTGGTCATTCCCTTGTCAGTCTGACAGTTTGTATTCATTTGTTCGTCGCTGAGAAATCAGCACTGCCCCAATTCTGATCCGTCTACAGACTCCATAACAACACTAGGAGAACTATCCACATCCGGACGAGGGCAGAAGACCCATGCATTAGGCTTCGTGTTCCACCATCTGCACTTGATGGGAGAAAGCCGCACATCCCCAATTTTTCAGACACTCTCAACAGGGAAAGAAGTATAATGGAACAGTCTTGCCAGACTGATCGACCCTCGGTAGACTTGTATTTCACCACAATGTCTAGATCTCTGAATCCGTGCGGACACAATTCCGCATTCTCTTCCGGTGAAGAAATACAACCCGCGCAACAACACATTAGCCCGGAACGAGTTTCAGTCGTATTACACGTTCATAACAGATTCTTGACAGATTTGAGAAAGACTAGTAGCACTAGAGGAGAAATGCAAGTGCAGTGCAATTACACATCCATGGCGTTGAAAGAGCGAAGAATATTGTTTCCATATTAATTCGACACCAAGCAGACTAGTGTTTTATAAGGTCATGATCACGGAATTGATGTTGATTGCAGCAATCCGATCACGTTTTGCCCCATTAGCTATCAATACCAGTGGAACACCACATTCCCAGTAAGAAATAATTCACCCTAAAAATATTACTCCAGATAGAATCGTGCTTCACATCTGCCACTAGAAGACAATCGATCGATAATAATTAACCAACAATAATCTTATAAAAAATCAGTGATTAGTTGGCTCACCTTTCTAGAAAAAAATCCATCCATGAAGTACAGTAATCCTATAAAATCAAGATTCTCTAGGTAGATCAATGCGGTACAAAACGCTTGTTTTCTCTCATTTACTGTGTGTTTTAACCTTTTCCGCTGAATGCACATGCTTTATTCAGCGTATAAACTGTCAACAAACTGAACCAAAGTAAAAGTGCGAGTAAAGCGAACGAACGAACGAACAAACAGGGAAAGACAAGAGGCCTCAAAAGACCATCAGAGAAAGTATTCACAGGCAATGGGGTAAGTCATGGTACAGGAAGGGTGTGGTTTGACAAGATTTGAAGGGAGATTGAGATGAAAGTGTGTAGAGACTATGTGAGAATCGGCTACCGTTTACAGAGTGAGTAATGAAATATGAGAGATAAATACTAACAACTCGACGCTATTTCACAAGCAAAAATAGCAAGCGAAAGGCCCGAATTATTCAAATATTCTACAAAGACTAAATCCATGTTACTACTCTTATTAGGCATATAACAATAAGATATTGCAGATTAAGGATATGAAAGATAGATGCACAGGTAATTCGATCCATCAGGTCGGTCAGAAAGTTTCTTTTTTTTTAACGATCATCGATTTTGACCTCCCCTGTACTTCTTATTTGATCTATCAACATATGGCTTTTCTTAATCAATGAGGGCATTGTTCCTCTTTTTAGCCACACTAGATCAAGGCTGACCAATCAGTAAGAGAGACACTAAGCCGGCTCAAATTTGCCGTGGTCGACCACGAAATGCATCTGTTTCTCAACCTAGTGCACAGTGGAGAGAAGTAATAGGGACAAACCAGGGTCACATTAATAACGTAGGATGATTGGTGATTATAATAAAAATTATTGCAAAGAAATAATCACTTCACGCTTAGTTCAGAAATGCCCCTAAAATACAACATACGATTTTGGAACAGACGAAAAATAGTTTCTATCACCTAGCTCGCGACTCGATAGATCTGCGAATGCCAATTGAAGTGCATAGCAAAGTACCATACCCAGTGAGTCCCCAATGTAAATCGGGAGAGGATCCTATCCTCCATAAATTGGCTGAATTTTTAAGAACTTCGTAATAGAGAATCGAAGATCGAAAACATCACTTTTAGCACATTCTTCTTTTCCAGAGAGTCAGAAGTTCGGATATTTTAGTGCTAATAGAAGAATCAACTCTTGCTCTATCATTACTTTATTGGGTAGACCATGGCGATCTATATTTTAGCAAAAGGCAGGTCGTCACCGAAAATCATGTTTTGTTGAATGTTTCACTTAAAAACATATTTTCTGTACTTCTAAGCGAGGACGGTTCGATTCATATATATTACAATATTGTACCGAGGCACCCCTAAACTATCTCATATTGACGGTTTGTGCAAGCGAGATAATTGAGCAAACATTAACAAAAAGAAAAAGAAAGAAACTTTCTGACCGACCTAATACATACTGTAACACAAGGAAAGAAAGAAATAAGGGAAATGTGTGAGCAATGTACAATCAGTGGACTAAACTACGAGAAAAGAGCGCGCACTTTGACAATTAAATTATATTAAGGTTTAAATGAATAATTATGGAATAACACAAGGCACAAATTAAGCAAAAACAATAGTAAATACTTTCAAAGTGCGCTCTCTAATCGCTAGAGTCAGATCTGAATCGTCTAAAATGTTATAAGACCAACATGCCAACGTAATCAATAATCTACACATAATATAAGTGGCCACTAGGTTGGTAGATCAATCAATCGGGATGGGGAGAGAGAACGGGGGATGCAAAGATTATGAACAATCAAGGGGCGAGCCTTGAGATGGGAAGACAAACGGGCTGCCAGACGGGTGGAGTTGAACAAGGGGTAGATCAGTGAGGCGGATCAGTCGATATGATCGGATTACGGTAGGCCAATGATCGGAAGATTACGGTAGGTGGGTAGATCACGAGAAGAACAGAGTGCGGACGGACGAGTAGATCTTGGTGAGCGTCGAGAAGGAGAAGAGGGACGGCTCCTGAACGGATGATTGATTACGGTAAGAGGGGATAATTGACCAAAGTGCTATAACAAAAACCCGCCATATCAAACCACCAGGAATACCGCAAAAGAGAGTCGATCAATCAAATTTCACAAGACTGAGAGGAAAGGAGAGGAGTGACCTAGTGGGAAATGAGTGTGATGAATCAGCGGTCTTTCTATTTCTCTCTCCATTCTGCACACTCCCTCATCTAACTGACCTACGAGAGTGTGCAGAATGGAGAGAGCAAAGAACGAAGTTATTTCCCTACTGGTCAGAGACAGGCCCAGATCCTGATTGGAGATACCCCACGCTCGCCTTCTCTAGTTATTGCAAAACAGTGAATCATGAAATCCGCGGAACAGTCATAGCTAATCACACACCATGCGCAATCAAGAACACCGCTATGATTCGAAATGAAGTGGAGAGCAATGGACCTGGGCCAATCGCGTTTCATCACTAGCTCAAGACCAGCTATTTTTTGTTGGCTCAATCACATAGTGGAAAATCTTTCATAGATGAAAATCAAATGAGATTGTGCAACTCATTTCTCTCAACATACCAGTATTGCCTTTTACAAGTATTTAAATAAAATATCAACTCGCAAGAAAAGATGTTCGACACCCTGCGGATCCCGGTTTCGGGGCTGATTCGAGACCATCAAGAGCTTGCGGTTACAATATTACCGACATCCGACATTCAAAACATCATTATCCTCGGCCCCCGTCTGGTTCGCGTTTCATCATCAATCCTAGTTCCCAGAAACATTCGAGAAAACAATGATGTGAAAGGGCGTAACATGAAAAACATATTCATAGTTTCAAAAAGCCTAAATAGAAGCGTACGCCACTCGCTCATCGGCGTTTCACCATCATATCTAAACCACAGATCCATTGCGGCAATAATAGACAATCGCTTGACGGCGGAAAAACACAACAACAACAAATCCACAGCCAACATCATCCTCAATCAACTTCGCCCCTATCTTGTTCGCGCTTCATCACTAGCTCAAATTCCCAAAAATTATTTCGGAGATAATGGATGAAGGATCTGACGTCTCGACAAACTAAGTAAAAACCATGATGGTTAACCCACCTAAAAATTACACATATTGTGAGAACAGGATTCGAATCAAAATGGTGTGCCCTATTTCCCGGTAAAATAGTATTAATATGCGGAACGAAAAAATAATTTTTATTAGAATATTTTTTCGTTCCGCTTATTATTACTACTATTTCTGCACACCATTTTGCTACGCTTTCTGTTCTCACAGTACACCCATGGCAGATCCGGGTTTAACCATGATCTCCAAATCATTCAGGAACTGCGGCCATTATTTCGCTCGTAGCCAAAACAGTCCACCAACAGGCGATATTATCGCTCAACACGGGCATGGACCCGCCAGAGGAACACTCTGCGAAATTATCGTAATTAAAAATGATTTAATTAATTTGTAAATTATTAATTTTTTAAAATAATACAGAGGGATCTCGTTTCAGGCATCTACACTATGTTAGCATTTTAGGCTAACAGAAAACGTAAAATCTAGTTGCGCATCCCAGGCAGACTCAAGTTGCACGGTTTGCAATAAAGAGCAAACGATCACACGGCCGATGTTAGGAAACAACCCTCTATCTTCGAAAAGCATTAGGTCTCTGTACACTCGGGCATCACCGCTCATCATAGAGGTCGAGAGTGGATTCAGCCACAATATTCCATCTATTCCCATTGCAAAACGTCTGAGACATGAATCGAGAAATGTAGAAGGGAAATTTCGAACATCGGTTGTCCATGGTTAATTCGAGTTTCGCTACTGTTATTTGAGCACAAAAGCCGTAATGCGCTGATGGGAGAGAGTAAAAGGAAGAACCAGGAATCTAATATTAGGAGACCGCAGGCCAAGTACTCGATGCCCAGCAAACTCGCGTTTCACCTCTAGGACTAGATAGACGAAACAGTGCTTGCTCAATTGTCCTCTCTCTCCGGAACCATAAAACGCCAATATTAACTCAGGGCGTCCACAATGCGACAATGATATTACGGGTAAAAATAAAGTTCATTGAATTTTTTTATGAAGTCGTTTCCTAACCTCTCTATCATCTGTGGATTTATGTTTCAGCACAGGGTCAAGGTAAACGAGCATTCGCCCCCTCAATCCCCCTCTGACTTCCACTAGAGAAAATATACACTATTACCATCTCGGAGTGTCATTTAAAAAAAAAACACAGATTCCCAAAAGAGTTAGCATATCCAGGTTTCACTGCTGGTACTAGAGTGCAAACGTAAGTGCATCAGCAATGTTTTGTAGATCCCCAGTGTCATAGAAAGATGAATGTGATAAGGAATCATGGAGCCGTTCAACCCAAGGTCGACTCGTGTTAGACCACTAGTTTTATTCGAACGACCGGTTCGAATAAAATTCCCAAACACTATTGTGCCGACAATGGTTTCTCTCTATAGTTTTAAAAAAATAAGTAAATAAATAATAAATCTCCATCTAATGAAGTATCGATTTCGCACTAGATGGGCACTGAGCATAAAAATGATGAATTATAATTTGTGATACAAGTCCAGTGCAAAAACGACTGTTGCTACACGCGGAAGAATAAATTGTCAGATTCGCTTTTCGCCAAATTCACTAGTGGACAATAGTCAATGATGAAATAATATCACTTCAATTCTGAATTGAAAAAAGAGAGGCTAGTATCGTATTAGGAGACTGCTGCCTAACCATTTTATTGCCTGCGGATCCGTGTTTCAGCGTAAAGCCAAGATAAGCGAAGATGCGAGACCATAATTTATCTTTTCCCCAGAAGATAAAAAAAATGTTAATATTTTTTCATTAAGAAATAGCTAATTCGAGTTTCACAACTGGTACTAAAGCGCACACGTCAGAACTTCTGCAATAACAGAAATAAAAGGGAAAGGGACTGCGGAACGGTTCGACAGAGTCGTGGTGGACTAGCCGTCACTAGCGTTTCACCATTAGTTCTATACAAACGGATCGTTGCTGCCTCAATTCATTCCCATCTCACTTGTAGCGAAATGCCCAATTCTCGAATGAAGTACACAAAATACGCCCAAAATATGATTCCGATCACATTCGAGTATCGCCGTTAACACTATTTATCGAGAGTGATGACATCATGATGACATCGGGGGGTGGGGGGGGGGGGGGGTCCCTACCCTAGATCACGTCACCCAAATATTATTGCCTCAATCCTCCTCCGGTTCATCACCACTGAATCAATCGATATACCTTGCCTGACAAATGTAGAGATAGTGGGTCTCTCACACGTCAGAGGAGTGCGCAAAACATTGATGGAGGCAGAGGGAATTGAACCGTCGACCTTCTGCCTGACAGTCAGATGCTCTAACCACTGAGCTATACCCCCTTGCTACTCACCCCTTCCTGATCATTGCTTTGGTTCATCGGGTGTGGCCATGCGCTTCCTCTACACAAACATAGGTCGAAAAGCTAAGTTGAAATAAAATTCAAAAATTCGCTATAAATTAACCTTTTGATAAAAGTCTGCCCTCTATTAGTGATTCTGATTCGTCTCAGTGCCCTCTATCAAACCACGAATTTTTTTAAAAAGCGTAGAGCGAATACCGGCGAGAATAAGTCTGACAGACACTTACAACGTAAAAATAGCGTTTTCACCGTTTTTCGGGGTTTACATGTTTTCCTTTTCAGAAAAGTCTGCCCTCATTAGGTGATTCTAACTACTCTCGAGCTCCTCTATCTAACCGTATATAGATATAAATCCCAAATACTCGAGAGGGCAGACTTTTCGCTAAGTCGGATCGAGTTACTAGAGGATAACAATCAGTGCAGCCACAATCAATCGATAGCAACCAGAGGAAAACATACAAATAAAACACGAGTTGATTGAGGAAATATTCGATGGTCGGTTGACTCGCGTTTCACTGTTGTAATTAAGTTGCGCAAACGGCGCGGCCTCGATTAGTCTTCGATATTTCAGGCAATAATATTCAGAGACATCGTAAACTGATTTTTGTCGCATCACAAAATATTCCTGCCAGATTGGAGCCTCACTACCTGCACTAGAGAACAAAAATCACTGCAGCCGCAATACATCGAACATAGTGAGTAGTATGTCGCCAAACCCATTGCGTGAACATTTCCTACTAGATAAACCTCCGCTTCACCGCTAGATTTAAATTACTTATTGAGAGCAGCCGCAATTCGCCGCTTCACCATTGCTATAAAATTAATCGAATACAGTACAGCGCTGGTTGATTTTATAGTATCAACAAAAATATGCCAGCAAGATTCCACCATCACAGTGCATTGATGATGGACAAATGGAACATTTGATTGAAAAAAACATTTGATTTCCCGTTAGACAAACATCATCTCGCGCAGGTAGAATCACCAAATCAGAATCCTGACGATCTCGAGGTTCGCTACCGATACTAGAAGAAGACAGTCAGTGCAGCCTTGTCAGTTCTGTGAGCTGCTCGGAAAAAACACTATCGATTTTGAAGCCAATTGGAAATTGTTCAATCCACAGTAGATTCGTTTTTATAATATGTCTTATCTTAGACCAAGAGCAGAGGAGCAATGCCGTCTCAATTCAGTACTCTCTAGAAGTATAAAGACTGTTTTTTTTAACCTACATCACTAAAATCCGTCGGTTGAAATTTTCTCTCACCCCGCGACTGGCAAACTCACGTTTCACTTATGGAACTAGAGTGCGAAAATCAGGGCAGCCACAATCTGTCGATGAGAACTTGGTCTAAAAAAATATTCCGCGCGCTATAGACTCACGATTCCCCATTCATCACTAGTACTAGTTCCCAGAATTTATGTAGCCTCAATGGTTAATATGTCGCAAGTGGATACAAAGAAATCAGCAAACACAAAAGTGAACCAACATAATCAGAAGCGCACACTTCACGGCTACAAGGAAATTCGTTTTTGTTGTTGAAACGTATTCACAATATTCCGTGCAATATTTCCTACAATTAAGTAGCACACAGGCTTGTAATACAGAACATACGATCCCACATCCACGATGCTTCCGAGGCTGTGGATACAAGAAAGAAACAGAAAATAAATGTTAGGAAGCTGCGGCCAAGTCGATCGATCCCTAGCAAACTCGCGTTTCATTTCTATGACTAGAAAAAACGAATCAGCACTGTATCAATAATTTCTTTCCCGGAAGCAAAATATTTCGTGCAATATATCCTCCCCGGGTAAATTCAACTAATCTGTGAAAGTAGATTCGAGTTTTAACGCTAGCACAAGATGGTAGAAGTCCCTACAGCAGCAATACCTTGCACATTCATTCTCTTGATCGAAAGACTCAAAAAATCCAATGAAATTGTCCGTGCGACACTCGGTAGATTCATGCGTCACCACTATGTCTAGATCAGTGGATCAGTCCTGACACAATTCTGTTGCTTCCGACGCTATACAACTAAAACCCGCGCAACTCTACACTCGCGCACTACAAGTCGCAGTCTCATCACACGTTCAAGACAGATTCTTGAAAGATTTTAGGTTCACCATTAACACTAGGATAAATAATAATGCAGCCGCAATTACACAAACATTGGCGTTGAAAGAAAGACGAAAATTGATTGCATAATTATTCGACACCAAGCAGGTTCCTGCTTTATATGGTCTTGATCACGGGATTGATGATGCCTACAGCAATGACAGCTTGCTATCGATCACAATTCAAAATACAGAGGTGTTTTAATTTAGCACACTCGGTCGAGAGGTAAAAGAGTGTGCAGAATGGAGAGAGCTACTATTAGATCAGGCATCATTAATGGAAACGCCCACTAGAGTATTAATTCCAATTACTGATAATAACCAAGCGCAAAAGCGACCGTTATGTCACCCGGAACAATAAAGTACAAGAGTCCTGACTGTTTCCAGTTTCGCCAAGTGCACTAGAGGATGAAAGTCAATGCTGATTCAATATCACGTCGCTCATTACGTCAAAAAAGAAACATCAGTTGTATGTGAGGAGACTGCAGCCTAACTGCTTGATCCACTGCGGACATTTGTTCCAGCACTGTGGCAAGATAAACAAACATGGGCGACCTCAATTCCTCTCTTCCCACGACAAGAGCAAAATTTGTAACACTATTGTCACCTCAGGTTGAAGTGTGTTTCAACATCGGGACAATATAAACGTGCACGCGCGACCTCAATTCATCTCTGATTTCGAGCAAATACACTATTGCCACCTCAGGTTGAAGTATCACCCGTAGAAGTAGATTCCTAATCGATTTAGCAGATTCAGTTTTCACGGCTGGCTCTAGATCAGAAGAAATAGCTCACAAGGGAAGGTCGGACCATCGATATGGACTTTCCGAATGAGACCCATTGCAGTCGATAGACACCCAAAATCTAAGAACTTTTGTGTTTCTCAATTCTGCGGAATGACCCCAGGGCACGAGGAAAATCGATAATTCCGCGTACGTGATTCGCCCTCGAGACAAGAGCGCTTTCAAGAGGCTACATTGACGAGCATGGGTGGCTTAGTGGTATGGTTCGACTGCAGAGGGCGGTCAGTTGGGGGTTCGCACCCCGTCGCTGCAAAACTTTTGCAAATTTTTATCTGATTGTTTTGTTTGGGCATGGTGTCTGACTGGCATGCCGACGCAGGCAGGTTCGACTCCCGCCCGCAGGTGATGTTTTGCAAGAGGTAGAGAAAGGCGCGCGCCCCAACCACTAGTCTCCGTCAAGCGTTCCCTGCGGTAGGCCGCCCTGGCCTAATGGGTCTAGCAAACAATAATGCGTAATAATTATTTAGACGCACATTCACAGACGGAAAACTGTGTTCTTTCACGACAGATGTAATGAGAGCGAGCGATACGCGTAAATGGGTATGCATGAGCAATTTGCGCAATGTCGTACCTTGTTTATTGCGGGCTATCTGATCTGAAGGTGTATTTGGTCCCCAATTTTACCTGTAAGGTGCTCTAAGTATTTGGAAAGGCTTGATATACTCATTATAAAGGATATAATCGATTTCCGGTTAATCAAAACAATCAGAAGAAAATTTGCAAATTTTTGCAGCGACGGGGTGCGAACCCCCAACTGACCGCCCTCTGCAGTCGAACCATACCACTAAGCCACCCATACTTGTCAATTTAGCCTCTTGAAAGCGCTCTTGTCTCGAGGGCGAATCACGCACGCGGAATTATCGATTTTCCTCGTGCCCTGGGGTCATTCCGCAGATTTGAGAAATACAAAAGTTCTTACAAGGGAATGGCCAACCCTTGGGATGAAATTGGGGTATGAGCTATATACCATCCGAAAGAGCATCGAAAGTTGATATGATCTACGTTTTCAATCCGTGCAACAGCGACCTGTGGTTGACGTGAGAGCTCATCGAAAATTCCGAATTTGTCCGCGTGCTATGGCGCAAAGGGTGTCTACTCCTATCCTACCTCTCTCCTTCAAGTAGCGCGTGGTGTAGTGGATAGTGCTCTAGACTGTAATGTTTTGGACTGGTTCGATTCTTGCCCGATGCCAAAAGTTTTTGCAAGTTTTTATTGCAACATTTTCGGTTTTGCAAACAACACTTGCTCGATTTTAACTCATTTATGAGTTTATTTAAACAAGAGATGAAACAATAACACAACAGCAACAGCAGCAGCAGCTACATATTCGATCAATACTTAACAACATCTGTGGAAAAGAGTATAAAAACACGAATAACAATAGGGTTTGCAGCAGTAAGAACACATAACGAATCCGAATCCGTTGCAGTCGGAGCAGGGTTCTTCGGATGTTTCTCCGAACATGAATTGAGGAGGGGTTTTGAATGTCTGGGGTCAATCGATGAGGAATCCGGCTTTATGCCATGCATACTTCAGAAACTCTTTGTAGATGGGAGCAGATTACTGCCAGTGAATCTGGGTGACTACCTTGAGTCTGTTGTCACGATCACCGATATTGACATCCAATTCGTGCACCAACACATGGTTGTCCGAACGGCGCAAAACGTTCTTGAATTGCTGATTGAACATGACATCGAGCGGCTGGATATAACCAGTCGCCCCCGATGGAATGTTGATGATCTGTACAGACGTTCCTGCGGGTGCGAACGATCTGATTAGATCGTGCTGTTGAAACAGCGGCCATGAGTCCAGCACTAACAGCAATTTGGGTGGGCAGGGAGGGACAAGGAGACAGTCCTTTATGAATCGGATTGTTGACTGGCGATTCATCATATGACTTTTTGCAGCATCCAGGATTAGTGACGGGTGGGCGAACACTTGCTTGAACTTGGGCAACTGGCCAGTACTCTCACCCAACTGCACAAAGAATTTCTCAAAAAAAGAACCGTCGCACGATAGAACAGGAAGGTATGTCAGAGAATGGCAAGTATTGGATACGGTTGAGCAGTTGTCTCGACAATCTTCTCTCCCATGATATTAGAAAACGAGACTCACCAGTCTTTTCATACGACAACAGCGCCTCGATATCGTGTTTGTTCCTGATGAAACTACGGTACCGCGTGACCATAGAAGACAGTGCCCTGGTACCGGTCTTTCTCTTGTCCGGAGTCGTCAGGTTACCACCACGATACCAAGCGAGAGCTTCTTTAACCTGCAAACAATAAATATATTTTTTGCAATGTTTACTATGGGCACATCATACCTGCGCCTCGGTGGGTGCTCTTCTCTCGGGTGCTTCGTCGTCGGACTCATCGCAGTTCCATTCTTCCTCTTCTCCATCCTCACATTCATCTTCAATTTCCATATCCTCGTTCTCTTCGAAATCAATTTCATCGCGGATTACGCCATCCAGAATCTCTCGGAAACGCGTTACGATCTTCTGTTCTTCTCGTTGAAGGTCGTTTTGGTCGAACGGAGAGATCAGTTCATTCCCATACATGGTGGCAAGGACAGCCGTTATGGCCTTCCCATTAACCATGCTCGAGCTGTGAAAATGAATAATTCACCGATTTATAATCGATTATTTCACGCGACAATAATTCGATATGATAAAAATACATATGAAGGATGAAATAGTGCCTCCGCAGAGCCCGTTAATGGAATCCGTGCTCTCTACTCAAGACGGGTTCGAGAGAGATCCAGAAATTTGAAAAAAAAAACAAATTTCATATTTTTTTAAAAATTCGTCTCTTGCTTAAATAAACTCATAAATGAATTAAAATCGAGAAAGTGTTGTTTGCAAAACCGAAAATGTTGCAATAAAAACTTTCAAAAACTTTTGGCATCGGGCAGGAATCGAACCAGTCCAAAACATTACAGTCTAGAGCACTATCCACTACACCACGCGCTACTTGAAAGAGAGAGGTGGGATAGGAGTAGAAACCCTTTGCGCCATAGCACGCGGACGAATTCGGAATTTTCGATGAGCTCTCACGTCAACCACAGGTAGCTGTTGCACGGATTGAAAACGTAGATCATATCAACTTTCGATGCTCTTTCGAATGGTATATAGCTCATACCCCAATTTCATCCCAAGGGTTGGCCATTCCCTTGTTAGATTTTGGGTGTCTATCGACTGCAATGGAAAGTCCATATCGATGGTCCGACCTTCCCTTGTCAGCCACAATACCATGAAGTTCCACATTGCAAAGTATCAAAAAATATAAAAGTAATTCCAATCTATTCGTTCCTCACAGACTCCTGTTTCACTAATCGCATTAGAGGAGAAAAACAGAGAAGCAGCAATTTATTGATGAGTTCTATTCCGAAAAAACTACGAATCTGAAAACAACTGCGGGAATATTAGATCTCAGTGGACTCGCACTTCATCACTACTTCTAGATCCCAAGATCAGACTTGCCACAATTTCCCATCAACGTCTGCGAAACCAAATTATTTGAATGAAAACAGCTGATTCTTACACCATAAGAGGCAAACTCCTGACTCACTCGATTGGCACCACATGCACTGGACAGTAGTGATGACAATTCGGCATCTGACTCTCCACATTTCGCGCGCTCTCTCGTTTCTCTGATCGGTGAGAGATCACGCGAATTAAGGAGAGTGGGTGCCGATTTGCTATATCTACTAGACAATCATTGCAGTCGCAATAATTCGTTAATGATAGTCGAGAAGAAACATCATGTCCGAAGGCGACTGCCGAATCAAAGGAGCAAAAATCATGATGACCGGTTGTCTTGTGTTTCACCACTACGTCTTAGGAAATAAATCAGCGCAACTTCAATCTGGCTACCATGCCCTGCTTTCCAAAAAATTTTGAACATAGCAGAAATCGTCATAACTGAAGATGCAAGACACACACAATCCCTCGATCTTGATGACTGCCACAACCCGCTGAATGATACTATTCCTGGTTGATTCGAGATTCATAACTATATATATCCACACCCGGATGAGGGCGGCTGATCAATACATTAAGATTCTTGAGGAGAGTTTCACCGCTAGCACAAGATCACACAAGATCGAACATCAGCAATAGATCGAAGATTCTCACTATGGAAAGAATTACAAATACCGTAAAAGAATTGCCAGAATGATCGACCCTCGGTAGACGCGCGTTTCACCAAAATTCCTAGATCTCTGGATCAGTGCTGACACAATTCTGATCATTTGAAGAATTACAACCCGTGCAACAACACATTAGCCCAATTCAGTCGTAATACACGCTCAAAACAGATTCTTGACAGATTTGAGAATCACTAGTAGCACTAGAGGAGAAATGCCAGTGCAGCCGCAATTTCACAGCCATGGCATTGAAAGAAATACGACAATTGATTGCATTTTTATTAATCGCCATCATGATTCGTGACTCGAGTTTTATAAGGCCTAGTCCACGGAATTGCTGTTGCCATCAGCTTCCCTGCCTCAAACTATTTTAAATTAGAAATACGGGCCGCGGTCTTTCCATTTCACAAGTTCTATTCACCGGGCGAGAGTCGAAAGAGTGTGCAGAATGGAGAGAGCTGCTATTAGATCAGACATCATAAATGGAAGTTCCCACTAGAAGTACACTCTGAGAATAAAAATATTAATCGCAATTAATGAGAATAGCCAAGCGTAAATGCGGCCGATACGTCACCCGAAACAATAAAGTGCAAGATTCCTGACACATTCGCGATTCAACAAGTGCACTAGAGGGCAAAAGCAAATGCTGACACAATGCAACGGCGATGTCGCGGATTAAAGGGAAATATCAGTTGACTAGTAGTAGGGTGCTTCCTAACGACTCCATCCTCTGCGGACTTGTGCTTCAGCATCATGACAAGATAAATGTGCATGCGCGACCTCAATTCATCTCTGATGGCTTATGGAGAAAATACACTATTACCGCGCCAGGTCGGAGTGTCACCAGTAGAAGTATATTCCTACTCGATTTAGCAGATTCACGGCTGGCACTACATCAGAAGAAATAGTCATGATGTTTCCATTGAAAAATATCTATAAAAAATAGAGAGATGATTCCGAACTATTCGTTCCTCACAGACTCATGTTTCATTAATCGCGTTATAGGAGAAAAACAGAGAAGCAGTAATTTACTGATGAGTTCTACTCCAAAAAAAATAAGAATCTGAAAACAACTGCGGGAATATTAGATCTCAGTGGACTCGCACTTCATCACTACTTCTAGATCCCAAGATCAGACTTGCCACAATCATCCGTCGATTATCTGTCTCTTGCAAAACCAAAATCCTTGCTGAAAACGTTTCTCCCTTACACCATTACAATTGTTAGAGGAAAATTCCTGACAGATTCGAGTGGTACTGCATTCACTAGACGCAGTCGCAATAATTCGATTGATAATTGATAAGTCGAGAAGAAGCCTGATGCTGGAAGGCTACTGCCAAACCAATAGAGTAAAAATTATGATGACCGATAGGCTTGTGCTTCAGCACTACGTCTTAGGAAATGAATCTGCGCGAGCATTTTCTCATAAAAAGTGCAACGTACTAGATGTCGCCATAAAACAAGATTCCTGTCAAGTTTGCGTTTCACCTAATGGTAGAGGCTTTAAAAACAAGCATAGCTGTAATAACTGAATGGTAGTTGTGGAAAGAAAAGAAGAGTCATCCGCAAAACTATTCACTTCTCGGTTACTTCACGTTTCATCAGCCCTCAAATACCACAGAAACGCTCCTGCCACAATGCATTTTGGATGCTGTTTCCGTAAACAATCAAAACGCACACAGTACGATACTCCGGTTAAAATCGCCTCACAATTGGCGGAAGAAATATTAGCGCTTCAACTCTGGCACTAGAATACATCGTCAGCGCAGTCGCAATTAATCGATGATGGGAAAATACCACATAACAAAAATTTGAGCGGGCTTCCTAGTAGACTCGCATCTCAATACTACGTCTACATCACCGAGAAAGTGCTCCCTCAATCAACCTCCGATCCATCACCACAGAATCAATGGATAAGAAGATCCCGATAAATTTAAAGAATGAACCAATTTTTCAAGCAATGCTAATCATGCTCCTCACAGGAAATGCTCGTTCAATACCGTAATCCCAGTTTAATTAACCTTACTCGCGTAGGGACAACCAAGTAAAATTTTAAAGTTCTTCTAAAATTTATTCTTTATGTGCATTTGGGTAATCGGGAGTGCAGAATTCATTAAACATACTCAGATTTTGATGAAAAAATTAAATCAGCGAGTTTTGACCTACCCGGCTAAGCCCGCCCCTCGTGGTGCAGTCACGCACGAAATCAGTTCGGTGGGTCATGGCATGGTCAGTAGGTCACAATTCGTGAATTTCAAACGCGTTTATTTATATTTTTCTTGGTGGAATTAAATAAAATAGCGCCTTCGGACCGATAATTGATTAATATATTATTCATGTTGCCTGTGTGAAGGAATCAGTTAGGACAAACGTGCGCAAGGTATACGGTAATCTCAAATGAGTTTTTCAAAATGCGGTCGATATGATGAATTAGCTTAATGAAATATGCTAAAGTGCGCACATGGCTTTGCAATATCCTAAAATAAATCTGTAATGAAGAGAAAATAACAGAAACTATCAACGTAGCTTGACGTTTGCGCAATATTCGTTTCTAAAATAAACAAACTTCTCATCCACGGATTTCGCTATAAATTTGCATAGAGTTAAATACCAGTATGTGAAACTATTTTAAGCAATAACTTCGAGGGCGCATCAAGAAAGTCTCTTGCAAGCTAATAAAAACGAAAATGTACTAAAACTCATCGGCAATATTGATCATGTTCTCATCCATAGAATTTCGAAATAAAATAACATAATACTATGTGTGGCGAGGGCTTCTCACTAAGCAAATAAACTGAGAGGCGCATTCGCTACTTATCGATAAATTCAATTAAAACAAAATTACAATGTATATTTGAATTCCCGCATTTCGACGTTTCCCATTTGCTGACACAACCTTTGCCGGCTCTAATTTTGGAATTCCCGGCGTGGGGGTCCCTATTACTCGCGAAATAATATTCCTGACAGATTAGAGATTCATCACTGGCACTAGAGGACAAGAGCGAATACAGCCTCAATATGTTCGGAGATGACGAGAACGAAAACACAACATTGTTCATTTGTTTCAATAATTGTTTCCCGGTAGACGCGCTTTTCACTTCTGTTCTAAAGAAATGGATCGTAGAGGCTTCAACCGTTCTTCTCCATAACAAAAACTCAAAATATCGTTTCAATCAGCTCACCCGATAAATCAAACACCAGATAGATTCACGTCTCACCACTAGTGTTTGAGAGCAAATTTCATTGCAGCCGCAATGGAGAAGCATGAGAATAAACAAACAAAAAATAATAAAATAGAGAAAATCACTACCGAGTTATCACCCCCCCCCCTCAGAGTAGCGCTTCACGACTAGATCTAGATAACAAGATCGGTGAGCCATCAATCTCATTATTCTTCTTCATAAATATAGAAAAAATCAAAACACTCCCAGAAGGGAAAAGCCGATTGAAAAATTGTTCGATCAACAGAAGTTGCGCCTGTATAAGGACAAGAACACAGCAATTCAGAGGGTACAATAACCGGAGAGCCGGGCCGTAAATTGATCAGGCACACCGCGCACACAATTAACTACAACTGGCTTTTTAAAAAGACTGTTCAGCTATTTTTCACTCTCATTTATGGCAAAGCAGGTTATTGGTGTATCGTAATAGACGAATACAACAAGGAAACCATGCAAAAAATGTAAAGATCGCAAGAAAAATAGACCAAAAATTTGATCGAAAAGATTTTAAAAATCTACAGTAATCATTTCGAGTTCATTTCGCGCTCAATGGTGAGGGGAGTGCGGTTTCCCGTTATTGCTCATTTTTGTTCATGTCTGAATTGCCGTGAGAACAGAAGATCATTGTGGCTCATTTTCAATTGCCTTTATTAGATGTAAATAATGTACAGCACTAACATCCCTCAGTTGAAATCTCATCTCATCTATAGACGCCGATTCGACTGACAGACTCGCGTTTCACTTCTGGTACTAGAGGGCGAAGGTCAGAGTAGCCGCAATTGCTTGCTCTGTGATCACTGAGAGTTTAACAACAAAAAATAGCGGGAGCCCGGTTCACTCGCGCTTCACCTCTGCGACTTTATCTTAGCATAGGCTAAGCATGAATTCCATTACATCGCTCGAACAGAAACACGCCCAATCTTACTCTAATATTTTGTATTAAGAGACCGTTCACGAGCTAGTGGAGAAGGTCCACGGATGGCAAAAATTAGATTCTCCCCATACTTTTTTTCCTGAAATGGGGGTCCCATGGGATTATGGTAGGCACCAAAAGCTAAGGTCTCAGGTCGACTTTGGCAGAGTTACAGTACTCCCCTATTTTTGGATATAAAAAAATCGATATCTCAAAAACATATGTATAATAGTAGTTTCTCTAACGTATTTTCACTCGTAGAGAGCGAATTTCTATGTTAGAACTCTTGAAACGGTGATTTGGAAAAGTTATGCTCAAAAACTCGACCTTTTTGGTCGAAAATCGTACAAATCGAGCTATAGAAAAATTAGATGTCCGAGGTGCATTTTCTAGCTATCATTTTCGGATTCTACATCGTAAAGTAAGTCTATAATATTTTTTTCAGAATTCAAAAAATGTGAATATATCTTCATATATGCGCCGAAAAAGGAAAAAGGGTATCGATTTGATCAGGCTCGTTTCGAATGCCAAAACAGTTTTCATCACACAACTACCCCAGTAGTAATTTTTCTGGCGTATTTTGACGCGTAGAAATCGAATATCTACACTAGAGCTCATGGGAATGCAAAAGAAAAAAAGGTTAGCGAAAAAATTAATGTTAGCGAAAAAAAATTGTTCACACCGTGACAATTAAACTTTCTCACTTGATTCTCCATGCAATTATACACCAGGTGCATACTTCCATTGAAATTGGTTCAACGGTGTTAATATTGTGGCCGCCAAAAACCGTAAAATCCTCGATTTTTGACCAAAAAATATGGGTTTTTAGCATAACTTTTTTCTTTCATGATTTCATGAGCTCAGCTATCGAAATTCGGTTTCTACTTGCAAAAACACGCCAGAAAAGCCTATAGTCAGGTGATTATGAGAATATGACTTTTCGCCTTTTTACTATCCATTTTGAGACATTTTGGGTGAAAAGGTCAAATTCTCAGAATCACCTGACTATAGGCTTTTCTGGCGTATTTTTGCAAGTAGAACCCGAATTTCGATAGCTGAGCTCATGAAAACATAAAATAAAAAACTTATGCTCAAAAAAACGATATTTTTGGTCAAAATCGAGGATTTTACGGCTTTTGGCGGCCACAATATTAACACCGTTGGATCAATTTCAATGAAAGTATGCACCTGGGTGTAGAATTGCATGGAGAATCAAGCGAGAAAGTTTATTTGTCACGTTGTGAACAATTATTTTTCGCCAACAGCAACATAGTCTCAATTTCGAAAAAAATCCGGAATTTCGATACAACTTTTTTCTTTTGTATTCTCGTGAGCTCTAGTGTAGAAAATCAATCTCTACGAGTAAAAATACACCAGAAAATCTTCTTGTGGGGTGGTTCTGTGATAAAAACTGTTTTGGCATTCGAAACGAGCCTGATCAAATCGATTCTGAAAAATTCTGAAAAAAATATTATAGACTTACTTTTCAATGTAGAATTCGAAAATGATAGCTAGAAAGTGCACCTCGGACATCTAATTTTTCTATAGCTCGATTTGTACGATTTTCGACCAAAAAAGTCGAGTTTTTGAGCATAACTTTTCCAAATCACCGTTTCAAGAGTTTTAACATAGAAATTCGTTCTCTACGAGTGGAAATAAGGTAGAGAAAATACTACTCATTTGTTTTTGAGATATCGATTTTTTCGACCCTAAAAATAGGGGAGTACTGTAACTCTGCCAAAGTCGACCTGAGACCTTAGCTTTTGGTGCCTGCCATAATCCCTTGGGACCCCCATTTCAGGAAAAAAGTATGGGGAGAATCTAATTTTTGCCATCCGGGGACCCCTGCCCAGGTGCACCGCTAGCTCGTGGACGGTCTCTTAATTAAATAAGAACTCACGTCCGTTGTGCAGCTGGGCGGACTGGAGCGTGACCGCTGCGGAGAACTCGTCCGTCGAGGGAAGCTGAAGGAAATTATTTGCAAAATTTATTAATTCAATATTTTTGAGAAGAGCTTAATTTAGGGCGCGAGTACCGACGCTGAAGGAAATCGATAAATTATAATTTACTAATATTGATCTTATAAAACAGAGTAGTGCGCGGCTCACCTTTCGAAAAAAAATCCATCCGTGAAGTACGGTAGCATTAGGAGATCAAACATTATTCAGGTAGATCAATGCGGTAAAATACGCCTTTTTTGTTAATTTCCCATGTGTTTCAACCATTTTCGCTGAATGCACATGCTTTATTCAGCGTAAAAACTGAACCAAAGTAAAAGTGCGAGTAAAGTGAACGAACGAACAACAAACAGAGAAAGACGAGAGGCCTCAAAAGGCCAACAGGGAAAGTATTCACAGGCAAAGGGGTAGGTCATGGTACAGGAAGGCTGTGGTTTGACAAGATTTGAAGGGAGATTGAGATGAAAGTGTGTATAGACTATGTGAGAATCGACTACCGTGTACAGAGTGAGTAATGCAATATGACAGATAAATACTAACAATTCGACGCTATTTCACAAGCAAAACAGCAAGCAAATGGCCCCATGTTACTACTCTTATTACGCATATAACAATGTTGGAAGAGGGACAAGTTATTGCAGATTAAGGATATGAAAGATAGATGCACAGGTAATTCGATCTACATATTGTAACACAAGGAAAGAAAGAAATGAGGGAAATATGTGAGCAATGTACAATCAGTGGACTAAACTACAAGAAAAGGGCGCGCACTTTGACAATTAAATTATATTAAGGTTTAAATGAATAATTATGGAATAAGTCAAGACACAAATTAAGCAAAAACAATAGTAAAAACTTTCAAAGTGCGCGCTCTAATCGCTAGAGTCAGATCTGAATCGTCTAAAATGTTATAAGACTAACATGCCAACGTAATCAATAATCTACACATAATATAAGTGGCCACTAGGTTGGTAGATCAATCAATCGGGATGGGGATAGAGAACGGGGGATGCAAAGATTATGCACAATCAAGGGGCGAGCCTTGAGATAGGAAGATAAACGGGCTGCCAGAGGAATTGGGTTGAACAGGGGGTAGATCAGTGAGGCGGATCAATCGATATGATCGGATTACGGTAGACGGATGATCGGAGGATTACGGTAGGTGGGTAGATCACGAGAAGAATAGAGTGCGGACGGACGAGTAGATCTTGGTGAGCGTCGAGAAGGAGAAGAGGGAGGGCTCCTGAACGGATGATTGAATACGGTATTCGATTACGGTGAGTGGGGATAATTTACCGCTATAGCAAAAAAGCAATGTCAAACCACCAGGAATACCGCAAAAGAGAGGCGATCAATCAAATTTCACAAGGCAGCGAGGGTAGTGACCCAGTGGGGGAAGGAGTGTGATGAATCAGCGCTCTGTCTTGGTAGTTACGGCTCTCTCCATTCTGCACACTCCCTTGTCTATCTGACCTACGAGAGAGTGTGCAGAATGGAGAGAGCTAGGAACGAAATTATTTACCCTACTTGTTAGAGACACCCTTTTTTCATCAGCAATGGAGATACCCCGCACTCGCCTGATCTAGTTATTGCAAAACAGTGAATCATCAAAAACCAAAAACAAGCAGCCAAAAAGCCGAATATTAAATTATCTTGTCCTAAAATATTACGCATTCACCTTGGCTGGATTGCGTTTCATCACTAGTTCTATTTCTCTGAGGCAGCGGGATAGCAATGATCCCGAATTACAAGTCTACATAAACATAATCACATCCCTTTGGATTCTGGCTTCACCGCTGATTCGAGACCATGAAAATCTTGCGGTAACAGTGTTGCCCATTTGTAAATTTATCCGAATATCCCTACCGCATGGTTCGTGTTTCATCAGCAATGCTAGTTGATTTTGGTACGCGCGGGTGCAGACTCTATTGTGGTGACAATATTTCTGCAAACTAGTGGTAGTGATGAAACACCGATTGGTTGACTCAATGGTGCCCACTAATGGATAGCGCGAGTAACGAGAAATACTATCTCCAGTCTCACATCGTACAAAATATAAGTGCATACTTCGCTCGCCATTCCACGTTTCACCATCATATCTAAAGCGCGGAGCAATCGCGGCTACGATTCTGTTCCATTTCACGATTCGGAAAAAATACAAACTAACAGCCAATACCCTCACTTCATTTGGTCCCTGCCTGATCTGTTGAGTACAACAAATACAACATAAATAAATAAATAATAAATCTCCGCCCACCTCTGCCTGCTGCTGCAGGTGCTGCAGCTCCTGATCCGGCTGCTGCAGGAAGAACTCGCGGTCGAACTGGTCGCACATGTCGCGCAGTCGGCTGGCAATACGCGCGCAGCGCACGCACCACTCGCACCCGCCAGAGGAACACTCTGCGAAATTATCGTAATTAAAAATAATTTAATTAATTTGTAAATTATTAATTGAAAAATAATGCGCGCAGAGACCTGGCCGTATCCGACGGAATGGGGGTTTTGCACATTATGGATACATTAACTGGAGAACTTTGAGCGCGTATTGTAACTCACTTTTGTAATTGATAGAGCAGTCTGGGTCTGACCAACCATGGAAGAGCCGCCATGAACGTTATTATCAGGTTTCCCTATTATGTATCCATAATGTGCATAACCCCCCTTCCGTCGGATAGTTATTCGACGTATGGGGGGATTTGCACATTATGGATTTATGAATTGGGGATCTTTGAACGCATTGATAGAGCTCTGATTAACCATGGGAGATTCGCCATGAACGTTATTATCAGGTTCTTTGTATATTCTTATGTTTCCCTCAATCGAAATCTTCATTAATTTCTAAGGACAATAATGACGATTATAAAATTTTCGGTTATGGGCAACCAATCTCAACGGTTGCCCCATCGTAACAACCAAGCAGCGTGAACCTAAGCACTATAACCTAAATAGCTTCAGAAATTTTGAGAAAATTTCTGAAGCCAAGCCTAAGCAGTTCCAAAAATGACCAGGGCTACTTTTCGGAACGGACATTATGGGTTTTCCGATGGAATCACGTATTTTTCACGTGTGTTACGCTTCTGCTGGCTCGATTTATCTAATAAAGACGCAAATTCGTCGTGGGCTTATCACTCCAACTGAACAAGTACCAATAATTTTAATAAAATGCTTGAATTTTGTTCCGAATTGCACGAATCCGGAGCGCGTATAACGGTTGAATGGTATTGAACGTCAATGCATAGTATACATTGTTAGAAATATTTGAGAATAAAACCCAGAATTGAAAGAAAAAATGTGAACGAACACGTTCAACCGATTTCATAATAGGTCCTACAACGAAAGGCGGGCTTTTCAAAAAATGTGCAAATCCCCCTTCCGTCGGATACGTGCTCCTCGCGCAGAGGGATCTCAAAATCATCTAGACTATTTTTAAAGTAATTTTCAGCAAAAAGGACATGTTAAAATTCAGTCGAGTATCCCAGACAAACCCGAGTTTCACGGTTTGCAATAGCGAATATAGACACTCGGGCTCCACCACTGATCTAGAAGTCGAGAAGATACGCCCACAATATAAGTAACGCTTATACTCCAAAAACACGTCTTGCGCACGCATCGATAAATGCTAATACAGAACTACTCGATCCCCAGCAGATTCGCGTTTCACCTATAGTACCTGATAGAATAATAAGCGCTGGCTCAATTCTTCTCCATCACCGGAACAAAGCATCCACAATGCAATGATGATATTGAGACTAGAAAAAAAGAATATTCGAATGTTTTAGAACGTTTTTACCAAACTAGTCCTCTGGGGATTTGTGCTTCAGCACTGGGTCAAGATAAACGACATGTGCGACCTCAATTCATCTTTCCAAACGATTGAAAAAAATGATCTAACACTAATACTTTGAATGAATGAACAAAATCACTTTGAAGCGGCTTCCTGAAAGAGATGGCAGATCCACGTTTCACAGCTGGCACTAGAGTATTCATGTAAGTACATCAGCAATTCGTCGCCAATTTCCCGTGCCAAAAAAAATAAAAATAATAAGCAATTACGGAGCCGTTCAACCCATGGTAGACTCGTGTTGCACCACTAGTTCTAGACGGACGGCGCTACCACAATCGATTCCTAACTTTAGAGCTAGCAATAAACACGCACACTCCTAACTGAAATCGTATCACAATCAATCGCAAAATATCAGCCCGGGCAGATTCGAGTTTCTTTCGAATTTGATACCCAGAAAACTCATGGACCGGTCTATATAACACGATAAGCGCGTTCGTAATTAATCTTTCGGCGTCAACTCAATAACGGCTTAAACGATCTCACTGTACTACTAAAAAAATTTTAAACGAGTGACTGCATCCACGGTAAAAGCCGCGTTCCCTTCAAAATTATATCCCTGGCAAACTCGTGTTTCACTACTGGTACTAGAACGCGAAAGTCAGGGCAGCCGTAATTACTTGTCACTCTCGAACAAAAACACGTAAGTTGTCAAGACCCACCGATCCCCGGCAGACTCGCGTTACAAACCTAGATTTAATTCTAAAAACTAGGGATGCCTCAATCCTCATCCACCTCTCAACCAAAACAAGCCCGACCCTATACTTTCATTACAAATTAAATAACTTAATATATTAATTAAATAAATAAGAACTCACGTCCGTTGTGCAGCTGGGCGGACTGGAGCGTGACGGCTGCGGAGAACTCGTCCGTCGAGGGAAGCTGAACGAAATACATAATTTAAAATTAAAATTTTAAAAAAAACTATTTTTTGACAAGAACATGATTACGAGGACCGTCTTCGGTGTGTGGCCAATATCACTTCAGAATTGAGAGTGAAATAGGAGGGGGAATGATAACAGAGAGAACTGAAACTGACAGGGTAAAAACTTGACCTAATTGCGAAACACAAAACTCACAAGCGAATTATTGTTGATTGGTGGCGCAACCATGGCGTGTGGGTGGCTTGCGGGTGCGGAATCGAGTTGATCCGTCTGCAAATTCGGCGAATTGTGGGATAGGGAAAGGAGAAGGGTAGCACAAATTTGTAGCACAGGCGATGAGCGATACCGTTGGTGCAAGAAAGGAAGCACGAGCGGAAAGGAGTCTGGTCGATCGTCTCCGGTTAGGGCGGTAAATAAGGGATGAGATACAGGAAAATAAGCGCTCCGTGAGACGGAAAGCGATGAGGAGAGGGAACGTGTTGGAAGGGGTTACGGTAATAATACGGGTAATATTAGGCGATGGGAGGGAAAAGGGTTGGGTATATCAAGGAGGAGAGTATGAGCACATGCGATAGGTGAGACGGTTCGCGCAATGAGGACGGACCCTAGGGAAAGGAAAGGAAGGAAAGAAGTCTGTTCGGTCATCTCGGATGAGGGCAGTAAATCAAACGAAGATAGTGATACAAGAATATAAATCGATCAATCAATAAGATTATTAGCCAGAGAGAATGATCCCCTCTCGCTTGCCCGAAGGAGGAAAACGAGCAGGAGGCGGAGGGAAGAGGAGTCGATTAGGTCATCTCACAGGTTATAACGGGTACTCGACTCTCTCGATTCTGCACACTCTCTCGTCTCTCCGACCGGAGTGAGTGTGTGCGAAATGTAGAGAGCAAAACAACCTAATAACGGTTCGATCAGCGAAACCATGTTGGTGCTCGAGAACGAGCCGCCTTCTCTCCCCTGAGGGAGAAGGAGAAGGAAGAGTCTATTAAGTCATCCCGGGTTAGCGCAAGGGATGACGAAACAATGCAATGGGCAAGAAAAGGAAACGGAGTGATCAGTGAGACGGGTAGAGCGATCGAGTGAGCCCCTCTCTCCTCCCTTGAGGGAAAGGGCATGGGAGGAGGGAGAGGGAGGGAGGGGAGGAGCTGGGGGGGACGGTTGGGTCATCGTTTGACATTTAGCAAGAGGAAGAATGGTTTGAGTAGAAGAGAGACACGCAAAAAAATGGAATTGAGAGGAGAGACAGTGGGGAAAGGTTATGGAGTGATGGATACGCGGGTGATTCTAACTAGCGATGGGAAGTGGGACAATATTGATAAGCTAGAATACGAGCAAGGATATCAATCCTGATTGAAACACAGAACGGGCAGCAGACGGAAAAAATACGTATGGGATGGAGCGATGGATGCGCAATAGGAATGGAACATCGAAACCCGACTCTCCTCATTTCGTGTTATTTCTCGTCTCTCTCACCGACGAGAGAGCACGCGGGTCGAGGAGTCGTTTCCTTTTTGGCGTCACTAGTTTTAATGAGATAACATTGGATTAACAGCATGCGCTGATCGGGTAGCAAGGCTAGTCGAGGTTTGAGAAGACACAGGGAGAATGCGGTTACAGGAGGAAATCAAGATTCGCGATTTCTATTCTGCATTATTTGATCAGTCCGATAACGATAATACCAAGAGAGGGATAGGACAGTGACAATCGACAAAAAGGAAAGAAAGCAATGAAACACAACGGAAGGAGGGAGGAGTTAGGACAGAAAACGCCATAGTTGGGAGATCGCGGTTTCGGTCACTTCGCAATAATTGGAGGAATCCCCGCGAAAAAATCAATGACCGATAGCCAGAAAATGGAGAGGTAAGGGAAGCAGAACCTACTGGCAAACCTCGTTGGCGAACCGAATGGAAGGAGGTAGTCATGCCCGATCGAATAATAGTATTGTATAGTTGTCTATTCCAACTCAGAGAGCATAGAGGAAGAGAGCTTTATCTAACAGAGAACCGGCCAACAGGCCACGAACAGACGAGAGTGAGAGGCGAGCAACAAACAAGTCGCGTCACTCAATTATGCAAAAGGCACTCTCTATGTAGAGAGGGGCGGGGCGAGAGAGGGGACGCGCTAAACTGCACGTAGTATGGTAATGCGAGAGGGGAAGAGGGGAGAGGGGAACGCCCCTCGATAGGATATGGATTATGCTAATTGCTATAGAGAGGAGAAGGGGAAACCTTCGATACAACAAATAGCTCTCTCCATTCTGCACACTCCCTATTTACTCTAACCAACGAGAGGGTGTGCAGAATGGAGAGAGTACTATTCGATCGGACAAGGGAAGGGAGGAGCGAGGCTATTCGTGCCAGCTTCAAAGAGCACAACAACATCAGGAGATGAGATAAGCATCGCGGTCACCTCTCCCTCCCGCACCACTCTAGGGCTGCCTCGACAATCAAGATATGGGAGTGATGAAACCCAATAATGACCAGTATCAAATAACGAGTAAATATAGAGTACATCATAGGTGCCCAAGGAGAGTGGCGGATTACGGTCGGGGGGTGCCCAACATGTTGGGCACCCCCCTACCGTAATCCGCCACTCTCCTGGGCACATATGGAGTACATAGAGAGCAGGTAAAAGGCAGACAATGAGAGGAGTTGGTGTGAAGGAGGAGCAGATTGGAAATTAAATCCGAATGAAACACTAAACTTGTGAGAGCGAAAATATAGAGGAAAAGGTTAGGGGGGAAATCCTCGCAATCACCTCTCCCACCACTCTAAGGCAGGCTCGGCAAGCAAGATCTAGGAGTGATGAAATCCAATTGTCACCAGTGACGGATCGCCTACCGTAACCCATATCCTACTGTACTCCTCGTATACCGTATTAAAAGGTTTTCCCAATTATCACCTATATTCCTCGTTCCATCCAGTCGCATCTATTTCATTGGGCAAATTTGCTTAGCTATTTAACGGCTGGAAATAGGGCAATGAGTTGGCGGCAATATCGAAAAAGGTCAGAAGAGCGATGGGGGCACAGCTTTCCACATATCTTCCCCGGAAACTAAAGGGAGACTGTTGATGTGGGAGAAAATCGATCAGCCAGTTAGCAAAATGCGAGTAGGGAGATCAATTTCGCGCGAGCGAAAGAAAATCGGAAATATTCTTTTAAAATAATCAAAATAAATAAAAGGCAGAAAATAGACAGACAATGAGAGGAGGTGGTGCGAGTGAATGAATGGGAGGACCAAGCGATATGAGCATCGAGTAAAACCCAAACCTGGGAGCGAACATAACTAGGAAAAGGTTGGGAAATCGCGCGAGGGAAGGGGAAACGCAAATTCTCCCAGCACTCACACACAACAGAGGGAGAGATGCGAGTGAACTGGCTTTACTGGGGGGAGGGAGGGGTGGTGAGTCAGCTAGCGGAGAAGGGTACGGTAGGCAGAGCGTGTCCTTCTCAATGCTTGGCGAGCCGCGTTGCTGCACCGGCGCGCCATCTTACGAGGGTACTGTACCCGATCATAGGTCATTCGAGGTCACGCCCCCGCTAGACCATGAGCTCCGCGAATATCGAAAAAAAATAATGACGAGAGATTTCGGAACTCGACAATAGCGCAGCGCCGTCAGTGTCCATTATTGTAATATTTGATCACAAGTGACTGATACACATTATCAAGCTCGTTGGCGCAGTCATCTTGACGTGGTAGTGCAACCGCAAAACGCCTGCGCCTTCGTTAGGGGATAATAGAAGGCGACCCTTCTCGCACCTACCGTACACCCATGGATTATACCGTACTCTCCTAGCTCCCAGAGAAATTTGCCCCGACCAAACGCACCGGGCGCACGAACTTCTGATTGAATTTTCAGCCCCGATCAGATGGTCGTCGCGGTTGAGAGGGTGAGGTGCGTACCCGCCATACCGCGGGCCCCCTGCGCGGGTTGGGGAGATGCGCTCACTAGAGGGCGGAACGAGACCATGTCAGCCGGCGCGATGATGTCATTTCCAATTTCAGCTCTCTCTCTCTCCATTCTGCACACTATCTCGTCTGTCGGACCGACGAAAATATGAGCGGGATGAAGAGCCAGAATAGAAACACCACACAGATAGCAGCCGCAAATGAGTGATCGTGATCGCGCAGTGGTGGAGGGGAAAAGAAGCGACTCGAGTGGGAAGAGCACTCGTGGAAGATGATCTACCATAAGTGATCGCGAATGCAAGAGGCACACCAAGTGATTTCACGCTTCATTCAGATACCAAAGACGCAGTCCTAATCCCGAAGAAAGTGTGCAAAATAGAGAGAGAGCGCGATTTCTTCATTCGTGCTTTTCATCACGTTTAGACCAACAGATTCATTGATGTTTCACTGTCTCTATGAGTGCGGTGGGATCGGCTGGTGACAATTCTGTGCTAGATCGCAGTGCTAAAAATATTTACAAATAAAGAAAAAGCGACAGCATGGATCCACTAAATTATCCTCACTCGATTGCAACGGTGGAAAAGGGCCATTTCATCCTAATGCTTGCAAATAATAACAACTAATAATAGTATCGCGATTAAATAGTGCGGGAACGAGGAAAATATCGCAGAAATGAGGAGGGTTCACCGCCGAGTCGCGAGACAAGGAAGAATCGCGTTTCGGCACCATTTCAAGACCATCGAAACTTTGCTGCCACAATGGCACTCTCGCAACAAATCACGTAAAATCGAATTGCATAAACACAGAAACTCGAGTGAATCGGGCAATCTCCAATGGAAGGAGAGACATGATTCTGATTCTCGCTCAATTCGCGCACATTACGCCAGGCTTTCACTTAACAAAGGCGCCGCCTATAATAGGACCATCAGCCAGTTTAATCCAGGGGTAATAGGTTCCCGGGTAAATAAATTCTTATTGAAAATAAATTTAAAATACATCCTTATTAATTGTCATCGCTAAATTGCGCAAGGAACGGTGAAGGAGCAATTTCTCTTGCTTGCTAATCGCGACGAAATAGCGAAGAAAAATATTGCAGAAATTAAGGGGCCGTGTATTAGCACCCGGGTGGTTCAGGTGAGGACGAGATTTGTCCAGGGAGTGTCGCGTTTCGGCACGTATTCAAGACCACCGAAATTGCAACAACAATCGTATCCTCGCAATGGAAAGGCCAAAAAATGAATTACACAAACACAGAAACTCTAGAGCACCGGGTGATGATTTCACTCAAGAAAGCCACGATTCCCGCACCTTGCGGCGCCCGGCTTACACGCCACAAAGGCGCGCCGAAAACGAACGGCGCCCGCCACTATAATAGGCCATCAGTAATCCGGGGAGTCAATATTAGATGGACAGCAGGCTCCGAGGTAGGTAGGAAGGTTTCCGCGCGCGTTTAATACATGCAAGCCAGCGCGATGATGACATTTCCGATTTCAGCTCTCTCTCCATTCTGCACACTATCTCGTCTGTCGGACCGACGAAAAATATGAGCGGGATGGAGAACAAAAATATAAACCACACAGATAGCAGCCGCACTCACAAATGAGTGATCTATCGCGCATTGGTGGATGGACAGAGAAGCGACTCGAATGGGAACAGTACTTTCTTTTTACAAAATGATCTACCATATTTCGTGCTTCACCCCAATTTTATATCAACGACGCAGTCCTACTCCCGAAGAAAGTGTGCAAAACGGAGAGCGCGCGATTTCTTCATTCGTGCTTTTCATCACGTTTTGACCAACAGATTCATTGATGTTTCACTGTCTCTATCAGTGCGGTGGGATCGGCCGGTGACAATACCGGTTTCGAGGACATTGGTAAAAATATTATAAATAAAGAAAAGGATCCGCCAAAATCTCACCACTCAATTGCGCAAGGAATGATGGAGAAGGGCTATTTCATTATAATGCATGTTTTAAAAAATTAATAATAATAATAAATCGCGGCGAAATAGCACGAGAACGGACGAGAGATCGCAGAATTGGAGAGGGGCGATTCAAGTGATGATACGATTGGTCCCGGAAGAGTCGCGATTCGGCACTAATTGAAGACCACCGAAATATTGCAGAAACAATCGTATCCTCGGAAAGTCGCACCAAAATTGAAATACATTATTACAGAAACGCGAGTGAACCGGGCGAAGGTTTCGCTCAAGAAAGTCACGATTCCCGCTCCTTGCGCCACATTGCGCCCGGCTTTCACGCCACAAAGGGGCGCCGAAAACGAACGGCGCCCGCCACTCTAATAGGCCCATCAGTCGCGCATAATCCGGCGGGCGGTAATATTAGATGGGCAGCAGGCTTCGATGTAGGTAGGTTCCCTCGGGCAGACAAAGGGGGCGAATCAAACTGTAATTGCGCGCCTGGGCCTGGTGTGGATGCGTGTAAATGGTGCCAGCTGCAATATTGTTCGCGCACGAGGACCACCCTGGTAGCCGCGGACCTAGCGGTAGCCTGGTTCGGGGTACAAATTGCTTGCGATCAGTCAGCGAGGAGGTGTCACTTTGATTCCGCTCGCGCAACTCTCGTTAACCCCCTGATGCGAGAGACCTCCCCGAAGATATGCGGAATAGAACAGCGTCTCTCTCCACCAAGCACACAAGGTATTTTGAGGTTTCAGACGAGAAGGCACTTTGACTGGGAGATTGGGGCTCCAGGAGGTGATCATATTCACAATCACAATCACTTTGCGATAAGAAAAGATAAGAGAGGAAACCCAAAATGGAGAGGTTAGACGACAATCGACTGGCAACTCAAGTGAGTGATCTGCTCTCTCCATTCTGCACACTCCTTACTTTCTCTGCCCGGCAAAACAGTGTGCAGAATAGAGACAGTGCTATGCAATCGGGCGATCTTACCTCCCCGAAGCGCGCGACAGTGATTGAAAAGCTGGAGCGAAAGAGCCAGCAGCCAGCCAGATGAATGAACCGCGCAAGCCGAATAAACACTGGCCAGGCGATATTAAAGGGCGCATGAGGGCAAGAAATGATGCGAAAAGCGATTGAGGCACAAAGTATACAGACGCAGCAGAGTCACAAGGACCAAATCGAAAGATAGTGGAGTACGGGGCAATGCATAATGGCAATGGGGCAAAGAAAGGCGAAAACGCGAACAAAGCAGAGACGCCGAGAAGATAGCATACGAAAAGCCGGAAAGAGGTTTTGCGGATCGAAGTCGTCGCTGTTTTATACGACGCAGCCGAAAATGGAGCGAAGAAAGAGCAAGGCAAAACACGAACAAGGCAGGCAAGCCGAACAGATAGCATGAGAAACGTCAGGGAGAGGTTTTGCGGAGTGTAGCAGTTGCTGTTTTATACGACGCCGCCGGTAATGGAGCAAAGAAAGAGCAAGGCAAAACACGAACAAGGCAGGCAAGCCGAACAGATAGCATACGGAAAGTCAAGGAGAGGTTTGCGCAGTGCCGTCGCAGCTGTTTTTATACGACGATGCGCTACTAAACACGTAAGAACGGCAACTTCAAAGCGTAAACAAGCTGTCAGAAACACGCAAGAACGGGTCAAGAAGGTCAACGAGACGAGAGAACGCGAGAAAGTGTGCGAATCTTGACCCGAAGTTCGGGTCAAGGTTGGGTCACCCGAACGCGAGTCGGTGCAGCACACTACACGAACTTTGCGAAATGACAGAACGTGATTTGGTGTGGAAAATACAGTACATTTATTCAATCGACTTTTTAAAATATTATTTTAGTAAATTTATTTAATTAATTCAACCTCAGTTTTACATTAGTGGTTGTAATATCAATGAAACACAAGAGATCCGCTGCAAACCGCAGTCACTCTCGCCTGGATTAGTGTTTCCAGATCTATTAGTGCTCTCTCCATTATGCACACTCTGCCGCTGTACCTGTGGAGGTCGATTCTCTGTTCATCCCCCCCCCCCCCTAGAAAGAGCATAGTGAATCGAGTGAACACTTTTGATCTACCGGACATCAAGGTGGTGGAAATATGTACGGGACAGGGAAACAAGAAAGTGAATGGAGAAAGCTACTATTCGATCCGGCAACGCTACAGTATGCCTACCTCTGTTCCCTCCTTTCTCAATCCGCAATCTCCATGCTCTCATTTTCGCATGCTGGCACGCCTTTTTCTTTCATTTTTATTTTTTTCCAATTATACATGGGAGGATTATCGCCGGTCGATCCTACAGCTCTCATATAAACTGTGAAGCACAAATGAATGGGGAGGTGCAAATTGAAACACAAGAATGACATGCTTGAATCATTTAAATGAGGATTTTCTGGCTCTTTTTGGAAATTTGAACTACTCTTCAAGAATTGACCTAACAAGGTAGGTCAGAAGCGAGTGGAGTTCTGTTGAGATCAGATCGCATTGTTTGTGATATCTATGAGACACAAGGCGATATTCCGCAGTCATGCCATTCTCTGCTTTTCGCCACATTCAGTTATGTTTCACCGTCTGTATGAGTGCTGTCGGATCGAACTACGACAATCGCTTCTCGATGTGAAAAATATTATGAATTATTTTAAATAATTTATAATATCAGCCACTGCAGTGAAAAAAAATCGGAAAATTAATCTGAGGGTGAAGCCGATGTTTGTCGGATCGCCTAGAGCGCTCTCTATTCTGCACACTCCGCCGTGGAGCCAACGGAGGTCGATTCCCTATTCGATCTTCTATGAAAAGAATCGTCAATCGAGAGAGCACCAGGGTACGCCTAGTGCTGTCCTTCTCGCTTCCAGGCCGACTCTCTTCAAATCGCCTGCTCTCTCGACACTCTGACCGACAAGAGAGAACGGGAAATGCGGAGAATCGGTCTCGATTCGATATCACTAGAGAGTTCCCGCGATCAACTTGCACTTGCGATCAACTTGGTGGTGGAAATTGGTTCCGCGGATAATACTAGTCAGCTAGAAGAATTAGTGAGCAAAATGGAGATAGCGCAGCCATTGGATCCGGCCACCACAGTATGCCTCGCATGGTTTCACCCTTCTGAATCTTTCCGGGTATAACGATGATCCTCTCTCTTTTACTTTTTTTTCTCACAATGGACACCAAACAGAGATTGTCACTGGCCGATCCGACAGCTCTCATAGAGACAGTGAAACATGAGTGAATCGGGAGGCGCACAGGGAAAGAATGAAGTGAGACACTTTCTCTCTGTTTTCCACAATTTCATCACAAAGCGGTATTTAGCGATGACAATTCATAACCTGACTCTCCTCAATCTGCGTGCTATCTCGTTTCTCTGCCTGACGAGAGTGCACATGAATTGAGGAGAGTTATTACCGATTTTCCATCGCTCGAGTGGAGATCTGCGGAAATGGGTTTCTCACTACTCGCGTAATATCTGGGAAACACAAGATATCAGCGGGGAACCGCAACAATTCTTTCCTTTCCTTTTGCGCATCCAGATTCATTTATGTTTCATGATATGTATGAGTGCCGTGGGATCGGTCTGTGACAATTGACCTTGGTTCCCTTCGACATAAAATAACATCTGACAGTAAAAAATTGGAAGAAGACGTTGTGGAAGAATTAGAGAGTTGTCGGAGCGCATAGTGTTCTCTCCATTCTGCACACTCTGTCGCGGAACCAATGGATATCGACGGATATCGACTACTCGATTCCTCTAGAAAAAAGAATAGCGAATAGGGAGAACACCCTTGATCTACCGGGAATCGAGTTGGTGGAAATTGGTACCTCGGCTGATATCGGTGTGACAAGGGAGCGTGCAGAATGGAGAGGGAAGTAGCACTCGATCCGACAACAATACAGTGGGAGGGCGAAGAAAGAGAGTAGAGAGAAAAAAAGAAAGAAATTCATAACTTTCCAGCCATTCCGTCAAAAGACATGGTCTTGACGCGAGTGTTTGTATTCAGTTTTGACGGTGGAATGAGATGCGTGAACACTACAGTACCCCACCGTTTCTACTCTTCAAAGTCTTCAAAATTGTGAACATGTGAACAAGACTAATTAATGCGAGAAAATGGAGATAGCGGCCACACTACAGTACTCCTCGCATCGACTCCTTGTGCAAATATATTGGTAAACACTTTGTCTTTGTTCACATTATTGTTTTTTCCCAAGTCCCATTCACCATTGTCACCGGCCGATCTTACAGCTCTCATAGAGACGGTGAAACACGAGTGAATCGGGAGACAGAGAGGAAAAGTCAGGAATGAAGTCTCTCTGTTTAGCACATTTTTTTGTAGAAATAATTAAAATGCATCTCCCAGTCAGCCTTGTTGTCTTGGCGTATCATGAAAACAAAACGGAATCGGCTCTCCTCATTTCGCGTGCTCTCTCGTTTCTCTGCCCGACGAGAGAGCACTCGAATTGAGGAGTATTGTTTCCGATTTGGCATCACTAGAGTGGAGATCTGCGGAAATGGACTACTCACAACTCTCTTAATATCTGGGAAACACAAAAGATCCGTCGGGAATCGCAACAATTCTTTCCTTTCCTTTTGCGCAACCACGGCTTTCTACACGGGATGAGCGAGAGAAGAGAGAGCGATCAGGGGAATGGGGAGATAGCACGCGAAAATGAGAGAGCACGAGTGAGGTCTCGACGGGAATTTGATTTGGCGCCTTGCCAGCAAAATGCCGTGCGCAACCAGATTCATTTATTTTTCATGCTATGTATGAGTGCTGTGGGATCGAGCTGCGGCAATCGATTCTTGGTTCCCTTCGAAATAAAATAATATCTGACAGTAAACGATTGGAAGAAGACGTTGTGGAGGAATTACTGTTGTCGGACAGCATAATGCTCTCTCCGTTCTGCACACTCCGTCGCGGTACCAGTGGAGGTCGATTCTCTGTTCGAAACGTATTTTACATTGCATGCAATCTGTTCCACTGATTCACTGGTGTTTCATCTTCTCTATGAGAACGATCATCGCAATTAGCGACAATAGTCTTCCATCTTATTTATACATCGAACTCTTTTTTATCTCCATTCGTCACCTTCTGCCGTGGTACCAATGGAGCTCAATCCCCACACTCGGCTCCCCTAGAAATAGCATAGCGAATCCAAAGAGAGACCTGTGATTTGCCAGAAACCAAGGTGGGGTAAATTCGAACCGCGGCTAATACCGGCTAGAGCAACAAAGGAGTGTGCTGAATGGACAGATCTGTTCGATCCGGCAACACTACAGTATGCTTCGATCCGTTCCCACCCTTCTCAATCCGCAATCTCCGTGCTCTCATTGTTGCATGTTGACACGACTTTGTGTTTAACTTTATTTGTTTTTCTTTATTTTCAAGTGATACGGCGTGCATTACAGCCTGCCGATCCTACCGCTCTCATAGAATCTGTGAAGCACAAATGAATGGGGAGGCGCAAATTGAAGCATACGCCTGAAGTTCTATGAAACTCTCTCTATTTTGCACATTTTCTGCACAAAAGAAACCCGACTCTTCTCAATTCGAGCGTTCTCTCTAGTGATGTCGATTCGGATTTATGCTCTCTCCATTCTGCACACTCTGTCGCGGAATCAATGGTTGTCGATTCCCTGCTCGAAACGTATTTCACATTGATCAATTATCTGATCAATAATGCATTTGTGTTTCATCGTTTCTATGAGAACCGTCGTCTCGATCAGCCTCAATAGTCTGCACACGCTTGCGAGAAAAAAATTACAGTGTATCGAATAACTCTACCAGCCTTGACGGCACCTTTTCCGGACTAGTGTTGTTGTCTATTTGAAAGTCGTACCGATTACGCTACATCCCACCCTCTCGCCTTATTTTCCAATATGTGGGGGAGGGAGGGATCCGTAGAGTCCAGAGTCTGGACGTATTTTCCAAGCCCTTTTTATTGATACATCGAACAGTAATTACCTCCTTTCGGCATACTCTGCCGCGTTACCAATGTAGTTCGATCCCCAACTCGATTCCACAAGAAAAAGTATAATGAATTGAAAGAGTACCCTTGATCTACTGGGAATGTATGTGGGAGAAATTGGAGCTGATGTTGATACCGGTCATAGCAACATGATAGTGTGCTGAATGGAGAGATAAAGCAGCCATTTAATCCGGCCGCATTATAGTACACCCCACACCGTTTCCACTATGGACGACAAATTGAAAAGGACTCTCCTCCTTTCTCGTGCTCTCTCACCGGCCAATGAGTGATGACAAAACGGCATCCGATTCCCCTCATTTCTCGTGATCTCTCGCCGATGAGAGAAACGAGAGAGCACGCGAAATGAGGAGAGTCGGATGCTGATTTGCCATCACTACTGCCAATGCATCAAGAGAGAGTTCGGAATAGAGAAGGAATGCTGCAGTATGCCTCGCTCCGCTCCCTCCCTTCTCAATACGCAATCTCCCTACTCTCATTTCATGCTGACACGTCTTTCTCTTTAATTTTATAATTTTCCCAGTGAGGCACACTCGGATCATTCTCGCCTGACGATACCGCTCTCATAGAAACTGAGCATCACAAATGAATCGGGAGGCGGAAATTGAAACATAAGAATATTCACTTTATTGTTTTTCCCACAGAGATAGTCAAGCAATCATTGTCACTGGTCATAGATCACACTCATAGAGACAGTGAAACACGATTGAATCGGGAGGCGCATTCTGAAAGTTTAGAATGAAGTTGAAGAGCGAATGCCTATTCTTTTTTATTTTCAGAAAATATTTTCTATAAAAAAAAATTACGGTATTTTTCCGTTTATATTTTTCCAGAATAGCAGATATCTCTGCAAAGTGGACCGCTCTCTCGATTTTGCATACGTTATTCAAGGGTGGGTCACCGAGACAATACCCAATACTTTTCCAGCGATGCTAGTTGAGTGCAATTTTTTCACCAAAAAATCAGAACAGATTTCTCTATCCCTCTCTATCCTATCGCTTCCTCTTGTGAATACAAAAACGTAACGACATTACTCAATTCAAGCCAGCTGGTTAGAGAAACGAGAGAGCAGGCGAATTGAAGAGAGCCGAGTTCCGATTTGTCATCACTAGTGCAAACCTTCGAGCAATTTTGGTTTACGCCTTCTGAAGATAGGAGCCAACTAGGCTAATAGAGTGATGAATTTTTGATTTTTTACTCTCGGTAACAAGCAAATAATGCCGCTGGCCGATCCGGCGGAACTCGTACAGACGATGAAACATGAATGAATTGGTCAATCGATTGCGTGAAGTGTGAAATATGCTCTCTCCATTCTGCACACTCTGCCGCGGTATCAATGGAGGTCGAACCATAACAGGAAAAAAATAGCAAAATATTATACTCATCGAGATTTGAGGGTGGGAAAAATTTGTAGCGTTTTGACGGCAAATCAGCATCGACTCTCCTCATTTTACGTGTTCTCTCGCCGGTCAGAGAAAGAGACGAGAGATCACGCGAAACGAGGAGAGTCAGTTGCCGATTTGATACTTTCGGCCTGCGGATTGTGGAGCAAAAAGCTGGTGTGCTACTCAATCCGGCAACGCTACAGTACGCTTAGCACCGTTTCCACCCATGTTATTGTTAGTCTTTCCATGGATTACTCTGCAGATGCTAACTGTCGATGGCCCTCTCTTTCATCTTAGTATTTTTATTATTTATTATCATTCAATTTTTTATTTTTATTTGTTTTTTCCGAGAGCAGTTCGGATGACCATTAACTCTGTCAGATCCGACCGCTTTCATAAAGACGGCGAAACGCGAGTGAATCGGGCGAACTGCAGAGAAAGGCGGGAATGACTATGGAATATTTTTTCTAACCTGACCTCCACTTGCACTTGACATCTTATTTTTTTATTTAAAAATTATAGAAAATTAGTCTTTCTAAAGCCGGATTTAACTAAACAGTTTTAAACAGTCTAGTAAAAGCCAGCTTTCAGTAAGACTAATCTTCTAGAATTTTTCTTTTTTGACTTGTTAAATGCAAGTGGAGGTCAGGTTAGAAAAAAATCCGTAGTCATTCCCACCTTTCTCTGCTTTTCACCAGATTCGTTTATGTTTCACCGTCTCTATGAGTGCAGTAGAGTCGGTATGCGACAATCTCTCTTGGGGTTCTCTCCGAATAAAATAATATCAAGCAGTGAGCAATCGCACGACGACGATGTGCAAGGATTAGAGTTGCCGGATCGCACGGTGCTCTCTCCATTCTGCACACTCCCTCGCATGTCTGACCGGCGAGAGAGTGTGCAGAATAGAGAGAGGGTGCAATCCACCATCCATCACCCATAACTACCCCCTATTTCACCGATGCTTCCTTGCATTTATCGTTCACATTTTTAGAGAACATCACTCCCACCGATCAGCTTCGACCGCTCCGACCGCACTAATAGAGAGAGTGAAGCACAAATGAACCTGTATTCAGGCGAATTCAAGAAGGAAGTGGAAGACTCTTTGTTTTGCACACTTCCTTCGCGGGCAGTTCAGTGCGATGGCAGATCGGAACTTGACACTCCTCATTCTGCACACTATCTCGCCGGTCGGCGAAAAGATAGAGTGCGCTGATTGGAGAGAGCGTACTCTCCGCTGAGATAGAGAAGGGAGTGTGTAGAATGGAGAGAGCTAGTTTACATTCAATCGGCCTTTCATAAATCTGTCTATTATTTCTAACGTAGATATTAGTAGTACAATAGTATTACATGTTGTTTCTTCCCAATGGAGATCTTTGGCTGTTTTGATGAATTAGACTAATCTTCTAGAATTGATCTAACGTGGTAAGGAGCGTATGTAGTGCTTTTAAGATCAGATCGTACTGCTCGTGATATATCTGAAACACAAGGCGATAATCAACAATCATTCCCGCCATTCTCTGCTTTTCGCCAGATTCATTAATGTTTCACCGTCTCTATGAGAGCTGTCGACTTCGGCTGCGACAATCATCCTTGGGTTCCATCGAAATAAGTAATATCAGGCAGTGAACAATCGAAAGATGACCTTGTGCTGGGACTAGAGTTATCGGATCGTACCGTGCTCTCTCCATTCTGCACATTTGCTCCCGGTTCCAGTGGAGGTCTATCCCCCCACTCGACTCCCCTAGAAATAGCATAGTGAATCGTGTGAGCACCCTTGATCTACCGGGAATCGAGGTGTGGGAAGTTGGTGCCGCTGCAGATATCTGTCAATGAATGATGACAAATCGACATCGACTCTCCTCATTTTGCGTGATCTCTCGTCGGTTTGAGTGGCGAGAGAGCACGCGAATTGAGGAGAGTCGGATGCCGATTACTGCCAATGCATCAAGATAGTGTTCGGAATAGAGAAAGGCGACATTCGATCCGGCAACACTACATCACTACCCTATTAAATCAATTCGCGGAATAGAGATGCTAATTATCTATTTCCTCCAGAGAAAATCGAAAACGCCTTGTTCCCATTCTCTCCGACAGCTCTCATAGAGACCCTGAAACGTGAATGAATTGGGAGGCGCAAAGGGAAAGTCCAGTATGGAGTCAAACGCTCTCTGTTTTGCACACTTTATTCACGGGTCGGTTATCGAAACAGCGACAATCCGCTTGCTTTCACACCGGTCAAAGAAACTCCCTTCTGCAAACTCTCTCAACCGTCATAACCTCTCGCAGATCTTGGGGTAGCAAGAGTGTGCAGAATGGAGAGAGCTGAAAATGAACACGAAAGAGATCAATGAAGTGCTTAGACACAAAAACATCTCGGTTTGTCGATTTTCACACTTTATCTTCGACTAGGTCAAGAGAGTGTGCTGATTGGACAGAGCGTATTTCAGGCTTCAAGCTCTGATCAAAATGCGTCTCCCAGTCAGCCTGGTTGTATTGGCGTATCCTGAAAAAAAAACTGAACCTACTTTCCTCATTTCGTGTATTCTCTCGTTTCTCTGACCGACGAGAGAGCACACGAATTGAGGAGAGTCAGGTTCCGATTTGCCATCACTAGAGTGGAGATCTGCGGAAATCGGCTTCTCACTACTCGCATAATATCTGGGAAACACAAGAGATCCGCGGGGAACCGCAACGATTCTTTAATTTCATGATATGTATGAGTGCTGTGGGATCGGACTGCGCCAATTGCACTTTGGTCACCTTCGAAATAAAAAAATCTGACATTAAACAATCGGGAAATGACGTTATGGAAGAATTGTCGTTTTCGGATCGCACAGTGCTCTCTCCATTCTGCACACTCTGTCGCGATACCAATGGAAGTCGATATCCAACTCGATTCCTCTCGAAAATAGGATAGCGAATATGAAGAGCACCCTTGATCTACCGGACATAAAGATGGGAGAACATTGGTGACGCGGCTGATTTCGGTGTGACAAGAGAGTGTGCAAAATGGAGACAGAACTAGAACTCGATCAGGCAACACTACAGTGGGAGGCGAAAGAAAGAGTGTAGAGAGAAAGAAAGATAGAAATACGTAAGTTTCCACTAGGTCACGGGAATATGTTTAGATTCACTATGCTGCTTTCTGGGGATATCGCGTCAGAGTGTGCTGAATGGAGAGAGCCCTTCACGATTCGACAACTATACTTCTTAAACAACGATATCTTCCGATTGTTCACTGCTCAGTATTTTATTTTGATATTTCGGAGGCAACCAATCGCCTATTGTCTCAGCCAAATCCGGCAGATCTCGTAGAGACGGTGAAGTATAAATGAATCTGGCGAAAAGCAGAGAATGGCGGGAATGACTGCGGAATATCCTCGCGTTTGATAGATATCACGAGCAGAGCGATCTCATCTCAACAGGACTCCACTCGCTTCTGACCTACCCCATTAGTACAATTCATGAAGATCATTCCAAATTTCCTCTAAGAGCCAACAAATCTTCTTTTTTTTAAACCGAGAATATAATACTACTGCTAATCCAATTGAGTTTGACTAAATAAAAATGTTAATTGCACCTTCTACAAACTCGATTCAGTCTAGACCTACTCATTCAAAACACTCTCTCACGTCCCGGAAAACGACTCACTGATAAAAGAGATATCGGCTACTGGTATTACTCTGGAAATACCTCATCTGAAAAATACCGAAATTATCATTTAAAAAAATTATATTCACAGAAAATATAATGGATAGACTTTCCCTCTACAACTCCATTCTTGAATTTCCCTGCGCGCCTCCCGATTCACTTGTGTTTCACTGTCGCTATGAGTGCGGTCTATGGCCGGTCACAATGATTGTTTGGTATTGTGGAGCAAAAAAATAAGAAAGTGAAAGATAAATGCAAGGAAAAGTGCGTGAAAGAGCGAGGGGTCATTGATAATTAATAGTCATGCTAAATACCGTCCTCTCCATTCTGCACACTCTCTCGATGCAATGCACAATGCATAGACTGGAACGGCGTTTTGCTGGCAAGGCACCAAAACGAATTCCCGCCTAGAGCTCACTCGTGCTCTCTCACTTTCGCGTGCTCTCTCGTCATTTCCCTGACCACTCTCTCTTTTCTCTCGTTCAACCCATGTATCGTACATGTCGCAGAAATCAGAACGCTCACCGGGCGTCACGGTACAATGTAGCTCGGTCAAGGTTTATCATTTTGGGTTGCGATTGCGCTCAGAGAGGTTCAACGGTTTTGTTTTTAACTTTGTGATTTTTTTTCGGCCCTAAACTTAGAAAAAGTGACAAATAACATGAGAAAATTAAACGAAAGGCTTTAATGCGCTATAGCGAGCAAAAATGATAAACATCGATAGAGCTACCGTAACTCGAACCATAAAAGAATGTATTTCAAATATCGATTTCTAGGAATATTTTACCGGGCATGTCCGAGTCGATTCCGGCAAAGTGGTCATGAGAAAAAATGTGATAACAACCACAAGTCTTAATTTTGTGTATGATAGATCGGAAAACCCGCAGATTGTACCGTGACGCCCGGTGAGCGTTCTGATTTCTGCGACATGTACGATAGAACGCCATAGATAGGTATCTGCCGCGGCACCATTTTTTTTCTTCCACATCATTTTTTTTCGATACATTTTCAAAGCTTCGATAGTCGGTAGATCAAATGCGCTCTCTCTTTCAAATCGAGACAAAGAACCCGACTGCACAATTCGCGTGCTCTCTCGCTTCTCTGACCAGCGAGGTCACATTAAATTTGAGGTGTCGACTTCCATTGATTCATAGCAGAATGGAAAGAGCGAAAAAAAAATGTACGCACACTCCCTTGCCCAGTCATAAAGTGTGAAGATCGACCAGCTGAGATTTTCATGAGGCTCAGCACTTCATTGATCTTTTTCGCTCTGATTTGGTGACCGACCCGTGAATAAAAAGTGCAAAACAGAGAACGTTTGACTCCATTCTTGACTTTCCCTTTGCGCCTTCCAATTCATTCATGTTTCACCGTCTCTATGAGAGCTGTCGGAGAGAATGGGGACAATGCATTTTCGATTTTCTCTGAGGAAAAAATAATGTGAAAGAGAGTGACAGTGGAATAATTAGCATCTCTATTCCGCGAATTGATTTAGAAAGGTAGTGATGTAGTGTTGCCGGATTGAATGGTGCCTTTCTCTATTCCGAACACTCTCTTGTTTCTCGGCACCAAATTCCCTCACTAAGAATCCCGGTATCGCAAGGGTGCTCTCTGGATTCGTTTTTTTCTAGAGGAATCGAAGCTTCTATTGTCGCAGCCCGATCCCACAGCACTCATAGAGACGGTGAAACACCAATAAATCGGACGAATTTTAGAGAAAGGAAGGAATGACTGAGGAATGATTCAACTCATTTACAGTCATTTACACCAGTTGTTTGTCGCGGTGGGAGTCCCAGGCGGTTTGCATGATGTCTCGATGACTATTGATGTAAAACGCAACGGACTCTCCTCATTCTGTCCACTTTCACGCCGGTCAGAGAACCGAGATAGCACGCAGATTGAGGTAAAGGCCGGGTACGATTTGTCATCGCTAAATATCGCTCTGTGATTAAAGCGTGGAAAACGGAGATAAAGTGTTTCATTCTTGACTTTGTGCGCCCCCCCCTAAAAAACAGGCAGTGAATTATTGAAAGACGTCATTGAGCAAGAATTAAAGTTGTCGGATCGCAAAGTGCTCTCTCCATTCTGCACTTTCTGCCGAGGGACGAGCACCAACTCGATTCCTTTAGAAAAATAATACTGCATCGAGAGAGTACACCTACCGGCGAGTGCACCAAGAGAATGTGCGAAATAAAGAGAGCTACTATTCGACCCCCAACTCCACAGTATGCCCCGTATGCCTCGCACCCATACATCAAATGAGGTATCGCCTAGAATTTTCTGTCGATTTGACCAAACAAGTTTGCAGACGTGGTCTAGTTGCTGTTTTCCTCGTTTTGCCGATATGGGTTATGCTGGAGTGCCGACGTGCACTCTCGCTTTTTCGAGACCTATTCGACGTATGCCGACAACGCTATATGAGGCCGTTTGCGGTAGGATCAACAAGAGCCCCACAGGGGTCGGGAACAGGTAGAAATTCGGATATGCTCAAAAGTTGACATTATGGGTAACTTTTTGATTCAGAATCGATTGGTGAAGTCCGTTTTTCGATCTGACCCTTCTGATTCCCGGTACGACGTGACGTCAAAATGGTCAAAAACGTTTTCTGCGATGAAAACTGGTCTGGAAAAATTAGGATTGGCCACAACACGAACAGAATTTAATTCTCTACAAAATGAAATAAAAATTGAGGGGCTATCTTTTTTCGTTTTCAAGAAAAGGCCGTTTTTTTGACAGAACGATTTGCACCCGGAAACCCATTAACACAAGAAAGAGCATCCTTTTCTGATCATTTTGTTATATGGGGTTCGATATTTCAGTGATACCACGATTGTGCTTCATCGATTTTTGTGATTTTTTAGGAGTTTTTCGACTTTAACTTTTTTCTCATGAAGTTTCATGAACTCTAATATAGAAATTCGGTCTCTACGTGCAAAAATACGACAGAAACTCCTATTGTCATGTTATTCTGATAAAATGACTTTTTTGACCCGGAAATCCTCATCGATGATGACGTCAGGGTCAAAAAAGTTATATTTTCAAAAAAAAACTAACTATAGAGTTTCTGGCGTATTTTTGCACGTAGAGACCGAATTTCAGCATTAGAGCTCATGAAACTTCGTGAGAAAAAAGTTAAAGTCGAAAAACTCCTAAAAAAACACAAAAATCGATGAAACGTGGTATCACTGAAATATCGAACCCCATATACAAAAATGATCAGAAAAGCATGCTCTTTTTTGTGTTAATGGTTTTCCGGGTGCAAATCGTTCTGCCCAAAAAAATCTTGAAAACGAAAAAAGATATCCCCTCAATTTTTATTTAATTTTGTAGAGAATTAAATTCTGTTCGTGTACGCGAGGTTTGTGGCCAATCCGAATATTTTCAGACCAGTTTTCACCGCAGAAAACGTTTTTAACCATTTTGACGTCGAGTCGTACCGAGATTCAGAAGGTTCAGGTCGAAAAACGAACTTCACCAATCGATTCAGAATCGAAAGTTACCCCTAAGGTCAACTTTTATATATTTTTGCTGTTCCAGCCACTTGTTGATCCTTACGCAAATGGCCTCATATTTCTTCCTGAACGTCAATATCCGATGATTCACATAATAGTGTATTGATATTTTTTTCCGGTTCAAATGGCGAGAAATTGTCGCAGCACGATCCGGCTGCATTGATAGAGACAGTGAAACATAAATGAATCTTTCGAAAAGCAGAGAATGGCGGGAATGGCTGCGGAAAGACTGAAATCTCGGTTGAACTACATTTATGTTCTTATTGGGGTGTTCCGAAAGTATTGAGAATTTTATTCTTCCAAGTTTTTCTCGGGTAGAATAACACGCAATCTCTTTCATTCTTTTATATATTTTGAGTGTACTATTGAACTATTTTATTCAGTTCTTAGATTGACCAATTGGAATCTACTGATGATGAAAAAAAATTGAAAAAAGCGTCACTTTTGATTTCGGAACCCCACATTTGAAATTTCCCAACTCAGTTTAGAATTTAAATGAAAAGCTTATATTGGAGCCATAGAGCGGGAAGAGGTCACACTAGCAAATAAAGTTGAGAAATACGATTTATACCGTACCACAGGAGAATTAGGTAAAATTCTATTCACTTTTTTTCACTATGAGAAATTTAATTTTTAAATTTTCTTAACTTCTTGACTAGTCTTAGAAACTCTATTTATGATTATTCTTAGTCATATTTTACGGCCAATTTATTGCAACTATTATTGGGATCCAATTCTATATTTTTAATAAATTTGTGTGGGAAATGAAAAAAATTCGCAATGATGATGAAATAAGCTGGGATGTCGTGCAAATAGTTTATCGTTAACTCTAAACTCACATGAGATAATAAATTGATTTTTACATATGAGAGGAATCGCGAGAGTTTCGAGAGCCCTGCGGCGGTAGGAATTTGTATCACCGATCCTGCTGAAAAGTAAAACTTAAGTACTTTGAATCATGCTCTTTCAAACTACGTTTGCGGAATTTCGATATCTGGTCTCATCTAATTTTTTTCGACCAAAATTTGACCATAAGGGACCACATGGCCCATGTGGCCCTCATGGTCAAATTTTGGTCGAAAAAAATTTGTCTCAGAATCATGTCCCTATAGGATTTTCTGGCTTATTTTTGAGCGTAGAAAACGAATCTGCAAACTAGAGCTCATGAAAATACAAAATAAAAAAAGTTATGATCAAAATCTCGAAAAATATGGAGAATCGCATTTTTAGATTGGAATAATAGAATTATTGAAGGAATTTTGTATTTTCATGAACTCTAGTTTGCAGATTCGTTTTCTACGCTCAAAAATAAACCAGAAAATCCTATAGGGACATGATTCTGAGACAAAATTTTTTCGACCAAAATTTGACCATAACATGGTGAAAAAATCGAAAAATCGAAAAAAAAATTTCTTCTCGAAATAATATGTCTATAGGAAATTTTGGTGTATTCTTGGACGCTGATTCCGAATTTCGATATGAGAGCTCATGAAAACATGAATGAAAAAAGTTAGGCTTGAAAAACTGTGAAAAACGGCGAAAATCGCAGGTTTTTTGGACAAAAGTGCGGGCCATTTCCCCCCCCCCCCTTCGATTCGTCTGATATTTGAGGCGGTGTTAGGTACATGGATTTTCTTCAATCAATTTTCGGCGCTTCTTGTACAAAATTAGTAAAGTTACACTACTTTTTTGAAAAACCGACAGCCCCGATCCAGGGCATATACGAGGAATGACATCACCAACATACAAAATGTTGCCCTATGCCTTTTCAGTCGAACCTTTTTTTGGAATTATTTCTAGCATAATTTTAAAGCGAGTTATGACTGTTTTCGTGAGACAATTTTGGTCGTAAATTTCTTAGTGTCCCTACTTTGACATACCTATACTCGAAGATGAGACCAGATATCCAAATTCTGCAAACGTAGTTTGAAAGAGCATCATTCAAAGTACTTAAGTTTTACTTTTCAGCAGGATCGGTGATACAAATTCCTACCGCCGCGATATGGTCTTTTCTCTCGAATCTCTCGCGATTCCTCTCATATTTGGTAAAGTGATAATTTAGAAAAAGTCATTTTTGTGAAGTCTGGTCTGAATGACGTGGTTTTTTGAAAGTTCATGAATTTCCATGGTTGAAGCATCGAAATCGTAGAACAATAGTTTCTCAATCCAGCGCAGCATAGAAGGAATCGTTGCGTGCAGTACCAAGAGAAAAATATATAAATTCTCAATACTTTCGGAACACCCCAATATAAGCCCGTTTGCTTAATAGTCGAACAAGCGTTGGACCAAAAAGACCAACTAGTCAATTCACTGAAATTTTTTTTATTTACGGGTTCTCGAGGCTGATTATTACATTAAAAAAAAAAGTCCGCTATATCACCGGTTCGACCCCACACGATCGACCATGTTTTGCAAGATGGTAGAAGAAGGCTCGCGCCCCAACCACTAGAAACCGACATGCAATTTTCTTAAATTGGTTGCGATGAATCGTTTTCGGATTTGTGTTGACAGTAGGGTGGCGAAAATGACTCTTGCACACCAATGAGATTCTGAGACCAGATGATTTTTTTCAATTTCGAACGATTTAAAATGTTTCTATTGTATATAGTACTCGACAAGCGGATTTCAACCTTATTTGAATTATATTATTTGAACCATTGAGAGCTGCAAAAGCGCTTGACCCGCATTTCGACCCGCAAAAAAATGACTCACCCGAGCCCTCAAGTGCGGTTAACCGAAAGTCATTTTCGCTAGCCTAGTTGACAGTGCAGCAACTAACATCCTTGCGCGTTTTCTTCCAAACTAATGTAGTGTGATTTGTGAGAAAAAAAACATTACTTTTTAACAGTATTTAGTAAATATGCTTTGTAAAGAAGGGAGGTGAGAGAGAGAAATGCCATTCTGTGGCTTACTCTCTCCTTTTTGCACATTCTTTCGCCGATCAGAACATTTAGAAAGTGTGCAAAATCGAGAGAATAACTTTTCGATCCGTGAACAAAACTCTATGATGATGTAGACGTCGTCGTGGCGGGTCAATCACATGAATCAATACGAGATATATGAGAATTATTTTACGTTTTCAAGTGGATGAAATCAGTTGAGATTGATTAGATCAGGATTATTGGGTGCAATTTTATCATCGGAGACGATCGTAACGGGCTTTGTTATCACTTTGAAACCTGAAATGTGCTGGAGCTGATAGATGGCTTTAAAAAACGGCGGTTGTGGCTGCGAGACAACTCCATGTCCTAAAAATTGTTGAAGTTATGAAATTTGTATTGTAGTTCGGATGACACAGAGATATTATTCATGAAAAAAATATCGAGATTAGTGATGACAGTGCATCATGAATCGTCCTGGGGTACAATTGAAGTGTCACATATGTGAGAGACAAAATCGACATCTGTGTTCAACAAAAGTTGATTTGCGTTTCACTGGATACCTAAAGAATGTATTATCTAATTTCTTCGATCAATTGATGCTGGCCATTCAATAATCATTTTACTGTAAGAAAATATTCCGTTTAACACGTTACTGCCTATTCCGGCACGTGGGGCACGCGACGCGCTTTTGAGGACGCGTCGCGTGCCTCCTCTTCTCGTGAATAAAACGCTCCGTGCTCCACTGCATTCCAATGATGAAATAAACGGTACATTTCATTTACTGAGTATTTGAATCTTACAATTATATGTTTTATTTTATTTGTTGCAGGTTCGCTGCACCATCTTTGCCGCTTCTCACTCCGACCATAGAATAACACCGGTACCAGCTAGCTTTGTTATCACGTTGAAACCTGAAATATGCTGGCGCTGACTTTGAAATTCAAAACATACGTGTATGGCTCGGTGTCATTCCCACGCAAGGCGCTCGCTTTTACTGCTGAATCAGTTCTAATTCCAAAAAAGATCTTGATACGAGAGGAGAAAATTTCAGTGGAAATTGGGTGTGGCGTCGCGGCGACGTGCTGCGTGCGTTCTACGTGCGCGCGTAACGAGCCGTGACATTTTTCACACACAAGATAGCAGGATGGTTTCTCGTTTAATCACATAAAAAGTGTTACTCGTTCGGCAAACCAAAGAGCAGTAATGAAAATTTTGAATTTTTAAATTTTTTTTATTTCTCTTTCAGTTTCAATCGGATCGGGAAGAAACTTGGTGTGTGTGATCACATGAATATTTCGTAATTTTAAAGATATGACTTGATTGAAACTATTGCGAAAGAGCAAAGTTCGTTGGGTTACGGTAGTTTTTTGAAACTTCCGCCATTTAGCGGAGAATGATCTGGAACACTAAACCAGTGGCGCCTGAGAAACACTCGATGAGTACTACCATCTAACACATTTAGAGCGAATTCGATTTTTTGCTTGTGCCAAGCATATGAGGCCGGTCGCCTACTATTCAGTCAAACATGTGCGGAAGTTGGTACAGTGATTTTCGAAAACTTGTGAGAAGAAGTTCTCGAGGGTGCTGATCATCGTGGTCGACTTCATTTTGCACCCATTTGATCAGTGCGGCCAGGCTGCAACCGGGCTGCAAATCACGATTTTCCAGTTTCTCAGTTTTAACCAAATGTTTTGGAAATTTTACAGTACATGGAATCGACCATGGGGATTCTAACTAAACTATTCATGATGTCTCATTTTTGACCTACCTCTTTTTGACCTATGAATTTCGAATATGAGACGTTAGTGGAACTAGCTTTTTGTTCAGAGAGATGCGCCTCGTCGAGAGGATCATTTTTCGCATAAATAGTATGAGGTTTGAAGTTGCCGGTTTTCTGCATTCTTCAATTTTGTAACATCATCTTTCCCTTTCCGCCGATTTTTTTATGAGCAGAGTTAGGTATGAACTAACAATTTGCCCGATTTGACTTCAAAGACAGAACGAAACACATTTCATTTTTAACTGAATGCGCGAGAAAAAGCGGCGGAGAGTGAGAATGATGTTACAAAATTGAAGATTGCAAAAAACAGGCAAATTCAAACCTTATAATATTTATACGAAAAATGATCCTCTCGACGAGGCGCATCTCTCTGAACAAAAAGCTAGTTCCACTAACTTCTCATATTCCAAATTCATAGGTCAAAATGAGGTAGGTCAAAAATTAGACATCGTGAATAGTTTAGTTAGAATCCCCATGGTCGATTCCATTTACTGTAATATTTCCAAAACATTTGGTTCATTGTAAACTGAGAAACTTGAAAATCGTGATTTGCAGCACGGTTGCAGCCTGGCCGCACTGATCGAATTGGTGCAAAATCAAGTCGACCACGATGATCAGCACCCTCGAGAACCTCTCTTCCCACTTTTCCGAAAAATCACTGTACCACACCCTGATTGAATAGTAGGCGACCGGCCTCATATGTTCACTGGGTCAGATAGTCACTCTTAAAGAATTGTTATGTTTCCCCGCCGATCACTGGTGTTTCACCGTTTCTATCAGATCTATGGCCGGCGACAATGATTTGTCAGGGATTCTTGAGAAAAAACAAGAAAATGAAAAAAAGAAATGCAAGAATGCATGCGTGAAAGAGAAAGAGGTCATCGATAGTCAACATTGATCATGTATAGCGCGCTCTCCATTCTGCACACTCTCTTGATGTATTGGCCGATATTATCCGTGTTTTGAATTTAGCCCTCGTTGATTCTCCATAAGGTGTTCTCTCAATTCGCCATGCTATTTCTTGAGGAGTTGAAATGGGGATCAATTGATGCAAAGTGTGCAGAATTGAGAGAGCACTATGCGATTCTTTGCACAACATCGTCTTCACTACCTCAAATTATTTTATTCTGGAGGAATGCCGCAATTTATTGTCGCAGACCGATCCAGCCACACTCATAGAGACGGTGAAACACGAATGAATCGAGCGAAACATAGTGAAATGCAGTAGGGATGGCAATTGTTGTCTGAACCATCAATAATAGCGAGAAAAAAATAATGTTAAAAAGTGAAAAATTCGTGCCTTGAGGTCAAATTAAGAGCTATCGTTATAAAACTTTGGGGATCATCAGGAAATGTGCTAAGGACCATTTTGAGTTTTTGAACGAGTCTCTAGCATGTCTATGAACGAAAATCCATTTTTTCGGGACCTTACTTTGAGCAAGTCTAAAGCCACTGTACGCCATCCTCCAATGAGTAGATATTTTCATCAAAAAGGTATAGAGGCGTTCTATTATCACACTTAGTAGAAAAGCTGAGAAAAAATTTATTGAGCAAATAATCCACCATGAAAAACAATGCCATGATTGCGTCACCACTCGTATTACGGTCGGACACAGTGAGCATATGTAGGAGTACATGTACTATCATCTATCAAAACCTCAGAACCATCGCCAATCTGGTTTGAAAGTTACACCATTTTGAAAAAGTTGGCCAATACTTATTGTCGATACTGTACATCAATTGACACCGGCCCGATCCGACTCCACTCACACGGCATTTCGAGCCTACGCAAACCCGGCACTCGCTAAACAGAGTAAGTTTGAAGCCGGATCCGTTACCGTAACCGTTTCATAACCAGAGCCGGCAAAAGCTCAATCATTTTCGTGAATCCACCACGATCCGCGTGAATATCAATCGAAAATTACGGTATTTATTTTTGGAGGGAATTTTAAATTTTGTTCGGTCTCTGGATATGCCTGAAAATCAAACTGAATATATGGTATTTTACTGCGCGCCATCCAAGAAAGTGCGGGAACGTGTGAAAAAAATAGTTCCCGCCACGACGAGGTTTCGGATATTAAACCACACTATTCCCTTTCGAAATGACGTGCTCATATAGACGGTTAAACACAATTAAAACACCACAGACTAGGGATGGCATTTGTTGTCCAATTCGTTGTCTGAGACAACGCGTTGTCCGAGATTTGGGACAACACGTTGTCTCAGACAACTGCTGTCCCAAATAGAAATTTACGATAACAATGCTTTTCGATCTTCTAATATTTCAGACTCTTGGGACCCGGGGTTATTTATGGCGCTGAAAACGATGGTTTGCTTAATTTTGGATGAAAATGGGTCGTTGACATCGGTTTTAATATGTTTCATCGCCCAAATTAAGCAAGCCTTTTCCCTCTCAGCCATTCTTGACTAAACCCCGCGAGCACACCGGTTGGTTCAGACAACAATTGCCATCCCTACTGCATTTCACTATGTTTCGCTCGATTCATTCGTGTTTCACCGTCTCTATGAGTGTGGCTGGATCGGTCTGCGACAATAAATTGCGGCATTCCTCCAGAATAAAATAATTTGAGGTAGTGAAGACGATGTTGTGCAAAGAATCGCATAGTGCTCTCTCAATTCTGCACACTTTGCATCAATTGATCCCCATTTCAACTCCTCAAGAAATAGCATGGCGAATTGAGAGAACACCTTATGGAGAATCAACGAGGGCTAAATTCAAAACACGGATAATATCGGCCAATACATCAAGAGAGTGTGCAGAATGGAGAGCGCGCTATACATGATCAATGTTGACTATCGATGACCTCTTTCTCTTTCACGCATGCATTCTTGCATTTCTTTTTTTCATTTTCTTGTTTTTTCTCAAGAATCCCTGACAAATCATTGTCGCCGGCCATAGATCTGATAGAAACGGTGAAACACCAGTGATCGGCGGGGAAACATAACAATTCTTTAAGAGTGACTATCTGACCCAGTGAACATATGAGGCCGGTCGCCTACTATTCAATCAGGGTGTGGTACAGTGATTTTTCGGAAAAGTGGGAAGAGAGGTTCTCGAGGGTGCTGATCATCGTGGTCGACTTGATTTTGCACCAATTCGATCAGTGCGGCCAGGCTGCAACCGTGCTGCAAATCACGATTTTCAAGTTTCTCAGTTTACAATGAACCAAATGTTTTGGAAATATTACAGTAAATGGAATCGACCATGGGGATTCTAACTAAACTATTCACGATGTCTAATTTTTGACCTACCTCATTTTGACCTATGAATTTGGAATATGAGAAGTTAGTGGAACTAGCTTTTTGTTCAGAGAGATGCGCCTCGTCGAGAGGATCATTTTTCGTATAAATATTATAAGGTTTGAATTTGCCTGTTTTTTGCAATCTTCAATTTTGTAACATCATTCTCACTCTCCGCCGCTTTTTCTCGCGCATTCAGTTAAAAATGAAATGTGTTTCGTTCTGTCTTTGAAGTCAAATCGGGCAAATTGTTAGTTCATACCTAACTCTGCTCATAAAAAAATCGGCGGAAAGGGAAAGATGATGTTACAAAATTGAAGAATGCAGAAAACCGGCAACTTCAAACCTCATACTATTTATGCGAAAAATGATCCTCTCGACGAGGCGCATCTCTCTGAACAAAAAGCTAGTTCCACTAACGTCTCATATTCGAAATTCATAGGTCAAAAAGAGGTAGGTCAAAAATGAGACATCATGAATAGTTTAGTTAGAATCCCCATGGTCGATTCCATGTACTGTAAAATTTCCAAAACATTTGGTTAAAACTGAGAAACTGGAAAATCGTGATTTGCAGCCCGGTTGCAGCCTGGCCGCACTGATCAAATGGGTGCAAAATGAAGTCGACCACGATGATCAGCACCCTCGAGAACTTCTTCTCACAAGTTTTCGAAAATCACTGTACCAACTTCCGCACATGTTTGACTGAATAGTAGGCGACCGGCCTCATATGCTTGGCACAAGCAAAAAATCGAATTCGCTCTAAATGTGTTAGATGGTAGTACTCATCGAGTGTTTCTCAGGCGCCACTGGTTTAGTGTTCCAGATCATTCTCCGCTAAATGGCGGAAGTTTCAAAAAACTACCGTAACCCAACGGACTTTGCTCTTTCGCAATAGTTTCAATCAAGTCATATCTTTAAAATTACGAAATATTCATGTGATCACACACACCAAGTTTCTTCCCGATCCGATTGAAACTGAGAGAAATAAAAAAAATTTTAAAAATTCAAAATTTTCATTACTGCTCTTTGGTTTGCCGAACGAGTAACACTTTTTATGTGATTAAACGAGAAACCATCCTGCTATCTTGTGTGTGAAAAATGTCACGGCTCGTTACGCGCGCACGTAGAACGTTCAATCAAGTCATATCTTTAAAATTACGAAATATTCATGTGATCACACACACCAAGTTTCTTCCCGATCCGATTGAAACTGAAAGAGAAATAAAAAAAATTTTAAAAATTCAAAATTTTCATTACTGCTCTTTGGTTTGCCGAACGAGTAACACTTTTTATGTGATTAAACGAGAAACCATCCTGCTATCTTGTGTGTGAAAAATGTCACGGCTCGTTACGCGCTGAACCTTGATGCAATCTCAGAGTATCCAATCCAGAATTCAAAATGTTTCTATTGTTTGCCTTTTATGCAAACTACACCGTTCTCGCGGTGTATGATGCAAATATCAGGATACTACCAAGATGGTAATAGACCAGTACCAGTCCGGTTCCATGTGGGAACAATGTTCGGAAATAATTTTCACAGGTTGTTTCGGAGTTGGTTCGGTCTTGATCTTTTCGGCTCAGGATCACACAGAGTGGCACCCAGATCGGCTTGTCAAGAATTCACCGGTCGTATACGGTATCGTTGAACATGTTTTGACGTGCCTAGGGAAACATATGTAACCTAATTTGGAGGTTCAAGGGGGCTAGCCCCCCTTGCTTGTTTCATGATCATATGGATACTCCTCAAAATATAGAAGCGTCGATTCGTTCTGCGAATCTCCGCCAAAATGTGCATGTTTCTCTGAACATCTTCAATAATTTTCAGATTAATGGCCCTAAGCGATCTTGCACATAACCCCCCGGGGGGGGGGGGGGGGGGTTCAAGGGGCGCTTGCCCCTCTTGCTTGTTATATATTTTGGTTACTTCTCACGGTATCCAAATAGTTCTGCGCGAGAACTATTGCTACGCATCAATAAAAGTAATTGAATCCACTTCCCGTTGGGAAGTGTGATTTTCAGTTTGCGACAAACTCAAACCCTGAGTGAATTAGGGTCCTCCACTCATCCCCTCTCGAGATTTCTCTCGCGTAATATAACAATTATGTTCTCAATAAAAGATGATGAATCACTCTTAGATCTGATTTCAATAAAAGTATGGGAATCACATCTTGACCCAAATTCGCGCATAGGGTTTCGAGCGAGTACGCAAATATGCTGATAAAATTTGAAGTACATTTTGTAGCTATTCTGGTTGCATATTTCTGCTGAATGCGAACATCCTCGTTATACTCTACGATGCATCATTTGGAATTGAGTTGAAGTGAGACATTTTCGAATTAACATCTTACAGAATGGTTGATTTTCTAATAGTCATAACATTGGAACATTGAATAACCACCACATACTGTTATTGTAATGATCACCAAATGATGCATCGTAGAGTATAACGAGGATGTTCGCATTCAGCAGAAATATGCAACCAGAATAGCTACAAAATGTACTTCAAATTTTATCAGCATATTTGCGTACTCGCTCGAAACCCTATGCGCGAATTTGGGTCAAGATGTGATTCCCATACTTTTATTGAAATCAGATCTAAGAGTGATTCATCATCTTTTATTGAGAACATAATTGTTATATTACGCGAGAGAAATCTCGAGAGGGGATGAGTGGAGGACCCTAATTCACTCAGGGTTTGAGTTTGTCGCAAACTGAAAATCACACTTCCCAACGGGAAGTGGATTCAATTACTTTTATTGATGCGTAGCAATAGTTCTCGCGCAGAACTATTTGGATACCGTGAGAAGTAACCAAAATATATAACAAGCAAGAGGGGCAAGCGCCCCTTGAACCCCCCCCCCCCCCCCCCCCCCGGGGGGGTTATGTGCAAGATCGCTTAGGGCCATTAATCTGAAAATTATTGAAGATGTTCAGAGAAACATGCACATTTTGGCGGAGATTCGCAGAACGAATCGACGCATTTTTTGAGGGAGAGAATTTTGAGGAGTATCCATATGATCATGAAACAAGCAAGGGGGGCTAGCCCCCTTGAACCCCCAAATTAGGTTACATATGTTTCCCTAGGCACGTCAAAACATGTTCAACGATACCGTATACGACCGGTGAATTCTTGACAAGCCGATCTGGGTGCCACTCTGTGTGATCCTGAGCCGAAAAGATCAAGACCGAACCAACTCCGAAACAACCTGTGAAAATTATTTCCGAACATTGTTCCCACATGGAACCGGACTGGTACTGGTCTATTACCATCTTGGTAGTATCCTGATATTTGCATCATACACCGCGAGAACGGTGTAGTTTGCATAAAAGGCAAACAATAGAAACATTTTGAATTCTGGATTGGATACTCTGAGATTGCATCAAGGTTCACCTGCCTGCGCGCGATCCTCCTTTCTCGCTAGTCAGGTAACACGTCTAGGCTGGTCCTTGAAATGGCCTCCAAATGCTTGTGGTTATTGTCCAGAGTCATCGCCATGCGAGGGAAAGTGAAATCCGAAATGCACAGGAAACTGCTTCGACTATTCGGAAAATGTAATGCAAGGACCTGCGAGCGCGCTATCATACTCACTTGCTAGTCGTATATCGCATCAAGAGTGTCTCTTCATATCGCCCCTGTGGCATTGTGGTTATCGCCGTGTACCAACACTGACCCGACACGTTCGATTCCCGCCCGCTACTTCGATTTTGCAGCTTTTCGATTTTTTTTGCTTTTTTTCGATCACAATATTTCTGAAACCACTTTATAGATTTTGCTAAAACTGGTTATCATTAGGTATCTTGACCAGCTGAATAGACCCGATTGGGCCGGAAATCAGCCTCTTTCACGCGTTTTTGATACTAAGTGCCCTGCAACTCGGCTCAAAGTGGTGGGAATAGGTTCATTCGAAAAAGTGAACATTTTTTAAAGCTAGAATGCTTAACTTCCAGAAACTAGACCATAGGGCCAAGGCCGAACCAATGCCGAAGTGGGTCTGGAAAATAGGATGACGGGGTTGTTTGTCACACCCAGGGGTACCCGCCATTTGGCTCCCCGATGAGTTTTCGGGCTGAATTTTTTTTTGGAGCATTCCCAGACCATGGGCACAAAGTTTACAAAGTTTGGTGAGCTTGAATGCACTTTGAAAATGTTGTGTCGGCTAACCCCTTTCAGAGCCGAAATAATGGAAGGAAAAAAATAGGTCTAAACCCAAATTACGCCGGCGTCAATCAGGTAGTAAATCATCGGATGACGAATTTGTGGAGGAATTAGAGAGCTGACGATCCGTAGAGCTCTCTCCATTCTGCACACTCTGGCGCGGTACCAGTGGAGGTCGATCCTCCACTCGACTCTCCAAGAAAGAGCATAGCGAATCGAGAGCACCCTTGATCTACCGGGATTCTTATTGAAGGAGATGGTCTCTGCATTCACTATAGGCCATAGCAACAGGATAGTGTGCAGAATGGAGAGAGAGCAGCCATTCAATCCGGCCGCAATACAATACGACAAGCACTCTTTCTGTGGATGACAATTCGGAAAGGACTCTCCTCATTTATCGTGCTCTCTCGTTGCTCTGACCAGCCAGACAGTGTGCATAATGAAGAGAGCCATATAGTTGTCATCCTTTTTTCGAAAACGGAACAATTCTAAAACAACAAGTGTTTTGGTGTGCTAGATAGCGAGAGAGTGTATTGCACACTTCACGCTGATCGACCGGATCATTTTTGTTTCATCGTCTCTATGAAGGCTGTTGGATCGACCAGCGACAATACGTGGTTGATAAAATGATCTCAAGAAAGATGATGTAGGGCCATGATTTGAGTTTTCGGATCGTACAGTGTTCTCTCCATTCTGCACTCTATGCACCAATTGATCCCCAGCTCGACTCCCCTAGAAATAGCATGGCGAATCGAGAGAGCACCTTACGGAGAATCAAGGAGGGCGAAATGCGAACCGCTGCTTATATAGATCAGCCCATCAAGAAAATGTGTAGAATGGAGAGCCATATCATTCGATCCGAAGACACTACAGTATGCCTCGCACCGTTTCTTCCCTTCTAACTGTCTGAAGAGTATAACTTGTGAGGTCGTTTAAATTTTCGCTCTCTCAAATCTGCACACTCCCTCGTATGTCTGACCGACCCAGATAGTGTGCAGAATAGAGAGGGCTCTATCCATCATTCCACCATCACAAATAACAATTGATGGCATGCTTCCTTGCATGTGTTTTTCACTTAATTTTTTTCAACTTATTTTTGAAGTCACTATTATTATCATCGAAAGATCCGACCGCTCTCATAGAGACGGTGAAGCATAATTGAATCGGTGAAAGCACAAGGGAATTGAAAACTGAAGCATATCTCTCCACACTTTCTCCACGAAGCGGTCACTAGCAAATCGGAAGGATAGAAAACTTTCGCCGGTCAGGCCGACAAGAGTGTGCAGAATGGAGAGAGCACTATGCGATCCGTCAACACTAATTCTTCACACGACGCCATTATCCGATTGCTAACTGTCTGATATTTTTATTGTGATCGAAATCAACCATTTATTGTGGCAGTCCCATCCGACAGCACTCATAGAGACGATGAAACATCAATGAATCGACCAAAATGCAGAGAAAGGGAATGAATACGGATTTTTTTCTAACCTTACCTCCACTTGCACTTGGCATCTTCATTTTTCATTTAATAATTATAGAATATTAGTCTTTCGAAAACCGGCTTTTACTAAACAGTTTTAGACAGACTAGTAAAAGCCAGCTTTCAGTAAGACTAATCTTCTAGAATTTTTCATTTTTTTTACTTGTTAAGTGCAACTGGAGGTCAGGTTAGAAAAAAATACCGGAGTCATTCGCGCCTTTCTTTGCTTTTCGCCCGATTCATTGATGTTTCGCCGTCTCTACGAGAGCGGTCGGATAGGGTTGCGACAATTAATTGCTGGAAGGCGAGATAATACGTGAAAGTGAGAGAGAGAGCACGAGATCGGTCTCAACGTGAATTTGTTTTGGCTCATTGCCAGCAAACTGTCGTGTGTCGGATTGCATTCTACTTTCTCATTCTGCACACTCTGCAATGGAATTAATGGAGAATAATGAATTATTAATCATTATTAATGAATAATTTTATTTATTTCACCTCGATTGGAAAAAACGAAGTGAATTGAGAGATTAGCAGAGAAAGAAAGGAAATTGATACGTACGATACCGGCCGATGCATTGCATTAAAAGAGTGTGCCGAATGGAGAGATCTATCATTCGATCGGGCAACACTTTAGTACGACTCGCACCGTTTCCACTCTTCTAAATCAAATCGAGGAATACAGATGCTAATTATCGATGGGCCACTATCTTTCTCTTTATTATTTCTTTCACCTATGAGTACGCAATCATTAACACCGGCTGATCCGACCGCTCTGATAAAGGCAGTGAAGCGCAAAAGAAAAGCGATGCGCACAATTTCTCGAATGAAAAAGAATCTCTCTATTTTGCTCAATTTCTTTGGGGTCACCGAGAGAGCTTGCTCTCTCGCAAGTCGTAGAAACTCTCTTCTGCTAACTCTCTAATCCGTCAGAACCTCTCGCAGATCTCTCGCTAACAAGATTTCCAAAACTCATTATCTCTGACCGAGTCGAGAGCTCTCATAGAAACAGTGAAACACAAATAAAAAGAAGAAAAGAAAAAAAAGCGATGCGCAAAAATTCAAGAATGAAAAAAATCGGTCATTCTATTTAGCTCACTTAAGCTTGAATAAGTTAGAGACAATCACCTCTATCGTTGAAAGGGCCAACGTCATGACTCTCCTCAATTCGCGTGTTCCCTCACCGGTCAGAGAAACGAAAGATCATGTGAAATGAGGAGATTGATTCATTCGTGTTTCATCGTCTCTATGAGGGCGGTTGGATTGAGCATCAGCAATCTTTGGGTGAAACATCGTTCAAAAAATCAAAATGCATCTTCCAGCCAGCTTTGTTTTCTTGGCGTATGCTGAATAAAAAAACGGAACCGGCTCTCCTCGTTTCGTGTATTCTCTCGTTTCTCTGCCCGATGAGAGTGCATGCCAATTGAGGAGAGTCGATTCCGATTAGCCATCACCAGAGTGGAGATCAGCGGAAATGGGCTTCTCAATACTCGTGTAATATCAGTAGGGTGACAACTGGGCAACGACATTTCGGCAACGAGCCATAAACCAATTAAATATCATCCTAGACCAATGGGGTGTGTATCAATCGATTGCTAATGATCTCCCCATCCCTAATCATCGATTGATAGTATCGATGAATAGGGAATTTGATACTAATCCCATCACTCTAGCATGAGTTTTAACGGGTCTATGGCTCGTTGCCAAATGTAGTTTGCCCTGTTGTCACCTCCCCGTAATATCCGAGAAGCACAAGAGATGCGCGGGAACCGCAACAATTCTTTACTTCCCTTTTGCGCATCCAGCTTCATTTATGTTTCACCGTCTCTATGAGTGCTGCGGGATCGGTCTGCGACAATCGTATCTCAGTTCCCTCGGAAATAATCCAAATATCACGCAGTGAACGATCGGAAAATAACGTCGTGGAGAATTATAGAGCAGTCAAATCGATCGCATTGTGCTCTCTCCATTCCGCGGCATCGATGGAGTTTGATCGCCTGCGCGACTCTGCTAGAAACAAAATATAATGCATCGATTGATCACCCTTCAGATACTGGGAATCAGAGAGATGATCGAAATTGGAACCGCAGCCATTGCATCAAGAGGAGTGTCGCGAATGCGATCGATATTCTAGACCACCTCGTTAGTTGATTGAGTGCGCCAGTTCCACCCTGCAGTCACAGATTCCAGCCCCATCCCACTCATGTTTGTGCACCCGCTAGAACACCGCTTGATCGCAGTACACTGATAAAGCCAGTCTTGCCCCAATCGCAGTGAGAACACGTGCACAAGGCAGGCTCCGGCTAATGCCGACAAGGAGAGGCAGAGCAACAACCACTCAATCCGGCCCGAATACAGTACACCTCGCACAACTTCCAATCTTCTGAGCCTTTCCGTGAATTACTCTGCGGATGATAACTTTCGTTGACCCTCTCTTTCATATTAGTATTTTTATTATCATATTTATTATTATTTAAAAAATATATGTTATTATTTTATCTGAGATCGGACGGCTCTCATAGAGACGGTGAAACATTAATGAATCGGGCGACTGCAGAGAAAGGCGGGAATGACTATGAAAATATTTTCTAACCTGACCTCCACTTGCACATCTTATTTTTTAATTTAAAAATTCTAGAAGATTTGTCTTTCGAAGAGCAGTATTTTACTATTTAGACTGTGTAAAGCTGTTTAGTAAAAGCCAGTTTTCCGTAAGATTATTCTTCTAGAATTTTTCTTTTTTTAAAATTGTTAAGTGCAAGTGGAGGTCAGGTTAGAAAAATATTCCGCAGTCATGCTCGCCTTTCCATGAATATTCGACCGGTTCATTGTTGTTTCATCGTCGCTAATAGCTCGCTATGAGTGCGGTCCGATCGCGCTACGACAATAATTCGTTCCGTTCAGAATAAAAAATACCAGGGCGCGAACGATCGGAAGACGACGTTGTGCAAAGACTACTGTTGTCTGGTCGCATGTTGCTCTCTCCATTCTGCACACTCTGTCGCGATACCAATGGAGGTCGATCCCCAGTTCGACTCCGCATTGAAAAAAAAACGTGGCGAATCTAGTGAGCACCCTTGACCAACCGGAATCAAATGAGATTGAGCGGAACGAAGAAAGCTACTCTTCGATCCGGGATCACTACAGTACTCCTAGAACCGTTTCCTTCCGGCTAATTAATTTCATGGGAATTTCTGAAGATCATCACTAGGTCGACTCACTTTTCGCTCTCTCCATTCTGCAGACTCCCTCGTACGCCTGACCGGAGAGAAAGTGTGCTGAATAGAGAGGGCGCTATACGCCGGGACAACATTAAATATCGATGACCCCTCTCTTTCACGCATGCTGCCTTTCATTTATCTTTAATTTTATCGTTTTTCCCAAACCTTTGCCAAGCAGTGATTGTCCCCGGCGGATCCGACAGATCCCATAGAGACGGTGAAACACGAGAGAATCGGGTGAAACACAGGGAAAGTCAGGAATGAAGGAAATCGTTCTCTGTATTTCGCCCGCGTCTCCCACGAGTCCGTCACTAGCGATGACCAATCGGAACTTGACTCTTCCCATTCGACACACTATCTCACACTATCGATTGATTCACTTGCGTTTCACCATCTCTATGAATGTTGTCGGATTGACCAGCGACAGTATTTGATCATTGTTTTGAACAAAAAAAATCAAAGTAGCCTCGGAAAGTCTTCGGACACTTTTTCATTCTTTGATAACTTTTGACTCGTATGACATTTCTTGCTCATACTTGGTCATGACATAGCACGCCCACCGAGTGTTAGGGATATGCCATTGGGATATCACAAAACTCCCTGGTTGTTGCGTAGTGATGACGCAATCAATCAATACTTTTTCAAACAATCAAAATTCTTACAAGGATTTTTCCTCAACCTTTCTACTCGGCGTGATAATAGAAGACCTCAATACCTTTTCGATGAAAATATGTACTCATGGGAGGATGGCGTACAGTGGCTTTAGACTGTCTCAAAGTAGGATCTCGAAAAAATGGATTTTCGTTCACAGACAAGCTAGAGACTCGTTCGAAAGCTCTAAATGATTCTTACCACAATTAATGACGATCCCCAAAGTTTGATAACGATCGCCCTTAATTTGAACTTAGGGCACGAATTTTTCACTTTTCACATTATTTTTTTCTCCCTATTTTGAATGATCACAGTTCCAAGGCCGATTTTTGTTCAAATGTCATTCCTGAACAAGTTAGTTGCAAATCCATGGAATATAAGATTCCCAACTTTTTAGATCATTTGGATAACTTTCCCGCCCGCGGCAACCGAAAATCCGAGGTCAATCGATTTTCAAAATCGGCTATTTTTCGTCATAATGAATTTTAACGTTTTCATTAATGATATCATGGGCTCTCATATCGAAATTCGGATTCAGCACACAAAAATATACTAGAAAAAAATTCAGTCAGGAAGTTATGAGAGAAAACTTTTTGATGCTCATGGTGGGGTCCTTTTCGAATCTTGGTCCTTTTTTGGGTTGAAAATCGACTGACCGCGGATTTTCTGTTGCCGCGGGCGGTAAACTTATCCAAATGGAGAAAAAATTTATGTGAAAAAGTGAAAAATTCGTCCCCTGTGGTCAAATTAAGAGCTATCGTTATTAAACTTTCATGAGGAATTGTGGTAAGCATTTTGAGCTTTTGAACGAATTTCTAGCACGTCGATGGACGAAAATCAATTTTTTCGGGACCCTACTTTGAGATAGTCCAAAGCAATCGAAAAGGTATTGAGGCCGTCTATTATCACGCCGAGTAGGAAGGTTGAGGAAAAATACATATAAGAAATTTGATTGTTTGAAAAAGTATTCATTGATTGCGTCATCACTTCGCAACAACCAGGGAGTTCTGTAATATCCCAATGGCATATCCCCAACACTCGGTGGGCGTGCTATGTCATGACCAAGTATGAGCAAGAAATCTCATACGAGTCAAAAGTTATGAAAGAATGAAAAAAGTGAGCCATGACTTTCACAGGCTACTGTATGTCTTGGCGATGAACGGCAGAGGTATCTTGTAAGTGGATCAGGTCTAAGTCCATTCTGAAGAAAGAAATATACACGGAATTGTTGGTGTCGGTAAAAATTACGAGGAAAACGATGAAGAACAGGATACTAAACAACTCAGCATTCGTAGGAGTTGTTCGGGGATGCTTGTCAAAATGCTATTTCGACGCTCACTTGGCAAGACAAGCATAGCCACAAGGCATGCTTAAATGGTTTTGAGAGCACTGACGCTTTGTCAAGCGATTACTTTCTGATTCTAATGAGTAGAGTCAGCTTAGACAAGTCTCTGATGTGTATTGAAAATGTACACATTTTATAATAGCTTTGAATCTTACTTTGATAAGCATATCCACAAGGCACGCTCAAGTTTCGTGTTTTACGCGCGCGCATTCTCCCCTTCCCGTTGTCTCTCTCTCTCTTTTTTTATAACGTTTTTTTTTCAAAAAAAAATTTATTTAAAATTTATTTAATATTTATAACGTCTGTAGTGTTGCCGGATCGAGCGTTTTATTTAATTTATTTTAATTTTAAAATCTCTGAATACCGATTACACAATGCGATAGGATCACCCTCGTTCATTGTGCTTAGGGAAGCCCGCTGGCAAGGATTCATACTAGTGACGCCAAATCGGCATCAGACTCTCCTCATATTGCGTGTTCACCCTTTTCTCTGACCGGCTAGAGATTATGCGAATTGAGGAGAGTCGGAGGCCGATTCGGCGTCGCTAATTCATACGACTAGCGTCCGTTCTCGACTTGTCATTGTTCCTCCAGTCTTTCTTTTCTTTTTTCAATGATCTCAGAAGCCTCAAATCCGTTCTTCAATTTTGCTTCATTTGCTTAAGGGACCGGCTCGGTAATTTTGGAGCATTTCAGCTCCTGCCCGGAACCGTTCCTCTAGCAATGAGAATCCTCATTCCATACCCGGTTGGTATGTGGGTCTTGGTCCCGTAATAGACATTATACCACATATTTGTCATTGCTACCTCGACACAGGGAGAAACATGATTTTCAAGGTAAAATAGTCGAAAAATCAAATTTTCACAACCGATCGAGATAGACCCAATTTATTTTTTGCGTTTATTTGAGGGTGCCCTGGTGGTCTGAAATAACTATTCTGATCGATTACTGTCCATTGCGGAATTGACTTTTTTGAAATCATCTTTCTATTTTTTGGACCAAGTTGCCGATTTTCGCCAAAACTACCAGTGACCACTATATACGTTTTGTAGCCCGTGCAATTCTGCATAGAAATATTTAAAAAATGGATTCGGCGATCGAGGCTAAATTTGTCATTTATTCGAATAACCCCAATAAATGCTCGATTTCGACCGCTTTTCAAGCATAACTTTTGTCTTTCATGATCTGATGAGCTCTAACATCCAAATTCGAATTCTACACAAAAAGTTACGTCAGAATAAAATATGGTCAGATTTTTCCGAGATGCATTTTTTCCACTTTTTTCATGACCCCGGGTTCATGGTCATTTTTTGGTCAAAAAGTCAAAATCTCAGAGCTATCTGACTATAGGTGTTTCCGACGTATTTTAACCCGTAGATGTCGAAGTCGAATCTTCATACTAGAGCTCACCAAAATGCAAAAGAAAAAAGTTATGCTCTAATAAATTATTTTTCTCTTGAATTCGTTCATAACTTTTTTCTTTTGCATTTTGGTGAGCTCTAGTATGAAAATTCGACATCTACGGGTTAAAATACGTCGGAAACACCTATAGTCAGATAGCTCTGAGATTTTGACTTTTTGACCAAAAAATGACCATGATCATGAAAAAAGTGGAAAAAATTGCATCTCGGAAAAATCTGATCATATTTTATTCTGACGTAACTTTTTGTGTAGAATTCGAATTTGGATGTTAGAGCTCATCAGATCATGAAAGACAAAAGTTATCCTTGAAAAACGGTCGAAATCGAGCATTTATTGGTGTTATTCGAATAAATGACAAATTTAGCCTCGATCGGCGAATCCATTTTTTAGATATTTCTATGTAGAATTGCACAGGTTACAAAACGTATATAGTGGTCACTGGTAGTTTTGGCGAAAATCGACAACTTGGTCCAAAAAATAGAAAGATGATTTCAAAAAAATCAATTCCGCAATGAACAGTAATCGATCAGAATAGTTATTTCAGACCACCAGGACACCCTCAAATAAACGCAAAAAATAAATTGGGTCTATCTCGATCGGTTGTGAAAATTTGATTTTTCGACTATTTTACCTTGAAAATGTTTCTCCCTGTGTCGAGGTAGCAATGACAAATAAGTGGTATAATGTCTATTACGGGACCAAGACCCACATACCACCCGGGTATGGAATGAGGATTCTCATTGCTAGAGAAACGGTTCCGGGGGGTGGTCCAAAATAACCGATCTGCTCTCTTAATTGTTCATCAGTTCATTCGGTATTTATACTATTCTCTATTCATCTGAAAATAGTTTCTTATGGGTTGAGGAATAAGTAACGCTCGTTTTTGAATTTTTTTCACTTTATCATAAAAACTTTACAAAGCACGATAGAATCTAAAAATATTCTCCATGCGCATCGATGACCTTCTGCCATCTACCAGGCATCTTATGGATGCCCTCGTGATAGAAGGACTGGGGCTGGTTCTTGAAATAGTTGGTCAGTACGGTCTGGATAGTGGCTCGGTCTTTGAAGCTCTGTCCCTTGAGGAAACGATGGAGGTCTGAGAAGAGGTGGTAATCGGAGAGGGCAAGGTCGGGTGAGTAGGGAGGGTGGGGGAGGACAGTCCAGCCATAGCCCGCCAGCTCAGCCTTGGTCTTTCTTGCGACATGCGGGCGGGCGTTATCGTGCTGAAAGTAGATTCGAGCGTCCTTCCCGCGTGTTTGTTCGACAGCGAGTCTCAGCTTCCGTAGCTGAAGAGTGTAGACCTCTGCCGTGATAGTCGTCCCCTCGGGTAAGAGTTCCAAGAACTCCACTCCCCGCACTGACCACCAGATGCACAACATCACTTTTTTGGGGTGCAAATCGGGTTTGGGGACATCTGCTGGCTTTTGGTCCTCTTCGACCCACTGTCTCATGCGCTCATGGTTGTCGTAGAGCACCCACTTTTCATCACCTGTGATGACATTGTCCAGCCAATCAAACCGGCGATGCAGAGTGAGAAGAGTCGAAGCCATGTCCACTCGGCGATCCTTGTCATAGTCGGTCAGGTCATGGGGGATCCATCTCCCGAGTTTCCACTTCTTTCCAATCGCGTGAAGTCCATTCACGGCAGTTTTTTGGTCGACCCCAAGGAAGTCAGCAAGATTGCGCGTAGTGAGATACGGGTCAGCTTCCACCTCAGAACGCAATCGATCGAGGTCCAACTCCATGGGGCGACCGGGTCAGTCTTCATCTTAGAGGGAAAAGTCGTGTTTCTCGAATTTGACTACCCACTTTCTCACGGTGGTTACATGCGGAGTATGTGTGGGGTAAACCTGCTCCAGTTGTTCATGAATAGCGGGCGGTTTCAAGCCAGATAGAAAGAGAAAGAGCATCACGTTCCGAATGTGAATTCGGTCGGGGACGAAATTGTGCGGCATTCTCGCCTGGGAGACTAGGGAGAACTGAATCGAAAACATGTGTGGAATGCCCGAGGGGCCCTCTCTCCAGTGTAAACAGGGTGGCAGACGGCAACAACAAAAGAGCGAGCACGAGGGTTCTAAAGTCAGAGAGAAAAAACGAGCGTTACTTATTCCTCAACCCAATAATATAATGTTTATTTCAATTGTAGATGTTAATTTGCTCATTTTTCAGGCAACATTCGACATTTCTTCCATGTCTTCAATTTATTCCGATTCTGTTGTAGGCGAGAGAGATTCGATGGCGGTACGTTGCGTAATTTGTAAACTGACCTCATTTATAAACATATTAATCACTTTCAGACGTCTCTTCTCCATCTCCCGAATGAAATAATCATGGAAGTAATGTGTTACTTGAATCCTAAGGATCGTCACACTATCGGTTCAGTCAACCAACAACTGAGAAATCTCGAGAAGAAGGCGGGCAATCGTCGATTTACGCGTGTCCTCTTCGAAGACAAATACATAATAGTCGGCTTTTAAATTTTAATTTTATTCCACTCGATTAACATTAAAACTTTCAGAATGAGCATCGTATGATCACTACCATGGCCTTGGGGACCAACAAGCGACAAAACTTCAATTGCGACACTAATCATATGGATGATATTTCCACATTCTTCAGAAATGCAACAACAACGGAGCTTACTATTCATGTACCTCACTGGAACTATTTTTAATTTAGAAAATAAAACACAAGCGAAGTCAATATATTTCAGGGTAAAATTGATGAAGAGGAGGAGAATAAACTCCGAATCGTATTCAAATCTCTTCACTTTAAGAAGTTGAATGTTTTGTTCACCCAAAAAAATTCGGGGAGGTGAGCTAAATGAAGTACAATAGTCATGATAACTCGTTTCAGTATCATCATTGACCTTTTACGCGGTCGTCAATTCATTGAAGAAGTGAAAATTCATTGGTCGGATGGTTTAGAAAATAAAGTGGACAGTTCAAAACGAGTGCTCATGGCACTTCCACTCATGAAGAAATGCCGAATCACTATTCAAGTGAGTTTAATTAATAATTATAAATTAATATGCACCTATTGCGCGTTGGTGTGAGAGATGGAGGATAAATAGAGTCATACATTTATTTTTAGTTAGCAGTATGTGTTTCAGAAAACTACATTCATAGATGACGAGATTTTTGTGCATCTCGCTCGAAATTCAAGAATATCGACCTATATCGACTATGAGAGAGCGAAAATTACCTCAGAAGGTCTGGTAAAGGCATTCGAGGTACTTGCAGCTAATTTTTTTATATTCGGAAAATTATTATTCGGAAAACCAAGGAATTTCTGGCTTAATTGTCTAGACAATTCAAACTTTTCAGATTGTGTGCAGTTCAGAATATGTGGAGAGTGCTCGAGAAATAATTTGCCGCGTCTCACCGAGTGTTATCGAGCAATTTATCCTCAAAGTTCAAACGGATTCGACATTGAAAGTGACATGGGGTAGAATTGAAAAAACGGAATGTGATTCATTCCTAAACTATTATCGCTCCCCGTTTATGGAATGGGATGAAATGGTAGTTAGAATTTGCAAGATTCCCATTTCCGATCGACATCTTCACTTCTGATATCAAACTATTTAGTATATTGTTTTGCCTTTGCTACATTTATTTCATAAACCATTCATTAAAGGGACCCGGTACCCAAAAATGAAGTATGCCTCAATTTGCTCTTTTTTTATCATTAAATTCAATAGCATAAAGCAAAAAATTAAATAAATTTATTTAACGCAAAAAACGAACGAAACCGGCATTTAGTTCGAACTTCCAATCGGTGTATTTCAACGAATGCTAGAATACGGTGGGCAAAGCGCATTGATTAAAAAAGTACGGTACTCGAGCCGAAAAATGTCGTGCTGTTCCTCTCGCCTTGGTTCTTCCCGGGTTCCCCGTTCTTATGCACTGTTTTTAAGCTTTTTCTTTATTATTTTCATTTTGTTTTGTTGTATTTCGCTTGATACTGCTTTGAATTGTATTTCTAGACAGCACTTACGAGATAACACGCGTGTATTCGGTCGATAATGCTCATTTATTGCTACAAAACCGTGCTCGTTTTCTGGTTTATCGCTTCTTTTGCTCTCAGTGAAATGACGAGGCGGAAATGCGTCGTCTGCGCCCAAGCTGACCCCACCAAGACTCGCTCTCGGGTTCGTTGTTAAATTGATACTTCAGTTGTGTGCGCAAATATTTATTCTCGCGAGTTATATCTTGAAAAACAAAATGATTAACACGGGCAAACAACAAAGACAATTGTTAGCTAAGTTATAAAGAGTGAGAAGAGAGATGGAGACATTCCTTCTTGTCTCATCAGAAGTTATATCACTTCTTCTTCTCCATTTTCTCTACTAATTTGGCTGATCGAGATGCCATATTCATCGCTGCATTCTTCAGATTCAGCCGCATTCAACTTCTTCGATCGCTCGTTTAGATTCTGAAATCACTACATTATTACTTTGATCGATATCTACCGTATCCTTTCGAAAGAAGACTACCGTAACCCTCTCCTCTTCTCATACCTGTAGTGCCATGGCAGCTGCATGTCCAGCAGAGACACCACCAGCAGTCGCCCGATCAAGACGCGCCGATCCTATAACGAATACCGTAATGAGAGAATCGATCGATGGTATGGTGTACGAGGGGGGGGGGGGTACTATACCTGGGATGGTCCTTCCCACAGTCCGCATGGCCACTGATCCACTCGTGCCAGAGGGACCTGGCTTGTCTGCCACTGAAACGAGTGATCGTCATGATCCTTCGATCTCTTCGACCACTGTATTCCCTTTCCTCCCCCTTCTCTCAACTCACAAATGGCATCGAGATCCGTGGGTCTAGCCCCTCTAGGAGTCGATCCACCGCCAGAGAGAAATCCCTTGAGGAACGAGCCCGCCACTCCTGAAATGTCATCATCATCATTAAGCAACCCCCCCCCCCTCTCCTCCCTCTACCTCTCTCGTCACCTCCATTTCCTCCATTGGCTGCTCCATTGGGATGAGTCACTTCCGTCGGCACGAATAGTTCACCTGTAGAGGAAAAGGTCACGTCAAGGGAGGAATCAATCAATAAAGTACCGTACCCATGGACTACGATGCCTGATCGGCCAACTCAGCACACACCGTGTACTTCTCCAAGTGGATTGGAGAGATGTTGATTAAGAAGAATCAAACTTTTCGAAATTGATTTGATAAGAGACTGTTGTCACTACTATAGTATCTTCTCTTCTCTTTGCCTCCTTCTCACCTCACTGGGACTGGCCATGTAGACACCTAGACTGTGTTCACTCAGAGACATTTTATGTAATATGTTGACCTAAAGTAGTCGGAAATAAATTATGCGTCAAAGTTTGCAATGTGTAACTAAACATTATGACTCATCTCGACCTTATTTCTATGTCGACTCTCAATGCTCATACCATTTCACCTATCGGACACCTTGAAACACATACCTTCCAGTAGCAGAATTATATCAACTACTCGTTCCTTGGAAAGCATGGTATGAGCAATTGAACAATTTAGTCAGTGTAAACAATAGTATACCTATCACATTGATAAGGTGCCGCCTGTGGATGTAGAGGTAGGGCATCGAATCATCCCCGTCCTTGAACTGGTACAGTCGCCATCTGAGAATATGATATTATAGCGATAAAAATTATTATTATTATAGTGCTGAATATTAATTACTTCAAAATTGTCTATTTTCTAGGCCCAGGGAGTGCAATATCAAGAAATGTCGAGTGGTTGAAACTTTAAGTTGTGCATGAAACTCAATAGCACAAAGTCGATTCCAACTAGTACCCAACGTTGTGTAATGGAACGATTGAAAGGAAATGCTTACGGTACCTCATATTCTATGAACAACTTTTCCTAGCATTCGTGAACCTCAATAGCATCAGGCCGAGTCAATTATTTTTAGGCGTTCTCAGCGATAGAAGCTAACTGACAAAAGTGGAGCAGAATGTAATGTTAGAAGAACGTATATCACCCATTACTGTGGTAGATCACAAAATATAGGATTACGGTACCTCATATTCGGGACCTTGGCGTCCTGGGGCTCGTTGTACTTGATGACGACGCCGAAGGTGTTCGTGTCCTGGGCGAGCGCCCCGGAAGTGCCCAGATTCAACTGAACTAATTAATTATTATAATTAAAATTAAAGTATTTGATAAATTTGTGTGTGACAATCTATAGATTTTTCGACAGAAATATGTTAACAATGCCTTCCTTGTTTCACTAAACCATCCAAAAGCAATGAGATCGTATTTCTCAATGCCTCAATGAATCGCGACGACTAAATGATATTTATTTATTTTAATTAAATAAATATGAGTAATTTGACATAAACAGGGGTACCAACAACAAGAGTAACACCTTAGTAGCATATGATATTTTTTAACCAGACCTGAAACCGATTGGGAATGGAAGAGCAGAGGAACTTCTTCAAGAAGCAAATACTCACCGATCATCGCGCCTCCTCTCGTCCCTGTCGCGCTCCCTTCTGTCGTCGCGAACGCCGAAGGTCATCTATAAATATATTTAAATCATACAATTAGCAATTAATATTTAAAATCGCAAATACACGACTAAATGAGCAAATTAGGCGAAAAATGAGTGGAAACTACCTCGGAATCGCGAGGGCGGCGAGGCTTTCCGCTTGCTGGACGGCGAAGATGACCTTCTCGCCTTCTTCGAGGGAACAGCCTCTGGAATATTAATATTAGGGCCGAGAAAGCATAGCAATAATCGAAAAGACGAGCCAAATTGGCCGAAGAACAAGAGGGAAAGCACTATTTTCGAAAATACCGGCAGTATTGAGTATTGGGCGCTTACCCTTGGAGCTGTTTCTGCTGGCCGAGTCGGAGCCCGTGGCAGAGGACGAGGAGTCGCGGCGTTTCCGGGCTGGCGGCGATTCGGAACGCGCCATCTAGCAAATACGGGCGTTATCGATATGATATTCAGTGACCAGGCAATCAAATAACAGTTATGTGGTGAGGAAACGATTAAACGCAAGTGTAGCTACGAAATGGTGATAAACTATCGCACAAAACAGGCAAGAAAACAATACTAGGAGAAGTACAAGTCCTCATTTCGTCACAAATGGCAATGTTATTGGAGGAAGTAAAATACGAACCGATGGACGATGGTGGGCGTCTTTCTTTGTGTATTGGAGAGGACGATCTCCTTCAGCTACTGGAAAAAGTGCAATAGATAAAGTATAAGAACCAAAGATACGAGAAACAAATCGAAGAAAAGTAGGAGAAACTTCGACTCACCCCAGCAGTCGGCACCACGCAGATTTTCTTGAAATTGTAGGCTGGCGCCATCGTGGTGAACCCAAGGAGAGACTCTGATGAGAAATAAATGAGCGAAATCGTCAATGAATCAATAAACAGAAGGAAATGCGATGAAAAACAAAGAAAAACCGGAAAGCGTGACCGGCAAATCGACCAAACCGACAACGCCATGAATGTCGTCAAACTACCGTAACCACACCGGGTAGTTCAAATTCACTCAATTTTTTAACTTCTATTTAAAAATCAAGTATATTTTAATTTAATTTTAAACTTTTATCATGATTTTGGATCAGTCATGTCTGTGGATTTTCAAAATATCAGCAATAATAAAAAAATAAAAGTTTGAGGCCACTGGATCCCTTTAAGTAATAATTGTTACAGAAATTAATCAATTTGATAAATAAAGAGCAACAATCCCATGGAATTGATTTATGTATCCATGCACAGTATCGGTACTAAGTCTACGGCAAAAAGTTAAAAGTTATGTAACTTTGGAACCAGATGAGATTTCATTTTGATATTTTGGCAGGTGGTAGTGCAAGTACTCATACATATGCTGTATGTGTTGCAGCTTGATATGATTCCGTATTGTTGCTTTTTTTCATGGCGTACTTTAAGCTCTGAACATTTTCTCTCAGCCTTCCATTTTTCTGTGGTGATAGGAGACATCAATGGCTCCAAGATAAAAAAAATACTCCCTTGAGGTTGCCGTACAGTGGCTTTGGATGAGCTCAAAGTAGGGTCCCTAAAAATAGAATTTTCGTTTCTAGTGATGCTAAAGCCTCGTTCAAAAGCTCAGAATGATCCTAACGACAATTCCTGACGATCTCCAAAGTTTGATAATGATATCTCTTAATTTGCCCTCAGGGTTCGAATTTTTCACTTTTTCACATTATTTTTTCTCTCCCTATTTTGGATGATCACAGTTCCAAGGCCGATGTTCGGTCAAAGGTCTTACCTGTACAGGATAGTTGCAAATCCATGGAATATACGATTCCCAACTTTTTAGAGCATTTGAATATCTTTCATATCCGTGATAACCGAAAATCCGAGTTCATTTTGACGAAAAAATAACCGTTTTTGAAACTTGTCGAATTTTATCTTTTTTCATTCATGATATCTTATGCTCTCATTTCGAAATTCGGATTCAGCACACATAGATATGCCAGAAAAAAAAATTAGTCAGGAAGTTCTGAGAGAAACTTTTATCCACTGATGATGTCATCATGGTATTTTTTTGATCGAAAATCGAGTGTTGATTCCAGATCAATAATTGAAAGGGAATTTCTCATGCATAATCCAGTTCATGGTAGGCGCTAGGAATGGACTTGGGATAGATTGCCCAAAGCTACCGTAGTTTAGGATAGACAGAAATACATACAATACATTTGTCATTTCTTCTCAAAATAGACCCAACTTTTTTTTAGATTTTTTTCTGCGTGATCGTCCTGATTTCGGCAAAGACACCTCATAGGATGCATAAATCAATTCCATGGGATTGTTGCTCCTTATTTATCAAATTGATTAATTTCTGTAACAATTATTACTTGAATGAATAGTTTATGAAAGACATGTAGCAAAGGCAAAACAATATACTAAATAGTTTGATATCAGAAGTGAAGATGTCGATCGGAAATGGGAATCTTGCAAATTCTAACTACCATTTCATCCCATTCCATAAACGGGGAGCGATAATAGTTTAGGAATGAATCACATTCCGTTTTTTCAATTCTACCCCATGTCACTTTCAATGTCGAATCCGTTTGAACTTTGAGGATAAATTGCTCGATAACACTCGGTGAGACGCGGCAAATTATTTCTCGAGCACTCTACACATATTCTGAACTGCACACAATCTGAAAAGTTTGAATTGTCTAGACAATTAAGCCAGAAATTCCTTGGTTTTCCGAATAATAATTTTCCGAATATAAAAAAATTAGCTGCAAGTACCTCGAATGCCTTTACCAGACCTTCTGAGGTAATTTTCGCTCTCTCATAGTCGATATAGGTCGATATTCTTGAATTTCGAGCGAGATGCACAAAAATCTCGTCATCTATGAATGTAGTTTTCTGAAACACATACTGCTAACTAAAAATAAATGTATGACTCTATTTATCCTCCATCTCTCACACCAACGCGCAATAGGTGCATATTAATTTATAATTATTAATTAAACTCACTTGAATAGTGATTCGGCATTTCTTCATGAGTGGAAGTGCCATGAGCACTCGTTTTGAACTGTCCACTTTATTTTCTAAACCATCCGACCAATGAATTTTCACTTCTTCAATGAATTGACGACCGCGTAAAAGGTCAATGATGATACTGAAACGAGTTATCATGACTATTGTACTTCATTTAGCTCACCTCCCCCAATTTTTTTGGGTGAACAAAACATTCAACTTCTTAAAGTGAAGAGATTTGAATACGATTCGGAGTTTATTCTCCTCCTCTTCATCAATTTTACCCTGAAATATATTGACTTCGCTTGTGTTTTATTTTCTAAATTAAAAATAGTTCCAGTGAGGTACATGAATAGTAAGCTCCGTTGTTGTTGCATTTCTGAAGAATGTGGAAATATCATCCATATGATTAGTGTCGCAATTGAAGTTTTGTCGCTTGTTGGTCCCCAAGGCCATGGTAGTGATCATACGATGCTCATTCTGAAAGTTTTAATGTTAATCGAGTGGAATAAAATTAAAATTTAAAAGCCGACTATTATGTATTTGTCTTCGAAGAGGACACGCGTAAATCGACGATTGCCCGCCTTCTTCTCGAGATTTCTCAGTTGTTGGTTGACTGAACCGATAGTTTGACGATCCTTAGGATTCAAGTAACACATTACTTCCATGATTATTTCATTCGGGAGATGGAGAAGAGACGTCTGAAAGTGATTAATATGTTTATAAATGAGGTCAGTTTACAAATTACGCAACGTACCGCCATCGAATCTCTCTCGCCTACAACAGAATCGGAATAAATTGAAGACATGGAAGAAATGTCGAATGTTGCCTGAAATATGAGCAAATTAACATCTACAATTGAAATAAACATTATATTATATAAGAAAGTATTTTCAGATGAATAGAGAATAATATAAATACCGAATGAAGTGATGAACAATTAAGTAAATGAAACAAAATTTAAGCACGGATTTGGAGCTTCTGAGATTATTGGAATAAGATAAGAAAGACTGGATGAACATTGACAAGTCGAGAACGGACACCAGCCGTATGCATTAGTGATGTCAAAACGGCAATCTACTCTCCTCAATTCGCACGTCAGAGAAAAGGGTGAACACGCAAATTGAGGAGAGTCTGATGCCGATTTGGCGTCACTAGTATGAATCCTTGCCAGAGGGCTTCCCTAAGCAGAATGAACAAGGGTGATCCTTTCGCGTTGCGTAATAGATATTCAGCGAATTTAAATGAAACATTAAAAAATAACGCTCGATCCGGCAACGCTACAGTCGTTCTAAATGGGGTAAGCAAGAGAAGAGAGAGCGGTCAGGGGGATGGCAAGATAAAACGCGAAAGCGAGAGAGACAACAAGAAGGGGAGAATGAGTGCGCGTAAAACACGAAACCTGAGCGTGCCTTGTGGCAATTCTGAGGAAAGTAAGATTCAAAGCAATTCAGAAAATAATTTCGAAAAGGTTTACATACTCAATAGACATAAGCTGACCTTACGCATTATAATCAGAAAGTAATCGAGTGACAAAGCGTCATTGCTCTCAAACTCACTTAAGCATGCATTGTGGCTATGCTTGTCTTGCCAAGTGAGCGTCTAAATAGCATTTTGACAAGCGCCCCCGAACAACTCCTAAGAATGATATGTCTCATTGCGTATTTTCATAGTTTTCCTCGCTCTTTTTATCGACACAAACGATTTCGTGAATTTTTTCTTCCTTTTTCATTTTCTTTCTCTCTTCAGAATGGACTCGCATCCGATTGGCTCATAAGAGAACTCTGCCGTTCATATACAAAAAAGATATCGAGACTGGGAAAGTCTATCACTTCTCGAGCTATTACCTGCGGAATTGATGTGGAAACTGATTGAATACGCTCCGGAATCTGTCTTGGACCTCAGACTGGTGAGCTTTATTTTTTTGCCGTTTATATATATTGGACTCCCTAGTGGCATGCTTTGTGCCACTAATTGTACGAGAATATGAGTCGCGATAGATAGATAGTAATCCAAGACATAAAAAGCTGAACGCTTATTTTAATTGTTAATTGAAATTGATTATAAATCACCTATTCATTTTCATTATTATTTCAGACTTCACAATTGCTCAAATATCGCGTGGATGAGTATGCCAGAATGCCTTCAGTGATGGTCAACCAACTGAGCATCTATGGAGGAAAAACAGTATGTGATATTGTATAATTATAGCATAGTGGTCTATCAATTACAATCCGGCGATATATAAAAAAAACGTGTAGAATGGAGAGAAAAGGTGATATTCGATCCGGGAACAAAATACTGTGCAATTCGTTGATAAAATGTTTTGGGTAAGGGATTTAAAATGTTAAATATTTAGATTATTATGACCATTACTGAATGCAAATCGAATCTGTTCGGTCTGCGACTCAAACTTCTTCATTTTCCGCTTGACGTAAAACGTTCAGTCACATTATATCGGAGCTATGGCACGATTAAGGCACGTTTTATTCTTAGTCGCAATATTAATATTAAATAATGAATTACGATCAAATTTTACAGGATTATACATTGAGTTGCACTGCTTAAGATGCGAGTGCGCTGACACTCTTGGGTGAATGCATGGGCAGAGCCGTCAGAAAAGTCTTGCTTTTCGATTACAAGCACCAGGATGATTTCACTGTAGTTTCCAGAACAATAGAGAAAATTCAGTTTCGAAAACTGATTATTAATGCAGACATTCCATCCGATGATTCGCTGTACGTTTTAGTTCATGAGGTATCCATGTCCTTTCGATATATCATCATTGCAGGGCCTTTGTTCTCGAAACGATTCGGAGATGCAAAGTCAAGCAGCTAAGTTTGATCGTTCGTGGCATCAATATCTCTGATCATGGTTAGTATCGGTTTTTTGTCGACGATATGCATACTGTGTGAATATAGCCCGTAGCGAATGATGTAAAAAAAAATCGAATACGTCGTCATTTGTTACGTTCGGAACGTTTGGACAGTTTCATGCCATACGTTTCATTCCTTTTTCACACATTGCTGATGATTTGCAATTACACCATGAAACACTACGTATTCTATTTTTCCAGTGGTATTCATCATTCAGTGCGATTTCTTCTAGAATTGTCGACCCTGGTGGAATCGCTTCACATTGAGCAGAAGTTCGTGCGTGGTATTCCCCGCCATGTACGATATTTTCTCGGCTTATACGGTATCGAGTGGGCTCCACTCTTCCTAAGGATGTTGTCGGGGAAACTGAACAAGTTATGGATAGCAAATCCGGAATTTCCCTCTTATCTCGGGAATCAAAGTGTCAAGCTGCTAACCGAGGTTAGTCTTGATTGAATCATAAAATCATATAACAAATTTTAGCGTCTTCCGTTGATCGGTAAGAACATTTGGCTTTCTACTACATGCAAAAAGAATCCCGAGTTCATTGGTCGTAAACAAAATGGATTCACCGTGCAAATTGCAAAAGAACGAAGTAACGCTTGCAACTTCAATAATCAATACACATTGAACGTCAAGCATCTATCAAGAGTGGACGAGAATTTTGAATCCAATTAAGAATCATTTGTTCTGAGGAGTCTTTCCATTCATTTCTTCTTGTGTTTTCTTTATATTTTATATATCTTTTTATGCAGCTGGATAACTATTTAATCGTGCTTTAACTCACTTATCATTGAGATTCGATAGCTAATAAGAGAGGGTTTATACCCGTTCAGAAGTTACTCTTCAAACAACAGAATCCTAAGTACCCGACTTGATATTACATCGGTAGGTCAGTGGACACAGCGGGTATAGTTTATCCAATAGAATGAGAAGGACCAAAGGACTCAGAGATGAGAGATAGATCATTATCGCCGATACAGATATTGAAATGGAACAACAACATACTACATTCTAGTGATGCTAGGCTATCTATCTCTATTTTGCTCACTCTCTAGTCGGTAAAAGAAACTAGAGAGTGTGCAGAATGGAGAGAGTAAGTATTCGAATCGACATCATTACTAGATTCCATTTATGGCTTGAGATGGAGGAGGAACCAATAGTTTAATGGCTTTGATCAATTCGTCGAACCCCTGAGAGGAAGAGTATGGCGGATTTTAAATAATTAAAGTAAACCTCTTTTATTATCTTCTCTATTCTCTCCTCCACTCCCAGTGAAATCGGAGTGTCTCCTCCTCTTCTCTCGATATGAACAACCGTCTAGAACAAGTGAAAAAATATTTAATTTTGGAGATCATTTGCAAATAAATGAGGAATATAAATAATCTCACAGAACATCGTTTTGTTCCTTCTTCGCCGGTAGAACATATCTCATCTTCTCTCCATCACTAGAATCCAATCCGTCCACACTCTTATTCGGGAAGCATTCTCTTTGCTGCCTATAAGTGAAATTTTGCAGAGCTGGGGGCAGATCAGTATTCACGTTGATGACAAAACGGACTCGGCAAGACTCAGGTTCTAGTCGGATTCACCGTTGAACACGCTGAGTTGAAGCCGGAACGAAAAGCCGATTTGTCATCACTAGTACTCACACGAATGCCCGATTCGCCTCTTCCGGTCACTCTAGTGAATGATTCTGTCTTTGCGCAAAGCATCAGAATCACCCCATCAGCTATCCCTGCAACGCACCGAAAAGTGTTAAGCAAGTCATTTTTATGTTAAAACATGAGAACCAGAGAATAGCAACAAACAAATTCCGTACTCCTCATTTTCATGCTCTCTCGTTTCTCTGATCGGCAAGAGAGCATTTGTAGTGACGGAAAAATTTTGCACACCTCTGATGAGAACTAACCGAACTCCTTCTCGACTTTCTCTCGATATTTCTCCATGTCATCATCCTTCCATCTGCCAGAAAGTGATTGATACCTGCATTAGTGATGATGACTCTCTCGCCGGTCAGAAAAACGAGAGAGTGTGTATAATGAAGAGAGTCGAAAACCAAAGCGACATCACTATTGGGGACAAATTCTACCAGAAACAGACCGTGTTATCAGTTTTTTGTCTTTATTTTAAATAACTAGTGATCACCCTTGGGCTTCCGGGAATGGGCTAATACCGATCATTGTAACAAGAGAGTGGAACAAATGGAGAGAGTTGTTCGATCATGAAATACTACGAGTCTTTCCTCGGAATACAGATATCGATGGGTTCGGCTCTTTTTCATTCACATCATTATGTTTTCTCAGGAAATCAGAAGTACATTGACATTCACATGATGTCACACCCGTTGGGGTGTATCAAATAAATAAATAAATAAATAAATAAATAAACATCTGCCGATCCGACCGCACTCATTGAAAGAGTTAGGCACAAGTTAACCTGCATTCGGGCGAATTCGAGAATGAAGTGGAACACTTTTTATATTTTTTTCGACGTAAGACAATAGAATCTGATCTTGACTCTGACCGTCGAGAGACAATGGCAGACGAGGAGAGGACAGATAATTATTGTAAGATTCAAAAACTCAGTGAAAGACATTCAGCGTTTAGCATAGAGGATTCAGACTGAGCGCGGAACGTTTTATTCACGGGGAGGGGGAGACACGCAACGCGTCCTCAAAAAAGCGTCGCGTGCTCAAGCGAACCGCTGGGACGTGCCATGCGTGAAACGGAATATTTTCTTACAGTACTCTCGCCAATCGGGCGAAAAATAGTGTGCTGATTGGAGAGAACACATCTCTTTTTCGTAATCTTTTGCAACCTTTTTTTGGAATTTTGGAACAGATTGTGCAGTAGAGAATTCATTGAAGGATATCTAACAGTACCGTGCAAAAGTTTGGAAGTAAAATTTAAATCACTATAACTTCAATTAGAGCACTGTAGTAAGCATTCTACGTAATTTCGTTTTTGAAACAAGGTTTTAGTACAAGGTTTTCTACCCAAGTTAATGATGTGAGATCGACCGATTCATTCATGTTTCATCGTCTCTATGAGTGCTGTCCGATCGGTCTGTGCCAATATTTCGTGGGTATACGGATGAAACAAATTGTCCAGATGTGAGCAATTGAACGTTTCGAACGGATTAATGCAATCGTCCCTCTTCCATTCGCGTGATCTCTCGCAAGTCAGAGAAGCGAGAGAAAACGGGAAATGAGGAGATTCAGTAGCCGATTTTCCATCACTAGTTTGTCCAGTTGCCACATTTCCTCGCCCACTCAAACACTACTCTGTCTCTGTTCGTCTCTCTCCTCTCGCTGTTCCGCCCTGCTCTATCTCACCCCGCCCTTACTCACACTCTCGCGGGCTCAAGGGTGGCGCAGGCGGTTAGGGGTTGGACTGGCAATCCATCGCCGAACGAACCCAATGGTTCGATGCCCACCAGCCCCAAAGCGGAATTCGTAACCTTTTGCAACATTTCATCCTGCAAAGTAAAAGATCGAATTTTGGAACAGATTTTGCAGTAGAGAATTTAGTGAAGGAGATGTTACAGTACCGAGCAAAAGTTTGGAAGTAAAATTTAAATCACCATAACTTCTTTTAAAATTGAGATAGAAACCCACTGAAGCATTCGATAGCCAAGAAATAGGAGAATAACCACTTGTTATTGAATCGAACCCGGCTTCAGGTATGACTTTTCGGCTAATTTAAATCGGACAGGCCATTTTCAAAAAAATGGCAATTCTCACATGGATTTTTCGCACAAGTTCAAATGTGCTGTGTTGTTAGTGCTACCTTATGAGCACACAATCCACTTTGTGCCACATTGAGCGCATTTCAAATAAGGTCAGCAGAATCGTTTTCCTAGACATCCGTAAATTATGAAAAATGGTGCCATTATTGTTCTTGCGGAGTTACAGTCTAGATGAACAATAATAACATCATTTTTTCATAATTTTCGGATGTCTAGGAAAACGATTCTGCTGACCTTATTTGAAATGCGCTCAATGTGGCACAAAGTGGATTGTGCACTCATAAGGTAGTACTAACAACACAGCACATTTGAACTTGTGCGAAAAATCCATGTGACAATTGCCAGAAAATGGCTTGTCCGATTTAAATTAGTCGAAAAATCATACCTGAAGCCGAGAACGATTCAATAACAAGTGGTTATTCTCCTATTTCTTGGCTTTCGAATGCTTCAAAAAAGGGTTTCTATCTCAATTTTAAAAGATGTTATAGTGATTTCAATTTTACTTCCAAACTTTTGCACGGTGCTGTATATTTTTCAGTTGATCTTTTGTCAGGGTTTAGAGGTTTCTAACCGGATGAGACAATCGACAATCTACCGTGTCTACCCCTGGTGTTCGCTAGTCGGCAAAGTGGGAAGCCGACGGAGGTGGTCGAATCCCACCACACCAGGTGAGGTAGATTTCATACGCTTCACCCCTCCGCGCTATGGCCACTGCCACTCCAACTAGGCCAACGATCAAGGCTCCCCTCCCCTCTGCAGCCAGTGGCTCCTCTTTCGATCCCTCCAGATATGCTACCCAAGAGAGTGTTGATGCCCTGTCGAAGAAGGTAGATAAAATGGTTGAGATGATGGGAGAGCTGTTGTCCCTCCACAAGGCTACCCCTCCCTCCCTCCCCCTCCCTCCTTTCTCTCCTCCCTCACACCCACTGTCGATATGGCGCGTGCCATCTACGAGTCGTGCACTCGCGCCATGAGTGACAAAGTCGACTATGAAGAGAAGGACTGCCGTGCTGTTGTGATTGGAATGACGGAGAAGAGCGACCTCAACAAAGGTCTCGCTTCTGATGAGAAACTCATCTCCGATCTCATCAACTTCTGTGATTCTGAGGAGGTGATGAAGGTGTGGAGTGATCAGAAGATCAAATTCAAGCGCCATCCCTCTGATCGCCCTCCTGCAAAGCGCCCCCTCAAGATAGAGTGCCCCTCAAAGGAGATCCGCGACTCTCTCCTCTCTGGCATCCGCGGCAAGCCCGGTCGACCCGCTCCCTTCTCTGGAACTCTCGCCTTCATTAGGAAGGATTTGACCCCGACCCAGTTGAAGATGGAGCGAGAATCTCGAGATGAGGCTAGAAAGAAGAATGAGGAAGCTGGCAAGATGGTGTGTGGAGTGCGAGACTTTTCCCTCTACTACTACCGTACTCCCCGCCCCTTCCCCACCAACTACTGACGCGCTAAGGAGACCCATAAGAACAAATCTGCCGATGCTGTTCATTCAGGCTCCACTTCTCTCTCGTCTGTCTCCACTGATGCCACTGCTCTCTCTGATGTCAACACCAACCGGAGACGTTAGGTTCGTGGCAACAAGGGCATTCCCCTCTTGTCCCTTTCGTTTCCCTCTTCACCCCTTTCAACCTCTCCTCTCAGTCAATCGATACCCTCATTTGCATCACCCCCTCGTAGAGTGCACGCGCCCTCATCTAGTACACGTCCGTTTAGCTCTCCTCCAGTCTCACTCTTTTATGCTAATGCACGCTCTATTCGATGCAAACATCCCCAACTTTCCTTTCTGCTCTCTTCCTCTCTCTATCGCGTTGTTTGCATATCCGAAACTTGGCTTGATCCATCTGATAGCGACTCTTTTTTACGTGTGGTTCCTCTGACTATTTCCCCTTTCGATGTGATCGTATAATGACTGATGATTACGGTAGAGGTGGTGGCGTCGCCTGTTTAGTCCATAATTCACTTTGCCCCGTGCTTATTTCCTCTTTTTCTTCTCATCTCCTAGAATCATGAATTGTAGATTTGAACGTCCCTTCTCTTCTTCTTTTCCCTTTAGAAAACTCAGAATTATTACAGTTTACCGTTCCCCCTCCTCCCCCGCCACTTCTCTAATATCACTCCTTTCACATTTGGAAACCTTTATTTCCCCTGAATTTCCTTGCGTTATTCTCGGCGATTTTAACTACCCTTCTATTGATTGGACCAATCTCACCTCACCTGTTCATAATGACCTTCTTGATTTCATCGCTGACAATCATTTCTCTCAATATGTCAGTTTCCCCTCTCGATTGCAAAATTATCTTGACCGTTTTTTTGCAATAGAGACGTTATTTGTAATATTGTCCCATCTACTCCACTTAGTGACCACCTTTCCATAGTTTTTGATCTATGTATTCCATCGCCTCATCCTAGAATGCATGTTCCTTCTCGTCTATCGTAAGCAGAAAGGAAACATCCATAGAATATCGGTTATTGATAATAGAGTGGAGGAATATAATATCCATAGTGAATCTACGGCGTTCTAATGTAGACAAACTCAAATCGCGAAGTTTTGTTCTATATGGAACAGGTGGAAGGGAACAGCGATAGTAAAGCCTACCCGTGAAATCACGCTGAATCCTTTCAAGCGCTTTAGTCAAATCTACACTGTGAATTGGGTTCCAAATAATTGAACAATATTCAATGTTTGGGCGGAGGAAAGTAGTGAAAGACTTTAGATACAACTCGGGGGACTTGCTACGGAAGGATTTAAAGAGTAGATTGGCTTTAGAACGAGTACTAGAAATAATTTTAGAAATATGGGACGAGAAAGAGAGGGAAGGGGAAAAATGAACACCTAGGTCTTTAATGATACAGTTGCTAGGTTCTGTGAGGACAACATTATTGATTGTGAATAATCTACGAGGATTATGAATGCCGTAATGCATAATGTGACATTTAGTCTCGGAAATACCTAAATTCCATTGTGAGGACCAATCAGCAACAATGTTCAAAGCAGATTGCAAATCATCTGAATAAAGAGCGGCTTCAGCAAACAATTTGAGATCATCAGCATAAACGGAATAATAAATAGACTTAGGGAATTGAGCGCAAATGTCATTAATGAATAGAATAAAGAGAATTGGTCCGATACAACTGCCTTGAGGCACACCTGATCTAACGGGTGAAGGGGGTGACAACGAGGTATCAATTAACACTGATTGAGTCCTATTTGAGAGGTAAGCACGAAACCAAGAAACGAGGTGATCAGAAATACCAAGATTGGCTAGTTTGAACAGTAGTAATCTATGATCAATGGAGTCAAAACCTTTTCGAAAATCAATGTAAACCGTGTCAAAAGGAGAACCTTTCTCATGGTGTGGAAAAAATCAGGAGAGATTTTCTCCTGGGGTGGAAAAAGTCGAGGAGAGGAGAGAGGAGAAAGTTTGAAATTTGAATTAGCGCCTTTTCACATTTTTGGCTCTATCTCAGTTCCCAATGAAGTGAGGCGCTTGAAACTTCGTTTACAAGATTAAGAGGTTATTTTTTTACCTCCTGTCAAAGTTTTAAGTTGCTAGCTTCACGGGGACGCGAGATATTGATCGCGAAGTAAAAGTAAGTTGGAATCGCAGGAGACAATTTGTGGAAATTGTATAGCTCCTCTAAAACTCAACCGATTGAGTTCTGTCCTAAAAGGAACTTGTTCAATAATGGTTTCTACACCTCGTATCAAAATTTCAAGACTCTAGCTTTACTAGAACAAAAAAAAAAAAAAATCCTTTTTGGTATCCTAGGGCATTTTTGAAGCTTATTTACAACGTGTTGTAATTTGTGTTCTAGTGAAGCTACGGTCTTGAAATTTTGATACGAGGTGTAGAAACCATTAAGTTCCTTTTTGGGCAGAATTCAATCGGTTGAGTTTGAGAGGAGCTATACAATTTCCACTAATTTTCTCCTGCGATTCCAACTTTTACTTTTACTTCGCGATCAATATCTCGCGTCCCCGTGAAGCTAGCGACTTAAAACTTTGATAGGAGGTAAAAAATAACCTCTTAATCTTGTAAACGAAGTTTCAAGTGCCTCACTTCATTGGGAACTGAAATGTGAAAAGGCGCGAATTCAAATTTCAAACTTTCTCCTCTCTCCTCTCCTTGACTTTTTCCACCCCAGTTTCCTCCTCTTCTCCTTTCTCCCCCCACTTTTTCCACAGCATTAGAGATACGTAGGTTGAATAAGTCTCAGCAAGATTGGTGGAGGTAGATCGACTGTTACGAAAACCAGTCTGGTGGGGGTCAAAAAGGTTGTTTACATCGAGAAATGAGGTTATTTTTTAAATAAGAATTTTCTCAAAGACTTTACAAACAGAAGAGGTAAGGGAAATGGGACGAAAATCAGAAATAGTGTTGCTAGATTTCTTAGGAATAGGCTTTACAAGTGCGTGTTTCCAGAGTGAGGGGACTTGTGAAGTTAGTAGAGACTTATTAAAAATAATAAGAAGTGGAGAAATGCTAGAAGATCTACACTTGGAAAGGACCATACTTGGAATGTTATCAGGAGTAACGTTTACTTTAGGAGCAAGTTTGCGTAGTGCACAAATAATATCTAGATGAGAAATAGAAGGAATGTCAAAGGTAATAGAGGGAGAAGGCAGAGGGAGTGGGGAAGATTGAGGATGGGTGAAAACAGAACTAAAGAATCTATCGAAGGCAACACATTTAAGATCATTAGTTAACAAAAGAGTTCCATCAGAATCAACAATACCAGAGGGTATGATTTTAGGAACATTAAGTTTGTTCTTACAATAATTATAGAACAGCTTAGGATTTGAGGAGTTAACAATTCGATATTCTAGAGTACAATGGAAACGGTGAAGTGCAGATTTAAAACGATCGGTCATTTTAGAAGAGGCGTAACTGTTAGGAGCGATACGAGATAAGTTTCTACTCTTTCTGTAAAGAATTCTGAGGGATTTGGGGAATTTAGAGTACGCAGAGGGTTTAGAAATGGGGACAAAAACATCGAGAGCATTACTTATAAAAGAAACAAAATAATCGTACGATTGGTGAACATCTAATCCACTAAAAGCACGGGTCCAATCAAGTAAGAAAATGAGGGAATTAATAGAATCCCAGTCGGCAAGTTTGTATCTCACCACCTCCTCACAACCTCACTAGCGGGCACAAGGGTGGCGCAGGCGGTAAGGCGCTGGACTAGCAATTCATCGCCGAACGAACCCTGGTGATTCAATGCCCATCCGCTGCTGATTAGGTCTCGCAAACCCCCGCGAGCCTCCGCACCACATCATGTCGACCAAGTAGCTTTTGAAACTTAAAAAATATCCGTTTGCACAGAATCTCTATTCCGCATTCTGCTTCAGATGTTCTCGTTTTCTCACGAGAGTGCAGAAAATAACGGATTCGTGATAATTCTCAGAAAATTCCGTTTAACAAATTCACAAAATGCGCCACAGTTTCAATTAAAACACGTAATGCATTGCATTAGCTCGCTCTGCTCTTGACGGGTTGAAAGCATAGCATTTACCTGTCTAGAGAAGACTTTGATTGCTCGAAAAGTACTCCCAAGGTTGTCGAAAACTTCGACAGGAAGGATATGTTTCCTCCTCCTTGTTATTTGAGTAGAATCCCCCATAATTCCCATAGTCTCTCTTTTACTTATCTTTTCTCTTATCTCCGTTCATCCCTTCTATTTCGCCCATGACTCACATCTATTTCAAGCCCCTTCTCTAATTCCCATCACCGTCTGCTTGCTCTATTGCGTAGACCCACTTCCTCACCTGTTAGAGGGACGGTCTCATTTCTCTCGCCAGCTCCGCCCCCATTCCCCCTGTCAGGAGCCGGGCTTTTAAACCATGATTTCTGTGCTTCAGCCTATTACGATAATGTTTCCTCCATTAATCTTCGCTCCCTTCTGCAACCATCACTTTTTTTTCGTTTTTTTAGGACAGAGGCGGTTCCTTCCCCTTCTCATCGTTAATTACCTCTTCAGAGAGGCGAGAGAGAGATGAGAAGAAAGAGACTCATTATGATCTTGAATTACCGATCAAGGATACTGTTATAATACAATCTCAGAAAAGCACGTCATCGAGACACACCTTGAATTCATATTGTGACCCTCTCATTATTTATAAATTAATTTTCTCGGAAAAGACCGTCTCGTAATTTTTTTAAACAATGAATCGGTGTAAACATCCTTTGTCTAAAAGTTTACGAGATGGGCTTTTCCGGGAAAATTTGTACATCTTGGCCTATCACCATAAAAGCTAATGGAGAAATCTCAGAACATAGGGTTAGATTTTTAATTTAATTCGAATTGCTCGAATTGTCTTGACAGATGTTTAACGTTCAATGCGTATTGGGTGTTGTAGTTCACAGCAATCGCTTGTTCCTTCGAAATGTGAACAATATATCCGTTTTGAGAACGAGTAAAGACATCTGGATACTTTTTGCATGTAGCAGAAAACCAAACCTTCTTTTCAATCTTTGAAAGATGCTGAATTTGTCTTTTTTAAATACCAATTTAAATCGCTCATAATTCAATCGAATCTAACCTCGGATATGACGTCGACACTTTTGTTATTGAGATAAGTGGGAAATTCCTGGTTTTCGATCCATAACTTGTCGAGTTTTGCTGAGAACATCTTTAGGATGATAGATACCCCAACAGATATCGTGCACTACGATCAATAGCATTATCGAACATCTGGTGAATGTGAAGCGATTCCACCAAAGTCGACAATTCGAGTAGAAATTCTACTGAAAAATCATCACATATGAGGCCGTTTGCGATAGAAGCAAAAATGTTCGACAGGGGTCTGGAACAGGTCAAAATTCGGATATGCTCAAAACTCGGTCCTAGGGGTAACTTTTGATTCTGAATGGACTGGCGTTTTCAGTTTTTCGATCTGAGCCTTCTGAATCCCGGTACAACCCGACGTCGATTTGGCCAATATTTTGTTATACGATGAAAGCTGCCCCGAGAGCGGTCAAAATGGTCAAAAATCTCGCGATCCCGACCAGAATTTGATGCTCTTTCGAATGAGCTTTTGGGCGAAATTCAATATTTTTTCGTTTTCTAGAAAATGCAACTTTTTGACTCCTTAACTTGAAAGAGTAGTGGAATATACTATTCGAACCGCCTTGAGACGTAGATTCCAACGGTATATACATGTCTGGTGTTTTGTCGGGTGCAAGGGGGAGTTATGCGCATTTTAAACATAAAAACAGGCTTTTTTGGTGGAAAATAAGTGATACAATCATTAAGAATAGTATATAGAAACCGCAGGGTGATCTACCAAATTGGTTGCACCGGTCCAAAAGTTTGCTCACTACTTTGGTCTCGGTTAGAATAACATTTTTGCTTTTTAGAGTTTGTCTCTATCTCATCTCCCAGTCGAGTTATTACATGAAAACCACGCGCGCTCGGGGAATGGAGGGCAATGGAGAGGAGAGGGAAATCGAACGAGAGAGAAAAGGGGCGGAGCCTCTCTCGCTCCCCCCGCCCTCTCGCCCCTCTCCTCTCGCACTCGAGCGACAATTCAGAGAAAAATATTAAAATTCTAGTAAAATGCTTAAGACGACGTCTCAGTAATTTGCAAGCATTTTGGCCTATGCCCGGACACGTTTCTCTAGCAATGAGAACCGCAAGCCCGTACTCGAGTACTAGAAGGGTCTTGGTGCCCCTATGCACGAACCATGACTTATTTGTCATTCCTGCCTCTGCGCAGGATGAAAAGTGGTTTTCAAGAAAAAATGTTTGAAAAATCAAATTTTCTCAACCAACAGTGATAGATATAATTTATCTTTTGCGTTACTTTAGGGGTGTCCAGAGGATCTAAAATATGTGTTTGAATTGATTACCACTCATTGCCAACACGAATTTTTCAACATGTCATTTTGGTTTTTTGAGACAAATTGTCGATTTTCGCTAAAACTCATAGACACCACTATATACATTTTGTAGGCCGTGCAATTCTGCGTCGATATCTCCTATAGAGATACTCCACGATAGATACTAAATTTGCCTTTCATCCGACCAAATCTGAAAAACCCTAGATTTCTACCGTTTTTCGAGCGTAACTTTTTTTCTACGTCAAAACTACCCCCCCCCCCCCCCCCCCCCCGTATGAAATTTTCACGTCTCTCCGACTTGTTGCTCGAATTCCGCATCTTCCCGCCCGAGGGTCTCTCGGAGGCTGACCAGAGAACGATGACGAGATATTTCGCCATTTCGACATAATACAGTCATTTTTATAACATTTTTTCATCCCATTAATCGAGAATATAACACGAAAAAAGTGAAAAGTCAATAAATCACTTTTCGAAATCTCAAAATTTCAAAAATTCATAAGTCATGTATCTGAGCTTCAAATGGCGCATTCTCAACGGAAAATCACTCGAATATGAACTATGAACCATATCCGATCTTTTGGGACGGTTCCAGAAGAAAAAAGTTTGGTCGAAAATTTTCTCGATAATTTGCCCATCCAAAAATCACAATTTCAAAAAAGTTTCGCAAATCGGCTATAACTCTCAGAAATTGTTGCAGTAAGTCACACAAGTGATTTTCCGTTGGGAATGCGCCAGTTGAAGCTCAGATACCTGACTTATGAATTTTTGAAAAATTGAGATTTCAAAAAGTGATTTTTTCGACTTTTCAGTATTTTCGTGTTTTATAGATATCACAACCACATTAAATCACCGCAAGTGCTTAATAACGATTAATGGGATGAAAAAATGTTATAAAAATGACTGTATTATGTCGAAATGGCGAAATATCTCGTCATCGTTCTCTGGTCAGCCTCCGAGAGACCCTCGGGCGGGAAGATGCGGAATTCGAGCAACAAGTCGGAGAGACGTGAAAATTTCATACGGGGGGGGGGGGGTAGTTTTGCACGTAGAATCTGAATCCACAATACAATTTTGAACATGGCGAAAATAATTTTTCAGGGTGACCGAAAAATGATGAATTTTTTAGTTTTCGACGCTTTATCGATGTCCTATCGCTTCCAAACTATGTGTTTCGTTATTTTCATTGGGAAATACTCCCGAAACACCAATAAGAACGTATTTTTTTAGGGTTGAATTTTTTGACTTTTTTTGGGACACCTCTGGCATTTCCCGGAGGGTGCACCCCAACCTCTCATATTGGGCTTACTATCAGCTCTAGGTATGGGGACTTCACCCTGAACTTATTGGCATAGGTTGCAAAAAAAGTCCTCCGTCGACCCCTCCCAATAGCTTCGAAATATCGTGGAACGTCTCTTAAAATTCGTCTAAAATACAAATTAAGTAAATTAGAGTGGCGGAGCTGTGTACGATCACTAGAAACCCTTTAAACGGCAATTTTGGAATCAAAATCGGAGCTTGCGGTCTCTAATAGTATACAACCACTTTTTAGAAGCCCAATGATGGTTCTTGAAAGTTTTGAAGCTAAATATTTTTTGCAAAACATGATGCATCGGCGGGGAGTCGAACCTGAGGTTCATCTTTCGTGAGAAATCATTCTAAAATTTAACAAAATATTGGCCAAATCGACGTCGGGTTGTACCGGGATTCAGAAGGCTCAGATCGAAAAACTGAAAACGCCAGTCGATTCAGAATCAAAAGTTACCCCTAGGACCGAGTTTTGAGCATATCCAAATTTTGACCTGTTCCAGACCCCTGTCGAACATTTTTGCTTCTATCGCAAACGGCCTCATATGTGATGATTTTTCAGTAGAATTTCTACTCGAATTGTCGACTTTGGTGGAATCGCTTCACATTCACCAGATGTTCGATAATACTATTGATCGTAGTGCACGATATCTGTTGGGGTATCTATCATCCTAAAGATGTTCTCAGCAAAACTCGACAAGTTATGGATCGAAAACCAGGAATTTCCCACTTATCTCAATAACAAAAGTGTCGACGTCATATCCGAGGTTAGATTCGATTGAATTATGAGCGATTTAAATTGGTATTTAAAAAAGACAAATTCAGCATCTTTCAAAGATTGAAAAGAAGGTTTGGTTTTCTGCTACATGCAAAAAGTATCCAGATGTCTTTACTCGTTCTCAAAACGGATATATTGTTCACATTTCGAAGGAACAAGCGATTGCTGTGAACTACAACACCCAATACGCATTGAACGTTAAACATCTGTCAAGACAATTCGAGCAATTCGAATTAAATTAAAAATCTAACCCTATGTTCTGAGATTTCTCCATTAGCTTTTATGGTGATAGGCCAAGATGTACAAATTTTCCCGGAAAAGCCCATCTCGTAAACTTTTAGACAAAGGATGTTTACACCGATTCATTGTTTAAAAAAATTACGAGACGGTCTTTTCCGAGAAAATTAATTTATAAATAATGAGAGGGTCACAATATGAATTCAAGGTGTGTCTCGATGACGTGCTTTTCTGAGATTGTATTATAACAGTATCCTTGATCGGTAATTCAAGATCATAATGAGTCTCTTTCTTCTCATCTCTCTCTCGCCTCTCTGAAGAGGTAATTAACGATGAGAAGGGGAAGGAACCGCCTCTGTCCTAAAAAAACGAAAAAAAAAGTGATGGTTGCAGAAGGGAGCGAAGATTAATGGAGGAAACATTATCGTAATAGGCTGAAGCACAGAAATCATGGTTTAAAAGCCCGGCTCCTGACAGGGGGAATGGGGGCGGAGCTGGCGAGAGAAATGAGACCGTCCCTCTAACAGGTGAGGAAGTGGGTCTACGCAATAAAGCAAGCAGACGGTGAGGGGAATTAGAGAAGGGGCTTGAAATAGATGTGAGTCATGGGCGAAATAGAAGGGATGAACGGAGATAAGAGAAAAGATAAGTAAAAGAAAGACTATGGGAATTATGGGGGATTCTACTCAAATAACAAGGAGGAGGAAACATATCCTTCCTGTCGAAGTTTTCGACAACCTTGGGAGTACTTTTCGAGCAATCAAAGTCTTCTCTAGACAGGTAAATGCTATGCTTAAAATGTAAAAAATGAAAACATATTTAATTTCGCCCAAAAGCTCATTCGAAAGAGCATCAAATTCTGGTCGGGATCGCGATATTTTTGACCATTTTGACCCTTCTCGGGGAAGTTTTCATCGTAGAACAAAATTTTGGCCATATCGACGTCGGGTTGTACCGGGATTCAGAAGGCTCAAATCGAAAAACTGAAAACGCCAGTCGATTCAGAATCAAAAGTTACACCTAGGACCGAGTTTTGAGCACATCCGAATTTTGACCTGTTCCAGACCCCTGTCGAACATTGTTGATTGAACATTGTTGATATTTAATTTCGACCAAAAGCTCATTCGAAAGAGCATCAAATTCTGGTCGGGATCGCGATATTTTTGACCATTTTGACCCTTCTCGGGGCAGTTTTCATCGTAGAATAAAACATTGATGATCGAACATTGTTGATATTTAATTTCGCCCAAAAGCTCATTCGAAAGAGCATCAAATTCTGGTCGGGATCGCGATATTTTTGACCATTTTGACCCTTCTCGGGGGAGTTTTCATCGTAGAACAAAACATTGATGATCGAACATTGTTGATATTTAGTTTCGCCCAAAAGCTCATTCGAAAGAGCATCAAATTCTGGTCGGGATCGCGATATTTTTGACCATTTTGACCCTTCTCGGGGCAGTTTTCATCGTAGAACAAAACATTGATGATCGAACATTGTTGATATTTAATTTCGCCCAAAAGCTCATTCGAAAGAGCATCAAATTCTGGTCAGGATCGCGATATTTTTGACCATTTTGACCCTTCTCGGGGCAGTTTTCATCGTAGAACAAAACATTGATGATCGAACATTGTTGATATTTAGTTTCGCCCAAAAGCTCATTCGAAAGAGCATCAAATTCTGGTCGGGATCGCGATATTTTTGACCATTTTGACCCTTCTCGGGGCAGTTTTCATCGTAGAACAAAACATTGATGATCGAACATTGTTGATATTTAATTTCGCCCAAAAGCTCATTCGAAAGAGCATCAAATTCTGGTCGGGATCGCGATATTTTTGACCATTTTGACCCTTCTCGGGGCAGTTTTCATCGTAGAACAAAACATTGATGATCGAACATTGTTGATATTTAATTTCGCCCAAAAGCTCATTCGAAAGAGCATTAAATTCTGGTCGGGATCGCGATATTTTTGACCATTTTGACCCTTCTCGGGGAAGTTTTCATCGTAGAACAAAATTTTGGCCATATCGACGTCGGGTTGTACCGGGATTCAGAAGGCTCAAATCGAAAAACTGAAAACGCCAGTCGATTCAGAATCAAAAGTTACACCTAGGACCGAGTTTTGAGCACATCCGAATTTTGACCTGTTCCAGACCCCTGTCGAACATTGTTGATTGAACATTGTTGATATTTAATTTCGACCAAAAGCTCATTCGAAAGAGCATCAAATTCTGGTCGGGATCGCGATATTTTTGACCATTTTGACCCTTCTCGGGGCAGTTTTCATCGTAGAACAAAACATTGATGATCGAACATTGTTGATATTTAATTTCGCCAAAAAGCTCATTCGAAAGAGCATCAAATTCTGGTCGGGATCGCGATATTTTTGACCATTTTGACCCTTCTCGGGGAAGTTTTCATCGTAGAACAAAATTTTGGCCATATCGACGTCGGGTTGTACCGGGATTCAGAAGGCTCAAATCGAAAAACTGAAAACGCCAGTCGATTCAGAATCAAAAGTTACCCCTAGGGCCGAGTTTTTCCGAATTTTGACCTGTTCCCTGCACTTGTTGACCCTATCGCAAACGGCCTCATATGGTGAAAAAGACCATGCTCAATCGGGCCTAACTCTCCTCAATCGGCATACTCTCTTGCTGGCTAGAGAACGATAGAATTTATTTAGAAGAAATTGGTCGTGATTTCGTAATACTAAACGCAACGGAGAGCGTCAACAAAAAAATGATGCTAACCTTGATTAGAAATGAGATACTCTGAACCAGAATAACTCATAAAATTCAGTTAAGAAAACTGAGTATTCATGCACACATCGTAACGGACGATTTGGTGTAAGTCCCAAATTAAAAATCAGTGTGCTTTTGATATTTAATTATTGTAGAACCCATATTCTTGAAACTGCAGTGAATTCATGTAGAAACATGTTTCCGAAAAGTGACATATTTCTGACGGTTTTTCCCATGCATTCACCCAAGAGTGCATACGCATGTGTTTTTTGAGCAGTGCAGATAAAAGTGAAATTCTGGAAAGAAAAATTGACCGTCTTCTTACCGTTATTTATTGCATGTTATTATTATTATTATTATTATTATTATTACTATTATTATTATTTATTACACCAATTGTTGAAATCACATACCGTAATCGGTCCATCTCTCCCATAAAAAAGGTCAGAACGTTTTATGTAAAGCGGAAAATGGAGAAGCTTGAGTCGCAAGCGGAATAGATTCGATTTGCATTCAGTAATGGTCATGGTAATCTCCATATTTCCCCATGTTTCTGGATCACCCTGAAATTAAAGTATTTAGAGCCCGAATAGCCCCGGATCTTTATTATTATTATTTAATATTTATTATTATTTCATAATTACTGTTATTATGGTATATTGTTAGAATATCTACTGACTCCGCCACATATACTCAGGTGATCAACCAGCTCTTTCAGTGATCGCATTCTAGCGTACTCATCCACTCGAGATTTGAGCAGTTGTGAAGTCTGAAACAAACAAACGATTTTAAATAAATTAAACACATGTTTGGGTATCGTTATCAACCTACAGTTAGCGGCATTGCATATGAGATTATAGAAAACATGATTTTTCAGGATTTGTAAATGGGAAAAGGAACACGAGTTTATTATCGTCATTACTCTAATACTGGAATATTAAGGTTATTACGATACGACTGACACAAGCTCACCAATCTGAGGTTCAAGACCGAATCCGGAGCGTATTCTATCAGTTTCCACGTCAATTCCGCAGGTAGTTGCTCGATGAGAGAAAGTTGTAGTTCCCCAGATTCAATTTCCATTCTGAAGATACAAGTACGCGATGTCGTTTGTTTCAAAGAGAAGGACAAGCAAAACGATGGAAAAGAAGGAAAAGAGACATCTTGGCCTCGTCAAGAATTATTGCTCGGCGTTATTTACAAAATTGTATTTGAATCTTACTTTGCAACATAAGCGTAGCCACAGGGCAAGCATTCTTTCCTTCTCGTTACCTCTCTCTTCTCCTCTCTCTTTCCCTCTATCTCACCACCTCCTTACATTTCCCACTCGAAATACAGGCAGTGATGGATTCATCACATCTTCTCATTAGGAGAAGAGACAAAGCGGCGAAAAGGGAGGAATGAATACTGCATGAGAATCGGAAGCAATCTCATCCAGTCATTACGAGTTTCTGAACAGGCGGCTGAGCTTCCGATTGTCGTCAAAATACAGAAAATGCTTGCTTCGAGAAGCAATCAGCGAAATAAACACCGTCGGGTTGTTCGAGTCAGATTTCTCTGATACCGTTGCAGTAAAATCGACTTCGTTCTCCCATATCACTTCTCTCATCTGCCCGACAACTACACATTAATTTCCCTCAAAACGGTCCATAAATGGATAGATTGACATCAGCGCGATGTCAGATGTCGAGACACAGGTGTAAATCGGCAGGGGACCCCTCCCTCCCTCCCTCTCTCCCCCCATTGTCCCTGCCTGTCATGGGCCAATCGAGTGACAAGCGAGTGAATTACGACACGATGATCTTCTCCAGCAGTGAGTGACCCTTCCTAATCTTTACAACTAGACGACTCGCATTGAGGGATGGTTTCCTGGAAAGAAGCTGGTTTTAGCGCATGCTAGGGATGTGCAAATTCGGTTTTGCCTTTTTCCATTCAGTACACACTATCTGGCGGGCCTGAGAAACGAGAGACTGTGCAGAATGAGGAGAGACGATAACCGAAACAACATCAATAGTGCATGAGCACGATTATTAGTCCGAGATTATTACGTCTTGAATGACTTCGTTCTTCATCAGAGGGTATGATGAACAATGCGAGATTGATATTGACGGAATTTATGTTTCTGTAACTGCAGTAATACTAATAATTTATAATGCATTTAAGGTGAGAGAAGCTATGGAAATGTGTGGATTGAGGGGTGCATGAGATACGATGTCGCTAAAAGGGGCCACAGAATTAATTATGAAAGATGATGTAAAACATGATGTAAAATTAATGATTAATTTTTTTTGATGAATGACTTAGAGTTCCTAGAAAGAATGACACTGTTGGGGTGAATATTCCATCTATTTAATACTAATGTACCGTAAATGGAAAACGTTCGCATTTGCGTCATTTGTGTATCAAACACGCTACCTTCACGCTGACCTTGTTCCCATGCTCTCGGAACATTGCCAAATTGGCCCAGCAGCAGCGATCACTCAACGAAATGGAGTGGAACCGAGAGGAACGAAGTGTGATAGTGATGACGAATCGATATCGACTCTCCTCGATAAGCGTGATCTCTCGCCGGTCAGAGAAACGAAAGATAACGCAGGATAAGGAGTGTGTATGAGCAATCGAGAGCAGAAAAATCGTGCAAGATCACGTATTTCCGATTGCAAAAATACCATGCAAAATCGAGAGACTCACTCTTTAACCTCGCTTACCATCATCGGGTAATTTCTCCTCGTATGAAGGAGAGTGTGCGCCCCGATCAAATGTTCACTCATTCAGTTCCCATTTGTGAATAGAGTTGTGCTTGGTGCTCGATTAAAGAAAGGGAGACACGAACGCGCATACAAGCGGAGAGGCGCGCGCCGATTTACATGCGCTATCTCTTCATTGTCCTCTTATCCCTCTCTTGATGCCTGCCTCATAGCTAGGTTTAAACAAGAATTGGTTACATGGGAGTTTCGCAAGTGTGATCGGGTAATGAATCCCCACAACCTCCCCTATAGAAGTCATCAAGTCAGATATTCGTGCCATCCCTCGTTCAAGTTACTTTCCTCTTCTCAATTCGATAATATCAGAATGCAAATCGTCCTCGCTATCCTCCTCGGGATCGTGGCGTTGGCCGCAGCCCAGGTACTATATAATATTTTCTTTTTTTCACTTTTTTTCAAATTTAATTCAGTATTTCAAAGTGTATTGCTGAAACTGGACGGCTAGACAGTGATATAATTCTGATTAAAAAAAATGAAAGCCAAGTTTTTTTTTGAAAAAGAAAATGGGGCTTGGCTGTTGCCAATGTGCATGTACTGACGATTGTGGCGTAATATCATCTCAGATGCATGCATGGAAACATTTAGGGAATCGGCGGAGGTGCTTGGCCCAACTTCAGCGGTCACAATGTGAGTGATTGCACTCATTAAAAAATAAATATTTCGAATTTATCTGCACCCGCGACGCGGTGAGATCAAAAGTACATTTGCGAAAATGGTATTTTTTCATTTTTTTTATAGGAAAGACGGTTTATGGTTCAGTGTTCAGTAGATTGAGAATGAGACAATCCGATCTGGGGATAGTTGAGAGCAAGGGGCGGAGTCTGAGGGTGATTCAGCTAGTATCTGGCCGATACAACACGCAAAAGGGGCGAGAAGTGACTCACAGCGGAGTTTGGGTGAGATATTAGGGCTGTTTTTCGCACTTTTTTTGAGCACGTTAAATTTAGCCCTTCGTTTTCATTCCAAATCTTGGACTCTAGACGCAATTTTACCGCCTCTAGCACATAATATCTGATAGTAGGAGCACAATTGCATCTTTCTTTTCAGCCGATTCGAACGACTAGAGAAAAAGGCAAATATGAACATGACAACATTTCCCCATGATAAAAGCAATTAGCTGGATTGTCTTATTATTGTTTGTATTTTCCTATTTCCGATAAAAATAAAAATAATATAATGCTGTAATATGCACAGGATGGAATCGGAAATGGAGCGTCCCCCAACTGGAATAATGTGAGTTTTACGATCCATAACTGCTTTTCTACGGAATTTATGAAGTGATCTTTAAAAATATACTGATTTTGATGCGAAAATTCTGCATTGAATAGCTCAACCGAACGATCGATCCCAACAGTAATTATGAAAACTATAAGAGAGGAATCGCCAGATTTTCAAGAGCCCCGCGGCGGTAGGAATTTGTCTCACCGATCTGGCTGAAAAGTGAAGCTTAAGTACTTTCGATGATGCTCTTTCAAACTACGTTCGCGGAAATTGGATATCTTGTCTCATCTCCGAGTATTGGTAGGTCAAAGTAGGTACTGTATGAAATTTTAGGCCAAATTTGACTCACGAAAATGATCATAACTCGCTTCAAATCTATGCTAGAAAAAATTTCAAAACAATTTTCGAATGAGGAAGCATAGGGCTACATTTGACATGTTGGTGATGTCATTCCTCGTTCATGCGCTGGATCGGGGCTGTCGGTTTTTCAAAAAAGTTATGTAACTTTCCTAATACCGATTTCTCCAATAAGTGCCAAAAAGTGATTTGAGAAAAAACTTTCACGAACTCAAAATCCAAAAATCAGAGGAATTGGAGGATGGGAAAAAAATGCGCGCGTGTTTTTGTCCGAAAAACCTGCGATTTTTGCAAATCTTGAAAGTTTTTCGAGCATAATTTTTTTCCTTTATGTTTTCATGAGCTCTCATATCGAAATTCGGAATCAGCGTGCAACAATACGCCAGTATTTCCTATAGTCATCTTTTTTGGAGATAAATATTTTTTCGACTGACCACTTTTTCACCATGTTGTCCGATTTTGGTCGAAATTTTGTTGTCTGAGAATCATGTCCCTATAGGATTTTCTGACTTATTTTTGACCGTAGAAAACGAATTTTCTAACTAGAGCACATGAAACCTTGAGAAAAAAGAGTTATAATATAAAGAAAATTTACAAAAAAATTTGTTCTGGATTTTCGTCATAACTTTTTTTTCTCAAGGTTTCATGCGCTCTAGTTAGAAAATTCGTTTTCTACGCTCAAAAATAAGTCAGAAAATCCTATAGGGACATGATTCTCAGACAACAAAATTTCGACCAAAATCGGACCGAAGGGTGAAATGGTGAAAAGTCTCCAAAAAAGATGACTATAGGAAATACTGGCGTATTTTTGCACGCTGATTCCGAATTTTAATATGAGAGCTCATGAAAACATAAAGGAAAAAAGTTATGCTCGAAAAACTTTCAAGATGTTCAAAAATCGCAGGTTTTTCGGACAAAAACACGCGCGCATTTTTTTCCCATCCTCCGATTCCTCTGATTTTTGGATTTTGAGTTCGTGAAAGTTTTTTCTCAAATCTCTTTTCGGCACTTATTGGAGAAATCGGTATTAGGAAAGTTACATAACTTTTTTGAAAAACCGACTGCTCCGATCCAGCGCATTAACGAGGAGTGACATCACCAACATGTCAAATGTAGCCCTATGCTTCCTCATTCGAAAATTGTTTTGAAATTTTTTCTAGCATAGATTTGAAGCGAGTTATGATCATTTTCGTGAGTCAAATTTGGCCTAAAATTTCATACAGTACCTATTTTGACCTACCAATACTCGGAGATGAGACAAGATATCCAATTTCCGCGAACGTAGTTTGAAAGAGCATCATCACTTTTCAGCCAGATCGGTAAGGCAAATTCCTACCGCCGCGGTATGGTCAATTCTCTCAAATCTCTCGCGATTCCTCTCATAATACACACTACATTTCAGGGCGGAATCGGGAGCGGTGCGTCGCCCAACTGGGATAATGTAAGCTACATATCCCTCACTTTACCAGAACTCACATTTTCACGGAATTGATCATTGATAAAATTATGCATCGTACATGGAAAGAAGTAACATATTTTTTCAGACGTGAAAAATTTTTTTTTTAGATTTGTTTTCTCTTTTCCGCGAAAAAAAATTCCCCATCCCACCAGAAATACACAAATATATACAGGGCGGAATCGGGAGCGGTGCGTCGCCCAACTGGAATAACGTCAGTTTAGATAGCTCAAGTTTCCTTCTGTCATTTCGTTCGAAACTTATTTCACCCTTCGTGAGGCGGTCGGATGTCTACGACCTAATCAACCGAAACATCCGGCATCGTTATCTAGGAAGTGTTTTTGTCTATTCCCTCTGATTCCTCAAGGGAGTTTCCTAATCTTCCCTTCCCCGAACCTTGTTTCATTACAATTATGATGTTTGATTTTTGATGCCTTTGATGCCAGCTGAACTATAGCTGAGCGTGAACGTTTTTTCCTCTCTACAATCATGAAAACTAATAACAATAATAGAATATTCACAGGGCGGAATCGGGAGCGGTGCATCGCCCAATTGGAATAAAGTGAGTTCCGTGATCCTGAACTTTTCCTGTTCGCATGTCTTGTCGCTAATCAGGAAGGACAAAATGTTATTTAAACAAAAAATAAGAAGAAAAAAACAGTAATTATAAATGGTAACTATAGGGCGGAAACGGAAACGGTGGTCGCGGCGGCTTCTACGACCCCTACAACAATGCCAACGTGAGCGAGTCGAATCAATTCCAAAATCCATAAAAAAAGCCCCTCAAAATCCGTTATCAGTTATCGTGGGATGATTGAGTATTATTGACTCGATGTCAATCATTTTTCGTAAATTGTTCTATGAAATTCAATTAAGCTTAAATCAGACATAATGCGGAAGTGTCGCACAAACCGTATACTGCAAAAATTCACCATTCCACCAGAAATACACAAATATATACAGGGCGGGAGCGGTGCGTCGCCCAACTGGAATAACGTCAGTTTAATGATAACTCAAGTTTCCTTCTGTAATTTCATTCGGAACTTATAATGTAAAATACTGCAATGTAAATGTAAAATACTGCAATCCAATCAATCGACAACTGAAATTTCGCAGCGATTTCACATGATTTTGCAGCACCACCACGGACGCCCATGGGGAAAATAAAGTTCCCTTCTGAGCTACAGTACCCCCACGTCCCTACTGTAATTCCACCGGTATCAATTGCTAATGTGATTTTCTAACTGTGTGACAATGATATTTTCGATATTGCAATGTACAATAGTGAACTACTATTTTTTGTCTTGAAATATATACCCGAATAAATGTATGCTAAGTACTGACATCTTTTAATTTCACGAAGCATTATAAATTTAAATAAATATATGCTTTGATTTGATGGACTCATCATCGATTCCTTGGTTATATTTCAGTCTGCTGGCAAGTGTTTCAAGATGAAGGAGAGCACGCTCCTCATCTTTCGGCATTCCATCGCGATAAACTACTTAACCCATCGGATTTCCGGACAGCAGAATATTGGCATGCTTGAGTGCTCAGAGACGTGCTTCAGAATTCCGGAAACTCCATGCAAGAGCGAATCTTGCAGAAAATATTGCTTGGTTGAACAGACAAACTTGTTTCGAGAAACTATACACCTATTGATTTAGTTCGCTGGATAGAATAGCAATAAATAAGAAAGTTCGCAGTGACTGCACTTATTAGTCTCCGTTGGTCGCACACTAACATCTGAAGTCAGAAAGGCTTTGGCCTATTCTGAGTTGCTCCTTCTCTCAAAGAACTCTCGATGACGAAGGCCGACATAAGCGATCGACGCAGAATTCCAATCTGTGGAAAAATTGCGATTTTCCGAAACTCCGCCGAAAATACTAATCTTGAGTTCAAAGCACACACATACCACCGTACCCCTCAGTCGGTTTTCTCGTTTTTGCAGGAAATTATTCCGGGTCTCGTTTATCGACAGACGAGACATTCTCTGCTTCCCCGATGCGTAGCTACGCTCCTCTGGTTTTTCTCTCTTTTCTCTCTCGCATTCCCTCTAGAATTTCGTCGATTTCAGCTGTTCCAACCACCGTTCTTCCTCATCTATCTGAATTTCCCTTCATTTAGACGCGAACCCTCTTTCATCCTGTTCCATTTTCTCTCGTTGTTTGTCGGGGGCAGAATAAACATTACATCCATGCCTTCTAGAAGCCCGCTTCCTTCCTGTCCCATCTCTTTTTCTCTGCTCTCTCCCCATTTCCTCTGATATTTCGCTAGCTAGCCGTCAGGAACTCTTTCGAGCCCTTACTCTTTTCCGACACTCGAGAAACTCGAGAGGAAGTGACCAAGAGAAATAAGAGAAGTAACGGAGAGAAGGGAGGCGGGGACATTCCGAATCTCCCAGCAGTGGAAGAGGGATAGCTCTCTCGCATTCTATTAGGTCGGTCAGAAAGTTTCTTTCTTTTTCTTTTTGTTAATTTTAGCTCGACAATTGTGCTTGTTTAAATTGCCAATGTGCCATAAGTTAGGGGTGTCCTGGGGCAATATCGTAGTATGTGTGAATTGAACCGGCCTCGTGAGGAAGAAGGGAAAATAAATTTTGAAGCGGAAATTGCAATAAAACATGATTTTCGGTGTGTACCGTCACGACCTCCCATTACAGAAAATAGCGAACATCAAGTTCTACCCAAGAAAACAACGATATAACAAGAGTTGCTTATTCTTTTAGCATCGAAATAACCGCCCTTCTGACCCTATACAAAAAGGGACGCAGCTATATGTCTTGTTTTCAATCTTCAATTATCGATATCAAAGTTCAAGAAAATTCAGCTAATTTCTGGATAATGGGATCCTCTCTCAATTTTTATTGGGAACTCACTAGGTATTGTACTTTGATATGCACTTGAATTGACATTTGAAGATCTATCGACTCGACAGCTGTGTGATGGAAACTGTTTTTCGAGAGTTCCAGAACCGTCTGTTGCATCTTCACAAGCGCTTTTCTATTAAGCATGCTGCGATAATTTTCTCGCAATAACTTAATGGTAATCATCAATCATCGTATTTTATAAATGTGACACTGGTTGGGCCCTATTACTTCTTTCCACTCTGCACTGGGTTGAGATACAGATGCGATTCATGGTCAACCACTGTGAATATAACTTTACTTTGTGTCCCTCATACTGATTGTTCAGCCCTGATATAATGTGCGCTAAAAAGAGCAATAATGCCCTCATTGATTATGTAAAGCCATATGCTGATCGATCAAACAACAAGAATAATATAGGTCAGAATCGATGAGCGTAAAAAAGAAAGAAACTTTCTGACCGACCTGATATATCTTGCAGCACTCAACCCATTTCGCTGCCACGTTTAACGTAATCTCGCCGACCTCGTTCGGCGCTAGGCCGTATGAGAGCTATTTCGCAATACAGTCTCTGCCCTCCTTTCATTCTTTCGCTCCCTAATGTTGTCATCAGACGTAGCGCCATCTCGTTTCTTAATATTCCAGATGGCACTGTCTACACTCATTCTGCCTCTCCTGCTTTCCTCGGCAGTGATTGAAGCTGTCCATCCAGCCATGCCCCGTCAAGAGGAGGCGGACAACAGTCCCCGTCGTCTCTGCGGGGCCGCCCTTATGGCATGGGCATCTGAAATCTGCACAGAGTGCCTGGACAAGCAAGGAGGTATGGTACTAGTGACGACAAATCGTCATCCGACTCTTCTCAATTCTCATGCTGTCTCTCGTATATCTGACCGGCGACAGAAAATGCAAAAGGTGGAGGGCCAATGCCGATTTGTCATCACCAGTGCATCTGCCCATTCTATTGTCGAACCATGAAAATTCAGTAACCAATCTCTAGTAGGCAACACGTTTCATCTAGGCCAGATGCATAGTTCACTTGACTCTCTAGTTTTTTTTTTCAGTCGAAATCGGTGAGATCCTGGATCAGCCGATCAACGGCATCGCGGCCCACTGCTGCACTGAAGTGACTTGTCTCGTACTGATCCCAAAAACATTGGACTGGATCAGACCTTGCAAAAACTTGAATATAACCTCACTGAACATATCCGCGTATTGTTGAAAAAATTATATAAATATTTGATCTTTTTCAGACGGGCTGCTCCCGCTCTCTCATCGCAGCCATCTGCTGCTGAGCTCCTCTCTTCATTTCATTTCGCTTCTCTCTCTCTCTCTATCTCTCTCTCTCTCTCTCTCTCTCTCTCTCTTTCCCTCACAATCACCTCTCTCACCTCACAGTCGCACAAGCACCTCACAAATCAGTCTCGACCTCATCGCACCAATAGAATGCACATCTCCAAATCATCCTTCCTCCAATAGTTACGATTGTGTTTTGTTAGATTCGATTTTTCACCAGATAAATCGATTTTGTTGGACTGTGCCAGACTGATTATAGAAGGATGGAACGATGACTTAAAAAGGAACAAGTATAACAATACAATGTCATTAGTGAAACCGAATGGGAGCGGCCTAAGGTCGGAGAGACGAAAACAAAAATAGGAACTCGTAGCAAACTTTCGGAAATACGACCAATAGTAAATGGTTAAGCAGTGCTGCGATGGAGAAACAGGGGAAGTGAATTGATTTGAGACTTTTTTTTATGAGCATTCGGCCCACTACGCATGCTCCCACTATCGGCCACGTGAAGAGGGGCGAGGTTGGGGTTGGGCGAGGTGGCGGGCGACTACCCCTGCAATCATCACAGTGAAATTAGCCTGAAATGCATCGTCGTTCGGTCCTGGGTTAGAATACTGTACATCAAGCGATTTACCGCCTTCTAATGACTTCTAATCACACGTGTGCGTAATGCCTAATGTGTTGAGTGGTGAGTAAATTTTTTCCATACATTAAAAGAGTCTCGACAAAGCGAGAGCGCACATCGGCACTCCGGCAAGACACATATCAGCAAAGCGAGAAAAACAGCGTAATGAATGGTAAAAATGGATTATATCGAGTAGACCACGTCTGCAAGCTTGGTTGGGCATATCAGCTGAAAACTCTAGGTGAGACCTCATTGGACGTATGCGTGTTTCCGTTATAGCAGAATCAAGCATTTTTCCTACCCCTCCTGTAGCGTCTTCCAAATCATCCAATCACTGTTATTTACATTTTTTTTTTATAATACTCAAATGTATTTCATAAAAAAATAGAAAAAGTTCAGAGAGCCGCAAAAAAGTAAGTAAGACAAAGCACACAAATCTTATTATAATTATGAATTCGGGGCCAGTTCATGCGTTCCAACCCACTGATCCCAGTCTCTTCTGAGTGGAAAGAATCCACCTTATTCAGTTGACATAATTGATCCAGAAGTTGCATAATCCCGTGTTCGATAACATAGGATATATGACAATCAATTTTTATAAATAAAATAAAACATTCGATGAGACACAATAGTATTGCTACGACAATCCGATTCAGCAAGGTTATACCCTTCGAGAAGACATGGTGTAGTGGTGATCCCGTATCAGAAAAGTGATTAGAAGTGATTCGATGCGCTGGTTGTCTCGGGAAAATGGACAAAATCAATACAAAAATGAAGTGTATATCCGAGACAACCAGCATCAGAACAGTAACTCGATTCAAGTGTAGTACAAATCGTCGAAGGTCAATGGACCGAGGAGGTTCAGACGAATGAGAGAACTGGAAGGTTCAGGAGTTGCGACTTCTTCCGTCACTACTCTTCAAATCTCCAGAGAATTATCACATCTGAACAAAAACTAATGAGATCGAGATCAACTCTCCTTTGTTTTTTTTCGATTCTCTCGAGGAAAGAAATATGAGGAGAGTTCGGACTTGATTTGTAATAGCCAGGTCACTTTACACTACTCCACCAACAAACGCACTCTAGTTGTCGAACCACAAACGTTATTTTTATTGCCGACAATGTGCAACGAAGTAGGCGAAAGGGTGAGATGGAAGTGTGAAGTAAAGTCAGAGAAGCTACGGGGTCAGTAGGGAAGAGATGTTGGGTTATTACACTAGTCCTCTGAACAGCAAAGGAATGATTTTGTATGTTCGAAAAGCTATTTTTGAATGATATTTGTTTGCAATTCAAGACTCGTCCATTTCGGATAGGTTTCATGGATCGCTCATAGTTAAACATATTTATCAATTTTTTGATTTTTGATCTCTAAACTGGTAAAAACAATATTTCACGACTGAATTAGTGTGGTTAGAGAGCAACCACCCAACCAGGAGTGTGCAAAAAATTCCCGCACTCCTCATTTACCATGCTATATCGTTCCTCTGATCGGCGAGGGAGCATGCAAAATGATGAGTGCTGGAAATTGTTTGTAAACCCCTCCTCCCAACATCCTATCCGAGTCACAGGAAGATGATTATTGATGCCAAACAGAGGCTCTTCTCTTTTCGCATGCTCTTTCGCCGGATAGAGAACTAGAGAGCGTTCGAATTGAGGAGAGTCGGATCCACCGCCATAAGTGATCTCTACCTCTCCCTGCGCACGCTACCTCTGCCGCTCGTTGGCGACTTGAGCACGCTCATTTGGATTCGATTCTCGAAGATGAAGCCATCACCATTCCTCGCCGACGAAGTACAAGTGAGGAGAAGGCACGAGAGAGAGAGAGAGAGAGAGAGAAGAGAGAGAGAGAGAGAGAGATAGAGAGAGAGGAAAGAGTTGTAAGAAGCACGTATAGGGTGAGATAGTGTTACCGGATAGAATAGTGAGCATGAGGAATGGAGATAGCTACTATTCGATCCGGTTACGGCAGAAAAGAGGGAAATTGGTGAGAAGACCGGGTTTGCTCGGATATTTTATGAATATTTCCGATTCAGCATCACGCGAGTGAGAGGGGTTTGAGGCAGCACACGGGGTAAACAATCTGGCAGCGACCTTGCTCAAAAGACAATCACACAAAAATTCAGATAGTAATGGAAACACAAAATACACGGAACCGATCCGTGCTTGCACTATTGCTGATTTTCGAGAAATCAAACAAGTTCGCTGCCAGGCACGGAAAGGTGCGGATTGAGCAGGCCAAACATATTTTCCAAAAACGAATGATCAGAGAATACAAACTCACTTTTGAACAGGAGTTTCTGGGCGGGTGGTGAGGGTGGGGGTTTCTTGATGGGGAAGAGCGACTCGGCTGTTTTCTTCTTATTGGAATTAATTAGTAACCACCATTTTCATATAATAATATTGATTGAGAGTTTTGAAAGCGCATGCCAGGAGAACATCAAACTCACATTGGAGAGGAAAAAGGCAGTTTGAAACCTAGTCGAAACTGAGCAGTGGAAACATAAGCTCACTAATCTAAGGTCCAGGACTGATTCCGGCTGATTCTGATTTCATCATAATAATGCAAAGAACAAATGAAATGATACCACTGAGCCCAAGTTGTTTACTAAGTTACCATCAAACCGTAAGGGATTTTCACGGGCACACGGTCTCGCAGAGGTGTATCTGCCAAAAGATGCGCAAAATTTTTCTGATCAAGATTCTAAAAAGAAATCCCAAAAAAGTTTAAAACTAAGCTCGTGACGACCAAAAACAACATGTTTGTTGGTTGGTTGCTTTGTTTGTCCGTCCGTGACAGTCAAGTCCAAAAAGTAGATCAATCCAGTCCAAGAAGTAGATCAACTGGCCCGTTTTCGCCCCTTTCGTCATCCGATCGATCGATAATCTTGACCTACCGTATACTTACCGTAATCGAAACCTACCGTAACCCGTTCAAGTGGGTCAGACGCTGGGTTAGATTTATGATTTCAACAGCCAATCGATAAATTAACTCACTACCGTATGCCTACCGTAATCTAAAACTACAGTAACCAGTTCAAGTGGGTCAGACTCACCGTGATTACATCAACCAATCACCTTTTGGACCATGATACGGGGGTCATGGTCAGTGGTCGACGTCACACATCACCTTTTGGACCATGATACGGGGGTCATGGTCAGTGGTCGATCATCTCGCATCACCTTTTGGACCATGATACAGGGGTCATGGTCAGTGGTCGACGTCACACATCACCTATTGGACCATGATACGGGGGTCATGGTCAGTGGTCGATCATCTCGCATCACCTTTTGGACCATGATACGGGGGTCATGGTCAGTGGTCGACGTCACACATCACCTTTTGGACCATGATACGGGGGTCATGGTCAGTGGTCGATCATCTCGCATCACCTTTTGGACCATGATACAGGGGTCATGGTCAGTAGTCGACCATCTCGCATCACCTTTTGGACCATGATACGGGGGTCATGGTCAGTGGTCGACGTCACACATCACCTTTTGGACCATGATACGGGGGTCATGGTCAGTGGTCGACGTCACACATCACCTTTTGGACCATGATACGGGGGTCATGGTCAGTGGTCGATCATCTCGCATCACCTTTTGGACCATGATACAGGGGTCATGGTCAGTAGTCGACCATCTCGCATCACCTTTTGGACCATGATACGGGGGTCATGGTCAGTAGTCGACCATCTCGCATCACCTTTTGGACCATGATGCGGGGGTCATGGTCAGTGGTCGACGTCACACATCACCTTTTGGACCATGATACGGGGGTCATGGTCAGTGGTCGATCATCTCGCATCACCTTTTGGACCATGATACAGGGGTCATGGTCAGTAGTCGACCATCTCGCATCACCTTTTGGACCATGATACGGGGGTCATGGTCAGTGGTCGACGTCACACATCACCTTTTGGACCATGATACGGGGGTCATGGTCAGTGGTCGATCATCTCGCATCACCTTTTGGACCATGATACAGGGGTCATGGTCAGTAGTCGACCATCTCGCATCACCTTTTGGACCATGATACGGGGGTCATGGTCAGTGGTCGACGTCACACATCACCTATTGGACCATGATACGGGGGTCATGATCAGTGGTCGACATCACACATCACCTTTTGGATCATGATACGGGGGTCATGGTCATTGGTCGACGTCACCCATCACTTTTAGGACCATGATACGGGGGTCATGGTCAGTGGTTGACGTCACACATCACCTTTTGGACCATGATACGGGGGTCATGGTCATTGGTTGACGTCACACATCACCTTTTGGACCATGATACGGGGGTCATGGTCCGTGATCGATCATCTCGCATCACCTTTTGGACCATGATACGGGGGTCATGGTCATTGGTTGACGTCACACATCACCTTTTGGACCATGATACGGGGGTCATGGTCCGTGATCGATCATCTCGCATCACCTTTTGGACCATGATACGGGGGTCATGGTCAGTGGTCGACGTCACACATCACCTTTTGGACCATGATACGGGGGTCATGGTCAGTGGTCGACGTCACACATCACCTTTTGGACCATGATACGGGGGTCATGGTCAGTGGTCGATCATCTCGCATCACCTTTTGGACCATGATACGGGGGTCATGGTCTTTGGTTGACGTCACACATCACCTTTTGGACCATGATACGGGGGTCATGGTCATTGGGTGACCTCAAACATCACCTTTTGGACCATGATTGGAGGGTCATGGTCATTGGTCGACGTCATACATCACCTTTTGGACCATGATACGGGGGTCATGGTCAGTGGTCGTAGCCCACATATGGTATCACAGTCGTGAGCACGCTTTGAGATCGCTACAAATCATCAGAAAACCTATGCTCCGGCCATGCTATTGTGAAAAGCTCGTGAGGCTGAGAGCGTGGAGGAAAAGTTACAGATGTAGCCACGGAGCGAAGCGGAATGGCTTCATCTGCAACTTGGCTACATCGCAACTTTTCCGGAGCGCTCGAAGCCTCACGAGCTTTTTGCAATGGTATACGCCCCGCTCGAAAACATGCGATCCTTGCTTAACAATAGAACTTGAGCAATATAACTTGCGCCCGACCTAACCCGAGCAGGACGTAGTCCTGCTAGTTACTCTATTACCATCAAACCGTGAGGGATTTTGACGGGCACATGAGCTCGCAAAGGTGTAGGCGCCAAAAGATGCGTAAAATTTTTCTGATCAAGATTCTAAAAAGAAATCCCAAAAAAGTTGAAAACTGACCCCGTGACGACCAAAAACAACATGTTTGTTGGTTGGTAGAATTCTTACCTTCCATCGTAGGGTGCTCGAACTCGCAAGATTTCTCCTTCTTTGAGAAATGTGAATTTCTCATCTGTAGCGTTCGTACTCGTTCCCGAAAAGAGCGTGTGAACAGCAATGATCAAAAGGATCATATTCTCTGCAAAAGATATGCTTTGAAAAAAGTAGAATGAATGGAGTTGAATACGGTCCTTAAAATATTATAGCAAAATTAAAAACATTATAAAACTTCAACTTCAACTTCAAAGTTTTGCCCTTCACTTCAAAGTTTTGTTCTCGATAATTTCTTTGAAATACGTTACGTTCTTTGCGAGAGAGCTTTCAGAGAGATACGAAATTCCACTCTCCGCGGCCCTCCTGCAGAAGACGAAGAGATTTTCGATCAGGTATGAATAATAAATATTAAATGATTTCGTTTGTCATTTTGTGCCTAGAGAAAATGCAGAACTTAGAGATAATATACTTTATTTGAAACGCCAAATGAAAAGTCATTCCAAAATTTGGACTGAACCTCAAATTTGATCCATGCCAAACCTATTTTCTTACCCCGCCATGGGATCCACATGGATCCTGGACCAGTACATGCCAAAGAAAAAGTCATTCCAAAATTTGGACTGAACCTCAAATTTGATCCATGCCAAACCTATTTTTCTTTCTCTGTTCTCTGGCATGGGATCCACTTCAAATTTATCTGAAAACTTTGGGATCGGCCTATGCTCTGGCCGTTCCGTTGTGAAAAGCTCGTGAGGCTGAGAGCGTGGAGGAAAAGTTGCAGATGTAGCCACGGAAAGAAGTGGAGTGGCTACATCGCAGCTTTTCCGGAACGCTCGAAGCCTCACGAGCTTTTTGCAAGGGCATACGCCCCATACGCACGTGATCGATTCTTGGCTGAACCTGCGCTGGACCTAATCCGAGCGGAACGTAGTTCCGCTCGTTACTCACTTACCATTAAACCGTAAGGGATTTTGACGGGCACATGAGCTCGCAAAAGTGTTGCAGCCAAAAGATGCGCAAAATTTTTCTGATCAAGATTCTTAAAAGAAATCCCAAAAAAGTTGAAAATTGACTTCGTGACGATCAAAAACAACATGTTTGTTGGTTGCTCTGTTTGTCCGTCCGTGACAGTCAAGTCCAAAAAGTAGATCAATCCAGTCCAAGAAGTAGATCAACTTGCCCGTTTTCGCCCCTTTCGTCATGCGATCGATCGATAATCTTGACCTACCGTATACCTACCGTAATCGAAACCAACAGTAACCCGTCCATGTGAGTCAGACGCTGGGTCAGATTCATGATTTCATCAGCCAATCAATTATAAATGTTAATACCGTAGACGTACAGTAACCCAAACGTTACCGTAACCCGGCTACCGTATCCCACAGCTACCGTAACCCACCTACAGTATCCCGATCGTTACCGTAACCCGCCTACAGTAACCGAAACGTTACCGTAGCCCATCTACAGTATCCGATCGCTACCGTAACCCGGCTACAGTACCCGATCGCTACCGTAACCCGGCTACAGCACCCAATCGCTACCGTAACCCGGCTACAGCACCCAATCGCTACCGTAACCCGGCTACTGTACCCGATCGCTACCGTAACCCGGTTACAGTTCCCGATCGCTACCGTAACCCGGCTACAGCACCCAATCGCTACCGTAACCCGGCTACAGCACCCAATCGCTACCGTAACCCGGCTACAGTACCCGATCGCTACTGTAACCCGGCTACAGTACCCGATCGCTACCGTAACCCGGCTACAGCACCCAATCGCTACCGTAACCCGGCTACCGTATCCCACAGCTACCGTAACCCGGCTACTGTACCCAATCTCTACCGTAACCCATCTACAGTATCCCGATCGTTACCGTAACCTGCCTACAGTAACCCAAACGTTACCGTAGCCCATCTACAGTATCCGATCGCTACCGTAACCCGGCTACAGTACCCGATCACTACCGTAACCCGGCTACAGTACCCGATCGCTACCGTAACCCGGCTACAGTACCCGATCGCTACCGTAACCCGGCTACAGCACCCAATCGCTACCGTAACCCGGCTACCGTATCCCACAGCTACCGTAACCCGGCTACTGTACCCGATCGCTACCGTAACCCATCTACAGTATCCCGATCGTTACCGTAACCCGCCCACAGTAACCCAAACGTTACCGTAGCCCATCTACAGTATCCGATCGCTACCGTAACCCGGCTACAGTACCCGATCACTACCGTAACCCGCCTACAGTAACCCAAACGTTACCGTAGCCCATCTACAGTATCCGATCGCTACCGTAACCCGGCTACCGTATCCCACAGCTACCGTAACCCACCTACAGTATCCCGATCGTTACCGTAACCCGCCTACAGTAACCCAAACGTTACCGTAGACCAACTACAGTACCCGATCGCTACCGTAACCCGGCTACAGTACCCGATCGCTACCGTAACCCGGCTACAGTACCCGATCGCTACCGTAACCCGGCTTCTTTCACCGGCATGGGATCCACATGGGTCCTGGGCCAGTACATGCCAAATGAAAAGTCATTCCATAATTTGGACTGGACCACACATTTGATGCATGCCAAACCTATTTTCTTTCCAAGGCATGGGATCCACATGGATCCTGGGCCAGTACATGCCAAATGAAAAGTCGTTCCAAAATTTGGACTGGACCTCACATTTGATCCATGCCAAACCTATTTTCTTTCCCCGGCATGGGATCCACATGGGTCCTGGACCAGTACATGCCAAATGAAGTCATTCCAAAATTTGGACTTAGCCTCACATTTGATCCATGCCAAACCTATTTTCTTTCCCCGGCATGGGATCCACATGGGTCCTGGACCAGTACATGCCAAATGAAGTCATTCGAAAATTTGGACTGAACCTCACATTTGATCCATGCCAAACCTATTTTCTTTCCTACGCATGGGATCCACATGGATCCTGGACCAGTACATGCCAAATGAAAAGTCATTCCAAAATTGGCCTATGCTCCGGCCATACCGTTGTGAAAAGCTCGTGAGGGTGAGAGCGTGGAGGAAAAGTTGCGATATAGCCACGGAGCGAAGCGGAGTGGCTACATCGCAACTTTTCCGGAGCGCTCGAAGCCTCACGAGCTTTTTGCAACGGTATACGCTCCACTAGCAAGCAAGCAGTGTTCGGCTAATGTGTAAGGCGGCGAAACGCGAAAAAAAAATCTCGCATCACTTTTTGGACCATGATACGGGGGTCATGGTCATTTGTTGATCATCTCGCATCACCTTTTGGACCATGATACGGGGGTCATGGTCATTGGTTGATCATCTCGCATCACCTTTTGGACCATGATACGGGGGTCATGGTCATTGGTTGATCATCTCGCATCACCTTTTGGACTATGATACGGGGGTCATGGTCATTGGTTGACGTCACACATCACCTTTTGGACCATGATACGGGGGTCATGGTCATTGGTTGACGTCACACATCACCTTTTGGACCATGATACGGGGGTCATGGTCATTGGTTGACGTCACACATCACCTTTTGGACCATGATACGAGGGTCATGGTCATTGGTTGACGTCACACATCACCTTTTGGACCATGATACGAGGGTCATGGTCATTGGTCGACGTCACTCATCACTTTTTGGACCATGATACGGGGGTCATGGTCAGTGATCGATCATCTCGCATCACCTTTTGGACCATGATACGGGGGTCATGGTCATTGGTTGACGTCACACATCACCTTTTGGACCATGATACGGGGGTCATGGTCATTGGTCGACGTCACTCATCACTTTTTGGACCATGATACGGGGGTCATGGTCAGTGATCGATCATCTCGCATCACCTTTTGGACTATGATACGGGGGTCATGGTCATTGGTTGACGTCACACATCACCTTTTGGACCATGATACGGGGGTCATGGTCATTGGTCGACGTCACTCATCACTTTTTGGACCATGATACGGGGGTCATGGTCAGTGATCGATCATCTCGTATCACCTTCTTTACCATGATACGGGGGTCATGGTCATTGGTTGATCATCTCGCATCACCTTTTGGACTATGATACGGGGGTCATGGTCATTGGTTGACGTCACACATCACCTTTTGGACCATGATACGGGGGTCATGGTCATTGGTCGACGTCACTCATCACTTTTTGGACCATGATACGGGGGTCATGGTCCGTGATCGATCATCTCGCATCACCTTTCGGACCATGATACGGGGGTCATGGTCATTGGTTGACGTCACACATCACCTTTTGGACCATGATACGGGGGTCATGGTCATTGGTCGACGTCATACATCACCTTTTGGAATATGATACGGGGGTCATGGTCATTGGGCGACCTCACACATCACCTTTTGGACCATGATTGGGGGGTCATGGTCATTGGTCGACGTCACTCATCACTTTTTGGACCATTATACGGAGGCCATGGTCAGTGGTCGTAGCCCACATATTGTATCACAGTCGTGAGCACGCTTTGAGATCGCTTCAAATTATCAGAAAACCTATGCTCTGGCCATGCTATTGTGAAAAGCTCGTGAGGCTGAGAGCGTGGAGGAGAAGTTGCAGATGTAGCCACGGAGCGAAGCGGAGTGGCTACATCGCAACTTTTCCGGAGCGCTCGAAGCCTCACGAGCTTTTTGCAATGGTATACGCCCCACTCGCACACATGCGATCCTTGCTTAACCTATGAGCAATATAACTTGCGCCCGACCCAACCCGAGCAGGACGTAGTCCTGCTAGTTACTAAGTTACCATTAAACCGTAAGGGATTTTGACGGGCACATGAGCTCGCAAAAGTGTTGCAGCCAAAAGATGCGCAAAATTTTTCTGATCAAGATTCTAAAAAGAAATCCCAAAAAAGTCAACAACTAAGCTCGTGACGACCAAAAACAACATGTTTGTTGGTTGCTTTGTCTGTCCGTCCGTGACAGTCAAGTCCAAAAAGTAGATCAATCAAGTCCAAGAAGTAGATCAACTTGCCCGTTTTCGCTTCTTTCGTCATCCGATCGATCGATAACCTTGACCTACCGTATACCTACCGTAATCGAAACCTACAGTAACCCGTCCATGTGGGTCAGACGCTGGGTCAGATTCATGATTTCATCAGCCAATCAATTATAAATGTTAATACCGTACACCTACAGTAACCCAAACGTTACCGTAACCCGGCTACTGTATCCCACAGCTACCGTAACCCAACTACAGTATCCCGATCGTGACCGTAACCCGAATACAGTAACCCAAACGTTACCGTAGCCCTTCTACAGTATCCGCTCGCTACCGTAACCCGGCTACCGTATCCCACAGATACCGTAACCCACCTACAGTATCCCGATCGTTACCGTAACCCGCCTACAGTAACCCAAACGTTACCGTAGCCCATCTACAGTACCCGATCGCTACCGTAACCCGTCTACAGTACCCGATCGCTACTGTAACCCGGCTACAGTACCCGATCGCTACCGTAACCCGGCTACAGCACCCAATCGCTCCCGTAACCCGGCTTCTTTCCACGGCATGGGATCCACATGGATCCTGGACCAGTACATGCCAAATGAAAAGTCATTCCAAAATTTGGACTGGACCTCACATTTGATCCATGCCAAACCTATTTTCTTTCCCCGGCATGGGATCCACATGGGTCCTGGACCAGTACATGCCAAATGAAAAGTCATTCCAAAATTTGGACTGGACCTCACATTTGATCCATGCCAAACCTTTATTCTTTCCCCACCATGGGATCCACATGGGTCCTGGACCAGTACATGCCAAATGAAAAGTCATTCCAAAATTTGGACTGGACCTCACATTTGATCCATGCCAAACCTATTTTCTTTCCCCACCATGGGATCCACATGGATCCTGGACCAGTACATGCCAAATGAAAAGTCATTCAAAATTTGGACTGGACCTCACATTTGATCCATGCCAAACCTATTTTCTTTCCAAGGCATGGGATCCACATGGATCCTGGATCAGTACATGCCAAATGAAAAGTCATTTCAAAATTTGGACTGAACCTCACATTTGATCCATGCCAAACCTATTTTCTTTCCAAGGCATGGGATCCACATGGGTCCTGGATCAGTACATGCCAAATGAAAAGTCATTCAAAATTTGGACTGGACCTCACATTTGATCCATGCCAAACCTATTTTCTTTCCAAGGCATGGGATCCACATGGATCCTGGATCAGTACATGCCAAATGAAAAGTCATTCAAAATTTGGACTGGACCTCACATTTGATCCATGCCAAACCTATTTTCTTTCCAAGGCATGGGATCCACATGGATCCTGGATCAGTACATGCCAAATGAAAAGTCATTTCAAAATTTGGACTGAACCTCACATTTGATCCATGCCAAACCTATATTCTTTCCAAGGCATGGGATCCACATGGGTCCTGGGCCAGTACATGCCAAATGAAAAGTCATTCCAAAATTTGGACTGGACCTCACATTTGATCCATGCCAAACCTATTTTCTTTCCAAGGCATGGGATCCACATGGATCCTGGATCAGTACATGCCAAATGAAAAGTCATTTCAAAATTTGGACTGAACCTCACATTTGATCCATGCCAAACCTATATTCTTTCCAAGGCATGGGATCCACATGGGTCCTGGGCCAGTACATGCCAAATGAAAAGTCATTCCAAAATTTGGACTGGACCTCACATTTGATCCATGCCAAACCTATTTTCTTTCCCCACCATGGGATCCACATGGATTCTGGACCAGTACATGCCAAATGAAAAGTCATTCAAAATTTGGACTGGACCTCACATTTGATCCATGCCAAACCTATTTTCTTTCCCCACCATGGGATCCACATGGATTCTGGACCAGTACATGCCAAATGAAAAGTCATTCAAAATTTGGACTGGACCTCACATTTGATCCATGCCAAACCTATTTTCTTTCCAAGGCATGGAATCCACATGGATCCTGGATCAGTACATGCCAAATGAAAAGTCATTTCAAAATTTGGACTGAACCTCACATTTGATCCATGCCAAACCTATTTTCTTTCCAAGGCATGGGATCCACATGGGTCCTGGATCAGTACATGCCAAATGAAAAGTCATTTCAAAATTTGGACTGGACCTCACATTTGATCCATGCCAAACCTATTTTCTTTCCAAGGCATGGGATCCACATGGATCCTGGATCAGTACATGCCAAATGAAAAGTCATTCAAAATTTGGACTGGACCTCACATTTGATCCATGCCAAACCTATTTTCTTTCCAAGGCATGGGATCCACATGGATCCTGGATCAGTACATGCCAAATGAAAAGTCATTTCAAAATTTGGACTGAACCTCACATTTGATCCATGCCAAACCTATATTCTTTCCAAGGCATGGGATCCACATGGGTCCTGGGCCAGTACATGCCAAATGAAAAGTCATTCCAAAATTTGGACTGGACCACACATTTGATCCATGCCAAACCTATTTTCTTTCCAAGGCATGGGATCCACATGGATCCTGTACCAGTACATGCCAAATGAAAAGTTATTCCAAAATTGGCCTATGCTCCGGCCATACCGTTGTGAAAAGCTCGTGAGGCTGAGAGCGTGGAGGAAAAGTTGCGATGTAGCCCCGGAGCGAAGCGGAGTGGCTACATCGCAACTTTTCCGGAGCGCTCGAAGCCTCACGAGCTTTTTGCAACGGTATACGCCCCACTCGCAAGCAAGCAGTGTTCGGCTAATGTGTAAAGCGGCGAAACGCGAAAAAAAAATCTCTCATCACCTTTTGGACCATGATACGGGGGTCATGGTCAGTGATCGATCATCTCGCATCACCTTTTGGACCATGATACGGGGGTCATGGTCATTGGGTGAACTCACACATCACCTTTTGGACCATGATACGGGGGTCATGGTCAGTGTAGCCCACATATGGTATCACAGTCGTGAGCACGCTTTGAGATCGCTTCAAATCCTCTGCAGATGTAGCCACGGAGCGAAGCGGAGTGGCTACATCGCAACTTTTCCGGAGCGCTCGAAGCCTCACGAGCTTTTTGCAATGGCATACGCCCCGCTCGAAAACATGCGATCCTTGCTTAACAATAGATCTTGAGCAATATAACTTGCGCCCGACCTAACCCGAGCAGGACGTAGTCCTGCTAGTTACTCACTTACCATTAAACCGTAAGGGATTTTGACGGGCACATGAGCTCGCAAAAGTGTTGCAGCCAAAAGATGCGCAAAATTTTTCTGATCAAGATTCTTAAAAGAAATCCCAAAAAAGTTGAAAATTGACTTCGTGACGATCAAAAACAACATGTTTGTTGGTTGCTCTGTTTGTCCGTCCGTGACAGTCAAGTCCAAAAAGTAGATCAATCCAGTCCAAGAAGTAGATCAACTTGCCCGTTTTCGCCCCTTTCGTCATGCGATCGATCGATAATCTTGACCTACCGTATACCTACCGTAATCGAAACCAACAGTAACCCGTCCATGTGAGTCAGACGCTGGGTCAGATTCATGATTTCATCAGCCAATCAATTATAAATGTTAATACCGTAGACGTACAGTAACCCAAACGTTACCGTAACCCGGCTACCGTATCCCACAGCTACCGTAACCCACCTACAGTATCCCGATCGTTACCGTAACCCGCCTACAGTAACCGAAACGTTACCGTAGCCCATCTACAGTATCCGATCGCTACCGTAACCCGGCTACAGTACCCGATCGCTACCGTAACCCGGCTACAGCACCCAATCGCTACCGTAACCCGGCTACAGCACCCAATCGCTACCGTAACCCGGCTACTGTACCCGATCGCTACCGTAACCCGGTTACAGTTCCCGATCGCTACCGTAACCCGGCTACAGCACCCAATCGCTACCGTAACCCGGCTACAGCACCCAATCGCTACCGTAACCCGGCTACAGTACCCGATCGCTACTGTAACCCGGCTACAGTACCCGATCGCTACCGTAACCCGGCTACAGCACCCAATCGCTACCGTAACCCGGCTACCGTATCCCACAGCTACCGTAACCCGGCTACTGTACCCAATCTCTACCGTAACCCATCTACAGTATCCCGATCGTTACCGTAACCTGCCTACAGTAACCCAAACGTTACCGTAGCCCATCTACAGTATCCGATCGCTACCGTAACCCGGCTACAGTACCCGATCACTACCGTAACCCGGCTACAGTACCCGATCGCTACCGTAACCCGGCTACAGTACCCGATCGCTACCGTAACCCGGCTACAGCACCCAATCGCTACCGTAACCCGGCTACCGTATCCCACAGCTACCGTAACCCGGCTACTGTACCCGATCGCTACCGTAACCCATCTACAGTATCCCGATCGTTACCGTAACCCGCCCACAGTAACCCAAACGTTACCGTAGCCCATCTACAGTATCCGATCGCTACCGTAACCCGGCTACAGTACCCGATCACTACCGTAACCCGCCTACAGTAACCCAAACGTTACCGTAGCCCATCTACAGTATCCGATCGCTACCGTAACCCGGCTACCGTATCCCACAGCTACCGTAACCCACCTACAGTATCCCGATCGTTACCGTAACCCGCCTACAGTAACCCAAACGTTACCGTAGACCAACTACAGTACCCGATCGCTACCGTAACCCGGCTACAGTACCCGATCGCTACCGTAACCCGGCTACAGTACCCGATCGCTACCGTAACCCGGCTTCTTTCACCGGCATGGGATCCACATGGGTCCTGGGCCAGTACATGCCAAATGAAAAGTCATTCCATAATTTGGACTGGACCACACATTTGATGCATGCCAAACCTATTTTCTTTCCAAGGCATGGGATCCACATGGATCCTGGGCCAGTACATGCCAAATGAAAAGTCGTTCCAAAATTTGGACTGGACCTCACATTTGATCCATGCCAAACCTATTTTCTTTCCCCGGCATGGGATCCACATGGGTCCTGGACCAGTACATGCCAAATGAAGTCATTCCAAAATTTGGACTTAGCCTCACATTTGATCCATGCCAAACCTATTTTCTTTCCCCGGCATGGGATCCACATGGGTCCTGGACCAGTACATGCCAAATGAAGTCATTCGAAAATTTGGACTGAACCTCACATTTGATCCATGCCAAACCTATTTTCTTTCCTACGCATGGGATCCACATGGATCCTGGACCAGTACATGCCAAATGAAAAGTCATTCCAAAATTGGCCTATGCTCCGGCCATACCGTTGTGAAAAGCTCGTGAGGGTGAGAGCGTGGAGGAAAAGTTGCGATATAGCCACGGAGCGAAGCGGAGTGGCTACATCGCAACTTTTCCGGAGCGCTCGAAGCCTCACGAGCTTTTTGCAACGGTATACGCTCCACTAGCAAGCAAGCAGTGTTCGGCTAATGTGTAAGGCGGCGAAACGCGAAAAAAAAATCTCGCATCACTTTTTGGACCATGATACGGGGGTCATGGTCATTTGTTGATCATCTCGCATCACCTTTTGGACCATGATACGGGGGTCATGGTCATTGGTTGATCATCTCGCATCACCTTTTGGACCATGATACGGGGGTCATGGTCATTGGTTGATCATCTCGCATCACCTTTTGGACTATGATACGGGGGTCATGGTCATTGGTTGACGTCACACATCACCTTTTGGACCATGATACGGGGGTCATGGTCATTGGTTGACGTCACACATCACCTTTTGGACCATGATACGGGGGTCATGGTCATTGGTTGACGTCACACATCACCTTTTGGACCATGATACGAGGGTCATGGTCATTGGTTGACGTCACACATCACCTTTTGGACCATGATACGAGGGTCATGGTCATTGGTCGACGTCACTCATCACTTTTTGGACCATGATACGGGGGTCATGGTCAGTGATCGATCATCTCGCATCACCTTTTGGACCATGATACGGGGGTCATGGTCATTGGTTGACGTCACACATCACCTTTTGGACCATGATACGGGGGTCATGGTCATTGGTCGACGTCACTCATCACTTTTTGGACCATGATACGGGGGTCATGGTCAGTGATCGATCATCTCGCATCACCTTTTGGACTATGATACGGGGGTCATGGTCATTGGTTGACGTCACACATCACCTTTTGGACCATGATACGGGGGTCATGGTCATTGGTCGACGTCACTCATCACTTTTTGGACCATGATACGGGGGTCATGGTCAGTGATCGATCATCTCGTATCACCTTCTTTACCATGATACGGGGGTCATGGTCATTGGTTGATCATCTCGCATCACCTTTTGGACTATGATACGGGGGTCATGGTCATTGGTTGACGTCACACATCACCTTTTGGACCATGATACGGGGGTCATGGTCATTGGTCGACGTCACTCATCACTTTTTGGACCATGATACGGGGGTCATGGTCCGTGATCGATCATCTCGCATCACCTTTCGGACCATGATACGGGGGTCATGGTCATTGGTTGACGTCACACATCACCTTTTGGACCATGATACGGGGGTCATGGTCATTGGTCGACGTCATACATCACCTTTTGGAATATGATACGGGGGTCATGGTCATTGGGCGACCTCACACATCACCTTTTGGACCATGATTGGGGGGTCATGGTCATTGGTCGACGTCACTCATCACTTTTTGGACCATTATACGGAGGCCATGGTCAGTGGTCGTAGCCCACATATTGTATCACAGTCGTGAGCACGCTTTGAGATCGCTTCAAATTATCAGAAAACCTATGCTCTGGCCATGCTATTGTGAAAAGCTCGTGAGGCTGAGAGCGTGGAGGAGAAGTTGCAGATGTAGCCACGGAGCGAAGCGGAGTGGCTACATCGCAACTTTTCCGGAGCGCTCGAAGCCTCACGAGCTTTTTGCAATGGTATACGCCCCACTCGCACACATGCGATCCTTGCTTAACCTATGAGCAATATAACTTGCGCCCGACCCAACCCGAGCAGGACGTAGTCCTGCTAGTTACTAAGTTACCATTAAACCGTAAGGGATTTTGACGGGCACATGAGCTCGCAAAAGTGTTGCAGCCAAAAGATGCGCAAAATTTTTCTGATCAAGATTCTAAAAAGAAATCCCAAAAAAGTCAACAACTAAGCTCGTGACGACCAAAAACAACATGTTTGTTGGTTGCTTTGTCTGTCCGTCCGTGACAGTCAAGTCCAAAAAGTAGATCAATCAAGTCCAAGAAGTAGATCAACTTGCCCGTTTTCGCTTCTTTCGTCATCCGATCGATCGATAACCTTGACCTACCGTATACCTACCGTAATCGAAACCTACAGTAACCCGTCCATGTGGGTCAGACGCTGGGTCAGATTCATGATTTCATCAGCCAATCAATTATAAATGTTAATACCGTACACCTACAGTAACCCAAACGTTACCGTAACCCGGCTACTGTATCCCACAGCTACCGTAACCCAACTACAGTATCCCGATCGTGACCGTAACCCGAATACAGTAACCCAAACGTTACCGTAGCCCTTCTACAGTATCCGCTCGCTACCGTAACCCGGCTACCGTATCCCACAGATACCGTAACCCACCTACAGTATCCCGATCGTTACCGTAACCCGCCTACAGTAACCCAAACGTTACCGTAGCCCATCTACAGTACCCGATCGCTACCGTAACCCGTCTACAGTACCCGATCGCTACTGTAACCCGGCTACAGTACCCGATCGCTACCGTAACCCGGCTACAGCACCCAATCGCTCCCGTAACCCGGCTTCTTTCCACGGCATGGGATCCACATGGATCCTGGACCAGTACATGCCAAATGAAAAGTCATTCCAAAATTTGGACTGGACCTCACATTTGATCCATGCCAAACCTATTTTCTTTCCCCGGCATGGGATCCACATGGGTCCTGGACCAGTACATGCCAAATGAAAAGTCATTCCAAAATTTGGACTGGACCTCACATTTGATCCATGCCAAACCTTTATTCTTTCCCCACCATGGGATCCACATGGGTCCTGGACCAGTACATGCCAAATGAAAAGTCATTCCAAAATTTGGACTGGACCTCACATTTGATCCATGCCAAACCTATTTTCTTTCCCCACCATGGGATCCACATGGATCCTGGACCAGTACATGCCAAATGAAAAGTCATTCAAAATTTGGACTGGACCTCACATTTGATCCATGCCAAACCTATTTTCTTTCCAAGGCATGGGATCCACATGGATCCTGGATCAGTACATGCCAAATGAAAAGTCATTTCAAAATTTGGACTGAACCTCACATTTGATCCATGCCAAACCTATTTTCTTTCCAAGGCATGGGATCCACATGGGTCCTGGATCAGTACATGCCAAATGAAAAGTCATTCAAAATTTGGACTGGACCTCACATTTGATCCATGCCAAACCTATTTTCTTTCCAAGGCATGGGATCCACATGGATCCTGGATCAGTACATGCCAAATGAAAAGTCATTCAAAATTTGGACTGGACCTCACATTTGATCCATGCCAAACCTATTTTCTTTCCAAGGCATGGGATCCACATGGATCCTGGATCAGTACATGCCAAATGAAAAGTCATTTCAAAATTTGGACTGAACCTCACATTTGATCCATGCCAAACCTATATTCTTTCCAAGGCATGGGATCCACATGGGTCCTGGGCCAGTACATGCCAAATGAAAAGTCATTCCAAAATTTGGACTGGACCTCACATTTGATCCATGCCAAACCTATTTTCTTTCCAAGGCATGGGATCCACATGGATCCTGGATCAGTACATGCCAAATGAAAAGTCATTTCAAAATTTGGACTGAACCTCACATTTGATCCATGCCAAACCTATATTCTTTCCAAGGCATGGGATCCACATGGGTCCTGGGCCAGTACATGCCAAATGAAAAGTCATTCCAAAATTTGGACTGGACCTCACATTTGATCCATGCCAAACCTATTTTCTTTCCCCACCATGGGATCCACATGGATTCTGGACCAGTACATGCCAAATGAAAAGTCATTCAAAATTTGGACTGGACCTCACATTTGATCCATGCCAAACCTATTTTCTTTCCCCACCATGGGATCCACATGGATTCTGGACCAGTACATGCCAAATGAAAAGTCATTCAAAATTTGGACTGGACCTCACATTTGATCCATGCCAAACCTATTTTCTTTCCAAGGCATGGAATCCACATGGATCCTGGATCAGTACATGCCAAATGAAAAGTCATTTCAAAATTTGGACTGAACCTCACATTTGATCCATGCCAAACCTATTTTCTTTCCAAGGCATGGGATCCACATGGGTCCTGGATCAGTACATGCCAAATGAAAAGTCATTTCAAAATTTGGACTGGACCTCACATTTGATCCATGCCAAACCTATTTTCTTTCCAAGGCATGGGATCCACATGGATCCTGGATCAGTACATGCCAAATGAAAAGTCATTCAAAATTTGGACTGGACCTCACATTTGATCCATGCCAAACCTATTTTCTTTCCAAGGCATGGGATCCACATGGATCCTGGATCAGTACATGCCAAATGAAAAGTCATTTCAAAATTTGGACTGAACCTCACATTTGATCCATGCCAAACCTATATTCTTTCCAAGGCATGGGATCCACATGGGTCCTGGGCCAGTACATGCCAAATGAAAAGTCATTCCAAAATTTGGACTGGACCACACATTTGATCCATGCCAAACCTATTTTCTTTCCAAGGCATGGGATCCACATGGATCCTGTACCAGTACATGCCAAATGAAAAGTTATTCCAAAATTGGCCTATGCTCCGGCCATACCGTTGTGAAAAGCTCGTGAGGCTGAGAGCGTGGAGGAAAAGTTGCGATGTAGCCCCGGAGCGAAGCGGAGTGGCTACATCGCAACTTTTCCGGAGCGCTCGAAGCCTCACGAGCTTTTTGCAACGGTATACGCCCCACTCGCAAGCAAGCAGTGTTCGGCTAATGTGTAAAGCGGCGAAACGCGAAAAAAAAATCTCTCATCACCTTTTGGACCATGATACGGGGGTCATGGTCAGTGATCGATCATCTCGCATCACCTTTTGGACCATGATACGGGGGTCATGGTCATTGGGTGAACTCACACATCACCTTTTGGACCATGATACGGGGGTCATGGTCAGTGTAGCCCACATATGGTATCACAGTCGTGAGCACGCTTTGAGATCGCTTCAAATCCTCTGCAGATGTAGCCACGGAGCGAAGCGGAGTGGCTACATCGCAACTTTTCCGGAGCGCTCGAAGCCTCACGAGCTTTTTGCAATGGCATACGCCCCGCTCGAAAACATGCGATCCTTGCTTAACAATAGATCTTGAGCAATATAACTTGCGCCCGACCTAACCCGAGCAGGACGTAGTCCTGCTAGTTACTAAGTTACCATTAAACCGTAAGGGATTTTGACGGGCACATGAGCTCGCAAAAGTGTTGCAGCCAAAAGATGCGCAAAATTTTTCTGATCAAGATTCTAAAAAGAAATCCCAAAAAAGTCAACAACTAAGCTCGTGACGACCAAAAACAACATGTTTGTTGGTTGCTTTGTCTGTCCGTCCGTGACAGTCAAGTCCAAAAAGTAGATCAATCAAGTCCAAGAAGTAGATCAACTTGCCCGTTTTCGCTTCTTTCGTCATCCGATCGATCGATAACCTTGACCTACCGTATACCTACCGTAATCGAAACCTACAGTAACCCGTCCATGTGGGTCAGACGCTGGGTCAGATTCATGATTTCATCAGCCAATCAATTATAAATGTTAATACCGTACACCTACAGTAACCCAAACGTTACCGTAACCCGGCTACTGTATCCCACAGCTACCGTAACCCAACTACAGTATCCCGATCGTGACCGTAACCCGAATACAGTAACCCAAACGTTACCGTAGCCCTTCTACAGTATCCGCTCGCTACCGTAACCCGGCTACCGTATCCCACAGATACCGTAACCCACCTACAGTATCCCGATCGTTACCGTAACCCGCCTACAGTAACCCAAACGTTACCGTAGCCCATCTACAGTACCCGATCGCTACCGTAACCCGTCTACAGTACCCGATCGCTACTGTAACCCGGCTACAGTACCCGATCGCTACCGTAACCCGGCTACAGCACCCAATCGCTCCCGTAACCCGGCTTCTTTCCACGGCATGGGATCCACATGGATCCTGGACCAGTACATGCCAAATGAAAAGTCATTCCAAAATTTGGACTGGACCTCACATTTGATCCATGCCAAACCTATTTTCTTTCCCCGGCATGGGATCCACATGGGTCCTGGACCAGTACATGCCAAATGAAAAGTCATTCCAAAATTTGGACTGGACCTCACATTTGATCCATGCCAAACCTTTATTCTTTCCCCACCATGGGATCCACATGGGTCCTGGACCAGTACATGCCAAATGAAAAGTCATTCCAAAATTTGGACTGGACCTCACATTTGATCCATGCCAAACCTATTTTCTTTCCCCACCATGGGATCCACATGGATCCTGGACCAGTACATGCCAAATGAAAAGTCATTCAAAATTTGGACTGGACCTCACATTTGATCCATGCCAAACCTATTTTCTTTCCAAGGCATGGGATCCACATGGATCCTGGATCAGTACATGCCAAATGAAAAGTCATTTCAAAATTTGGACTGAACCTCACATTTGATCCATGCCAAACCTATTTTCTTTCCAAGGCATGGGATCCACATGGGTCCTGGATCAGTACATGCCAAATGAAAAGTCATTCAAAATTTGGACTGAACCTCACATTTGATCCATGCCAAACCTATTTTCTTTCCAAGGCATGGGATCCACATGGATCCTGGATCAGTACATGCCAAATGAAAAGTCATTCAAAATTTGGACTGGACCTCACATTTGATCCATGCCAAACCTATTTTCTTTCCAAGGCATGGGATCCACATGGATCCTGGATCAGTACATGCCAAATGAAAAGTCATTTCAAAATTTGGACTGAACCTCACATTTGATCCATGCCAAACCTATATTCTTTCCAAGGCATGGGATCCACATGGGTCCTGGGCCAGTACATGCCAAATGAAAAGTCATTCCAAAATTTGGACTGGACCTCACATTTGATCCATGCCAAACCTATTTTCTTTCCAAGGCATGGGATCCACATGGATCCTGGATCAGTACATGCCAAATGAAAAGTCATTTCAAAATTTGGACTGAACCTCACATTTGATCCATGCCAAACCTATATTCTTTCCAAGGCATGGGATCCACATGGGTCCTGGGCCAGTACATGCCAAATGAAAAGTCATTCCAAAATTTGGACTGGACCTCACATTTGATCCATGCCAAACCTATTTTCTTTCCCCACCATGGGATCCACATGGATTCTGGACCAGTACATGCCAAATGAAAAGTCATTCAAAATTTGGACTGGACCTCACATTTGATCCATGCCAAACCTATTTTCTTTCCCCACCATGGGATCCACATGGATTCTGGACCAGTACATGCCAAATGAAAAGTCATTCAAAATTTGGACTGGACCTCACATTTGATCCATGCCAAACCTATTTTCTTTCCAAGGCATGGAATCCACATGGATCCTGGATCAGTACATGCCAAATGAAAAGTCATTTCAAAATTTGGACTGAACCTCACATTTGATCCATGCCAAACCTATTTTCTTTCCAAGGCATGGGATCCACATGGGTCCTGGATCAGTACATGCCAAATGAAAAGTCATTTCAAAATTTGGACTGAACCTCACATTTGATCCATGCCAAACCTATTTTCTTTCCAAGGCATGGGATCCACATGGGTCCTGGATCAGTACATGCCAAATGAAAAGTCATTTCAAAATTTGGACTGGACCTCACATTTGATCCATGCCAAACCTATTTTCTTTCCAAGGCATGGGATCCACATGGATCCTGGATCAGTACATGCCAAATGAAAAGTCATTCAAAATTTGGACTGGACCTCACATTTGATCCATGCCAAACCTATTTTCTTTCCAAGGCATGGGATCCACATGGATCCTGGATCAGTACATGCCAAATGAAAAGTCATTTCAAAATTTGGACTGAACCTCACATTTGATCCATGCCAAACCTATATTCTTTCCAAGGCATGGGATCCACATGGGTCCTGGGCCAGTACATGCCAAATGAAAAGTCATTCCAAAATTTGGACTGGACCACACATTTGATCCATGCCAAACCTATTTTCTTTCCAAGGCATGGGATCCACATGGATCCTGTACCAGTACATGCCAAATGAAAAGTTATTCCAAAATTGGCCTATGCTCCGGCCATACCGTTGTGAAAAGCTCGTGAGGCTGAGAGCGTGGAGGAAAAGTTGCGATGTAGCCCCGGAGCGAAGCGGAGTGGCTACATCGCAACTTTTCCGGAGCGCTCGAAGCCTCACGAGCTTTTTGCAACGGTATACGCCCCACTCGCAAGCAAGCAGTGTTCGGCTAATGTGTAAAGCGGCGAAACGCGAAAAAAAAATCTCTCATCACCTTTTGGACCATGATACGGGGGTCATGGTCAGTGATCGATCATCTCGCATCACCTTTTGGACCATGATACGGGGGTCATGGTCATTGGGTGAACTCACACATCACCTTTTGGACCATGATACGGGGGTCATGGTCAGTGGTCGTAGCCCACATATGGTATCACAGTCGTGAGCACGCTTTGAGATCGCTTCAAATCCTCTGCAGATGTAGCCACGGAGCGAAGCGGAGTGGCTACATCGCAACTTTTCCGGAGCGCTCGAAGCCTCACGAGCTTTTTGCAATGGCATACGCCCCGCTCGAAAACATGCGATCCTTGCTTAACAATAGATCTTGAGCAATATAACTTGCGCCCGACCTAACCCGAGCAGGACGTAGTCCTGCTAGTTAACTATGTACTATAAACCCGTAAGGGATTTTGACGGGCACATGCGCTCGGTAAGGTGTATCTGCCAAAAGATGCGCAAAATTTTTCTGATCAAGATTCTTAAAAGAAATCCCAAAAAAGTTAAAAACTAAGCCCGTGACGACCAAAAACAACATGTTTGTTGCTCTGTTGGTGTGTCCGTCACAAAAGTACGGTAGGTTTGGGCAATCCATCCCAAATCCATTCCAAGCGCGAATCGTGAACTGACTTTATTATCAAAAAATCTCGCATCAATTATCGATCTATAATCTTGACCTACCGTATACCTACCGTAATCGAAACCTACAGTAACCCGTCCATGTAGGTCAGACGCTGGGTCAGATTCAAGATTTCATCAGCCAATCAATTCCAAATGATAATACCGTACACGTACAGTAACCCGATCGTTACCGTAACCCGCCTACAGTAACCCAAACGTTACCGTAGCCCATCTACAGTATCCGATCGCTACCGTAACCCGGCTACCGTATCCCACAGCAACCGTAACCCACCTACAGTATCCCGATCGTTACCGTAACCCGCCTACAGTAACCCAAACGTTACCGTAGCCCATCTACAGTATCCGATCCCTACCGTAACCCGGCTACCGTATCCCACAGCTACCGTAACCCGCCTACAGTAACCCAAACGTTACCGTAACCCGCCTACAGTAACCCAAACGTTACCGTAGCCCATCTACAGTATCGGATCGCTACCGTATCCCACAGCTACCGTAACCCACCTACAGTATCCCGATCGTTACCGTATCCCGCCTACAGTAACCCAAACGTTACCGTAGCCCATCTACAGTATCCGATCGCTACCGTAACCCGGCTACCGTATCCCACAGCTACCGTAACCCGCCTACAGTAACTCAAACGTTACCGTAACCCGCCTACAGTAACCCAAACGTTACCGTAGCCCATCTACAGTATCCGATCGCTACCGTAACCCGGCTACCGTATCCCACAGCTACCGTAACCCACCTACAGTATCCCGATTGTTACCGTAACCCGCCTACAGTAACCCAAACGTTACCGTAGTCCATCTACAGTACCCGATCGCTACCGTAACCCGGCTACAGTACCCGATCGCTACCGTAACCCGGCTACAGTACCCGATCGCTACCGTAACCCGGCTACAGCACCCAATCGCTACCGTAACCCGGCTTCTTTCACCGGCATGGGATCCACATGGATCCTGGACCAGTACATGCCAAATAAAAAGTCATTCCAAAATTTGGACTGAACCACACATTTGATCCGTGCCAAACCTATTTTCTTTCACCGGCTTGGGATCCACATGGATCCTGGACCAGTAGATGCCAAATGAAAAGTCATTCCAAAATTTGGACTGGACCTCACATTTGATCCATGCCAAACCTATTTTCTTTCCCCGGCATGGGATCCACATGGGTCCTGGGCCAGTACATGCCAAATCAAAAGTCATTCCAAAATTTGGACTGGATCACACATTTGATCCATGCCAAACCTATGTTCTTTCCAAGGCATGGGATCCACATGGATCCTGGACCAGTACATGCCAAATGAAAAGTCATTCCAAAATTGGCCTATGCTCCGGCCATAACGTTGTGAAAAGCTCGTGAGGCTGAGAGCGTGGAGGAAAAGTTGCGATGTAGCCACGGAGCGAAGCGGAGTGGCTACTTCGCAACTTTTCCGGTGCGCTCGAAGCCTCACGAGCTTTTTGCAACGGTATACGCCCCACTCGCAAGCAAGCTGTGTTCGGCTAATGTGTAATGCGGCAAAACGAGAAAAAAAAATCTCGCATCACCTTTTGGACCATGATATGGGGGTCATGGTCATTGGTTGACGTCACACAACATCTTTTGGACCATGATACGGGGGTCATGTTCAGTGGTCGACCATCTCGCATCACCTTTTGGACCATGATACGGGGGTCATGGTCATTGGTCGACGTCACACATCACCTTTTGTACCATGATACGGGGGTCATGGTCATTGGTCGACGTCACACATCACCTTTTGGACCATGATACTGGGGTCATGGTAAGAGGGTGACCTCTCACATCACCTTTTGGACCATGATACGGGGGTCATGCTCATTGGTTGACGTCACACAATATCTTTTGGACAATGATACGGGGGTCATGGTCAGTGGTCGACCATCTCTCATCACCTTTCGGACCATGATACGGGGGACATGGTCAGTGGTCGACCATCTCGCATCACCTTTTGGACCATGATACGGGGTCATGGTCATTGGACGACCATCTCGCATCACATTTTGGAACATGATAGGGGGGTCATGGTCATTGGTCGACGTCACACAACATCTTTTGGACCATGATACGGGGGTCATGGTCAGTGATCGACCATCTCGCATCACCTTTTGCACAAATCCCTGCATCGAGCAAGCACAGTCACACGATTATAGTAAGTGCTGCTAACATCTTTCCTTCACTTCCCCATCTTATCTGTTTCTCTGTTTCTCTACGCATCTTTCCTCCCCAGCCGCCTTTCTCCACGTATTGTAACCACACGAATACGCACGAAGATTAATGGAGGGCGATAGCGTTTCAGAGTGAAGCAAACGGCAATTGTCGCTGTTTGAGAGAGAAGGGAAAAGTTATGCATCAGGTTGTTGCAAAAGTCTTTTCCAATTTAAACACTCTCATTTTCCGACCACTCCTGTCTTTCGTATTTGTCCAATAAATTTACGTCTTTTCATAATAAATGTGGGCTTGGATACTCTTCCGCACAGGCGGGATGGGGCGGTTCGCAAAACTTACGAGCTCATTTTCGTGCACAATTGGAAATCCGCGATTTCTGCGAAGTCAGTGTTTGCCTGGCTGAAACTTGTGGGTGTATTGTAACAGTAACTAACACATAGCACGTCCGCCGCTAAAGAGAAGCAGGGAAATGTGTTCTCGGAACGAATCGCATGAGACATTTCTACAAATAACTGATAATATTCTTGAGCACAAATCCCTGCATCGAGCAAGCACAGGCACACGATTATAGTAAGTGCTGCTAACATCTTTCCTTCACTTCCCCATCTTTTCTGTTTCTCTGTTTCTCTACGCATCTTTCCTCCCCAGCCTCCTTTCTCCACGTATTATAACCACACGAATACGCACGAAGATTAATGGAGGGCGATAGCGTTTCAGAGTGAAGCAAACGGCAATTGTCGCTGTTTGAGAGAGAAGGGAAAAGTTATGCATCAGGTTGTTGCAAAAGTCTTTTCCGATGCATAACTTTTCCCTTCTCTCTCAAACAGCGACAATCGCCGTTTGCTTCACTCTGAAACGCTATCGCCCTTCATTAATCTTCGTGCGTGTTCGTGTCGTTACAATACGTGGAGAAAGGAGGCTGGGGAGGAAAGATGCGTAGAGAAACAGAGAAACAGATAAGATGGGGAAGTGAAGGAATGATGTTAGCAACACTGACTATAATCTTGTGCCTGTGCTCGCTGGATGGAGGGATTTGTGCTCAAGAATATTATCAGTTATTTGTAGAAATGTCTCATGCGATTCGTTCCGAGAACACATTTCCCTGCTTCTCTTTAGCGGCGGATGTGCTATGTGTTTGTTACTGTTACAATACACTCACAATTTTCAGCCAGGCAAACACTGATTTCGCAGAAATCGCGGATTTCCAATCGTGCACGAAAATGAGCTCGTAAGTTTTGCGAACCGCCCCATCCCGCCTGTGCGGAAGAGTATCCAAGCCCACATTTATTATGAAAAGACGTAAATTTATTGGACAAATACGAAAGACAGGAGAGGTCGGAAAATGAGAGTGTTTAAATTGGAGAAGACTTTTGCAACAACCTGATGCATAACTTTTCCCTTCTCTCTCAAACAGCGACAATCGCCGTTTGCTTCACTCTGAAACGCTATCGCCCTCCAATAATCTTCGTGCTTATTCGTGTCGTTACAATACGTGGAGAAAGGAGGCTGGGGAGGAAAGATGCGTAGAGAAACAGAGAAACAGATAAGATGGGGAAGTGAAGGAAAGATGTTAGCAGCACTGACTATAATCATGTGCCTGTGCTTGCTCGATGCAGAGATTTGTGCTCAAGAATATTATCAGTTATTTGTAGAAATGTATCATGCGATTCGTTCCGAGAACACATTTCCCTGCTTCTGTTTTACGGCGGACGTGCTATGTGTTAGTTACTGTTACAATACACACACAATTTTCAGCCAGGCAAACAGTGATTTCACAGAAATCGCGGATTTCCAATCGTGCACGAAAATGAGCTTGTAAGTTTTGCGAACCGCCCCATTCCGCCTGTGCGGAACATAAGAGTAATGAGGAATTGTCGATTCATATTACGGAATGTAATATAATAATATCATAATTAAATAATATAATATAATAATATAATAATAATTTTGCAGCCGGAGCAGCGCTAGCGGGGGGGGAAAATGGAGAGGTGATATCACCTTCGTGGAGTACGACTGTAAGCAGAACACGCCCACGTGGGAGCGCTATTCGGGTGCGCGGTTTCTCGTATTTCTGTCCGTAGTGACGTTTACGTTTACATCCAATCGTTGTGGTGATTTCGGTCACGAAAGGTTAATCTACTTTAGACAGCACTGGTCAGCTTGGGTATGTAGACAAACCATCACCTGTAGGCCCCAACAGCTTGACATAGAAGCACCATTATCTGCAGGCGAGAATTTTCTACAGCATGCGATTGCGCTCGGCCTGTACTCCGAGCACATCGAGAAAGCCAAGATCTGGAAGTACCCGCTCAAAGGCGAATTAAGCGTCTTGATCGGCGCCTGGCACGAATTTACGGTTTGAGAAATTTTGAACAACTACCTTTTCTGGCCATCCTAAAGCATACATCCATTGGAACTCTCATAGCCCCCTCGTAAAACTCCCACATAACCCGGTGCGTGAATAATGCGAACGAGAACATTTGTTGTATGTACCATTTCGCAGCTTGTTGAATCGACGAAATGGTATTGGACGTTCGAGAAGTATATGGACGGGCTGTACGTTCAGCGTGCAAAAAAAAAAGCCTGCGTCAAGAATATGTATGTTGGTGACAAACGCTCCGACTGCGACATCCGCGGCGAGGGCCGCGAGTCTAACGAGATCACCTTCCAGGAGTCGATCGGTGAGGCGTAGGGTTATTTAGAAGGTGTTCATGATGTCAAGATTAGGGCTGGCAAATGAAGAATTGGTCTCTTCATTCCTCGTGCTCTCTCACCCGTCAGAGAGGGCGAGAGAGAGTGCGAAATGAGGAGAGCGCGCTCTTCATTTGCCAGCCATAGTCAAGATGGTGTAATTGCGCACCCGACTGTCTTTCCAAAGTGCGGCCTTCAAAAATGACACGCTGTAAATATGCCTCAAAGTTTCTCTCCACACTGGGAATGCTTTGGATGCGCGAGATTTGACCTCAAACTTGGGTAATTTTAACTTGGGTAACGTAAAAGACAATGAAATGATAGGGTCTTTTCGTGTCCGGAGTGGTATTAAGCTTTCATTCAGGCGATGTCATCTCGTGGATCGACAAGAACAAAGAGCAGAACAAAAAGTACCACCTCACGCAAAGCAACTGTCACCACTTCGCCTCTCGTGTATACGAGGCAATCACGAGGACGGCGGGCATGCGACTGGTCGACGTTCACAATGAGTAATGTACACTGTCAAAGATGGGATGCTCAACACTCGATGCATCCTCGGCTTATTTTCTCGAGTTGTATAAAATTATTATGACTCACGATTCAAATCTGTGACTATTCGAGAACACGATTATCGGCCTTGACCTCCGCGGTACCCGTCCATGTATCGGTTTCTAAGCACGGAGGTTATCTTCGCTTTGCCAGTTTAGGGAAACGACCCTGCATGAATTTTCTGCTTCCTTCTGAGATGTATGATCTACTCCTATCAGATAAATAATCAACATGCCTCGATCGAGAGATAACCTCGAAAGGGATCTAGGCACACTAAGCTACAGTGTATCTAGGCATGAATGATCTATTGAACATCAATCATTGAAAGGGACCTATATTCATTTTTTCTTATATATTTTAGTATTAATGATGTTAGAAATACACCTCTGTCGCTTCTCCAACATTTTATGATTCTATACTTATTTGATTGGCAAACGCTGTTGTGTGACTATTGTCTGTCTAACACACGTCATCATAGTTGCCATGTTCTTCCATCTCGTGTTGAACCACGAAGTCTCCCTCCACCCAAAGTACTTCGGCGCAATTTAAACGACGTCATCAAGTCCGAGCTCTTCGCTAAGGTGTGTCTTCTGTCTGTGATTGGACCTTATTGTTATGATCATAGCAGCCAATGCTAAATTCGGGCGCAAAGCCCCAAACGTAGGAGCTATGCTCACACATGTAAAGGAGGGTTTGTTTCGAGCTAACACGATATACTTCGGGACATGATCATCTGTACATGGATGCGCAAAGCTCCAATATTGTTGCTACGTATAAATAACCTTTCGCCTTCAGCGATGGACACTTATGGCAATGCTTTGTCATTTCTGGTTCGAAAATGATATTTATTAGATTATTTACTGCTAATATAAATATGTTTTAAGCGAGCTCATGTTTATCACCAACTCTGCTTCAGGTTGAGGGCACGTGCACAAGAAGGCACGACTTTGTCATGGCCGTGACTACTATTGACACCATCGGGCACGACATTATTCAGCCAGGTCAGTTTCCCCCCATATTATGCACATACATTTGAATGATGTGCAAACAATGAATACAAGCCGTGTTAATTGTCGTCTCTTTTAAAATAGTATATATTTTGATAGCCACGCATGGTTTCTGTCTGGCCATGAGCTAGTTAACGATGTACTATAAACCCGTAAGCTTTTTTGTCTCGGGCGCGCTGCCCAAGCGAGCTGCAAATTCTCGCTGATCAAAACTCACAAAAGAAATCGCGAAAAAGTTGAAAACTGACTGCGTGACGACCAAAAACGTCATGTTTGTTGGTTGGTTGGTTGGTTGGTTGGTTGGTTGGGTGGTGCGTCCGTCACAAAAATACGGTAAGTCCAAGTGGGTCATGCAGCGGGTCAGCTTCGTGATTTCAACTGCCAATCGATAAATTAACCACCTACCGTATACCTACCGTAATCGAAACCTACAGTAACCCGTCCATGTGGGTCAGACGCTGGGTCAGATTCATGATTTCATCAGCCAATCAATTATAAAAGTTAATACCATACACCTACAGTAACCCAAACGTTACCGTAACCCGGTTACCGTATCCCACAGCTACCGTAACCCACCTACAGTATCCCGATCGTTACCGTAACCCGCCTACAGTAACCAAAAAGTTACCGTAACCCGCCTACAGTAACCAAAACGTTACCGTAGCCCATCTACAGTACCCGATCGCTACCGTAACCCGGCTACAGTACCCGATCGCTACCGTAACCCGGCTACAGCACCCAATCGCTACCGTAGCCCATCTACAGTACCCGATCGCTACCGTAACCCGGCTACAGTACCCGATCGCTACCGTAACCCGGCTACAGCACCCAATCGCTACCGTAACCCGGCTTCTTTCACCGGCATGGGATCCACATGGATCCTGGACCAGTACATGCCAAACGAAAAGTCATTCCAAAATTTGGACTGGATCTCACATTTGATCCATGCCAAACCTATTTTCTTTCCCCACCATGGAATCCACATGGGTCCTGGACCAGTACATGCCAAATGAAAAGTCATTCCAAAATTTGGACTGAACCTCACATTCGATCCATGCCAAACCTATTTTCTTTCCAAGGCATGGGATCCACATGGATCCTGGACCAATACATGCCAAATGAAAAGTCATTAAAAAATTTGGACTTAGCCTCACATTTGATCCATGCCAAACCTATTTGCTTTCCTACGCATGGGATCCACATGGGTCCTGGACCAGTACATGCCAAATGAAAAGTCATTAAAAAATTTGGACTTAGCCTCACATTTGATCCATGCCAAACCTATTTTCTTTCCCCGGCATGGGATCCACATGGGTCCTGGGCCAGTACATGCCAAATGAAAAGTCATTCCAAAATTTAGACTGGACCACACATTTGATCCATGCCAAACCTATTTTCTTTCCAAGGCATGGGATCCACATGGATCCTGGACCAGTACATGCCAAATGAAAAGTCATTCCAAAATTGGCCTATGCTCCGGCTATACCGTTGTGAAAAGCCCGTGAGGCTGAGAGCGTGGAAAAGTTGCGATGTAGCCACGGAGCGAAGCGGAGTGGCTACATCGCAACTTTTCCGGAGCGCTCGAAGCCTCACGAGCTTTTTACAACGGTATACGCCCCACTCGCCAGCAAGCAGTGTTCGGCTAATGTGTAAGGCGGCGAAACGCGAAAAAAAAATCACCTTTTGGACCATGATACGGGGTCATGGTCAGTGATCGATCATCTCGCATCACCTTTTGGACCATGATACGGGGGTCATGGTCATTGGTTGACGTCACACATCACCTTTTGGACCATGATACGGGGGTCATGGTCATTGGTCGACGTCACTCATCACTTTTTGGACCATGATACGGGGGTCATGGTCAGTGATCGATCATCTCGCATCACCTTTTGGACCATGATACGGGGGTCATGGTCATTGGTTGATCATCTCGCATCACCTTTTGGACCATGATACGGGTGTCATGGTCATTGGTTGACGTCACACATCACCTTTTGGACCATGATACGGGGGTCATGGTCATTGGTCGACGTCATACATCACCTTTTGGACCATGATACGGGGGTCATGGTCATTGGTTGACGTCACACATCACCTTTTGGACCATGATACGGGGGTCATGGTCATTGGGTGACCTCACACATCACGTTTTGGACCATGATGGGGGGGTCATGGTCATTGGTCGACGTCACTCATCACTTTTTGGACCATGATACGGGGGTCATGGTCAGTGGTCGTAGCCCACATATGGTATCACAGTCGTGAGCACGCTTTGAGATCGCTTCAAATCATCAGAAAACCTATGCTCCGGCCATGCTATTGTGAAAAGCTCGTGAGGCTGAGAGCGTGGAGGAAAAGTTGCAGATGTAGCCACGGAGCGAAGCGGAGTGGCTACATCGCATCTTTTCCGGAGCGCTCGAAGCCTCACGAGCTTTTTGCAATGGCATACGCCCCGCTCGAAAACATGCGATCCTTGCTTAACAATAGAACTTGAGCAATATAACTTAGTCCTGCTAGTTAACTATGTACCATCAAACCGTAAGGGATTTTGACGGGCACACGGTCTCGCAAAGGTGTAGGCGCCAAAAGATGCGCAAAATTTTTCTGATCAAGATTCTTAAAAGAAATCCCAAAAAAGTTGAAAACTAAGCCCGTGACGACCAAAAACAACATGTTTGTTGCTCTGTGTGTTTGTCCGTCTGTCCACAGTATTGAAAAGAAAAAAAAGATTTCGTCTACAGTATTGAAAAAAGTAGATCAATCCAGTCCAAGAAGTAGATCAACTTGCCCGTTTTCGCCCTTTTCGTCATCCGATCGATCGATAATCTTGACCTACCGTATGCCTACCGTAATCTAAACCTACAGTAACCCGTCCATGTGGGTCAGACGCTGGGTCAGATTCATGATTTCATCAGCCAATCAATTCCAAATGATAATACCGTACACCTACAGTAACCCAAACGTTACCGTAACCCGTCTACCGTATCCCTCAGCTACCGTAACCCACCTACAGTATCCCGATCGTTACCGTAACCCGCCTACAGTAACCCAAACGTTACCGTAGCCCATCTACAGTATCCGATCGCTACCGTAACCCGGCTACAGTACCCGATCGCTACCGTAACCCGGCTACAGCACCCAATCGCTACCGTAGCCCATCTACAGTATCCGATCGCTACCGTAACCCGGCTACCGTATCACACAGCTACCGTAACCCGGCAACAGTACCCGATCGCTACCGTAACCCGGATACAGTACCCGATCGCTACCGTAACCCGGCTACAGCAGCCAATCGCTACCGTAGCCATCTACAGTATCCGATCGCTACCGTAACCCGGCTACTGTATCCCACAGCTACCGTAACCCACCTACAGTATCCCGATCGTTACCGTAACCCGCCTACAGTAACCCAAACGTTACCGTAGCCCATCTACAGTACCCGATCGCTACCGTAACCCGGCTACTGTATCCCACAGCTACCGTAACCCACCTACAGTATCCCGATCGTTACCGTAACCCGCCTACAGTAACCCAAACGTTACCGTAGCCCATCTACAGTACCCGATCGCTACCGTAACCCGGCTACAGTACCCGATCGCTACCGTAACCCGGCTACAGTACCCGATCGCTACCGTAACCCGGCTACAGTACCCGATAGCTACCGTAACCCGGCTACAGTACCCGATCGCTACCGTAACCCGGCTACAGCACCCAATCGCTACCGTAGCCCATCTACAGTATCCGATCGCTACCGTAACCCGTCTACAGTACCCGATCGCTACCGTAACCCGGCTACAGTACCCGATCGCTACCGTAACCCGGCTACAGTACCCGATAGCTACCGTAACCCGGCTACAGTACCCGATCGCTACCGTAACCCGGCTACAGCACCCAATCGCTACCGTAGCCCATCTACAGTACCCGATCGCTACCGTAACCCGGCTACTGTATCCCACAGCTACCGTAACCCACCTACATTATCCCGATCGTTACCGTAACCCGCCTACAGTAACCCAAACGTTACCGTAGCCCATCTACAGTACCCGATCGCTACCGTAACCCGGCTACAGTACCCGATCGCTACCGTAACCCGGCTACAGTACCCGATCGCTACCGTAACCCGGCTTCTTTCACCGGCATGGGATCCACATGGATCCTGGACCAGTACATGCCAAATGAAAAGTCATTCCAAAATTTGGACTGAACCTCACATTCGATCCATGCCAAACCTATTTTCTTTCCCCGGGATGGGATCCACATGGATCCTGGACCAGTACATGCCAAATGAAAAGTCATTCCAAAAATTAGACTGAACCTCACATTTGATCCATGCCAAACCTATTTGCTTTCCTACGCATGGGATCCACATGGGTCCTGGACCGTAACCCGGCTACAGTACCCGATAGCTACCGTAACCCGGCTACAGTACCCGATCGCTACCGTAACCCGGCTACAGCACCCAATCGCTACCGTAGCCCATCTACAGTACCCGATCGCTACCGTAACCCGGCTACTGTATCACACAGCTACCGTAACCCACCTACATTATCCCGATCGTTACCGTAACCCGCCTACAGTAACCCAAACGTTACCGTAGCCCATCTACAGTACCCGATCGCTACCGTAACCCGGCTACAGTACCCGATCGCTACCGTAACCCGGCTACAGTACCCGATCGGTACCGTAACCCGGCTTCTTTCACCGGCATGGGATCCACATGGATCCTGGACCAGTACATGCCAAATGAAAAGTCATTCCAAAATTTGGACTGAACCTCACATTCGATCCATGCCAAACCTATTTTCTTTCCCCGGGATGGGATCCACATGGATCCTGGACCAGTACATGCCAAATGAAAAGTCATTCCAAAAATTAGACTGAACCTCACATTTGATCCATGCCAAACCTATTTGCTTTCCTACGCATGGGATCCACATGGGTCCTGGACCGTAAACCGGCTACAGTACCCGATCGCTACCGTAACCCGGCTACAGTACCCGATCGCTACCGTAACCCGGCTACAGCACCCAATCGCTACCGTAGCCCATCTACAGTATCCGATCGCTACCGTAACCCGGCTACTGTATCCCACAGCTACCGTAACCCACCTACATTATCCCGATCGTTACCGTAACCCGCCTACAGTAACCCAAACGTTACCGTAGCCCATCTACAGTACCCGATCGCTACCGTAACCCGGCTACAGTACCCGATCGCTACCGTAACCCGGCTACAGTACCCGATCGCTACCGTAACCCGGCTTCTTTCACCGGCATGGGATCCACATGGATCCTGGACCAGTACATGCCAAATGAAAAGTCATTCCAAAATTTGGACTGAACCTCACATTCGATCCATGCCAAACCTATTTTCTTTCCCCGGGATGGGAATCACATGGATCCTGGACCAGTACATGCCAAATGAAAAGTCATTCCAAAAATTAGACTGAACCTCACATTTGATCCATGCCAAACCTATTTGCTTTATTACGCATGGGATCCACATGGGTCCTGGACCGTAAACCGGCTACAGTACCCGATCGCTACCGTAACCCGGCTACAGTACCCGATCGCTACCGTAACCCGGCTACAGCACCCAATCGCTACCGTAGCCCATCTACAGTATCCGATCGCTACCGTAACCCGGCTACTGTATCCCACAGCTACCGTAACCCACCTACAGTATCCCGATCGTTACCGTAACCCGCCTACAGTAACCCAAACGTTACCGTAGCCCATCTACAGTACCCGATCGCTACCGTAACCCGGCTACAGTACCCGATCGCTACCGTAACCCGGCTACAGTACCCGATCGCTACCGTAACCCGGCTTCTTTCACCGGCATGGGATCCACATGGATCCTGGACCAGTACATGCCAAATGAAAAGTCATTCCAAAATTTGGACTGAACCTCACATTCGATCCATGCCAAACCTATTTTCTTTCCCCGGGATGGGATCCACATGGATCCTGGACCAGTACATGCCAAATGAAAAGTCATTCCAAAAATTAGACTGAACCTCACATTTGATCCATGCCAAACCTATTTGCTTTCCTACGCATGGGATCCACATGGGTCCTGGACCGTAAACCGGCTACAGTACCCGATCGCTACCGTAACCCGGCTACAGTACCCGATCGCTACCGTAACCCGGCTACAGCACCCAATCGCTACCGTAGCCCATCTACAGTATCCGATCGCTACCGTAACCCGGCTACTGTATCCCACAGCTACCGTAACCCACCTACAGTATCCCGATCGTTACCGTAACCCGCCTACAGTAACCCAAACGTTACCGTAGCCCATCTACAGTACCCGATCGCTACCGTAACCCGGCTACAGTACCCGATCGCTACCGTAACCCGGCTACAGTACCCGATCGCTACCGTAACCCGGCTTCTTTCACCGGCATGGGATCCACATGGATCCTGGACCAGTACATGCCAAATGAAAAGTCATTCCAAAATTTGGACTGAACCTCACATTCGATCCATGCCAAACCTATTTTCTTTCCCCGGGATGGGATCCACATGGATCCTGGACCAGTACATGCCAAATGAAAAGTCATTCCAAAAATTAGACTGAACCTCACATTTGATCCATGCCAAACCTATTTGCTTTCCTACGCATGGGATCCACATGGGTCCTGGACCGTAAACCGGCTACAGTACCCGATCGCTACCGTAACCCGGCTACAGTACCCGATCGCTACCGTAACCCGGCTACAGTACCCGATAGCTACCGTAACCCGGCTACAGTACCCGATTGCTACCGTAACCCGGCTACAGCACCCAATCGCTACCGTAGCCCATCTACAGTATCCGATCGCTACCGTAACCCGGCTACTGTATCCCACAGCTACCGTAACCCACCTACAGTATCCCGATCGTTACCGTAACCCGCCTACAGTAACCCAAACGTTACCGTAGCCCATCTACAGTACCCGATCGCTACCGTAACCCGGCTACAGTACCCGATCGCTACCGTAACCCGGCTACAGTACCCGATCGCTACCGTAACCCGGCTACAGTACCCGATAGCTACCGTAACCCGGCTACAGTACCCGATCGCTACCGTAACCCGGCTACAGCACCCAATCGCTACCGTAGCCCATCTACAGTATCCGATCGCTACCGTAACCCGTCTACAGTACCCGATCGCTACCGTAACCCGGCTACAGTACCCGATCGCTACCGTAACCCGGCTACAGTACCCGATAGCTACCGTAACCCGGCTACAGTACCCGATCGCTACCGTAACCCGGCTACAGCACCCAATCGCTACCGTAGCCCATCTACAGTACCCGATCGCTACCGTAACCCGGCTACTGTATCCCACAGCTACCGTAACCCACCTACATTATCCCGATCGTTACCGTAACCCGCCTACAGTAACCCAAACGTTACCGTAGCCCATCTACAGTACCCGATCGCTACCGTAAACCGGCTACAGTACCCGATCGCTACCGTAACCCGGCTACAGTACCCGATCGCTACCGTAACCCGGCTACAGCACCCAATCGCTACCGTAGCCCATCTACAGTATCCGATCGCTACCGTAACCCGGCTACTGTATCCCACAGCTACCGTAACCCACCTACAGTATCCCGATCGTTACCGTAACCCGCCTACAGTACCCGATCGCTACCGTAACCCGGCTACAGTACCCGATCGCTACCGTAACCCGGCTACAGTACCCGATCGCTACCGTAACCCGGCTTCTTTCACCGGCATGGGATCCACATGGATCCTGGACCAGTACATGCCAAATGAAAAGTCATTCCAAAATTTGGACTGAACCTCACATTCGATCCATGCCAAACCTATTTTCTTTCCCCGGGATGGGATCCACATGGATCCTGGACCAGTACATGCCAAATGAAAAGTCATTCCAAAAATTAGACTGAACCTCACATTTGATCCATGCCAAACCTATTTGCTTTCCTACGCATGGGATCCACATGGGTCCTGGACCGTAAACCGGCTACAGTACCCGATCGCTACCGTAACCCGGCTACAGTACCCGATCGCTACCGTAACCCGGCTACAGCACCCAATCGCTACCGTAGCCCATCTACAGTATCCGATCGCTACCGTAACCCGGCTACTGTATCCCACAGCTACCGTAACCCACCTACAGTATCCCGATCGTTACCGTAACCCGCCTACAGTAACCCAAACGTTACCGTAGCCCATCTACAGTACCCGATCGCTACCGTAACCCGGCTACAGTACCCGATCGCTACCGTAACCCGGCTACAGTACCCGATCGCTACCGTAACCCGGCTTCTTTCACCGGCATGGGATCCACATGGATCCTGGACCAGTACATGCCAAATGAAAAGTCATTCCAAAATTTGGACTGAACCTCACATTCGATCCATGCCAAACCTATTTTCTTTCCCCGGGATGGGATCCACATGGATCCTGGACCAGTACATGCCAAATGAAAAGTCATTCCAAAAATTAGACTGAACCTCACATTTGATCCATGCCAAACCTATTTGCTTTCCTACGCATGGGATCCACATGGGTCCTGGACCGTAAACCGGCTACAGTACCCGATCGCTACCGTAACCCGGCTACAGTACCCGATCGCTACCGTAACCCGGCTACAGCACCCAATCGCTACCGTAGCCCATCTACAGTATCCGATCGCTACCGTAACCCGGCTACTGTATCCCACAGCTACCGTAACCCACCTACAGTATCCCGATCGTTACCGTAACCCGCCTACAGTAACCCAAACGTTACCGTAGCCCATCTACAGTACCCGATCGCTACCGTAACCCGGCTACAGTACCCGATCGCTACCGTAACCCGGCTACAGTACCCGATCGCTACCGTAACCCGGCTTCTTTCACCGGCATGGGATCCACATGGATCCTGGACCAGTACATGCCAAATGAAAAGTCATTCCAAAATTTGGACTGAACCTCACATTCGATCCATGCCAAACCTATTTTCTTTCCCCGGGATGGGATCCACATGGATCCTGGACCAGTACATGCCAAATGAAAAGTCATTCCAAAAATTAGACTGAACCTCACATTTGATCCATGCCAAACCTATTTGCTTTCCTACGCATGGGATCCACATGGGTCCTGGACCGTAAACCGGCTACAGTACCCGATCGCTACCGTAACCCGGCTACAGTACCCGATCGCTACCGTAACCCGGCTACAGTACCCGATCGCTACCGTAACCCGGCTACAGTACCCGATAGCTACCGTAACCCGGCTACAGTACCCGATTGCTACCGTAACCCGGCTACAGCACCCAATCGCTACCGTAGCCCATCTACAGTATCCGATCGCTACCGTAACCCGGCTACTGTATCCCACAGCTACCGTAACCCACCTACAGTATCCCGATCGTTACCGTAACCCGCCTACAGTAACCCAAACGTTACCGTAGCCCATCTACAGTACCCGATCGCTACCGTAACCCGGCTACAGTACCCGATCGCTACCGTAACCCGGCTACAGTACCCGATCGCTACCGTAACCCGGCTACAGTACCCGATAGCTACCGTAACCCGGCTACAGTACCCGATCGCTACCGTAACCCGGCTACAGCACCCAATCGCTACCGTAGCCCATCTACAGTATCCGATCGCTACCGTAGCCCATCTACAGTACCCGATCGCTACCGTAACCCGGCTACAGTACCCGATCGCTACCGTAACCCGGCTACAGTACCCGATAGCTACCGTAACCCGGCTAAAGTACCCGATCGCTACCGTAACCCGGCTACAGCACCCAATCGCTACCGTAGCCCATCTACAGTACCCGATCGCTACCGTAACCCGGCTACTGTATCCCACAGCTACCGTAACCCACCTACATTATCCCGATCGTTACCGTAACCCGCCTACAGTAACCCAAACGTTACCGTAGCCCATCTACAGTACCCGATCGCTACCGTAAACCGGCTACAGTACCCGATCGCTACCGTAACCCGGCTACAGTACCCGATCGCTACCGTAACCCGGCTACAGCACCCAATCGCTACCGTAGCCCATCTACAGTATCCGATCGCTACCGTAACCCGGCTACTGTATCCCACAGCTACCGTAACCCACCTACAGTATCCCGATCGTTACCGTAACCCGCCTACAGTAAGCCAAACGTTACCGTAGCCCATCTACAGTACCCGATCGCTACCGTAACCCGGCTACAGTACCCGATCGCTACCGTAACCCGGCTTCTTTCACCGGCATGGGATCCACATGGATCCTGGACCAGTACATGCCAAATGAAAAGTCATTCCAAAATTTGGACTGAACCTCACATTCGATCCATGCCAAACCTATTTTCTTTCCCCGGGATGGGATCCACATGGATCCTGGACCAGTACATGCCAAATGAAAAGTCATTCCAAAAATTAGACTGAACCTCACATTTGATCCATGCCAAACCTATTTGCTTTCCTACGCATGGGATCCACATGGGTCCTGGACCGTAAACCGGCTACAGTACCCGATCGCTACCGTAACCCGGCTACAGTACCCGATCGCTACCGTAACCCGGCTACAGCACCCAATCGCTACCGTAGCCCATCTACAGTATCCGATCGCTACCGTAACCCGGCTACTGTATCCCACAGCTACCGTAACCCACCTACAGTATCCCGATCGTTACCGTAACCCACCTACAGTATCCCGATCGTTACCGTAACCCGCCTACAGTAAGCCAAACGTTACCGTAACCCGGCTACAGTACCCGATCGCTACCGTAACCCGGCTACAGTACCCGATCGCTACCGTAACCCGGCTTCTTTCACCGGCATGGGATCCACATGGATCCTGGACCAGTACTTGCCAAATGAAAAGTCATTCCAAAATTTGGACTGAACCTCACATTCGATCCATGCCAAACCTATTTTCTTTCCCCGGGATGGGATCCACATGGATCCTGGACCAGTACATGCCAAATGAAAAGTCATTCCAAAAATTAGACTGAACCTCACATTTGATCCATGCCAAACCTATTTGCTTTCCTACGCATGGGATCCACATGGGTCCTGGACCGTAAACCGGCTACAGTACCCGATCGCTACCGTAACCCGGCTACAGTACCCGATCGCTACCGTAACCCGGCTACAGCACCCAATCGCTACCGTAGCCCATCTACAGTATCCGATCGCTACCGTAACCCGGCTACTGTATCCCACAGCTACCGTAACCCACCTACAGTATCCCGATCGTTACCGTAACCCGCCTACAGTAACCCAAACGTTACCGTAGCCCATCTACAGTACCCGATCGCTACCGTAACCCGGCTACAGTACCCGATCGCTACCGTAACCCGGCTACAGTACCCGATCGCTACCGTAACCCGGCTTCTTTCACCGGCATGGGATCCACATGGATCCTGGACCAGTACATGCCAAATGAAAAGTCATTCCAAAAATTAGACTGAACCTCACATTTGATCCATGCCAAACCTATTTGCTTTCCTACGCATGGGATCCACATGGGTCCTGGACCAGTACATGCCAAATGAAAAGTCATTCCAAAATTTGGACTGGACCTCACATTCGATCCATGCCAAACCTATTTTCTTCCCCCACCATGGGATCCACATGGTTCCTGGACCAGTACATGCCAAATGAAAAGTCATTCCAAAATTTGCCTATGCTCCGGCCATACCGTTGTGAAAAGCTCGTGAGGCCGAGAGCGTGGAGGAAAAGAGAGCTCTTTGCAACGGTATACGCCCCACTCGCAAGCAAGCAGTGTTCGGCTAATGTGTAAGGCGGCGAAACGCGAAAAAAAAATCTCGCATCACCTTTTGAACCATGATACGGGGGTCATGGTCATTGGTCGACGTCACTCATCACTTTTTGGACCATGATACGGGGGTCATGGGCAATGGTGGACCTAACATATCACCTTTTGGACCATGATACGGAGGTCATGGTCAGTGATTGATCATCTCGCATCACCTTTTGGACCATGATACGGGGGTCATGGTCATTGGGTGACCTCACACATCACCTTTTGGACCATGATTGGGGGGTCATGGTCATTGGTCGACGTCACTCATCACTTTTTGGACCATGATACGGGGGTCATGGTCAGTGGTCGTAGCCCACATATGGTATCACAGTCGTGAGCACGCTTTGAGATCGCTTCAAATCATCAGAAAACCTATGCTCCGGCCATGCTATTGTGAAAAGCTCGTGAGGCTGAGAGCGTGGAGGAAAAGTTGCAGATGTAGCCACGGAGCGAAGCGGAGTGGCTACATCGCAACTTTTCCGGAGCGCTCGAAGCCTCACGAGCTTTTTGCAATGGCATACGCCCCGCTCGCAAACATGCGATCCTTGCTCAACAATAGAACTTGAGCAATATAACTTGCGCCCGACCTAACCCGAGCAGGACGTAGTCCTGCTAGTTCACTACGTTACCCAAACCCGTAAGGTAAACGCTTTTGCATGCGGGGAAATGACTGATTTTTTTCTCATCAGGTGTGGAAGCCGGATTTCGGACGATCACGCAGAAAAAAATCGAAAAAAAGTTGGGTCTATATTGAGTAAAGTTGACATTTGTCTTGTCTGTGTGTACGTCACAACTACGGTAAGTCCACGCAGGTCAGACCACGGGTCAGGTACGTGATTCATCCGGTATTTGGTCTCATTGAGTTCCGATCGATCAATAATCGTCGCCTACAGTATACCCACCGTAATCGAAACCTACAGTGACCCGTTCAACTGGGTCAGACGCTGGGTCAGATTTGTGATTTCATCAGCCAATCACTTTTTGGACCATGAATAATGGGGTGATGGTCATTGGTCGACATCACGCATCACGTTTTGGACCGTGTTCCGTGGGTCATGGTCACTGGTTGACCTCACACATCATGTTTTGGACCATGAGACGGGGGTCATGATGATTGGTCGACCTCACGCATCACGTTTTGGATCATGATTCGGGGGTCATGGTCATTAGTTGACCTCACACATCACGTTTTGGACCATGTTCCGGGGGTCATGGTCATTGGTTGACCTCACACATCACGTTTTGGACCATGTACCGGGGGTCATGGTCATTTGTCGACCTCACGCATCACTTTTTGGACCGTGTACCGGGGGTCATGGTCATTTGTCGACCTCACGCATCACTTTTTGGACCGTGTACCGGGGGTCATGGTCATTGGTCGACCTCACACATCACGTTTTGGACCATGTATCGGGGGTCATGGTCATTGGTCGACCTCACACATCACGTTTTGGACCATGGTCAGTGGTCGTAGCCCACGTATGGTACCATAGTCGTGAGCACGCTTGCAGCTCGCTTCAAATTCATCAGAAAAAAACAGGACCAAGGCTCCGGCCATGCTATTGTGAAAAGCCCATGAGGCTGAGAGTGTGGAGGAAAACTTGCAGATGTAGCCACGGAGCGAAGCGGAGTGTCTAGATCGCAACTTTTTCTGAACGCTCGAAGACTCGCAAGCTTTTTGCAATGACATACGCGCAACGTGCACAGAGACGTGTCTTGCGCCCGTCCTAACGTGGCACGAGCGGGGCGTAGTCCCGCTAGTTCTAAATATATAATATCATCATATTTTTTCATGCGACCGCAGAGTAATTCAATTTACAATGTATTTAGATTGAAAGGAAGGGAGGCTTTCCTCCCCTCCATACCCGCTTCCCTCACGCACTCTATCTTTTCCCCACGCTCTCTCGTCGCGCTGGGTCAGGGTAGCGATTGAAAGGGGAGAAGGCGCTTCTTAGCTTACAATCGAAATACACTGTAAATTGAATTGCTCGGCGGTCGCATGACAAAATATAATGATATTATATATTTAGAATCGCCTCGACACGCCCGATCGAGTGGTCACATTGGCAAGCGCTTTTTTCAGTCTACGAAAAGTTTTTCTCCCTCGTATTCGGCGAGCTTCTCCTTCAGAGAGTCGAATGGATTATATCGATTGATCTAACCCAATGAATGGGAAAAAACTAACTGAATGAATAGATGAATGATCAATAAATCAAATGACTTACTATGATAGTGGGATTCTTTCATATCAACGAAAAAAATCAAGTATGGTACGTTTTTGATACGGTAAAAGATTGCTATAACGTTCGTCTAAAAATGTATAGACCCTCCAAATATCTAATAAAATGTCCTTCCCACCTCGCTCGATCCTTGATCCGGCTTTCATGATATTTCTTTCTCAACTCATCCATTTCGGTCTTGAGTGCTTCATTCTCCCGGGACAGATCACTTAAAAAACATTAAATGAATTTGAATATTTTAAAATATATATTTTAAACTAACAGGTTCACAGTGGACTCAGCCCCTTTCCTCGCTTCTTCCAGTTGCAGCGAGACATCAGCCAATCTAAAAAGATCTATATTTATTTTTAATAAGAAACACCAATCTCGGTGATGCAGTTCTGAAGTGCACAGAATAACTACTTCTAATCACCATAAATACAAACAATAATGAACCTCTTCTCCAATTCATTTGCTCTTATCTTCTCAGCATTGAATACTTTCTTGATTCCATACTTAGAGTCTGCAAAAGGGAATAATTTTTAATTTGTTCTAGCAAGGCACATTTACCGAGTCTGGTCTCGGCTGCTTTAGCACGTTCCTTGTATTCGCCTGCAGCATGAACTGCACGCTGCAATGAATAATCGATTGGGAAAAATAATTATCAATATCCATTCATTATCTCTGACTAATAAATTATGCGAGATGTTACCTGGTATTTACCCTTCCACTTGTCCAATTCCTTCTCTAGTTCGTCGACTTTGGCACAAAGAAATTCCAGTAAATATTATAATACAATCAATTAGAATATAAAATACAAGTAAACTCTATGAAAATTCAAAAAAAGCAAAATATTTTTTATTTACAGAGGTTCGAAAAAGCAAAATATATATTTTTCAAATAAACGAACCTCTGCTCCTCTCTTCACAGGCGGTTGACCACTCGTCGATTCATCATCGTCAATCACAATTACATCTCTCTGAAAGCAACCAAATGGCAAGGCACCATGGTAAATAGTAAGGCTGGGATTGTAATGCTTACTAACTAATCCACAACAAAACGTGTGTTTATGCGAAATATTGGCTAAACAACCTTAGAGGGTTGAATAGTTTTAGCAGCATCCTCCATCCTTCATAGACTAGAGTCGACAGCTAAAACACTGAAACGACAATTTGAGAGAGCCGAGAGAAACGTGAACGGAGAAGAGAGTAACTGATGATGCATATAGGAAGAGTTGTGAGCTGAACACCTCAAATCTCCGTTCAGAAATTTGTTGTTAGAAATACTTTATCCTTAACGATTACTCAATTTTTTTGTCTGAACCCGATAAACCACATATTTCAATTTTTTTTAAAAGGCTCTGTGACAGTATCTACACGTTGCTTGCAGCAATAATATTCTATCAACAATCAAAGCTTCAAGCAATACAATATCATTATTATACAATGGTAATTCAACGTCAATAATCACTTTGGACTGGATCAAACAGCAATAACCGCATTGGACTGGATGAACTTGGTCAATCTAGTCACAAATTCGTCCACAATCGTCGCTTCTCCAGCTATCGCTTCCATCGATTGACTGACGTTGCTATCAGATGAGAAACGGAGGAGGGTCACCAGGCAGGCATCCATCACTCTGAAGTAGATCATACAGGCTCGAATATTGACTCGGAAATACCGAAGCCTCTTTATTTGCCGGATCGAATAGTAGTGCTCGCTCTCCATTCTGCACACATGCACGCTTTCATACCGATCACAGAATGTGCATAATGGAGAGCGCACTATTCGATCCGACAACACTATTACTTTGCAGTCCTACCATATCCCTCTCCTACCGTAATACTCACTTGTGATGGGTGTACAACTGTAGTGCGAGGGGCAGAAAATGATGGAGAGAAACACCGTCTAGCAATCGACGAGCCGGTCCATGAGGAGAGAGAATCCATGTGGAGAGGGAGGAACAGAGGTACTTGTCGGCCAACTGAAAAAAAAAGATTACGGTAGGGCACGACGAGATTGAAAAAAATTAAATTTAAATCGACTCTCAGTATATTTATGTTTCACTTTTCATTGAAAATGCGAGGCGGATTTACACTTAGATATCTTCTGGACACACTGTAGAAAAGATGGAGAAAAAAATGTCCACTTGATTCTTCATTTCGTAATGATGACGCAATCTCCGCTCACCCTTATGAGTGCCATACACGTCTCCACTTCTTGGACCTTCTGACAGAGGCAGATCGAGGGAGAACAATCTGCCAGGCAGTGAATGAATCTGGAGAGCATTATGTATTTTGAGGGAAAGAACGAAGTACAACTGACAGAACTTTTACCCAACGAATACGAAAGATTGATGAAGCACAGATTCGCCTGCTGATTTCACTAAACTCGCAATAAATAATTTTTCTATATTTCGAAATGATAGTCTACACATATAATCCTTCTGTGTACGATTCAAATGTTTTAGTTATTGAACACTTGTAATCAGAAGGTTTCTACATCACCTTTCACAAACTATGGCAGCATCTCTTTACCTAGTCACAAAATATTCCTGGTTTCCTTATTTAACCATAGAAATATCTCAAGGTCTACATTTTTGACCGCCGTTGTTATAGTTCTTGTTTAACTCGAAAAAAAGAGATATGTGTGGAAGTGTTTAAAGAATGAACTATTTGAAAACCCCATTGCTCACGAATCAATCACGACTTTATTCAAGAAATAAGTATCAAACCGTAAGCTTTTTTGTCTCGGGCGCGCTGCCCAAGCGGGTTGCGGGTGAGGAGATGCGCAAATTCTCGCTGATCAAAACTCACAAAAGAAATCCCAAAAAAGTTGAAAACTAAGCCCGTGACGACCAAAAACAACATGTTTGTTGCTCTGTTGGTGTGTCCGTCCTCAGTATTGAAAAGAAAAAAAAGATTTCGTCTACAGTATTGAAAAAGTAGATCAATCCAGTCCAAGAAGAGTAGATCAACTTGCCCGTTTTCGCCCTTTTCGTCATCCGATCGATCGATAATCTTGACCTACCGTATACCTACCGTAATCGAAACCTACAGTAACCCGTCCATGTGGGTCAGACGCTGGGTCAGATTCATGATTTCATCAGCCAATCAATTATAAATGTTAATACCGTACACGTACAGTAACCCAAACGTTACCGTAACCCGGCTACCGTATCCCACAGCTACCGTAACCCACCTACAGTATCCCGATCGTTACCGTAACCCGCCTACAGTAACCCAAACGTTACCGTAGCCCATCTACAGTACCCGATCGCTACCGTAACCCGGCTACAGTACCCGATCGCTACCGTAACCCGGCTACAGTACCCGATCGCTACCGTAACCCGGCTACAGTACCCGATCGCTACCGTAACCCGGCTACAGCACCCAATCGCTACCGTAACCCGGCTACAGCACCCAATCGCTACCGTAACCCGGCTACCGTATCACACAGCTACCGTAACCCACCTATAGTAACCCGATCGTTACCGTAACCCGCCTACAGTAACCCAAACGTAACCGTAGCCCATCTACAGTACCCGATCGCTACCGTAACCAGGCTACAGTACCCGATCGCTACCGTAACCCGGCTACAGTACCCGATCGCTACCGTAACCCGGCTACAGCACCCGATCGCTACGATAACCCGGCTTCTTTCACCGGCATGGGATCCACATGGGTCCTGGACCAGTACATGCCAAATGAAAAGTCATTCCAAAATTTGGACTGGATCTCACATTTGATCCATGCCAAACCTATTTTCTTTCACCGGCTTGGGATCCACATGGATCCTGGACCAGTACATGCCAAATGAAAAGTCATTCCAAAATTTAAACTGGATCTCACATTTGATCTACGCCAAACCTATTTTCTTTCCCCACCGTGGGATCCACATGGGTCCTGGACCAGTACATGCCAAATGAAAAGTCATTCCAAATATGGCCTATGCTCCGGCCATACCGTCGTGAAAAGCTCGTGAGGCTGAAAAGTTGCGATGTAGCCCCGGAGCGAAGCGAGTGGCTACATCGCAACTTTTCCGGAGCGCTCGAAAAAAAGAAGCTTTTTGCAACGGTATACGCCCCACTCGCAAGCAAGCAGTGTTCGGCTAATGTGTAAGGCGGCGAAACGCGAAAAAAAAATCTCGCATCACCTCTTGGACCATGATACGGGGGTCATGGTCAGTGATCGATCATCTCGCATCACCTTTTGGACCATGATACGGGGGTCATGGTCCGTGATCGATCATCTCGCATCACCTTTCGGACCATGATACGGGGGTCATGATCAGTGGTCGATCATCTCGCATCACCTTTCGGACCATGATACGGGGGTCATGATCAGTGGTCGATCATCTCGCATCACCTTTCGGACCATGATACGGGGGTCATGATCAGTGGTCGATCATCTCGCATCACCTTTCGGACCATGATACGGGGGTCATGATCAGTGGTTGATCATCCCGCATCACCTTTTGGACCATGATACGGGGGTCATGGTCAGTGGTAGACGTCACACATCACCTTTTGGACCATGATACGGGGGTCATGGTCAGTGGTAGACGTCACACATCACCTTTTGGACCATGATACGGGGGTCATGGTCCGTGATCGATCATCTCGCATCACCTTTCGGACCATGATACGGGGGTCATGGTCATTGGTTGATCATCCCGCATCACCTTTTGGACCATGATACGGGGGTCATGGTCCGTGATCGATCATCTCGCATCACCTTTCGGACCATGATACGGGGGTCATGATCAGTGGTCGATCATCTCGCATCACCTTTCGGACCATGATACGGGGGTCATGATCAGTGGTCGATCATCTCGCATCACCTTTTGGACCATGATACGGGGGTCATGGTCATTGGTTGACGTCATACATCACCTTTTGGACCATGAAACGGGGGACATGGTCATTGGTCGACGTCATACATCACTTTTTGGACCATGATACGGGGGTCATGGTCAGTGATCGATCATCTCGCATCACCCTTTTGGACCATGATACGGGGGTCATGGTCAGTGGTAGACGTCACACATCACCTTTTGGACCATGATACGGGGGTCATGGTCAGTGGTAGACGTCACACATCACCTTTTGGACCATGATACGGGGGTCATGGTCAGTGGTAGACGTCACACATCACCTTTTGGACCATGATACGGGGGTCATGGTCATTGGTCGACGTCACTCATCACTTTTTGGACCATGATGCGGGAGTCATGGTCAGTGGTCGTAGCCTACATATGGTATCACAGTCTTGAGCACGCTTTGAGATCGCTTCAAATCATCAGAAAACCTATGCTCTGGCCATGCTATTGTGAAAAGCTCGTGAGGCTGAGAGCGTGGAGGAAAAGTTGCAGATGTAGCCACGGAGCGACGGAGCGAAGCGGAGTGGCTACATCGCAACTTTTCCGGAGCGCTCGAAGCCTCACGAGCTTTTTGAAATGGCATACGCCCCGCTCGAAAACATGCGATCCTTGCTTAACAATAGAACTTGAGCAATATAACTTGCGCCCGACCTAATCCGAGCAGGACGTAGTCCTGCTAGTTCACTACGTTACCCAAACCCGTAAGGTAAATGGATTCGTGTGCGGCGATATGACTGATATTTATCCTATCAGGTGTGGAAGCCGGACTTAGGGCGATCACGCAGAAAAAATCGGGAAAAAGTTGGGACTATTTTGAGATAAGTTGACAAATGTGTTGTTTGTGCGTCTGACCAGTGTGTTGTGTGTATTACTGTTTGTCCAAGCTACAATCCATTGTAAATCCATTCCAAGACCCTACCATGAACTGGCTTATGTATGAAACAATTCCCCTTCAATTATCGATCTGAAATCGACACCTACCGTAACCGATATATACAGTTTTAAAAAGAACAGTAAGTCCACGCGGGTCAGACCGCGGGTCAGATACATGATTCATCCGGTAATTTATCGCCCTGAGTTCCAATCGATCAACAATCTACGCTTACAGTATACCTACCGTAATCGAAACCTACAGTAAACCGTTCAACTGGGTCAGACGCTGGGTCAGATTCGTGATTTCATCAGCCAATCCCTTTTTGGACCATGTACCGGGGGTCATGGTCAGTGGTTGAACTACCTCACGCATCACTTTTTGGACCATGTACCGGGAGTCATGGTCATTGGTTGAACTCACGCATCATGTTTTGGACCATGTACCGGTTGTCATGGTCATTGGTTGACCTCACGCATCTCTTTTTGGACCATGTACTGGGGGTCATGGTCAGTATTTGACCTCACGCATCACTTTTTGGACCATGTACCGGGGGTCATGGTCATTGGTTGAACTCACGCATCATGTTTTGGACCATGTACCTAGGGTCATGGTCATTGGTTGAACTACCTCACGCATCACTTTTTGGACCATGTACCGGGAGTCATGGTCATTGGTTGAACTCACGCATCATGTTTTGGACCATGTACCTGGGGTCATGGTCAGTGTTTGACCTCACGCATCACTTTTTGGACCATGTACCGGGGGTCATGGTCATTGGTTGAACTCACGCATCATGTTTTGGACCATGTACCGGGGGTCATGGTCAGTGTTTGACCTCACGCATCACTTTTTGGACCATGTACCGGGGGTCATGGTCATTGGTTGACCTCACGCATCTCTTTTTGGACCATGTACTGGGGGTCATGGTCAGTATTTGACCTCACGCATCACTTTTTGGACCATGTACCGGGGGTCATGGTCATTGGTTGAACTCACGCATCATGTTTTGGACCATGTACCTGGGGTCATGGTCAGTGTTTGACCTCACGCATCACTTTTTGGACCATGTACCGGGGGTCATGGTCATTGGTTGAACTCACGCATCATGTTTTGGACCATGTACCGGGGGTCATGGTCAGTGTTTGACCTCACGCATCACTTTTTGGACCATGTACCGGGGGTCATGGTCATTGGTTGAACTCACGCATCATGTTTTGGACCATGTACCGGGGGTCATGGTCAGTGTTTGACCTCACGCATCACTTTTTGGACCATGTACCGGGAGTCATGGTCATTGGTTGAACTCACGCATCATGTTTTGGACCATGTACCGGTTGTCATGGTCATTGGTTGACCTCACGCATCTCTTTTTGGACCATGTACTGGGGGTCATGGTCAGTGTTTGACCTCACGCATCACTTTTTGGACCATGTACCGGGTCATGGTCATAGGTTGAACTCACGCATCATGTTTTGGACCATGTACCGGGGGTCATGGTCATTGGTTGGCCTCACGCATCTCTTTTTGGACCATGTACTGGGGGTCATGGTCAGTATTTGACCTCACGCATCATGTTTTGGACCATGTACCTGGGGTCATGGTCATTGGTTGAACTCACGCATCATGTTTTGGACCATGTACCTGGGGTCATGGTCAGTGTTTGACCTCACGCATCACTTTTTGGACCATGTACCGGTTGTCATGGTCATTGGTTGACCTCACGCATCTCTTTTTGGACCATGTACTGGGGGTCATGGTCAGTATTTGACCTCACGCATCACTTTTTGGACCATGTACCGGGGGTCATGGTCATTGGTTGAACTCACGCATCATGTTTTGGACCATGTACCTGGGGTCATGGTCAGTGTTTGACCTCACGCATCACTTTTTGGACCATGTACCGGGGGTCATGGTCATTGGTTGAACTCACGCATCATGTTTTGGACCATGTACCGGGGGTCATGGTCAGTGTTTGACCTCACGCATCACTTTTTGGACCATGTACCGGGGGTCATGGTCATTGGTTGAACTCACGCATCATGTTTTGGACCATGTACCGGGGGTCATGGTCAGTGTTTGACCTCACGCATCACTTTTTGGACCATGTACCGGGAGTCATGGTCATTGGTTGAACTCACGCATCATGTTTTGGACCATGTACCGGTTGTCATGGTCATTGGTTGACCTCACGCATCTCTTTTTGGACCATGTACTGGGGGTCATGGTCAGTGTTTGACCTCACGCATCACTTTTTGGACCATGTACCGGGTCATGGTCATAGGTTGAACTCACGCATCATGTTTTGGACCATGTACCGGGGGTCATGGTCATTGGTTGGCCTCACGCATCTCTTTTTGGACCATGTACTGGGGGTCATGGTCAGTATTTGACCTCACGCATCACTTTTTGGACCATGTACCGGGGGTCATGGTCATTGGTTGAACTCACGCATCATGTTTTGGACCATGTACCTGGGGTCATGGTCAGTGTTTGACCTCACGCATCACTTTTTGGACCATGTACCGGGGGTCATGGTCATTGGTTGAACTCACGCATCATGTTTTGGACCATGTACCTGGGGTCATGGTCAGTGTTTGACCTCACGCATCACTTTTTGGACCATGTACCGGGGGTCATGGTCATTGGTTGAACTCACGCATCATGTTTTGGACCATGTACCGGTTGTCATGGTCATTGGTTGACCTCACGCATCTCTTTTTGGACCATGTACTGGGGGTCATGGTCAGTATTTGACCTCACGCATCACTTTTTGGACCATGTACCGGTTGTCATGGTCATTGGTTGACCTCACGCATCTCTTTTTGGACCATGTACTGGGGGTCATGGTCAGTATTTGACCTCACGCATCACTTTTTGGACCATGTACCGGGGGTCATGGTCATTGGTTGAACTCACGCATCATGTTTTGGACCATGTACCTGGGGTCATGGTCAGTGTTTGACCTCACGCATCACTTTTTGGACCATGTACCGGGGGTCATGGTCATTGGTTGAACTCACGCATCATGTTTTGGACCATGTACCGGGGGTCATGGTCAGTGTTTGACCTCACGCATCACTTTTTGGACCATGTACCGGGGGTCATGGTCATTGGTTGAACTCACGCATCATGTTTTGGACCATGTACCGGGGGTCATGGTCAGTGTTTGACCTCACGCATCACTTTTTGGACCATGTACCGGGAGTCATGGTCATTGGTTGAACTCACGCATCATGTTTTGGACCATGTACCGGTTGTCATGGTCATTGGTTGACCTCACGCATCTCTTTTTGGACCATGTACTGGGGGTCATGGTCAGTGTTTGACCTCACGCATCACTTTTTGGACCATGTACCGGGTCATGGTCGTAGGTTGAACTCACGCATCATGTTTTGGACCATGTACCGGGGGTCATGGTCATTGGTTGGCCTCACGCATCTCTTTTTGGACCATGTACTGGGGGTCATGGTCAGTATTTGACCTCACGCATCACTTTTTGGACCATGTACCGGGGGTCATGGTCATTGGTTGAACTCACGCATCATGTTTTGGACCATGTACCTGGGGTCATGGTCAGTGTTTGACCTCACGCATCACTTTTTGGACCATGTACCGGGGGTCATGGTCATTGGTTGAACTCACGCATCATGTTTTGGACCATGTACCTGGGGTCATGGTCAGTGTTTGACCTCACGCATCACTTTTTGGACCATGTACCGGGGGTCATGGTCATTGGTTGAACTCACGCATCATGTTTTGGACCATGTACCGGTTGTCATGGTCATTGGTTGACCTCACGCATCTCTTTTTGGACCATGTACTGGGGGTCATGGTCAGTATTTGACCTCACGCATCACTTTTTGGACCATGTACCGGTTGTCATGGTCATTGGTTGACCTCACGCATCTCTTTTTGGACCATGTACTGGGGGTCATGGTCAGTATTTGACCTCACGCATCACTTTTTGGACCATGTACCGGGGGTCATGGTCATTGGTTGAACTCACGCATCATGTTTTGGACCATGTACCTGGGGTCATGGTCAGTGTTTGACCTCACGCATCACTTTTTGGACCATGTACCGGGGGTCATGGTCATTGGTTGAACTCACGCATCATGTTTTGGACCATGTACCTGGGGTCATGGTCAGTGTTTGACCTCACGCATCACTTTTTGGACCATGTACCGGGGGTCATGGTCATTGGTTGAACTCACGCATCATGTTTTGGACCATGTACCGGTTGTCATGGTCATTGGTTGACCTCACGCATCTCTTTTTGGACCATGTACTGGGGGTCATGGTCAGTATTTGACCTCACGCATCACTTTTTGGACCATGTACCGGTTGTCATGGTCATTGGTTGACCTCACGCATCTCTTTTTGGACCATGTACTGGGGGTCATGGTCAGTGTTTGACCTCACGCATCACTTTTTGGACCATGTACCGGGTCATGGTCATAGGTTGAACTCACGCATCATGTTTTGGACCATGTACCGGGGGTCATGGTCATTGGTTGGCCTCACGCATCTCTTTTTGGACCATGTACTGGGGGTCATGGTCAGTATTTGACCTCACGCATCACTTTTTGGACCATGTACCGGGGGTCATGGTCATTGGTTGAACTCACGCATCATGTTTTGGACCATGTACCTGGGGTCATGGTCAGTGTTTGACCTCACGCATCACTTTTTGGACCATGTACCGGGGGTCATGGTCAGTGTTTGACCTCACGCATCACTTTTTGGACCATGTACCGGGGGTCATGGTCATTGGTTGAACTCACGCATCATGTTTTGGACCATGTACCGGTTGTCATGGTCATTGGTTGACCTCACGCATCTCTTTTTGGACCATGTACTGGGGGTCATGGTCAGTATTTGACCTCACGCATCACTTTTTGGACCATGTACCGGTTGTCATGGTCATTGGTTGACCTCACGCATCTCTTTTTGGACCATGTACTGGGGGTCATGGTCAGTATTTGACCTCACGCATCACTTTTTGGACCATGTACCGGGGGTCATGGTCATTGGTTGAACTCACGCATCATGTTTTGGACCATGTACCTGGGGTCATGGTCAGTGTTTGACCTCACGCATCACTTTTTGGACCATGTACCGGGGGTCATGGTCATTGGTTGAACTCACGCATCATGTTTTGGACCATGTACCTGGGGTCATGGTCAGTGTTTGACCTCACGCATCACTTTTTGGACCATGTACCGGGGGTCATGGTCATTGGTTGAACTCACGCATCATGTTTTGGACCATGTACCGGTTGTCATGGTCATTGGTTGACCTCACGCATCTCTTTTTGGACCATGTACTGGGGGTCATGGTCAGTATTTGACCTCACGCATCACTTTTTGGACCATGTACCGGTTGTCATGGTCATTGGTTGACCTCACGCATCTCTTTTTGGACCATGTACTGGGGGTCATGGTCAGTGTTTGACCTCACGCATCACTTTTTGGACCATGTACCGGGTCATGGTCATAGGTTGAACTCACGCATCATGTTTTGGACCATGTACCGGGGGTCATGGTCATTGGTTGGCCTCACGCATCTCTTTTTGGACCATGTACTGGGGGTCATGGTCAGTATTTGACCTCACGCATCACTTTTTGGACCATGTACCGGGGGTCATGGTCATTGGTTGAACTCACGCATCATGTTTTGGACCATGTACCTGGGGTCATGGTCAGTGTTTGACCTCACGCATCACTTTTTGGACCATGTACCGGGGGTCATGGTCATTGGTTGAACTCACGCATCATGTTTTGGACCATGTACCTGGGGTCATGGTCAGTGTTTGACCTCACGCATCACTTTTTGGACCATGTACCGGGGGTCATGGTCATTGGTTGAACTCACGCATCATGTTTTGGACCATGTACCGGTTGTCATGGTCATTGGTTGACCTCACGCATCTCTTTTTGGACCATGTACTGGGGGTCATGGTCAGTATTTGACCTCACGCATCACTTTTTGGACCATGTACCGGGGGTCAACGTCATTGGTTGAACTCACGCATCTCTTTTTGGACCATGTACTGGGGGTCATGGTCAGTATTTGACCTCACGCATCACTTTTTGGACCATGTACCGGGGGTCATGGTCATTGGTTGAACTCACGCATCATGTTTTGGACCATGTACCTGGGGTCATGGTCAGTGTTTGACCTCACGCATCACTTTTTGGACCATGTACCGGGTCATGGTCATAGGTTGAACTCACGCATCATGTTTTGGACCATGTACCGGGGGTCATGGTCATTGGTTGGCCTCACGCATCTCTTTTTGAACCATGTCTCGGGGTCAATTGCAGTGGTCATAGCCACTTATGGTGCCATAGTCGTGAGCACGATTGTAGACCGCTTCAAATTTATCAGAAAAAAACAGGACCTATGTTCTGGCCATTCTATTGTGAAAAGCTCACGAGGCTGAGATTGTGGAGGAAAGAGGAAACGATGCAGATGTAGCCACGGAACGAAGCAGAGTGGCCACATCGCAACTTTTTCGGAGCGCTCGGTTCCTCACGAGCTTTTTGCAATGGCATACGCCAAACGTGCACAGAGACGTTTCTTTCATGACCTTGTGCCCGTCCTTACGTGGCACGAGCGGGGCGTAGTCCCGCTAGTTACTCACTTACCATCAAACCGTAAGGGATTTTGACGGGCACATGCGCTCGGTAAGGTGTATCTGCCAAAAGATGCGCAAAATTTTTCTGATCAAGATTCTTAAAAGAAATCCCAAAAAAGTCAAAAACTAAGCCCGTGACGACCAAAAACAACATGTTTGTTGGTCTGTTTGTCCGTCCGTGACAGTCAAGTCCAAAAAGTAGATCAATCCAGTCCAAAAAGTAGATCAACTTGCCCGTCTTCGCCCTTTTCGTCATCCGATCGATCGATAATCGTCGCTTACCGTATACCTACCGTAATCGGAACCTACAGTAACCCGTTCAAGTGGGTCAGACGCTGGGTCAGATTCATGATTTCATCAGCCAATCAATTCCAAATGATAATACCGTACACGTGCAGTAACCCAAACGTTACCGTAACCAGGCTACCGTATCCCACAGCTACCGTAACCCACCTACAGTATCCCGATCGTTACCGTAACCCGCCTACAATAACCCAAACGTTACCGTAGCCCATCTACAGTATCCGATCGCTACCGTAACCCGGCTACCGTATCCCACAGCTACCGTAACCCGGCTACAGTACCCGATCGCTACTGTAACCCGGCTACAGTACCCGATCGCTACCGTAACCCGGCTACAGCACCCAATCGCTACCGTAACCCGGCTACCGTATCCCACAGCTACCGTAACCCGGCTACTGTACCCGATCGCTACCGTAACCCATCTACAGTATCCCGATCATTACCGTAACCCGCCTACAGTAACCCAAACGTTACCGTAGCCCATCTACAGTATCCGATCGCTATCGTAACCCGGCTACAGTACCCGATCACTACCGTAACCCGGCTACAGTACCCGATCGCAACCGTAACCCGGCTACAGCACCCGATCGCTACCGTAACCCGGCTACAGCACCCAATCGCTACCGTAACCCGGCTTCTTTCCCCGGCATGGGATCCACATGGGTCCTGGACCAGGACATGCCAAATGAAAAGTCATTCCAAAATTTGGACTGGACCTCACATTTGATCCATGCCAAACCTATTTTTTTCCCCACCATGGGATCCACATGGGTCCTGGACCAGTACATGCCAAATGAAAAGTCATTCCAAAATATGGACTGGACCTCACATTTGATCCATGCCAAACCTATTTGCTTTCCCCACAATGGGATCCACATGGGTCCTGGACCAGTACATGCCAAATGTAAAGTCATTCTAAAATTTGGACTGAACTTCACATTTGATCCATGCCAAACCTATTTTCTTTCCCCGGCATGGGATCCACATGGATCCTGAACCAGTACATGCCAAATGAAAAGTCATTCGAAAATTTGGACGGAACATCCATATGAACCATATATCATTGGACTTGACTTTGAAAGTTATTTCAAAATTCGGACTTGACTTCACATCTGCCTTGCAAAAAAAGGCGTGTTTGTTCCATTTGCCTATGATTTGGCCATGCTATTGTGAAAAGCTCGTGAGGCCGCGAGCGTGGAGGAAAAGTACTCCGCTCCGCTCCGTGGCTACATCTGCAACTTTTCCGGAGCGCTCGAAGCCTCACGAGCTTTTTGCAATGGCATACGCCCCGTTCGTAAGCAAGCGATACGGTTCTAACAAGTAGATCAGTCTAATGTGGCTACCTTTTTTCAGGTATGTACTTCTGGAACTGTGCCATCATCGATGTTTTTTACTCAGTTCAATGACCTCATATGCCATGTAAAGATCATTTATAGTGCTGTGAACTTATTTGATAAAACGTTTCCTTTGTTATTCTCTTTTGATATGAAAATATGAAACATCATAATTAGAACCTCTCAATAATAGCGAAGAAATGGAAGATGTAAAATATAATTCCTTTTTTTTGCAGCTTTCAAATTCCCTAGATCTTTCGTAATTATTACGCTCATTTTCTTTTCCATCAGAAGACTACAATCGAAAGCACGGAATATTATAATCTGTGCCATCTATCGTGGATCCGCAAAAAATCCTTATTATTGCTTTTTTCCTTCCATTGATCAATTTTTTACACTAGCTCCTATATTTTGTTTCGTCACTCTAGAGTCGATGTTTACGCATCTCCTTCTTCGTTTCCTAGCTTGTTTTCACACTTTTTCTGAAAGGGTCACTTTCTCATGAAAAAGAGAGGAGAACCGACCATCGTTTTCGTCATCCACTTTGAAAGCGTTACTTTTTGTTCCTATTTCTGACTAATATTATGATTATCACGTATCAGTTTGATTCTGTCATGTTTTGTCTCCTGTCATGTGAGCGGTATTTGTTTTTCATAATATTAATACGTTTAAAAGTTAAAAATTGCATAATGTGCCATTACACATCCATGTCTCGCCATATTCGCGGAGATGTTCAAATCTTGACCGCCTGTCTTCGACGAGGAAAACAGGGATATTACAGATTTATCAGAGACGGCGGTTATGAGTGGAGACCGCGTGGCACAGATACCCGCGCCCAAGTAATTTTGGATGTGAATCATTTCACAAATATTTTAACAAATACAATATTTATATTTTGTAGTATATCCGTGGTCTTCACATCACTAATCGTAATATTTACGAAGTCGTCATAAGAGAAGGGGTGTGCAAATTTTGTTCTCAATAGTTTGTGTATAAAAACGCGCTCTACAACTTTTCACGCATAATCGTTGCAGATCTGGGCTCCCATCTGGACATTCGCCCCCGAAGGAACGGACTTCTCTCTTCCTTTGCTTGAGAGCCAAACCCGTCAACTCTTCTTCTATACCGAGATAATTTGTGAGTTGTGGTAGACTACAGTGCACTTCTCTGCCATCGATTCTTAGGGATCCGAAAATGACTTCTGACGTTATCTTGCCATACGCCATTTCCATTCTTTCCCTCCCCACAAATCATCACTTTTGGCGACGTAAGTAGCGGAAAATATCTCCCTTCTCGAGTTCAATAAACAAAACGTAATGAATGAATCACTGAGAATAGGAAAATCATGCGGAGATGTCTCTGTCTCCAATTATAATTGGAAATATTCCATTATCCATTGGTCTCAATCTCTCTTAGTGAGTCATTTTCGGAACTCTACCTCTTCTCTACTGATTGGATTGTAAAAATCAATTGTTCTCTCCTTCTCTCCCTTGATTGGATTGTCTCTCTCAAAATTATTATTCTCTATTTCCCAATAACCTCATACTCTTCTCTATTTTCCAATAATTTCGCGCGTTCTTCTTTCCAATAAAAGGCGAAATTTCACCTCCTCCAGTTCAGTTCAGCACTCTCCTCATTTGAGGAGAGTGCAGGAATCAATAGAGAGTACCTCTCGCAATATAGAGTGAGCCAAAAAGCAGAAGAGTTCCGACATTTGTTAGCCTCATCGTTTCTCTTGAATTGTAAAGAATTATATACACATCTAGCGTTATTCAGATTTATTCATCTTATCTTTTTATCAATGGAGTGAAATGCAGGGTGTAATAATCAATAAAACTGTGTCTTACAAACAAAACAGCAAATTTTCGCAGCATAAATTGACAATTTAGCGGGTGCAAGCATACGTATCATTAGAAACATTTGCACAAACATTTGCAGAGCAAGCGAGGGATCTTAGTAATGCACCCGGAGTAACCGATCAAAATTATCACAAGAATGACACTAATGAAAATCAATAGATATACAAGAGCATGGACGAAGACAGAGAATTGTGAAAGCCATTTTTCGAAATCAGCAAAAATTGAAAAAATACCCCATGATTCGGATTCTCGAATATGTGTATCAATTGCTTGAACATGACTCTCCAGACCTTGTATCGCATCGTGTGCCAATGAAGATCGAACCTATGCACTTCAGACTATCATTCATATCAAAAAATGTACTAACCTTGGAAGATTTGATCACGATGTCTCTTCGCGTTCTCTCTGCACATTTTAGCATGTCCTCTCCAAAGTAAAACAATTCTCCATGACCACACAGGATCCTGATGAAAGGTGTCTTGAGATGCAGCGTCTTGTTTCCATCTTCTTTTGTGTAGGTCAATTCCTGAAAAAAAGATACATGAGTGGTCAGGGTCTAATAATATATATTTCACATGGTAAATGAAGTACGATTAATTTCAAGCACATTTTGAATAGTACCTTGGCATTTGTTCCTATGATGATTCCATCAGAAACGTCCAAGTTCCAAAGTATTCTGGGATTTCCAGTCACGTTAATATACTTGGATGGCTTGACTGTCTTTGTCGTTGTAACTTCCTCGCACATAAAATCGCGTCCAATCTGAAATGGAAATTATGCCCATAAAATTGTAATAGAATATCAAACTTATTATCAAAAAAGCTTACTGGAATGCATTTTTCCACAAATTTCGTGCGATTGGACTCAGAGAAGAAGAATTGTCGTCGTTTGAAATACGAAAGCAATTCTCCAGAATCGGACAGACTTCCCATCTCAAGCTCCTGCATTTTCATTTTCCAACTTAAAAGCATTAAATGAATAGAAAAACGTACGTCGAATATTTCTTTCAACTCCTCATTCTGGCGAACCATTCTCCCCTCATTGATATTCATTTTCAGAACATCATCGAATCTTTTGCAGTCGACAACTTTCACGCGTACAGTGTCCTCAATGCTCTGTAAGAAATATCCAATAAAGAAGTGTGAGACACTTTCAAATAATTCTCTTAGATTTCAAGGGTTTATTTGGTTTCATTAATAAGCAGCTTGAGTAAATAGGAAAAAACTCATTTGCAAATATCTACTATCTGTATGATATCTGACCCTTTTAAAAACATCTGAATGAATACACCCAAAATCGAGATTGGAAAGTAAAAGCACAGAATATTGTCTCACCCGATCAAAGCGAGCTTTGCTGATTTCAGGTACCAGAAAACCTCCATACACCAGCGAGTTCCACTTAGCTCTTTCAACTTGAACCATTCTAGCACAAACAATTTCACTGAATTTGTTTTCTGAGATTAATAATAATTCATCTCATGATCTTACTCTTCTAATCCTCGAAGTCCTTCCAATGTGATATTCAGCCCGTCTCTTATCTCACGTTCCACATCACGGATCTAAAAAAATTACGCTTCTCATATCCGAACTACCGATTGAAGTAGGATGCGAAACTACGAAATGGGGTACGTGAAAAACTCAGCAGCTAAAATAATACTAACCATTCTTTGAACCGCAAAATAATTGTAAACGTCGAAAGAAATGTCGGCGACGTTAACGAATGATTGTAATTTGTTATTCCAGAGATATTGTCCTCCAGTTCTCACAAGTCCTGCAATTGCAAAACCAAATATAGAAGAAACATCTTGGTGAGAACAGAAAAAAATCACTAAACTATAGACAATTCGCATACCCCACGCAGAATTGCCACTGCTCGGAGGCGGACGGTACACGATATCAGCGGCTCCTCTGACTCTTTGAGGATGAATCCGATAAGCCTGTACGATAAAAATTAATTTGTGTGAATAAAAAAAATCTATGGAGAACGTACAGTAAATGATGCACTGCTTGCCACACTAGGAAGATTTGGTGAACTTGCACTACCAACACGAGGCCGAGTAATGACTGGACGAGAATTGGATGCGGCACCGCCAATGTTGAAAGGTAGACGAAACCCCGAACGCGATGAACGAGAACGAGTATCCGAATCCTATTATTTCATAGAAAAAGGCAAAACAAAATAGGCAAATCAAGTGTTTAAAAAAGGCTTAGAACCAACCTGAATACCACAGTATTCCTCCTCGATCATATTCACAACTTCCCGTCGAAAACATTGATCATACGTAGCATTGTCATAAGAAGAGAATCGGACGGTCGTTGAAACAGTGATCCACTCAACAGGGGCAACGATGCTGAATTGATCATATGATAAACACAATTGTATTTGCTAGAATTCTTACCTTCCATCGTAGGGTGCTCGAACTCGCAAGATTTCTCCTTCTTTGAGAAATGTGAACTTCTCATCTGTAGCGTTCGTACTCGTTCCCGAAAAGAGCGTGTGAACAGCAATGATCAAAAAGGATCATATTCTCTGCAAAAGATATGCTTTGAGAAAAGTAGAATGAATGGAGTTGAATACGGTCCTTAAAATATTATAGCAAAATTAAAAACATTATAAAATAATATGAGAAAAATTATTGATACCTTTTCCTGATCAATCGACAAGCAGTATTAGCAGGAGAGAGTTAGCTGATCTGATAAACAAGAAGGAAGAAGGTACGAATCGATGAGACTTGAAAGTACTATAAACAACCTCCCCTTTGTGCCTTCTGAGAGCTGCAAAAACAACCCATGATACTACCAGAGACTGCCTGCAACAATATTACTATTTACTTGAACGTCATTTCGTTGTTACTTTGCCATCTTTACAGGGTCGCAGTCGAGAATGGTGAAGTTCACTCTGGCATTTGGAGCACCGTCCGATCAAGAAGGACTGCGATAGGCAGCGATTGTCAACGTTACAAACTCTTCTCTGACAAGAACATATGGAATTGATGTTCTGATTCGTGAGTTTGGCGGTTTGCCTCTTCAACATGCTATCGAAATGAGAAGGAGGAAAGATCGAGAAAAAGGAATTGCTTTCTATGAGGAAACAACAGCAATTTCGACCCCCGCGGGACATCTTCCATTTGATTGTCAGTTAATCAAAACTGAGACAACAAAAATCACTCTTACATCTCAGGCATAATTCATTCCGTTCTCATTCCGCTCGATTGCGTATCGGATAATCTACAGTTGAGAGAGAATGCTGTGAAAGAGTCGAAGCTGAGAGTTGCCTATCACAACAGTGCCGAAGCTGAGAAGAATGCACTACGAATTCTGGTATGCGTTTTGAGCAAAAACAATCCGTCAATATTGCTCGTTTTAGGTTGTTCCAGTCATCTCACTCAGAGGCATCACAACAACGCGGTCGTTTCAGATAGCTTTCCATTCACTGAAGGAATGTCATTTTGAGGAGGTACAATAATAGTATGGATAATAATCGATCGAAAGCATCACAGATCAATGAGATTCGATTCCTCTCTAGCGAGAAAGAAGTGACAGATGAACTGAAGAGAATGATCGAAAGTGGAGAACTTCACAATTTCAAGCTTTCTTCGTGGAGTCTCGAACGCATAAGATCCAAGATTCTTTCTAAGGCACAGTTAGTTTCACTTCAAAGTTTTGTTCTCGATAATTTCTTTGAAATACGTTACGTTCTTTGCGAGAGAGCTTTCAGAGAGATACGAAATTCCACTCTCCGTGGCCCTCCTGCAGAAGACGAAGAGATTTTCGATCAGGTATGAATAATAAATATTAAATGATTTCGTTTGTCATTTTGTGCCTAGAGAAAATGCAGAACTTAGAGATAATATACTTTATTTGAAACGCCAAATGAAAAGTCATTCCAAAATTTGGACTGAACCTCAAATTTGATCCATGCCAAACCTATTTTCTTACCCCGCCATGGGATCCACATGGATCCTGGACCAGTACATGCCAAAGAAAAAGTCATTCCAAAATTTGGACTGAACCTCAAATTTGATCCATGCCAAACCTATTTTTCTTTCTCTGTTCTCTGGCATGGGATCCACTTCAAATTTATCTGAAAACTTTGGGATCGGCCTATGCTCTGGCCGTTCCGTTGTGAAAAGCTCGTGAGGCTGAGAGCGTGGAGGAAAAGTTGCAGATGTAGCCACGGAGAGAAGTGGAGTGGCTACATCGCAGCTTTTCCGGAACGCTCGAAGCCTCACGAGCTTTTTGCAATGGCATACGCCCCATACGCACGTGATCGATTCTCGGCTGAACCTGCGCTGGACCTAATCCGAGCGGAACGTAGTTCCGCTAGTTAGGAGCCTTCAACATGCTAATTTCAAGCTCTCTGTCGTATGGCCGGTTGGCTGAGTGGTTACATATTACACTTTTCAAAAAGATGCTCGAGTTTAATGCCGGAATCGTATGCCTTTTTTGTTTTTTTTCTTTTCTTTTTGCTCCTTCTCCCTGAAAGTTTTCAAAAAGAAAAGTAAAAAGGACCAAAAAATAACCATTCAATCACGGCATTCAACTCACGGCGACAAAATGTGACCACTCAGCCATCCGGCCATAAGTTAGAGAGTTGGGAATTAGCCTGATGAAGGCTGCTCCTGCTCTCTCATCGCTCCGAAAAAGTCGGGTCGGTCGGGTCGGTCGGGTACTCGAAACTCGACCCCCGACTCGAGAGTTCTCGCTCACAGTCGGGTACTCGAGACGGGTTCTTTCCTTAGTCGGGTAACCCGACTATTGGACTCGTGTGGACTCGTGTCGGGTATGCGAGTCGGATACTCTCCGACTCGACTCGAATTCACCAACCCTGGTTCAGAGCAATTGTTAGTGTTGATAATGGCACTGCACGGCGTCTGCTGTGTGCTCGAGTTGTGCGACATGTCCCGGTTAGTGATTCGAATCCTGATCCGGCTCTCCTTACTATCTCGCTAATCAGATGCAATTTCCCTGGAATCAGGAGGGTCGGGTTAAGTTTCGCAATCAACAGTTCCAGTATTCACAAGTTATCGAGCCGATAATCTTTTAAAGGCAGTTGATGGGCATTGAGCTCACTCGCTCTTCCTGTCTCCGCTTCACGGGTGCGATATTCGTGACTGCCTCATTCGCCCAATCGATTCTCTACTCATTGCTCGGACTTGAAGTGATCGTCCTGATCTCGAGTGCGAGTTTGTTCGTCCTTTTATCTGTTTTTATCCTCTCAAGTAGTGTTCAGATTCCGCAAGCTCAAAGTTTGGTGGTTCTACGCTGTTGTCTGTTCGTCGTTTATGTATTCTGCAAGCTCACGTTTTGTATCTCGACCTATTCAGTTCTCTGGAATGGCTCACTATCTTGTTCAAATGTTTGATAATTAGTCCTAGTGACATAGCAATCAATGAATAAGTTATTTCTCATTGTGACTATCAGACTATCAATATTGGTTTACAATAATTTGAGCATTTTATTTTACACTTTCAAACTATTCATTGGAGCATCACAGCAGCAACAAAACATAATGGGCATGGTGTCTGACTGGCATGCCGACGCAGGCAGGCTCGAGTCCCGCCCGCAGGTGATGTTTTGCAAGAGGTAGAGAAACGCGCGCGCCCCAACCACTAGTCTCCGGTCATGGTCATTTTTGGGTCAAAAAGTCGAAATCTCAGAAATATCTGACTATAGGTGTTTCTGACGTATTCTCACCCGTAGACATCACCTGCGGGCCTCTTGCAAAACATCACCTGCGGGCGGGAGTCGAACCTGCCTGCGTCGGCATGGAAGTCAGACACCATGCCCAAATTTTAATCGATTTATGAAAATACTGTGATACCATGATGGAAGTGTGCAGATTGGAATAAGATCGGTAACATCTCGCTCACATGTCCAGGCTCTTCCTTGAAAAAAAACCTCTCGGTATTACAATTGCAGCTGAGTCCCGTACCATCTGTACTCGCTGACCACATGAATGGCCGTGGGACGCTCAAAGCCGTTGAATCGCGACCCAGCGACACTTGTGTAGGCGCCCATATTCTGCACAAGTAAGATTACGATAGCCAGCGAATCTCGATCGATACCTGGTAGATCATCCAGTCGCCAACTTCCAGCACTCGCATCATCTTATTGTGCTGAAAATGTGAAGACAAAATGATACGATTATTGCTCTTCACACAAATATCTGCTATCTTTTGGAGTCTTTTCGATATTTAGCTAATCTTACTTCGATCTTGTCGGCAGAGTCACACGTCGGTCCATAGACGATGGAGGGATAGAGGACTTCCTCCACATCCTGATTACTGACTCGAATAGTATAAATCAGGCGCCCCTTCGGTATGACTTCTCTATCTAACGTATATGAGGCCGTTCGCGTTAGGATTATCAAGAGCCGGGATCAGGCAAAATATCCGATATGCCCAAAAATTGGCCCCTAGGCTAACTTTTTTGTTATGAATCGATTAGTGGTTTCCGATTTGCGATCTGGGCCTTCTGAATCCCGGTACGACGACGTCAATTTTAGCCAAAATTGTTATTTTCATTAAAATCGAAAAATGGCCGGAGTGGCGGAAAATTTCGCGTACAAGAACAGCATTCAATTCTCTACAAAATGGAAAAAAATCGAGACTCTATCTTTTTTCGTTTTCGAGAAAACGTATTTTTCTGACAAAAAATATGTGAGCGAAAACCGTCTAACACATGAAAGAGCGTCTTTTTCTGATCATTATGGTATATTTGGTTCAATATTTCATGCGGACCCACATATTTTTACATCGCATTTTGTGTGGCGAACCTGCGAATTTTGATGTTTTTCGATCATAACTTTTTTATTTCGACTTTCCATGAACTCTCATATCGAAATTCGGTATCTACACTCGAAAATGCACCAGAAACTCCTATAGCCGCAAATTTCTGAGAATATGACTTTTTGACCCAAAAATGAACTGAGATAAAACCGGTTCGGGGTCGAAAAAATCATAATTTAAAAAATTTTTAACTATAGAAGTTTCTCGTGTATTTTCGCGTGTAGAAACCGAATTTCGATATGAGAGTTCATGGAAAGTCGAAATAAAAAAGTTATGATTGAAAAACATCAAAATTCGCAGGTTCGCCACACAAAATGCGATGCAAAACTTTGTGGGTCCGCGTGAAATATTAAATCAAATATACCGAAATGATCAGAAAAAGACGCGCTTTCATGTGTTAGACGGTTTTCGCTCACATATTTTTTGTCAGAAAAATACGTTTTCTCGAAAACGAAAAAAGATAGAGTCTCGATTTTTTTCCAATTTGTAGAGAATTGAATGCTGTTCTTGTACGCGAAATTTTCCGCCACTCCGGCCATTTTTCAAGGAGATTTTAATGAAAATCAAAATTTTGGCCAAAATTGACGTCGTCGTACCGGGATTCAGAAGGCCCAGATCGAAAATCGGGAACCACCAATCGATTCAGAATAAAAAGTTACCCTAGGGGCCATTTTTTGGGCATATCGGATATTTTGCCTGTTCCCGACCCCTGTTGAAGCCTTGTTGATCCTATCGCAAACGGCCTCATATTCCACTACCTCTCCAGACTGTGAGCCTAACGCGTCGCTCTCAGCGCATTTGCTAATGAGTATCAGTGTTCGATGCGCATTGGACGATTACATCAGCATCAGCAAAGTTACGGCACCTAGACGACTCACAAAGAGTGGTTCTCCCGTTGGCTGTACGTGATCGTGTATGATGCAGTTGAAGCAGCCATACACGCCATCGTTGACGTGGTACATGTGGCCGACGGACCGGGAGTCGAGCGCTATATATGCATCTCTAAGCTGGATCAGGTTCGCTATGATGAGTCAACGTAGTTTGCAGGAGTAAAAATCGAATTCTTTACATAATTCCCTTTGTTCCCTTCTATTTGAGATGCCCACCATCCCCAGTGATCTTGTCGGCAGTGACGGCGTGTCGCGCGAGCACATTCAACACCAGTGCGCATGGGTGCTCGACGAAGAATCTGAAACACAGCTTCGATTCAAGATAACCAGAGCCGGAAATAAGCGAAGAAAGCAGGCCCACCTGCCCGGCTCTGCGAGGAGGCGCACTTCTGGATCTGGGAAGAATTCTTCGACGGCTGTGCGGATGTGCGAAGCGAACTGGGTAGAATTACTCTGTTTTCAGCTGCTGACTACATTACCCACCAACACCTATTGTACTTTGTGGTTTGTGTTAATACCGTCTGGAATGGCGGCGTGTGATGATCGACTCCTGGGAATCCACCGCCAACGTTCAAGATGTCCATCTTATGTCCGAGTGCTCGACCGATGTCAAAGAGAAGCCTGCGATTAGAATTGGCGATCACATCAACGGATTCCTACATCGAAATGATCAGAACTCAAATAATCCAAAACTTCAAATTCACTGACAATTGCAGGAAAAATTATATCCAAGACACTCTTTTTAAACTACTGAATGATTGTTTCACTGCAGTTTCTGCGAACTTCACAGACATTGTGGAATATGTGTGTTCCGGTCATTCAGTGTGAGGGGTCATTCCGAATCGTCGTTTCCGACCCTAACCTCGCATGTTGAAGTGCGACCCGGAAAATAGAGGCGTCTCTGCTGCCTGAACCCACGTGAAAGCTGCAATAATCTGAATTTGAAAGTCTATATAATCCCTCAAGTCCGCTAACCATATGCCGCGTATGCACAACCCGCGCTCAGCGGCGAGTTTGAGCAGACCGGATGCCGCCTGAGATTCGACCAATCAGACAAGGGATAGATTGTCGGCAGTACGCCGTAGTCACCATGTTTACAGCGGTTGCATCCTACCCACGGCACTGGTGATGCCAAGTTGTCAGCTATCTCGTTTATCTATCTGAATAGAGGGCACGCACCTGGCCGGGCTCGACGCCAAACTTGATGCTGAGAGGGTGAGTGGCCGACGGATCGGGACAGGCGATGCGAAGTAGAAGTCTGAGTGAAACATCTTATCTATGCATTCACGTTATGTCTGGTATTATTTCGAAACTTCTTTAACTGCTCAGACATATCAGATCGTGTGGAGAAAGCTTTTTATTTGCACAAGAGTTATTATTAACAACCAGCTGGCTAGGTGGCCCTGGTCCTACCACCCCTCCAACACACTCACTTGGCGCGATTGTGGTGCCGCGCGATCTTCTCCATCTCCTCGGCATTGTCGAAGGTCATCAGGTTCACACCCTTCAAGGATTTTCTGTTAATGATCTCATCTGTTCCAACGTATCGTATCGACTAAACGAACAGTCGACCTTCAGTAATAATTATGGTTTCCATGCGTGACCAACCTGGGCTTCCGCGTGTCCGATGAACGAGCGTGACTTGTGTGGATTCGCGAAGATAATGCGATCGGGTGTGACGCCCAAGCTCAGCACCTGCAAGGTACTGCAACTACCCCTACAAATAGAGTAGTGTGAAAGCATGTATTCAACGGCGCGACTACCGGGATATCAGGAACCAAAAAAATTTGCTCGAAAGATGACGAGGATTATAATATGGTCAGCTATCCGACATTTCGTAGCGACGTCGCTACTTTTTAAATTTCTCGTTTTCGAAAATAGGAGATTGGATTTAGGAACTACGGTTCTACAAGACATCGAATCGCCACGCATTAAGTACAGTAGGAGCTCACGAGTTCGATTTCGCTTCGGGAGGCGCAATCGAAGCCGACGCCCATTGCAGCCAACGTGCTGAGGAGAGTCTGGTCACTGTTGCATTTGACGGCGTAGAACGGCTGAAGAATGGAGACTGTCAGGAATCAGACAAATGATCAAATAATCTAAGTCACTGTTGCGGCGATAAATAAGAAAACGGACCTCGATATGCGGTAGTTCCCTCCTCCAGAGCTCCACGCGTTCGCACAGCGCGTCGAGATTGATGACCATGAACGCATCGTCGATTCCCTGAAAACAAGAGAAAGTAGATTTAACAGAAAAGGAATTCAAACGATAGCACAGTAACACTTTTTTTACAAACGGAGAAAAAGGCCAATTTTTACGAAATATTATTAATTACAAGTACTATGACCGAACCTTGACATTGTGATCATCGGCGATAGCTCTAGCGAACTGTAGTACATCCACCGATTGATCGGTCACATGCACCTGTTCACCAATCAAAAACCTCAGCTCATTAATCCCATCGCAGCACAGTTCATACTTGAATGTTCAATGTCTACCGCAACCTTCAGTCACCATACCTTTTTGCCTCCGATGATTTCCTTGCGAGAGAACATGGCGGGGTACTGAACGGATTGAAGGTTGGTGTGGTTTCCATTTGGCGGGTCCGGCCCAATATATAGGCGCGATAGAGACGGAGATGGGCGGGATCGCACCGAAAATGAACTGGGAAGCGAGACAGAATCATACGAGATGAGCGACAGCGGAGTCATGAAGAAGGGAGATATGGAGAAGAATGAGAGGGGGGAGATAAGAAGACAAATACAATTCGAGAAGGTAATGGAAGTCGATAATCACGAGCCATCAAAGACCAAAAAGACTACGAAACTATGCGGCTACCTGTCTATGCAAATGAGCATGAATTTCACGTTATGCTTTCCCGTTCATTCAGGCTAATTTTATAAAATTTGAATCATTTGGCACACGATCTGGTAGTCTCGTACACACGATCTGGTAGTCTTTTGCCCATCTGCTCCCATCGCCCTTCCATTTAGTTACTTTTATGCACAAAACATATATCCTCCAAAGATCAGAGATCAGATAAGGAGACGTGTCACAAACAGATCGGTGCGATTTTGGATTGGCCAATCGATTAGAATGTCACGCAGGACGTAGTCTCCTTATCTGATCTACCACTCTGATCTGAGCCATTCAAATTGATCCTTTGTTTGGGATTGTTTGTTTGAGAGGGGATCAGAGAACACGAGATCAAATTGTGAGATCAAATTGTGAGAATTAATGCACGCGCATTGACACTCTCAACGTGGGAGCTCACTCAGGGAGATTGATGTAGGTGGTAGATATGATGATGAGAAGGAGGATAGATGTTTTGTGCGTACAACTAATTAGATGGAAGGGCGATGAGAGCAGATGGGTAAAAGACTACCAGATCGTGTGTACAAAAGGAGATGGTATGACAAATTGGTTGGCGGTGATACTATCCCGTCGATTCAGCAGTTGTCTGGTTTAAGTCGAAAGGATAAATGCCAGATGGATGAAAGTACGACTTGACATCGGGGGAGAAATGGTCAGCATAGTATCTTCGTATGCACCACAGACTGGATTAGATAGAAGAATGAAAGATGAGTTCTTTGCAAAGGTCGGAGAGGTTAGGGAAGGAATGAGCGAGGAGGATAAAGTGATCTTGGCCGGTGATTTTAATGGTCATCAGGGCTGGGAATTTCACCAAAACAACAAATCTTTAAATCGCTACTAAAAATCATGTGACTTGTCGAACATTCAATAGTCTTGATATTAGGATAGAGTACTCCGAGAAGTATCGAAAAACAATCTTGCCGACTCGGGAAGTTTATTTTCCAGTCTTCTATGAGCAATTTGTTGTTTTGTTGTTGAACAACAAACAACAACAAAAATGGACAACAAAAGTGTAATAACTAAGTAACGTGAAGCTTTGGGGTCAGGCGCATAACGGTTTTTACAAGGTATTTGTATACTTTAATAATTTTTATACATTTGAAGAGATAAGTATAATTCTGCTTATCATCAATTGAAAGATTTGTTGTTCAAATTTGTTGTCCCAGCCCTGATGGTCATGTGGGGAGAGAACCAGAGATATTTGGTGATTCTAGTAAACACGGCGGACATGGATTTAGAAAGCAGAATGTATATACGTTAAAGTTTGGAAGTCTTATGACAACTTGTAACGACTGATGATATTTCGTTCAGAATATGTCGATCTGACTCTAGTCTCCTACAGTAGCATCTAATCATTTCCGGCACTTGAGTCTGAAAAGTGGTCACTCATTCCAAAGCCTACGTTATCACGAAGACAATAAAATCAAAATGCTCAGTTTCATTCTAAACCTTTTCTATGTACACTAATCGTTATCTTTTCTATCCACAAATCGCTATCTGTCTTTCCTTTCTCAAAGAGATGTGTCTAGAAGATTTTATCGTCTGACCACGATATCGTTCCAGCTTAACAATAACAATATAAAACGATGGGACTTTGAAATTTCTTGTTCGAAGCTAGTCATCTACAGTAACCTCTAATCCTCTACTCTGACCCTCGACTCTGGGAGATTACCATGCTGTAAAAATCTACGGGACAGCATGGTAATCTCCCAGAGTATGGGCGCGATAGCACCGAGAAGGAACGGGAAGTGAGACGGAATCATGCGCGATTGGCGACAGTGGATACATCGAGAGAGGATAAGGAGAAGAAGAGGGAGGGTGATAAGATGCTAAGTACTATTCGAGAAGGTATAAGTAATCGATAATTACGAGTAATCAACACACAAATATTAAAAATCCTGCGCTAATAGTGCAAATTTCGATTGACGGATTCTAGAACTTGTTAATCACCACACTTTCTATAATATCTCCTATGTTTTAAATATTATTTTCTTCTGGTTTGTAAAGTGAAGCCAGTTCTTCCCGTCTTTCTACAGCGATGATTTTGGCATCATTCTATTTAGTGGCAGGAAGAATAGTTTGAGAGTTTTTGTCTCGTCCGGGAAGATTATCGGACTTCCATCTGAGTAGACTAATTCGCTCCTGAAAATAATCGTTTTATGAATTCGCTCCGAAGCCACGTACTGATCTGATTCCATCAACTCTATGTAGCCCAGTTTCCTCTGCATTTTCTGACTTTGGTACGAAGTCGCTTCCGATTGAAGCCCAGCGATTCCCTCTGCCTGCAAATTTCAGTTGTCTTGAGACATTCTAGCCAACGACTTACCGTCAACTGCTTGATATTCAGCAGATTGAGGAAATGATTGGCGATTCCTTGTCGTTGAAAGTGAGGATCAGTGAAAGTGATTTCGTGATGGAGAATCTTTTGGGCATCCGGTTGTAATGACCAAATCGATTGATCCAGCTTGTGAACGATGTTGTCTGCAATAGTTAGTGTACATTTGAATCAACAACGTGATAATTTACACCACAGTTTTCCGTTTTCCGACATAGAGTCGCAGTCGAGTTGGAAGGGTTGGAAGTCCTAAAAGTTTGGCTCATAACTTGAACATTTGTGATTATGGAACTCACTTCAGTTCCGTCTCGATGAGTTACCGAATACAAACGTATGCCGGCCAGCTGTATGGTGATTGTAGATTGTATATTTGTCCATTTAGCATCTCACCTTTCCAGAAGATCTCTCGTGGACAATCACCGAGTACGGCGTATGGAGGGAACGCTCGACGACCCACTTCAGGTACTCGAATGTATCATTTCTGGTCAGTTTCATTGCCTGAAAGTAACAGTTTATAACTGCAAAGGGTGGTTACCATTAAATCACCATTGCGAGGGAATTGGTTTGCAGAAATCCAGTGAGTACGCATTCCAAGATTACGGCCTCATCTTCTTTGACTGCGGCGCGGTAGAGAAACTTGTCAGTGACGCGAGGCTTTTGAAGCTCTAAATAATCTCAATGAGATATTCCTCAATCCATTATCGTCAATTAGAACCTGTACTGCGTCTCGTTGAGTGACGGTTCGACTTTTCGACCATTGTAGTCGACTTCTGAGCGAATGAGCAATTATCAACAGTTTGAGTAGAGCAAACAAAAAAATAAAATGCAAACAGTCAACGGTGGAAGGCTGCAGAATCATTTCTTGCAAAGTCGTATGGTGAACAATATATGATACAAATTGTGTGCGAACGGGGTTACAACGGCTAATTGGTCTTGAATGACGCACCATTAGGAAGTTAATTTTTTTTATAATATAAGACAAATCACTGAAAAATCAGTGTTTACTACTCTTGAGCATTTTTTGCTCCATGGTCAAGTTGTTGTTCACCGTGCTACGTGGAGAATTGATCTCTGATTGACTTTTATGGGACGATTGGGCGGCGGCTAAGAGAGATAAGGACAAACGAGGAGCATTGGAAATGAGGAGAGTTGGGAGGGGCGGAGAACATAGATCACAGAAAGTGGGGAACAAAGAGGCTGCGATAGAGATTAGGAAAAGGGTATGGGCGCGATAGCACCGAGAAGGAACGGGAAGTGAGACGGAATCATGCGCGATTGGCGACAGTGGATACATCGAGAGAGAATAAGGAGAAGAAGAGGGAGGGTGATAAGATGCTAAGTACTATTCGAGAAGGTATAAGTAATCGATAATTACGAGTAATCAACACACAAATATTAAAAATCCTGCGCTAATAGTGCAAATTTCGATTGACGGATTCTAGAACTTGTTAATCACCACACTTTCTATAATATCTCCTATGTTTTAAATATTATTTTCTTCTGGTTTGTAAAGTGAAGCCAGTTCTTCCCGTCTTTCTACAGCGATGATTTTGGCATCATTCTATTTAGTGGCAGGAAGAATAGTTTGAGAGTTTTTGTCTCGTCCGGGAAGATTATCGGACTTCCATCTGAGTAGACTAATTCGCTCCTGAAAATAATCGTTTTATGAATTCGCTCCGAAGCCACGTACTGATCTGATTCCATCAACTCTATGTAGCCCAGTTTCCTCTGCATTTTCTGACTTTGGTACGAAGTCGCTTCCGATTGAAGCCCAGCGATTCCCTCTGCCTGCAAATTTCAGTTGTCTTGAGACATTCTAGCCAACGACTTACCGTCAACTGCTTGATATTCAGCAGATTGAGGAAATGATTGGCGATTCCTTGTCGTTGAAAGTGAGGATCAGTGAAAGTGATTTCGTGATGGAGAATCTTTTGGGCATCCGGTTGTAATGACCAAATCGATTGATCCAGCTTGTGAACGATGTTGTCTGCAATAGTTAGTGTACATTTGAATCAACAACGTGATAATTTACACCACAGTTTTCCGTTTTCCGACATAGAGTTGCAGTCGAGTTGGAAGGGTTGGAAGTCCTAAAAGTTTGGCTCATAACTTGAACATTTGTGATTATGGAACTCACTTCAGTTCCGTCTCGATGAGTTACCGAATACAAACGTATGCCGGCCAGCTGTATGGTGATTGTAGATTGTATATTTGTCCATTTAGCATCTCACCTTTCCAGAAGATCTCTCGTGGACAATCACCGAGTACGGCGTATGGAGGGAACGCTCGACGACCCACTTCAGGTACTCGAATGTATCATTTCTGGTCAGTTTCATTGCCTGAAAGTAACAGTTTATAACTGCAAAGGGTGGTTACCATTAAATCACCATTGCGAGGGAATTGGTTTGCAGAAATCCAGTGAGTACGCATTCCAAGATTACGGCCTCATCTTCTTTGACTGCGGCGCGGTAGAGAAACTTGTCAGTGACGCGAGGCTTTTGAAGCTCTAAATAATCTCAATGAGATATTCCTCAATCCATTATCGTCAATTAGAACCTGTACTGCGTCTCGTTGAGTGACGGTTCGACTTTTCGACCATTGTAGTCGACTTCTGAGCGAATGAGCAATTATCAACAGTTTGAGTAGAGCAAAAAAAAAAATAAAATGCAAACAGTCAACGGTGGAAGGCTGCAGAATCATTTCTTGCAAAGTCGTATGGTGAACAATATATGATACAAATTGTGTGCGAACGGGGTTACAACGGCTAATTGGTCTTGAATGACGCACCATTAGGAAGTTATTTTTTTTTTATAATATAAGACAAATCACTGAAAAATCAGTGTTTACTACTCTTGAGCATTTTTTGCTCCATGGTCAAGTTGTTGTTCACCGTGCTACGTGGAGAATTGATCTCTGATTGACTTTTATGGGACGATTGGGCGGCGGCTAAGAGAGATAAGGACAAACGAGGAGCATTGGAAATGAGGAGAGTTGGGAGGGGCGGAGAACATAGATCACAGAAAGTGGGGAACAAAGAGGCTGCGATAGAGATTAGGAAAAGGGTATGGGCGCGATAGCACCGAGAAGGAACGGGAAGTGAGACGGAATCATGCGCGATTGGCGACAGTGGATACATCGAGAGAGGATAAGAAGAAGAAGAAGGAGATAAGATGAAAAGAACCATTCGAGAAGGTATCAGTAATCGATAATTACGAGTAATCAAACACCAAAAATACGATACTAAAAGATGAGGCATTGTATGACTTGTTCGAAGCTAGTTACTAACTTACCATCAAACCGTAAGGGATTTTGACGGGCACACGCTCTCGCAAAGGTGTAGCAGCCAAAAGATGCGCAAAATTTTTCTAATCAAAATTCTTAAAAGAAATCCCAAAAAAGTTGAAAACTGACTCGACCAAAAACAACATGTTTGTCTGTCTGTTGGTGTGTCCGTTACCAAAGTACGGTAGGTTTGGGCAATCCATTCCAAATCCATTCCAAGCGCGAATCACGAACTAACTTTATTATCAAAAAATCTCGCATCAATTATCGATCAATTATCTTGACCTACCGTATACCTACCGTAATCGATACCTACAGTAACCCGTTCAAGTGGGTCAGACGCTTGATCAGATTCATGAATTCATCAGCCAATCAATTATAAATGTTAATACCGTACACCTACAGTATCGCGATCGTTACCGTAACCCGGCTACCGTATCCCACAGCTACCGTAACCCACCTACAGTATCCCGATCGTTACCGTAACCCGCCTACAGTAACCCAAACGTTACCGTAGCCCATCTACAGTATCCGATCGCTACCGTATCCCGGCTACCGTATCCCACAGCTACCGTAACCCACCTACAGTATCCCGATCGTTACCGTAACCCGCCTACAGTAACCCAAACGTTACCGTATCCCATCTACAGTATCCGATCGCTACCGTAACCCGGCGACAGTACCCGATCGCTACCGTAACCCGGCTACAGCACCCAATCGCTACCGTAACCCGGCTTCTTTCACCGGCATGGGATCCACATGGGTCCAGGACCAGTACATGCCAAATGAAAAGTCATTCCAAAATTTGGACTGGACCTCACATTCGATCCATGCCAAACCTATTTTCTTTCCCCGTCATGGGATCCACATGGGTCCTGGACCAGTACATGCCAAATGAAAAGTCATTCCAAAATTTGGACTGAACCTCGCATTTGATCCATGCCAAACCTATTTTCTTCCCCCACCATGGGATCCACATGGGTCCTGGACCAGTACATGCCAAATGAAAAGTCATTCTAAAATTTGGACTGAACCTCACATTTGATCCATGCCAATCCTATTTTCTTTCCCCGTCATGGGATCCACATGGGTCCTGGACCAGTACATGCCAAATGAAAAGTCATTCCAAAATTTGGACTGGACCACACATTTGATCCATGCCAAACCTATTTTCTTTCCATGGCATGGGATCCACATGGGTCCTGGACCAGTACATGCCAAATGAAAAGTCATTCCAAAATTTGGACTGGACCACACATTTGATCCATGCCAATCCTATTTTCTTTCCCCGTCATGGGATCCACATGGGTCCTGGACCAGTACATGCCAAATGAAAAGTCATTCCAAAATTTGGACTGGACCACACATTTGATCCATGCCAAACCTATTTTCTTACCCCGCCATGGGATCCACATGGATCCTGGACCAGTACATGCCAAATGAAAAGTCATTCCAAAATTTGGACTGGACCACACATTTGATCCATGCCAAACCTATTTTCTTTCCCCGTCATGGGATCCACATGGATCCTGGACCAGTACATGCCAAATGAAAAGTCATTCCAAAATTTGGACTGGACCTCACATTCGATCCATGCCAAACCTATTTTCTTTCACCGGCATGGGATCCACATGGGTCCAGGACCAGTACATGCCAAATGAAAAGTCATTCCAAAATTTGGACTGGACCTCACATTCGATCCATGCCAAACCTATTTTCTTTCCCCGTCATGGGATCCACATGGGTCCTGGACCAGTACATGCCAAATGAAAAGTCATTCCAAAATTTGGACTGAACCTCGCATTTGATCCATGCCAAACCTATTTTCTTCCCCCACCATGGGATCCACATGGGTCCTGGACCAGTACATGCCAAATGAAAAGTCATTCTAAAATTTGGACTGAACCTCACATTTGATCCATGCCAATCCTATTTTCTTTCCCCGTCATGGGATCCACATGGGTCCTGGACCAGTACATGCCAAATGAAAAGTCATTCCAAAATTTGGACTGGACCACACATTTGATCCATGCCAAACCTATTTTCTTTCCATGGCATGGGATCCACATGGGTCCTGGACCAGTACATGCCAAATGAAAAGTCATTCCAAAATTTGGACTGGACCACACATTTGATCCATGCCAATCCTATTTTCTTTCCCCGTCATGGGATCCACATGGGTCCTGGACCAGTACATGCCAAATGAAAAGTCATTCCAAAATTTGGACTGGACCACACATTTGATCCATGCCAAACCTATTTTCTTACCCCGCCATGGGATCCACATGGATCCTGGACCAGTACATGCCAAATGAAAAGTCATTCCAAAATTTGGACTGGACCACACATTTGATCCATGCCAAACCTATTTTCTTTCCCCGTCATGGGATCCACATGGATCCTGGACCAGTACATGCCAAATGAAAAGTCATTCCAAAATTTGGACTGGACCTCACATTCGATCCATGCCAAACCTATTTTCTTTCACCGGCATGGGATCCACATGGGTCCAGGACCAGTACATGCCAAATGAAAAGTCATTCCAAAATTTGGACTGGACCTCACATTCGATCCATGCCAAACCTATTTTCTTTCCCCGTCATGGGATCCACATGGGTCCTGGACCAGTACATGCCAAATGAAAAGTCATTCCAAAATTTGGACTGAACCTCGCATTTGATCCATGCCAAACCTATTTTCTTCCCCCACCATGGGATCCACATGGGTCCTGGACCAGTACATGCCAAATGAAAAGTCATTCTAAAATTTGGACTGAACCTCACATTTGATCCATGCCAATCCTATTTTCTTTCCCCGTCATGGGATCCACATGGGTCCTGGACCAGTACATGCCAAATGAAAAGTCATTCCAAAATTTGGACTGGACCACACATTTGATCCATGCCAAACCTATTTTCTTTCCATGGCATGGGATCCACATGGGTCCTGGACCAGTACATGCCAAATGAAAAGTCATTCCAAAATTTGGACTGGACCACACATTTGATCCATGCCAATCCTATTTTCTTTCCCCGTCATGGGATCCACATGGGTCCTGGACCAGTACATGCCAAATGAAAAGTCATTCCAAAATTTGGACTGGACCACACATTTGATCCATGCCAAACCTATTTTCTTACCCCGCCATGGGATCCACATGGATCCTGGACCAGTACATGCCAAATGAAAAGTCATTCCAAAATTTGGACTGGACCACACATTTGATCCATGCCAAACCTATTTTCTTTCCCCGTCATGGGATCCACATGGATCCTGGACCAGTACATGCCAAATGAAAAGTCATTCCAAAATTTGGACTGGACCTCACATTCGATCCATGCCAAACCTATTTTCTTTCCCCGTCATGGGATCCACATGGGTCCTGGACCAGTACATGCCAAATGAAAAGTCATTCCAAAATTTGGACTGGACCTCACATTCGATCCATGCCAAACCTATTTTCTTTCCCCGTCATGGGATCCACATGGGTCCTGGACCAGTACATGCCAAATGAAAAGTCATTCCAAAATTTGGACTGAACCTCGCATTTGATCCATGCCAAACCTATTTTCTTCCCCCACCATGGGATCCACATGGGTCCTGGACCAGTACATGCCAAATGAAAAGTCATTCTAAAATTTGGACTGAACCTCACATTTGATCCATGCCAATCCTATTTTCTTTCCCCGTCATGGGATCCACATGGGTCCTGGACCAGTACATGCCAAATGAAAAGTCATTCCAAAATTTGGACTGGACCACACATTTGATCCATGCCAAACCTATTTTCTTTCCATGGCATGGGATCCACATGGGTCCTGGACCAGTACATGCCAAATGAAAAGTCATTCCAAAATTTGGACTGGACCACACATTTGATCCATGCCAATCCTATTTTCTTTCCCCGTCATGGGATCCACATGGGTCCTGGACCAGTACATGCCAAATGAAAAGTCATTCCAAAATTTGGACTGGACCACACATTTGATCCATGCCAAACCTATTTTCTTACCCCGCCATGGGATCCACATGGATCCTGGACCAGTACATGCCAAATGAAAATTCATTCCAAAATTTGGACTGGACCACACATTTGATCCATGCCAAACCTATTTTCTTTCCCCGTCATGGGATCCACATGGGTCCTGGACCAGTACATGCCAAATGAAAAGTCATTCCAAAATTTGGACTGAACCTCGCATTTGATCCATGCCAAACCTATTTTCTTCCCCCACCATGGGATCCACATGGGTCCTGGACCAGTACATGCCAAATGAAAAGTCATTCTAAAATTTGGACTGAACCTCACATTTGATCCATGCCAATCCTATTTTCTTTCCCCGTCATGGGATCCACATGGGTCCTGGACCAGTACATGCCAAATGAAAAGTCATTCCAAAATTTGGACTGGACCACACATTTGATCCATGCCAAACCTATTTTCTTTCCATGGCATGGGATCCACATGGGTCCTGGACCAGTACATGCCAAATGAAAAGTCATTCCAAAATTTGGACTGGACCACACATTTGATCCATGCCAATCCTATTTTCTTTCCCCGTCATGGGATCCACATGGGTCCTGGACCAGTACATGCCAAATGAAAAGTCATTCCAAAATTTGGACTTGACCACACATTTGATCCATGCCAAACCTATTTTCTTACCCCGCCATGGGATCCACATGGATCCTGGACCAGTACATGCCAAATGAAAAGTCATTCCAAAATTTGGACTGGACCACACATTTGATCCATGCCAAACCTATTTTCTTTCCCCGTCATGGGATCCACATGGATCCTGGACCAGTACATGCCAAATGAAAAGTCATTCCAAAATTTGGACTGGACCTCACATTCGATCCATGCCAAACCTATTTTCTTTCCCCGTCATGGGATCCACATGGGTCCTGGACCAGTACATGCCAAATGAAAAGTCATTCCAAAATTTGGACTGAACCTCGCATTTGATCCATGCCAAACCTATTTTCTTCCCCCACCATGGGATCCACATGGGTCCTGGACCAGTACATGCCAAATGAAAAGTCATTCTAAAATTTGGACTGAACCTCACATTTGATCCATGCCAATCCTATTTTCTTTCCCCGTCATGGGATCCACATGGGTCCTGGACCAGTACATGCCAAATGAAAAGTCATTCCAAAATTTGGACTGGACCACACATTTGATCCATGCCAAACCTATTTTCTTTCCATGGCATGGGATCCACATGGGTCCTGGACCAGTACATGCCAAATGAAAAGTCATTCCAAAATTTGGACTGGACCACACATTTGATCCATGCCAAACCTATTTTCTTTCCCCGTCATGGGATCCACATGGGTCCTGGACCAGTATATGCCAAATGAAAAGTCATTCCAAAATTTGGACTGAACCTCACATTTGATCCATGCCAATCCTATTTTCTTTCCCCGTCATGGGATCCACATGGGTCCTGGACCAGTACATGCCAAATGAAAAGTCATTCCAAAATTTGGACTGGACCACACATTTGATCCATGCCAAACCTATTTTCTTTCCATGGCATGGGATCCACATGGGTCCTGGACCAGTACATGCCAAATGAAAAGTCATTCCAAAATTTGGACTGGACCACACATTTGATCCATGCCAATCCTATTTTCTTTCCCCGTCATGGGATCCACATGGGTCCTGGACCAGTACATGCCAAATGAAAAGTCATTCCAAAATTTGGACTGGACCACACATTTGATCCATGCCAAACCTATTTTCTTTCCATGGCATGGGATCCACATGGGTCCTGGACCAGTACATGCCAAATGAAAAGTCATTCCAAAATTTGGACTGGACCACACATTTGATCCATGCCAATCCTATTTTCTTTCCCCGTCATGGGATCCACATGGGTCCTGGACCAGTACATGCCAAATGAAAAGTCATTCCAAAATTTGGACTGAACCTCGCATTTGATCCATGCCAAACCTATTTTCTTCCCCCACCATGGGATCCACATGGGTCCTGGACCAGTACATGCCAAATGAAAAGTCATTCTAAAATTTGGACTGAACCTCACATTTGATCCATGCCAATCCTATTTTCTTTCCATGGAATGGGATCCACATGGATCCTGGACCAGTACATGCCAAATGAAAAGTCATTCCAAAATTTGGACTGGACCTCACATTTGATCCATGCCAAACCTATTTTCTTTCCCCACCATGGGATCCACATGGGTCCTGGACCAGTACATGCCAAATGAAAAGTCATTCCAAAATTTGGACTGAACCTCGCATTTGATCCATGCCAAACCTATTTTCTTCCCCCACCATGGGATCCACATGGGTCCTGGACCAGTACATGCCAAATGAAAAGTCATTCTAAAATTTGGACTGAACCTCACATTTGATCCATGCCAATCCTATTTTCTTTCCCCGTCATGGGATCCACATGGGTCCTGGACCAGTACATGCCAAATGAAAAGTCATTCCAAAATTTGGACTGGACCACACATTTGATCCATGCCAAACCTATTTTCTTTCCATGGCATGGGATCCACATGGGTCCTGGACCAGTACATGCCAAATGAAAAGTCATTCCAAAATTTGGACTGGACCACACATTTGATCCATGCCAAACCTATTTTCTTTCCATGGCATGGGATCCACATGGATCCTGGACCAGTACATGCCAAATGAAAAGTCATTCCAAAATTTGGACTGGACCTCACATTTGATCCATGCCAAACCTATTTTCTTTCCCCGGCATGGGATCCATATGAACCATATATTATTGCACTTGACTTTGAAAGTTATTTGAAAATTTGGACTTGACTTCACATCTGCCTTGGAAAAAAGGCGAGTTTGTTAAATTTGTCGATGCTTTGGCCATGCTATTGTGAAAAGCTCGTGAGGCTGAGAGCGTGGAGGAAAAGTACTCCGCTCCGCTCCGTGGCTACATCTGCAACTTTTCCGGAGCGCTCGAAGCCTCACGAGCTTTTTGCAACGGTATACGCCCCACTCGCAAGCAAGCAGTGTTCGGCTAATGTGTAAGGCGGCGAAACGCGAAAAAAAATCTCGCATCACTTTTTGGACCATGATACGGGGGTCATGGTCATTGGTTGACGTCACACATCACCTTTTGGACCATGATACGGGGGTCATGGTCAGTGATCGATCATCTCGCATCACCTTTTGGACCATGATACGGGGGTCGTGGTCAATGGTCGACGTCACACATCACTTTTTGGACCATTATACGAGGGTGACACCGCCTCCGCCTCACCAAGGCGCCCACCCATTGGGGACGGGAAATTGGTAGTGACAAGATCACGCGGTAAAGTAGGTGCGAAGAACAGGATCGGGAGCTGCGGACTGAATCCTCCCATTACAAATACACTGGCCTAGCAGTGTGACCCGCAGGACGAATGTGCCTAGAAAAACGGGTGTCCTTTACCTTTTTTTTACGGGGGTCATGGTCAGTGGCCGTAGCCCACATATTGTATCACAGTCGTGAGCACGCTTTGAGATCGATTCAGATCTATGCTCCGGCCATTCTATTGTGAAAAGCTCGTGAGGCTGAGAGCGCTCCAGAAAAGTTGCGATGTAGCCACTCCGCTTCGCTCCGTGGCTACATCTGCAACTTTTCCTCCACGCTCTAAGCCTCACGAGCTTTTTGCAATGGCATATGCCCCACTCGCAAACATGCGATCCTTGCTTAACCTGTGAGCAATATAACTTGCACCCGTCCTAACGTGGCACGAGCGGGACGTAGTCCCGCTAGTTACTACTTTACCATCAAACCGTAAGCAATTTTGACGGGCGCACGGGCTCGGAAAGCTGTATCTGCCAAAAGATGCGCAAAATTTTTCTGATCAAGATTCTAAAAATAAATCCCAAAAAAGTTGAAAATTGACTTCGTGACCATCAAAAACGTCATGTCTGTCTGTCTGTTGGTGTGTCCGTTACCAAAGTACGGTAGGTTTGGGCAATCCATTCCAAATCCATTCCAAGCGCGAATCACGAACTGACTTTATTATCAAAAAATCTTCCATCAATTATCGATCGATAATCTTGACCTACCGTATACCTACCGTATTCGAAACCTACAGTAACCCTTTCAAGTGGGTCAGACGCTGGGTCAGATTCATGATTTCATCAGGCAATCACTGTTGAACCATGTACCGGGGGTCATGGTCGACCTCACAAATCACCTTTTTGAACCATGATGCGGGGGTCATGGTCATTGGTCGACGTCACACATCACCTTTTGGACCATGATATGGGGGTCATTATCATTGGTTGACGTCACACAGCGCCTTTTGGACCATGATACGGGGGTCATGGTCATTGGTCGACGTCACACATCACCTTTTGGACCATGATACGGGGGTCATGGTCATTGGTCGACGTCACACATCACCTTTTGGACCATGATAGGGGGGTCATGGTCATTGGTCGACGTTACACATCACCTTTTGGACCATGATAGGGGGGTCATGGTCATTGGTCGACGTTACACATCACCTTTTGGACCATGATACTGGGATCATGGTTAGTGGTCGATCATCTCGCATCACCTTTTGGACCATGATATGGAGGTCATTATCATTGGTTGACGTCACACAGCGCCTTTTGGACCATGATACGGGGGTCATGGTCATTGGTCAACGTCACACATCACCTTTTGGACCATGATACGGGGGTCATGGTCATTGGTCGACGTCACACATCACCTTTTGGACCATGATACGGGTGTCATGGTCATTTGTTGACGTCACATATCACCTTTTGGACCATGATACGGGGATCATGGTCCGTGACTATACTACCATAAACCGTAAGCTTTTTTGAGAGAGCGCCCGGATCACCCTGCAAATCGTGCAAACTGGTGGCCGTCGGGTCAAAGATTAGGATTCACTCGTAAAAAAAATTTAAAAAATAGAAAAGTTTTGAGCAAAATGCCGAAAAGTAGAGTTTGTTTGCACGTGACCTACAGTAATCCTTTTGCCAACTTTTTGCTTATCGAGAACTGACTTTATTTCAAAATTTCGTTCAATCACCCAATCAATAATATCAAACATACCGTACACCTACATTAACTCAAAATCGATAATCTTCAGTATACCTACCGTACCCAGTAGCTACCGTAACCCCAGAGGCGGATCAGACGGCCTGACAGATACAAGATTTCGATCGTCAATCGATAAATCAAACATATACCGAACCCAATAAATACCGTAATCAAAGTTTATTCCAAATCCAGTCCAAGCTATCGTGGACAGACTTTTTTCATCAAAAATTTTGTCAATCGATAAATCAAAGATACCGTACCCAAAAGGTACCCCATTCAGAGTTTATTACAAATCCAGTCCAAGTTCAGTCCACATCAATTTCTAGCTATAATGGACTGACTGTTTTCGCAAGTGGGTAAAATCCTAAATTTGCCTATGCTTGGCCATGCTATTGTGAAAAGCTCGTGAGGCTGAGAGCGTGAAGGAGAAGTTGTAGATGTAGGCACGGAGCGAAGCGGAGTGGCTATATCGCAACTTTTCCGGAGCGCTCGAAGCCTCACGAGCTTTTTGCAATGGCATACGCCCCACTTGCAAACCAGCGATCAGGGGCAAACCTATTGATCTGCAAAACTGAATACAACTTAAAAGGTACGTGTTTATGATATTTGCCTATGCTTCGGCCATGCTATTGTGAAAAGCTCGTGAGGCTGAGAGCGTGGAGGAAAAGTTGCAGATGTAGCCACGGAGCGAATCGGAGTGGCTACATCGCTACTTTTCCGGAGCGCTCGAAGCCTCACGAGCTTTTTGCAATGGCAAACGCCCCACTTGCAAACCAACGGTGTTTGGCTAAACTGCGCCCGACTTAACTAGTTCTTTAACGTTATTTGATATAATTTATAATCTTACTTTCAAATATAGGCAACGCACGCTGAAGTTTCTGCTTCCCTACTCGACACTCTTCGCCTCTATCTCTTTTCGACCCCCTCTCTCGCTCTTTCTCCTCTTCTCTATCTCACCGCGTCCTCACTCCCACTCGCGCGGGCTGAAGGGTACCTAAGGCGGTAAAGCGTTGGACTGGCAATCCATCGCCGAACAAACCCCAGTGGTTCGATGCCCACGTGTGTAAGTACACACTCGCAAGCTTTTGCAGATTTCTCAGATATTTTTGCATCGAATTTAGTTCTCTTGTTTTCTCAACTCTCGAGATGCGGGTTGATAACAGAGCTTTGTCGCGGTATTGGACAAGGTTATCACTAGTCCAGTCCGAGTCTTTTTAAACCTAAATGTCTGAGCTTTTTCAAATCTCTCTCATTACTCGTTTTGCTTGGGGGTGGCATAGTTGTGTAATTCGAGGCTGGCTACCCTTTGGTCGCGAATTTGATTCCCGACCCAGGTCAACCACGCCTTCTCTCCCTCTGTGGTCGGTATATTGGTATGCCCAGGAGGCGCAGATAACGTGCCCGAAAACCAATTTGGACTGCAAGGTTAGGTAGACTATCTGAGATTTTCGACATATAAAATTATTTCTTGGCATTCGTAAAAAATGGATTCTTCTCATATTGTGTCATTAAACAGTGCTCGATGAGTTGAGTCTGGGGATATTTTTTTTGTTGATTTTTTCAGAATTTTTTCGCATTGCGGCACAAGAGGGTAAGCGTGATGACGTCATAGGTCAAAATCCGTAAATCGAACCTAATAGCTTCGAGAGTGGGTTCGTCGCATTCCTCGTGGTATGCTGTTTTGGGTTACTGTTGGCCAGTATGCGTGCAAATTGGAATATCATGCACACATGTCAATGTTTCAACATTTACTGTTTCAGTTTATGGTGTAATAATAAGACGCACGATTTCGAAAAATTTTTTTTCGAATGTCATGATCTATGAATTTCGCAACACTTACTTTTACGAACGCAATAATAACCCAGGATCTTGCTAGTATAAATGTGTAGTCCCGTGGCTACTGCATCGATTCCATGTGATATGGGGCTCTGGCAATACCGTGGTCACCCTCATTTATTCGCACAAAAAATGAGTTTTGCAAAATTCGCAACTTTCAAAACCTTGCAAACTCCCACATTAGTGTTAGTGCTCATTATTTTCGTCTATCATCGCATGTTTTTCACAATGGATTAAAACATTGACATGTGTGCATGATATTCCAATTTGCACGCATACTGCCCAACAGTAACCCAAAACAGCGAGTTGGGCTCCTTTGACGCCCAAATACGCAAAATTTCCAATTTTAATAAATTACGCCTTTATCACTGCAGCTGCGTTATTACATTTAGAAGATATTAAGCGAAAAAACTTGCCCCTCTTCTTAAGAAATTTTTTAAAAATTAATTAAGTATGGCGACATTTGTGTTTTTATCGATTTGCAGCTTTCGGCTTGGGGGACCGAAAAATGTCTCAGAATTAAAGAGTCTTAGAATACCACGAGGAATGCGACGAACCCACTCTCGAAACGATTAGGTTTGATTTACGGATTTTGACCTATGACGTCATCACGCTTACCCCTATGCCGTGATGCGAAAAAATTCTGAAAAATTCCAAAAAAATATCCCTAGACTCAATTCATCGAGCACTATTTAATGCCACAATATGAGAAGAATCCATTTTTTTCGAATGCCAGAACTATTTCCAAAATCTCAGATAGTCGGTCTTACATCCCGACTCAAGTAGTATTGAAATATTTGCACATGTTTTCAGGTCTCATTGAAACATACTCGATAGAATGTGGAATCTGAGTTTCAATTATAGTTACAGGGAAACTTATTGAGTTTTTTCACGGGTTTTCAAATCAGATTGGCATGACGTCAGCTTCGCATTGTTTGAACTTCTCTGTCTGATTTCATCACGGCGTGAAGAACCCTCTTGGATAATCCTACCAGTCAATCCGATCAGGGACAATCATACGATATTCATTATATTTTAACGCGAAATGAGGAGAGTCGGTCTCGATTGTACATAACTAATGGAGATCTATCTCTCGGACAATCAGTTGTGCAAATATTGACGATTCGCAGGTTAGTCTTTTTTGGTATATTGATCTCCATAGGAAAATTCCCAATAGTTCCACACTATTACGCAACACCCCTGCTTGAATCTGTTGCTTCAAGGATCCAAGCATACTCGAGGATCGTTTATTAGTGGATAATCCCTCTTGGCGGGTTCTGTTCATGCCAGAATCATCGATATCGCACGCATGTTTAGTGGGGTTAATGGTCATGGGTCGCAGGCGGAGGGGGAGGGGAGAGGACATAAGGTGTGCCGAAAGGGAAGAGAGGATTGCGTAATTGAAACAGTGGCTGGGAATCCAGAGCACATTCCAGAGCATCCACTTGTGTCACCAAATCGACATCCCACTCTCCTCGTTTCACGCGCTCTTTCGTTTCTCTGAGAAAGATGATTTCGGCTTGAGCTCACTGGCATCCATTGGCCGGTGCGCGAATATTTTAAAAGAGGAATGGCAGCAATATTTTGACGGGGAAGTTGAGACGATAGCCCGATTGGACCCTTGAACCATAATATAAATCCAAAATTTGAAGGTTTTTTTGTTGTTGTAGCTCAACCCTGAGCCGAGATAATCGCGTTTTAAGTTTGAACTCCCGAGCGTGATCCCAGGGAAAAGGCTGTTAAAAGTTTGCGCAGCGCACAACTCTCTCTCCGCCAATTTTCAACCCTTCCCTATGCTCTCTTCGGAAAAGGTTAGAGCGGCAGAGAGACCAGAGACCGTAGGGAGAGAGGAACAGAGGTCAGGTCAGAGGGGCAGATCCGGGTAGATCAAGGGAGGATTTCTCTCACACTCGGGAATGGCCACGCCCCTTCACATTGTGTTTAGCACGTTTCATGTCTCTGATAAACGCAGTAGTATTCCCCCGCAAATCATGGTGAGAGTCGCTAGCCGTCATTGCTGACAGTACTTCTTTAAAATTCGATAGAGTGAGCATGAGCATCCGATGATTTGAGAGACCAGCTTCGTTATTTTGGAGCATTTCGGACCCTGGCCGGCACCGTTGAGCTAGCAGTAAGAATCACAGGCTCATACTTGAGTACTAGGAGGGTCTTGGTCCCGTATTTGACAAACGGTCACTTATTTGTTGTTACTGCCGTGCAGCAGGGAGAAAAGTGAATTACAAGGTAAAAAGGTCGAAAAATCATATTTTCTCAACCATTCGGGATAGATCCAATTTCTCTTTTGCTTTACTCTAGACGTGCCCTGGGACTCAGGAAAAGCTGTTCTGATTGATTTCTAGTCGTTTCCAAACTGGAGTTTTTGACTTTGAATTTCAGTTTTTCAGATAAATTGTAAATTTTTGGCCGATTGGAAAGTAGTCACTATACGTGTTTTGTAGCTCTTGCCTATGTACATCATAATCATTATTATAACTGTTCTTTCAGGGATGCAGAAGTCGGATATATTTTATCAAATCCAAAAAAGTCTCGATTTTGGAGGTTTTTCGATCATAACTTTTTAAGTTATTGTTTTCATGAGCTCTAATAGCGAAATTCGTATTCTACGCTCAAAAAAATACGTCTGAAACAGCTATAGTCATATTTATCTGAAATTAATATTTTTTCAACTTTTCCATGATCCCGGGGTCGTGGTCATTTTTGGGTCAAAAAGTCGAAATCTCAGAATTATCTGAGTATAGGTGTTTCCGAAGTATTTTTACTCGTAGAAATCGAATTTTCATACTAGAGCTCACCAAAATGCGAAAGAAAAATGTTATGACCCAAAAACAGAAAGTTTCAAAGTTTTAGAGCATAACTTTTTTCTTTCGCATTTTGGTGAGCTCTAGTATGAAAATGCCTCATCACACCCGACAATTACTGTTGTCCGAGTGTTTTTTTATTGCTTGTTTTTGACGCGCATTGCGTGTTTCTTCAATGGGAAGAGAGGAGTGGAAAGATCGGATTGCGAGGGGGAGAAGCGTCAATTCTAATCCTTTAAATCATCTCGATCCACTTATCCATTCATCCACTGTTCGCTGTGGACTCTGATAAGGGACAAATCTCTGATCAGATCTCAATCTCGGATTTCGCAGATGGTTTCTTTGAAATTCAGCCAATATAGAAGATGATCTCTGTTGAAATCTCTGTTAATCAAACGAGTTCTAAATCTGACTCCGAAATTAATGCCAGAGGTGGTTGCGGGCATCTCACTGATAAAAGCTCTTGTGAAATGGCATGAGCTCGGGAAAGCTCTAGATTCTCCCATTTGTAAAATTGTTTATTCCGAGCTTTCTCGTGATTTGAAGTAAATACCGAACTCTGGTGTTGTAATTTGGAAAATCGGGGAATTCCCCTGCTCCGCTTATGTGAGACTTCGGGGCCTCATTTTCACATGAATCAGAGGGATTCCCCCAATACCGTAATTCTGTTTTCCCAGATAATTCGAAGCGATTTCGCTCTTGATCCTGAAAGATTAGAAGATCTTCGAAAAATGTCCATACACATCTTCAGCGGTTTCGCCCTCTATTTTCGGGACAGCAGGAATCCCACTCCAGACCACAAATCCGAATATCTCTCAAAGAATTAGCCGCGTAGACATTTAGCCTCCATGCACTCTTGGCGGGCTTTGAGAGTCGAATGTGCCCTCTTACCAGTCTCTGCATTTAGCAGGCTCATTCCATTCTCGGACCGCTCCCATATAAACAATCGGATTAATGCTCGCCTTGTGCTCGCGATGAACGTCTAGTGATCTGGTAGAGAAAATTTTGGATGACAAATATGACAAAACCCTCCTCACACTATCGTTGTTAATGAAGAGTACCTGCGAAACGAGGAGAATCAGGCTGCAATTTGCCATCGTTACTAGCGATTTCGTTTCGGTTTTTGACTAGATGTTTGTTTCTCTGACCGGCGGGATAGTGATCAGAATGGAGAAAGCCAAAACACCGAAATGACATCCCTAGTTAGCAGGCATCTCTACTTTTCCCTTCGTTACCCCCTTTTCCACTTCCCTTCTCTCTAAGCTTTTTCTGCTACTGCACTACTACTAACTACTCCGAGAGGCCATATCTAGTATGATTACGTGGAAACAACATCCACTTTTAGCGCAAGGGAAGAAAGGCCGCATGATTGGCCTCCAGAAACCAGGAAATTGCTTGCTGTTTTCCCACTTGAATGCGGAGTTTGAGTGTGAAGAGGAAGTTATCATCGAGACGATAAAGTGCATGGTTTATTATCGTTTGCTGGTACGTTACCGCACAACAATGACCAGAATATAACGCAAGTGCAGTCTTTTTCCGATCCGTGAGCGGATGTCAGTTAGTATAATGGGATTGACTTCAAGGCATGCTATTGATAGCGATAACAATACGAGGGATAACAACAATAACGGGGGCCTGCAAACGTGCCTTTTTCCATCAGGTGGGTAGCAGCTCAGAACGATTACCTACACATAGATTGACGCACATCTGCTATTTGGGAATTATCAAGGGAACGGAGTCTGATGAATAAATATGCGTATATGTATGGAGCCTGATATATATCATGGGTTGTGTATACGTGCCAATTACATGGCATACAGAAAGCTGATGCGGGTGGTGATTACTGAGCGTGATCTCGATTTTTGCATCTGTCACGGTGGAGGGGGTGGCTGATCAGCGGGATGTATGGTGAGAGCCTAACCATAGAAGGCATCATTCGGGCTTGGAGAAACGTGAACGGGAAAGTGCAACACACACGCGATGTCTTTGAAATGTGGATGAGATCGGGGCGAAAAAACCTGGGTGCAAAACATGGACTTCAAGCCATATAAATAACCTCTCTCGTAATGATAAGCTGAGGGAGATTGGAAGGTCATTGCGCTGAGATCTCAAAGACTAGTGATGTCCTTTCGAGATCAACCCTCCTTGATATGTACACTATCTCGTTGATCAGACAAACGAGAGAGAGGAGAAGTCGGTCTCGAAGGGGCATCCCTTCTCTCGATTAGTAAAAGTGTACAATACAACGATGCCTAATCAATATGCACTTGGCTTACAAATGTCTCTCTCGCCGGGGCTCTCTAAGTAATCACTAGTCAACTAACGCATGTTTGTTGCAAATCGAGACCGCACTAATTCATGGGGGGACGGGGGTATGCACATAATGAGGGGATAAGGAATCCGGAAGTAGTCTTCACTGTAAAAGTGCCTCCTCCTTCTCAGAAAGAAGTTTGATTTCGGTCTCCAACACGAGCACGCTAATATTGCGCTTGAGCTGAGTGTACAGTAGTGGGTCGACAGCACGGATTCGGCCCACCGATTCCGCTAGAGACATGCCTGCATTGTATTATTCATTGGAAAATCAGTGATCATGTGTCGAAAAGATTCGCCTTATCCATGTTGATACTTAGAAAGATGTGGCGCATATCAAGGAATCATTCACCAACCCCCTCAAGATTTGGTCTTGTTGACTCTAACGAAAGCCAAAAAATCAAAAGTCTTGAGCGCTAGAGACCAGCTGGAGACCAGCTATCCCCATCTCTCAATTACCATAGCGTTTTCAAGGGTCTTTAGCTTATCTGATTAGACAGGATACGGTAAGGATTACGGTAGATGCAGGGCTAAAACTAACTGACAGAAGACGTCAACAGGATCGGCGTCCGCCAGCGAGAGCGTCTCATTCAGTTCCACCCCGGGGCTGGAGATTACGGTAGAGCTCCGCTCCGATTTGGGAGATTGCACGTGCGCGGGCGAGACAACCGTCTGCAATACGGTAACTATAAAGTATCCCCCCGCTACAGTATACCTCGGAGGTGCCAGGCGGAGGAGGAATCGGGCTGAGACCCGAAGCGACTGCTGCAGCGTTCGCAGCAGCGGCAGCCGCAGCAACCTGCTCATTGGCGACTACGCACTCCCGCATTAGCGTCTGCAGGTTGAGCGGTATACCCATCTGTAACTTTTTCTAGTTACTTGTGCTCGCATAAGTGTCTAGTCCTTTATTGTGTGCGCCGAGAAGTGTCTAGTGTACACGACCTGAAATAGGTATTTACGCGGACACATGCTTTTCACTGAATGATCTAGATAGAGATGCTGACGTTTCGAATCGGCCACGGGTCTCTCGAATCACCTGCGGAATGGGGTGGTAGAGTGGAGTGCCGGTGCCCGACGGTCCCGCAGCTGCTGCGAGCGCTGCAGTGAGCGAGACTGATGTTGGTTGCATCAGGGGCGTGGAGGAGGGAAGCTGGCTCACCTGTAACATGTAGTTATTGTATGCGCTGTGTGCGAAACCCGGCTTCGAAATCAGCTGCTTCGAATTTCATCCCATAATCGGTGGCACATGGCATAACTTTCACATTTGGGCGAGTTAATCCATCGAACACAGGTTAAAGTGACATACCGGCGGGTTGAGGAAGGAGGAGGGGAAGGAGAACTGGCTTGGCAGCGGTGTCGAGAAGGCATGAGGAGGTGACCCGAAGGCTGAAATGCTACAGTGCAATATCGTTTCCCTGAACCTTGGCATAAATCCAACTACCGTATATCAGTGAAACCGGAAACGGCTTTCCTCAATTCGCGTACTATCTCGCCAATGAGAGAAATCGAGGAGAGTACGGTTCCGAGATGTCATCACTACAGTACCTGACGTCGTCGGTGATGAGGTCGATGCTTCCGATATTTTTTTCTTCGCTTCGCCGGGGTTGTTGTTATTCATCGGATTCGCATTCGCCCTCTTGATCCTGAAAGGTGGGCACGCAGACGTCAGCAATAGTGAGACTCCCTCGCTTCAGTCGGGTTAGTTTCTTTCGAAAGTGTGTGTGTGTGTGCAAAGAAGTGTTTACACTGAAAATCTCTCCCTTGCTGGAACTGATTCGCATAAGCGCCCGGGCGTGCGAAGTCATGGGAGAATAGACACGAGCAATGTTTTGATAGCTAATGGATGTTTTCATTTTCATGGCTCTCATTATCTCGCACTAAGGCCATGCCTGATGCGGTAGCCCAAGCCGGAAGTTCGCCCTATGAACGATCTCCACGAACTTTCTAAGTAGTGCCACTAATTAGAACGCTGGCTGGTTTTGAGTGTTTGGCGAATTCGCGGCGTAATTGGTTAACAAAATCAAGAAATCTCACGCGTTCATCTTTGCTTTCAACGACGTCTTCAGATTCTGATACTTCTTCTTGTACTGAGCGGGGGTGAAGTTGGTGTGACCCTGAACAGAACAATGATCAGACTACGGTATCCAAGGAAGATATTATGGGATACGGTAGAATGTGTGGGGAGCCAGGGATACGTTACCTTCTCGTTGAGATCCTTCGCGATGAACTCCCAGATGCGACGACGCTGCGTGCGTGATTCGATCGAGTTGCCTGAACGTGATTTTATTAGGTAAGCAAGACGAGATGAAAACAGAAATTGGGTATAATGTAACCATGGGCAACTGTGGCAGGCACTAGCAATGCGTGATAGCGATCGAATAATTTTGCGAATTGAATCTACGAGTTGCAGCCAATTCTAAGTCAGCAACGCGCTAGAAGATAGATACATGCTCAGGCAACTTACGCACTCATAAAACAGTCATCATGCTACTCTAAGTCACCGACGCCTAGAGGGCGTCCGTACCTATTCCAAGCTATTTACCGCAAGATTACTGTACAACATAACTCACCCGTATCGCTGATGACCTCGTAGTACTCTCGGCACAGATCGACCAGCTGCTCGCACTGCGCGTTGCTCATGTGGTTACTCGTGTGCCGCGGCGGCGAGCGAATCGACGCCGTCTTAACGTCGGATGTTGATGATGACTGCTGCTGAGGAGAGTACGGTAGCGGGAAACCGGGGCCCAGTAGCCAGAGATGGTCACGGACAGGATCGTGCTGCCAGTGTATGGCAGCACGACTACTATGGTACGGTGGTTGCCCGACTTAGAGATAATGGGCAGGGACGGACTAATGTGGTTTGACAATAATTTTAGGAGCTTTGGTATGCTATGATTGCCGTGGAACACTCTTGCTTGCCTCCGTCTCGTCCCCTTGAATGCTTCCATAGCTAGTTGTTTCAGTGGACCGAATCAATTCGTCACTACTGAACTCTACTAGTACTTCATCACAACTAGTATTGAGGAATGAAGCCCGAAATGTTGTGAGTGCTGATTGAAAGTGGTTTTCGGGAGTGGGGGTAGTGTTTGTACGATACCTGAGAGAGCAGAAGCAGGTCCCGTGTAGTCAGAATTGACATGCCTCTCTATCTTGAGCCGCCCTGCTCTCGCAAGGCTAACAGAGAGAGAGGGACAGAGATGCAGAGAGAGGAAGTGTTGAGAGATGGAGCAGAGGTATGAGGGATCTATCTCTAGTAGTCGCCTTGGAGATCCTTGGTACGACGCGAAGGGAGCAGAAGAGTGAAAGATGCGAGGCGCGGCAGCGAGAGGCAAAGCGAGGGGAGTGATACTCAGATGATAGAGCACTCTAGGGGAGGGGCTAGTCTTAGCAGGCTCCTTCTCTGCCTGTCTCGCTCGCTCTCCGCGAAACCCTCTACCTCTTCGCTCGCCGGTGATAAGCCGAAGAGAACAGCAGAGAAGTTTCCTTCCTCGCACCCCTTTCCAACGTAATGAACTGTAAATAGTTTAGCGAGATGCTGCGGAGCGGTCGCGTCGCTTGCCTTTCCTGATATAAACACTCTAGTTAGTGCGATCTTTAGTCCGATAGATAGATAGCAACAAGTGATAGTGTGGTGGAGCCTTTGCGAGAGAGTGAGGAGAGGGCGGGTATTGACCAGATACATGCAGATGCAACCCCACATTCTCTCTCGCTCGCTCCTTTTTCTGCAGAACCGCACACGATCACGAGAGAAATGAACGCTCTTATCTAACAAAGTCGAGAACGCATCAACAAGAAATGGAGGGGTGGACAAGTAACAATTAATTAGGCAAAAGTCACAACTTAAGCGATAGAAGGCCGTACCAGATTGTTGGGAAGGACTAAGGAAGAACTGTTGGGGAGTATATTTGCACTATCACTAGCACCGGACATGGGAAGATGAACACTCGATCGGGGGAGGAAATGCACAACTGGAAACGAAAAACGGAAACTTATCGGGACAACGCTACGACGAGGAATGATTGAACGAAGAATCGGCCTTTCGATTCTACCTGTATCTATGGTTAGAACGACGAGACCTTATGTAGAATCAAGAGGCCAGTTCTTCGCTCCGACATATCTAACTAGTGGATTTCAGTGCTATTTTCAGCGAGTAGGTCGGCGACCGAACACCAAGCACAGGCATAAATAACAGGTCGTCTAAGGCACACACAGACTGTAGAATCATAAACTAGAGTACGAGGAGTGGACTAGAGGGCACTGGCGCGGTCGCAAATTAACCTGAGCAATGGAATCCTGCCGGATGTGCGGACAACATGAAGAAGATGGACATATACTAAGGTTTAAAAACGGATAAATGGTGCTAATACGGCAGGCTAACATTCTCCGAGATTTGCGCGCGTGACCTATTGTCAGACTAGAGGCGGGCGCCGGTGCCTCTGACCGGCGAGGAAACATTCAGAGAATGGGGAGATGACGAGCGACGCCGTGAGTACTAGCAGGGCGTCTTCTCGAGCATCTGCGCTGTTGATCGCTCGGATTCATCGATGGATAGCGAATAGTGCGACGACTGGAAGGGTTCGTCTTGAGCTTTGATCTTTCTCTTTGATCCTTCGAAACCGGCCGCATTCCACCCCTATATCAAACAGTATCGTAGATTCATTGTGTTTCTCTAGCCGACTCGGAATCGCCGTTATCATACTGTAGGCTCTCCTTATCTCGATCCCGGCTTTCAAGTGTTAACAGAGGAAAGACATGTACAATTGACTCGATGTGTATCTGTCTGACGTTGCCCTTCTCTACTTACCTTCATCGAGTCGGTGACGATCGGTTTCCTGAGTGTCCTTGACCTCCTGAGCAGCATCAGGACGTTGGTGACGATGATGAGAATGATCAGGGAGATGAAGAGTACTGTAAATGGTTTCTGTAAGGATTTGCGTAAGAGGACAGATGGCGAGGAGGGAGGTTACTGTGTTGCGTCAGTCAATACACACCTGGTTCACACACCACATTGATGTTTCAACCATATATAAATTAATCCTTTTCGATTCGTCCGACGGTGTTAACGAGATAAAATCATAGCAGTTTTTGCGGTGATAGCCAAGATGTAAACGTTTTCCCGGAAAAGCTCATCTCGTAAATTTTTAGACAAAGGATGTTTACGCCAATCCATTGTTCGAAAATTTACGAGATGGCCTATTCCGAGAAAATTTTTACATCTTGTCCTACCACCGTTTTTCCATCATGGCTAATATTCTCACGTGCTCTGCAAGTTTTGTTCCCGCTCTAGGGCACGCCGATGTAATCATGCGCTTGCTCTAACCACATATTTCGGACTCTATCTACTTGTTCACTAGTTGTTTGATCCGCATCACTTTTCAATCCTTCTCGGAAACGCTTGCTACGAAAGCAATGAGTAACTTTTAAAGAACGCGCCAGGGTGGAACCAAAAGGGGCTTCGTCGCTGCTAAGCCGCCGGAAATCTTACTCATAGTGAAGTGGAGACTCGTGAGTCTCGGGAGCTCATGACACGCGCTTCGTCTGACGCAGTCGTCATGCGATCTGAAAAAATACTATTTAAACCACTAATAAATGCGATGAGCTATAATATTTCCGGCGCATCTTTGGACGCTTGTGCACTAACTCTGATTATTGTGAACGGTGAGGGAAAGAACGTAACTGCTGGTCCTTTCTACAAATATTAGTGCTTACTCTGATGTGAGATTGAGCCCCGGACACGCTCCTCGAATAACGCAGTCGTCGTGTGATCTAAATATATTTTGTTCAATGAGTGCATATCATTATAAAAGTTTCTGGAGTAAACGCATATAATTCGCAGATATCTCACTTCAATGCTTTGACATTCGGAAAAAAATATTAGAAGACAGCGTATTATCGAATATGGAGATATATTATGTGCAATCTCTAGTTCGTGTTTACTGTGTGTGAAAGCACATAATGTAGCTACGGACTTACTAGACTAGCTTGGCCCAATTTGCAACTATCAGTACTCACTCTATCAGATTGCAGCGTGCACCTGTCCAGTAAGGAAGACATCTGAAGTGATTAAATATTGGTAAGTCCACATCGAACAGTTGCGCCTTTATTTCGCACAGACTGGTCTCGATTTTCTGCCAGGTGGCACTAATGGTAATGCTCCGCAAAGCTTGAGGAGATGACACACCCCTCACGCGCACTAGTGTTCGCATTTTGTTCATTATCCTGATATATCCGAATTTGTAGTATGTGTTACTGCAGTGAAAAAAAGCACTAAATACACAATCGGCACTGCTAGACTAGCAGAGAAAAAATGCAAACCTATGAGATACGGTAGAGGAAAAAGAGAGCAGAGCAAACAGAACAAATCCATTGAGAATTGAAGTGCACTTTAGCATACGGTAGGAGTGAATGGGTGAACACTGCTCGCTGAGCAGCCTGTTCTTTCTATTCAGCTTTTTACGTATTTCATCACAGATGTCTGGCGATATCTCCCCTCGGTGAGCATCAGAACATGATCGATTTCAGAAGGAAAACAAACAACAACAAAAAATAATTTTCAAAATATACAAATTACGAACGTGCAATTGCCTTCGAAGTAGTTGCCGTTGTTCATGCAGTAGGGATACCTGAAACAAAAATAAGATTATATTATTGCCTTCAATTAGATTTTCGCTGATCCATCATTTCGCTGTCATATGTACCGTATTCAGAATGATATGTTACTATGACAAACGAAACTGATTCAAAGACTGCTTTCTAAAACTGATAAGCCTATTACAACGATTTTTTTTAAATCGCATACTTGCAATACTCTCCGGTCCAGCCATCATGGCAGGTGTACTCGCCCGTATCCTTGTTGCATATCGCTCTGTAAAATATGAGATAAACGATGCATAATTTTGTTTTCGAAAATGTATGCTATCAAGGATTTTGTATGTGGTCTCATTGAATCCACCCAAACTATCCCGCTTTTCATTTCAATGATACGAAGAAGTTACGGCTCGTCGATAGTACTTGTGTTTTTTATGAACGAATATTTTCAAATAAGCATCTGAAAGTTATAACGTGAAAAATTAGATGAATCGTAATGGAACAAGTTTCGGGAAGGTAATTATTAGGAAGAGATGTAAAAGGTAAAGGACACCCGTTTCTCTAGGCACATTCGTCCTGCGGATCGCACTGCTAGGCCAGTGTAGAGATGTATCAGAGGGAATTCATAAAATATTTCCTAGATGACGCGGTTGGATGTGTCGGTTCATTAGGTCGTATACAGTTAACGGCTCCATAATGAATGCTCACCGTGCTGCATTGCAGCCAATAGAGCAGTTGGCGGCGATGAATCCGCGAACGCAAGAGAGCGAGAAGAAGACGTCGAGACTACCAAACACCTGGTATACAATTGTGAGACCTTCCAATCATTCACTGCATCTTAGTATCTGCTCGAGCTTCATAGTGAGGATAATTGTTTTCTTTCATTTCAGCTAGACTCCGCACAATCAATGAAATGTGTATACTTTTTAATTACTAGGGGTTAATAAAATTACAACCCTTATAATCGAAATGATAAGGGTTGAAACCAGGAATACAATCATCCATACCTTCGCTCCATCCTTCGTTCCGGTCCTCAGCGTTCCGTGCTTAGCAGTGAGCTCGGTGACATTGAGGAACGCTACTTGCTCTGATTTTGAGTCGCGGAAGGTCCAGTTGAAGATCTTCGGCCTCGGTTTCGTGGCGCGGATCTTCAGGAACATCTGGAATGCGGGCATCAGTGATGCCTAATAGGACAAGCAAGATATCATAAGAATTAGGAGAGTCGTTCTGTTTTTAGATATGATACGGCACAGCGCCCAAACGAAATCACTCTTCATCCCGTTCAGGCGCATTCATTACTTATCTCGAAAAAGGTGCTTCAGTAATTCGAGAAAAGATTGTGCGACAATATATGCGCACACCAAGATGTTCACTGTGATCGAGCGTCATTCCTTCACATTTTGAAAAACGATTGCAAAATTCTAAACAAACCCCTGAGGCTCAGAAAATCGAAAGATCAAGAACATCAAATTTACAACGTGCTAATCACTCTGTCCTCTCTTCGTCCTTCTCCCCCTCTTCCGTGTTTTAGCCCGCTCATTGTCACTCATCAATCAATCGTCTAGTCGAGGCAAAATGCGAAGCAAGCGCGAAGTGTGTAGGAATGTTGCGAGTCTCTCCCCTACCTTCTTCTTTTTTCCATTCAGACTGGTGGACTCGGTCTGCTACTCTTTTTGACCCCTCCCCTGATGAAAAAGCCCGGGTAGAGGCAGCAACCACATGCAAGCGAATTGGAAAAAGAGTAGATCTATCGCTTTCTCCTCTCGGTTTGAGACGAATGCAAGAACGGAAAGACATCAGACTACTGTAGCGCGAAGGAGACATTGATTTGCGCGCAATGTGCTTAGTTATGATACATCAGGTAGAAATGTAGATCGAGAAACGATGACAAACGATGGCGAGAAAAATATTAATAGTGAATAACGATAGACGAAAAAAGGCTGAGGACGCTAGCAAGCCAGATAAGCAAAGAAGCTCTGCCAACTGTCTAATTAATATGAATCACTGATCGAGAGTGGAAGATTATGGAAAGTATGATTAAACAGCTGACCTCCTCCTCCCAAGGCAGGTCAATAATCTGATGGTCATGTCCGCCGCGTGGCCTGTGCAGTTTATCTGCGTCGAATGTCCACGTAGTCTGCAAGATATCGATTGAATAGAAGTGGAGAAGTAATACAAGGCGAGACCTACTAATGAGCCTTATGAAGACCCTCAGTACAAGACTGACGTAATCCAAAGGGCCTTCCCCCTTCTACGCGTTCATCAACAGAACACCGGGGAAATCAATAAGATTCACTGACATAATTCACGATGCACTCGTCCCCAATCGTCGAGTTGTTTGGTTGCAGACAGACGATGTATCGATTCCACTCGAGGCTGCAAAATAACGATTTCGTCAGGTTGGCTTAGCTTCCGATTGGAACGGCATAGCTTCCAAAATTTTCGAATTTCGTCAGGGTTGACTCAGCTTCCGCCATGTTCGGTTTCGCAACGGATTCGTTCATCGATTTGCGAACATATTGTCTACAGGCAGATTTTGAGACGAGAGAGAATAAGATGTGGTTTAAAAATATATGATTTTGAATCGAATTGAGTACGTGCTTACTCTGCGAACGGGCGGAGGTGTATTGTGAGGAGGACGAGACCGTGGACCTGCTATGAATCAGAGATCAACGATTGTGGTTGGTCCTGTTTCCCAAATTTACTAACACCAGCAGCTACTTTCAAGCATACCGAATATTCCCTACGAACCGATCGACGAAAACAAAACTGGGCATTGTTTCACGGGAGTTGATCCCACTATCGATCCATGATCAAAGAAAGCGCGTCAAAAGAAGTGATCAAATGAAGAAGGAATACAACATACCTGTACGGATATATGGAAGAGTAACAAGAGTAATGCAAACTGTAGCGGGCCCATCGTTGATGTGCAGTCGACAGCTTGATCTGGCATGAGTTTTGATCTACCCGAGGCCTTGATCTACCCTAGGCATTGATCTACCCTAGGCATTGATATACCCGAGGCCTTGATCTACCCTAGGAACCAGCAAAGACGGATAGCGATGAGTCAAATCCCGACAAACAAGGATAGTTTGCGCGAAACGCGTTACTCGCTAAGGGCACAACAACACTTACGCGCAACGTGAACGGAGAAATATGGAGGATCATAGGATAGGCTCAGGCGATCACAGAACAAGGTCAGCGATAAGAGTGATCTATCAGACAAACAAGGTGAACCACGAAAGGAGTGATTGGCAAAGGTCAAAACAACAGGCAACGTGGGGAACGGGAAGCGAAAGAGGGGTGAAGCAGGGTATCAACACACACTCACTCATTTAGCGAGGGAGGGACAGACTGGCGGGAGGCCGGGAGGAGCTCCTCCCGCCCTCCCGCCCCGCACTTGCCCCGCCCTTTGCGAAGGAAAAGAAGAAGCTAGCTACCTCTGCCTCTCCATTCAGAGTGGACGGTCGGAGGTGAGGGATCGTGGGAAATCGAGAGAGCGCAGAGAGGTGAGAGGGTGCCCCAGTAGCACCAGATGGTCCGTCCCAGCAAGAAGAACAGCCCACCGAGGAAGAAGGAGAAGAATGGGCCGTCTCAGATTTCGCAACCCTTCTTCCCTACGTGATCTACCGCCTACCAAATCTTCAAGATGAATTTAGGTGATGTCATCGTTGTGACGATCAGAATACCGTGAACAATCTACGATAGATGCAAAGACACTATCAGTGACCTACCACATACCGTGCCCGCCAGGTGGTGTGACGTCACCGACATACAGTAGTCTTGATGACGTTAGTGATCTCGGGATCAGCAAATCAACCTGCGTCGTGTATCAAAAGACGTTCGGGAAGAGTAATGAGGGTGTCATGTTGAGAGAACAACTGACACACCGAATCTCCCATCTCTGCTCAATTCAGATCGACACGATTCGATTGCAGTCCTTCCTCCTCCTCCCCCTCTCTGCCCCTCCTTTGATCTATTGAGACGCTCTGGGGGCCTATAGTGTCTGCGGTTTTTGCCACAAGCGCCAGACCAAACCTCTGCTGGAGGAAGTGCCCCAGGTGGTTAGTGCATCGGCTTAATCTGTTGATCTTTGATCATCTGTGGTCTTTTCTTATTGAATTCGACTGATTTTTGGGGAATGAAATCTCTAGAAACTTTTCATGGTTAATCGGAACCCTACTCTCCTCTATTCGCCTTCTCTCTCGTGTTTCTAACCGACGAGATATCACTCGAATTGGGGAGAGTATCGGTTTGAGTTCAACCTCCTTTGTCGGCGATCTGAGAGACGCGAATTCTCAAGAAAAAGCCATTTTGCAGACGCAATTTGTTGAATATCGCTTCCAGATGCAAGGGGGCGGCGGCCGTGGTCTCATGGGGCAATAGGTGGGGGTGCTGCGGGCTGGGAAACAAGTTATCATAAAGAACCTCCTCCTCCTCCCCCTCTCCAGTCCTCCTTATGCCCCCAGGCTCTTCATCTTCCACCCAGCATCGTATCTACTCACATATTTTCTCGGCTTTTCTTAGCAATTTCGAGAGGGGGAGGGAGTGGGCTCATTTCCCATCCCACTCGCCGCCCGCTTTTTGGGCGTACGTATTTCTCTCTGGTCTGTCTAGTGGCGCTCCTTGTTCCGCGTTTTTCGTGTTTTCCAAAGATCAAAGATCAACGCAAGTTTACTCTTGCACGTAACATATTTCCCAACTAAGGGCCCTACAGTCGAGCATCGTTCCCTCTTCATTAATAGTATTTTTCGTATGAAGAGCCTCCTCTCTTCTAGTGGTGTCCTCCTTGATGGTCTGTCTAATAGAGATGAAGCGGCGCCACTCATTATCTGCTTATTGTAGCTTCTGAAGATCAACGATCAACAAAATAATCAAGGATTTATCCATTCATTACTGTTTACTAGCCCCTCATCAAATCAGTTGTTGATATTCTTCATGGAAGAGTAGTGATGGGACGTTTAGGAACTCGCGTTTAGGAAACCCTCAATCGGTGACGTTTAGGAACCCTTTCAAAATGTCGTGCAGAAGGTTTAGAACCCTCATTTGAATACCGATGGATACAAATTCAACATAGAAGATTTTTTAAAAACGTTTCCTGTGTTTAGATGAAGGTTCTAAATCGTATTTCCGTCGTCTCGCCCAGTTGAATTAAGGGAAGTCTGTCTCAATTGGACGCCACTACTCTCCTCTTTCTCCGTGATCTCTCTCCGTTCAGAGATCGCCTTGAATGGAACGCGCCCCGTCTTATCCTTCTCTCATCCAATTGTGTTGTTGTCGCATCACGGATAAGCGGACAGTAATGGAAGGAAATGTCCAGGAAATCGGCGAAATTCGCCCCTCCCGCCTCTCGTTCCCGAGTTGTGCCGCCTTTTCCAGTATTGAGAACCGAGTTCATTCGAGCCCATTATTCCAAGCTATCGAGCATCGCCATGCCGTCCGTATTTTGCGTTCAGTTCGGAAAGTGATGCCTTGCCCAATTTCTTTCTTTTGATTGACTCCCCGAAATGGGAAGCTTTGCTTTCGAACAGCCGCGATGTTGGCGCATTTTATCGTTGAATTATATTGTAACCCGAGAATTATATTGTATTTTTTGTGAACAAGGTGTAGGGATGAATAGATTTGATCGCGCATTCGGGTTTTTGAGTGCACTCTGAAACCTAAACGAAATAGCTGCCTCGCAAATCGCAAAATATTTTCTTTGCTGGTACGTATCCCATTCATAATGGTAATCCGATTCGGTGCAGGGCTTGTTTTTAACTTTCGTCGTTGGACTCTGGGCAGAATCTCAAAAGCTTGGCAATTCTCTCTTTCCGCGTCCAATATTAGCATTGAATGCCGTGAGAAGGCGTCGTGAGGAATGCAGCGCAGAATCGGATTATGAACTCGCAGGGGCATCGCACACCACCAGGCTAGAGGGCAATTTTTTTTTTTGCATTTTTTTGTTTTCACGCTCTCCATTCAGCTCTCTATCTTGTCGGTCAGAGAAAGAGACAGTGTACAGAATGAGGAGAGTCAAAAACCAAAATGGCATCACTACTGCCGACTTATCTATGATTGGATATCGCACGGCTGTTCGCGGAGCAATTGTGCAGATTTTAGCGCTCCGTGTCACAAATCGGTATTTTTCTCCCCTCCGAACAGTTCCCGGTTGGTGTGAGCGCACATACTAGGCAATTAGTACAGTTGTACGCATTGCGAAACGAAACAAATAACTATCGTTGGTTGTGCGGGGATGTCAGCGCTCCATGACTCGATATAACTTCTCACGTATTCATTTACCTTCATTGATAATGGTTTTGTCGTTTCGTGTTTCCACTCCGTTTCGCGCCAATAACTGTCTGAACGACGAGAGAGCGGTAGCCGAGCGCAGAAACGATATCGCTACTGCTCATGTGATTGATTTATCGATCTGAGAACCTGTGGCCTGTTCGACGTGCAAAGACCCGATTTAGCGAGAGAGAGAGTGAATTAGCTGTTGTTGTAGACGTAGAAGCATTCGCTTCTTTTCTCTCTTCATCCTCTCACTTTGCCCTGCTTCTCTTCGCTTTTGAAAAATTTGGCGCAGCTCCGAACTCTGTGTGAGAAGGGAGAGTCGGGGCGAGAGAGAGAAGGACACAGAATGAGAGAGTTGCCGAGAAGGAGGAGGACCCTTCTCACTTGCCCACCCCGCTGTTTATGCCTGGTTTTATTAGTGAAGATTTCGTTAGCGGAGATGTCATTCGACAATGTGCCTTTTCACTTCATATTTGACTTCCCAAACTCATTTATTGGCGAAACAATCGCTTCTCCATGAATTCCCTCGACGGTTGACGATTGTCTCTGACTGATTGTTTGCTCAATGTTCCAGCCATTTTCAAAACGGAAATTGATAAAGAACTAGGCGGCATTATCTCATCTCATTCGTGATTTCCGTCAGAACAGTGAGCATTGAAAACTGATGGCGCTCACCGGTTAGGTTTCACGATTCGCTTAACTTTCCGAATGCTCGCAGAGATTGATTACAAGAGGGCAGATCTTAGAAAAAAACATTCAAATTCTTCATAGTGATCGAGCGTCATTCAAGCAACTCTTTTTCATGGTTTTAGCATCGCGATGTTGCTCGAGCTAGCATTTTTCAATCACCAATTACTTGCTATTTTTATCTCTCCATTCATCTCGCGTAGATTACCACGCGCTCCTTCTCTAACACACGCACGCTAGAGAGAAGAGCGGAACGGACCCTATTTCGACTCGAACGTCTTATCTTTTCCCTGACCGCAGATATTACCTTTCTTGAGCAATCAGGAAGAAGAATCAATTTCAACATTCTGCAACCTATTTAGACCAATTTCGAGAGAATGCAGAATGAAGAGACTTCCCTCTGACAGGCCCCCGTGCTTTGGCCTTGATCTCTCACGTGCATCTTAGACTTTTCAGCCACAATGAGAGGTGTCAATAAACAGCGTTCAGACTCTCTTGATTCTGCACACTCTCCCATCTCTCTGATCTGCGAGATAGTGGGCAGAATGGAGAGAGCCAAAGCCGAAATTACAAGCCTAGTTCAGACACACTGTCTACCCTTGTGATCGACGTTTGCGGATAATCCTGTACCCATTCGAACTCTCGCTTCTCCTTTCGGATTTGTTTCACCGTCAAAATACTTACAAGGGAATGACCGGAACTCACATATCCTGAAAATTCTGAAAAATTCACAGAAAATGCAGGAAAAAAAATCTATCCAGGAAACTACTTTCAAAAACTGATAAATGTCTCTTTGAAAAGATGGGCGAAAATAGAGTTTTGTGGTAAGAAATCTGACAAAAACGCCCAAAAAACGCTATTTTCGGCCAAAATCGAAATTTCAAAAATACATTTGGCAGTTTTTGAAAGTAGTTTCCTGGATATGATTTTTTCAGAATTTTCTGTGAATTTTTCAGAATTTTCGGGATATGTGAGTTCCGGTCATTCGTGCTTTCTGGCGTGCTTTCTCGTTTCTGCAATCAAGCAACGAGCCTGTGGAATAATCGATAAAATGTGTGAATTCGCTCGTTGACAGATTTGCATATGATGTCATTTGATCGCCTGATTACGGTATTTTTAGTTATCAAACTTTTTTGCAGAAATGATTACGGGCATCTCTCTCAATCACGAGAACACGTCGATTCCTTTGGGGGCGAGGACACCAATCGACCAACCGCCGGTCTACCTCAACTTCGATGTGTGGGTTGTAGGGATTATCGGTGTTCGACTCTCTCCATTTCGCACACTCTGTCGTTTCTCTGACCGGCGAGATGTGCAGAATGGAGAGAGGCAAATTCGAAATTTCTCCGCTTAATTATCATGCTCACTCGATTATCTGGCAGATGAGATTGCAAGCGAATTGAGGAGAGTCGGTTGCGACTTGGTATGCACTAATACCGTTGTGTCCATAGCGCCGATTCGTTGCTGTAACTGACACCGCATGGAGAGAGCACTAGAGATGTCAAAACAATACGCAATTCTTTCCGAAACCCAATTCGTTGGAGGGTGCAATATCCCATAGATCACAATTCCTGGGGTCTAGTTAAACAACGAAAACTCTTTGTGCTGATATCTCTAGAGGGTCTGCACCACCTAGCGTAGTCGTCAAAAACGACTGTATTATCTTTTGATGTGACCGCACTTTTACCGTTTACCTTTACCCTAGAGGGCACTATCCGTGCAACACTGATCCGAAAGATGTGATCTTCGTTTTTCACGGTCACACAATACCACACGGGACTCGAATTTCCGTGTTCTCATCTCTCTCTCTGTTTTTGACCGCACCCGAAGGGAAAACTTCAAGGCAACAAATTTTTATTGCTACTTCTTGCTACAACAATTGCTACTTCTTGTTCTTTCATTTTACTACTTCCATTCAAACACACGCACACTGGCGGGAGACCCCTATTCGAATCGAACGCTTGCCCTTTTTCCCCTGACCACGTGAATTCACTAAATCATTCGAGTCAAAATCGTCATTCAGTGGTGGGAATAAAAGAAGAGTGAAGAATCCGCCTCTTATGTCTGCCCTGTTTCGTTCCTTTTTCGCCAAGTTTTCCTTGTCAAACGCACGAATTGGTCATTTTGAGTTAAAATGAGCCCTTCGTTTTCATACCTAATCTTGGATTCCAGACGCAATTTTACCCCTCTCTAACATATTACTCGATGCGCTCTTCAGAGTCGCACGTTCTCCATAGGCTCATCTTATTCATAGCATTTCTTCTCAACGAAATTAGAACCATTGTATCTTTCTTTCCAGACGATTCGAACGACTAGAGAAAATGCACCGAGCGAGGGTCATTTCTCATTCTGACAACTTAGCCGTGAGGAAGTTTTCAAGTGGGATCAGTCCGCGCTTCGAAATACGGGTTGCCGTCTCTTCATTTCTCACAGACTACTTTGGCCACTCGAGTGACGAGAAAGAGTTTGAGACGAAGTGACGATGGCCCGTTTTTTCGAACTCCACTGTCTGTCCCCACAATCATACCTGCGCGCGAATGTCCCTAGGGATCTCTAAGGACACGAAGCGGAGGAGTCCCGCGTCCTTTCTATTGTCGACGACACGCGCTCTAGGCGCGACGGGTTTGAGAGAACGGAGGGAGGGGATAGACAGTGGGCGGAGTCTGAAGAACGGGTCGCCGCAAGTTGCGCAGGTATGCCCACAATGGAGTTGACGCGACTTAGCTGCTGGAGAAAGTCTGTGATGAACGAATCTTTAAATCGTTTTATTCGTTTTTTTTATTCTCCAAGAAACCGACCTCTGAACAAATAGACCTATTCAAGAACGCTTTGCAGAGCATGTGAAACATTTTTGAATCGGCATCTCAGCATTTTCTCCATCTCGCCGAGCTCAGAACAAAAAAAAGAAAACTTCTGTCTGTCCCCACACTGGAGCTGACGCGATCTAGAAGATGATATATATATATTTTTAAAATGTCTGAAGCTGACCAAGTCATTCAATAATTAATATTTTTACAACTAGTGTCTACGCTCCTCCTAATATTCAGCACCATTCTCTATCGCTTTTGTGTCGAATGTAAAACATATCGTGACGTTGCCTCGCGAATGAGTGGACCTCATGCTTTTTGGAACTTTCCAGCAGTTTCTTCGGGTTGGCCCAACGAACGTGCAGAATGCACGCTTCCCATACGCCCGCCCTAATCCCTGCTCGCGAGCACTATCGGTTCCTTAATCGATCCCATTTCCGGAGATTCCGAGTGTCGTTTTATTTTATTTTAGAAAATATGAAAGTTTATGAGTTGGTTTGATGCTCATCTGCTCGAGAAACACTGCGCGTGGGAACGGAGATGGGAGAAGCACTTCTTTGTTCTGACAGCTATAAGCTTCGGTTGATTGAGACGCATTAACTAACTTGGTTGGAAGAGACAAATGGGCCATCAAGGCTGCAAGGCTGCTCTGGGGGTTTGAAACTTGGCCCCAGACAAAGAACTCGGACTGCTCTTTAGGACGACATTTTGCCCTAGACTATGCATTTTTGAGAGCCACGACACAATTGCTGGCGACTTTCCAACTTTCTCTCATCCTCCCCTATAGGATGCCGTGCTCAGCACTTTCGTGACCAGTGCTTTTACATTGTGCTCAACTGATTATTACACTATATTTCAAACTCGAATTCGATCTATCTTCCGGTCATTGCAAACATGCCACCTCAGCGGCATATCAACGTGATGTCACAATACAGTGCGTCTCTTCTTTATGCGTGCACTCTTGTTGCTCTGACCGGTGAGAGAGTGGGGAGAATAGAGAGATTCTGGCAGCCATCACTCGCCATCGTGACAGCATTTGGCATGGATTGAGACAGTTTTAGCCAGGCCTTACAAATTTGAATCTTGTCTCTATCTCTCTTTCGGTCATTGTAAACATGCCACCCTAACGGATGCTAACTCGCCAACTTGACACCAGTTGTGCGTGGTGAATGATGCGATGGCGAAATGGAAATGACTCTCCCCAACAGCCCTGCTCTCACGCTGGTTAGAGAAACGAGAGAGAACGCGAAATGAGGAGAGTGGGGGGCCGAGGAGAATGTGACAAGCGCTCTCTGCGATCTATCAAGCGCTTCTTGCTACTCTCTCTTGCTCTCGATTCCTCACGAATTCGAGCTTATCGATTGCGCGAAAACATGTCCGTGCCGACTGGGTGTCAATACGTTGATTGTTGATTTTCAATCGCAGACAAATGGTCGTCGCAGGTTGGGCTCCCGTTGCTACATAGGCGATGGAGTGGCACTGCCCGCCTTGAGTGGAAAAGCCTAACACCTTTACGTTTTTTTTTTTTTGCAAATCGTCAGCATCCTATCCGTCTCCTTTTACGCCCTACTTGAAACGTATCGAGATCGTTGCGATCCTGCCCTGGAGGTTTGAAAATCGGTCCGATAGAGATATCGAAATCTAGCCGATCTACCTTACTCTCGATTCCTCACGAATTCTTATCGATTGTGTGCGATCTATTATTTTCTTATCAGTGATCTCATAATGCTTTTTATTTATATTTTTCTGAACTGAAAATCTGACCTCGATTGATTGCAAAGGAATCGTTACGCATTTATGCCCAATTTGAAGCATATTCAGTTTCAATTTTATTTCTCGTTCGAATGAAACATTATATTTTGATAGATCGCTCGGAGCAAATTATGTTGTCGTACTGCTCAGGCTAGAATCGTTTGATAAAGGAGGATTCGTCTCGAGATCCTATCATTTATCAGATGGTTGCTTGCCTCATTTCGATCCCGGCGTGAAAAAAGTCAGTCCAGTCTGAAGGAATGAGTTGACGATAATCATTCTTGTCATCCGACACCTCCTTCCTCATCAAAACAACTCAAAGATTGATGAGGGTTGAGCTAAACCATCTCTGGCGGGACTTTTTATGTCTCTATAAGCTATATTTCCCCTTCTCCCCGTCTCCAAGTCATTGCCTCAGGCATTTTGTGCAATCGGATTCATCTGGGAAGAGAGAGAGTTGAGATGAGAGGGAGGACTAATACATTGAAATGTCGTCCCGTATCTCCATCCTCCTCCCCCTCTCCTCATTGCGGATTGTATCATCTTCCCTCCCCTCTCACTCGTCGTCTATTGTACCTCGACGTTGACGCCGTCTGAATAGCCGTCCATTAGTCAAGGATGAAAGTGGATTCAGCGCCCTGTGACGCCGTCTCGGCGGTGCTCAAAACCTGCCCGAACGAGTCAAAATCGTATGTTTTCTTCTAAAATGGGCAAAATCGCGATACATTTCAGCGAAAACTGATACCTTGAATCACGCGCGTTTCACTGGTCTCCAGATGTTTAGTCTTTTCACGTCGCCGCCTTCTCACACCACTTCCGGCTTGCGGATACCCTTTCCCTGGGCCAATTTGGCTGAAATCTATATTCTCACTTCTCAGAATTCCGCGAGAACTGAGTCGTGCCAGCAAGAGTCGACATTCGAGTCGCGCCAATTTATTCACACCGAGCGTGTTTCCACTTCTTCTTCTCACTCTCACCCAGCCACTATATTCCTGGAATCTGAGCTCATTTGAAGTCTTTTTCTCTTACCTAACTTCCGTGAATAGGGAAAATCAGTCATCGAATCACGTTCTCCTAGAATATGGGCTCTGTTCTGGTTTGCTCTCTCCCAACTTCACAACCTTGTATAGGCTACTATTTCGAATATTCCAAGGATAGAACCCAGACGGTTCTGGCACAGAAATATTGCTGTCTCTCCCCGACATCTTTTTTCCTCACGGAAAACACTTATTTCCTCTTCCGTCGCGTCTAAGTGGCTCGCCGCGTTGAGTGATATGTAATGGCTAGAGGCGCCAAAACGCCACTCTCCTCATTTCCCTTGCTCTCTCGCTTCTCTGACCGACGAGATAGTGCACGAATTTAAGAGAGTCGGGTCCTTTTCGCCATCATTAGTAATGGCGTTCGCGTCGGGATTTCCTCTTTTCTTCGAGCTCTGGGCTCTCTAACTTTGTCACACTATATCGCTCTGTCTGACTACCAGAAGGAATCCATCATCCCTCCCTCCTCACGAAGTGCCTCTCATTCTGCCTCGCGACTTCACTCGCAGTGGGATGGCTTCTGCACTGGCGATCAATAGTTCGTCCTCATCTTCTTCCTCGTCTTCTGATGCCTTCCAGTCGACGTTCACGACGAGAAGGAGCGCGAGATTGGAGGGGTAACGAATAATACAATAGTCATTTCGACATTTTATGTTGCTTTAATCCACAATCAACGCGAATCTGATTTTATTACCCTAAAACAGAGTATCAGCCTTTGACGCATGCGCTCGTATCATCCCATCGCGTATGCTTCAACGAGGACATGCAAATGTAACGCCGACCGCACTTTCGATAGTGCTGGGACTTTTTGTTTGAAAAAGTATTTCCAGGTTCTGAAAGATTCCGAATAGATTTTTTCTCTGGTGCATCCAGATCAGAAGATTTATTGTTAATGTTTTAGTGCAAAACGAATAGACAGCCTCTGATTGGACAATACACCGTCGCTTCCGTTACGTGGTCTTCCTGAAACGTATGCGAGCGGCTGACGTCAAAACGCGTGCCGAGCGAGATTTTACGAGAATAAACATCTGGATTATTAGCTCAATATCCTCTCTTTCCCCGCTGCTTCACTTGCTTCCCGAGACACTTCTCATACGTTTCCTCTCGCTTTTCTTCTAGACTAGTGTTGTATCTCGAATATCGCCAGTTGAACATAGTTTTGACAGCTCTATGACAGGATATGCCATTAGATTTCCGCCCTTGCATACTTGAGACACGCTGAATTACTGTTCTTCTTTCATCACGACAGAGATAAGCAGGAAACATAATGGGAAATTAAGAGATATCCGAACTTACTTCCCTTCCGCCTCTCCTCTATCAAGTCGACAAGTAGTCATACGCTCTTTCCTCTCACTCGAGATGCGGCACCGTTGTTTCAAGATCCCCCTTGCACCTCTCCCCCCTCCTCGTCTCCCCTTCACGTTCTCGCCTTTCTCAATCACAAAGAGTACTCGCACTTGCCCCCATAGTCTCGGCTGACCCTACCCCGCCATCCCCTGGCTCCTATAATCGCGATGATTCGACCAATGCACTCGCTGAAAACGGTCGAGTACGAGATCGCGATCACCGAGATACGGTAAGCGGGTACTGTAGCGTCCAGAAAATTGATTGAAGTGAGGTTTCCAAGTGCTAAGCTAGAGAGAACTTTTTCCCGGGGTTATGAAACCCAGAATGTCTTAGCGAGATGATGGATGCGTGGCCCCGCTTTCCGGCGGAGAGTTTTGACGAATGTCAAGTGTCGGACCGAGCTCGTTAGTAGCACTTTTTTCCTCGAGCCCAGCCAGCTGCGAGCAGTTTGACTCCCCCGTGGGAGCAGAGAAATGTCAAGGCAGTTCGCAGCACACCATCTCTTCCATTATCACTGGATAGAAGTGACTACTCAATTCGCTCTTGTTGCTGTGACATACAAGAGATTGAGGAGAGTCGGTCTCTATTTGACACCAGTACTCTTACACTTCCCAATTCGCAAGTTATCTCACCTGGCTCCCATTCTTGTAGTTTGTAGCTTTTTTGGTTTGTTTCACACTCTTTATATTCCCCTTTCTTTATCTCTTTTGATGAGCTTCTTAGAAACGCTCGTTTGTTTTCGTCAGAGAGGATTTATGTGATGAGCAAGTATTCATTCATAGCATTCCCTCTCTTCTGAGAAATGCCCATTTCTCCACGCTCTTGCTAAGTGGCTTTGTTTGGTAATCGGAAATCGGAAATTGACTCTCCTCAATTCGCATGCTCTCTCATCTCTCTGACATTCCAGTAAGCATGCAAATTGAGGAGAATCGATGCCGTTTTGTCACCACTAATGCTCATTTCTTCTCGCTCGGGCTAAGTGGTTTTGTTATGAGGCTATTATTTTTCCTGACATTATTTAACTACTTCGTCGAAAGTAGAGATGCTTCTACCCATTTCGTGTCTCGTCAGTAAGAAGAGAGATTAATAATTATAGACAAGAGGCTTCGCTCATTATTATAATTTTGCTTACGAATCTATCCTTTCTGTAAAGTCTCGCTCGTTTCCCTGCTCACCACTTTTGCTCGAAAAATCGACCCATTGTCGACGATTGCGATGCCACTTCGGACATGACTCTCTCCATTCTGTACACTATCTCGCCGGTCAGACAGACGAGAGGGTGTGCGAAATGAAGATATCTGAAAACCGAGACTACTAGAGGAGGCATTTGGTGGCTGTTGCTTCTTCTTTCCGCGTGGTTTAGAATTTCGTGTCTCATCCTCCCTCTCTCCCTTCCCCGCTCATAGTTGAGAGAGGAGCAGAAGAACGTCAGTTGTAAACGCACTTGCTCAAACTCTGGGAATGCGGCCGGAAGAGCTCATTCAATTTCTGGGGCCCCAGATTTAGACTCAAAATCAACTGAAACTCTCCAATTGCCGATTTTCCATGCAATGAAGCTGAGAATTAGCAAATATTTAAGCTAAATGTTCTAGTAGGATATTTGACGACTCGCGTTCTGTTATGTTTCAAGCGTCATTCATGTTGTTCGACGTGAACTGGGTTTGATTGATCCTTATCATATTTGTTCTAAACACTGAATCTTGTCAGCAGATCATGCAATTGTCTTAATTTTCACCCTCACCAGTTTGAAAATGATTCGACGTGCTCGTTCTCTCGTTGTCCGGCATGATTCCTAGCAGAGATTCTGCACGCTCACCCCCTTTCTCTCCTAAATAGATTGCTTTCTTGAGAGGCTATTCTCACCATCTCAATACGAATGTTGCAGTGACAATACGTCCTAGGCATCCTATGCGTGCGAAATAATGTGCATTCAATATACCATTTGCGGTTTCAATCAGATTTTCATCTCCGTAGTGATCAAAAAATGGGTTATCGTGTCTTCATTTCGCACACTCTTTCAACTGGCTGCCGAGACAGTGTGCCGAGACAAACTCCGACACTGTGATAATCGTTATCTTGCAGTGACAAGATGAACGTGCCGGATCCCTCATCGGAACGCGAGTCCGAACTGGACATGCTCGTGGGATTCTTCTTGATGAACGGATTTTGTGTTGGTGAGTGATAGAGATGGCAAATCGTAACTGACTCTCTTAATTTCGCACACGAGAGAGAACACCATTTGAAGAGGGTCGAATTCCATCACTAGTGAGTTGTACCAATTCTCACTCTCATAGTGTTCTAACAAAAATCGATGAAAAATGGGTAAGTAGCCGGTTTCATTTAGGCTGGAAAATGCAAATTTGATTCAATACTTACTGTAACAAAGGGTTAGAGGGTGATAGAGCCGTTTATTATAGATTCACTGATCTTATATACACGGCGGATGACATTATCAATCTCATTCTACGATATGATTCATTCACATTCTCCTTCTAATTCTCCTTACGGAGATGGGTGATACATGCATACACACGTCAATCGAATCCCTTCTCTACACTTACAGTGTTCTTCCTGCTCTTCGGCATGTGCGTCATCTTCTCGTGCATGCGGAAAAGGCCGCGCTTCCTCGGACCTGATCGGTGATTGCACTCATATTTAATTAATTTTAAATTGTTATTAATATTATACAAAATACTACTATGTAGCTGGTAAAGTTTGTTCAGCAGGTGCATAATTTTTCTTGCTCTTTCCATTAGTTCGATAGTCTCCCGTGGTACTGTAAGAAAATATTCCGTTTCACGAATACACGATCATGAACACCTGGCCAACAGCTTTCAAACGCGCACATACGCGTTTTTGTGTGCGGCATCGGCAAACTCCGCCCACCTCCTCCTCCCAATCATTAATTTGTTCCGAGCGTAACCTCTTGTCCGCTCTCTAAACGCCGTAGAACACTAATTGCGTTTTTGAATCTTACAATATTTGGCTGATCAATTTCGATTAAGTTTCAAACTAGCTTTATCTTCCTCAGTGAGCCCCGAGTTTGATTCTGCCGAGGCACGCACTTTCAAAACTCTCAATCAATATAATTATATGGTGGTTACTAATTAATTCCAGTAAGAGGAAGACAGCCGAGTCGCTCTTCCCCATCGAGGAGCCCCCACCCCCGCCACCCGCCCAGAAACCCCTTTTCAAGAGTGAATTTGCATTCTCTGATCATTCGTTGTTTGAGAATATGTTTCAGAGACGCTTCAAAATTTGGACTTCAAACATTGGGGGTTGCTAGTATGAGATCGGTAGGGGTGAAACAATGCAAACACAATTATCTATTAAAATGAGATTCCAATTTAAATAATGATTGTAAATCGAAACGCTCAACTCGATTCGCCAGTCAGAGACACGAGAGAGCGTGCGACTCGAGGATTGCCAATTGTTGATTATTAATCTCTAATTTTCAGCACTGGTCACGAAGGCGCTAAGATCCAAAGAGCTGCAGAACCTGAAGAAGGCGCCAGTGGTGAGCCTGAGCCTAATGTAGAGATATAAAAATAGGCGCTGTTGAGCAGTGGATAGAGACTTTACTCTGTCTGTTGCATAAGTATGCAGCATATCTGCGCAGTTTTCCGCCAGCCAGAGCGACGATGCTGAATATTGAGAGCTATTATGTAAAAAAGTTATAACATTTTAGCTGTCAGACTTCAGAAACTAAATGTCATATGTTGATTATTCAGGTGCAATGCGACTCCGACGGCGAGCCTACAATCTGCAAGAAGTGAGTATTTACTCTTTCTCCCCCCTGTGTCCTCAACTGTAGCTCGTGATCCTCTCATAGCAGTAGTGATTGTCCTCTGGTCTTTCTCAATCCGCACCTTTCCGAGCCTGTCAGCAACCTTAATTGTTCTCTAAAAAAATCAGTAACAGTGCAATCACCGATTAGTTGCGTGTGTTTTGTGTTTCGATAATGATCATGACACAATCGCGGATAGAGCCGTCACCCTGTGCGCTGCCTCTCACTCTTGAGATGCTGAATCGGGAAAAATAAGATAGCCATAAAAGCTTCCGATCGAAACCGATCCGTGCTTCTCACTAGTAATAGCAAATCGGAAACAAAAATACAAAGCGTTCTGTTCCGATTTGCCATCACTACTTCCCACACCCCTTTCCTCTCTCTCTCTCTCTCTCTCTCTTTCGTGCCTTCTCCTCACAGGGCTTGTGCTTCGTCGGCGAGGAATGGTGATGGATTCATCTTCGAGAATCGTATCCAGATGAGCGTCCTCAAGTCGCCAACGAGCGGCAGAGGCAGCGTGCGCAGGGAGAGGTAGAGATCATTCAATCTGCGCCTCGGATGTGATGTTGGGTTGTTGCTCCCTAATAGGGATGTCGTTTCGACTCTCTTCATTCCGCACACTATCTCGCCGGACAGAGAAACGAGACAGCGTGCACTGTGAACAGAGTCGAACAATGCAACGACATCACCATTGCTCTCTAACCACACTAATTCAGTTGAGAAAAATTATTTTTTTTACCAGTTTGGAGACCAAATATCAAGCGTTGATCAATATTTGTGAATATGAGCGATCGATGAAACTTAACCTGATTGGGCTAGTCTTGAATCGCAAACAAATAGCATACAAAAATATTTTTTCGAGCATACACAATTATCCCTTTGCTGTTCCCGTGCAATCACCCAACATCCCAACTCTAATGACCCCGTATCTTCTCTGACTTTACTTCACACTTCCATCGCACCCTTTCGCCTACTTCGTACATTGTCAGTAATGAAAAAAGTAACGTTTGTGGTTCGACAACTAGAGTGCGTTTGTTGGTGGCGTAGCGTAAAGTGACCTGGATATTGCAAATCGAGTCCAATCTCTCCTAAAATCTCTCGGTTCTCCTGTTTCATTCACCGGCAAGAGAATCGTGATATCTGAGGAGAGTTGGTCTCGATCTCATCAGTTTTTGTTCAGATGTGATAATTTTCTTGAGATTTGCAGAATCGTGACGGAAGAAGTCTCAACTCCGGAACCTTCCTCTTCGCTCATTCGTCAGAACCTCCTCGGCCCTCTTACCTTCGACGATTTGTACTACACTTGAGCCGATTTATCATTCTGATCATACCTGTCCAGGACGCTGCGTGCATACCATGACCGGGGGGTCACGGTTGAAAAAGTTTTAGGAATCATGTTGGCTAGTCCCCAATTACCATGAAAAAGTGAACTACAGTAATTCCACATTCTACAGTACCCCAAAATACCGTAATCCGGATATCGAGAACTGACTTTTTTCGAAATGCATTTGTTCTTTGGCGATAACTCAGTTAGTTTTGGTCGGAGAGCTTCATTCCTAATTGTAAGTGAAACAGCAAAATCTGCTCTACAATTCGTATGACAAGAGCTAAGAGGTACGACGCACGATAAATTTACTGTGATTTTTAACATACGAGCTGTTCTGTTTTCAAACGATTTCAGACGTTAAAAAGCACAGTAAATCAATCGTGCGTCGGATCTCTTAGCTCGTGTCATCCGAATTGTAGAGCAGATTTTGGTCTTTCACATACAATTATGAATGAGGCTCCCCGACCAAAACTAACTGAGTTATCGCCAAAGAACTAAAGCATTTTGAAAAAGTCAGTTCTCGATATCCGGATTACGGTATTTTGGAGTACTGTAGAATGTGGAGTTACTGTAGTGCACTTTTTTATGGTACTTGGGGTCGAGCCAACATGATTCCTAAAACATTTTCGACCATGACCCCCGGGTCATGGCATGCACCAGGTGGGCAAGATATTATGACCACCTGCGTGCAGACACGTCACTCGCCGCCGGCGTGGACAGGTATGATTCTGATGCTGATTGTCTCGGTTTTCATGTTTACTCTTCTTATGAGACGAATCGCCAGATTTTCGAGAGCCCTGCGGCGGTAGGAATTTGTATTTCCGATCCTGCCGAAAAATGAAAATTAAGTACTTTCGATGATGCTATTTCATGCTACGTTTGCCGATTTTCGATATCAGATCTCATCCTCGAGTATTGTTAGGTCAAAGTAGGGACACTATGAAATTTGCGACCAAAATTGTCGCAGGAAAACAGCCATAACTCGCTTTAAAATCATGCTAGAAACAATTCCAGAAAAGTATTTGAATGAGGAGACACAGGGCAATATTTCCTATGTTGATGATGTCATTCCATGGTCATGCACTGGATCGGGGCGGTCGAGTTTCCGAAAAAGTGATGTAACTTTTTAGATAGTGAATTCCCCAAGAAGCTCCGAAAAGTCATTTGAGGACTTCCCTTCACCTACCTACAATCCAAAAATTAGAGGAATCGGAGGAGGGGGAAAAATGCGCGCTGCTTTATTTCCGAAAAACTGCCGATTTTGGCAGTTTCTCAAGTATAACTTTTTTCTATCACATTTTCGTGAGCTCTTGTATAGGAATCCGGAATCTGCGCGTAAAAATACGCCAGAAACTCGTATAATCATATATTTTGGAAATAAAAAGTTTTTCGACTCTGACCACTTTTTCACCATGTCCAGAATTGTCCAGAATGTGACCAGAATTCAGAAGAAATAATTTATATTATTTCGTTTGGAGCCTAACTTTTTCATTTCGAGGTTTCATGAGCTCTAGATAGTAAATTCGTTTTTTTATTATTATTTTTTGGTCGCAAATTTCATAGTGTCTCTACTTTGACCTAACAATACTCGAAGATGAGACCTGATATCGAAAATCGGCAAACGTAGTATGAAAGAGCATCATCGAAAGTACTTAAGTCTCATTTTGCAGCAGGATCGGAAATACAAATTCCTACCGCCACGGTATGGTAATTTCTCTCGAATCTCTCGCGATTCCTCTCTTATTTGTATTGATTTTGACCATTTTCCCGAGACAACCAGCGCATCGAATCATTTCTAATCACTTTTCTGATACGGGATCATCACTACACCATGTCTTCTCGAAGGGTATAACCTTGCTGAATCGGATTGTCGTAGCAATACTATTGTGTTCCATCGAATTTTCTGATAAAAAAATATTGAATGTCTGATGTGCTGTGATGTTGAACACGGGGTTGTCAAAATTATAGGCCAATTATGATATTGAAAAATGTGCGATTCTTGTGAAATACGTTCAGACATCTTGATAGTGCTGAGACATTTTTTTGGAGATCAGTATGGGGTGGTACACGATTTAGGATCAGAGTGATTTTGCTTTCTTTCTTGTTTCTGGCTCTTTGCACACTTTACATCTCTGACGTGCATGCATCGATGATTGATGATCTGAAAGGGTGACACTTGCCTCATTTACCAGGCAGCCACCGCGACGCGATTACTCTCTTCCCTCATGACCCATACATAGGTCGAACCGTATCTGTCCCACTCCCCGCCGGGTGTTTGAATGGGCTTGATTGTTTTGCGCGTAATGATCGTTGATTATCATTTGTGCATTTGTCAAGGTTTTTGTTTGATCATTAATGATTTGACATATTTGATATATAAGTCTTATCTCACTCTGTGATGCTAAAAAGACACTCCTCTCTTCTCTCCAATGTCCTCCTGGTGAAAAATATGACGGCTTGTTCGATTTTCATCGTGAGGAGAAAGAGACTCGCGAAATCGTGTGTCCTGGAAGCCAGTGAGTAGGGTTGGCAATGCGATCGCGATATTACGAGCCCTCATCCCTCCGCCTATCCTCAATAGAGGAGGGGGGGGATTCGGGCTCGCAAAGCTCGTATTGCCTACACTACCAGTGAGATGTCTGAAAACATGTCCAAATGCATCTGCCTGCTCTATATTGCGGACCTACCGCGAGTCGAACGAGAGGTAAATTGATCGCCCATCCGCCCTCAGAATATCACCTTTCACACACGATCAGCTGAGAATGTTTTCAAGTCAAGTCACCTCCATCTCACGATTGCATTTGTTCGCGCCTGTCGTAATCCCAAATAACATATGACTGATGATTTCGATGTGAGATGCAGGCCCAGAACCAATGGGTTTCACCTCTAGACGGGTCCGTTTACCTATAGGAGGCCGTTTGCGTAATAGTCGAACAAACTTGAACCATCGGTGGAACAGTGATTTTTCAAAAAGTTCTGGAAATAGGTTCTCGAAGGTGATGATCGTGGTGGTATGCTTCATTTTGCACCATCTCGATCTGTTGAGCCAGGCTGCATCCGGGCACCAAATCACGATTTTCACATATCTCAGGTTCCAGTGATCCAATGATTTTGATATTTTCAGAGCACTTGGAATCAACTATGGTGAATCCATCCATAATATTCACGATTCCCCATATGTGCTATTTTTCATTTTGATCTATACTTTTCGAATATGAAGGCGTAGTGGAAGCCGAGACTTCTATCAGAAGATCCGCCTCATCACGAGGATCATTTCTCGTATAAATAGTGTGGGGTTTGAAGTTGACTAAATTAGCGAAATCTTATATTTTGTGTCGACATTGCTATTTCGCATCGCGAAGTTCGCGCTTTAAGCGAGGAATGGCTTGAGTTTCACTCCAGGAAACAAAGGAAAAAGATCGAATTAGTGATGGAACTCATCTCATTCTTCATTTTGAGCGTAATTTTCGTAGTGGGAAATTGAAAATGCTTCACAAAATAGAAGATTTCGCTAATTTAGTCAACTTTAAACCCCACACTATTTATACGAAAAATGATCCTCGTGATGAGGCGGATCTTCGGATTCAAGTCGCGGCTTCCACTACGCCTTCATATTCGAAAAGTATAGAGCAAAATGAAAAATAGAAAATATAAGAAATCGTGAATATGAGATTTGGATTCACCATAGTCGATTCAATGTGCTCTGAAAATTTCGAAACCATTGGATCACTGCAACCTGAGATATGTGAAAATCGTGATTTGGAGCCCGGATGCAGCCTGGCTCAACCGATCGAGATGGTGCAAAATGAAGCCTACCACCACGATCAGCACCTTCGAGAACCCATTTCCACAACCTTTTGAAAAAGCACTGTTCCACACCTTGTTCGACTATTACGCAAACGGCCTCATAGTCAGATGAGCTCGAATCGTTTCCTTCGTCTTTCCGTTTCCCTCGAGCAACCCAGTTCCCCAGCTTCAATCCCTCATTTTTACCATTCTTCTGTCTCAACCCGCTTATTCATGATATTATTCTATTTGTGCGCGATGTCGCATGATATTTCGAGATGCACAACACATAAACATATTATAGGTGAATTCAGCAAGCCTTGACTTCAAAAAGGAGAAGATGGTTGCGCATTACGCAAATGATTGGGAGGTAGAACAATGCACCCTAGATTATTTATTTATTTATTTTATTTATTTCATACACCCCAAAGGGTGTGACAACATGTGAATAACATATACAGATTGGAAGGTTTAAAGAGAGAGGGGGAGTGGGTAAGGGGGAGGGGGGGGGGGGGTAGAGACGGAAGAAGGGACAGTTGGAGTTGGTACTCCCACAGATGCTCTTGACAGATGAGGTGGACGAGGCCTCAGAACGGGAAGGGGACTGTTCCATCCATGTATATCTTATGGATCTAGAGCGAGTGTGGGAAGTGATTGAAGGATCTACAGTTTAGGGATGTCAATCTGGAATATGCCGGCAGTATCGGGATTAGATAACAAATGAATCTTGATTGTGTGCAAGGATAATTTTGGATCAACAATACGATGAATCTTAGACAGGAAGCGAATAGTGCGATGAGAAAAGGAGGATCGTAAATTTTCCCTACGAGCAATTGGGATATGAAGGGAAAATGCATTGTGTCTAGTCGATACATTACGGAATGAGTAGAAATGTGACATAGGTAGATCAACAATTCCATTAACTATCTTGAGAGAGAATAGAATATCAGAAACCACACGACGGAGATACAAAGAACGCAAGTTAGCAGAAACGAGTCTCTGATCATAGCAAGGAGGAGATGAAATAAGAAGGGAAGTACGATAATGTAATAATCGAGTGAAAAGATGCTGGCATCTTTCTAATTGCCTAATGGGTCCTTTAGCTGAAGGTGACCAAACAGGGGAAGCGTACTCTAGAATAGGAACAATGAATGAACGATTAGCACGGATCTAAGGGTCACTAGATGTACACGAAAGAGATCTAAACAGAAGATAAATAAGCATATTCGCTTTCTTACAAATAATGTCGATATGATAAAGGAAAGATAGAGAGGAATAATGGGCATGGTGTCTGACTGGCATGCCGACGCAGGCAGGTTCGACTCCCGCCCGCAGGTGATGTTTTGCAAGAGGTAGAGAAAGGCGCGCGCCCCAACCACCAGTCTCCGTCAAGCGTTTCATCCCGAAAAAAAAACTTCCTGACTAAATGTTTTGCAAGAGGTAGAGAAAGGCGCGCTCCCCAACCTAAATCTCTAACTGGATCGGGAGGAGAGACTGAGGAAGGGAGAGGGAGAAGGAAGGAGTTGAGAGAGTATTGGTGAAGGGGATTGTTTTTACCTATGTAAAGGGCGGTGCATTTCGTTTCTGCAAAACTGCCAGGTTTCGCAGTATTCTAGGATACCCTGTAGCCCTTGTTGAAGTTGAGAGGGGAAAGATGGAAGATCGTTAGGTTTATGCGTGATGTGCAGTTTGATGTCATCAGCGAAGAGACGGAAGTTGACTAGTGGGAAGGGAGAGAGAACCCGGGGTAAATCGAAAAGGTAGAATAAGAAAGAGGAGAGGACCTAATACGCTGCCTTGTGGCACCCCGCTTAATACCACTCTCTCAGAAGAGAGAGAGTTTCCAACCTTCACTTGTAAACGACGATCGAGCAAAAAATCAGAAATCCGATTAAAAAGACAACCACGAAAACCTAAGCAATTTAATTTATGGAGGAGTTTAGAGTGAGAGACCGTATCAAATGCCTTAGCTAGATCAACACAGACGACGTCAACACAATCATATCTATCAAGAGATTCACGCCAAGTCTGAGTACAATCAAGAAGTTGAGAAACTGTTGACTTGCCACGGACGAATCCGTGTTGCTCAGAAGGAATAATATAATGAATTTCACACCAACGAACAAGTTTAGGTTTAATAATTCGTTCCATGACTTTACTAGGAATGGGAGTGAGTGAAATAGGACGGAAGTCAGACAAGGAAGAGGGTGAAGTGACCTTAGGAATAGGAACAACAAAAGCACGCTTCCAGAGAGAAGGAACTTGGCCAAGCATCAAACTGTAGTTTATAATATGAGCAAGAGGTTCAGAAAGAGACAAGTAACACTTCTTGAAAATAATTGACGGAATACCATCGGAAGGAAGAGAACAAGAATCGGAAACACGTTTAAGATGGTGAGCAATATCAATAGGGAGAATAATAGAGAAAGGCATAGTTTGAGGAATGGTAAGGGGGCAGTGAGGGAGAAGACCATCATCAGCAGTGAAAACAGATTCGAAGCAGGAAGCAAACGCTTCAGCCTTATCAGAGTCATCTATCAGAGTATTACCATGAGAGTCGAATAGGGAGGGGGCAATTGAGGAACGAGGTTTAAAGCGAGTCGAGATGTAACGATAATACGATCGGCTGCGATTGCCAGATAAAAGCTTGTTTTCATTGTTACGAATAAACTTCCTTATCTCAGAGTCAAGCCTAGATGATACAATAATGAATTGGGATCTGACTGGTGCAAAGGAGAGCTTATTAAAGAGACAACGTTTATGATTAAGAAGAGACTTGATATGAGGAGGGTAATTCTCGAATGGAAGGAGTTCCTTCTTGAAAGGGACAAAGGAAGTGAATAGGTGAGCAAGATAATCAACAAACTGAGAGTACATATGGGAAATATCACAGAAATTATCAAAGATCAAAGACCAATCGGTGCTAGAGAGAGTCGAGTTTAGACCAATGAAATCAGTCTTACGGAAATCAAAGGAAGGAATAGAAATCGGAACAATAAATGGCCAGGAAAGATGGAAAGTAACACTCGAGTGGTCAGAGTTCTTGAACGGGGAGGATACATTTCAGTGAGAGATTAGGTCAGGGGGAGCAAGGACAATGTCGAGAAAGTTGGTACCCAGAGTAGGGGAGGAAACAAATTGGTGAAGAGAAAGGGAAGAAGCGCAATCAACGAGAGAAACTGATTGTCCAGTGGCAAGAGAAGGATTAGACCAATCAATGTGCAAGTTTAGGTCACCAGTAAGAACAACGGACTTATCACACGAAGAAAGAATGGATAGTAGGTCGAACAAAGCTAAGTTGTCACTAGATACAGTGTTGGGGGGACGGTAAGCAAGAATGATTCGAATGGAAGAGAGACCAAGAGGGGGAAAGAGATCGAGACAGACGACGTCAGACGAGACATTGGTAGGGAGAGGAATGCGAGAACAAGGAATGTGATCACGAACGATTACACACACACCACCACCTCGTCTAGCGCGATCTGCTCGATAGATACGGTAGGGATACGATAAGAGAATTTCGGAGTCAACAATGCGAGTTGTGAGCCAGGATTCAGAGATAAAGAGGACATCGGGACGGTCAATTGATAAGATAGAGTGTAGATCGGGCAACTTATTACAGAGAGATCTGGCGTTGAACATCAAACAATTCAAGAAAGGAATGGAGGGAGAGAGTGGAGAGAAAGGAGAGGCAGAACAGGGATAGATGGATGACTCAATGGATGGACTAGGGGTGTATCAGCAATTAGTTTCCCTGGTTCGGGAGTCGCGTGCGGACACGAGAGGGAATGTCCCCCTTATGCCAGATTTCACCTCGATAGACAACGAATGGAGAGGAGGAATCCTTAGCACGCCATTCCCTAAGCTTCGCTCTCATCTCCTGATGCCTCGCCAACTCTTCCCTACTCATGGACTGGCGAATGTATATGCCCTCAAACTCAGAGTTACCTCTGAGAGTGGATGCATTTTTAAGAGCCGTGAATACAAAAGAGCGGGCGGGCATCACAAGTTTAAGGAGACGGGGGCGATCCGACTATTTACCCATTCGGAAGATCTGATTGGGCATAGCATCAACCTTGAGATGACTGAGAAGTCGGGCCACGCCCCTTCTATCAGCCTCGCACCTTTCCTCCAGACCCATACCGACGTCAGGTTCCAGAAGGCCGGCAACGACAAGGGATCTTTACCTGAGATGCAATTCGAACGGGTCCACAGCTCTGGGAGGGGAAGAGGAAGGGAGGAGGAAAGGAGAGGAAGCAGAGAGGACAGACGAGAGAGTGTGGGAAATGGGGAGAGTGTGCGAGGTCGAGGGGAGTGAGGAGTGGGGAGAGGAAGAGGAAGGGGGAGAGAGGAGGGAGAGACTGCCACTGGACTGTCCGGCGACCTGCTCGAGAGCTTTCGCCAATGAGGAGAGCAGACCAGTGACTGTCTTCCACTTTTCCTCGTCGACACCGGACGGGGCGTCCTCCAGGGAAAGAGCGAGGGCGGACACGACCATGTTACTGAGCGTGCCACCCTGTTTCTTAGCCGCAGGACTAGAACCCGTCGACATCGTTGAGGCCCTCTTTTTGGGTGGAATGGTGGAAGAACAGAGACCAAAGATCAAATAAACAAGAGAAGAGTGGGAGAAAGGGAGGGGACTAGTAAACAAACAAACACGCGAGAGAGAAAAGAGGGGTCACACTCCTCGGGCAAGGGAGAGGAGGGAAGATTAGTTCTCACACAACAATTTATTCGATGCGTTTATTCCAAACCCTACCTTTGTATAGATTACGATTGAATGATACATCAGCACAAATGAGAACATCTAAATCCATAACCTTGCAGGATGCTCGTTTAGCAGTTGAGGGATTCGTTACTGACTGCATTGTGTATAGGCTGGCCAAGGAGGGACTCGAATGGTGAGTGGGCTTGTTAATTCTACTCGAATTAGACCATTTTGATAATGAAATTACAGTTCGATTTTACCCGCAGTGTTGAAGTATTGATTCGGGTGGAAGACTTAGTTGCTTCAAAGCCGACGAGCAAGATTTACCTTGAACACCAGATTCTTTGAGTTTTGAAATTCGTCGGTATAAGAGAATGTGAAGTCAAGGGCGGGCCTTACCGTGCTGTCGGTTCCAAAAACGACCTTTTTTTTTAAAACTTTTTGCAGGCGAGAGGCTCCTGAGGTTCCAGAGAACGCCGATCGAGAATACAAATCGTCTTCTGAAACGCCACTTTTGTTATTTCGAGGTTTCATGAACTTAGTTTGCAGATTCGGATTCAGCTCTCAAAAAACCATAAAATCGTATCCATACTATAAATAAAGCGCAAACGTCTGTCTGTCTGATAGTTGGTTTGTCCGGTTTGGGCGTCCGGTCCACTTTAGGCGGTATGTGTTGGCAAAAACATATGTGCAATAATTGAATCAGAACGATGTGCGACATATTCGAGGAAAGGAATGGAAGCGATCTACTCGATTTCGGCATGGATGTCGTCGATTACGACAGCAAAGGTGAGATGTATTTATTTTGCCAGAGTAATATTTTTGAAGTACTCGATTGAGGTAAATTTAAATCATTTTGCTTGTCTTTTCACTATTCTGATTATAATAATTTATATACGCGCGACGAAATAATACGTACATAAGTGATAAAATGATGTAAAATGAGATGGGGGGGGGGTGACTCTGCTGAATCATCGGGATTGGTAGAGGTCCTTGATAATGGGGTGGCTCTCCAGTCACCGTTTCTAGACTCTTATGGTCAGGGTAGTGCGAATAATATCGGAAGTTGGGAGTACCAACGTGAGCTTCAAACTTATGCATGATCATGAACGATAGTTTCGGGCGTTGCTCATCAATGTGTTGTCTCAATTCAGGTTGTGGATCTTTTCGGGACTGAAACTCGTCAGTTTATTTTTTTCGATTGGTCAGTTTATTTTAATTTTACTATTCGATCGCACTAAATGTGTCGAGAAGGTTCGCTGAATCGGCTGGTTGCTAGAATTGATTCGCGCTTTTCAAATTGCTTTTCATTGCGTGGTCAGTAATGTCCAAATTTTTAAGGGACGTCGAAAAGAGCGAGGGAAAACAAGATGAAAGACATCGAGCATATTGCCCGCTTCACCAGCGGCTACATCGATGGCACCATTAGGTCGACGTGGAGCCAGGATCATCGGAGTTGGGTGAGTGATGTTGGTTAACGATGGAAGTCAGGCGGAATGGTTACGATACATTCAGGTAGAAATGCGTATGAAAAGGATGTATGACCAAGAAAAGGAATGAAATCCATTTGAGTTCACATTTATGAATATGGTAATGCGAGTGATGGGATAATTTGGAATACGTTATAGGAAAGATGCGTCAATCCTCTAAAGAGAAACCACTTTCCTCACCACTTAACGCATTAGGCATTGCAACCACGTGCGATGAAAAGTCATCATTATTTCTAGAATACGGTAGATCCCTTGATGTACAGAATTGATATAATTTCGGTTTTGGCTGTATCCATTCTGTACAATATATCGCCGAACAGAGGACGAGAGATCAAAGAGGTGAAAACCGAAACGACATCAGTAATGTTCAGAGTATTCTAACCCCAGAACCAAACGAAGATACATTCCAGGCCAGTTTCTCTGTGATCAGTGCAGGGGTGGCCGCCCGCCATCTCGCCCAACCCCAACCTCGTCCCTCATCACGCCGCCGATCCTCCCTCCTCCTCGTGGTCGCAGCCTCGATAGTGGGAGCATTCGTTGTAGGCCGAATGCTCATTCGGAGCAACTAGTCCCATATCTCTCTTTTTTCACATCTTATGTATCTACCACCGTATCACATTGGTAGTGTTAAACACGCGTTCGAATTGCCCTGATCTCATCAGCCGTGGTCCTCATAGTTCACCATTGTAAGAAGTATCCATTGTCCTCATACTATCGTTTCATAGTCAATTCTTCGCTCATCTCTTCCATACGTGTGTGTAATACTCCGTCAATAACATCAATTTATCTTGCAAAATCCGAACAGAATCCTATGCAAAATTGTATTTATTGAATTGTCGTACAGCACTCAAGTTGCTTCAACAAGTAGAAGATCTTCGAAAAGGGAGAATCGAAGTAATCATACTAATGCTAGAAGGATGGAGCTAGCGTGAATGGTGTGAGAGGTTAGGAGTGAATTGAAGTGAATGAGAGGTCAGGAGTAAAGGGAGTGAGGTGTCATGAGCAAAGGGTGTGCGAGGTCAGGAGTGAAGATACGATCGATGAGGAGAGGGCGGTCTAGCAGCACATTTGCTGCACTAGTGCCCGGCTGCAGGCACCCTTCTGCAATGTGAGTTTGATTAGAAAGCTCCTTCCTTAGTTCGATTAGAAAGTAAGGTTTGGCTCAGTCCAAAGATTAGTACAAGACGATTAACTTACGGTGCAGCACTCTTGTGCGAGCCCTTTCTGATCACGTGTAGTATCAGTAATGGTGGCTGAAAAGCAAGAAACTATTACAACACTTATTGCATTCTCAGCCAGAGGTGCCGGAACTATGTAAGAGACGTGTTACGGAGATTCGGAAAACTTTCCTAATATAGCCACAAGAGATCTGGAATGAGAAGTTGCGCTCACCTCGCTGGGACGGGCACTCATTGCAAATCCTGGCTGCCCACCCGGTAAGCGCTCTGCCGCAAAGGCGATTGGGCACCGCATCATCTTGCGGGACCATCGGGTGGAGAGTAGCTGTGAGGACGATGGAGGAGGAGAAGATGATAAGAAGGAAGATGGACGAAGCCATGAGTCTACAAGGTGATGACATGAGGAAATGAGTCCGCTTTGCTATTACTAATGCGCCAAGACGGATGTTACGTTTCAAAGAGAGGGTACTGCAGAAAATAAGGAAGGACATGGTTGAAATTATATTGAAAGCGGCAGTGGAACGTGTTGAGTTCAGTTAGTTTACAAAAAGGGAAAGAGCTTTTTAGAACGCGCCCCGCCTCTCTTCTCCTCTTTATCTTGGTCACTTCCTTTCGAGTTTCTCGAGTGGCAAAAGAGAGTGAGGTTTCGAAAGAGGAGTTCCCGACGGCTAGCTGAAGAAATAGTGGAGAAAGTGAGGAGGGAGCAGAGAACAAGAGATGGGACAGGAATTAAGCGGGCTTTTAGAAGGCATGGAGGTAATGTTTACTCTATCCAGACAAACAAAGGAGCGAGAAAATGAAACAGGATGAAGAAGAAGGAGGGGGCGTTCGCGTCAGAATGGAAAGGAATCGGGATGGAAGGAAATGGAACTGGGTGCGGAGACGGCAATGCATTCCATTCAAAAAATTCGATCGCTCTGGTGCGACGAATCCTCAAATTTTTCCATACTCAATCACACATAGTTCTTTCATGCAAAAAATAAATCGAACAGTAAAATAGAAGAGAGGCTTGTCCGAAAGTCTTCACCAGTGCTGAACACTGGCTTTATCAACGGATCTCCCATTGTGCTCGTAATTCATCTACGAATTAGGCGCAATAAACGTGTAAACAATATTAATAGACAAAGTGGTAGAAAAGTAGGTTTGGGTAGAGGGGGGATGCTTTTGGTGTCTACCGCATGCTCAGCTATCGGAGACTAATCCTCTTTCATGTACATTTCTTAGACAAGGCTGCAGGGAGCGCATGATTTTCTCACGTAGTCGCCCGGATTGACTCTCTTCATTTCGCGCGATCTCTCGCTTCTTTTAGTTGTGAGATAATATGCAAAATGAGGAGAGCCATCCTTGACCCTTGTCGTAATTCTAGAAACGTTTCTTAAGTCGTGGATGGGGTAAAGACGTTGAGACTCTTTTTTCTCCTTTTTTTTCACAATTCGAGTAATTTCTCTGGCCGGCGAGACAGCACATGAATTGTATGGGTCGGATTCCGATTAGCTATTACTATTACTAGAGCATAGGAGAGTTACTCGAGAATCTCGATCGATGAGAACCGAGGGAATGTTTCAAGCAAGAGAATGAGAGTGGGTGAAAGAAGTATGTGAGCTATTTGTGTTTTGAACTCGGGTTTAGTGAATATTTTTGGAGAAAGTAATTACATTGCAATGCTCCGGTATTCCATCAGGAGTAGCATCGAGCATCCAATGATACGAAAGAAGTCAAGGTCCATGGGTCAAAAGCAGAAAATCTTCAGAATTACTGCAACATGTCGGAATGCATCGGTATATTCAAACTAGAGATTCCAAGCCCAAGACCACAACGTATGAGTTTTGAGCACTTCCTTTCTTCAGCTTCCCTGCCCGCAAGCCGGGCACAAGTGCACATTGGAGCCGTTTGTCGAAACATGTCCCTTCGTGCACTCAGGCATAATTTTCTGCATTGCAGACCGGAAACTCGATCTTGCATGCAGTTTCTCCACTTCAAACACGTCTCCCTGAGCACTCAATTATTCTAATATTATACTATGCAGCCCCTCAGTCCGGAAATGTAGTCTTCTCGAATAGGAATGTCTAAGAAGATTGATTCCGCACTCTGCAGAATAAGTAGCTGGAAGACCTTGCAGAATGAAAAAAAGTATTAGTTCAGACATTCCAATTGACATACAAATTCCGAAACTGCTGAGCAGGACAAACAACATGAGGAGATTCGAGAGCTACGGTGATGTGTCTCCGAGTGAACTGTTTGCTCTTTGAAGTCGAGCTCAGAGCGAACAATTCTAAACTCTCTCTCACCTTCTTAGGCTATCATTCTGAATAGAAATTTATGAATCCTAACAATGTGACATTTAAAAAAAACATAACAACGAAGTTTATTGTCGTATCCTAACATGTATGATACGTTCAACAATTAAAACACCCTGAGGTGTACAAGTCTATTAACTGTGAGGTATGCTTGACGAACTCGAGGTAGACATTATGGTTGGTGTGCTTGTCGTTGGTGCGCTCAGCAACAGCGCTCTCGAATAGCTCGCTTTGTGCACATCTGAAGTACGATATTTTATTGCAGATAGTGTACTGCTTGTGGTCCCGTTTCCTCATACTACATCATATAGTTGTTCCACATGGATTCTCTTGCCATGACACACAACGGGATCACTAGAGTGGTGTTAATAAAGATGTTGCTAATGTTGGAGTGTGCATACATTGGTGCAACAGGCACGAGAAAGGGAGAGACGATGCTTGTTCTTGTGGGCGACGATGGCTGAAATGAGCAACGTGAGAAAGCAATGATTCACTGGCGAGTAGGGTAGAAGCGCCCCTAACTCCTCGCCTATTGCGAAATTGGGGGGAGAGGGGAGAGCTAACGAATCGCTAGCATCAATGCCGCTACGCCATTCCGAATAGCGAACTTGCCAGCATTAGAAGCCGGAGCAGTCCCTTCAAGAAGAAAGAGCGGCAAGGGGACCAGGGTTGTGTGAATGATTTCCCGAATTCAGCATTTCTCACACTCTTTCTAACAGGCGAGAGCATGAGGACAAGACGAAATTAGCGCGGAAAAAGAGCCGATTTCCCATTTGCCACATCATTACCCCGCTCCCACCTCGTTCCTGCCGGACGCTGCATGCTGCACATATGTGTGCGGCCACTCTCAGGAGAGTGGCGCCGCAGTATCGATGTGGGACGTCGTCCCGATGAACGGCGGCGGAGGCGCAGGAGGCAACGGAGGCGAGGACGAAGACACAAAGCACGAACGACATCTGCAAGAATGACGAGGTCCGAAAACCCAAACCCCACCAAACCGTCACATCGATTCAACGACGACGGACATCCAACAAATCAATCACGAAATCTCAGAATCATTCCCTTCCCTAAAACCCTGGCGGATAAATAATTGAATTGAATTGAATTGAATTGAGGTCACAGAGTCGGATTTCAGCTCGATGTGGGAGATCCACGAATTACTGCATTTGATCATTTTGTAAAATATAAACTCTTTAGTTCGTAACCCAGGTCGAAATACCCGTTCCGACTCTTATCCTTTTTTTTGTTTTGCCATGATCAATGTTCTTGAACCTATTCGGTAATGATCTGAATGCACTCAAAAAAACAACACAAGAACCGATTCAGCCAATAACTTCTGAGTAACTTACGACTGCGTTGGACGAGAGCTCTCGAGCGATACGAGAATGAATAACCTGAGAAAAGTCAGAATGAATGCTTCTTCTTTTCTCTCTCTCACTTTGTGGTCAAGAGTAGGGGTTCAATAGGATACATCGAGCAAAATGAAGAGAGTTGACGGAAAAAAGAGAGGAGAAAAAATTTGAGAGATGGGAGACGGGGGTGTCCCTAATGTCTCATCCTCGGACTAACTCGTGCAAACAGAACTCGATGAGAGAAGTGTAGTTCCCGTTTCGGAAATCGTCTCTTAATTGTGCATACTCTATCATCGCACGATCGGTTAAGATAGTGTGTGAGAGGAAGAAGCGGCGCGAATGTGTGGGTAACCAGGGTGAAGTGCCTTACGGACGTCGAGTAGTTGCAATAGTTCTGGCACAGCTTCAAAAGGGGTGTAAATAGTGCTGTAAGAGTGAAAAAATCGCATCTTCATTCCAAACACTATCACATCACCCGCTGAGTCTAGAGCGCGCGCTGCATAAAGTGAAGAGATCCGCATTTTGATAGTCCTTGAAGTGAATATCAAAATCGAGAATCGGGATGAGCCAAACTAGAGATGACAACTATCCGAGACGTTTGTGTACTTTCTCCCATCAGAGAGTAGACGTGCACTCTCGACCAAACGCTCTCTAGAGCACAACTCAGAGCATGATAGAACACACCGGCTCTTGCTCAATGCAGGTAGATAATGAGCAATAACTATGATACTTTCGTCGGGAAATTGCTTTTTCATCCTGTTCCCCATCCGGTTCATTGATGTTGCCACATGTATCGCTTTCAGCTCATCTACCGAGCCCATAGCCGTCTTCTCTCTAATATTACACAGTAGTCCCAGACAAGTAGTGATGTCGTTTCGGTTTTTGACTCTCATCGTTCTACATGCACTCTCGTTTCTCTGACCGATATAGTGTGGAGAATGGAGAGAGAGAAAACCATAATAAAATCCCAAAAGACGAGTAAGCAGAGACGAGAAGAATTTGTTCGCCTTGCTTGCTGGCTACTTTATGTAGGCAAACGCTTTGAGAAAAGTCTGATCCGATGTGTCAACACTGGCCTCATTCTCGGGCCAACAAAACTAGATGAGATCTGAGGGAATGCAACGTGAAATGGGAAAGTCGTTCGCCAAGGATGAAATCAACTGTTTGAGGCTAAAAATAGATAGCACAGCTTTGGTCTGTCTGTCGTTCCGAACTTGAGAGTTAATAGAGCTGTAAGGGTGAAAAATGCGTCTTTTCTTTTCACACACTCCCTCATCTCTCCGTCGATCTAGAGAGTGTGCAGAACAGTGATACCAATACGGCCTCAACTCTCTTCATTTTGCGTAATCTCTCATCTGTTAGATAGGTGATAGAACACACGAATAGAGGAGCGACGGATGCCTATTTGTCACCGCTAGTGCAGAATGCAGTGAGGAAGTCCTCATCGTGATGTGAACATCAAACGATTGAATCTGCATGGACCAAACTAGAGATGTGATCGAGCAGAGCGTGTACGTGCACTCTCGAACAAACGCTCTCTAGAGGACAACTCAGAGAGGTTACGTGATTTTGAAAGTCGTTCGCGTAGGATGACCAGTTCGTTGAAGGTGAAGCAAACAGGGAGGGGCGAAGTGGCCAATAGTTACAATGGCACTGCCTTTACCTGCGTCATAGTTTCAAGATGGGGATTGCTGAACTGTATAAAGCTTTCGCCGTGGAAAATCGTATTCCATACTCCCTCATCTCTCCGTCGGCATAGATCGTGTGCAGCATGAAATGGGGAAGTCCTCGTCGTGATGTGAATATCATAAGAAAGAATCGGGACGAGCCAGACTAGAGATGGGCATGTTGAGATATGCTTGTGTACTCTATCCGAGCAGAGAGTGTACGTGCACTCTTGAGCAAACGCTCTCTAGAACACAAGAACTCAAAGCATGAGAGAACAAACTGAAACGGGCTCTAAGCAGGTCGAAAATGTGAATCAAAAATAAAACCACTTTTTCCATCCCATTCTGTCACTCGTCTCTCCTCTTTGAAGAAATGAGCGTGAAAACAACAACAAACACACTTTTCTCTCTTCCCGACGCAATGTAAAGTGTACTCTTGCTTGCAATTAGACCCCTGTTCCCAACATTCCTCGCCTTTGGTGATGACCACCACTTTATTTAGGCGGCTATAAACTTCCTCTCAAAAATATCGATTGACTACTGTAACCTACCGAATCTCAGATGCTCACCATGTATTCGGGACCCGACCCGGTTATATATTCGCCCGTCTGATTGAGAAAGTGAAGAGAAACTAGCAAAAAGATAGTGAATGAGTCTTCTTTTCTTTGCTTAGTCATTCTTGGTCACTTTGTTGTAATAGCAGAGTGAAGAAGATGCGTATGGGTTCGAGAGACTAGAAGTCGATACATCAGTAAGTGAGCCGAGGAAAAACGAGATGAGCGGAAGTTTGAGAGGCGACTGACGGGGGTTCTGCCAAATGTTTCATCCTCGGACAGAAAGAGCTAGAGGAGATATGAGAGATTGCTGTTCGCCATTGGCTACCGTCGAAGACAGGTAATACTGAAGAGTCTTAGACTGTGCACCTTACATTTTCAAAATTTGACTGAAGGAGAGGATTTCGTAAAGGAACGAGACCGGATGATAACATTCGAACGATCAGAAGTGATGTCCTTTCGACTCTCTCCATTCTGCTCTCTCTCATTTCTCTGATCGGCAAGATAATGTGCAGAATGGAGAGATACAACCCGAAACTACATCACTAAAAATTAGATGAGTACATATCTGCTTGCAAGAGCAAACGGTTAAGCCGGAGATGGCATTGTGAAATAGATCTGATCCAGAATGTTATTATCCGAATGTGCTCACTTCCGTCCTAGTAGTGGGTTGAAAATTCAAAGAATGACTCTCTCTATTTCAAACGCTCTCTCGCTTCTCGTGATCGGTGAGATATTATGCAAAGTGAGGAGAGTCATCCTTGAATGGTCAACCCAAGTCCTAGCAAAAAAGCGAGTATCGGGAAAAGTCAAACTAGATAAGCGAACGGCCAGAGACGTTTGTGCTAGTGATGGTAAATCGGAAACGAGTCTCCTCAATTCGTGTGATTTCTCGCTGGTCAAAGAAACGAGAAAGCTTTCGAAATGAGGAGAGCCTGCTTCCGATTTATCAACACTTGTTTGTGCACTTTCTCCGTGAGGTTAGATGCACTCTCGTGCAAATACTCTCAGAAACACAAGGGGACATCATAGAACGTTCTGAGAGAGAAAAACGACACCGGTTCAATGTTCAATTTTTTAAACACATTTATCAAGAGGTACATAGATTCTTCGCTATTCTGAGGGGTTGGGTAGGTGAGATGATCGATCTGATATGGATGTTCCACGTGATTTTGCTTGCTTCGTTGATAAGGCGGGCAAGGCTGAATATAAATCGCGAATGAAGGTGTCTGAGCTGGTTCGAGATAATAAGAAGAATCCGCGATGGAAATAACGAAGGGGCTGCCGAGATTTTTATCTTTGATAGAGACTTATCCCTTGCCAGAGGCCACAGAAAAGTGATTATCAGGTGTTGATTGGCAATAGTGAAAATCGGACCCCCAATCTCCTCTGTTCACGTGAATTATTGTTTCTCAGACACTACAACTTTCCGATTCACCCTGACCATACCGTAACCAATCGTATCTCAGATGTTCACCATGCTCCCTCCCTTTCTCACCTCTCTATCTCACCAGCTTCTCACGCACGCTCTCGCGGGCTTAAGAGACCGGCTCCGTTATTTTGGAGCATTTTGGACCCTGCCCGGAACCGTTCCTCTAGCAAAGGGAATCCCGAGCCCATACACGGGTGTTAGGTGGGTCTTTGCCCCATATTTGACAAACATTCACTTATTTGTCATTCCTGCCTCGGCGGACGGAGAAAGGTGGTTTACAAGGTAAAATGGTCGAAAAATCATAATTTCTCAACCGATCAAGATCGATGCAATTTCTCTTTTACGTTAACTTAGGGGTGCCCTGTGGCTTTAAAAATACCATTCTGATTGTTTTTTGCTCATTGTTAAAATCACTTTTTCGACTTTGATTTTTGATTTTTTCGGCAAATATGTCCATTTTTGGCCAAATTTCCAGACACCACTATACCTATTTTGTAGCCCGTGCAATTCTGCATCAGAGCTACAAATTGCTCTGTTCTGCCATCATTGCGAAAGTTTTTTTCAATGAAGTACAAAAAATCCTTGATTTCAATGGTTTTTCGAGCTCAACATTTTTTCATGTATTTTTTCATGAGCTCTTATGTCGAAATTCGAATTTTACGCGCCGAAATACGTCACTACCACTTACAGTCAGAGTTTTTCGAGACAAAAAAATTTCAACTTTTTCATGACCTTGGTCATTTTTGGGTCAAAAAGAGAAATTTCAGAACTATCTCACTATTGGAGTTTCCGACGTATTTTCATTCGTAGAAATCGAATTTTCCTACTCGAGCTCACAAAAATGCGAAATAAAAAAGTTATGTTCGAAAAACTTCAAATTTTCGTATATTCAGATATAACTTTTTTCTTTCACTTTTTGGTGAGCTCTAGTATGCAAAATCGGTTTCTACATGCGAAAATACACCAGAAACTCCTATAGTGAGGAAGTTTTAAGATTTCGAGTTTTTGACCCAAAAATGACCATGACCCCGGGGACATGGAAAAGTTGAAATATTTTTATCTCAGAATATTCTGACTATAATTTTTTCAGACGTAATTTTGCTCGTAGATTCCGAATTTCAGCATTACAGCTCGTGAAAAAATACATGAAAAATGTTGAGCTCGAAAAACCATTGTAATCGAGGATTTGTTGTACTTCATTGAAAAAATGGTGACTTTCGCATTGATGGCAGAACAGAGCAATTTGTAGATCTTATGCAGAATTGCACGGGCTACAAAATAGGTATAGTGGTGTCTGGAAGATTGGCATTTGTGATTTTCTGGTGTATTTTCACGCGTAGATTCCGAATTTCGGCATGCCAGTTCACAATAATGCGAATGAAAAAAGTTACGCTCGAAAAACGGTAGAAATCTAGGGTTTTTCAGATTTGGTCGGATGAAAGGCAAATTTAGTATCTATCGTGGAGTATCTCTATAGGAGATATCGATGCAGAATTGCACGGCCTATAAAATATATATAGTGGTGTCTATGAGTTTTGGCGAAAATCGACAATTTGTCGCAAAAAACCAAAATGACATGTTGAAAAAATCGTGTTGGCAATGAGTGGTAATCAATTCAAACACATATTTGAGATCCTCTGGACACCCCTAAAGTAACGCAAAAGAGAAATTAAATCTATCCCTGTTGGTTGAGAAAATTTAATTTTTCAAGCATTTTTTCTTGAAAAACACTTTTCATGACAAATAATGACAAATAAGTCATGGTTCGTGCATAGGGGCACCAAGACCCTTCTAGTACTCGAGTACGGGCTCGCGGTTCTCATTGCTAGAGAAACGAGTCCGGGGGGTGCTCTCAAATTAGCGATATGTCGTCTTAAGAGACCGGCTCGGTTATTTTGGACCACCCCCCGGAACCGTTCCTCTAGCAATGGGAATCCCGAGCCCATACACGGGTGTTAGGTGGGTCTTTGCCCCATATTTGACAAACATTCACTTATTTGTCATTCCTGCCTCGGCGGACGGAGAAAGGGGGTTACATGGTAAAATGGTCGAAAAATCAAATTTTTCAACCGATCAAGATCGATGCAATTTCTCTTTTACGTTAACTTAGGGGTGCCCTGTGGCTTTAAAAATACCATTCTGATTGATTTTTGCTCATTGTGAAAATCACTTTTTCGACTTTGATTTTTGATTTTTTCGGCAAATATGTCCATTTCAGATTGTTCCGAGACAAAAAAAATTCAACTTTTTTCCCGACCCAACGAGGAATTCCCAGAGCTTTTGCTACCTATAATAGTGCAAAGTCAAAGATCCTATTTATAGAACACATTTTGCAGTATAGAATATATTGGAAGAGATGATATATTTTGCTGGATATCGCCCCGGTTTGTCAGGGTTTAAAGAGTTCTCGCAAAACCCCGCGAGTCCCCGCTAAGACAGTCATTCAGCGTCATTCAGCGTTTTGCAACTTTTTTTTCTATTATTGGGTTGAGGAATAAGTAACGCTCGTTTTTGAGCATCGTGTTTGGGCTCATATATCTCCCGCCAATCAAATCTAAACGAACTGACTTTATAGCATTTTTTCAGGGTATGCTCGAGTATCATAGCCGTTATTATTAGAAATATCACGCTTCCTGTGTAGGAGAGAAATTTAGATTTCAATATACCTGATATTTTTCGAAAATTTTAGATTTTTTTCGAAATTGTGTAATTTAACGTGGAAACTGTTCGGTAAATTCACACATTCTCAGGTGAGCAGCCCGATACTACACCTCTTTCATGGTGAAGTGAGAATGGTGCTCGATTCATTGCTGTATTTTTATAGACGTTTCAAGGGGAACGTTCGTGAAAAATTGCAGTTCACTTAACTTATTTGTCTACCTTGAGGATCGAAGGTGCTGGCCTATACACTAGTGCGCTCCAGTCACTCACTATGGAGCTATATTATCACTATAAACATTTGGTGCTACTTATGCTCCTATTTGAAAAATAACAGTTTTCCAAAAATATTATTTTGTGACGGAATCAAAAGAAATGCGTGTTTTGAGAACTTTGGATTAAACCATACCCAAGACATAGTAGCCATTCTATAATTGTGGCCACTTGGTGGATGATAGTGCAAAAGTTGCTCGTCCATTTAACCATCTAAGGCGTTACATTCAATTAGTACGGTTTACAGGAAATAGCAATAAATGTCGATTTCGAGGCTTGTTTTTCTATATCGGACTTACGAGCAATTTAACTCATAAAGAGAATGCTCCACACTTAGCAAAATTCGTCCGTATTTTCAACAGGAAAGGTACTCCACATTCAAGCATAATTGAGGTCTTTAGATCTATTGCTAAGAAAACGCGGCTAGCAAAACTTCTTTCGGTCAGTAACTGAAAATCCTACACTCTCGTTAGGCGCATATCTCACACAGGCCTTTACTTGGATATTCCTCTGAATATCATCAATGTAATGTATAACCATGATACTTTACTACTGCAGCTTAATTGTGGCTCAATGATTCTTCTTCCCTCAGTGCTGACCTGTCAAAATCTCAGGGTGAGGTGCGACAACTTTGAATTGAGCCAGCCATTGTGATCGCCTAAATGATCGGAGATATATGATATAGTGTGCGCTAAAGAGAGTATCCAAGCCCTTATCGATCATCAAAAACCGGAATATAATTGCACAATTTAGAAAGACGGGAGAGGTCATAATCTGAAATTGGAAAAACGAGCGTTACTTATTCCTCAACCCGATATTTCGCAAAAAACCCGTCCGCGTGTATTGCGCTATGATAGAGCGTGCGAATTGAACCGTGTGTGATAATCGGTTGTATTCTGTTATTCTGCGACACACATGTGCATTGCAAGATAACACACAGGCGGAGTTCGGGTGCATCAGTTAGCACTTTTTCCTCGCTGCATAGACTGTGATACCTGAAGAACAGCAGGATGATGCCGCAGTCCTCTACTTTTCATGGACCCAGTTGTCGTTTTGACGTTTGGTTTTATCACGCGGAACCTTCACACGCCGGCTTTGCCGAAGTGGCATATAGTGATATCCTTTCGGTTTTCGAATCTCTTCTTTCTGCGCACTCTCTGTGTTTCACTGCGAGATAGTGTGCAGAATGGAGAGAGCAACAACATGCATGGCATCCCTAGTGCCAGCCCCTCGCGATGCGGACGTGCGCTTGCTGAATTGAGACGATATGACACTAGTTGTTAGCACAGAAAACACAGAAAACGATATTGGACTAAATTGACAAAGTGTCGAAGACAAAGTGAAGAAAGCGCGGATCGAGGCTCGGACGGATTAGTTCGGTATTCAACAGCCCCTCTCCATATCCCACTTCGAAAGTATACGGTTCAAGCGCCCGGAATAAATATTCACAGAATCTCTGTAGATGATCTAATATCCATAGCCGGATAGAGCAGAGCCGGACAGTAGTTGCTTAGCGCGGCTTCCGAAGTCGGCCGCCCGCTTGTATGTGTATGTTTGTATGTTTGTTTATGTCGGGAATCCGTCAAGATCGATGACTTTGAGCATTGTGTGGCTAAGTTCAGCCGAGTTTTCGCGACATAAGTTTGTATTTTACTTTTTATCGGTTTCGAAACATCAACGAGGATGAAACTTGCTTCTAGTGATTGCCTGGGTCCTCCTTATTTTGCGTTCTCTCTCGCCGGTCAGCGAAACGAGACAGTGCGCGGAAAGAGGAGAGTAGGTTGACGTTTTCCAACTGCATCTAATCGCCCGGCTTCTCGCAGTTTGTGTCTAGGAGATATCTAGGAGATTACGAATATGACGGCGTAAACATAAAAACGTTCTCTCTCTCTCTCGATCTCTCGCATTTCTCTGACGGATAGAGAAAAGCGAGAGTTTTTATGTTTACCCCTTCATGAATCGGAATTATCATTTCTCTCACCGACTCGGGATCGGGACAATATACTAGAGTATTATCCCTAATTGGATCTAGGAGAGCACGGCGAGGTTCCAGTTATCACAGGTCTTACTTTTGCGCGTAGAAATCGAATTTTTACCCTAGAGCTCACCAAACCGCGAAAGAAAAAAGTTATGGCTGAAAAATTTCAATTACACAGTATTTTGAGCATAACTTTTTTCTTTCGCGGTTTGGTGAGCTCTAGAGTACAAATTCGATTTCTAAGCGCAAAAGTACACCGGGATAAGTTATATTCGAATAGTTCTGTGATTTCGACTTTCTGACCCAAAAATGACCATGACCCCGAGGTCATGGAAAAGTTGAAAAAAATTGTATTTCGGAACAATATGACTATAGGTTTATTAGACCTATTTTTGTGCGTAGGCGACGAATTTTGATATCAGTTCATGAAAACTTGTTTAAAAAAAGTTATGGTCGAAAAAAGTGAAAATTTGTGCATATTCTAAAGTTCGAAAAGCAACATAAAAGACTCCCAGGAGCGCCAGTTCTAAAAAGTTGGCCTCCAGGGTTAAAAACGACGTAGATTCTGTATCTGTAACTATCTCACACGTACGTGTGAAAAAATTTTCGGGGATGAATAATTTTCGAGTTTCAAAAAAGAACTTTGTAATTTTTCTTAATCTTTTCGCAGGAATAGTGATTCACTTTAAACAGTGAGTTTGTAGCGCTATACGCGCTGATTATTATGGATTTTTGAACTAGTTATCACGACAAATTTAAAGGGAGATACGATTTTTTTTAAATTTTCAAATTGATTAGAACCGGCTTTTAGGCATTTTCGAATTTACGGTCACGAAACAACAAAACGAAAAATCATTGGTCCCTGATACATGTACTGACATAGTTTGATAGGAATCGAAGTGGTTTGAAATTTTTGTTCACGGGGGATCCCGAATTCATAAAATCTCTCAGAAGACCTGTGTTACAGACAGTACACTACTCGAATCCACTGATCTCTCTTCGGTGACAGTACACTACTCGAATCCACTGATCTCTCTTCGGTCCGAGAAACGAGAGTACCTAGAGAGAAGAGAAAACCTCGCGCCCAAACCTCGCGCGACGCGGAACCCCTTTCGTTCTCTTCCGCCCACGAAATAGCGTGCGGAATTGAGAGAGTAAAGCATCGAAACGATCGGAATGGTGGAAAAGTTTTGATCACTTGTGTGACGGAAATTCCCACTGCTCACGAGGTTGCTTGAGTTCCGAGTTGAGGAACTTAGATTGTGACACGGAACTGCAACCAATCCGCCCAACAAAGAAAAAGTAACTCAATTCAGATATTTTCATCGCTTCTTGGGCGGTGATCTTTAATCTTTAATCTTTAATCTTTATCACCAACACATTACGTGCGATTATGAGTTGAGGGCAGGGCAGAGGTAGGTTGGTCTTCAGGCTCGGGCTGGCGAGTCTTTGGTCGTGGTGGTGGAATGTGGCAGTTTTGTGATACAATCTAATTTGTGAGTTAGACATAACTTGGGAGGGGGCTTTATAGATATAATTACGGAAAATAGGACGGGGTGAGTTAAGAAGCGAGAGAGTACAAATCGGTAGAGTCGTAAATCACATATCAGGTTGTCCGGAAAGTCTTTGTCCATTTTTCAAATCTTTATTTCTTTGAGTAAACAATAGCACGAAATCAATTATACTTGCCATCATTATTGACAACGTATGCCCAACGTTCCTTCAACTTATGGATTCCCTCCCTGTAGAACCCAGCTTGGCGCGAAGCAAAGTATTGCTTGAGTGCAGCCTCGAGACTTCCACGTGAATTAAAGGTTCTATCTCGAAGGGCATGGGTCAGGTCTGCGAAAAGCCAGTAATCCGACGGGGCCAAGTCAGGAGAATACGGGGGGTCAGGGAGAACCATCCACCCATATCCAGCCAGTTCGTGCTTGACTAGTTTCGAGATATGGGGCCGTGCATTATCATGATGATAATACACTTTCTTGTCCTTGAGGCTTGATAGATCGACGGCCTTCTTCACATTCCGTAATTGGGTGACGTACGTACAGTATCGGACAAAAGTCATCGTTCACAAATGCAAAGTGGTGTAACTTTTGAACCAGATAAGCAATCGGTTTGATGTTTTGACAGGATACATTAGACCTATTGATGCATTGCCACCGATAGTGACGTCATGCTACGATTTCGCAATATTGCATAGTGATGATGCAATCATATATATGTTCTTCACTTGTGATTTTAAGGTCATTGGGATTTTTTTCTAAGTCTTCTCTCTTTTTGTGATGATAGAAGGCCTCAGCATCTACCGATTAAAAAATAGTACTCATGGGGCGTTGTCGAACAGAAGCAGAAAACAGGTTCAAAACAGGGTCCCGAAAAAAATAATTTCCATTCATTGACGTGCTAGAGACTCGTTCAAAGGCTCAAAATGACCCTTGCAATAATTCCTGATTACCCACAAAGGTCGATATTGATATCTCTTAATTTGACCTCAGGGCACGAATTTTTCACTTTTTCAAATAATTGTTTTCTTCCTATTTTGGATGATCATATTTCCAAGGCCGATTTTTGTTCAAATGTATTTTCTTGACAGGGTCGTTGCAAATCCATGGAATATACGATTCCCAACTTTTTAGAGCATTTGGATAACTTTCCCGCCTGCGGCAATCGAAAATCAGAGGTCAATCGATTTCAACCCAAAAAATGACCATGATACCCCCATCATTAGTCGAAAAAAAGTTTCTCTCAAAACTTCCTGACTAAATTTTTTTCTGGGATATTTTTGTGTGCTGAGTACGAATTTCGGTATGAGAGTCCATGATATCATTAATGAAAAAAGTTAAAATTTATTATGTCGAAACATAGCCGATTTTTAAAATCTTTTGACCTCTGATTTTCGGTTGCCGCGGGTGAGAAAGTTATCCAAATGCTCTAAAAAGTTGGGAATCGTATATTCCATAGATTTGCAACTACCCTGTCTAGAAAATACATTTGAACAAAAATCGGCCTTGGAACTATGATCATCCAAAATAGGAAGAAAACAATTATTTGAAAAAGTGAAAAATTCGTGCCCTGAGGTCAAATTAAGAGATATCAATATCGACCTTTGTGGGTAATCAGGAATTATTGCAAGGGTCATTTTGAGCCTTTGAACGAGTCTCTAGCACGTCAATGAATGGAAATTATTTTTTTCGGGACCCTGTTTTGAACCTGTTTTCTGCTTCTGTTCGACAACGCCCCATGAGTACTATTTTTTAATCGGTAGATGCTGAGGCCTTCTATCATCACAAAAAGAGAGAAGACTTAGAAAAAAATCCCAATGACCTTAAAATCACAAGTGAAGAACATATATATGATTGCATCATCACTATGCAATATTGCGAAATCGTAGCATGACGTCACTATCGGTGGCAATGCATCAATAGGTCTAATGTATCCTGTCAAAACATCAAACCGATTGCTTATCTGGTTCAAAAGTTACACCACTTTGCATTTGTGAACGATGACTTTTGTCCGATACTGTATGTCCGGTGATTGTCGTGCCCTCAGGTAGCAGCTCCCAGTAGATCGGGCCATCCACTCCCCACCACACTGAGAGCATGATTTTCTTGGGGTGCAGGTCAGGTTTTGGGACATCCTGTGGGGTCTCTCCTTCTCCAACCCACTGGGCTCTCCTGTGGTTGTTATCGTAGAAGACCCATTTTTCATCGGCCGTTATGAGCCGGTCCAGCCATCGATACCCACCGTGGAGAGTGAGGAGGGTAATGGAATCATCAACTCGACGGTCAAGGTTGGCTTGGGTCAGGTCATGGGGTATGAATCGACCGAGAAGTTTCCTCATTCCGAGGGATTTCAACCTTCCGCGTGTAATGGACATTTCACGTACACTTTGAAATGGGCCCGTTTCCACAAGTTTCTTCACAGTGTCCAAATCCAACTCACGGGTCTTCCAGATCTATTCTGATGCTCGAGGGAAAAGTCGCTTTCTTTGAAGCGATGGAACCAATTCTTGATAGTGTTGAAGTGGGGGGCATTCGTGTCATAAACATTCTTCAGGAGGGTCACCGAATCCTTCATCGTGGTGTGGGATAGGAAGAGGTAAAGTAGAACATGGCGGATGTGGATGGCACTATGGACATACAGTATCCTCCATAAGTCATGAGTAACTTTTCATTCTTTCATAACTTTCGACTCGAATGAAATATCTTGCACATACTTGGTCATGACATAGCACACCCACCGAGTGTTAGGGATATGCGATTGGGATATCAGGGAACTCCCTCGTGTTGCGTAGTGAAGACGCAATAAAGCAATACTTTTTCAAACAATCAAAATTCTTACATGAACTTTTCCTCAGCCTTTCTACTTGGTGTGATAATAGAAGGCATCAATACCTTTTCGATGAAAATATGTACTCATGGGAGGATGACGTACATTGGCTTTAGACTGTCTCAAAGTAGGGTCCCGAAAAAATGGATTTTCGTTCATAGACATGCTAGAGACTCGCTCGAAAGCTCAAAATGATCTTTACTACAATTCCTGATGATTCCCAAAGTTTGATAACAATAACTCTTAATTTGACCTCAGGGCACGAAAAAAACCTAATTTACACTTTTTCACATTTCCCAAATTTGGATGTTCCCAGTTCGGAGGGTGATTTTCGTTCAGAGCTCATTCCAAGACAGGATGGTAGTATATCCATGGAATATATGCTCCCCAACTTATTAGAACATTTCGATAACTTTCCCACCTGCGGCAACCGAAAATCCGAGGTCATGCGATTTTAAAAAAATTGGATGTTTTTGACGTAATGATTTTAAACTTTTTTCATTAATGATATCATGGGCTCTCATATCGAAATTCGGATTCAGCACACAAAGATATACCAGAAAAAATATTGTCAGAAAGTTCTGAGAGAAAATAATTTTCGACTAATGATGGGGGTATCATGGTCATTTTTGGGACGAAAATCAAAGGGCCTCGGATATTCGGTTGCCGCGGGCGGGAGAGTTATCCAAATGTTCTAAAAAGTTGGGGATCATATATTCCTAGGATATGCAACCATCCTGTCTTGGAATGACCTTTGAACGAAAATCACCCTCAGAACTAGGAACATCCAAATTTAGGTAATGTGAAAAAGTGTAAATTTCGTTTTTTTCGTGCCCTGAGGTCAAATTAAAAGATATCGTTACCAAACTTCGGCAATGATCAGGAATTATGATAAGGATCATTTTGTGCTTTTAAACGAGTCTCTAGCATGTCTATGAAAGAAAATCCATTTTTTCGGGTCTCTACTTTGAGACAGTCTAATGTCACTGTACGTCATCCTCCCATGAGTACATATTTTCATCGAAAAGGTATTGATGCCTTCTATTATCACACCAAGTAGAAAGGCTGAGGAAAAGTTCATGTAAGAATTTTGATTGTTTGAAAAAGTATTGCTTTATTGCGTCTTCACTACGCAACAACGAGGGAGTTCCCTGATATCCCAATCGCATATCCCTAACACTCGGTGGGTGTGCTATGTCATGACCAAGTATGAGCAGAATATTTCATTCGAGATGAAATTTATGAAAGAATGAAAAAGTTACTCATGACTTATGGAGGATACTGTACATAGTTGCTCTACTAGAGCCTGACTGAAGGAAAGGGAATGGGGAGTTGTTTACTGCAAAGGCACATGACTGCTTGTTATTATCTAGGAACGAGAGAAAACCAAAGTGCATCTGCGGCGGGCAGTGTGTAAAGAAACCCACGGACAAAGACTCTTCGGACAACCTAATATTTATGGATAGAGTCATAGACGAAGAATATGTCTCTAGTTGTGCGACGATATTCAAGTGTTTCAAGTTTGAAACGCTCCAGTCTTTCAAGGTACGAAGAATATGGGACGGAGCGTCTCCACATAACTCGTCTCGTGAACTCACGTTGTAAACGTTCGAGGGTGTTAACAAGACCTATGGCACATGGGTTCCAAATGATTGTGGATGACTCGAGGATTGGTCGAATGTAATTTTGAAAGCTTTAATTAAAAGTTCGGGGTTTTTAGAATGGAATGAAGGATATGTGGTCATGCAATTTACCTATGCTCTGGACATACCGTAAAAACTATTGAGGCTGTGAAAAGCTCGTGAGGCTGAGCGCGGAGGGAAAGTTGCAGAGGTAGACACGGAGCAAAGCGGAGTGGATACATCACAACTTTTCCGGAACGCTTGAAGCATCACGAGCTTCTCGCAATGACATACGCCCCCATCCCCCTCGCCTTGCACACAAGCGACGATTGGTTGACGTTTACAGCGGCCTGTCGCGACTAAAATAAATGTAGTCATATGAAATTTGCCTATACTCAACAAAGCGCATTTATAATTGGGGTTAATTAGGCTGGAAAATACGGTGCGATTATCAAAGCCTGATGTATTCCCTTACTCATTCACTCACTTTCAGTTTCTCCCAATCGCATCCTTCCAGCCTTCTGCCCGCCCGCGATATTGCAAGTGCAAAACGTCGCCGTTAACTACTGCCACGCCCTCGTTTAATTGTATTTTAAGGATAAATTTGATGAATACATTGGTACTTACACAAATTGAAGTACCGGAAGAAGGGGGGAGCAAGGGTGCAAGAGTTCATTCGGGGGCATGACAGAAGCGCTAACGACAAAAGCCCCAACGACAAAATCACGAAAATAATAATTCCAGAAAGCAGTTTAATCAGTGATAACAATATATAAATAGGTAGGCCTAATCACCAGCTATCCGATAAATTCAACCAGAGATCTCGAGCATCATTCCTTGAACAGTTATGGGGTATGGAGCTTTTGTCGTTGGCGCTTCTGTCATGCCCCCGTTCATTCACAGAAAGAGTTCATGCAGTATTCATCACGGGGATTAGATGTGATTGCTGACGTTACTTGCATATCTTTCAAGTCACGCTATGAATCGTTTCTCACCGGGTTGCCCAAGCTGAAGGGTAAGGATCTTCCCGCAAACAAGAGCCGATCGTCAATTCCGCCACGCGAGTCTGCACATAGTCCACCTCAGTAGTTCCTCGACAACATCGGAGGATGGATGATCTACCTCAAAAAAGATTGATCAAAACCATCCCGAAAGTTAATCTTCCAAGAAATAAATCAACACGAGTCTAAAGAGAAACGTTGTTAAGTATAAATACTTTGAGATGTGGAGATCTATTCATTCCATATATCGTATTTTCAGAGGGGTCTCTAAAGACGATGAAAGACAGGTTAATACGACGGCTCCGTTATTTTTGACCATCGCCCGGACATCCCTCTAGGATTTTCGATTCCGGCCCCGATACTCATAGGACCTAGGTGCCTTGGACCTTTTTTTTTACAATAATGGTATGGAAACTGGCCTGGCTGCGCAATGTGGCGAGCCAGGTGCGGGCATAGAAAAAAAATATCGAAATTTCATTTTTTCTCATCCGAACAAGTTAGAATCGAAATTCCTTTTGCATTATGTTTGACATGTCCAAAGTGCGCAGGAGCATTATTGGGAACGATTTCCGGGCAAATCTGAAATCGACTTTTTCATCCAAATTTTCGGATTTTCACAGTTCTCAGTACGCCAGATGCGTTAAAAGAATTTCGAGTTTATCTTGTTCGGCAGAGAAAATATGAAAATTCGCTGTTTCCCACTGTGCCAGTACCTGGCTCGCCGCATTGCGAGGCCAGGCCAGTTTACAAGGATCATTTAGAGCTTTTGGACGAGTCTCTAGCACGTCTATGAACGAAAAAAACCGTTTTTTTCGTGACTTTTTTTTAGTCATTCTGTAGTCAATGAGCGATTAAGAGACCGTCTCGGTTATTTTGGACCACCCCCGGAACCGGTGCGCTAGCAATGAGAACCAGGGGCTCATCCTTGAGTGTCAAGAGGGTCTTGGTCCCGTATTTCACAAACCGTCACATATTTGTGGTTACTGCCTCAACGAGGAGAGAAATGATAATTTCAATGAAAAATAGTCGAAATTTTTATTTCTCAACCATTCGGGATCGACCCAATTTCTCTTTTGCGTTTATTTAGAGGTGCCCTGAGGCTCTGAAATATCCGTTCAGATTGATTGCAACTCATTGCTAAAGTCATTTTTTTCCCACCTCATTTCGGATTTTTGGGTCAGGTAGCGCATTTTTGGCGAAACTTCCAGACCGCACTATATAAATTTCGTAGTCCTTACATCCATGCATCGATATTTTCTATAGTCACGCTCATTCATCCACTCCGAATCCACACCGAGATAAATTAAGTCCGAAAAAGGTCGTATTGGTACAATCAAAAATTGCTAACTTTTGTCTTTCTTTGTTTCATAAGCTCTAATGCCGAAATTCAAATTCTACGTGCAAAACTACGTAAGAAAATCTTATAGTCAGATTTTCCTTCAACTTTTTCATGACCTTCGATTCCGGCCTCCTCATAGGACCTAGGGTGCCTTGGACATTGTTTACAATAAAGGTATGGACTGGCCTGACCTCGCAATGCGGCGAGCCAGGTGCTGGCACAGTGGGAAACATCGAATTTTCATATTTTCTCTGCTGAACAATATAAACTCGAAATTCTTTTCGCAATATGTTTGGTATGTCCAAAGTGCACAGGAGCAAGATTGAGAACGATTTCCGGGCAAATCTGAAATCGACTTTTTCACTGAAATTTTTGGGATTTTCACAGTTATCAATACTCTAGAGGTGATTCGGCAACATTTATACTGCATCATAAGTTAGTCCACTTAGTGCCTCATCCATCCACACTATACCTGAGAAGATCCCGATTGGCCTTTTTCGCGAAAAGTTGAGCAATTGATCAAAAATTGGCTTTTTTTATGAGTTCTCATACCGAAATTTGGAATCTACGCCAAAAAAAACGCCAGAGTCACATATAGTTCGGGGCCACATGCACCGCCCACTTTCCTTCCACACCATTCCCCTCGAAAACGAGATCGAGCAAGCACAACCGGCATTCGCAACCAAATCACTCGCCTAAAAGCTTAACCAGTAGCTATGACCGCCCTACATACAGTGGTCCAGGGCCAAACTCTGTCAGACATGTTTGTATCGGTCAAAAATCAATGTTGGGTATAGGGTGGTTAGGGCATTTCCAATGCATGCACAATGTTTGGCCCTTGATTTTCCGATTAGTTTGTATTTTAGAGGAATTTTAAGCACAAAATTGCATTTTTAATTATCTCAATGATTTTGTGCTTGAATTTAATATGAGCGCGGGAGGAGCGCGGGGAGAGAGAGGCACACGCGAGAGAGGCTCCGCCCCTTTATCTCTCGTCTCGCCTCTCCCTACTTTCTGACTAGGGGAGTCGCGCGCGCTTCGGAAGCTCTCACGGGCTTGGGAGAATATCAATCGACATACATACATCCAAAAGCAAAAATGATATTGAGACCCTGATGGTCATGTTGAGCCTGATTTGGAACCGATTCCGAGAATTCGGCTCCCATTCTAGCGGCCTCTACCTATATATATAGGTAGGGGATATAATTCCGAGATAGAATATTTTCAACTTTTTCCACTCCCGTATCGAGGCCATTTTTGGTTGAAAAGGTTTTTTTATAGGTTTTTCCGGTGTATTTTAACCGTCCGACTCACGCATCGACTTGAGTCTAGCTCTAAGTGTCTTACCTCTCTCTCTCTCCTCGACAGTCTGAGATTTGCGAATGTAGATACCCTTCCAATCCTCGTTCTTGCGGAGAACATGGGCATTTTTGAGAGCTGTGAGGAGGTGAGATCGTGAAGGGAGGACTACTTTGAGAAGACGGGGATGGATACTGGACGGCTTTCCCATGCGATAAACCATCTGAGGGGTTGCCTCGACCATCAGAGAAGCGAGGGCTCGACCTACGGCCGCCCTATCACTCTCAAGCTTCTCTTCAAGAGTCAGAGAAGGGGCGGGCTCGGGAACACCAGAGATAACGAGAGATCTCGCTCTCAGATGGGCCTCAACGGGGTCCTCGCCAGGAAGAGAGGGGGAGGGACGGGAGGAGGAGGAGAGGGAAGGGAAGAGGGGAGGAGGAGTGGAATGAGAGAAGGAAGTGGAAGGGAGGGAAGTGGCCATTACTTCGGAATCACTGTCCTTTTTCAGGAGCAAATCGACTTGTGTAGCCATTTGACTGAGGACATTAGTGATCTCAGTCCAAAGAGATTGATCAACTCCCTTAGGCGTGTCCCTCATAGAAAGCTCCTGGGCAGAGCAAATCAAGTTATCGATTACTCCCCGCTTAGCCAATGGGGACCCACCACCAGAAGTTGCCCGTTTCATGGCCAGAATAGGGGAAGAACGAATGAGACTAGGGGAAGGGAAAGAAGAGGAAATAAACGCGAAAAAGAGAGAGAAAAGACGCACGCACCTTCCCTGAGTGAGGGAAGAGAGGGGAGTGAGTGAGGGAAGAGAGGGGAGTAATACCTGACGAATGGAGCACAAATCATTTGACGTTATTGAATTACACGCGAATTCGATGTCAATCTTTCTTAAATTCTGGGCACAATTCAGAATAAGTGGCAGTTTCAGATGTGGAATATAAAATCCATTTTGCTTCTGAGAATTTGATTTTCGTTTGAACAAGAAATAATACAGCACCACAGATAATTTAAATCCATACCGTGTGGATAAAAAGAGTATCAGCTCCGAAGCTGAAGAGTATGTCGATAATACGGTCATGTCTCTGAAAAAAAAACGATCAATCTTGCCTAGTCCATGATAGTACCTGTATGCTTGAACTCTTCATTGCCCCACCCCTCCCCCCCCCCCCCTTAATCCTTGTGAAAACATACAATCAGATGATCGCGGACCTAATTAACGGCCTAAAACTCAATTGTTCAACGAACTAACTTGGTCTGGTCTTTTCAGAAACTGAACAGAGATTTCATCTACCTCTGTGTTCTGAATCATTCGGCTGAATCCCCTTTCTAATATATCCAAATTCGGAACTCGATGCGTTCTCGATGACTCCCGATCAACACACAGTCTCAAAACCGCATTGTTTTGATGAAATCTGACGACAACATTTGTATTACGAATGGACGTATTCTCACCGTCAAAACAATTTCTTTCAAGGTATGTTTCTGTAAGAGCAGGAGCGTATCCAAACGCTTGTTCAATCGCAGTTTTACTTGAGTGGGAAAATCGATATACTTGAAGATTTCGACGAGAATCTCATCAGGGATTTTGAGGAATGATGTCTGAAATTGTAAAAAAAAATTAAACGCTTCAGCGAAGCCATTTCTTACAGTACCGCAGAGTCTCCCCGGGAACATGCGGGTCGCGGAGGGTCGCGGAGGGTCGCCCAAGGTCGCCCCGACCCTGGGACCTTCAAAGTGTGTATTTTTTCGACTATTTTTGGTAGGAGTGTCTTCTCATCAGCCCCGATCGATCTGAGAAAACAGATTTACGAAATTCACATTTTGAGCTGCTTTCTGGGACGACATCTTTTTGCCCATCCCTCCTCTCCTCCCCTCCTCATTCCATTCCTCACTCTCGCCTGGCCAGGAAGCGGTCGTTTATGAAAATGAGGGGAGGGAAAGAGAAGAGGGCAGAAATGAGCGGCCTCATAAAGCAACTCAAAATGTGAATTTCGTAAATCAGTTTTCTCATATCGATCGGGGCTGATGAGAAGCCACTCTAGGGCGACCCTCCGCGACACTCCGCGACCAGCATGTTCCCAGGGAGACTCTGCGGTACTGTAAGAAATGGCTTCGCTGAAGCGTTTAATTTTTTTTTACAATTTCAGACATCATTCCTCAAAATCCCTGATGAGATTCTCGTCCCCTCCGCGACCCGCATGTTCCCGAGGAGACTCTGCGGTACTGTATTATATAATTTGTAAATATTTTCATGAAAGTTTTAAAATCGTTATCTACCTTATCCATGCTGATTTTTGAGAAGGTGACTATCTTAAACGAATTTCATCAGAATATTACAATAATGGCATGGAACAAAACGGAAGATGATATGAAATTTAAAAATGGATGCCACTTTTCCCGCCTCGGGAACTTTTGGCACAGGGCCAATAACTTATGTATTTGCATTGTCTTTCTCTAAAAAACAAAACAATTCGAAGGACACGAGAAAACGGGACATCAATCAGGATTGATTCTGTGAATCTTGGGATTTTGACGCTTACATCCCCCCCCCGCGAAACCAGCCCTGGCATTCAGTCAACTACAGTATTCTCAGTTCAATCTTGAAGTGGTTATCATCAGAACAATGTGTAATAACGAGTGTGAATATAGTGTATGGAGGACATTACTTCTGGGGACAAAAATGTGAAACTGGTACTGATAAAAGCAATACACAGATAGAGCTACTCATTTCATGCGAAGCGACGCTGAAGGTACGCTTCCATTTAATTCGGAATATTCTTCTCATTTTAAAAAAAATTAAAACAAATATGAAATTAATACAAATATTTATCTTTTCGTATAGAGGATACCATTAGAGCAATGTGTGATAACGAGTGTGAATATTGTGTAAGGAGTGCATGATTTTTTGAAAAGTAAATTGTGGAAATGATACAATGTGATGCTGCAAAAAAGCAAGATAGCAGTTTTAAAACTCATTTTGTGCGAGGCGACGTTGATAGTACGATTATACGATTGCCAGCATTGATGGTTTGGGCTTCATTGGTGATGTTACTGTAATTAGATTCGATCTTCATTATCTGATTTGCTCGGCAACATAAGAGAAACGATTACCCGAGATCTTCTGTGTTATTCACTAGGATAGTCAAACGACTGATTTTGATTGATTTCAAGCAATTCTGGAGAATATCGAATGTATCTTTCTCCATGTTTTCAATCCAAAGTGATTTGATAGGAGAACACGCTTTAAGGAGATGTTTCAGTCGGTCAATAGCTTTTTCCCCGTGCTCTTGATCCTTCATCTCAACAGATAAAGGAGTCGACACCACTGCCATTAACTGAAAAAAGTGTTACTTGCATGATAACCATAATGCTTATTATATATTTTTACCTATCATAGAGAAGCAAATACCATTCAGAAACTCACGTTAGCATCATACTTTTTTGAGAGAATCCAAGTAGACAAGCAACTGGAAGTTCATTAACATCAAGTGTGACACTAAGTCATGTGACACTCTTCAAAACAAATCAGCAATACATCATTTTCTGCTTTGAAAGTGGATGACGTGCTTGTGAGAGGCTTTTGGTGAACTTTCGAATAAATTTCAAAACTATTTAGAGCTGAAAGTCAGTAGAAACGACGCCAAACCTTCTCAAATGAGTAGCCCGACCGATCCTTTGACGTTCATACTCGCGGGTATTCAAATGCTCCCATTGTTTCGGGTATTTGAAAATTGCATTCTTCGCTCTCGGGTACTCGTTATCCCGAGTTTCATTACTATTCAAACTCTAGTTATGGGTTTTTGTTCAATTTTTTAGCTCAAAAATTTATACGCCCACTTCTGCCAATACCTTTTCCCACAACATCATACTTCGAGAGCCAAACCAAAGAGGTGGTTCCGGACTATTTACTCAGTATTCAGCTCACACGAGGTTTATTTCATGTTCTGAGATAACAATTATCTCACGAGAGCCAGTTTGCTACAAAGTTTTTTTCGGAGAGATTCCTCTCGTAGTCTCGTTTCCGGTGTCTCCCTCCATGTAAATTCTTTCGTCTCCTCGCCCAGAAAGGCAGCCCCTACGTTTTCTGTTTGTAGTCCATCTATCACAAAGAGTTTCTCTTGAAGCCCTACCTCGTCTTGGCCAATTCATACTCCCGAACCAGAGTCTTTCGCACCTCATTCGACACGATCGATTCCTCAGTCCGAATCCACATCAAATGGCTGACTTGATCAGACGAATTCGTCGTTATTCTTTTTCGTACACGTAAGTTCTACGATATGGAGTCACCTGCGGGCGGGAGTCGAACCTTCCTGCGTCGGCATGCCAGTCAGACACCATTCCCATTAGTATTAAAAAGTGGTAGTCTAGTGGAGTGCTAATGCACAGGCCATGGATGCTGCCGTGCTATATGATCATTTTGAAACATGCGGTCACCTTGAAAGGCAAAAAAAAAAATTTAAAAAAAAAAATATTTACGAAGTACAATATTCGGAAAGTTTTAAAAAGTTCTAAAAAATCTACTCCTAGTTTGAGTCGTGCAACGTTAGGAAAAATATTTCTATGCAAGCAATCGGTGCTTCGAACTTCCATTTCATTAGTGATGCTAGAACAACAATACCTAATTTCATCATGAGAATGCGATATTTTATCACAACCCAATACCAAGGCCTTGAAAAGATGTTAATATTTTTCCTGGCATTCCTACTAGTAACCTCATTTCCATTTTCAACTCTCTCAATTCGGCACACTCTCTCGCATCTCTGACCGGCCATAAAGTGTGCGTATTGAGGAGAGTCGGAAGCCGATTTTCCATCATAATTCCTAGTTTCAGCCCGTCGGACCGAGTACCATTGATGGCTGCCGAAGTGCCTCTTCTCAATACGCCTCACCATGGTTCCGCCAAGCACATCGACAAGAAATCGCACTCGGACTGGAATCGCATCAATGTACTCATGTTGGGTAAGTACATCGTCAAAGTTTCAGTAATAACGGCTTTCCTAAATACCTCAATGCGGAAATAGTCATCAGTGAATCGAAGAGTTTCGTTAGACCAATAATTACACCTCCTTTAAGGTTCCGAGGCTTGCGGAAAGACCACTATCCTCAATAAGTCAGTTTTACAATTTTTAAGAAAATTTAATGAATGGGAAAAGAGCGGAAACATGGTATATTCTTACGGGAGGTCAGGCGACCCTTGCATTGGTAAAATCATGACTTATCTGTGCTGCAATTCCACGAGAGGTGTATGGGATGTGATGACGGAAACACGTTGCCAAATGGAAAATAGCATCAAAAAGAACTCGAAGAAGCTAAACTAATGATTATTTAACATTATTTTGAACGGAGGTAAAGAAAACACCGTATCAGCATGCTTCAAGACAAGAGATGTTCGGATAAACAACTATTGAAGAGGAGATCGATGGCATTAATTAATGTGGCAGAGGCGATTGTGAGTGTTTGTCATGCTGCTTATCTCCTTATCTTGAAATAGCAGTTGGGTTAAAATAATAATAATAATAATAATAATAATAATAATAATAATAATAATAATAATAATAATAATAATAATAATAATAATAATAATAATAATAATAATAATAATAATAATATTGGGGTGTCCCAAAAGTCCTGTCGTTTTTTTAAAAAAAATATTTTCTCAACTGTAAAGAGCCTTATCGTATCCTGCTAAGCGGCGATTGATGAAGTAACTATTAACCTTCTGTTTCAATACTTGAGCCACTGAAATCATTACAATTCTGAGGAGCTACGGTATGTAGAACTGACCACACTAAAAACACCCACATTCAGTTTTCGTTCAAAAAATCTGTTCTCCTTTTTTTGAATAAATAAAAATCAGTTTAATGTTTGCCACAAATAGGAAGTGATCCATACTCAATATACGCACCATTCCGACTTCCCTTCTCGAATTGCATCATCACTATGAAACTTGCCATTTCCCACACATTATTCTAAAAATTTTCGAATTTGATTCGGGAAATCGATCAAAATATTTACAAATAAATCAAAACGTTGAAAAATTAACATTAGTGCGCAATCGAAGGGGGTAAAAATAGATAAATCAAAAATCGACCTGAAAAATGGTCATGATTTTCACATATTCTTGATTATTTCTGAGTTCTCAAGCGATATTTTTAGTTCGAAAATTGCATTTAAAGTCTGATTCCTTCTTCTACTATGGTATTTGTGTGGGCTTCGGAATGTCAACCGCCTCTGTTTTATGAATATTTTAAAACAAGGTCGAAAAACATACATTTTCTATTAATGCTTCACCATTAGCCAATCTCATGATCTACTCGAAATCGAATAAATTAGTGCAGGACTACTTGCACCTGTTAACAACGAGAATATTACGACCTACGGTTCTCTTTAAATAATAAAAATAAAAACGGCGACAAGACTTTTGGGACACCCCACTAATAATAATATTAATAATAATAATAATAATAATAATAATAATAATAATAATAATAATAATAATAATAATAATAATATATTTATCGGTTGAGGTTACCCTTGTTTCTTGATGGTAAGTCTCGTGACAACTTTATGGGTTCCAGAAAAAATTTATGGGTTCCAAGAAAAATACAAATGTCTCGTAACAACTTTATGGGTTCCTGAAAAACTTTATGGGTTCTAGAAAACTTTATGGGATCCAAGGAAAACGAAAATGTCTCGTAAAAACTTTATGGGTCCCAGAAAAACTTATTTTCACAACCGATCGCGATAGACCAAATTTCTCTTCTGCGTTAATCTAGAGGTGCCCTGAGGGTCTGAAATAACTGTTCTGATCGATTACTGCCATTTAGAAAATCACTTTTTTGATTATACATTTCACTATTATACATATCTTTGAAAAAAGCTCGTATTTAATGGACTTAGCGTAAGCACTAATTACGTGGAAATTGTAGCCCTTGTCATTCTGCATCTTATCCACTTATGGCACAGTTCAGCAAACAACGCGAAAGTCGGAATTGTTTTCATTCAAACAAAAAAATGCTCGATTTCGTCAGCAATTTAATCAGATCTTTGTTCTTTCACAGATTCATGAGCTGTAACACTCAAATTCGAATTCTACACAAAAAGTTCCGTCAGAATAAAATATGATCAGATTTTTTCGAGAAGCAAATTTTCAACTTCTTTCATGACGGTCATGGCAATTTTTGGGTCAAAAAGTCGAAATCTCAGAACATTCTGACTAAAGTTGTTTCCGACGTATTTTTACCCGTAGAAATCGAATTTTCATACTAGAACTCACCAAAATGCAAAATAAAAATGTTATGTTCAAAAAACTTCAAGTAACTTTTACGCTAAGTCGAAAAAGTTTAAATACGAGCTTTTTTCAAAGATGGTATAACACGCGTTTTCTGAGATATTGCAGGACTTCACTGCACAAGTTGCAAAAGATGTAGCTAGATCCTCAAGATAATTATGCTAGAGTATATTGCGGACGACAAAAACTTTGACGTCGACGGTTTCTCTCAAAACCGCCCTTTAGGTATTTTACGGTTCTGGGACTGGCTCTAACGTATCTCCGCTCCCCGATGTGCTACAAGGATGTCGTGGGGCTCGAAATGTGCGGAAAAATATTCTAAAAAACTTTCTTAGCAAGGTCAAAGTGATACCAAACACGCATCATAGCGAATTATTTCGAAAAGTATGTCGAAAAATACAAATAAAATCCTCTCAAAAATGGTACCCCACTGATGGGAAAATGTTAGACTGGTTTTTGATTCTTTAGACGTAATAGTGTCTAGGAAAAATATGAATGTGGACCTAACTCCCTGACAGTGGCACTTCTATTCCAAAATTCATCATTTTGTTTTTTTTGTTTCAATGAAAAAATTTCCTACTTTCGCGTTGTTTGCTGAACTGTGACATAAGTGGATAAGATGCAGAATGGCAAGGGCTACAATTTCCACGTAATTAGTGCTTACGCTAAGTCCATTAAATACGAGCTTTTTTCAAAGATGTGAAATGTATAATCAAAAAAGTGATTTTCTAATTGGGCAGTAATCGATCAGAACAGTTATTTCAGAACCTCAGGGCACCTCTAAATTAACGTTGAAGTGAAATTTGGTCTATCGCGATCGGTTGTGAAAATGGGATTTGTCAACCATTTTTCCATGAAAATCATGTTTCACCCTACTGCGAGGCTGCAACAACAAATATGTCATGGATTGTGCATCATGGCACCAAGACCCTTCCCCGACCCAAGCATGAGCTTCTGATTCTCATTGCTAGAGAAACGTGTCCGGCCAGAGTCCAAAATGCTTGCAAATTACGGAGACGTCGTCTTAAGCGAGGTTTCGTTCCCTAATAAGTTATACGCTATTTCTAGGGCATGATACAGGAAATGAAATCTTATTTGTCAAAAAAAAAATAGCCGGAAAAAAAACTCAGTTGTAAGGAGATACATAATGCATTTCATGGAACCCACAAAGTTTTTCACGAACCCAAAAAGTTTTTCTGGGACCCATAAAGTTTTACGAGACATTTTCGTTTTCCTTGGAACCCATAAAGTTTTCTAGAACCCATAAAGTTTTTCTGGAACCCATAAAGTTGTCACGAGACATTTGTATTTTTCTTGGAACCCATAAAGTTTTTCTGGAACCCATAAAGTTGTCACGAGACATTTGTATTTTTCATGGAACCCATAAAGTTTTTCTGGAACCCATAAACTTTCGAGGAACCCATAAAGTTTCAGAAACCCAATAAACCCGTACAGAGCCACAATTTTCAGCTTTCCTACAGCGATGCAATGATCAGACGTGGCGAGATTTACACGTACCCAGCTACTGCTGTAGGATACATTTTGCATGACTTTTTATGATTGAAATTGTTGAAAAAAATGTTTAAAAAAAATTCAATAATATATTTCAGAAAATCGAATCGCAATTGCGTAAGATCAAAGAGAAACTGCAGGCGAGAGCAAGAGTGAAAAAGGATCGAGTAGAAAAAATATCGTAAGTTGTCTTGTGGATTATCGCATTTTTCGGTTCGTAAATTTCAGAGCTGAAATTCGAAAATCAGTGAAAGCTCTGTTGGAGGATCCTTCGATTCAGCGAGTTCGAGAGAAGGAAACGCAAACCCGCGATTAGTAAGTTATTTGCTTCACCGAATTGACAGCAATGTGCCGTATAATTACTGTTAAAATTCAACCTGGAAAGGGATATTGGAATTGATGAGTTGGCTGTAATATCGTGTCAATACATAACGCATGTAAAATTAGTGTATCATACCATAGTATTTAAGTTTCCTGAACAACCTCGACCGAATATGCTCGAACTACTACACTCCTACCGCTCAGGTAATTTCATACTAGTGTTGTGTGACACAACGCTAGTATGGATTAATGAAGGCAAACCGGAACCGACTTCTTAAAACAGCGTGCTATTTGGGTGTCCCAAAAGTCCTGTCGTTTTTTTGAAATATATTTTTTCAACTGTAGAGAGCCTTATCGAATCCTGCTAAGTATTGACTTTAAAAACTATTGACCTTCTGTTTCAATACGTGAGCCAGTGAAATCATTACAATTCTGAGGAGCTACGGTATGTAGAACTGACCACACTAAAAACACCCACGTTCAGTTTTCGTTCAAAAAATCCGTTCTCCTTTTTTTGAATAGATAAAAATCAGTTTAATGTTTGCCACAAATAGGAAGTGATCCATACTCAATATACGCACCATTCCGACTTCCCTTCTCGAATTGCATCATCACTATGAAACTTGCCATTTCCCACACATTATTCTAAAAAATTTCGAATTTGATTCGGGAAATCGATCAAAATATTTACAAATAAATCAAAACGTTGAAAAATTAACATTAGTGCGCAATCGAAGGGGGTAAAAATAGATAAATCAAAAATCGACCTGAAAAATGATCATGATTTTCACATATTCTTGATTATTTCTGAGTTCTCAAGCGATATTTTTCGTTCGAAAATTGTATTTAAAAGTCTGATTCCTACTACTACTATGATATTTGTTTGTGGTTCGGAATGTCAACCGCCTCTGTTTTAAGAATATTTTAAAACAAGGTCGAAAAACATACATTTTCTATTAATGCTTCACCATTAGCCAATCTCATGATCTACTCGAAATCGAATAAATTAGTGCAGGACTACTTGCACCTGTTAACAACGAGAATATTGCGACCTACGGTTCTCTTTAAATAATAAAAAGAAAAACGGTGACAAGACTTTTGGGACACCCCAATATTTCGCTGGTCATTGAAATGAAATAAGAGAAGAATCGCGAGAGATTCGATAGTTTTGAGGTATTAGCGGCGGTAGGAATTAGTTTCTCCGATTACGCTGAAAAGTGAAACTTAAGTACTTCGAATGATGCTCTTTCAAATTGCGTTTGCCGATTTTTGATATCTAGTCTCATCTCGGAGTATTGTTAGGTCAAATTAGGGACACTACGAAAATTACGAACAAAATTGCCTCATGGAAACAACCATAACTCGCTTTAAAATAAAGATAGAGACAAATCCAAAAGAGTTTTCGAATGAGGAGGCGGAGGGGAACATTTCTTATTTTGATTATGTCATTCCACGTCCATGTGCCGGATCGGGGCAGTTGGTTTTGAAAAAAAGTAATGTAACTTTCCTAATACCGATTTCTTCAACAAGCGCCGAAAAGTGATTTGAGAAAAACCATGTGCCTAACACCCCCTACAATCTCAGAAAGATCGAAGATTAGGGAAAAAAGGCGGGACTTTTGTCCGAAAAACCTGCAATTTTTACAAATTGTCGAAGTTTTTCAAGCATAACTTTTTTATTTCGTGTTTACACGAGCTATCGTGTCAAAATTCGGAATCAGCGTGCAAAAATACACCAGAATTTCCTATAGACATATTTTTTCCGGTTTTTCACCCTTTGGTCCGAATTTGATCGAAAATATTTTGTCTCAGAATCAAGTACAGTATCCTCCATAAGTCACCGGGCACTTTTTCTTTCTTTCATAACTTTTGACTCATGATAGATTTCTGGTTGAAACTTGGTCATGTCCTAGCATATCCATCGTGTGTTAGGGAGATGCAATTGGGATATCACACAACTCCCTGGTTGTTGAGTAATGATTTTCCAGTCGATAATTACTTTTTCAAACAATCGAAATTCTTACATGGAATTTTTCCTGCTTACCACACTTTCTGATATTTTAGACTTGTCCGTGGGCTACCCAGAAAAAAAATTTCAGGATGCTACTCTATCGCACTTTCGCTACAGAATTTCTCAAAAATGGGTCTGAAAAAATGGATTTTCGTTCATAGGCGTGCTAGAGACTCGTTCAAAGGCTCAAAATGATCCTTATGATAATTCCGGATCACCGCTGAAATTACATAATGAGTACTCGAAATTTGCCTTCAGGACACGAATTTTCAATTTTTCACATTACACATTTTTGGATGTTTACAGTGTTGAGGGTGATTTTTGTAAAAATGTGGTTCCAGGGTACGATGGTAGCATATCTAGGGAATATACGATTCCCAATTTTGTAGAACATTTAAATATCTTTCCCGCCTCAGGCAACCGAAAATCCGAGGTCAATCAATTTTCTAGTCAAAACATGACCATGATACCCCCATCATGGTTGAAATTTTTCATGGTCGAAAAACTATTCATCTCAGAACTTCCTGACTATATTTTTTGCATGTGTATATGTATGCGTAGGATACGAATTTAGATATGAGAGTCCATGATATCATGAATCAAAAATGATAAAATTCATAATGCCTGGAAAAGTGCCGATTTCTTCAGTTTCTGAATTTTATCATTTTTTATTCATGATATCATGGGCTCTCATATCTAAATTCGCATCCTACGCATACATATACACATGCAAAAAATATAGTCAGGAAGTTCTGAGATGAAAAGTTTTTCGACCATGAAAAATTTCAACCATGATAGGGGTATCATGGTCATGTTTTGACTCGAAAATTGATTGACCTCGGATTTTCGGTTGCCTGAGGCGGGAAAGATATTCAAATGTTCTACAAAATTGGGAATCGTATATTCCCTAGATATGCTACCATCGTACCCTGGAACCACATTTTTACAAAAATCACCCTCAACACTGTAAACATCCAAAAATGTGTAAAGTGAAAAATTGAAAATTCGTGTCCTGAAGGCAAATTTCGAGTACTCGTTATGTAATTTCAGCGGTAATCCGGAATTATCATAAGGATCATTTTGAGCCTTTGAACGAGTCTCTAGCACGCCTATGAATGAAAATCCATTTCCTCAGGACCCATTTTTGAGAAATTCTGTAGCGAAAGTGCGATAGAGTAGCATCCTGAAATTTTTTTTCTGGGTAGCCCACGGACAAGTCTAAAATATCAGAAAGTGTGGTAAGCAGGAAAAATTCCATGTAAGAATTTCGATTGTTTGAAAAAGTAATTATCGACTGGAAAATCATTACTCAACAACCAGGGAGTTGTGTGATATCCCAATTGCATCTCCCTAACCCACGATGGATGTGCTAGGACCTGACCAAGTTTCAACCAGAAATCTATCATGAGTCAAAAGTTATGAAAGAAAGAAAAAGTGCCCGGTGACTTATGGAGGATACTGTACCTACAGTATCGTGCAGTATTGGCTCACTTTTTTCATTCTTTCGTAACTTTCGACTCATGATAGATTGATAGGTCAATCTTTGATATGTCATATCACACCCACCGAGTGTTAGGGATATGCCATTGGGATATCACAGAACGCCCTGGTTGTTGCGTAGTGCTGACGCAATCAATCAATTTTTTTTCAAACAATCAAAATTCTTACATGGATTTTCTCTCAGCTTTCCTACTCGGTGTGATAATAGAAGGCCTTGAAGTCTTTTCGATGAAAATATGTACTCATGGGAGGATCACGTACAGTGGCTTTAGACTGTCTCAGAGTAGTGTCCCGAAAAAATGGATTTTCGTTCACAGACATGCTAGAGACTCGTTCTACAGCTCAAAACTATCCATACCGCAATTTCTGATGATCCCCAAAGTTTGGTAACGATATCTCTTAATTTGACCTCAGGGCACGAATTTTTCACGTTTTCACATAATTTTGTTCTCCCTCTTTTGGATTATCACAGTTCCAAGGGCGATTTTTGTTCAATGGTCTTTCCTGGACAGGTTAGTTGCAAAACCATGGTATATACTATTCCCAACTTTTTAGAGCATTTGGTTACCTTTCCTGTCCGTGGAAATCGAAAATCCGAAGTCATTCGATTTTTAACCAAAATTTTTTTTAAATGACCATGATATGGTATAAGTCAAAAAACATTTTCTCTCACAACTTCATGACTAAATTTATTTCTGGTGCATTTATATGCGCCAAATGATATCAATAATGAAAAAAAAATGAAAAAATGATCGAAATCTGATATTTTCAGTACAAAATGCCGTGCGATTTTTTTTCTCCGTAATCAGATTTCTCTGATTTTTTGGGTGATGTTTGGTACTAGTAACTACTAAAATCACTTTTTAGGGCTTGTCGGAGAATTGCCGTTTTGGTAAGTTTATGCACATTTTTGAAAAAAAACCGACCACTCTTCTTCAGCGCATGATTGTGGAATAAAACTATCAACTTAATAAATATTCCCCTCAGTCTTCTGATTTGAATTTTGAACAATTTTTGCCTCTAGCATCATTTTGAACCGAGTTATTGCCGTTTTTCTATGGTGAACTTCGTCAGAATAATCAAACTGCATATTATGTATTATGGTTCGATCGGATACATCCCAGATCGCGAATTTATTATTAATAAATAAATAGACACAGTGGTCAAACAGAGATGAGGGTATAGAGGTCAATTGAGCCGCCACCCCGGGGTCACCAACATGGCGGTCAATTGAGAGCTCTGGATTGGGTAGTGAGGGGATGCAATCAGGGAGAATAATCATATAATAACAGCATGGGAGACAGGCAAAGACAAACTCAGTATTTGATGGGGAAACCCTTCGACGCTATCACCATTTCGCATCGCTGACGCATCGACTTCGCCAGATGAATGAGGATATTTGGGTCGATCCTCGCCTATGCTTCCTGCAGGATGCGGAACTTGTCGTCCACGTTTCTCGGCTGGTGCTCGCGGACCTCTCGATCGAGAATCTCCCACAGATTCTCAATGGGGTTGAGGTCAGGCGACTGGGATGGCCATTTGAGTACCTGGAATAACAATAGTGAAACAACCATTCGCATTTTGTTAAATTGATTTTTTTGAATTTAATTTTTTTCGAAAATATTTTTTTTCATTGACAACTCATGTAAGAAAAAAAACTCACATTGACATTGTTGGCTCTGCACCAGTTCTTTGCCACTCCTGACGTGTGCTGAGGAGCGTTGTCCTGCTGGAACTTCCATCCTCTAGGACAATGGGTGTCAGCCCATGGCTTCATGATCTGATCCATGATATCCACGTAGCGATCTCCAGTCATTGTGCCGTGGATTCGATGAAGGGGTCCTACTTGGCCACCGATGAAGGCGCCCCACACCATTACACTTCCACCACCATGTTTCATGGTTGGGAGCATGTAACGGGGGGAGTATCTCGTGTTGACGGGACGACGGACGTATTGAACTCCATCGGAGAAGAGTTGGAATTGCGATTCGTCAGACCAAAGCACGTGCATCCACTGTGTATCGGTCCACTTCAAACCTGAAATACAAAATACATTATTTGGAAAATAATCTACACAACTCTACTGACGTGATTACAGATTTCAATAACGTACCGTACTCTGGCTTTCCGATTCATCTCAGCGGTCAGCGGCTTACAAACAGGCCTTCGACCATGCAGACCAGCTCTCTTCAGCACTCTCTTGACTGTATCCTGACTGACGGGACTTCTATTGGTGCGGATCGAACTGACTCGATTGGTGAGCCAGGGAACAGAACGGCGAGGGTCTGTTTTGCTCATGATGATGATGAATCGCTCATCAGACTTGTTCAGCTTGTGGGGTCGGCCGCTTCTCTTCTTGGCATAGATGGTGCCACTTTGCACGATGTGTGCAACAGAACGCTGGAGAATTCCTGTCAGATCCGCAATGCTGCGTGTGCTGAGCTTCTTCTTGTGCATCCTGATGACGATTCTTCGTTCCTCTTTTGAGTGCTGTTTTCCTCGAGGCATCTGAAAAATATTTAAAATAAATAATTCGTATTTTTCAACCAATAACAGATTAAACAATGCGAAATCAGAAAACAATAATGTAATCGCTATTAACAAAATATTCAGCAATGAAAATAAAGACAGTAATGGAATGGATAGTCTTGAGAGAGACTGAGCGGAGTGAATGAGGGACGGAAGGCTCCGATGATCAGATCAAAAGATCAAAAGAGCGAAAGATCAAAATAATTGTATTCCACAATCATGCGCTGAAGAAGAGTGGTCGGTTTTTTCAAAAATGTGCATAAACTTACCAAAACGGCAATTCTCCGACAAGCCCTAAAAAGTGATTTGAGTAGTTACTAGTACCAAACATCACCCAAAAAATCAGAGAAATCTGATTACGGAGAAAAAAAATCGCACGGCATTTTGTACTGAAAATATCAGATTTCGATCATTTTTTCATTTTTTTTTCATTATTGATATCATTTGGCGCATATAAATGCACCAGAAATAAATTTAGTCATGAAGTTGTGAGAGAAAATGTTTTTTGACTTATACCATATCATGGTCATTTAAAAAAAATTTTGGTTAAAAATCGAATGACTTCGGATTTTCGATTTCCACGGACAGGAAAGGTAACCAAATGCTCTAAAAAGTTGGGAATAGTATGTTCCATGGTTTTGCAACTAACCTGTCCAGGAAAGACCATTGAACAAAAATCGCCCTTGGAACTGTGATAATCCAAAAGAGGGAGAACAAAATTATGTGAAAACGTGAAAAATTCGTGCCCTGAGGTCAAATTAAGAGATATCGTTACCAAACTTTGGGGATCATCAGAAATTGCGGTATGGATAGTTTTGAGCTGTAGAACGAGTCTCTAGCATGTCTGTGAACGAAAATCCATTTTTTCGGGACACTACTCTGAGACAGTCTAAAGCCACTGTACGTGATCCTCCCATGAGTACATATTTTCATCGAAAAGACTTCAAGGCCTTCTATTATCACACCGAGTAGGAAAGCTGAGAGAAAATCCATGTAAGAATTTTGATTGTTTGAAAAAAAATTGATTGATTGCGTCAGCACTACGCAACAACCAGGGCGTTCTGTGATATCCCAATGGCATATCCCTAACACTCGGTGGGTGTGATATGACATATCAAAGATTGACCCATCATTCTATCATGAGTCGAAAGTTACGAAAGAATGAAAAAAGTGAGCCAATATTGCACGATACTGTAGGTACTTGATTCTGAGACAAAATATTTTCGATCAAATTCGGACCAAAGGGTGAAAAATCGGAAAAAAATATGTCTATAGGAAATTCTGGTGTATTTTTGCACGCTGATTCCGAATTTTGACACGATAGCTATCGGTGGGTGTGATATGACATATCAAAGAATGACCCATCAATCTATCATGAGTCGAAAGTTACGAAAGAATGGAAAAGTGTGCCGAACTTATGCACGATACTGTATAGCAATTTCCGACTTATTTTGTAGCGTAGAAAACGAATTTGCTAACTAGAGCTCATGAAACCTCGAAATAGAAAAGTTATGACCAACATCCGTAACAAATTTTTTTTGGGCTTTTCTTTATCGCATAACTTTTTTGTTTCGAGGTTTCATGAGCTTTTCTGGCGTATTTTTCGATGAAAATAACGAAAAACATTGTTTGGAAGAGAAAGGACAACGATCAAGGGTCGAAAAATAAAAATTTCGTCATTTTTGAACCACTGTGAAAAATTATTTTAGCTTTTGGAAAATTTTTATACACGAATTTATTCCAGTCAGCCCGGATTCTGCAGCTTCTCGTCTCTCTTGGAGGCTGACGAGATAACGATATCGATAGATTTCAGAATTTCAAAATGATACAGTCACTTTTACATCAGATTTGTTTCTAATTTATCGTTATTAAGCATCTGAGTTGATGTTATGGGGTTGTGATATCGATCAAACACAAAAAAAGTTAAAATTCAAAAATTCATAAGTCATGTATCTGAGCATCAAATGGTGGATTTTCAACGGAAAATCACTCTGATATACTATATGAACAATATCCGAGCTTTTGGGACGGTTTCTAGAAAAAAAGTTTTGGTCGAAAAATTTCTCGATAATTTATCCATCCAAAAATGGCAATTTCAAAAAATCTTCTCAAATCGGGTATAACTTTCAGATATTGTTCATATATCATATCTCAGTGATTTTCCGTTGAAAATCAACCATTTGAAGCACAGCTACACGACTTATGAATTTTTGAACTTTTGAGATTTCGAAAAAGTGATTTTTTGAATTTTCACTTTTTTGTGTTTTATCGATATCACAACCCCATAACATCAACTCAGATGCTTAATAACGATAAATGAGAAACAAATCTGATGTAAAAGTGACTGTTTCATTTCGAAATTCTGAAATCTATCGATATCGTTCTCTCGTCAGCCTCCAAGAGAGCCTCGGGCGGGAAGCTGCAGAATCCGGGCTGACTGGAATACAGGCGTGCCAATTTGGCAAAGTAGGTAGTTTTGCACGTAGAATCCGAATCTGCAATAAAAAAATTTCCAACCACTAAAATAATTTTTCACGGTGGGTCAAAAATGACAAAATTTTAATTTTTCCACCCTTCATCGTTGTCCTTTCGCTCCCAAACTATGTTTTTCGTTATTTTCATCGAAAAATACACCAGAAACACCTATAAGAACGTACTTTTTTCTGGGATGAACTTTTCGACTTTTTTTGGGACATGCACAGCATTTCACGGAGGGTGCACCCCAACATCTCATATTGGGCCAGCTATCAGCTCTATGTATGGGGACTTCACCCTGAAGTTATTGGCATAGATTGCAAAAAAGTCCTCCGTCGACCCCTCCCTATAGCTTCTAAATACCGTGGAACGTCTCTTAAGTTTCACTTTTCAGCGTAATCGGGGAAACTAATTGCTAACGCCGAAGGGCTCTCGAAAATCTGGCGATTCCTCTCATAAGAACCGAATTGGAACATTAGTTTTTGATTTAGCATGACGAACATAAATGAATCGTTGCTCTATCGTACTTTGTAAACAAAACCGAACACGTGAACAATTTGGTTCAATTTGTAATTGTTTGACAGTTGATGAGCACACAATTAAAAATTCTTATTTTTGTTTCTTATTTTTTGTCCATCCCGATTTGTGGGGAAATATTTCTAGTACGATATTCAGGATATCATGCGCGCGCAAGACTCGCTGATGGGCGCAATGGAAATGAAAGTTACGATGATGGATGCGAGATGGAGGTGGGTGAAAACTAAACTATGGTTCTGGTCTGAGGTCGAAATAAGAGCCGAAGAAGCTGTTTTGGTTTCTAGCCTCTTGATTGATCGATAAACTACACAAAATCATAACAGCAAACTGTATTTCAAACTCGTCCAATCACTAGGTGTGTACCTATCATTTGAATTGTTTGAAATGTGCAATGACAATTGTGTGCTAGTCGTTTTAGATGGGATGCCGAATATCTATCGAACAATGAATAAATCGATTTTAACAATTTTTTTCAGAATCTTCGAACATAGAGTAGTTCAATCTCAGATAAGGAAATGGATCGATTGTTTTGAGAATATTCAGGTATTTCGTGATAATAATGGAGGTAAATACCACTTTCAGATATTGAACTACGTCGTTGACATTTCTGAGTACGATATAAGAGTGCCTGATAATGACACTAAGGTATGCATATGAGAATGAGGTTCGGTGGAAGAATACATTGCATTTAAATTTGAACGAATTAAATTCCTTATTATGGCTATTTTCAGAATCGCATTCACGAAACGCTGGAGATATTCTGGAGAATAATCAACAACAAGGCCTTCATTAGCACTCCTGTGATTCTTTTCTTGAACAAGAAAGATTTATTCATGGAGAAACTACAGTATTCATCTATCAGTGCGTCATTTCCAGAATATAAAGGTTTTTCGATATTTTAGTAACAAATTTTAAAGTAAAAAAACAATAATTTCAGGAGACCAGTCATTCGAATCTTCAGTAAAATTCATCCGCAAAAAGTTCATGGACCAAAATTCGAACAAGAAGCGACGATTTTACTGTCACACAATAAGTGCAAACAGTGGAGGATTGAACGAAATTGAGTCGACCCTGAAAAAGATCGCATGTATTATCAACCTAGAAACTACTGGATTCGCGTAATCGTTCTTTTCAAGTCACTCGACTATTTGCGATGTATTTTTAATAATGGTTTTCAAAGCTACTTTGTGCGAAAACAACGGTTGCATTGTTGTTGTTTAATCCCTTATCTAGTGTAAGTTTATGTACATTCCTCAATTTTGTTGACAATTTGGTGATTATATTTTCTGATGAATAAACCAGGCGATATTACCATTGATGTTACCAGTGCAGTTATATCACAGAAAAAAATCAAAATCTGAAGCGAATTTTGATTTTTTGCTTGAAAATTGTGAGTGGGGCTGATCTTCTATTCTTATTAGACACCAGTTGGTGAAATATGCGTACAACGCGGGGGTATCGAATTGGTCCGGTGGTGCCAGATGTTATTAGAGAGGTGGGAGAATGCAGGACCATTATCCGGAACCGGGAGGTGTCAGAGAGGAGTTGTGTGGTGTTTACTGTGGTAGGTGCAGACTCATAGGGAATGGTCAGTATGTCGGTTCATTCTCTCTATTTCTCTTGTTTTTCTATCTATTTCTTGATTAAAATGGCGAATTCCTTTCTGCACCATTCGAAAAATGTGACGGATAACATCTGCTATTTTATGGACGATAAATCCCTGATGCGGCTGAGAGAGGATATTTTTTTTGTTTGGCGCACTGAAACACTGGCCGCCGACTCCATTCCACTCGCAGTCGGAGTCATCAAAACAGTCTGTAAATCGTTAAGGGATGACCCCGGATGTCAAATTTTTTCACTACAAGATGATTGCAGTTGAAAACTTACTGTAAGAGAACTATTGTCACAAAATCGTGTTTACGCAACGGTAGACTCTTGTATCGAACGAATGGTGATAATTTGTCATTCGAATATGCTCAGCAAACCTAGTTCCCAAAAATTTTTTCCTACCACGCACACAATTTTCCGTCGTTGTCGCACGTGTCCCAGTCAGAGACGACTCACGTGAGCGCGTGTGAGAAGTTCCAAAAATGCTGACGCGCATTTATATTTGATGATTGAAAATTGTGAGTGGGGTTGATCCTCTATTCTGATTAGATACAAGTTGAAGAAATATTTGTTGAGTGATTTTCCGTTGTAAATACACCATTGGATGCTCAGAAACATGACTTTTGAATATTTGAAATTTTGAATTTTCAAAAAAGTAATTTTTCGACTTTTCACTTTTTTCATGGTTTATCGACATCACAACCCCATAACATCAACACAAATGCTCAATAACGATTAATGTGATAAAAAAATTATCCTAATCCTCCGTGAGACCCTCGGGCGGGAAGCTGAAGAATCCGCGCTCACCTATGAAAAAGCTTGAAAATTTAACAAATTACGTAGTTTTGCACGTAGAATCCGAATATGAAATACAATTTTTCCCATGACATTAAAAAATGTTCACGGCGGTTCAAAAAAGACGAAAATTCGATTTTTCGATCTTTTATCGATGTCTTTTCGCTTCCAAACTATGTTTTTCGTTATTTTTTATCGAAAAATACTCCTGAAACACCTATAAGAACGTACTTTTTTCAGGGATGAAATTTTCGATTTTTTTTGGGACATGCACAGCATTACAAGGAGGGTGCACCCCAACATCTCATATTGGGCCAGCTATCAGCTCTATGTATGGGGACTTCACACTTAACTTATTGGCAGGGGTTGTGAAAAAGTCCAGCGTCGACCCCGCTCAATAGCTTCACTAAACCGTGGAACGTCTCTTAAAACGCAAGGGTATGGAATTGGTCCGATGGTGCCAGATGATATTAGAGAGGTTGAGAATGCAGGACTAGGGAAAGGACGCCACTCCAACCAATCAATCAGTCGGTTGAGCCTCTCTATCCGTCTTGTTTTCTTTCATTTTTCAGCTATTTCTTGATTAAAATGGCGATTATCTTTCTTCGCCTTTCGAAAAACGTGACGGGTAACATCTGCTATTGGACGATAAATCCCTGATGCGGCTGAGAGAGGTTATTTTATTAGCCTTTGATATTATCTTTTTTAAAAGCTTTTTCGTATCAAATGTGATTTATAGACTTGCAAGTCTACGAAAGAAATAGTCGAGGATGCCATGCTCCATACCAGACAAACAATGGTCGATCATTTCATAGTTGAGGAAAATATCCATAATGTAAGTTGTCATTTTTTGCAAGTTGCACATAGCAGGCTGCTTACAGGATATAATAACTATTGCACTCGAATTTGGCGGAGTGAATCTCAGATGTAATTATGTTTGGAAAATGTGCTTAACCTATATACTCAAGAAAATGCAAATTGACACTTGCAATATCAGAAATTACTTCAACTGCCCAAATTCAAACGTTGTAAGTTTCTCCATTGGATACTTGGGAGAGCGAGTTTCATTCAGATGCTGTGCGTCATTGTGAAAGAAGATGAATACATAACGCTTTTCGAGCACCTAAAGCCTCTGGTTCGAAGAATACAGCTTCGAAGACTCACCGTTCATAACCTCGAGATTATTCGTTCTTTTCTTGATTGCATCGACGAAAAAACTGTGGAAGCAGTTAACATACATTTATCCTGGGATTTGGAAAGAGTCGACTTGTGAGTGTGAGTTTTCCTAGAATGTTTACAGGCCTTATAACTTGTTCATTTCCCATTTTTGCATCGCTTTCATGGATCTATTACATCTTACTAGACTGCAACATGTATTCGTCAAGCTGCCACTTCTCAATAGAGGTCAAGACATTGGAACTTTTTTTAGTATACTCATGCCAATCGTTTCAGAATCGATCCAGTTTGTTTTACAAGTGGCTGGGATTGTAATAGCACTCAGACTCAGAATAAGGGGAATTTGCAAATCCATATCCCATATAAATTCTTTCGAGTTCATTCGTGAAATACTGAGCAAGAAATGCAAAGAACTTCATCTTCAATATAGACTCTTTCCTGAAGAAGGTGCAAGCTGCTTCAGGTGACAGTTGTCCTTCACCATATGAATATATATAAGTGATAGCAAAATATTCTCTCACAACACCTTTTTCAGTTCCTGATGCATACAGAGAAGAGACTCTATCTAGAAGCAAACACGAATGCAGCACCAATGGATGTCACGATTGGACGTTATAGGGTGAAAACCGATTTTCCCGTCGAAGCCAATATCGTTATTGCTCACTCCGACATACAGTCGCCCTTCTTGTGAATATCACTATAAATTATATGATTTGTCGTTCTGAATGAACCCGTATTGTCTATTTGTGATTGTATCATACTTGTTCATGTTGGTATTGCAAACAGACAACTAATTTCACTTCAACACAGATTCGATCAGTGCTCTCAATTTAAAATAGTTTAAGGTTTATATGATTTTTTTCACATACATATGATATGCATGAATTTTTTATCCACAATAAAATCTGAGTAACGTAAACACCCAAAGCTTGAAGGTCGAGAAAATGGACAGAAACACTTCGGTATTATGCATTATTATCCAGCTTTAGCCTGTAAAAGTTCATTAAATTTTAAATGCGTGAAGACTCAAACGATTTCAACAGCGCAGGTTACGGGACAGAGTAGCTTCTTCTGAAATGATTTCATTATATCGTGAGAAAAAAAACTTCGCCTACCTGATGGGTTGAGAAGCCGGAAGAGGCGCAAATGTTGATACGGGTCACTGGCCATTTGGGGACAGCTACAGTATCGACAAAAATTCAAAATGGTGTAACTTTCAAACCAGATGGGCGATGGTTCTGAGGTTTTGATAGATGACAGTACATGTACTCCTACATATGCTCACCGTGTACAACCGTAATACGATTTCGCAATATTGCATGGTGATGACGCAATCATGGCATGTTTTTTCATGGTGGAATATTTGCTCTATCAATTTTCTCTCTGTGTTCCTACTCGGTGTGATAATAGCAGGCTTCAATACCTATTCGATCAAAATATGTGCTCATGGGAGAATGACGTACAGTGGCTGTAGACTGACTCAAAGTAGGGTCCTGAAAAAATGGATTTTCGTTCATCGACGTGCTAGAAACTCGTTCAAAAGCTCAAAATGATCATAACCAGGTGATCCCCAAAGTTTGACAAGGATAGCTATAAATTTGACCTCAGGGCATGAATTTTTCACTTTTTCACATAATTTATTTCTCCCTAATTTGGATGATCACAGTTCCAAGGCAGATTATCGTTCTCGTTCAAATGTCTTTCCTGGACAGGTTAATTGCGAATCCATGGAATATACGATTCCCAACGTTTTAGAGCGCTTGGATAACTTTCACGCCCGCGGCAACCGAAATTCCGAGGTCAATCGATTTTCAAAATCGGCTATTTTTCGGCTATTATGATTTTTACCTTTTTTCATTATTGATATCATGAGCTCTCATATCGAAATTCGGATTCAGCACACACAAATATAGCTGAGAAAAATTTAGTCAGGAAGTTCTGAGAGAAAAAAAATATTCGACTAATGATGCGGGTATCATGGTAACTTTTTAGATTAAAAATCGATTGACCTCGGATTTTCGGTTGCCGCGGGCGGGAAAGTTATCCAAATGCTCTAAAAAGTTGGGAATCGTATATTCCATGGAATTGCAACTAATCTGTCCAGAATAGACATTTGAACATAAATCGGCCTTGGAACTGTGACCATCCAAAATATGGAGAAAAAAATAATGTGAAAAAGTGAAAAATTCGTGCCCTGAGGGCAAATAAAGAGCTATCGTTGTCAAACTTTGGGGATCTTCAGAAACTGTGGTAAGGATCATTTTGAGCTTTTGAACGAGTTTCTAGCACGTCGATGAACGAAAATCCATTTTTTCAGTACCCTACTTTAAGTCAGTCTAAAGCCACTGTACGTCATTCTCCCATGAGTACATATTTTCATCGAATAGGTATTGAGGCCTTTTATTATCACACCGAGTAGGAATACTGAGAGAAAATTCATAGAGCAAATAATCCACCATGAAAACCATGTCATAATTGCGTCATCACCATGCAATATTGCGAAATCGTATTACGGTCGGACACGGTGAGCATATGTAGGAGTACAGGTACTGTCATCTGTCAAAACCTGAAAACCATCGCCCATCTGGTTTGAAAGTTACACCACTTTGAATTTTTGGGTCAAGACTTATTGTCGATACTGTATAATAATTATATATATATTGTTAAATTATCAAAATGATACTCACCAGCTCAACTCGGTAATAGAAGTAGTGTTGCGAGTGCAGCATCCAGAGCCGTAGGTTGACGGTCCAACGGGTGTGTTTGGTGCACTGAAGCATTGCCCTCCAACTCCATTCCACTCGCAGTCGGAGTTAGTGAAACAGTCTGCAAATTGATAACCTCACAAATCTTGATATCGTTCTTCCCTACCAGGCACCTAGTCTTCGCCTGGCCACCAAATAAGTCGAAACAATTTCGGTAATCGTTGACAACGCTCTTGATATTAAAATAAGAGATGCCGCATCTTGATTCCCCACACTCTTTCGCTGCCCCACCGACCGGGGAAGTGATTGAAACATTGTCGCTAAATCGAAAATGACTCTAGATTTCACAATACCTGTCCCTGTCAGGGAAACGAAAGAGTATGCGAAGAGACCACAGGGTGTCTTATTCTTATGCTCATTGTGTTGGTCTCGTTATGAATATCATTTTTGCTTTTTTGAATTTGACTCTATCTCATCTCTCAGCCGAGTTCTCCCCCGAAAACCACGCGCGCGCGGACAAGAGAAAAGAGAGAGAAATGAGACGAGAGAGAAAAGGGGCGGAGCCTCTCTCGCGTGTGTCTCTCTCCCTCCCCCCGCTCTCTCGCCCCGCTCCTCCCGCGCTCGACCGGCAATTCGGAGAAAAATATTAAAATTCCAAAAAAAATATTAAAATTCCTCAAAAATACAAATGAAGTAAAGGGTATGTGCGCAGCTGGGTGCGATCACTAGAAACCCTTCAAATCGATACTCTGGACCATAAATCGTCAATTTTGACCTACTTAAAATTGACCGATCAAGCTGCGCATCACGTCGTTTGTGCAGGATCCTTCCTTAGACAACAGAAAACGCTTTTGGTCGTTTGATTTGATTACGAACCCGACTTGCCGGCCCTCTCGCCATGTTTTGGGCAACCTTTAAGTGGGCGGAGCCTGTGGTCTCTAAGTATGCGGAATGAGGAGAGTCAGATTCCGACCTGGCTTCATCAGTTTTAGATCAAGATCAACTACGCACACAGCTTGCCGTCGTTATCGCACGTGTCCCAATCAGATACGACTCCCGTAAATACAATAGTCTCGCAGCAGCCCATTCGCTTGTACGTTGAGGGCACACCGGCCGCGACAAAACAGCCTTGGCGCTGTCCACAATCGTAGTTGGCCCAGCATCCTGATATGGTTACTTTGAAGTTAATTTAGACTGAAACAAATAAAAAAATTAAAAGTAACTATCCTCAAGTTGAGTTCGCGTGACATTGCTACTAGTCCTATGTAAGAGAGTGAAAATCACTAACTGAGGTTTGGATTTGCGTCGCACGTTGAATAGTCGGAAATGCAGTTTGCATCAGGGAAGAAGAGCAAGGCGATGAGGCACAGTACCAGTGAAGGATCCATTCTTGTGGTGGATGATGTACCAAATAGGAATATCTGCTTTTGAACAGTTTCAACCGTCGTCAGAGCAACTGAACGAACTATTCAGGGGTAAGCGAACGCAAAACATCACATCCATCGTGTTTCTTTGGTCTACCGAATGGGTTGCTGCAGAAAGATTAATTTCATCAAACAATTGGGCACCATCGTATTCATCAAGTCCCGTTCTCAACCAACGCTAATTGTGAAAATTTGAAGAAAATCAACTACGCGAATGAGATAATGAATTTTGTTTGTATCCTGTCCTCATTATTTTAACTGTTCAACAAAAAAACTTACTATTATACAATTCTATTGTAATTTATATTTGAAAGAAAGGTTTGATTCATGCACAAGTGCACTTGAACGACTTAGAATAATGAGAGGTTCCACTGAAAGCAAGATGGTTCGTATTCGCATTTCTGAAGAATGCCAAATCATGCAATATATTAAAATACAAATTTTTAAAGACTACTATCCTGATCCTCTGGAATTCATGTGCTGCAGGGGACAAAATCAAACTCTGTGTTGGACGATTCAGGACTTCAATCTGAGCTCGCACCTCGGCTTGATGAAAACAGAGATGATCTGTGATTGTGATTGTGATTGGTTGAATGTTACACGGAATTCTGCTGGCAACTTGCCAAGTGAGCTTTCGTGGTGAGACCATCGCGCGCTCTCTCACATTTGCATGCTCTCTCGCCATTCCCCTGACCGCTCTCATCTTCTCTCGCTCACCCCATGTAAAACGCAGTGTGTTAAACTTTATTCGGATATGATTATCTCCTTCTTATTAAAAAAAAATTAGCAGCCTGCTGATGCTACGTTGTAAGCCGGGTCGCAAGCACAGGTTTACCATGCACCGCTTGCTTGTGAGTGGGGCGTATACCGTTGCAAAAAGCTCGTGAGGATTCGAGCGCTCCGGAGCGAAGCGGAGTGGCTACATCGCAACTTTTCCTCCACGCTCTTAGCCTCACGAGCTTTTCACAACGGTATGGCCAAAGCATAGGCAAAATCACGAATTCACGTTTTTTTAAAGCAACGTTATGCCACTATACACGTTAGCCAAGCACCGCTTGCTTGGTTGCCTCACGAGCTTTTTGCAACGGTATGGCCGAAATATCCTAAAAAAAAAACTTATAAATGATCATAAATTGTCAATTGACACCTGCGGGCGGGAGTCGAACCTGCCTGCGTCGGCATGCCAGTCAGACACCATGCCCATGCCAGTCAGACACCATGCCCATGACCCGAATGCTAACGAATGCTAGTGGTTGGGGCGCGCGCCTTTCTCTACCTTTTTCTCCACCTCTTGCAAAACATCACCCCTACCCATTTCTCTACCTCTTGCAAAACATCACCTGCGGGCGGGAGTCGAACCTGCCTGCGTCGGCATGCCAGTCAGACACCATGCCCGACACCATGCACATCCATTATTTATTATTTTACTATTTTGAATAATGAAGCTTACTGCTCCCATGAAGAGATAGATGAATTCACAGCCTACATGCACAACAAATATTATATTTTAAAATTGCATATAAAAAATAAAATGAAAAATAAAAAAATAAAAAAATATTCGAATATACAGTATCGGACATAAGTCACCGTCCAAAATTTCAAAGTGTTGTAACTTTTGAACCAGATAAGAAATCGGTTTGATGTTTTGGCAGGACACATTAGACCTATTGATGCATTGCCACCGATAGTGACGTCATGCTACGATTTCGAAATATTGCATAGTGATGATGCAATCATATATATGTTCTTCACTTGTGATTTTAAGGTCATTGGGATTTTTTCTAAGTCTTCTCTCTTTTTGTGATGATAGAAGGCCTCAGCATCTATCGATTAAAAAATAGTACTCAAGGGGCGTTGTCGTACAGAAGCAGAACACAGGTTCAAAATAGAGTCCCGAAAAAAATAATTGCCATTCGTTAACGTGCTAGAGACTCGTTCAAAGGCTCAAAATGACCCTTACAATAATTCCTGATTACCCACAAAGTTCGATATTGATATCTCTTAATTTGACCTCAGGGCACGAATTTTTCACTTTTTCAAATAATTGTTTTCTTCCTATTTTGGATGATCATAGTTCCAAGGCCGATTTTTGTTCAAATGTATTTTCTAGACAGGGTAGTTGCAAATCCATGGAATATACGATTCCCAACTTTTTAGAGCATTTGGATAACTTTCCCGCCCGCGGCAACCGAGAATCCGAAGGCATTCGATTTTCAACCCAAAAAATGACCATGATACCCCCATCATTAGTCGAAAAAAAGTTTCTCTCAAAACTTCTTGACTAAATTTTTTTCTGGGATATTTTTGTGTGCTGAGTACGAATTTCGGTATGAGAGTCCATGATATCATTAATGAAAAAAGTTAAAATTTATTATATCGAAACATAGCCGATTTTAAAAATCTCTTGACCTCTGATTTTCGGTTGCCGCGGGTGAGAAAGTTATCCAAATGCTCTAAAAAGTTGGGAATCGCATATTCCATGGATTTGCAACTACCCTGTCTAGAAAATACATTTGAACAAAAATCGGCCTTACAACTATGATCATCCAAAATAGGAAGAAAACAATTATTTGAAAAAGTGAAAAATTCGTGCCCTGAGGTCAAATTAAGAGATATCAATATCGAACTTTGTGGGTAATCAGGAATTATTGTAAGGGTCATTTTGAGCCTTTGAACGGTCTCTAGCACGTCAATGAATGGAAATTATTTTTTTCGGGACTCTATTTTGAACCTGTGTTCTGCTTCTGTACGACAACGCCCCATGAGTACTATTTTTTAATCGGTAGATGCTGAGGCCTTCTATCATCACAAAAAGAGAGAAGACTTAGAAAAAAATCCCAATGACCTTAAAATCACAAGTGAAGAACATATATGCATCATCACTATGCAATATTGCGAAATAGTAGCATGACGTCACTATCGGTGGCAATGCATCAATAGGTCTAATGTATCCTGCCAAAATATCAAAAAATCCCAATGACCTTAAAATCACAAGTGAAGAACATATATTGCATCATCACTATGCAATATTGCGAAATAGTAGCATGACGTCACTATCGGTGGCAATGCATCAATAGGTCTAATGTATCCTGCCAAAATATCAAACCGATTGCTTATCTGGTTCAAAAGTTACAACACTTTGAAATTTCGGACGGTGACTTATGTCCGATACTGTATACAGTATCCTCCATAAGTCGATTTTTCTTAGTGATCCTGTGTCAAATATTATACAAATACCAAATATTGGGTTTTGGATGAAGAGATCAGTGTTCAATTTCAAACAGAAAACGGCGTATCACTATTAATACCGAGAAGTGTTCGTGGAGGCACCACATACAGTATCCTCCATAAGTCACCGGACAAAATTTCATTCTTTTATAACTTTTGACTCATATGAGATTTCTTGCTCATACTTGGTCATGACATAGTACAACCACCGAGTGTTAGGGATATGCTATTGAGATATCAGATAACTCCCTGGTTGTTGCGTAGTGGTGACGCAATCAAGCAATACTTTTTCAAACAATCGAAATTCTTACATTGATTTTTTCTCAGCCTTTTTACTCGGTGTGATATTAGAAGGCCTCAATACCTTTTCAATGAAAATATGTACTCATGGGAGAATGACGTACAGTGGCTTTAGACTGTATCAAACTAGAGTGCCGAAAAAATAGATTTTCGTTCACAGACATGCTAGAGACTCGTTCTACAGCTCAAAACGATCCATACCGCAATTTCTGATGTCCCCAAAGTTTGTTAACGATAGCTCTTAATTTGCCCTCAGGGCACTATAAAAACGAATTTTTCACTTTTTCACATAACCCTATTTTGGATGTTTAAAATTCTGAGGGTGATTTTCGTTCAAAGGTCATTCCAAGACACTATGATAACAAATCCATGGAATATACGATTCCCAACTTTTGAGAGCATTTGAACAACTTTCCCGCCCGCGGCAACCGAAAATCCGAGGTCAATCGATTTTCAACCCAAAAAATGACCATGATACCCCCATCATTAGTCAAAAAAAAATTTCTCTCAGAACTTCCTGACTTAATTTTTTTCTGGTATATCTTTATGTGCTGAATCCGAATTTCGATATTATAGCCCATAATATTATTAATGAAAAAAGTTAAAAGTCATTATGAAAAAAATATCTGATTTTGAAAATTGATTGACCTCGGATTTTCGGTTGCCACGGTCGGGAAAGTTATCCAAATGCTCTCAAAAGTTGGGAATCGTATATTCTATGAATTTACTCTCATCGTGTCTTGGAATGATCTTTGAACAAAAATCACCCTCAGAATTATAAACATCCAAAATAGGATTATGTGAAAAAGTGAAAAATTCGTTCTTTTCGTGCCCTGAGGGCAAATTAAGAGCTATCGTTAACCAACTTTGAGGATCATCAGGAATTGCGGTAAGGATCATTTTGAGCTTTCGAACGAGTCTCTAGCATGTCTGTGAACGAAAATCCATTTTTTCAGGACCCTAGTTTGATACAGTCTAAAGTCACTGTACGTCATCCTCCCATGAGTACATGTTTTCATCGAAAAGGTATTGAGGCCTTCTATTATCACGTAGAGAAGGAAAGTTGAAGAAAAATCCATGTAAGAATTTCATCACTACGCAACAATCAGGTGGTTATGTGATATCTCAATAGCATATCCCTAACACTCGATGGGTGTACTATGTCATGACCAAGTATGAGCAAGAAATCTCACATGAGTCAAAAGTTATAAAAGAATGAAATTTTGTCCGGTGACTTATGGAGGATACTGTATGTGGTGCCTCCACGAACACTTCTCGGTATTAATAGTGATACGCCGTTTTCTGTTTGAAATTGAACACTGATCTCTTCATCCAAAACCCAATATTTGGTATTTGTATAATATTTGACACAGGATCACTAAGAAAAATCAACCAATAATCGGGATGTATTCGAGAAGTTGTAAACTCACGATTTCAGCATCGCATATGAGGCCGTTCGCCTTATTTTAGAGCAATGGTTGGCACAGCTCAAAAATCTCAATTTCCTGAAACTATGTGCATTGGGGTTCTCGAGATTGCAGAAGACGATGGGCATATCCATTTTGTACACAGACCCCTCGTTGGCTCCAGACGGCGTCACGTCAAAATCACGTTTTGTCGTGCTACTCGGCTCCCGAGACAGCTAATTTTAGGCGAAAATTGTTTCTAGGGTAGAATTGCATGGCGAACACGCCTGTCTAGTTCATTTTTCATCATTTTCAAAAATAATTTTTTAAAAGTCAATTTTTCGTAGAGTCATTTGCGCTCTGAGCGACCAGCATAGATCGATCGGGCGTGACGAGAGGATTCTAAATCTATAATATCATCTTGAAAAACCGTCTGGAAAAAATTTGAGCTTTTCGTTAGCTCAATTTTTTTTCCAGACGGTTTTTCAAAATGATATTATAGATTTAGAATCCTCTCGTCACGTCCGATCGATCTATGCTGGTCGCTCAGAGCGCAAATGACTCGACGAAAAATTTATTTTTTGAAAATTATTTTTGAAAATGATGAAAAATGAACTAGACAGGCGTGTTCGCCATGCAATTCTACGCTGAAAACTAGAAACAATTGTCGCCTAAAATTAGCCGTCTCGGGAGCCGAGTAGCACGACAAAACGTAATTTTGACGTGACGCTGTCTGGAGAAAACGAGGGGTCTGTGAACAAAATGGATACGCCCATCGTCTTCAGCACCCTCGAGAACCCCGATACACATAGTTTCAGGAAATTGAGCTTTTTCAGCTGTGCCAAACCTGGTAGGATATGCTCGACTAATACGCAAATGGCCTCATATGCACAAGAATTCCTGGTAGGTGCGATATGAAGGCGTGATATCAAAGACTGTTGATGTGGGGTACTGAAATAAAAAAAAACAATGAAAATTGCGATGCAAGATTGGAAAAATTGGACGATCATGATTATCGAACGTACGCAGTAAACACTACTTCAGGTAGCATGTTGGTGTTCGTTTTGTAAAATGCCATCTTGCAACCACTCCTGACGAAGGCGGATACAAATATACTACTATTATCTTCTATGCGTTTTTCCTGAAAAACAAGAGGCTTGAAGTGCTCATTAATAATATTATAATTATAAATTAAAAATAATGTGCCTGAATTGATAATCAAGCATCACTTCAACATGTCATAGCGCACTCTTACGTGTCATTTTGAACATTTTTGAATGGTATTTGTCATTATCTCTCAAAAATATGAAGAAGAAAAAAGAAAATAAACCCTCCATGCGGTTTACTTTACTCAATAGGTTTAGGGTATTGGTTTTGTTCTTATTCAATGCCCATTTTGAAATTTTATATCTAAAAAAATCAAATATTTGGCACATTGATAGCGCTACAGCTATTATTTTGTTCCGAATTTGTAACGATAGTACACTAAACACCGTATTAGATTTCTGAGTAGTTGAATTATACTGTGTAAGTTCACATACGTATGCGCGTACTCGTGCCTGCCTGTCAAAGTACGTCATACGCGTTGATACTCGAGATTTAGTATAACCACCAGCCGCAAGCAAGCCTGTCACCTGAATAGTCATCCTCTCGCCACATATGATATGCATTCCTAAAAATGCGCAATAAAATTAGATAAACATCCGTCTCACAATTGGCTTAATATGCCATATACAAAGCAATACATTGATCTCGACACTCAAAATTGAACACTTCCTCCAAAACTAATTACAATTTTTAGCCAAAAACTTTTATTATTTCTAAATGCATTAAACCTGTCCATATCTCTCGATAAAGAGTCTGCAGTCGGACCCGACCTGATTCTGAAAAAAAAATTTTAAATCGAAGAGAATTAGAAGACGTTAACAATTTCCAAAGCACATGTGTGAGGGCAGAGCGTTTTCTTCTGGAAAATTGATTACTTGATTAGTGGAAGCTACATTGTTCAACCTGCTCGATCGTGTAGATTGGTGACCCACAAAGATATATACGGGGATCATGAGCTAGGTCCGGGCAGCTGAAAACGTATGCAAGTTTAAAATAATTTCACAATTCGTTGCCAGAAATAGTTAACGCAAGTATGAGAATAAATGTCAAAATTTCAAATATTGAAAATTTAAAGAATATTTCGAACAATTCATTATGATTGCTTACCTACTAAACTCTGTTACACAGCAGCCTTTCTTCGTTGTTCTATGTCTGCCAAACTCATTAGAACACTTTTTTGTTTGGGCGAAACGAGCGTCCAAAATCCCCGGTGCTTGACAATCGGCATCATTATAACACTGAAGAAATAAATGATGATTAATCATAAAATGTGAACATATTTCGACTGTTTCGTGAATAAATAATGTTGTAAAAGATACACAATCTCAACAAATTCGTTTGGCACAACCATTTAGAAAAACGATGAAATATATAATGAATCACCTCGATTTTTGTCTCCGTCGCATGTCGCATAGCCGGTGACACCACCACTCGGGAGGGGAGTATCGCAGCAGCCGAAATTGCTGTTCACTGCAAGACCCACTACCGGAGTATTATGCCCCATGCAAGTAGCGAGAGATCATCCAATGTTTTCTCTAGTGGGGTGTGTTCTCTTGCGTGCTCGCATATGCAAGGAATAGCCGGCATGATACCGTGTTGGTTGAATCAACAATCGATCCGTAAATCATCTCACTATTGGGTCTCATACATTCTAGAACAAAGCTTCTCACCATCAACCATACCTTTCGCAGTTAGGCATGCCTTGTTCTGTGGACAATCGGAGTCGGTAGAGCAGACTGAAATTTAGCGGAAATCAATACCTCGGGACACACTTCGGAAAACGATGATGGAGGTAACATTTCCACGAACTAGTGGTCACGAAATACTATTTTTCGACTCACTTTGGGCGTTACGGTTGTCGCATGACACAAAGTCAGTAACACAGATCGCTTCCTCGAGAAATAACAGAAACACGAGGCAGATAGATAAAGAAGTAGCCATTCTCGTACTGAATCGTCTCACATACCATAACCCTTCCCTTTTCTAGAGTATTTCTCCACCGCACGCGCGAAACTAAGCAAACAATTCGGAAGGAGCACACATCATATGTCTCCGATCTCCATTATCTCTAGAAGGATGGGAAACGAGTGACGGGAAGGGGTAACGGTTAGATATTATTGTCAATATTTCGTTTGGGATGCAATCTTCTTTGCTCAGGCGCAAGCATGACCGTGCGCAAGACGCGGTGCCACCCCGAGCGATCGACGAACGCATGTTTTGATCATTCGAGATGGAATCGGAACAGCACAGAGCAACCATAGACGCATGTACGCAGCTTTTTCTCGAATCGGCACCATCAATAATCGCTTATGGCTTAGGCTTCGCTTATTCGTCTCCGACCTTCAATACAACATTGGAAGTTACAGAATATTCTAGGTCTCATTCTAGGCCATTCTAGGCAAGATTCTGTCTCGGTTAGTGATGCAAAATCAGAACCCCAACTTCAATTCGCGAGAGCACCTCTTCTTTCTCCGACCGGCGAGACATACCACGAATTGATGAGATTAAGAACGATTAGAGTGTATGCGCCTCTCGTTTCTCGTGGTTGCGTTCCGATATCTTGCCTAACCAGATGATCAATAATTGCGTTCGTCGATCGTTCGTGTAGTGGCACCGTGCCTTCCGCGAAGTCATCACAGCGGCTGAGCAAACATTTCCCTCTCGTATCCTCAACGTAATGAGTGTACAATAGAAAATGTCCATTCTCTCTGTTCATTTTAAAATTTTAATATTTCATTTCAATTTTAATATTACATTAATGTATACAGTAATATCACAGAACTCAAATACAGACGCGGATATATCCAAATTCTTAAAACGCAGGGGTGTCGAATTGGTCCGGTGGTGCCAGATGATATTTGAGAGGTGGGAGAATGCAGGATCATTACACGAAACCGGGAGGTGCCAGAGAGGATTGTGTGGTGGGTACTGTAGTAGGTGCATATTTATAGGGAAAGGACGCCTCTTCACCTAATCAGTCACTCAGTAGTGTATCTTTCTTGTTTTTTGTCTACTTCCTCTTGTTCACGATTGAAATGCCGAATTCCTTTCTGTGCCTTTCGAAAAACGTGATGGCTAACATCTGCTATTTTATGGACGATAAATCCCTGATGCGGCTGAGAGGAGAGAGGTTATTTTATTCGTCTTTGATATTGTTTTTTTAAAAGCTTTTTTGCATAAAATGTGATTTATAGACTTGCAAGTCAACGAAAGAAAACGTCGAGGATGCCATTCTCCATACCAGACAAACAATGGTCGGCCATTTCACAGGTGAAAAAATAAATACAATGTAAGTTTTTTTGCAAGTTGCACATCACAAGCTTTTTACAGAATACTCTAACTATTTTTCTCGAATTTGGCGGAGTGATCTCAGATATAATTATGTTTGGAAAATGTGCTTAACCTATATACTCAAGAAACTGCAAATTGACACTTGCAATATCAGAAATCGCCTTTACCGCGGAAATTCATTGGCTGTAAGTGTTATTCATTGCTGACTTTGGAGAGCAAGTTGTATTCAGCGTCTAAGCGCCACTGTGAATTCGCATGATTTTTTTTTTTTAGCATTTCAAGCCTCTAATCCGAAGATCGCAGCTTCGAAAACTCACCGTTCATAATTGCGAGAATAGTCGTTATTATCTTGATTGTCTCGATAAAAAATCTGTTGAAACTATTACCATCAACTTCTCCTGGATTCGAAGAGAATCAACTTGTGAGCTGTTGAATTTTTTTTATAGTTTTTTTTTCGTTAAAACTTGTTCTTTTTGCATTTAGCGTCCCTTATCTGAACCTAATACATCTTGCTAGACCGCGACATGCATTCGTCAATCTGCCACTTCTCAATAGAGGTGGAGACGCGGAACCTTTTTTTCCTCAGGTCAATCGTTTCAGAATCAATTCAGTTCTTTTTCCAAGTTGCGGGGATTGTAAAATCCCTCAGAACATTTACAAGGGGAATTTGCAAATCCATATCTCACACAAACTCTGGCAAGATCATTCGTGAAATATTGTGCAAAAATGTGAAGAACTTCATCTCGAATACGACAATGTCCCAGTATCTCCTGTAGTATATATTCTTCGAGATGACATAGAGCTATTACTTCAAGTGAGTGCTTGGTTTTGTCTACCTAATGAAAGTCATAAAAAAATTTTAAAAGTTCCTTATTCACGCAGATAAGACACTCTTTTTGTGTGCAAATACTAATGCGGCACCAATGGATATCCTGATTAGACCCTACAGAGTGAAAACCAATTCTCGCGTCGAAGGATATCTCAAGATTATTCACACGGACATTCATTCGATCTACTTGTGAATATCGCTATAATTTTTTTTATTATTTGTCGTTTTGAATGAACCCGTATTTTGTATTTGTGATTGTATCATACTTGTTCATGTTGGTATTGCAAACAGACAACTAATTTCACTTCAACACAGATCCGACCAGTGCTCTCAATTTAAAAGTGTTTTTAAAAGTTAAAACTTACTCTTTTCAGAATCTATCCAGTTCTTTCTACAAGTTGCGGATATGGTGAAATCTCTTAAAATATTTACAAAGGGAATTTGCAAATCCATATCCCATACAAATTCTGTCAAAATCATTAGTGAAATATTGAGCAAAAAATGTGAAGAACTTCATCTTACTGCGAAACCTGGCAGTTATCGGTTGCTGAAAAGAAATGCACCGCCCTTTACATAGGTAAAAACAATCCCCTCCACCAATACTCTCTCAACTCCTTCCTTCTCCCTCTCCCTTCCTCAGTCTCTCCTCCCGATCCAGTTAGAGATTTAGGAGTTTACATTGATTCCTCTCTATCTTTCCTTTATCATATCGACATTATTTGTAAGAAAGCGAATATGCTTATTTATCTTCTGTTTAGATCTGTTTCGTGTACATCTAGTGACCCCTATATCCGTGCTTATCATTCATTCATGTTCCTATTCTAGAGTACGCTTCCCCTGTTTGGTCACCTTCAGCTAAAGGACTCATTAGGCAATTATTGGGTTGAGAAATAAGTAACGCTCGTTTTTTCTCTCTGACTTTAGAACCCTCGTGCTCGCTCTTTTGTTGTTGCCGTCTGCCACCCTGTTTACACTGGAGAGAGGGCCCCTCGGTCATTCCACACATGTTTTCGATTCAGTTCTCCCTAGTCTCCCATGCGAGAATGCCGCATAATTTCGTCCCCGACCGAATTCACATTCGGAACGTGATGCTCTTTCTCTTTCTATCTGGCTTGAAACCGCCCGCCATTCATGAACAACTGGAGCAGGTTTACCCCACACATACCCCGCATGTAACCACCGTGAGAAAGTGGGTAGTCAAATTCGAGGAGATGTTTTTTTTCCCTCGAAGATGAAGACCGACCCGGTCGCCCCATGGAGTTGGACCTCGATCGATTGCGTTCTGAGGTGGAGGCTGACCCGTATCTCACTACGCGCGATCTTGCTGACTTCCTTGGGGTCGACCAAAAAACTGCCGTGAATGAACTTCACGCGATTGGAAAGAAGTGGAAACTCGGGAGATGGATCCCCCATGACCTGACCGACTATGACAAGGATCGCCGAGTGGACATGGCTTCGACTCTTCTCACTCTGCATCGCCGGTTTGATTGGCTGGACAATGTCATCACAGGTGATGAAAAGTGGGTGCTCTACGACAACCATGAGCGCATGAGACAGTGGGTCGGAGAGGACCAAAAGCCAGCAGATGTCCCCAAACCCGATTTGCACCCCAAAAAAGTGATGTTGTGCATCTAGTGGTCAGTGCGGGGAATGGAGTTCTGGGAACTCCTACCCGAGGGGACGACTATCACGGCAGAGGTCTACACTCTTCAGCTACGGAAGCTGAGACTCGCTGTCGAACAAACACGCGGGAAGGACGCTCGAATCTACTTTCAGCACGACAACGCCCGCCCGCATGTCGCAAGAAAGACCAAGGCTGAGCTGGCGGGCTATGGCTGGACTGTCCTCCCCCACCCTCCCTACTCACCCGACCTTGCCCCCTCCGATTACCACCTCTTCTCAGACCTCCAGCGTTTCCTTAAGGGACAGAGCTTCAAAGACCGAGCCACTATCCAGACCGTACTGACCAACTATTTCAAGAACCAGCCCCAGTCCTTCTATCACGAGGGCATCCACAAGCTGCCTGGTAGATGGCAGAAGGTCATCGATGCGCATGGAGAATATTTTTAGATTCTATCGTGCTTTGTAAAGTTTTTATGATAAAGTGAAAAAAAATTCAAAAACGAGCGTTACTTATTCCTCAACCCGATAGAAAGATGCCAGCATCTTTTCACTCGATTTTTACACGATCGTACTTCCCCTCGTATTTCATCTCCTCCTTACTATGATCAGAGACTCGTTTCTGCTAACTTGCGTTCTTTGTATCTCCGTCGTGTGGTTTCTGATATTCTATTCTCTCTCAAGATAGTTAATGGAATTGTTGATCTACCTATGTCTCGCTTCTATTCATTTCGTAATGTTTCGTCTAGAAACAATGCGTTTTCCTATCACATTCCTATTGCTCGTAGAGAAAACTTACGATCCTCCTTCTCTCATCTCACTATTCGCTTCCTTTGTAAGATTCATCGTATTGTTGATCCAAAATTATCGTTGCCCACAATCAAACTTCACTTGTTATCGAATCCTGACACGGCCCTCATTCTCCAAATAGTGATCCCTAAACTGTAGAATACCCCATCACTCCCCACCCTTGCTCTAGATCCATAAGATATACATGGATCGAACGGTCCCATTCCCGTTCCGAGGCCACGTCCACCTCATTTATCAAGAGTATTTGTGGGAGTGATCAACTCCAACTCTCCCTTCTTCTATTCCAATTCCCTCCCCCCCCCCCTTCCCCTCTCCTGCTATCTTTCATTCTGTATATGTTATTCACATGATGTCACACCCGTTGGGGTGTATCAAATAAAATATAAAATAAAAAAATCTTGCATATTACATTTGCCGATTCTCTCCTGCAGTGTATGTTAACAAAGACGACATAGAGCTATTGCTTCAGGTGAATTGTTATTTTTGTTTAATTAATGAAAATGATGTGGGATAGGTTGTTGTTTCATTCGCTCGCAATACCCTTTTTCAGTTCCTTATTCACGCGGCTAAGAGACTTTATTTGTGTGCGAACACTGATGCAGCTCCAATGGATGTCATGATCGGAAGTTACAGAGTGAAAACTGATTCTCCCATCGGATACCTCAAGATTATTCACTCGGACATTCACCCGCTCTTTTTTTTAAACTCACTAATTCTTATTTCATTCGTTGTTGTGTACCTGAATTATATTTTTTGTATAATTTGTTTCTATCGTTTTTTAAAATTTTTTTTTACTGTACTTGTTCTCTTTCACTTGGTAAAGGGTTTTGATGGACAGATGAGTGTCGGATGAGAGGAGGGAGCACCAACGACAAAATCGCCAACAGAGTAGGAAATCGCAAACGACAAAACCGCCAAACGCCATAATGCAGCCCGGAATGCTGCTAGAGACTTATAGTTGGGTTCATTTGATAGCTGATGATAGGGACTATTACTCGAAAAATTTCCGAAAAATCGACAAGTATCTAACATCGCTCTCAGCTGATTTTCGACATTTGGCGATTTTGTCGTTGGCGCTTCTGTCATGCCCCCGGATGAGATCCTGATAGTTTTGAAGGCTGACACATTCAATAAAGTTCATGTATACTGAATGTTTATGAAAAATCCTGAAGGAATTTACAATAGCGGCGCTCCTCTAAAAAAAGGAAAAGAAAATCGTACTCTGAATCGTCTCGCCCCACTTAACGACCAAAGCAGTTTTTCAACTAATTGTTTGCAAACGGTGTGCCATCGTTGTCGCCCGTTTCCCAGTCTGAAACGATTCCTGTACAAACGTCAGCAGCCCATTCGCTTGTCCTATGAGGGCTCGCAGATGACGATAAACACAGTATTGACCCCTTCCAAAATCGTAGTTCATCGTACTTTACGGCAACGTCTCTCCATTACCCCAGAAAAATCAATCATCACATTCGACGTTCGATCGGATACTGACAAATGTTTCCAGTGAAGCCGACAGAAGCGCCTGAACTAACATGATTTTCTCGTTTCGAAACCGACACGAAAAAAATCAAGGAAGACCACAGAACTGGCCCATGACAGGCACGTTTCTCTCGTTTCTTCTACCTTCGTTGACCAAAGAAACACGATAGATGCGATGTTTTGCGTTCGATTTCCCCTGAATAGTTTGTTCAGTTGCTCTGAAGACGACCGAAACTGTTCAAAACGAGAAATTCAGCGTTGGTACATCACAAGCATGTCTACCTTACTGGCACTATGCCTCATCGCCCTCGCCTTTCTCCCTGGTACAAACTGCATCTCCGACTATTCAACATGCGACGCGAACCCGAACCTCAGTGAGTGATTTTCACTCTGTTACATATGATAATAGCAATGTCCCGCGAACTCAAACTCGAGAATCGTTACGCTAATCCTTTTCTTTATATTTTAGGATGAAAAACAAAACTACAGTATCGACAATAAGTCTTGACCCAAAAATTCAAAATGGTGTAACTTTCAAACCAGATATGCGATGGTTCTGAGGTTTTGAGAGATGACAGTACCTGTACTCCTACATATGCTCACCGTGTCCGACCGTAATAGAATTTCGCAATATTGCATGGTGATGACGCAATCATGACATGGTTTTTCATGGTGGATTATTTGCTCTATGAATTTTCTCTCAGTATTCCTACACTGTGTGATAATAGAAGGCCTCAATACCTATTCGATGAAAATATGTACTCATGGGAGAATGACGTACAGTGGCTTTAGACTGACTTAAAGTAGGGTACTGAAAAAATGGATTTTCGTTCATCGACGTGCTAGAAACTCGTTCAAAATCTCAAAATGATCCTTACTACAGTTTCTGATGATCCCCAAAGTTTCACAACGATAGCTCCTAATTTGCCCTCAGGACACGAATTTTTCACTTTTTCACATTATTTTTTTCTCCATATTTTGGATGGTCACAGTTCCAAGGCCGATTTATGTTCAAATGTCTATTCTGGACAGATTAGTTGCAATTCCATGGAATATACGATTCCCAACTTTTTAGAGCATTTGGATAACTTTCCCGCTCGCGGCAACCGAAAATCCGAGGTCAATCGATTTTCAAAATCGGCTAATTTTCGACATAATGAATTTTAAATTTTTTACACTATTGATATCATGAGCTCTCATATCGAAATTCGGATTCAGCACACACAAATATACCAGAAAAAAATTTTGTCAGGAAGTTCTGAGAGAAAAAAATATTCGACTAATGATGCGGGTATCATGGTAACTTAAAAATCGATTGACCTCGGATTTTCGATTGCCGCGGGCGGGAAAGTTATCCAAATGCTCTAAAAAGATGGGAATCGTATATTCCATGGAGTTGCAACTAACCTGTCCAGGAAACACATTTGAACATAAATCGGCGTTGGAACTGTGACCATCTATGGAGAAAAAATAAAGTGAAAAAGTGAAAAATTCGTGTCCTGAGGGCAAATTAGGAGCGTTGGAACTGTGACCATATATGGAGAAAAAATAAAGTGAAAAAGTGAAAAATTCGTGTCCTGAGGGCAAATTAGGAGCTATCGTTGTGAAACTTTGGGGATCATCAGAAACTGTAGTAAGGATCATTTTGAGCTTTTGAACGAGTTTCTAGCACGTCGATGAACGAAAATCCATTTTTTCAGTACCCTACTTTAAGTCAGTCTAAAGCCACTGTACGTCATTCTCCCATGAGTACATATTTTCATCGAATAGGTATTGAGGCCTTCTATTATCACACAGTGTAGGAATACTGAGAGAAAATTCATAGAGCAAATAATCCACCATGAAAAACCATGTCAGGATTGCGTCATCACCATGCAATATTGCGAAATCGTATTACGGTCGGACACGGTGAGCATATGTAGGAGTACAGGTACTGTCATCTATCAAAACCTCAGAACCATCGCAAATCTGGTTTGAAAGTTACACCATTTTGAATTTTTGGGTCAAGACTTATTGTCGATACTGTAAAAGTGATCATATCAGGATGCTGGGCAAACTACGATTGTGGACAGCGCCAAGGCTGTTTTGTCGCTGCTGGTGTGCCCTCAACGGATAAGAAAATGGGCTGCTGCGAGACTATCGCATTTACGGGAGTCGTATCTGATTGGGACACGTGCGACAACGAGGGCAAACTGTGTGCGTGGTAGGAAAATGACACTGGGCACTAGGTGTGAGGAGCATATTCGAATGACAAATTATCACCATTCGTTAGATACAAGAGTCTGCTGTTGCGTAAACACGATTTTGTGATAATAGTTCTATTGCAGTAAGTTTTCAACTGTATGTAATCATCATGTAGAGCAAAGATTTGACATCCGAGGTCATCTATTTACTATTTCCAGACTGCTTCGCCAACTCCGACTGCGAGTGGAATGGAGTCGGTGGTCAATGCTTCAGTGCACCAAACACGCCCGTTGGACCACCAACCTACGGCTCTGGATGCTGCACCCGCAACACTACTTCTATTACCGAGTTGAGCTGGTAAATGTCATTTATGTAGATGAGTTTTTTTGAATGTTTAGTTATTATAGCTGCCCCCAAATGGCCAGTGATCCACGAATCAATATTTGCGCATCTTCATCCTTCTCCACTGAGCAGGTAGCGAGCTCATGCTTTTATATGGTCCAATGAAATCCATTCAGAAGAAACTGCTCTGTCCCATAACCTGCGCTGCTGAAATCGTGTGTGCATTCGAGTTTTCAGCCTTAAATGAAAATTTGCAGGCAAAAGCTGGATAATATTGCATCTTGAGTCCATTTTCTCGATCTTCAAGCTTTCAGTGTATACGTTACTCAGATTTGCTTGTGGACAAAAAATCACTTATCATTGATAGTATGTCAACAACTCATATAAACCTCAAACACTTAAAATTTATAGTGATATTCACAAGTAGATTGAATGTATGTCGGAGTGAATAATAACGATATAGCCTTCGACGGGAAAATCGGTTTTCACCCTATAACGTCCAATCATGGCATCCATTGGTGCTGCATTCGTGTTTGCTTCTAAACAGAGTCTCTTCTCTGTGTGCATCAGGAACTGGAAAAAAATGTGTTATGATAAAATGTTGCTATCACTAAAATTTCATAAGTAACCTGAAGCAGCGATTCAATCTCATCAACCATGACATATTCTTCAGGGGATAGTCTGCCATTGTGGCATATAAGATGAAGTTCTTCACATTTTCTGCTCAGTATTTCATGAATGATATTGACAAAATTTGAATGGGATATGGATTTGCAAATTCCCCTCATTCTGATTCTGAGTGCTGTTACAATCCCAGCCACTTGGAAAACGAACTGGGTAGATTCTGAGATGATTGTGATTACTTTTTTTAAAGGTTCAACATTATCACCTCTGTTGAGAAGTGGCAGATTGACGTATACATGTTGCGGTTCAGTGAGATGTATTAACTCCAGAAAAGGGATGCTAAATGTGAAATTATTGCAAGAAAATAAACCGTTTCACTTGTTATTACGAACGGTCCAATCTACTGTGTTTAGCAATCATTAATAAGGAATTCTAGGCTTCAGTGTTTTTAATTAATCAGTGCATTTTGCGTCCAGGATCACATAGGATAAAGATCGGGAATATTGGAAAACTAAATAAATAATTAGCGAATATTTTGTTCCGCTCATCATGCCTACTGTATGCAAAACAGTCCATGACTCTAACTGAGTTTTTGAATCTTACAATAACAAGGTCTATAAAAAGCGACTTTTAAACATTCTACAACTCACAAGTCTTCTCTCATCACATCCCAGGGTAAGTGTATGTTAACCGATTTAATAATTTTTTTCTCATGGCAATTTAGAAAAGAACGAGTTATATCGATATTGTTTTCGATATGAACGGTGAGTTTTCGAAGCTGTGATCTTCGGATTAGAGGCTTGAGGTGCTCGAAAAGCGTTATGAAATCATCCGACTTCACAATGGCACTCAGAAACTGAATAAAACTCTATATCCATAAGTCTCCAATAAATACAACTTACAGCAGCGGAATTGTCCCAGAAAAAGTAATTTCTGACATTACAAGTGTCAATTTGCATCTTCTTGAGTATATAGGTTAAGCACATTTTCCAAACATAATTACATCTGAGATTCACTCCGCCAAATTCGAGTGCAATAGTTATTGTATCCTGTAAGCAGCCTGTTATGTGCACCTTGCAAAAAATATCAACTTACATTATCGTTATTTTCCTCAACTGTGAAATGATCGACCATTTTTTGTCTGGTATGGATAATGGCACCCTCGAATTTTTTTTTCGTAGACTTGCAAGTCTATAAATCACATTTGATACGAAAACGATTTTAACAAACAATATCAAAGGCGAATAAAATAACCTCTCTCAGTCGCATCAGGGATTTATCGTCCATAAAATAGCAGATGTTACCCGTCACGTTTTTCGAAAAGTGCAGCAAGTAGTTAGCCATTTCAATCACGAAAGAGCTGTAATAGAAAAATACGAGAGTGAGAGAGATACTCAACCCAGTGATTAATTAGTTGGGGTGGCGTCCTTTCCTTATGAGACTGCACCAACTACCGTATCCCCACACAACTCCATTCTGTCATCTCCCGGTTCAGTACAGTTTCTCTGCGGTTTTTTTGCTTTTCATACTCGTTCCAATAGGGATCTAATGAGGGCAGGTCATCAGTGTCATCTTCGAATAAATAGTTTTTTTTTTCAAAATTTGCATCGAGAGCCACGTTCCCAGTGGAGATGCTGCTAGAGTTGGATGATTTTTCATTTTTCTCCAATTTAATTTGTCTTCACTTGTGAGTCTCTTGTTTCTCTAACCCGCGAGAGCGTAGAATAGATTCGGTCTCGAATGGACCAATATCAGCCATCTTCATTTCCCACTCCTGCAAGTGTCTTGCCTCCGATTTCGCGTCCTTGAGCAAACATTTCCGTGAAAACAAACGTCGAAATGGCTATGAACGTTGGTGCCGGAGAAACTCTCGACTCTCAAAAATCTTTCTCTCGCTTTCTCTAGCAATATGGATCGCTAGAAAAAGAGAGGCAGTCCCTTCCACTTTGGCATCTCTAGTAGCGCTTCCTATCATTTGCAATCTGCCTCGAAGCTGTGCAAATTTCAGAGAAATAGTGATAAAAGCGTTCTCTTTGCAGCTCGTTCCAACCACCGGCAGTTATGCCAAACTTGTAGAATACTCTCTCCTTTTTGCTTGATCTCTCGTCTCTGCAACCTGCTAGAGATGCGAAAGAGCTACCGACTTACTATCACCTCTTTTTTGTTATGCACTTCAAAAATCTTCAGCAATGAGCCGAATTCTTCTGATTCTCTCTGGTTTCATCTCAATGGCTGTGATGATCAGCGCCCAGTGCTCGAAAACTGATCACCCCAAGTATGTGTTGACTACGCTTCCTTCATTTTCAATCATTCATTCATTTTTTCCACCCATTAATCCATCCCGGTTAACCAAGATACTCCTATTTTGGAGAGCCACTTACCATGTCTGAACATTCCAGTTGCGCCAGCTGGGTCAAGAACGGCTTCTGCACCAACCCCGGCTACACCATCGTATACATTCAGCAGTTTGTTGTTGAATATATATTCTGATTGTCCAAGAAACTCCTTCAAATTCAGTCAATTTGACAGATTTCATTTCTCTGAAACGTAATTTTATCTTCAGATACTGTCCCAAGTCGTGCACTAACTCGGGATGCAACAACTCTCCGGGAACGATCCTTGGTACGGTAACTACTATGATGTATTGGGAACTGAACTGAAAACGTGATCACCATTCCTGAATCGCTACACTGATTCCCAACTTTTCGAAAATTAAGAACAATTCATTGTTTGATCAGGGCCATCAGTCGGAGGTCTCTGCCCCGAGGGATATCGACTGGTGTTCGTTCCTGGAGGCTCAGCCGCTGGAGACTGTTCCACATAATTATAGCCGGAATCCTTTTCTGCTATGAATAAAGAAATCTCTTATCGACTCTCTTATCGTATTTAGTAGTGCAAAAATTATGTCTCCTCATTCGACACCTCTTCTCATCGGTTAGATAGACTAGTGCGAAGGGAATGCATATACGATCTGAAAGTCGTACTCTTGTTATTCTCGCTTCAAACAGCTAGATAAATCATGAGGCGTGAGAGAAGTGAGAAGAGAGGCTTAAAATCACGCGATATCTCTTAATCTTTCAATCTCGCTTCTTTCCCATCGAATAGAAGTAAACCTACGCTGTGTATCTCGTCTCATATTGCAATGAAGAGTATATGCGGACTTTGCTTGTTCACACTTCTTATTATCTCGCATTCATTTTTCATCTCAGCTACTCAATATCCTATTACAGTGCTATCTACTCTAGAACACCGGCTCAATCTACACTCGAGCTCAATTCAAACAATAGTCGATACTAAATCAAGGCTAATGTAGGGTGGATCATTCTTTGCTTTTACGTGCGATGATCTACTTTCAGCCTTGCAAGGTAAACTGCATGGAGAAGGATCATGAAATGGTTGCAGGCACAGTAATAACCTTCATCTCAGTCTTCATTGGCTACAATGACATAGTCCCGTAAAGCAGCTCAGATCCACCAATGAAATGCAATTTATTTTGTTCCCCGATTCTTCGTTTTTATTTTTCGATCATGGTTTTGTTTTGTAAATTCATCTCTGATAAAAGTTGGGCAAATTCTGCACAGAACACAGCGTGTTTAGTCTGTCAAGGAAAATCAAAATTAAAATTAATTAATTTCAATGGCACTGTCCTCGATCTCAAATGTGCTCCGTTTTACCAATGACTGTGTATCTAATCATCGCTGTATTTGATGTGTTTGGTATTGCAGAGTCTGTAACTTCATTCGATGCAGCCTTTCAGCAGTTAGCCCGAGAGTGAGAGCATAGCATATACATTCTGAAGGCCGTACTCTTGGTATTATCATTTCGCGTCGATGATTCGTGAGGTGTTAGAGAAGGGAAAAGGGAAGTCTCAATATCACGCAATATCACCTAATCTTTCATTCTCGTTTCCCTCTCTCTCCTAAACTAGAGTAGTGTCTACATAGACTTGGAGAGGAAGATGAGTGCCAAAGTGCCAGCTCTTGTGTTCTCACACTTCCTCACCCATCGAATAGTAGTGAACCCACACTGTCTGACCCGTCTTCCATTGTGTTGAAGAGTTTATGCGGGCTTTACTTGTTCTACGTGTTCATTACCTTGCATTCATTATTCATCTCATCGACTCAATATTCAATTGCAGTTATATCTATGTTAGAACACCGGCTCGATCTACATTCGAACGCCGTGAAGCAAATTTCAGACTCGCGATTATTCGCTCAGTCATTTGCCGCTAGTAGGTTAGTCTTTTCTAGTAGGTTCGTCCATATATGTGAGAAATAATGTCTCCCTTACAGCTGAGCAAGTCCCCCTTGGAGAAGAAGGATGACGAGTGCCGGTAAAGAGAGAAGACTCGGCAACGAGTCAGAAGTTAATTTATGAATTAGGAGTTATGCTGAGCAATGATCTTTCACCACCTCTCTCCTTTATCCATTACAATGTAGCTTTCCTCGACCCTCCTCAATTCACATACTAGCTCGTTGTTCTAATTGTTTCGTTCTATACTACCACTTTCTCTAGAGTATTGTAAGTCCCTTTTAGGCTATTTCATTGTATTGTTTGGTCACTCACGTGCGATAAAGTAGTACCCACTATCACTGTGCTCTCACCGGCTCGATTTGCTCCCGAGCTTCGATCCTAATTCAAACTATAAGCAAGCATTGAATTCCGTACTACCGAATGTAGTAGGACATTCTTCGCGTGTACGTACAATGATCTACTCTCAGTCGAGCGAGGTCACTTTCATGGAGAAAAAAACCATCATCGAGACCGATGCTCACACAATCCGAGGTGACGCCTCCCCATACAATGTTGTAAAGATAGTGACGGATGTAGACCAAATATGGATACCGTGATAGAATTCATAGGAACGTTTTTTTTGAGAATGATGGTGGGTGAATTTGTGCGTAGAGTGTGTTTCATTTTCGCCTTACGTGCACATTTGTAGCTGTCTGCATTACCAGTGACGAAACAGCATCTACACAAGGGAAAGAGTGCCGTTAATTCCAAAAACGTGCTGTATCTAGTATTGCAAATAATATGACCTCATTCGAAGCAGTCTCTCATTGGTTAAATATACTTGTCTGACATGGGAAGGGTCACAGGACACATTCTCTGATCGGCACCAAACTTTCAGTACCGACTAAATCGACTACGCTGATTTCAAATCTGTTTTCTATATCTGCATAATAGGTCATAGAAAAATCGATAATTTCGGTTGTGTACTAGAGCCAGTGTCGAGTGAGGTATGAGCGCTCTCAAGAGAGGGCTGGAATGTGGCAGCGTGGTAGAGTGGTTAGGAAGTGGGATCACAAAGCGGAGTGTCTGGGTTCTATTCCCACGCTCTGCAAACTCTTTTGCATTTTTTTTTCAATGACTTGTGTGTACTTTGATCACTTCTATGTTGCTATACTTGCACTTTACTTGCACTCGTGGGAATCGGGCATGGGAACAGGACACAATTCCCAGGAACCGGCGGTACAAAAGGAGTAGGGGAGGGGGCGAAGCATGTTCTCCCATGTTCTCTGCGCCCCGGATTGTCGGCTTGCTGGCCAAGTTAATTGGTATCGATTCCGACCTCTCCGCTGCCACTCGGGAGGAATCCAAGTTAGCAGAGACTTTCGCTAATCTCATTCGTGAGGCAGTCCTCGACTCACTGATCTTCGAGACGAAAGAGGTCGGTTCTATTCACTCCTTACCGTATCCCTTACCCTTGTGTTCATTGTGTTCCGTAATCCTTATCGTACCATTATTCTTATTGTGAATATCCAGGAGATCGCGTTCTCCGAACCCGATGACGCCGATGACGCCGACCCGCTGTGGAATGTCGATGACCTCGACATCGTCAACGACGTTCCTCCCTCCGACAGGAAGCGGTTTCAATTCTCCCGAGGATATGCCACTCTCGAAACGGTACGTAATTTTCACCCCTTACCTTATTAGCGTTATACGGGTAGCCGTCTCTTCATTTCACACACTCTCTCGACCGGTTGAGCGACGAGAGAGTGTGTAGAATGAAGAGACTATCAAGACTCTCTATCCTTACCGTACTCCTTTCATCGTGATATTTCACAGGTAGTCGTGGCAGCGCAGTACTACCGTTCTACCACAACGAAGCCACACCTGGATGTCGCGCAAATGAAGACTCGCTTCCGCTTCATTGGAAATGAGTGGGACCTGCGCAAGATGGAAATGCACGCCAAGGAGAACGACGCGGATTCGACTCGTCGTGTCTCTCGGATCACTGGCCTACAGAACCTCTCCAACAATCTACTGGGGGAAGTGATGGACGCATTCAAAGAAGGTGGGTTCCTCTACTCGGTTACTGTAGCCACATTACTATTTCATCATTTCCTGTGGCAGGGTTCACTCTTCACGACTGTGACCTCGAGGTGATGGCCCTCGACATCAACAGGGAGCACCACTACGTGGCTGGCTTCGAGGCCTCTCCCTCCTTCATCACTCGCTTCAAGAGGAAGCATCGGATCTGCTCGCGCCAGACCACCAAGTTCGTCTCCAAAGCCACTGGACTCATCCAACCCTTGGACGTATATTTCTTTCGTCCGTTCAAGGGTCTGGTGAGGAGAATCCAGTCCTACGGCTTCAAGAACTGTCCTGATTTCATTGCTTACCAGAGGGACTCCATCCTCAAATTGATCTCCCTCTGCTATTCGATCATTCGTGCCCCCACTTTCCGTCCCCTCATCCAGTACGCTTGGTTTCGCGCTGGCTATCTAGATTCTCCCCCTCCCACTCGTTTCCAGACTCCGGTCCAAGTGTGTTTTCCCCGCTCCGTCAATACCAAAGGTTGCGCCGTTCCCCCATGCACTAGGCCCTCGTTCATTCTATGTCCGAAATGCCACAAGACTCTGTGCTTCAAATGCTTTGTGATCGCATTTCACTCTTGCTAAATTGTCAAAAGTTTGTTAATGTTGTTGTTGATAAAATTGTTTTTGTTTACAACTTCTCAAGAGGTTGCGCAAAAAGTGGGAAAAGTTTTTGCAGAGCGTGGGAATAGAACCCAGACCCTCCGCTTTGTGATCCCACTTCCTAGCCACTCTACCACGCTGCCACATTCCAGCCCTCTCTTGAGAGCGCTCATACCTCACTCGACACTGGCTCTAGTACACAGCCGAAATTATCGATTTTTCTATGACCTATTATGCAGATATAGAAAACAGATTTGAAATCAGCGTAGTCGATTTAGTCGGTACTGAAAGTTTGGTGCCGATCAGAGAATGTGTCCTGTGACCCTTCCCATGTGAGGGGAATGAATCGATTCTAAAGGCCGCACTCTTGTTATTCTCGTTTTGAATACATTGATGACCCGTAATGCGTGAGAGAAGGGAGAATGGAAGGCACACAATCACGCGTTGTCTCCTAATCTTTCAATGTCGCATCTCTCTCCCATCGTATAGCAGCGTCTACATAGATTCGGATTGGATGGTGAATGGCAAAGTACAAGCCCTTTTCTTTCATTCCCGCTTCACCTCCTATCTTTTATAAGGGAACGTTCACTGAGCACCGTAAAATTATGGTGCGAGACCTATTGGACCTCAATAGAGACCCTAAGTGCATCACGAATCTGTTTTCAAAAAGTGCCCATATTGATCTACCATGGAGAAAATCAATAATAGGTCATATTTTGGTCCAAAAGTTAAAATCGCAGAACCAACTTCTTATATGTTTTCCTGATGTATTTTCGCTCGTAGAATTCGATTTTTTAGACTAGAGCACACAAAAATGCGAAAGAAAAAAGTTATGTTCGAAAAATATCGACTTCCCTTGTTTTTTGAGCATAACTTTTTTATTTCTGCTTTTTGTGTGTTATGGTACGAAAAATCGAATTCTACGAGCAAAAATACGTCAGAAAAATCTATAAGAAGTTGGTTCTGCGATTTTAACTTTTGGAACAAAATATGACCTATTATCGATTTTCTCCATGGTAGATCAATATGCGCCATTGCGTCTCGGGCATCTCGAAGTTGTAAGACGTGCGGTTCAATACGGTTACAGTACGAAAAGAGCACTCCAAGCCTCTCAAATAGGAATTACAAAACTGCATCAATTTGAGAAAAGCGAAGGGAGTCTAGCAAGTACAAAGGATGAACTGAATGCCGTAGTGAAGACATTCTATGATAAGCTGTTCGAACGGACAAGAAGACCTCAGCGAGTGTGTTACAAGACAGTCGAACCGTTCCAACCAATACTACCTTGTGAAGTGAAACATGCGATTCGAAGACTGAAAAACGGAAAGTCTCCTGGTCCCGACAAGATCACGGCAGAGATGTTGAAGTGTGGCAGCGACGTTCTCGTCAAACCGCTTTGCGCTCTATTCAATAAATGGATCTCTGAAGAGACAGTCCCGGATTCACTTCCCAATTCAACAATATCGCTGATATACAAAAAAGGCAGTCAACTCGATATTGGGAATTATCGCCCGATTGCACTCATGAATTTGGTCTACAAAACTATCACCTCAACCATTGACACCCGAAAAGAAAGGTCGCTATCCGAAAACCAATCTCAATTGCAATCAGGATTTCGAAAGGATTACACCACGACCGACCATTCCTTTGTCCTAACTGAACTCATAAGTCGATCCACGGAATTCAACTTCCCATTGTACTTGGTATTCATCGACTACGCCAAAGCATTTGATTCCGTAGAGTTCAGCGCGGTCTGGAGCTCTCTGTACAAGCAAGGCGTGCACTCAAAGATTGTAAACACATTGAAGGATGTCTATAACCGTGCAAAAGTGTTCGTAAGAGTTGGAAATGACAAGGTACCCATCGAAGTAGGAAGAGGGAAGTCTTTCGAAATATGAAGTGGGATGACTATGGAATAAGAATCAATGGAAGGAAATTGATCCATCTAAGATATGCAGACGATGTTGTTCTCATTTCTCATAGTCTAAGTGAAATTACTCGAATGTTGAAAGAATTGGTGGAAGGAAGCAAAATCGTTGGTTTGAAGCTCAACCGAAAGAAAACAGTCTGCATGACCAACCGAAACCAAGTACCTCTACAAGTGGAAAGAGAATATCTGACCTATGTAGACAGCTTCATTTACCTTGGTGTCCGTATCTCTTTTGATCAAAATCTGGCACTTGAATTGAATAAAAGGATCGGAAGTTCATGGAGAGGTTTCAACAGATTTCATGAATTTCTCACGAATCGCCGAGTCGAAATGGCACTGAAAACAAGAGTCTATAGAATGTGTGATGATCCAATCCTGCTATACGGCTGCGAACTCTGGAGTACAACGAAAAAACTCAGACAAAGATTAATTGTGACTCAACGAGCAATGATGAGAAAAATCGCAGGAGTATCCCGAATAGACAGAAAGACTAATGAGTGGCTTGCAAACAAAGTCTCTCTTCAAGACGTGTGAGTAAGATCAATGCAGCTTAAATGGAACTGGGCAAAGCGAGTTGCACTATTAAATGACGATAGATGGACCGAAAGGATTGTTCACTGGACCCCATGGGACAAGGAAAGGCCGATTGGAAGGCCTAAAACGAGATGGCGCGACGAAATTGTAAACCGAGCTGGAATGAACTGGGCACTCACGTGTCGAAGATACCCCGATACTTGGCAAAACTTTTCAGGCCCTGACCCTGAGGATTGAATAAATGATTGATTGATGATTGATTGACATCAATATGGGCACTTTTTGAAAACATATTCGTGATGCACTTAGGGTCACTATTGATGTCCAATAGGTCTCGCACCATAATTTTACGATGCCCAGTGAATATTCCCTTGTTAGTTGTGACCCTACGCTGTGTATCGTGTATCCCATTGTGATGACGAATTTTTGCTTGCTCTAAATGGTTATTATTTTGCATTCATTCTTCATCTCAGCCACTCAATATCCTATTTCAGTTCTATCTACTCTAGAACATCGGCTCGATCTACAATCGAGCTCAATTCAAACAATATGCAAGTCGATGCTAAATCAATGCTAATATAGGGTGGGTCATTCTTTACGTCTGCGTACAATCACCTACTTACAGCAGAGCAAGGTCACCTTCAAGTAGGGAAAAAGGGAACACATCATCGAAGCCGATGCTCGGACAATCAGAGCTGACGCCTTCTCACAGGACGTGCTTATTTGGCGAAGAAAATGAAGGATGTAGACTATACTAGACTAGACTAGACTATACTAGGCTGAGATGTATTGATAGTGGGTATCTTCCATTAGATCATTTAGATTTCCATCAATGTTTTTTTGTTTAAATGGATTTGTGAAAAATTGGTCAAATTTAGTCCATAAAAATATCACTGAGCTGAGCAAACATTATTAGACTTGAAAGAAATTTCAATGGCACTGCACTTCATCTCGAGTGTGCACCGTTTCCTTAAAGACTGAAGATGATCGACTGACTATCCATTCCTGTTCTGATGTGTCTATTAGTGTAAGAATCTGCCTCCTCATTCGACGCATCCTTGCATCGGTTAGGGAGATTAGTACGAGAGGAATCCATTCTGAAGGCCGTACTCGTCTTATTCTCATTTCATACATACACGGCGACGATACGTGAGGAGTGGGAGAAGGGAGGGGGAGGTCGGTGACCTCTAATCTTTCAGTCTCGCTTCTTTCACGCATCGTAAACCCCTGCCGACCTTTCCCTCTTCCTCTCTCATTGTGACCCAACTCATTATCTCATTTATTCGAGTCTTCCATTGCGATGTCCAATTTTTGCAGATTCGACGTGTTATTATTGTTTACTATCTCGCATTTTCTTCATCTGAGCGACTCAATATCTAATTTCTGATGTGGTGTTAAAATCCTGGAAAAGTAAAAAGATTTGAATTCGCGCCGGAAAAGTACTGAGATTTGAATTCCCGCAATTTCTGTATCTCGGTTCCCATTGCAGCTAGCGACTTGAAATTCGGTTCTAGAGGTTATAAGGTTCGAAAAAGCTTATAAAACGACTTTCAAGTCGCTAACTTTACCCGGAACCGAGATACAGAATTGCGGGAATTCAAATCTTTTTACTTTTCCATTTACTTTTCCAGCGAAAAATTAACACCCTTTTTACTTTTCCGTTTACTTTTCCGGGATTTTAACACCACATGAATGGTCTATCTACTCTAGAACATATGCGCTCTATCTACATTCGAGCCCCATACATTCTTATAATAATACACAATACATGTGAGTTTGCCGATTTACTTCCGATCGCAGGAGATTTAGAATTTCAGTCGAGCTAAGAAATGATTCATCGAGTCGCATACAACATCGTTTCTCCAAGAGAAGAAGAGTGCTAAGCGTGCCAAATAGGTATGACCTAGAGATTAGTGAAGCCAGATTGATGTATCGTTCTCTATTCAGCACACTCTCATTATCTGAGATTGACTAGGGGATGTCTAGGGGTCACACTTTGCGTGATGCGCCTTATCCTACTTTTCGAGTTTCGCATTTCAGAGGCCCTGAAGAGGTGCTCCAGACACCGGCCAGAAGAAGTAGTCCGGAGTGAAGGAAGACTGAAGAATTTGTAGAAAGGTTGAGGGATATGATTATTGATTGATGTTTGAATTTTCCGTCGTATGTGATAAAAGGTGAACGCACGTCGCGTTCGCCACTTTGTCTCCTCATTCGACGCAGCCTCTCGTTAGTTTGGAGACACTATCTGAGCCAGATCACTTACAGCCGCACAAGGAAAAACAAATATCCGTTACGAAATTATCCTAGAGTCAACTTTCGACGTAGAGTTCGAAAATCGACCTTAGAAAGCCATATCACCCACTCAACTTCAGTCTGGGATTTTGGCTTTCACGGAATACTGCAAAACATGGCAGTTAGAAGTTGCAGAGAAAAAGTGCAACATAGTTCACATAGGACAAAATAATCCCCGTACCACCTACTCTCTTCGCTCTTGTAATCTCGGAATCTCTGACTCTATTCGTGACTTCGGTGTCCATATCGATCCCCTCTTGAACTTTGATTCTCATATAAAGATTGTTTGCCATAAATCAACTTCACTTGTCTATCTCCTATTTCGTAGTATCAGTTGTATCATTCCTTCCCCTTACATCTCAGCCTTCAAGTCATTCATTATTCCTGTATTAGAATATGCATCCCCTGTCTGGTCCCCCTCATCCAAAGGCCTTGTTCGGAAATTAGAGAAAGTACAACACTTGTTTACTAGACTCTTACATTTTCGTTGCTCCAGAGTAGATCCTATTATTCCATGCTACTCCGATCGATTATCTCTTTATTCACTTAACACCTTGTATACTCGTCGTATTGTGATTGATATTGTCTTAGCTCTCAAAGTTTTTGCCCATTTTGTTGACTTAGAACCTACACATTTCTACACATATCGTGCAATTAGTAGACGTAATCGTTCGTTTGTCCTTCATCTACCCCCGTTAAAGAGAGAGAATCTCAAAGTATCTTTTTCTCACAGAACCGCTCGATTATTAAATAAATTGCATTTGATTTGTAACCCCAAATTGTCTATCCCCGTTATTAAGGTTCACTTATTCAAACACCCTGACTTACCTCGTGTTTTCGGAATAGAAGTTTCGAATCTTTGATCTACCCACCAATCCATCCCCATCCATTCCCGTCTACTTTCCCCATCCATCTATCGATCTACTTCATCAAGTCATGCACTACTTTCCAATCAGACATATATTGGATCAGCGGCAAGTTCCATCCGCTACGAGGCTCCCTCCCCTCAGCATTCCAATGTGCGACTGGATTGAGAAGACCGATCCCTCCCCTCCCCTCCCCTCTCCCTACCCACACCCCCTCCTCACGCATCCTTCCCAAATTTGTGTTTTTTTACGTCCTTGCTACTATCTCGTAAATTCTGTTCTTGTTGAAGCACCTTCAGTGGTGTACGATAAATAAATAAATAAATAAATATCTCTAAAACTGAATTCCCTATGGCACACTTCTCGTGCCAGGGGGAATATTATATCTCGAGAACCGCGCTTCGGAGACCTGTAAAAGTATGGTAATTCTGGTAAGATCTCGATGAAATAATCATTTTTCTTGTTGGGAGTGAAAGGCTAGATCTTCCCTGAAAAAAGTTAAAATTATTTGAAATCTGAAAAATATCGCCCTGAAATTTTTTTTAACAGTTCTAGTTTTCTGATCAGGTGCATTCGATTCCTTGTTGAAAAGTACCTTTAGGAGTTATTTTCACATACGGAATGAAGGCTTGATAGTTGATCGTTATTGAGAAAACTGCTCAATTTTGACCGTTTTTCCAGAATAACTTTTTTTGCTTTGAGTTTTATGAGCTCTAGTGCCCAAATCGAATTCAGCGAGTGAAAATACACCAGAAATTTCTATAGTCAGATTTTCCTGAGACAAAAATTTTTCCACTTTTTCACGACCCCTTATCGAGGACATTTTGGGGTCAAAAAGTCGGATTCTCAAACCTATGTCGCTATAGGTGTTTCTGGCTTATTTTCGCGCGTAGAGATCGAATTTTTGGCTCTGTCCTGTTATCGTGGCCCAATCAGATTATTGTGGCCCAATCAGATTATCGTGGCCCAATGACATAAGGTAGGGATTATTGTGGCCCAATCAGATTATCGTGGCCCATTCAGATTATCGTGGCCCATAGAAAACGTGCATCATCACTTTCTCATATTGCTTCATTTATGAATACTTAATATCGTGTTCTATGTTTATTTCTCGCTTCTAATTCGTCTTAGTAAGCTAGGCGAGGTCTCATTTGACATAGATATCATTGACAAGTAGCAGTACGTTTGTTAATATATATGTACCATTGCATCACATTTTGCAATAGCTTGTCATGGTGACCTGTAACGCCGAAAGCTGGGAGGCTCAAGGCAGAAAGCACATAATTTAAAGGATACATAGAATCCACTCTAATTGAGCCTCTAAACAGTGTATAGCAAGATGTATTAGAGGCCTACCCGAGTAGTGCCCAAATCTGGTGATCTTTACAAGAAGTCGAATGAGATCTTTCTTAGCCATCTTCGACTATTTAGAAGTAAGAAAAACACATAACACACGTTATTACGTATTGATGATGCAATATGGCAAAGTGATGATGCAACTTCTCTTTTGGCCACAATAATCTGATTGGGCCACGCTAATCTGATTGGGACGATAATCCCAAATTGACCCATTGGGCCACGATAACAGGACAGAGCCGAATTTGTGTATACTAGAGCTCACCAAATACTCAAAGAAAAAAGTTGTTATCGAAAAACGTATATGTTTTGTTTGACGGATCATAATTTTTTTCTTTGAAAGTTTGGTGAGCTTTAGTACAGAAATTCGATCGCAATCCGACTTTTTGACCCAAAAATGTCCTTGATATCGTAATAGGTCATGAAAAAATCGAAAAATTGTTGTCTCAGGAAAATCTGACTATAGAAATTTCTGGTGTATTTTTACCCGCTGATTTCGATTTTGGGCACTAGAGCTCATAAAACGCAAAGCAAAAAAAGTTATGCTGGAAAAACGGTCAAAATTGAGCATTTTTCTCTATATCGATCAACTATCAGGCCTTCGTTCCGGATGTGAAAATAACTCCTAGAGGTACTTTTCAACAAGGAATCGAATGCAGGGCTGGGATTTGTTGTTTGTTGTTTTGTTGTTTTGTTGTAGGTTTGAGGCTTTCGACAACAAATTTGTTGTTGTTGTTTGTTGTTCTGAAAACAACAAAAAACAAACAAAAAATTTTGTATCAATATTCTGCATAAAATAGGGGAAAATCTGATTTTCTGAAGAAATCAATTCGAAATTTCGACAATTATTGTATTAATTTAGATAAATCTCTAGCAATTTGAAACTGACTAGTTGCTAAGACCACGCAACAGATAAAAACACCTGAAAATTAACATCAGCTTTTTGTTGTTTTGTTGTACAACAAGAACATATTTTGTTGTTTTGTTGTACAACAAATTTGTTGTAGTAAAAAAATCCTTGTTGTCCCAGCCCTGATCGAATGCACCTAATCAGAAAACTAGAACTGTCCAAAAAATTTTCCAGGCGATATTGTTAAGATTTCAAATAATTTTAACTTTTTTCAGGGAAGAGCTAGCTTTTCACTCCCAACAAGAAAAATGCTTTTTTCATCGAGATCTTGCAGAATTACTATACTTTTACGGGTCTCCGAAGCGCGGTTCTCGAGATATAATTTTCCCCCGGGCACGAGACGTGTGCCATAGGGAATTCAGTTTTAGAGATATGGCTTTCTAAGGTCGATTTTCGAACTCTACGTCGAAAGTTGATCCTAGGGCAAAATTTTCGGGGTAATCTGTTCTTCCTTGTACGGTTATAGTCCAAATAGCTCAGTCGTGTCAGATAATGTATCTTAGAGGGACTAGAGGCGAGGCGTGATATTTGTGAGGCGTGATTGAAGGGAGAAGGAAAGGCCACTATCGGAGGATGGGATAGTGCGAAAAGCTTGTCTCCTCATTCAACTAGGCCTGTCACCGGACAGAGAGACTAGTGCGAAGGGATTGCATATTTATTCCGAAGGTTATGATCTTTTTATTTTCTTCTCAAACACGTTGAGGACTCGTGAGGAGTGAGAGAAGAGAGAAGGGAAGGCTCACTATCACACCATGTCTCCTAATCTTTCAATATATCCCATCGTATAGTAGTGGCTAGAGCTCTGAGAGGAAGATGAAGATGGATGGCAGAGTTTACAGTCTTGTCGTCCTTCATTCATATTATCCGCATGGGAAAAGAGAAAATCAGATTTTCTTTCACTTTACTGTCCAGCGTTTGCTCAGTTGCTCTTCCGATGGGAGAAACTATGTGAATTGCCAGTTATCCCGACGATCAATCCCGATCATGAATTCAATGGTGATTTTCTTGCTCGCTATTCTTCCACTTGCGAGATGTGTCACCGACTATGCGACTTGCGACAATGACGGTACACTATGTGCGTAGTGGAGTGGAAATATGACCATAGGTCGGATAAGAACAATCGTATGATAGTCGTTTGGATGACGGGATTTACCGCTTGCGAGAGCCAATTGTTTTGCAAGAGATCATTCGGAAGGTTATCATCCGAATATCATTCGAAGTAGTTCCTGAAAATTTTTATATATGGCTCACCTATTTCCAGTCTGCTTCGATAACTCGGATTGTGGAAAGAAACGAGTTGGTGGTCAATGTCTCAGTTACGGAGATGTGCCCGTTGCCCCCGCTTCGATCGGATGTTGTTGTAACTGCGTCTACGTCAGTATCCGAGTTGAGCAGGTTAGTACTAAATGCATTGTGTTATTATTGAATTCCTTTCCAGCTGCCCGCTAATGGCCACGGACCCTCGCGTATATTTTTGCGCATCGCCTTGGTTCACTGATAAACAGGCAGCATTTCGATTGGTTCAATGGTTTAGATTAGGGTTGGCAATACTGGCGCCGCTACGAGAGGGAGAAAGGTAGCGGCGCTGCTTTGCCGTTATCGTTTAGTCAACCTTAGTTTAGATCTTTTCATTTGGAAAGGGACAATATTTGATCCAATTTCTGTGCATATCTATGGCAAGATTCTGGAAACGGAGGGGAGCGGATATTGAAAGACCCGGCTCACTCGATCTTGCTCCTAACTCTATTTACATTTCAGAAGCGACTGCTATGCCCAATCACGTGCGCTGCTGATTTGCGATCAATTGTGCTATTTTCCTAAGCATTCCCAAATCGTTAGAAAAAATATTTCAGGCACGAGACGAAGGCGATTGCGCACTCTACTTCGACATTAATGGATCTGTATGGACCCCGAAACAGTGAAACGCAATTAATGATCAACGCTCAGGTTAAGATTGGCGCGATAGTGAAACGAAATGAATGGGGCACTATCGGTTCCTCTAATGATGCAGGCGCGAAGGTGATTATATATATTCGTATTTTCAAAAACAATTATACTCGCTCAACTCAACCTGCAAGGACAAAATCTGTTCCAGAAACTTTTCTTGAACAGCTAGACTTCTCAATCGATTTTCGGATCATTCTTCTATCGTTCTCAAAGATCTCATCGAAAAAATAAAGAAAGTTACTTGATTCAATAAATTATGAACTCTTCGCAGATTGTTTCTGCATTCGTAAAGAATAGATGCACAATCGCGCTCAGTCCACCTCCTGTGTCCTTCACTGGGTCAGTATTGTTTCTTGAATAAGGAAGGCTCTTAATTTATTCGTTTTAATTAGACATAACATTTTAATTAGACTCGACCATGGTTGGGTAGCGAATTTCATTGCAAAAAAAATATAAATATATCTTACAGAACTACGGTCGCTATTTATTTCGACGTAAATCAGTTCGGGAAGTTTTGGAATTGCGCGTGTGCATGAATTGAATCGATTAAATATACATAGATGTTTGAAATAAAGCATTGTGCCATCACCCATTTCCTTTTATGTACAAAAGCCTCGATTTACAATCATATGATGGAAAAGACATGCTAAATTGCTTTCAAGAAATGACCGGGAACCCACTTGTCCTGTAACATGCTTCGGTGAATTAAAGCTCTGTATCAAAGCAAAGATCTATGTGTCTCATACTTGCATCTGCTCAAATATTCTCGATGAATGAGATGGTTGGACCCTACGTTGCCATCTATCCCCGGACACATACAGAAATCGGTGTAAATTCTCATCAGAATGAATAAATGCGTTGTCCACTCTTTCTCAATCAAGCAAAACTTTTTTTTCTTCTCCATCTTTTCCTCGGTCTCCAATAATGAATGGTATTTTTAGGAATGAACCGTCGTCTTATCTTACTTGTAGCAGCTTTCTCTGTGGCTACAGTGATCGAAGCTCAATGCTCCGCTTCCGATCATCCCAGGTTCTGTTGAAGATCTTTCTAACCCGCCCACGTATGCCTCGGTCTATGCTTGCATTGTATTCATATTCTGATAGCGTTTCTATTCCACTATCACATGAGTATTTAAGGCAACACATATACATACTCATCATAATTCCTATTACCACAAGCTGCTAATCACCCACTGAGTCTCTAAGTAAAGTTATAATACCCCTCCCAATAACATATACCATTTAAAAAAAGATAATACTCGTATAGTAGTTTCGGTTCTACATGCAAGAAAAAAAGTATTAATGCAGCATTAAAATCATAGTCGGACGGGGCAGCAATATCCGTTCACAGTATCGCACGAGTATCCAGCGGTGCATCCGACACCATTCGGGCATGGCCCTCCGCTAATGGTCAGAGCGCAGGTGACGGTTGAAGAACCTATGCTGATCTGACATTCGGTCGCTGAAGCAGTGGTGTTGTTCGGAACCTTTTTAGAGAAAGCTAAACCTTTCAGCGAAAGCGGAATTCGAAAACATGAGTAACATGAGAACATCGCATTTCAAAACTCGATTACTTTTTCACAGAAAATTCACTTACGACTGCAGCAGACGAATCCCACAAGTGTGCCCATAGGACAGGTGTTGCCGACCGCCTGTGGATAGTGAGCGTACCAACCGACCGGGAATGCAAGGAAAAATTACTAACAGGTCCGATAAGCGAAGATCCGGCGGGGCAAGTTGAGCAGCCCGAGTTCGAGCACGCTTTGGGACAGTATCTTGAATGGTATTGCGCTGATTATAAAACAAACGTGTGCGAGAACAACTCCAGGATCCAATAACATTGGCGTGAATCAACTCAAAGTGCACAGGCAAGAAATAATGTCTCTCACTGCTGAATGTACGCTTTCGTGTAGCCCGGATTGGTGCAGAAACCGTTCTTGACCCAGCTCGCGCAGCTTGAAGTATCAGTTACATTTCATGAATCGATTTAAGAATTCAGACTTGGGATGATCGGAAGCCGAGCACTGAGCGTCGATCAAAGCAGCCATTGAGATGGAAAAGAAGAGGAGAAGAAGAAGCCGGTTCATTCCTGGTTATATTTTGCGATTGGATTAAGTTGCAAACGAAAAATAGAGATTATTTCGTGTTCGATCGCGTTTTATCCACTTCGGCTAACAGTTTGCACAGCTTAGTACGAGAACGGTAGAACTCCATTTTCAACATGTTTCTGCATGGATATTGGAAGCGACAGAACAGGAGTAGTGGTTCTATACGACATCAAAGATCAGATTCGTTCGATCGTTCCCCTCACCATTATTTGCGACGCAATATCAACACCCACATGTCGTATCCACTAACTTCAACGCTAAGTTGTTGAGCTAACTCACTTTTCCAAGTTGCGAGATATCATCAGTAGTGCAGTGCAAGTAAGCGAAACTAGATGATATCCGTGAACACCGTGAACACGCCCCTTCCGATTTGCGAATTGCAATGCTCAATAAACCTTATTGAGCTCGCCTGGTAAAATTAATAGTGTTTCAGTGTGTAAAACCAAACTTGATTCATATGCCCTTCAAAGATCCCTCCGAAGTTCTGAAACTGATAGATCTAGAACATTATCGATGAAAGATCAGCATACATCCACTGCTCTAGCCACGGTGACGTTTCTCTTTTCAACCTCCTGTGCAATCATGACGTTCGTTCGCTTAGTGACACTCCGTGCCATCAACACTCGTATTCACCAAATACGCCCACATGGACCCGAACACTTTTCAACAATGAGGTCGAAAGATGTCAATGTCAATAATCGAAATATCTAGTACAACTATGCAATTTCGGTGTTTCACCGAATTTCCTGGAAACACAAACATTGAATTCAGAGAGGACAATTCGTGGTATTTATCCTCCACGGAGCACTTCCCAGACATGTCTACACGCCTTCGGAATAGCCAGCACAAACGAGTACGATGTGTGGGCGCTACTTTTCAGATCCAAAACAGTGTGTTTGCGATCAAACGTTGAGCGAGGAAAAACGTTGACGCCGTACAGACTCACTGGAAAAGCAGCCTCTCGTCTATTGCTCTCTCATTTCGTCTGTTCGAAGGTAGCAAGAAAAAGTGAGAGATCTTGCATTTGTCATAATGGAAAACGTCCCTAAGCTGCGCAAACTGTTATGAAGATGTATAAAAGCGCTATCCTAGTATTTCGAACAACATCGCCTCCTTTGATATCACGTTGAAAAAGTTGTTTTTAAAAGTTTTAACTTTTTAAAACTTTTATCGCCTCCTTTGATATCACGTCAATACACTTATTAAGGCATGGAATACACAGCCCGTCAGAAGACCTGTGTTATATCTGTGGTCGCAGTCTTGTGTTTTGCTGCAGTGATCGACGCTCAATGCGCAACTGCTGACCATCCTAGGTTCGTTAAAATAAATTTTTATGTATACGGTCTAATAGACCGAAACATACTGCCGCATCATCAAGGAAGTGTAATCAGCAATTTCTTCTGATTCGTCTAGGTAGTTTAATCTGCCCTTTCCCGAACCTTGTTTTTATTGTAAATTGCATATTATCATTCAAGCTGTGCGAGTTGGATCAACAACGGTTTCTGCACCAACCCGGGATACTCCAAAGCTACCATCCAACAGTTCGTGTTACGAATTATCTGAAGCATATCACATCTATTGAAAACACACTTTATTCTTTCATATTGGGACAGACTTTCCTCAATGCACGTGCTCTCTCTCTTTGTTCAGAGAATCAAAATAGCATGTGAATTAATGAGAGTCCGTCTCGATTCTATGATACACTTGTTTGAAGGTACTGTCCCAAGGCTTGTTCTAACTCTGGCTGCGCCAACAGTGTAACGAATAACAACATGGGTAAGACAATTCCTCTTTGTAATCTCACTTTTTTGTTGTTGAGGGAATTAAATCTTCATCTAATCCTTTATCAGTTTTCGAGTGCATTATGCTCGAGAACTGATTGAGTGCTCGCTGAAATGTATTTTCTCTTATTGCCAGGTCCCGCCATCGGCCTGTCTTGCCCTGCCGGATATACACTCACGTATCTTCCTGGACAAGATCATCCATGCTGCGTCAAGCCCATCGGATAATATTTATTGAAAATCGGATAAAAACAAGCCCCTCGGTGTGCAACCTTTGCGAACGTACTTATCCCAATCCGAACTCGTTTTGAAACTCATCCCTCGTTTCCCCTCTCCGTCTCCCCATCCTCACAACATATGAAAGAGAAAATAATCCATTGGTATGCAATCATATTAACAAATCATATTGTCTCCGAACAATTGCATCTGCCTTGCAAATATGTGACAAATCAGAAACTTCGCATCTCTTTCTCTTCCTTTTCAACAATCTCAATAATTCGATTGAAGACCTTCTCCGCATTGTCAGTAGCGAGAACAAATTCGAAGTGATTGTAGTCGGAGATGCGGTAAACTCCCTAGTAGAGATCTTATGTAAATGTGGAGTCAGACAATCTACTCTAGTGATGTCGATTCGCTTTTCAACTTTCTTAACACTCTTTCGAACGTTCTCTCGTGTCTCTGACCGGCGAGATAGTGTGCAAAATGGAGAGAGTCAAACCGAAATCACATCACTAACCTTCACCACCTCCTTCCTCATCAGCGGCAGCCGATCTTGTTCGATATCTCGAGGAGTGACCAGCCAATCCAACAAACTCCAGAATAAGGTTTATTGAGCTTCAGGAAAAGAAGACGGATTGGTTCTTGTGTCATGCACCTGCCCTCGCTTGTCAAAGGTTTCCACAACGAAGTAAGCTAATTCATTGAAACAGCTTATTGTAAACGATTTCGCCCACTCCAAACCCGATCGGGTGCGTCATGAAGATCCCACCCGAATTCTGCGCGGAGGATCACCGATACGACCCAGAAACGGAAGAGTGTGAATTTCAGTAGTGAGAGCGAATCGGAAACGACTTTCCTAATGTCTTGTTCTTTCTCGTAAATCCAACTGGCGAGAGTATAAGGAGAATCGTTTGACTCTATTTGGCTCCAAAACCCGGACAAATTGTCTAGGGACGGGTCCGGCAGACGCATGTGTCAAATTGATTCATCATAACAACAATACCTGGTATTTCTCCAATCCTACCGGTAATTATGTCGAGGTAGGAGCCTCAAAACTAATATAATATAAATCAACAACGGTCCGATACGATACGAGCTAATATAAATTACAGATTGACCTCTGGCGGAAGAAGAATCCTTTCAATGACTATGTTAGTATTGTTTCTGTGCATATTATAATGAGTAGGAAGTTGGATCGAGACTGAACCCCTAAAAATACATGCCCGGTTGTTTCACTAACCGTCGAGAAGTCACGCAAATCAAGGAAAGCCGGTCTCGATTCGATAGTAAAGAACGAGACTTTTCTAATTATGTGCCCAAACGAGTTTACCGACATGTTCTTCTCAATGTAAACTTAATGTATTTCATTAGATTTTTCTCTTTGCTTTATTGGTCTTGCCTGAAAGCCGAGGACCCTCTCGCATGTTCGAGACTCATTTGGCCTATGGACGGTGAGGACGGTGGTTTGACGTGGATGCCGTGCGACATACTGGGCGCACTCTCCCAAAACTGGCCCAAAAAACGACGCTAATGTATGGTCACATCTTTCATCATTCAAGGGGGGTTCGACAAGGTTAAGTGGAAGATTACCATCGTTTGTTGAGATCTGGTTTATGATCAGCATTGTTTTTAGCATAATTTTGCCCAAACATCATTTATGTATTTACTAGGGATGTCCTCTCCGGTAGTGTCTCTATAATATACTCTAACTGTTGAGATGTTGGATAGATCACCAAAAACAACCTCACAAGTGTCTGCATTTAGTGGAAACTTCTCACGGACGTCTGGTACGGCGTCCACACCGTGCCAAGCTACTACAATGTCAAGAGTCAGTTTGATGCTAATTGAATGATATTATCGCTAGAGTATGTATGCAACACGGAAATCATTTTTTTAACTAGGCTATGATGTTCGGCTTGTCATCCTAGCCATATTTGGGGCAAGGAGGAGGGGGTAGCGGCACCGCTACGACATGCTAAATAGCAAACCTTATTTTAAACGAATTTGTTTAGGACCAGAAGACGGAGTGACGAGAGTCGGATGCACGTGCTATCCGCCGCTGAGGAGAATTGATCCCTAACCTGTCGGAGATATTGTGTCACAGTTCTGGCATAAATAATTTTTATGTTTCGTGAATAAGTGAGTGGGGAAAATGAAATCTATTCAACACTGACTGATTTTTTGTAATGTCGCTCCGAGAGGAATACTATAGTTTGTAATGCTATAGTATTCCTCTCGGAGAGGGGGGAGGCGGATGTCCGGTCTGGAATGAAAGGCACCATACCTTATGTAACAAAAGATATAAAATCACGAGCCTAGAGTCATGCATAAATGAGAATAATTTACAAGATCGTGGGTAATTTGTGCATTGCTCTCGCGATCATTTTCCTTTCACGGGTAGCGTTACATTGCAAACTCTATGGAGAAATATGAACAATCTGGGGAAATGGTTTCTGGCAGAAGGGGTATATGGTAAGGTCTTTGAAAAAGTAATACAAAATACACGACCTGTATAATCTGTGAAAATGCTGGGAGAAAACCTCGTGACAAAAGGTGCGAGCTTTTTCAATGAGAAATAAACTGTTTATCGTGTTTGCACACACTATTTTCTCTTTCTCTAACCAGTTCGTCGAAAACCTCGACCGAAGAGCTGCGAGATAAGGTGGCAGAAAAGTTAGAGAAAAGCGAGAGAGCGTGTGTTTGAGGAGAAGTTAGAGGAAGCACAAACTTGTTTACTTCCTCTGCGCTCTCTCGTTTCGCGTGCTTTCTCGCTTTTCTCTAACTTTTCTGCCACCTTTTCTCCGAGCTTTTCTCGCAGCTTTTCGGTCGAAGTTTTCGACGAGCTGGTTAGAGAAAGAGAAAATAGCGTGTGTAAACAAGATAAACAGTTTATTTCTGATCCAAAAAGCTCGTACCTTTTGTTCTCCCAGCATTTTCACAGATTATACAGGTCGACAGCGTTCTTCTATTGTATCACATCATTATTCTAACCAGGAACAAACGTGGGACCTCAACAAACCGCGGACTGGGTGGATGGATAAGGGAGATTACTATGATACTGGATTTTCCACAAACGCAAGTTTTGTTAGGACCGACTACATCACGCTTGAAACTCAAAAAATACGCTTTAACAAGACCTTTAATTCGTCCTTTATTAAAAATATAACATGGTTAATGGTGGCCGCAGTGTTGTCGGGATCAACGAAAAAAATAGTCCATTTATAACATTAATATTGGATTATTGAATATCCGATCTAGCCTTGGATGATTGGACGGCAGGTTCCGCAGCAATGCTAAAGTAATTTCATCAGTCTCTTTAGCACGAAAATTGCAATCTTAGATGTCGAAATGCTCGTTCAGTTTTTCACATTTGCCATAACTATCATTAGGTGAACTCACGAGTAGCTTGAGCGTGTTAGGAGTAGCAGTATCTCTGCAGAAGTTGTTGTTCGTATTCCAGGCGGGGCAACTGAAACATTATTTTTTCTCTTTTTTTCTAATCTTCAATGCATAATATTAATTATAAATCGAGCACTTCGACAATTGAAAAGAGTGAGTCACTCACTTCTCATTTGCATCTGTGCAGGCGGGATATAAAGAACCTCCTCCTGCCGCGGTCTGCGTGCCGTCCGTGTTGCAGAAACCGCAGCTGCAAAAGAAAAATCGTCAAAAGTCAAGTCCAAGTTTAGTCCAAATCTGAAAGCATGTGACATGTCTACTGTTACTCACGTCACTCCACAGTATTGCTTCCTCTGCTCCATCGGGGCCCCGGCGTTGGTGCAGTAGCCATTGTTCTTCCAGGAGGCGCATCTTAAAATCAATCAATGATCTTTGGCATCGATGTCCATTCATAAGTTATTTCAGAAAAATGTTTTAGAAGGTAAACTGCCTGAAGATGCTCAACAACTTACGAAGGGTGATCATTTCCAGTGCACTGGGCTGCGATTCCCGACACGAGAGCGAGCAGGGATACGGTAGTCAGAAGAGAAGTCATACTGTAGAGGTTGCAAACGAAAAATAGAGATTATTTCGTGTTCGATCGCGTTTTATCCACTTCGGCTAACAGTTTGCACAGCTTAGTACGAGAACGGTAGATCTCCATTTTCAACATGTTTCTGCATGGAGTAGTGTTTCTGCATGGAGTAACAGGAGTAGTGGTTCTATACGACATCAAAGATCAGATTCGTTCGATCGTACCCCTCACCATTATTTGCGACGCAATATCAACACCCACATGTCGTATCCTCTAACTTCAACGCTAAGTTGTTGAGCTAACTCACTTTTCCAAGTTGCGAGATATCATCAGTAGTGCAGTGCAAGTAAGCGAAACTAGATGATATCCGTGAACACCGTGAACAAGCTGCTTGCGACCGATTTGCGAATTGCAATGCTCAATAAACCTTATTGAGCTCGCCTGGTAAAATTAACAGTGTTTCAGTGTGTAAAACCAAACTTGATTCATATGCCCTTCAAAGATCCCTCCTATCCGTATTGAATTCTCAATATTATTAGAAGTTCTGAAACTGATAGATCTAGAACATTATCGATGAAAGATCAGCATACATCCACTGCTCTAGCCACGGTGACGTTTCTCTTTTCAACCTCCTGTGCAATCATGACGTTCGTTCGCTTAGTGACACTCCGTGCCATCAACACTCGTATTCACCAAATACGCCCACATGGACCCGAACACTTTTCAACAATGAGGTCGAAAGATGTCAACAATCGAAATATCTAGTACAACTATGCAATTTCGGTGTTTCACAAAATTTCCTGGAAAGACATACATGCATTATATAGTTGCATGTTCGTGCTTCATGATAATAGTTCGGAATTGTGCCAAGCTTGCTGTATGTTCGAGAATTTCAGGTCTAGCCAAAAGAAAATTCGCGAAATTGTTTAGACTAAAAAAATCAGCCAACATGTGAATTTCACGGCATCAGCGTTCGAATTCATTCCACGGTTAATGCTCACCAAATATTTGCGCCAAAATGCATCGATCCCCACGAATATAATTTTCGTTGAAGATCTTTCTAACCCGCCCACGTATGCCTCGGTCTATGCTTGCATTGTATTCATATTCTGATAGCGTTTCTATTCCACTATCACATGAGTATTTAAGGCAACACATATACATACTCATCACAATTCCTATTACCACAAGCTGCTAATCACCCACTGAGTCTCTAAGTAAAGTTATAATACCCCTCCCAATAACATATACCATTTAAAAAAAAGATAATACTAGTATAGTAGTTTCGGTTCTGCATGCAAGAAAAAAAGTATTTATGCAGCATCAAAATCATAGTCGGACGGGGCAGCAATATCCGTTCACAGTATCGCACGAGTATCCAGCGGTGCATCCGACACCATTCGGGCATGGACCTCCGCTAATGGTCAGAGCGCAGGTGAGCTTCAGCGACCGAATGTCAGATCAGCATAGGGTTTTCAAGCGGAGCATGGATACCAATCGCTTACAACCTGCCGCGCGGTTAATCTGAGTGAGCGAATCAGTCTCGAATCACATCAATGCCGAGACTCACAGCACCTCCGAACGCAGTTGCCTCCTTCTGCGCTCCGGAATTCGCTCTGGTTGCCTTGCCCAAAGGCGAGGGACAGACGTATTCGACCGTGAGCGAGCAGAAGAATTTGTATGTTGCTATATTATCACACATTTTATTAAGTTCAACTATTGCAACTCCACCTTTATTCAGAATGAACGTGATATGTGTTCGCGATGCGGAATCTGACTTCTTGACAGGTTTGCCTACTGATTTTGACATGCATCTAATGCACATTGTGCATGACTGGTCACTCATGCCTAGGATCGTTGCATCCTTTGGGAGGTCTTTTGCGTATTTTTCGAGAATCTGAGTTGTATCTATCGGAGTTACAGTGGCGGCTCCCGCTCCTACTCCCGAGCTGCCTGCCTGCCCGATCGCTCCCAAATTCTGCGAACATGATCACCAATACGATCCCACCTCCAAGGAGTGCGAATGTCCGTGACTTTAGTCTCTTTAGTCTATAGATTTTTGGTATTTGATATTTGATCTGTATCCCATCGTCTAACCTATCCGTGCCCTTATTCTGGCTTCTGCAGGGACAGGTCATCCAGCGAATTGCTTGAGACTCGTTCATCTTAACAACAAATCTTGGGTTTTCAGCAAGATGACGGGGACCCAGGTTTGAGAAAACGCACATTTTTCCGACAAAGCTGTTATTTTCAGTATGATGTCTTGGCCGCCGGTCAAATCCGACCAGGTTTCAACGACGAGGTTCGGTGTAAAATTGCATGAGCTTTTTTTGTTAATTAAAATTATTGCTATTATTTCATTAAAACCATTGTCAGACAGTGCAAACGGTGGTTCGTCGCGGATGTCAAGCGACGTATTGGGCTCGATCTCGGGATACACGTAAAACGGTTAACATGTTCATTTGATTATATTGAAAATCATACATTTTCAGTGGAAAGTAATGGAAAACGTTGCTTACGGAAAGTACAGCGTTCCTTCTTACTATACTCAAACTCTCAAGAGTCAGTTGGATATGTTGACTATTTCGTATTGATTTCTTTTCACTTTGTCGAAATCATGAAAAAAGGTGAGAGAGATTGTATGGCAGCTGTTTCAACATAGATTTGTCATATTCTGCCGTTCTGTTCCGACTGAAAATGTCGTTTAATCTGTGATAGAGTGAGAGAGTTGAATCATTCTCTGATCAGCATCGGCTTCATAGTTGAGTAAAATGAAATTGAAAGCTCATAGTTGAGTAAAATGAAATTGAAAGCAATTTAAACTTTTTAAAAATGACAAGTTTTTCAAACTTCCAATAATAAAAGGTCTGCTTTTCGTTTTGCGTGTCAGTATCAACATTTTAGATTGTACTGAGCCACTGATATCTTGCTTAATGCTCCACAAAAGTTATGACTAATTGGAACTTGACTCTCCTCTTTTCACGTGTTATATCGCTGTTCTCTGTGTTGCAAAATTGAGCGAGAGAGAGAGAGTCCTTTCCCATTTGTCATCGCTAAAATCGACGTATACAGTATCGGAAATAATTCAGTGTCCAAAAATTAAAAGTGGTGTAACTTTTGAACTAGCTGAGATATATGTTTAAGGTTTGACAGGTAGTAGTATGTGAACTCCTATATACGCTCACTATGTTAGACCTTAGTGCGTTTTCGCAATGGTGTACAGTGATGACACAATCTTTCAAATGTTGTTCAGATCGGATTATTTACTCAATGGATTTTTTTCTCAACCTTTTTGTTTCCTGTGGTGATAGAAGACCTCATTACCTCTCCGATAAACATAAGTACTCATGAGAGTGTACTGTACAGAGGCTTTGGATTGGCTCAAAAATAGGTCCCGAAAAAATTTATTTTGTTTTTTATTCATAGACGTGCTAGAGACTCGTTCAAAAGCTCAAAATTATCCTTAGCACAATTCCTGATGATCCTCAAAGTTTGATTACGATAGCTTCTAATTTGCCCTCAGGGCACGAATTTTTCACTTTTTCACATGAACATTTTTTCCGCTATTTTATCACGCGTATTCTCAGAGATTGCATGACCCCTAGGAACTAGGAGCCGAAAGTTTGGAAAATAATTTTAAGATAATTATCGTAGAGTATATTCGGGACGATAAAAACTTTGACGTCGACGATTTTTCCCAAAACCGGCTTTTAGGCATTTTCCGGTTCTATGTCCGGCTCTATCGTATCTAGGCTCTCAGAAGAGCTCTCAGAAGAGTATCTAGGCTCTCAGAAGGATCCCGTTGCGCTCAGAATGTGCAGAAAAATAATCCAAGAAACTTTTATGTTGACAAGAAAAAGCGTGGTGGTCATCTTCAATTTGAGATATTTAAAAAAACTAAAACGAAAACAAGAAAAGAAATTATGCCGTTTCACCTATCCCTCCTTGGAGCGAGATAAGAACAGATTCGTGTCCTACATACTCATATTAGTAAAGGTATATGGGGTACTTTTTTCAAGAGGCGGGGGAAGTGGCCTCTCCAGGCCGAAAATGCCTCAAAACCTGACGATTTTTTATTAACAAAACTGGTTTTTCGAGCATAAGTTTTTTCTTTCAACGTTTCATGAGCTCTAAAGTTTATTTTCGGAATCTACGAGCAAAAATACGTCAGAAAATCCTTTTTTCATGTCATTCTGAAATTTCAACTTTTTGACCTTTTTCATCCATTTTCGAGGCTCATTTATGGTCGAAAAGTTGTAAGCTCAAAATGCCATGACAAGATGATTTTCTGACGTATTCTTGCGCGTAGATTCCGAAAATACACTTTAGAGCTCATGAAACGTTGAAAGAAAAAAGTTATGCTCGAAAAACTATTTTTGCTAATCAAAATCGTCAGGTTCTGAGGTATTTTCGGCCTGGGAAGGTCACTTCCCCCTCCTCTTGAAAATAGTACCCCATATTCCTTTACTAATATGAGTATTCGCATGAAATAGCTCATACAATGATTGAAATTTCTCTATTTCATCTAGGAAAATGTTTGCAAACGTTTGCAAAAGAATCGCAACCAGCGGGAGTTGAACCTGCGAAAGTTCGCAAAAAAAATTCCAGGGCACAACCACTTCACCACGCAGGCCATGTCAATGCATAGCTCAGAATTGAAGAAAAGGTTGGGGTGTGGCTGTGTCCGCGTGCAAATTTCAATGGTCCAAATCTGGCTCCTGGGTGACCACATGCCCTTTTTGAAAACAGGATTCGGATCGCCTTGGGATGCCCTCCGATGGTATATAGTCCATTTCTCACAATCTTAAGTCAAGGTTAGACCATTCCCTTGTCAGGGGGGGTCGAATTCCTGCAATCGTGTTATATGACCACAGTTCCAACGATAGCTCACCTGTACGTCTCGATGTAGTACTTGACGATATCGGTGATGGCTCGAGTGTCGGCGGCCGAGCCCGATCGACAGACGGAGAGATGGCGTGATCTTGTTCGTCGTGCGGGACGAGATGATCGATCTGCAAGGAAACGACTATGATATCCCTACTTCTTAACTTTAGCGGGTCCTTTCACCGAGGTCATGTGCGATTGCCATTTTCAACTGAGCATCGACCAAGAATAGCTAAATGAGACGGTTCAGATGCCCTAGCAAATGATAGTATGATGCCAATAAACGGCGAACTTTATGGAAATAGGAAAATAAACGAAAATAAACACAAACCCAGCAGAAATGCGCGAGTCAGTGTCGATGACGACGCCTTCGTCGTACTCCATGGCGATCAGCGTGCTCTGCAAGGCAACAAACATAGTTCATTTCATGAAATAGCCCTTTAAAATGTGGGATTGGTGATAGAACAACGAGTATATGAAGCGTGAACGCGGTAATTCCATACATGAGGAAGAATGACTGAGCGATGAGCAAATAAGCCAAGGAAAGCGGGGACGAATTTCAATAGGACTGACATTTCATTTGATTCCTTTGCTCACTGCTCAACAATTGCGCGTGGTAAAATTAGCAAAATAGTAATAAAGTGAGCAAATACTAAATCTTCTTGCACAATGGCGAACAAAGGTCATTTTGGCCAATAAAGAGCCCATTCACATGCAGAGAGTTGAGCGGATGGGGAAGGGGCAATGGTAGATCATGTGGCACGTAAAATAAACACGCAAAACACGAACCCAAGAGCAAAGAGTCCATCAAAGTCGGCAAGAAACACTCCTCCACCAAAATGCCTAGTTACAAAACAGGGCCAGACTCGTGATACGATAGTAAAAGAGCATTCCATTTTAAGGGAGATGGAGTAGTGCTATCAAGGAACACTACAGAAGCTAGGTGAATATAAAATGTGGCAAACAATCGATAAAAGAGGAGAGAACAAGAGCAAAACGAACGGGAACGCGTTGCCGCGTGCTTTCCGCTCTCGGCCGCGTGCTTTCCGCTCTCGGCCGCGTGCTTTCCGCTCTCGCTCTCCGCTTTTCGCACACTCTCTCGCCCATAATTTTTTTTTCTGTACCGGTCAGAAGCCTGTATAGCATAAATTCGCTGGGTACCGGCGATCCTCGGACCATTTAAATCGTACAGTACTTTTCAAAAAATTAAAAACTATTTTAAATAATTTTTATTCTTTTTTTTTATTTATCGCGTCCATGCACTGGATCGGGGCGGTCGGATTTTCAAAAAAGTGATGTAACTTTCCTAATACCGATCTCCCCAAGAAGCGCCGTAAATTGATTAGAGAAAACACTTTCACCAAACTACAGTCCAAAAATCAGAGGCATCGGAAGTGGGAGAAAAAAATAAAAGAAAAACTTGTTTTTTTTTTTAGCATAACTTTTTTCATTCATGTTTTCATGAGCTCTCATATCAAAATTCGGAATCAGCGTGCCAAAATACACCAGAAAATCCTATAGAGATATTTTTTCGAGATAAATTTTTTTTCAACTCTGACCACTTTTTCATCATGTCATGACCACTTTTTTCTCTTGCAAAACATCACCTGCGGGCGGGAGTCGAACCTGCCTGCGTCGGCATGCCGGTCAGACACCATGCCCATTATATAGCCCCACGATCGACCATGTTTTGCAAGATGTTTTGCACGTTTTTCCGCTTAATTCGTTTTCTAGAAATTGACTGGTTGGGGCGCGCGCCTTTCTCTACCTCTTGCAAAACATCACTTGTGGGCGGGAGTCGAACCTGCCTGCGTCGGCATGCCAGTCAGACGCCCATTATATGGCATGGTGTCTGACTGGCATGCCGACGCAGGCAGGTTCGACTCCCGCCCGCAGGTGATGTTTTGCAAGAGGTTGAGAAAGGCGCGCGCCCCAACCACTAGTCTCCGTCAAGCGTTCCCCGCGGTAGGCCGGACAGAACTGGCTAGGCAATTTATTAATGGCGTTGCGTACCGAAATCCGCACGGTTAGTTTCTTTATAACTTGTACAGTCCTGATGGGTACCACCGTGAACATGCGTAACCCGGAGTAACTCGGGGTGACTCCGGGTGACTCATCGTGACTCATGGACTTTACTACCTCAAGAATTTATTTAATCTTAACAAGTCTAGGATATTCTTGTTCAGCACGTCGTCCTCTATCGTCTCCGTCAAGCGTTCCCTGCGGTAGGCCGCCCTGGCCTAATGGGCATGGTGTCTGACTGGCATGCCGACGCAGGCAGGTTCGACTCCCGCCCGCAGGTGATGTTTTGCAAGAGGTAGAGAAAGGCGCGCGCCCCAACCACTAGTCTCCGTCAAGCGTTCCCTGCGGTTGGCCGCCCTGGCCTAATTGTCATGGTGTCTGACCACTAGTCTCCGTCAAGCGTTCCCTGCGGTAGGCCGCCCTGGCCTAATGGGCATGGTGTCTGACTGGCATGCCGACGCAGGCAGGTTCGACTCCCGCCCGCAGGTGATGTTTTGCAAGAGGTAGAGAAAGGCGCGCGCCCCAACCACTAGTCTCCGTCAAGCGTTCCCTGCGGTAGGCTGCCCTGGCCTAATGGGTATGGTGTCTGACTGGCATGCCGACGCAGGCAGGTTCGACTCCCGCCCGCAGGCGATGTTTCCCTTTGGTCCGGTTTTGGTCAAAAAATTTTTGTCTCCGAATCATCACCCTATAGGATTTTCTGGCTTATTTTTGAGCGTAGAAAACGAATTTGATAACTAGAGCTCATGAAAGCTCGAAATAAAGAAGTTATGACCAAAATCCTGAACAAATTGTTTTTGGGATTGCCTTTATTGCATAACAGATATTCTGAATTTTTGCATGAAATCCATACCCCCCTTTGACAAAATGTTCGGAACCCAGCACCACAAAGGTGTCGCCTTTTTGGTCAAAGATAGACTGGCAAGACAGTGCGAGTTCACGGCGATAAGTGACCGAGTGACATCACTGAAAATTACGTCACACAAACTGTTTCTCGTTAACGTCTATGCTCCTACATCAAACTCAACAGATGACGATTATGATGCCGTTCTTGACATCATGGAAAGTTCAGTGAAAGAGGCGCCCCCTGGGTTTCGAACATTCGTCCTAGGAGACTTGAACGCAAGAGTTGAAAGAGAAGCAGGCATAGAGGACATAATTGGACCGTACACATACGCAGAAATGAATGATAGAGGGAGAAGAGTTGTTGAGATCTTCACCCGACTAAGGCTGAGAATCTGGAGCACTTAGTTTAAGTCAAAGAAAAAAAGGAGATGGACTTGGCGCAGCCCGAATGGAACCACAAAACATCAGCTCGATTTCATCGCTGGCCCTAGGTCCGCACCCGTTCAAAACTGCCATGTAATCAATCGATTCGAATTTGATACAGACCACCGGATGATTCGAATGACGATAGCCGTGGGAGGACAAAGAAAATGGCACACTGACCGCAAAGCGCGCCCTCAATTTGATCGAATGGAATATCGCAGAAATGCCCAAATCCTGAGCGACTTGGATATCCCCGAGCCAACAGATGCTTCATCGGCATATCACTCGATAATCGCGCTAACTAAAGTCACCTCTGAAGGCTGCTGGAACGAACACGAGAATAGACCGAAGATCTCATCGAAAACACAGGCTTTGCTCCAGAAGAGACATCAGCTGAAGAACGACCCCGCCAATGCCAGTGAGTACGTTCAAGTGTGCAAAGCTGCACGGGCGAGCCTATTGGATGATATGACAAGAAGGAAGGAGGAGAGACTACTCGAAGCGATCCGAAAAGGGAGAAGTACTGCTCGATTAACGAAGGAGAAAGGAACGAGAAAGAGATTGTTGATTTTCGATCCACTCAAAAAGAAAGCGTCCCAGGAGTATACTGAGGCTCAAGTCCAATCTTTCTATGAGAAATTATACGAGTCCGCCGCAACAATTCCCGTGTACATTCCACCCTCAATCGATCCACTCCTTCCATTCACGAAAGAAGAAATAGAACACGCTATTCGTAGCCTTCGCAGTGGACACTCAGCAGGAGAAGATAAGATCAAGCCAGACATGGTTCTCCTCTCCTGTGAAACCATTGCTCCTCTTATCACCCGACTTATCAATGGTATTGTGTCAGGCGAAGCGATCCCATCGGACCTATTGAAATCAAGAGTCACGCTTCTACACAAAGGCGAAGATACAAACGACATCTCCAACTTCAGGCCAATCTCCCTTCTCTCCGTCATTTCAAAAGTGATAACGAAAGCCGTCTTAAATCGAATTCTCCCCCAACTCGAACGCGCGGAATATGAAAGTCAGTGCGGGTTTCGTCCCGGTTACTCAACAGTTGACAATATCCACTCCATCCATCAACTTATCGAGAAAACTAATGAATACAATATCCCGCTGCACCTGGCTCTGATTGACTATAAGAAGGCATTCGATCGAGTTGAATGGAATGCTGTTTTTCAAGCTCTAAGTACGCAAGGAATTCACTCCGATTTGATACGATTACTCATGAGATTTTACGATGAAACAACGACGATCATACAAGTAAATGAAGGATCACTAGGGGTGGAAGTGAAGAGGGGAGTAAAGCAAGGGGATACCATCTCCCCCAAGCTATTCAATGCAGTTCTTCGCGCCTCCTTAGATTCAATCGATTGGGAGACGATGGGAATGATCATCAATGGAGTACAATTAACCACACTGGCCTATGCTGATGATATCATAGTCGTGGCTAAGAACAGAGTGGAACTAACGAAAATGCTCAGAAAGATCGATGCATCTCGCTGTTGGATTGGAATTACATCCCGGAAAGACGATCCTCCTCACGTCAAGTAAGACCAATCGTAACCCGATCAATATTGACGGAAATGAGTTTTTATACAAAGACGGTGCCAAGTATCTCGGAAGCTGGTTAACGATTCCACTACAGCCATCTGTCGAAATTCAGCGAAGAATACAATGTGGTTGGCTTACATGGAGAGATATAGGGCCGTTGCTCAAACACCCAACTATTGATCGAGAGATCAGAAGGAAGGCATTCGATTCATGTATAATGTCGGCGATACTATATGGATGCGAAGCTTGGACCTTGAAGGAAGGCGATAAACACCAACTGGAAGTCGCTCAGCGAAAGATGGAGCGTAGAATGATTGGAGTGAGTTGGAGGGATCGATGGAGTAACGAGCGAGTGAGACAGGAGACAGGCACGCTAGATTGGGTTGAGGAAGCAACGAGAAGGAAAATGAAATGGGCGAATAGAATAAGAACGATGGACGATGAAAGATGGGCACGACGTCTGACCGTATGGATACCGTATAATCGAGCAGGAAATCGAGACCAGGGACGTCCTAGAGAGAGATGGAGAGACGAAGTGAAGCGACGAATGGGGAATAACTGGTGGAGTCTGTCCCGGAAGAAAACTTATCCATGACCCCCGCGATAACTGATAAATTCTGATTCTGATTCTGATTGGGATCGTAGATTCAAAAATGCCTAAAAGCCGGCTCTCAGTGCTTCAAAAGTTTGAAAACCCATATTTTCATTCAATGTTGAGCTAGAAGCTCAATTAAAAATCCAAAATGATCGTCTTCCAAAGTTCGATAACTTTTAGACATCATTCTGTAGGAAAATGGTAGACAAAAAAATTTCAACTTTTTCATGACCATTTTTATGTCATGGGCTTTTTTGGGTCAAAATGTCGAAATCTCAAAAATACCTCACCAACCAGCTAAGGAAAAAAGTTATGCCCAAAAAACTAACATAATTCGTTTTTTTGAGCATAACTTTTTTCCTTTGCTATTTGGTGAGGTCTAGTATCGAAATTCGGTTTCTACGTGCAAAAATACACCAGAAACTCCTACAGTGAGGTATTTCTGAGATTTCGACATTTTCACCCAAAACTGCCCATGACATAAAAATGGTCATGAAAAAGTTGAAATTATTTTGTCTCCGAAAAATCTGACTATACTTGTTTTTTGTGTATTTTCGAGCGTAGAATCCGAATTTCGGTATTAGAGCTCATAAAAGTATGAGAGAAACAACTTCTGAGCGAAAAATGAACGAATTTGGACCTTTTTCGGTTATAATCGAGAAAAAGTGCAATTATTTCCGGCTGAAATTGATTGACATAGCAATTTTCTGGGGTAAAAAAGCGCGTAGCTTACGAATCTAAAGTTATCTCATGCAGATGGGAGTCAAATTTTTTCGCATTATTTGCTTTTCTGAATTCGAAAATGAATTTTCAAAAATATATCATGTTTACCATTTTCCTACAGAATGATGTCTAACGAAAAAAGTTATCGAACTTTGGAAGACGATCATTTTGGTTTTTTAATCGAGCTTCTAGCTCAACATTGAATGAAAATATGGGTTTTCAAACTTTTGAAGTATTGAGAGCCGGCTTTTAGGCATTTTTGAATCTACGGTCCCAATAAGTTTTCAAAAAAATTATTGACCCATGGTACACACACTGTTAAAGTTTGGTTGAAATTGGTTGAAAGAGTAGTTTGAACATTTTGTCAAACATCTCGAAAAAATATTTCTATCGCTAATTCAGGTGAATTTTCTATAGGTAATTCAGGTAAATTTTCGCACGCTGATTCTGAATTTCGATATGAGAGATCATGAAAACATGAATGAACAAATTTATGCTTGAAAAACTTCAAAAAAATTGTAAAAATCGCAGGTTTTTTGGACAAAAGTGCGGGCCATTTTTTTCTCCCACCTACGATTCCTCTTATTTGGACTATAGTTTGTTGAAAGTATTTTCTCTAATCATTTACGGCGCTTCTTGGGGAGATCGGTATTAGGAAAGTTACATCACTTTTTTGAAAATCCGACCGCTCCGATCCAGTGCATGGACGCGGAATGACATCATCAATATAAGAAATGTTCCCTTGTTCCTTCTCATTCGAATTCTTTTTTTGGATTTGTCTCTAGCATTATTTTAAAGCGAGTTATGACTGCTTTCGTGAGCCAAATTTGATACCAAATTTCATAGTGTACCTACTTCGACCTAATGATACTCGAAGATGGTTATCCAAAACTAGTTATCCAAAATCGGAAAACTCAGTTTGAAAGAGCATCATGCAAAGTACTTATGGTTTACTTTTCAGCTGAATCGGTGAAACTATTTCCTACCGCCGCAGAGTTCTCAAAAATCTGCCGATTCCTCTCATATGAATATGTTTTATTTGGCGTTTTCCGATATACATATTGTGTGATCTTGGTTGATAAATATTTCATTTAGATTCGTGTCTCAAAACACAGTTTCTCTATTATTGAGAAAAAACAACGATGACATTTAGGATAGTCATTTATTTCAGATGAAATATTTTATCCAATCAGGTTGTTGAATCCACATCCGTTCAGCTGCAACTGAAAATAAATGAAATCATATTTCAAAATGATCTTTTCCTTCCTTTAAGCATTTCTATCTTATAGATAAACAAATGCAACACAATTGCAAAAATAACATAAAATCATATGAGGTACTCAAAGTAAACTCAAAAAGCAAGTATCGGCCGGGATCGAACCGGCGGCTATCTCCGTGTGAAGCTGTCATGATAATCAATACACCACGAGATAATACGATTAGAGCTACTCACTCAATGCGATTATGGCTCTAGCCCTAAGCATGCTTGCTGTAGTTCATAGCAGACTACATTGATAGTATCAGTGATGATAAAACGGCTTTTTATGCGGAATCATCTCTGTATTTTCAACGGTGAAGCCGGCATCAACCATAATCGAATTCGGCTTGATTTGTCAATTGTCAATACTCTTATTCATCAACCAATGATGCATAGGTGATGATTACTTCTATCTTTAGAATATGTGCCACAAATCATGGACTTTGAATATAAGCAGTAGAGATCGCCTATTGAATGACCAAACGAATATTGAAATCGTTATTCGAATGACCTATCGAATAATCCTTTGTTATTCGAATGACCCTCCCCCTTCTCTCATTTGCCATTCGATTCACCCCGTGCACCGGTCGTTTCTTGCGGGGGAGAAGAGTGAGGGGAGGAAATGGGATCTCTCGTTATTCGATAGCCCAAACGAATAATCTTAATCTCGTTATTCGATAGAAATGTTATTCGAATAACATTTCTATCGAATAACGCGTCATTCCTCATTCGCGTATCGAATATATTCGAAAGGCGGTCTCTAATAAGCAGATTGTACCTTGCACAGACGCAGACAAGACGGCCGATTCTGAAGCGGCAATTGGCGAAGTAACAACCCTGCAATAATATCATCATCTTTCAATTGATAAATATGATAATTGACATATAATGGTCATCTACCAATTTCGTTTGTAGTCGTTACCGTTGAATTCGAAATTATCAACATGTCTGTTCAATTAACGCCATGTTCAAGCCTAAATCCATCGTAATATTCCAGGTGTACTCACTTTTAGCGTGCAGGACAGGGCGCATGCTGTCTCCGCCGCATTGCTCCAATACCATCCGTCGTTCATCCTAGCGCACGTCGTGAAGACGCCGTCCTGGGCGTGTGCACCAGGGAGCTCCTGAGAAGGTAAGTACGAACCTCGACAAACAGTGCCGAGGCAGGCGTTGCACAAAAACCGCTCGCCTCTTGATTTTAGGTGCCAAACTGTTTATCGAAGTTCCTGCTTACCTCTGGGAGTGAGATAACGTGTTAACTCAATAACATCACGAAATGATATATCCTTCTTCACGAACAAGGGAAATGTGGTCGGAGGTTGACGGTGGATTGGAAATAACATTGATAACTCACCTCGGGAGCGACGGGGGCTATTGCCAGGCAGATGATCAGTAGTTTCATTGCTCCGATCTGATTCAGAAGTTCTTGACCTGGGCTTGCTACGAGATTCGATGTGTTTCATGAGTGTTGAGAGTGTGTGCAATTTAAAACATTTGAGTACACTTGTCGGAATAAAGTTAGGATAAGGCTTTTCCACGCAAGGCGGGATGAGCCACCCCCGAGCCGGTTCAGCGTTCAGTATGTCCTGAGAAACTCAGCGTATTATGCGATGTGGCTATTCCACCCGTGTTGTGTGCACGTGGTGGGGGATTTCTGACCATTTCTGTAACCCTGGAATTACAAAAACAACACGCAGGTCCTGGACCTGTGTTTGTGGTACCAACAGACTGAGAGTACACTAGAGGAAACTATGCTTCACCCTAGCAATATGGCCCTTATTTCCGTCCCGGCTCTCGCCTCGGCTGTCTCGATAAGCGCGGGAGGGAGGAGAGGGAGGGAGGGGGGAAGGAGAGAGTGAGGGGGAGAGTGGAGTGAGGCGGGGTGTTCCCCTCTCACAAATGAAGAAAAAAAGAGAAACAATTATAGGCCAACCACAAGAGCCCCTCCGCTCCTTTCACCGTATTATACATCGGAGAAAAGCAAACGCAGAGAGAAAGAACGTTGTGATGGTGTCTATGTGTTGGGGTAAATGAGGGATAATGAGATGGAAGAACACCGGATTGTAGCAGAACATCTTCATGACCCGTGAATATGTATTGCGGGAAGATTCTGCTAACCAAAGCGGTTCAGATCCAGGAACAGACAACAAAGTGAGGACGGTCCAGCGGATTATATTCTATAATTAATAGAGAATATTGAAGGCATTATTTTTGTCAAGGAACTATCCAGGAAAGACACACGGATACAAAGAAGACACGCGCCCACACGCGTGATGATGATTCGAAGACTGTCTCTGCTCAATTCGCGTGCTATCTCGTTTCTCTGACCGGCGAGATAGGATGTAGCTCGATTTTCGATGTCTATAAGTTCCAAATCATTTAAGTGTTATTTTCCCGCGTCTGGATTAATGAAATACTCTTTTTTCTTCTTCTGAGACGTATTTTAAACAGGTCGTGCATAACTCATTTCCAGTGCGTCACTTTGTGCAGTTTCTGATTAACTTCATACAAGAGATCTAACGCGGAGAAATCGGTGTTTACTTAATGTAAATTTGATATCTGTGATAGTTCACTGTATTTGTAACAGATGAGCAAGCATAACGTTCTGTGGAAACTCTTTCACTGCAGTCTCGCCCCCATAAACCGACTGGACAAACACATTTGATTTTTTTTGTTGATTTTTTACTCATCATCATTTTTGCCCATCCGTTATCAGGAGAGCTTCCCTATCCGTATTATCATTTGAATGACAAACCAATCCGAGAGAGGGATGATCTCAGATCCACTCAGACTACTAGAGACAACTACCAAGAATCCGTCATCCTCACGTTATTGTTTAAAAAAATATGTTTCCCGTTAAAAAAAAAATTTTCTTGCAAGTGTACTCTTCGAATGACATTATCAATATTTTACCTTTTTTTACTATACCAAACATGCCCAGCATAAACATACGAACACGAGTGTGTTGCCGTATGGAAAATAATGGAAATATTCTCGTCCAGACAATATTCAATGATCCTTCTATGAGAGATCAACGTGCACAACTCAGCGTTTCCAGCAATTATTTTGACCAAACATTGGTCCGCCTCCCCCCTCCCATTGCATGGCTCGCGAATCCGATAGATTTCAATAGAGCAGTTGGCCTTACAGTCTGAGCAATTCAGCGTAGTCTATACTAGACTACTAAGCATTCGTTTGTTGCTTGTCGCGATAGCGATCAATATTCTATCACCATAGTTTTGAAAAATAATGGCTTGTGTTGGTGTGTTGGTTCCATCAATTTGATTTTGTCGATCTACACTCGATGCCTGTCTTCACTAAATGGTGACGTCATGGGAACATGTATTGCTTCCGTGCAATCACCGACTCACTCGATGATTTGATGATATGAATGTCATTCAGATGCTCAGAAACAAACGTTATGCAAGATTGTTTTGTGCCAACAAGTGAGTCTTTTTGTTTAATTCAGTTGCAGAATTTACAAAAATGATCGCAGGAACAAATCTGAAATTGCAGGAACAATATATTTTCAAAAAAAAATTAAACTATGTCGCCCACGCAGCGGCCAAGACTGGTACAACTATTGCTAACAAGGTTCATTCTGCGCAGTAAATAATTGAAGGATGTTATTGTCGAGCAATTGGTTCATATGCAATGACGGGTGTTGAACAACTATAATATTCATATTCATATTTATATTCTTTACTCACCAACGCATTAGGGAGCGGGAGGGAAGTGTATTGTAGGGTAGGGTAGGTGGTATTGTGGAAGCTCGGGTGAGCTTGAAAGGGTGCAATTGTGTGGCAGTTTCCGTGTTACATTTTCATAAGGGATGAGTCGACAGAATAAGAAGGGGTTTTCAATATGGTGTTCAAGGTCAACAGAATTATTTCAGATTGTGTGCGTGATCGCAAAATAAAACTTTCTGCAAGATGAATTGCGCGGAAAAGGGCGAGTCCTCATGTTCAAGGTTGCAGAATTGACAAAAAATGATCGTAAATCTGAAATTTCAGGTACAAATTTAATGGTTCAGCGACGGATGAAAAAATATGATAAATGGTCGAATATCCCCAGTAAATACAATCTCAGATGTATTATTCGCCGTAACAATATATTGTTGACTGATGGATAAACAATGCTTGAGGGATGTTCTTATTGTTTGACTTTCAATAACCATTGAATTAAATGCAAACACTGAAAATTGAAACATATCAATATTTACAGCTCAAATCTAATTTGATAATTTCAATTATATGGTAATTGCTCGGGTAGACGGATGGAATGGTACCCACCTTGTGATGGTAATTCGCTCATCATCCGTTGATCATACATGATGCACGCTAGTGATGACAAATCGGAATTCAACTCTGCTCATTTCGCATAATCTCTATTCCCTCTGACCTTCTAATGCACACTATGGGCATATGCCCACTATCTATCAGACACCCTTTGCCACTCACGAAATCGTAAGAGCGCAATGCTTGATCAGGCAGCTACAGAATAGTGTAAATTATCGTAAAAATATTTTTTGATAATTTTACGTTTAATAAATGCATTTTTAATGTTTCCAATATTTCGCACAATGTGTATTGAATACGGACATTGTCTAGCATATACGATCGTGAGATGCGTTGCTTGATCTCGAGATAACTTCGTCTGAATGAAGAGTTAGGATAACTGTATCACTACAGATACAGATCCAGATTTATTCACTGGTCAAGGACTGGGCCTGGTGAATGATGCTTTGATTCCATGCATCGGTGTCTCGTGTACAATGTCTTGCCCATCCTAAACGAGACTAAGTGCACTGTAGTCCATTATGGATCTCTCTCACCGCGTAATCTTTACACAATTAATAGTATTCCTCTATCCGCTTCACCTTTCATGAAAGACCTTGGTATTATTATGAATCCATCCCTTAAATTCTCCGACCATGTCTCTAAAATGATAACTAAAGCGAGAGCGAAAATTAATATCATGTTTAAGTGCTTTTTCTCTCCTGAACCCCAATTGTACTGTCGCGCATTCGCTATTTTTATTCGACCATTGCTCGAATATGGATCAGTTGTCTGGTCTCCTCACACCGTAATTCTTGCAAATCAAATTGAAGATGTTCAGCATAATTTCACGAGGCGTCTATTTGCACGGTGTCAAATCCCATATTCCTTGTATCCAGATAGACTGTCGCATCTTTTACTTCAAACTCTTGAGCACCGTAGATTGATCTTTGATCTTCTCTTCCTTTATAAATCAATTCATGGATTCTACTCATATGACCATTCTAATTTATACAGATTAGCCCCGCTTGCACGTAACCTTCGTGGATCCCATAATTTGCGTATCTCGCTGCCCTTCGTACCTCCTAAGTCTCACTCAAATTTTGCGACTAGGATTATTGAAAGATGGAACGCGCTTTCTGCTGAAATCGTTACAAGCTCATCTGATAACTTCCGATCTCATCTTCTCTCAATTCCTTCTATTTCTTTCTTGCCAGAATCGCTTTTGCGACTCTAATATTGATACCAAACTACTGCACTTCCCGAAGCCCCACCCCTCTCCAACCACCGATTCGCCAAACAAGACGACGGACCTCCACCTAAACGCTAACGAAGATCTCAGCTATACCTATCTCCTGATACCCCGTGGTGGATAAATAATTGAAATTGAAATTGTAATTGAAAGATCGACCCCGCTCTATCCGAAGCCCTGGGTGTTTCGTGCAAGTGCACATAATGCAATTTTCGTTCCGATTATTACTGATGGCGAATGATTAACTAGTAGCCTGCGGCTGCTACGTTGTACGCCGGGTCGTAAGTACGCCGGGTCGTAAGCGCTTCGAGCGCTCCGGAAAAGTTGCGATGTAGCCACTCCGCTTCGCTCCTTGGCTAAATCGCAACTTTTCATCGACGCTCTCAGCCTCACGAGCTTTTCACAACGGTATGGCCAGAGCATAGGCAAAATCTCAAAATCATGCTTATTTTAGCAACTTTAGGCCGTTATACACGTTAGCCAAGCACCGCTTGCTTGCGAGTGGGGCGTATACCGTTGCAAAAAGCTCGTGAGGCTTCGAGCGTTCCGGAAAAGTTTCGATGTAGCCACTCCGCTTCGCTCCTTGGCTAAATCGCAACTTTTCATCGACGCTCTCAGCCTCACGAGCTTTTCACAACGGTATGGCCAGAGCATAGGCAAAATCACAAAATCATGCTTATTTTAGCAACTTTAGGCCGTTATACACGTTAGCCAAGCACCGCTTGCTTGCGAGTGCGGCGTATACCGTTGCAAAAAGCTCGTGAGGCTTCGAGCGCTCCGGAAAAGTTGCGATGTAGCCACTCCGCTTCGCTCCTTGGCTAAATCGCAACTTTTCATCGACGCTCTCAGCCTCACGAGCTTTTCACAACGGTATGGCCAGAGCATAGGCAAAATCTCAAAATCATGTTTATTTTAGCAACTTTAGGCCGTTATACACGTTAGCCAAGCACCGCTTGCTTGCGAGTGGGGCGTATACCGTTGCAAAAAGCTCGTGAGGCTTCGAGCGCTCCGGAAAAGTTGCGATGTAGCCACTCCGCTTCGCTCCTTGGCTAAATCGCAACTTTTCATCGACGCTCTCAGCCTCACGAGCTTTTCACAACGGTATGGCCAGAGCATAGGCAAAATCTCAAAATCATGCTTATTTTAGCAACTTTAGGCCGTTATACACGTTAGCCAAGCACCGCTTGCTTGCGAGTGGGGCGTATACCGTTGCAAAAAGCTCGTGAGGCTTCGAGCGTTCCGGAAAAGTTGCGATGTAGCCACTCCGCTTCGCTCCTTGGCTAAATCGCAACTTTTCCTCCACGCTCTCAGCCTCACGAGCTTTTCACAACGGTATGGCCAGAGCATAGGCAAAATCTCAAAATCATGCTTATTTTAGCAACTTTAGGCCGTTATACACGTTAGCCAAGCACCGCTTGCTTGCGAGTGGGGCGTATACCGTTGCAAAAAGCTCGTGAGGCTTCGAGCGCTCCGGAAAAGTTGCGATGTAGCCACTCCGCTTCGCTCCTTGGCTAAATCGCAACTTTTCATCGACGCTCTCAGCCTCACGAGCTTTTCACAACGGTATGGCCAGAGCATAGGCAAAATCTCAAAATCATGCTTATTTTAGCAACTTTAGGCCGTTATACACGTTAGCCAAGCACCGCTTGCTTGCGAGTGGGGCGTATACCGTTGCAAAAAGCTCGTGAGGCTTCGAGCGTTCCGGAAAAGTTGCGATGTAGCCACTCCGCTTCGCTCCTTGGCTAAATCGCAACTTTTCCTCCACGCTCTCAGCCTCACGAGCTTTTCACAACGGTATGGCCAGAGCATAGGCAAAATCTCAAAATCATGCTTATTTTAGCAACTTTAGGCCGTTATACACGTTAGGCAAGCACCGCTTGCTTGCGAGTGGGGCGTATACCGTTGCAAAAAGCTCGTGAGGCTTCGAGCGCTCCGGAAAAGTTGCGATGTAGCCACTCCGCTTCGCTCCTTGGCTAAATCGCAACTTTTCCTCCACGCTCTCAGCCTCACGAGCTTTTCACAACGGTATGGCCAGAGCATAGGCAAAATCTCAAAATCATGCTTATTTTAGCAACTTTAGGCCGTTATACACGTTAGCCAAGCACCGCTTGCTTGCGAGTGGGGCGTATACCGTTGCAAAAAGCTCGTGAGGCTTCGAGCGTTCCGGAAAAGTTGCGATGTAGCCACTCCGCTTCGCTCCTTGGCTAAATCGCAACTTTTCCTCCACGCTCTCAGCCTCACGAGCTTTTCACAACGGTATGGCCAGAGCATAGGCAAAATCTCAAAATCATGCTTATTTTAGCAACTTTAGGCCGTTATACACGTTAGCCAAGCACCGCTTGCTTGCGAGTGGGGCGTATACCGTTGCAAAAAGCTCGTGAGGCTTCGAGCGTTCCGGAAAAGTTGCGATGTAGCCACTCCGCTTCGCTCCTTGGCTAAATCGCAACTTTTCCTCCACGCTCTCAGCCTCACGAGCTTTTCACAACGGTATGGCCAGAGCATAGGCAAAATCTCAAAATCATGCTTATTTTAGCAACTTTAGGCCGTTATACACGTTAGGCAAGCACCGCTTGCTTGCGAGTGGGGCGTATACCGTTGCAAAAAGCTCGTGAGGCTTCGAGCGCTCCGGAAAAGTTGCGATGTAGCCACTCCGCTTCGCTCCTTGGCTAAATCGCAACTTTTCCTCCACGCTCTCAGCCTCACGAGCTTTTCACAACGGTATGGCCAGAGCATAGGCAAAATCTCAAAATCATGCTTATTTTAGCAACTTTAGGCCGTTATACACGTTAGCCAAGCACCGCTTGCTTGCGAGTGGGGCGTATACCGTTGCAAAAAGCTCGTGAGGCTTCGAGCGTTCCGGAAAAGTTGCGATGTAGCCACTCCGCTTCGCTCCTTGGCTAAATCGCAACTTTTCCTCCACGCTCTCAGCCTCACGAGCTTTTCACAACGGTATGGCCAGAGCATAGGCAAAATCTCAAAATCATGCTTATTTTAGCAACTTTAGGCCGTTATACACGTTAGCCAAGCACCGCTTGCTTGCGAGTGGGGCGTATACCGTTGCAAAAAGCTCGTGAGGCTTCGAGCGCTCCGGAAAAGTTGCGATGTAGCCACTCCGCTTCGCTCCTTGGCTAAATCGCAACTTTTCATCGACGCTCTCAGCCTCACGAGCTTTTCACAACGGTATGGCCAGAGCATAGGCAAAATCTCAAAATCATGCTTATTTTAGCAACTTTAGGCCGTTATACACGTTAGCCAAGCACCGCTTGCTTGCGAGTGGGGCGTATACCGTTGCAAAAAGCTCGTGAGGCTTCGAGCGTTCCGGAAAAGTTTCGATGTAGCCACTCCGCTTCGCTCCTTGGCTAAATCGCAACTTTTCATCGACGCTCTCAGCCTCACGAGCTTTTCACAACGGTATGGCCAGAGCATAGGCAAAATCTCAAAATCATGCTTATTTTAGCAACTTTAGGCCGTTATACACGTTAGCCAAGCACCGCTTGCTTGCGAGTGGGGCGTATACCGTTGCAAAAAGCTCGTGAGGCTTCGAGCGCTCCGGAAAAGTTGCGATGTAGCCACTCCGCTTCGCTCCTTGGCTAAATCGCAACTTTTCCTCCACGCTCTCAGCCTCACGAGCTTTTCACAACGGTATGGCCAGAGCATAGGCAAAATCTCAAAATCATGCTTATTTTAGCAACTTTAGGCCGTTATACACGTTAGCCAAGCACCGCTTGCTTGCGAGTGGGGCGTATACCGTTGCAAAAAGCTCGTGAGGCTTCGAGCGTTCCGGAAAAGTTGCGATGTAGCCACTCCGCTTCGCTCCTTGGCTAAATCGCAACTTTTCCTCCACGCTCTCAGCCTCACGAGCTTTTCACAACGGTATGGCCAGAGCATAGGCAAAATCTCAAAATCATGCTTATTTTAGCAACTTTAGGCCGTTATACACGTTAGCCAAGCACCGCTTGCTTGCGAGTGGGGCGTATACCGTTGCAAAAAGCTCGTGAGGCTTCGAGCGCTCCGGAAAAGTTGCGATGTAGCCACTCCGCTTCGCTCCTTGGCTAAATCGCAACTTTTCATCGACGCTCTCAGCCTCACGAGCTTTTCACAACGGTATGGCCAGAGCATAGGCAAAATCTCAAAATCATGCTTATTTTAGCAACTTTAGGCCGTTATACACGTTAGCCAAGCACCGCTTGCTTGCGAGTGGGGCGTATACCGTTGCAAAAAGCTCGTGAGGCTTCGAGCGTTCCGGAAAAGTTGCGATGTAGCCACTCCGCTTCGCTCCTTGGCTAAATCGCAACTTTTCAGCGACGCTCTCAGCCTCACGAGCTTTTCACAACGGTATGGCCAGAGCATAGGCAAAATCTCAAAATCATGCTTATTTTAGCAACTTTAGGCCGTTATACACGTTAGCCAAGCACCGCTTGCTTGCGAGTGGGGCGTATACCGTTGCAAAAAGCTCGTGAGGCTTCGAGCGTTCCGGAAAAGTTGCGATGTAGCCACTCCGCTTCGCTCCTTGGCTAAATCGCAACTTTTCCTCCACGCTCTCAGCCTCACGAGCTTTTCACAACGGTATGGCCAAAGTATCCTAAAAAAAACTTTATCATAAAAAAAATTATCATAAAATGTCGATTGGCACTTCTCCCGAGCCTCTCCGATGATTTTTAAGAGAGTTATGAGCGAAAACGTGAAGATTTCATAATGATGACGAAATAGAAGATTACGAAATCTGAGCACGGGAGGTCGATTGGCACTTTTCCCGAGCCTGTCCGATGATTTTGAAGCGAGTTATGATCGAAAATGTGAAGATTTCGTAATGATGACGAAATCTGAGCACTGGAGGACGATTGGCACTTCTCCTGTGCCTGTCCGATGATTTTGAAGCGAGTTATGAGCGAAAACGTGAAGATTTCGTAATGATGACGAAATCCAAGATTGCGAAATCTGAGCACGGGAGGTCGATTGGCACTTCTCCTGTGCCTGTACGATGATTTTGAAGCGAGTTATGATCGAAAATGTGAAGATTTCGTAATGATGACGAAATCTAAGGTTGCGAAATCTGAGCACGGGAAGGAGCGAGCAGCAAGCCGCTCCGAACCTATCCGTGACCGGCGAGCAGCAAGCCCCTCCGAACCGATCCGTGACCGGCGAGCAGCAAGCCGCTCCGAACCGATCCGTGACCGGCGAGCAGCAAGCCCCTCCGAACCGATCCGTGACCGGCGAGCAGCAAGCCCCTCCGAACCGATCCGTGACCGGCGAGCAGCAAGCCCCTCCGAACCGATCCGTTACCGGCGAGCAGCAAGCCCCTCCAAACCGACCCGTGATCGTCGAGCAGCAAGCATCTCCAAACCCATATGTGACAGGCGAGCAGCAAGCCCCTCCGAACCGATCCGTGACCGGCGAGCAGTAAGCCCCTCCGAACCGATCCGTGACCGGCGAGCAGCAAGCTCCTCCGAACCTATCCGTGATCCCTAAGGTTGATGTCAGTGAGAAGTGCTGACGATTCTGAGTCGAATGACACTATTCCCGATCTTTACGGACGATTTTGATCTGAATTAGGCGCGAAAAACGACGTATTGCGTAAGTATGACGAAATGTTGCATAGTGATGACGAAATTGGTATCGATTTTTGAAAAGCTCTTCGAGAGGGTTCGAATGGTCAAGGACTTGTCCTCGGGCGATCACTTTGAAGCAAGTTACGAGCGAAAAACGAAAGCGTGGCAAGCAAGCAAGCAAGCAAGCATACGGATCAGACAGACATTATGGTTTGGTAATCTTTAGTAACATTATGCATCACCGTGCAAATTACTCTAAGACGCTAAATTTTGAATTATTATAAATAACATTTCATTGCACATTATCTCAACTTTCTCCTAAAACTCCGTCGGATGCAGACTTTCTGAATGTTTTTTTTTTCAAAGTGGGCTCTAAAATATGAATTTCTTCGTGAGACCATTACATGAATTTACATCTACACAGGAATTCATAAAAATTAGATCTACACCTCTTCCGTACAAAATGACGGTACGGAAACAGATATCGTTAACAATCATGCGGGATTTTCGAGGCAAAAAGGCACCCGAAATCATCCGAAAAGAATGATTGATCAGTAGGATTTTCAAATATACAATGACTGTCTTAATTTTTTCTGCTCTCCTCAACTCTTATCTTTTGGTTATTCAACTTGCTTTGCTCGTCATACGAAATTGTCGTGCGTTTTTTTGTGCTTCCAAATTAAGGAATGATGATCACAAAATCTACATGCTATTTAAGGGTGATTTAATGTATTTACAAGCTACAATCGTGAATTAAACGAATGGATTTTTCTAATTATATTAATGCATATCTTAATATGTCGGTAACTGTTGTGCGCTTGCGGTGCATTTTTTTGTTTAAAAAGTTTCATATAACAAATTTACAAAACTTGTCCCAGGGAATAAACTGCTCTGGTATTGACGAATTTACAAATTATTCGTTAACGTGTTTTAATTAAATTTGCTATATCTATTGAGAGAGGAAACCTCTAAGAAGCTAATAAGCAAAAGAAGCAATAAAGAACATGAATACAAAGAAGCAAAAATACGGTCCCAGTGCCCAGAACCGGATATTAGTCAAGCGTGAAACGTGCGCGGTCTCATCCTTGAACATTATTATGATCGTATCACAGTAAAAATGTAGTACCACACCATCATCTATTACAATCAAACACAATTTTTTCCTGTAATTTTTTCCATGTCAATATGAAAGAAGGAGAGAAGAGTAGAGACAAGAAAAAAGAAGAAAAGAGAAGGAAGAAAAGTAATCACTCAAAATATTTTTCTTCAAATCGTTATTTTTGACAGTATGCTTCATTGAAATCAGTACTGAATCTAGCAGATGTTATTCAGATTGAGTGTATACACTTTTATTTGCAAATTATCTATCTGGTTTTGATGGATCTTCAGTTACAGACCAAAGGATAAGCACATCGTTTGCACAGCTTGTGTCACTTTGAAATCGAATTTCGCTAACTTTTGGAAGAAATGTTCCACGAATGACACACCGATACAAATGAGACACATGCACCAGCGAAGACAAATCAGAAGCCGAGTCTGCTCAATTCGCGTTCTCTCCAGTTTCTCTGATCGGCGAGAGTGAGAGAGAGAAGAGTCGATTCCGATTGCACATCACTGCACACAGAGAACGGCATATTTATTTAAATACCGAAGTGTGCTCGCGGTGTCACCACGCACACTTTGAGCAATTTTGGCTCATGCTTGGGAAAATCTAATGGGCAGATTGTGTATTAAGAGACCGGCTCCGTTATTTTCGAGGACTCGGCCGTTAGGGCCGGACATCGATATCACCGATCCGGCCCAAACTTTTTTCCTGGATACCCCCATGGGTCCCCATCACCAAACCGGACACTATATGGTCCAGATCATTGAAACATAAAAATGTCGAAATATAGAATTTTGAAAACTCGAAAATCAGATAAAAATAACCGAACGACCTGTGTCCAAAGTTATGTGGCAATATTATACATATGCCTAGCCAAAAAAAACACGCTATAAGTTGATTCAAGATTTCGATCGCAAACTGGTTTTTTCTACTTTCGAGAATGGTTTTTCAATTTTTAAAAATCCATATAAAAAACCACATCACGGCTCTAACGTCATCTTGTAGAGCATTAATTTTTGCGTCGAATCAGCTAAATGAGATAATTTGATTTTTAGCCCCCTTTTGGATCTATAGACCTGAAAGAGGCAGTTGAAAAAAAGTTTCCATATCCTCATCAATATGGTACTCATTTTGAAGCCCACATTGAGTTCATCATTTTTTCTGTTGACAGTTTGACCCGAAAATAATCGTGGATCAAGTTAGTACCATGAAAATTCACAAAATCTTGAAAATTGTGATATTTTAATTCTAATAAAAGAAAGTTCAAAAATCGCACTACGGCGATTATCTCTTGTTGTAGAGCATCACATTCTGCGTCGATTGAGCTGAATTCGATATTTTAACTTTTAGCCCCCTTTCGGATCTATCGACCTGAAAGAGGCAGTTGAAAAAAAGTTTCCATAACCTCATCAACATAGTACTCATTTTGAAGCCCACATCGAGTACTTTATTTTTTGTGTTGACAGTTCGACCTAAAAATGATTTTGGGACAAATTATTATTATGAAAATTCACAAAATTATAAAACTTTTTAAAAACTAATTAAAATTAAAATTTCAGAATAATATGAATTTTCAAAGTACTAACATGTTCAATAATTAATATCAGGTCAAATTGTCAACGCAAAAAAATGAAGTACTTGAAGTGGGCTTCAAAATGAGTACCATATTGATGAGGTTCTGGAAACTTTTTTTTCAACTGCCTCTTTCAGGTACAGTATCGGACAAAAGTCATCGTTCACAAATGCAAAGTGGTGTAACTTTTGAATTAGAGGGGCGATCTTTCTGAAATTTTGACAGATATTAATCGACTCACTGATGCATCTTATCCGACCGTGACGTCATGCTACGATTTCGCAATATTGCATAGTGATGATGCAATCATATATATGTTCTTCACTTGTGATTTTAAGGTCATTGGGATTTTTTCTAAGTCTTCTCTCTTTTTGTGATGATAGAAGACCTCAGCATCTACCGATTAAAAAATAGTACTCATGGGGCGTTGTCGTACAGAAGCAGAACACAGGTTCAAAATAAGGTCCCGAAAAAAATAATTTCCATTCATTGACGTGCTAGAGACTCGTTCAGAGGCTCAAAATGACCCTTACAATAATTCCTGATTACCCACAAAGTTCGATATTGATATCTCTTAATTTGACCTCAGGGCACGAATTTTTCACTTTTTCAAATAATTGTTTTCTTCCTATTTTGGATGATCATAGTTCCAAGGCCGATTTTTGTTCAAATGTATTTTCTAGACAGGGTAGTTGCAAATCCATGGAATATACGATTCCCAACTTTTTAGAACATTTGGATAACTTTCTCACCCGCGGCAACCGAAAATCAGAGGTCAATCGATTTCAACCCAAAAAATGACCATGACATCATTAGTCGAAAAAAAGTTTCTCTCAAAACTTCCTGACTAAATTTTTTTCTGGGATATTTTTGTGTGCTGAGTACGAATTTCGGTATGAGAGTCCATGATATCATTAATGAAAAAAGTTAAAATTTATTATGTCGAAACATAGCCGATTTTAAAAATCTTTTGACCTCTGATTTTCGGTTGCCGCGGGTGAGAAAGTTATCCAAGTGCTCTAAAAAGTTGGGAATCGTATATTCCATGGATTTGCAACTACCCTGTCTAGAAAATACATTTGAACAAAAATCGGCCTTGGAACTATGATCATCCAAAATAGGAAGAAAACAATTATTTGAAAAAGTGAAAAATTCGTGCCCTGAGGTCAAATTAAGAGATATCAATATCGAACTTTGTGGGTAATCAGGAATTATTGTAAGGGTCATTTTGAGCCGTTGAACGAGTCTCTAGCACGTCAATGAATGGAAATTATTTTTCTCGGGAACTTATTTTGAACCTGTGTTCTGCTTCTGTACGACAACGCCCCATGAGTACTATTTTTTAATCGGTAGATGCTGAGGCCTTCTATCATCACAAAAAGAGAGAAGACTTAGAAAAAATCCCAATGACCTTAAAATCACAAGTGAAGAACATATATATGATTGCATCATCACTATGCAATATTGCGAAATCGTAGCATGACGTCACGGTCGGATAAGATGCATCAGTGAGTCGATTAATATCTGTCAAAATTTCGGAAAGATCGCCCCTCTAATTCAAAAGTTACACCACTTTGCATTTGTGAACGATGACTTTTGTCCGATACTGTATATAGATCTGAAAAGGGGCTAAAAATATTTTAATCTCTTTTAGCTGATTCGACGCAGAATTCAATTCTCTACAACATGAGATAATTGCCGGAGTGCGATTTTGAACTTTGTTTTTATTAGAATTAAAATATCAGAATATTCAGGATTTTAGAATTTTCATGATAATAATTTGTTCCAAATTCATTTTTAGGTCAAACTGTCAACACAAAAAATAAATAACTCGATGTGGGCTTCAAAATGAGTACTATATTGATGAGGTTATGGAATCTTTTTTTTCAACTGCTTCTTTCAGGTCTATAGATCCGAAAGGGGGCTAAAATTTAAAATATCTAGTTTAGCTCAATCGACGCAGAATTCGATGCTCTACAACATGAGATAATCGCCGTAGTGTCATTTTTGAACTTTTTTATTAGAATTAAGAATTTTTTTTAAAAATTTTTTTTTAGAATTCAAGATTTTGAGAATTTTCATGGTACTAACTTGATCCACGATTATTTTCAGGTCAAACTGTCAACACAAAAAATAAATAACTCGATGTGGGCTTCAAAATGAGTACTATATTGATGAGGTTATGGAAACTTTTTTTTCAACTGCTTCTTTCAGGTCTATAGATCCGAAAGGGGGCTAAAATTTAAAATATCTAGTTTAGCTCAATCGACGCAGAATTCGATGCTCTACAACATGAGATAATCGCCGTAGTGTCATTTTTGAACTTTTTTATTAGAATTAGGAATTTAAAAAAAAAATTTTTTTTTTAGAATTTTCAAGATTTTGAGAATTTTCATGGTACTAACTTGATCCACGATTATTTTCAGATCAAACTGTCAACACAAAAAATAAATTACTCGATGTGGGCTTCAAAATGAGTACTATATTGATGAGGTTATGGAAACTTTTTTTTCAACTGCTTCTTTCAGGTCTATAGATCCGAAAGGGGGCTAAAATTTAAAATATCTAGTTTAGCTCAATCGACGCAGAATTCGATGCTCTACAACATGAGATAATCGCCGTAGTGTCATTTTTGAACTTTTTTATTAGAATTAAGAATTTAAAAAAAAAATTTTTTTTTTAGAATTTTCAAGATTTTGAGAATTTTCATGGTACTAACTTGATCCACGATTATTTTCAGATCAAACTGTCAACACAAAAAATAAATTACTCGATGTGGGCTTCAAAATGAGTACTATATTGATGAGGTTATGGAAACTTTTTTTCAAACTGCCTCTTGCAGGTCTATAGATCCAAAAGAGGGCTAAAAATAAATTATCTCATTTAGCTGATTCGACGCAGAAATTAATGCTCTACAAGATTACGTTAGAGCCGTGATGCGGTTTTTTCATATAGAATTTTAAAAACTGAAAAACCATTCTCGAAAGTTGAAAAAACCAGTTTGCGATCGAAATCTTGAACCAACTTGTTTTGGTTGCCTAGGCATGAGTATAATATTGCCACACTAACTTTGGACCCAGGTCGTTCGGTAATTTTTATCTGATTTTCGAGTTTTCAACATTCGATATTTCGACATTTTTATGTTTCAATGATCAGGACCCTATAGTGTCCCGTTTGATGATGGGGATCCATGGGGGTATCCAGGGAAAAAGTTCGGGCTGGATCGGTGATATCAATGTCCGGCCCATACTCCAAAATATCCGAGCCGGTCTCTTAAATTGAATACTTTTCGTGTGCGTGGTGCCTCCACGAGGACACCTCGGTATTAAAATTAGTTTTCTGTGTGTAGCACTGAACAATACTCTAACGTCAATATGCCACTGAATCTGAATCTTGACAGCTTCCAAATCAACCACATGGGCTTCTTCGGTCCCTTCTGACTCAGGGATGCGATCATATAATACAGTGCTACTCGCAATACGATCTCATACATATCGGTTGCTTCTCGAAGGTAAATCATGCTCATCCAGCAGGTCTAAATCTGACTGTGCGCATCCGGTATATTACTGACAATACGCTCCACGACTGGCGATTCTGTCTGTCAATGCGGCTACCCTCTTATTCGATATGGAAAGTTGACAAATACAATGACGCACATTACCATCCTCATCGAAATAGTATAGGTCATGCGTTCGACCCCCCTTGCCCACAGATCAACCCAGACCTACGGGGGTTATAGAAATGGTCAGAAATCTCCCACCACGTGCACACAACACGGGCGGAATAGCCACATTGCATAAGTCGCTGAGTTTCTCAGGACAGACTGAACGCTGATCCGGCTCGGGGGTGGCAAAACCCGCCTTGCGTGGAGTGCCTTATCCTAGTTTTTTTTATCGAAATGGCACCCCATGGCACTGGACGGGTTTCCGTCGGACGTTACGTGTGATCAGCTACACAACGTAACAGTCCCTGGCCTTTTTTCTGCGAATAGAAAATATACACAAAGGAAGCAACACAAAATGATAGAAACGCGAAACAGAAGTGCGTAGAAATGCTATTATTAAAAAGCTTGAAAGTCCCCTACAAGTCAAATTTCATATGTTTAGTTCTCTCCTTGTTCTCGTGCCGGGAATCGCAGCGCAGTGCACCGGCAAGGATCACCCTTCGTAAGTTTATGAGCAAGTTTTTCCAACACATAAACTGTTACTCGATGAATTTTCGAGCTGACACGATGCCAGCGATCAATCAAAATAATATATTTGTAGAATATCATAAAAATTTATCACATTACATTTACTGCTCAGATGAGATCAGTGATTGCTCTTCAGATGTGCCTCGTGGATAAGCAATATTGGCTACTGCACAAACGCCGGAAAACCGATGGGGCAGCGGAAGCAATTCTGCGGAGTAATGTAAGCATCAACAGATGTGTCATTTGGATTCTGAATTTTGAATAAGCTTAGTGGATATTGTGGATCCTCACGGCGTTCTGCATGGAGTGAGCGAGAAAAGAGAGAGAGTGGCCAGTGGAATAGCGAGATAATACGCGAAAGTGAGAGGGCACGGGCGAGGTCTCGACGTGAATTATTTTTGGAGCGTTGCCAGCAAAACACCGTGGATCCTGCTTAGCTCGACCCAATCCAATACCAATCTCCCTTCACGCCGATAGCTAACCAATCGATGATGGAAAACGTGTTCTTTACTGATGACACAACGGTATTTCTAGCCGCCGTGAAACCTTCTTCAATCCGGCTTTTTCAACAGGGAAGCCGGATTGATCCATAATCGAAGCCGGCTTGCCGAGTCCGTTTTGTCATCCCTAGTGTACGTCATTCACCTCTAATGTTTCCAGACAACAACCGACCCCCCCCCCTTTTCAATGCATGGATTCATTGGCTTCTAATTCCTTGCAGCTGCGGTTTCTGCAACAAGGACGGCACTCAGACCGCCGCTGGAGGCGGCTCAGTATACCCTCCTTGCACAGATGCGAACCCGAAGTGAGTGACTTTCCCCCCTAATAATTGACAGCGTATAACACAGGATTTTCGATATAATTGAGATTCTCGCAACAGGGTCTGTACAACGATTTTGCAACCTATGCTCAAAATTTGGCCTAGAGTCAACTTTGGACGTAAAGTTCGAAAAACGACCTTAGAAAGCCGTATCTTCAAAACTCCATTACCTGTGGTACACTTTACGCTGTGCAGTCGGTTTTCATATCTCATGAACGCCGCTTCGGCGACCCACAAAGATATAGTAATTCTGAAAAATCTCGACAAGAAAAGACTTTTTACAATCGCGCATGAAGAGCTAGCTCATCTCGGAAAAAGTACTCTCTGAAAGTTTTGAAAAAGCCACCCTGAAAAATGTTTGTTGATGGGGTACAAATTAAACTTTTTCATTCGATTCCCCATACGATTTTACCTCCGGATGCATGTTTTCACGGCGCTTCCTCAGGGGGAACCGATCCGTTTAGGCGTTCGAAAGCGTTCAAGCCGTCGATTTTCACGAAAAAATGGAGTTTTTCGAGCTAAACTTTTTTCTTTGACATTTTCATGAGCTCTAGTATCGAAATTCGGTTTTCTCATGTTAAAAAACGTCGGAAAAACCTATAGCCAGGTGATTTTGAGATTATGACTTTTTGACTAAAAAATGGTCTCGAAATCAGGGTCAAAAATGGTGAAAAATTCATAATCTCAAAATCACCTGGCTATAGGTTGTTCTGACTTATTTTTGCACGAGCAAACCGAATTTCGATACCGAGCTCATGAAAATGTCAAAGAAAAAAGTTTAGCTCGAAAAACGTTTTTCGAACTCTACGTCCAAAGTTGACTCTAGGGCCAAATTTTGAGCATAGGTTGCAAAATCGTTGTACGGCCCTATCTCCATTATATCGAAAATCCTGATAAGTGGCATTGAAATTGGGACCAAGAATAGGCCGACAAAGTATGTTTCACTAGTGATGTCGTTTCGGTTTTCGACTCTCCTCATCCTGCAGACTTTCGTTTCTCTGACCGGCGAGATAGTATGCGGAATGGAGAGAGTCACAACTGAAATTACATCAACATTTTTCAGTTGTGCCTCCTGGCAGGCTACCAGAGCATTCTGCACCGATACCGCAACACCTACCAATATCAAATTGCTTGTGAGTAAACCCCATGGCATACTCTGGTATTGCACTGCTACACAGCAAAATAACGTGCGAATAAGGACCGCGAGTATCAAAATTAAAGAATAACTTCTAGACAATATAAATATTTCAGCATTGCTGCGGTACCTGCAGTCCGATCATCCGAGGCTAGATCGAATATTCAATAATCCAATATATCTTTTTATTGATTGTTATTCGCCCGTTACTCGTTATTCGCGCCGGTAACTAAGTTGCATGCTTTATAAACGGTGAAATAAAGTAGTCGTGCGAAATTTATGTCAGAAGAATGAACACCTCGAATACGCAACCGAATCGCTCGCCTAAAAGCTTGATCTGTTGCTCTCATCCTCCTCTATGTGTGGCACCTAGCGCCGACTGACCACAAAACATACACAACAGATAAATGCTAAAATACTTTAAAATGAACAGGTTGTAATGAACAGGTTTTGCATCTCTCCGCCTCATTATTTTTTAAATTATTATATATTGTATTTTTAATTTACAGTACTTACCTAATTTGGTGTCGATCTGAGATTCCCATCTTCATAATTCTCTGATTTAGAAAATTTCAAGCATTCAAGCATATAATTTTTAAAACACCATTTTCATCATAATTAGGTAATAGTTCCCAAATCTGGAAACTGACTATTTTAGGTCATGTTTTTGCGAAATTATTATTGATTATGCTCTTCAGAGTGATCGCTTGTGTTCGAGCGCATGCCCGGGTTGCCAATCCGAGTGTGAATTAGCCCTGATTCTGAGCGTTATCTTCCGGAAAAAATACGATTTTTATCTTAAAGGCAAGTTAGAATTCGATTAAAATAGAAGGGAATTGGAGGTGTAAGGTGATTAATCAGCCTTTACATAGCGGGCTGATTTGTTACACCTCCAATTCCCGAATGCCAATCCTTTCCACACTGTTTGTTGGTTCAATGAACCTGCAGAGTGACAGAGGCGAAAGATCGCACTGTAAAATTGCGCAACAAACGTCAATAATATGTACAATACTTCTGAGTTCCATGAATGTGGAATGAAATTGTCGGAAACGATAATTGCTTGGTTATGCACAGTTGAAATGACAGGCTACCATTCCCGGTCAACGGCGATGAATAATATTGGCAAACCGCCGATATTGAACGTGAGTACACAATAACACATTAAAACGAGAAATATCACGCGGTTTAGGCATTCTAACCGTTAGTCTTTCCTTCTGTTTCAATGGACGAACTAATTATGTGTAGCGTAATGCCTTGGCATTCAACAGGCGTCCTATAAAACGAGTGAATCCATCGCACTTGCACCATCCTTCTTTCAATTGTTATAGTGAACAGCGCCCCTCTTCTTTCTACACGCTCTCTTGCTCTCTCAAGTGACGAGAGAGTGTGCGGAATGAATAGAGTCGCTGTTCTGACATCCGCCGAATTTGCCAACTTCTCTTCCAGATGAAGTTACTCACTCTCATCCTTCTGGCAGGCCTGTTGTCCACCATCTATGCCCAAGTTCCGGTACGATTCAATCTTTGAAGCGCTCAAGACCGGGAATTCACAAAAAAAAATTTTAATCACAGAACTCCGGAGAACACGCGGTTGATGTCTATTCGTCTGAAGAGGAGACACATCACGTATGTACAGGGTGCGCCATAATTATGGCTACTAAATTTCAAACCATTGCATAACAAATCCTAATAGATAAAACGAGGTATTGAGTTCTTAGTTTTGTTGTGGGTTCCACATAATATAACTATTCGGGGTTTCAAGTGATCTTGTTAATTCTCGTTTGAATAGGATTTTTTTGTAACTGGCCGTTCATTGTTTTTGAGCGTTGTGTCACTGATACACTTGGTTGTGTGCATGGTACTTTCAAACCGATAGTCCATGGGCTTAATAGGCCATACTATTATATTAATGAGGTCATATGTAATTGAAGGTAGAAAGATCAATGTCGAGCTTCACTCCCACAGAACGTGAGGAAACCAGAAAGAAGACCCTACACACACGCATTTTAGTGATAATCGGAGACTATTATTCTAGCTTAAAAAAACATCAGATCTTTGAAACCTGGTAGAAGCAATGTTTACTAGGAATATTTCATGCACAAAAAATTAGAAGGTGGTTAGACCAAGAATTCAAGAAAAATGGCTCCTCAAAGTTGTGAGCAGATTCGCAAGTCCGCGACTTTAATTGTTTTTATCGAAAAAATATTTGCTTGATCAGGCCGCATATCTTCAGTATTGAAAGTCATGGTTATCAGCCTTGATAATCTCTTCTCTAATTAGACAAGTTATTTTAACGGCTAGACTCTACGCGTAAAAGATAAATCACGAAATACAGATAATCGAAAAAAAATTTAAATTTAAAATCGTGAAAGAAACCGAGCGCTATTTGATTCCATCCAATAACACATATAGTGAGGTTATCATGTCCTATTAGTAATGTGTTGGCATGGATCATCTTCATGCATGTCTGTGAGAGAATGGACAAGTATTCCATTTGAATAGCGAATTCCTCGTGTACAGCCTCTCCGAAGGGCTTCGGAAAATTAATTGGTGGTCAGCACATATGAAATCAATTACCGCTTTGTCGATGCAGTTCTATAGCTGTATGGACGACCTTCCAATGTTACTAGTTTGAGAGTTGAAACATTACTAGTTTTGTAGTAGCTCTGGTCCAAACTAGTAATTCTGCTACGGACTTCACACCTTCATCTCAGTACACTTCCGATCGCTACTAGAGATGACGCAATCGATGGATAGCCAATCCATGTTATTTTTTCGTATGTACATACCTTCACTAGAAACTAATACAAACATCGGAACATGGCTGTTGATTTCAGCAAAATAAATTGGCTTTCAAAAAAGTAGCTATAATTATGGCGCACCCGACTTTCATAGACTAGATAACCCGAATTCGGTCCAAAAAATGATTCTAGTCCGCTTCAAAAGCTTGCAGATACAATCGACTAGTGAGACTCATTTGTAAATTCTATGACAATTTGTCGATCATCGCCAATAGTGATGGGTTTTCGGTTTTCGACTCTCCTCATACTGAACACTCTTTCATTTCTTTGACTGCCGAGATAGTGTGCGGAATAAAAAGAGCCACTCCCAGAAATTGCATCAATAATCGCCAATATTCAAATTCATTCAGGACGATCACTCCGCCTTTGAATCTCAGGAATCCGAAGAAAGACTCGAGGGAGACGTGATTAGAGCCGTGCGCGGAGAGGAGGAGAACCGGGTGAGTATTGTGTTCAACCGTACTTGAAGAGATCGATAATACAGTTCGCGTTCAATGGAGATCAGTAGAGATCTTCCTGTTATTTTTCTCGAACCGGTTCTTGGGTTGGTCTTGACAAGCAGTCAGGAATTGACAATTGGATTTGCATAATTCACGTTCAGGCGGTGGTTTCCGAAGACTATCCCACCGTCACTGAACAGATCGAGGAGACCGCCCCTGAGGACAGAAAGGTGGGCAACTCGGATTGTTTCGCTATCTGGCTCAGATTGCTTCTGTGCTGAATGTGACAGAAACCATTGGTCAGAAACCAAAGTGTGCCAGGGAAACCTCGCCGATTTGGATCTCTTTCCAATTCCACAACCCAGGACTTTGACGAGCACGACGTCCAATATCATGACGGTAGCATCGAGGAATCCGACGATCTCGGTCACCGCCATCGCATCACCAGATGCCCCAAGTGCAACTGCCGCTGTGCCGTGAAGAAGGCTCGTTGTCATTCTATTTTTTTTTTTATAGGCACCAACGGATGTGACATCACGCGAATAGAATATTCAGAATGATAGATTTTATGAGAAAAGGGTAGAGAAGGGAGGATTGGGTGGGAATCATTATAATTTTCGTTCGAATCCAAGGCACACTGGAGTATAGAAACTAGAGATATAAAGAAAACTACAAAGATAATTAATCGCTCGCGCCTACAGGGCTTTGTGGTCGGATACGACAAGGGCCGTCACTTCGGCTACCATCACGGCTTCAAGAATGGCAAGTGTGCCGGAACACGATTCGGACTGCACAAGGTCTCGTCGAAGCTAGGGATGACCGAACTCTTTTGTTCGAAAATTGTTTCAGACAATGAACTCGTCCTGATCGATCCGGAACAGTATTCGTTCTAATCATTTTTTGACTTTCCGAACTTTTAGTCTTTTTTAGACGAAAGTCTTTTTTAGACGAATCCACTAGACAAGAGGCAAACCCATTCATTTTAGGGCGAGAAGATCGGATATGGTCATGGATTCGTGGATGGGAAGAAACGGGGATATCACGATGGAATTGTACGGTAGTATTATTCACATTTATTCGCAAACGCCTCAAGGAGTATTATGGAAGTGTAGCTAGGTTAGATGGCTGTTTGCGAGCTCGGTAGAGCTTGCATCGGGTGGCGGTTTCCGTGTTGAAATTTGATAAACCGATGATGTAAGAAGAAGATTTTTAATGGTATCATTATTGATAATTAAACAAAGATACAACTATTTTGAGGGTGACGGAGAGCGCGACGGACATCACCGTGGAATTCGCTACGGAAAGAAACTCGGTTTCCAATGCGGACTGAAAAAGGTATGTCCCGTGTGTTACGTAAGAGTGCAATAGAGTCACGGGATGGTTGGCACATTTTGCGGCATTTATGTTTTTATGCATTTTTGGATGCCACATATGAACTCTCACAAGATTGGGTCGAGCTTTGTTAAGGTTCGACGCATGGTTGATTTGCATATTAGGGACCGCGTTTGTAACTCTACCGATCCCTAATCGATTCAAACACAGGGATGGATCGGCGGCAAGAAAGAGGGTCTCTCCGAGGGATTCGCAGCCGGCATCAGAAAGGTTGGACACAATGCACATGCCGCTAATTGATACACTAGTGTTGGGGGTCGTTTGACTTTGCCGCTAGTGATGACAAGACGGCATCGACTCTCCTCAATTTGCATACTCTCTCGCTGGTCAGAGAAACGAGATAATGTGCGAGTCGGATGCCGAGTTGCCTTCACTATTTGCCACCTGTCGCCTAATTTCGAGATTGGCGTGGGCAGAGTGGGCAGATATTGCAAATTCGCTACGACCGCCGAATAGATGTAAAGGTACATCCCGATTTCAAGACGGTGCGATGTCACTGCAATGCCAATGTTACAATGAGCTTATGCATTTTGGAGTGCCCACCTTTCGACCACCGAATAGCCAGCACTAATACCAAAGCGATCCGACTCTCCTCAAATCACGTGCTATCTCGTCGGTCAGAGAAACGAGAGAGCACGCGAAATGAGGAGAGTCGAATAATGATTTATCATCACTAATTCAGGGCAACTGCGCGTGCAACAGAAGAATCGCAACAATGAGAAGACGCTTCTTGCACGGACACCACCACGGATGCCACAAGTAAGCATTAGGGATGTCGTTTCGGTTCTCGACTCTCTTCATTCTGCTCACTCTCTCGTTTCTCTGACCGGCGAGACAATGTGAAGAATGGAGAGAGCGAAATCCGAGATTTCCCCCAATCGAACAGCAGCCACTAGTGGTGACAGATCAATACACGGCTCTCTTCAATCAACGTGGTGTATAGTTCGTCTGACCTGCGAGATAGCCCTCGATTTGAAGACTATTTCAACTTTCATGTTAACGAAGATCTCCGCTGTTCCAATCTAATGATACCCCTGGTGGATAAATAATTGAATTGAATGTGAAAATTGAGATCATAATATATATAAAAAATAATTTCAGGCACGTTCATCACTGCAAGAGCTGTCAGCGCAAATGAGGCGATAGTTTGAGATATCCCGTAGAATAAACGTATTCAATCTTTGATATATTGCATCACACGAAAATAACAAAATGTGAAGTACAGTACCGGTTAAAAGTATCGCAACAAAATTCAAATCGCAGTGACTTTTTGGGAACTCGATATCAAAAACATACACGATGTTATTGAATTCAGCCTTGTTATGTATCTTATTACATTTTTCGTAGCCTCTCTCATTTTGAAGCCTAATTTACTTTGCTTTTTTTCTTATATGTATCATTTTTCTTGTAGGCTCATTTTTGAAGCATTTTTCAATTCAGCAATATCTTGACCAAATTGTCGGTGAAAGAACAGCCGCCTGCTTTACTTATATCTCTAGCGATATCTCTAGATATTACAATCCTAAACAGGCCCAGGAACTTCAAAATCATCAAAAATCTGAAGTCAGAACAATCGCTCGATCCGTTTGACGCTTGAGAATAATACGTAGCTCTCAGCCATGCCAGCCAATACACTTTTTCCAACACTTAGACACTTTCGTGACCAGTAGGTTCACGTGGTTGAGGAGATCGGGAAAAAAATACGCAAAATAAAATAAAAAATACAAAATATAAAAAAAAACATACGTACGTCATATACGTCATATACGTCATATACGTATATACGTCCGACAAAAAACTCGAGAAAGATCTTGCGAGAGGATGCCGTGAGGACCCAAATTCACGCAGGCTCTGAGTTTGTCACAAACTGAAAATCACACTTCCCCAATGGAAGTGGATTCATTCACTTTTATTGATGCGTAGCATTAATTCTTCCGCAAAGTAGTCGGATAATTTGGAGAGCAACCAAATCATCTGATCTCGTTTTACGATTACAAATCAGTAAGCAAAATTTTGAATGGATATTCGAACTGTGAGCCGAGATATTCAAGGGAAATACAAATTGACGGAATTCAAATTCAAACTCATTTTATTTTCGCTTGATTTTTTTTCTCATTTCCATAATGTTCATTAATTTCCACTTCCGTTTTCTAGAATGAGAAGATGAGAAATGATCTTTTCAAAACACGGCAATTGGGAAAAATCACTATTGTCTAGTCGGTCTGTCATAATCGATCTTCGAAAATTTTGCTCGTAAATCGCTCTCTATTGCTCGTCAATTTCAAAAAATTGTTTTTCATTTTGAAGCATTTTCGAAATGAGGCGGCGAAAAAAAAATATTGACACTATATTATACTCAACTGTAGTGCACAGGCCGGAGGTCCGTCCTGAAAGTATTAGCATAACGACGGGAGAGAAAAACAAGTACCTCTCACTGCCTAGAAACACAGATCGTTCGTTGACGATGATTTATGTTTGATATCGACGGATGATAGAAAACAATTATGACAGAAAAAAAATTTCATCAGTTCGCTCGGTATCTCGCCGGTCAAAGAAACAAGAGAGCACGCGTTTTGAAGTTGTCGAGTACCGATTTGCCATCGCTAGATTCTCCTCGTGAATGACCTCTCTTCCGAACAGAGGGCATTTGTGCCTTCTAAACAAGATTACGTAAATCATGGCAGATATATGGGTGTGCTGAAGTAGGCTTCGAACAGGGATCGCTAGTGTTAACATTTTATAGTCAGAGAGCCGAGATAGCTTGTGATTTGAGGAGATTCAGCTATTCATTTCACCAAAGCACTATGTAGGAACTTGCTTGCTATAAAATGTGTAATGCTTGGGTTAGCAGTAGTTCCTCAACATGATTTGTCCTACTGTATTCATCCTTCTCCTCGGACTCGTGAAGTCTCGCTCGTCTCAGGAATGTGCTGTCTACAATGAGGTTAGTTTTATCGAGTGCATCGACCATTTACGTGGTCGGGCAAATGACACTTCGAGACGTTTATTTTTATAAAGAAATTGCTTTGCGTGTTGAAGAAAGGTGTTAATTGTTCCCTGTAAATTGCAGTTGGAATCTTTCGCACCTTGCGGCCGGTCCGGCTACGCTCTCCAATATGGACTGCCCAACTGCGAACGATTTGTTGAGAGGGGTAACGTTATATAGGGGAAAATATTTTGAGATTATTCAATGTCTAGAATAAGCTTGTAGTATTTGTAAGCAAATTGTTATTGGTGACTCAAATTCCTAAAATTATAAAGAACAAATCATTGAGTTGCAGAGTGGCTCTACACTCCCTTCGGCAAGAGCTTTCTAAACTGCACGCGAAACTGTCTGATCAACTTTATTCAGACGGAAATAATCGCGGTGTGTTCAGTTTGACGATTTCTGCTTGAGAATGGTATTTATCAGAAAAACGTAACCAACTGTGAGACTATCAACACTCAAGCCTTCGGTTCGCACGTCCCATGCTACACAAATTGTGGATTTTGTTTGAGTAAGCAGACAATGCCAGTAGTTCTGGATGGTATGCACGTTGATATTGATGACGAAGGACGGTTTTCGGCATACCCGAAAAAGTGGAAAAAACGAAATTGTTATTCCTAATCTCTAGAGAATATTAAACAAAAATAGAAAAAAAAACTAAAAAAATGTCTGTGAAAGAACGGATACAAATTTGTTTCTTTTCAGCACTTCTCACGAACCCGCTGCCCCTTGCCCTCACCTACCGCATCTCTGATTTCCTCAGTTTCATAGCACTGGAACAGGTGATCTTTTTATGATGTTTTTTTTATGAAATGCAAATACACCCCAGGTCGCGCAAGTTGCAGCATCCTGCATTCCCAATCCCTTCGCGATTATCGATCTACAAGTCGGCTAATTTGTAGTATATTGAAGCAACGATAAATAGAAGTTTTACTAAATCTATAATATGTATTAGTATCTATTCTGTGATAAAACTGCATTACTTTCACCAAGGGCTTTCTGGAGCAATGTATTAGCACCGAATACATTACATTGGAGCGTGTGCACTTCACTGTGAGGATGCTTCCTAATTGGCTGATTGTCAGCCATTGCTTAGCTGCGAAGTGGTGTAGCTGCCTAAGGCGCCCTCCCATTCTATCCCACGAGGATTTGAAGGATTTGAAATATATTGATTCATGCACTAGATTCAGAGCCGTTGTCACTTTGTGATTCGATATTCTTTTGAGGATGCCAGGATATAATCTGACCATATCCCTTATAATAGCAAAGGATGAAAAACATTTTTTTTCTATTTTTCTAACATATTTTTCGCAGTTTTCACAAGATAGGGTCCGTCCTCACTCATTCTTCCGGAAGAGCTTAATTTTTATAATTTATATTTTGTACTTCACTCTTCAATGTGCCTCTCCGAATACTGAATGAGGGAGAAATTCGTATTTGAGTTTCACTCGTTTATCACGCGTCTTCCGATCGATTGCAGGAATCCGAACCCTTGAGGAACTAGGAGCCCCAAGTTTAAACAATCTCTATATCATAATTATGTTAGACTATATTCAGGACGATAAAAATTTTGACGTCGACGATTTGTCCCAGAATCGGCTTTTAGGCATTTTCCGGTTCTCGGACCGGCTCTATCGTATCTCAGCTTCCAGATGAGCTACAGCAATGGCGTAGGGCTCAACATGTTCCGAGAAATATTCTAAAAAACTCTCATGTTGAAAGTAAAAGGCTATAAGACGATCTTCGTATTTCAAAAAATGAAAAACCAACTTTAAAATCGGAAAATATTCTCTTCTCGTGTTGAGACCCCACATTTTGAAACATGCTGATATTATTTTCGAACTCCATACCTGAATTAGTTAGGAACTGAATAGAGTCCAATGGTGTAGGGGTTGGAAAAGGGTTATTATTGCCGTGAAATGTGAAAAAATTCCCGATTTCGGAGGTTTTTCGAGCACAACTTTTTTTAATCAAACTCTCCCTCCCTCTCCTCCCTCTCTGGCGTTGTCAATCAATCAATCAATTTATCATGTCAGGCAATAGATGCTCAAAAGGGGATAGGTCGGCGGTATTCTTCATAAGTTGTAGACCACCAGTTAGCGCCAATAGCTCGCTTCAATTCGTCTCTCCAGCGCACTCTAGGTTTGCCCTGGGGGGCGGTTCCTGTTGTATGGCGTCCAGACGGTAGTCGCGCGACTCCATTGATCCAAGTCCATGTTCCGTACCTTGAGAGCCCAGCGAGCCTTGCATTTCAATCCCTCCTCGACCCAGTCTCGCAGTTTTGTGATACCTCGCACGCGGTCGTTTCTCCATCGGTCCCTCAGCGAAACTCCAACAATTTTCCTTTCCATCTTCCTTTGGGTCACACTCAATCTCTCCTTATAGCTCGATCGTAGTGCCCATACTTCGCTTCCGTAGAGTACTGTAGATGTGACGCAGCTTTCGAAAAGTTTTCTCCTGGTCTTCATGGGAAGTAGGCGGGATGAGAGGAGACTTGAAAGCTTGCTCCATGCATACCAGCCGAGTCGGATCCGGTGTTCTATTTCATCCGAGTGATCGAGGGGAAGGGAGATTCTTCCTCCAAGATAGGTGGCAGACTCGGTGAATTCAAACTTCAGATTGCCGATGGTGATTGGGCTCGTGTAGTGGTGCATGAGGTGAGCAGATTGGTCTTAGAGGAATTGACTTCGAGACCTACTCAACTGCAGGCTTCCATCAACTTCTTCAACATCCTTTCCAGTTCCGGTCGTGACTTGGCGATGAGAGCCACGTCATCTGCGTACTACAGATGGCTCAGTTTCCTCCCGTCTATCCGAATCCCGTCGCTTTCCCAGTCGATGTCATCCATTGCCAAACGAAGAACCACGTTAAAGAGACGAGGAGACAGAGTGTCTCCTTGGCGGACTCCTCTTCGAACGGTTACTGGGACTAGATCTTCGTTGACGCGGATGAGGGTGGAAGACGATTCGTAGATGCGACGGAGAAGATGAACGAGGGTCGGATGGCATCCAGCTGACCAGAGAGACTGCCAGACAGCGCTCCACTCCACGGAATCGAAGGCCTTCTAGAAGTCGACAAACGCGAAGTAGATGGGAATACCGTACTCAGAGGTCTTTTCTGCTATCTGCTTGATGGAATGCAGATTGTCGAGTGTGCTGTGCCCGCACCGGAACCCGGTTTGGGTGGGCGACTCAGCCTCTTCAAGCACCACCTCGAATCTTTTCAGGATACACCTAGTGATGTTCTTGAGGGTTACAGTAAGGAGGGAGATGGGTCGAAAGTTTCCGATATTGGTAGGATCTCCTTTCTTGTATAGTAAGGAGACTACTGCTTCAGCCAAATTATCGGGAACTGAATCTCCAGCTACCAAGCGGTTGAGAAGGTCCGCGATCACAGGAGCGAGGTAGTCTCTTGCATTGTAGATCATCTCGGGTAGGATGCCGTCGGAACCAGGGGAGTGGCCGCATTTCAGAAGAGACATCGCGTGCCGGGTCTCGTCTGGAAGGAAGGGAGCCAGAGGGTAGGTTGGGATCGAAGGGACTGCGAGGGGTAGCTGTACTCCGGGGGTGTAGAGATCCTCGTAGAAACGCTTGACCGCTACCGTAGTTGCACCCTGAGAGAGTGCACCAGTGGTAGGATCGGGGACGAGAAGACGCTTCCTGGAGGATTGGAGATTCAGCGTCACCTTCACTATGCTCCTTCCCATGGTCGCTGCGTGCCGGGCTTGAGCCTCCTTGCGCCTTCTGATGTCATCGACGAGGCTCATTCGGGCTGCTTTGCACGTGGTGGAGTAGGCGATGCTTCCATTCGAGAGGGATTGCAGTTGGTCGCGCGTGGCTAGGAGTCTCCGGGTCGCAGGGGATATCCAGGGTGGGATCTTGCGCACTCTCCAACAGTCGCTTGCTGCGGTCTCAGTGCATGCCCGGATGGAGTGGTAGGCATCGGCAGCAGAGGCGGGGCGGGTGAGAGGCACTGACGCGAGAAGATTCGCGTTGGCAGTAAAAGAGGCTCGGTCAAGATCAAACCTCTCCCTGCATCTTTTGTGCTTCACCGGGTCGGGGAGAGAGAGACACATCCGGACAAGGCGATGGTCAGAGTCGAACTCGAAACGACCAACGACTCCACAATTGACAACTCTCGCCGAGATTGGCGCAGCAACGAAGTCAATTTGGCTGAATGTGAAGCCGTTGTTTGATCGCCAAGTCCAGATTGTCTTCTCTTGGGAAGCGTGTTCCAGATGCGCAGGTTATTCCTCACGCAGACTTCAGTGAAGGTCCGTCCTCGTGAGTTCGGGGTGGGAGAAGCGAAGTTACCGACAAATGTTTCATTGCCAGGTTCCCTCGCGACTCGACAGTTGAAGTCCCCGACTAACACAGGCATCATGCCTCTTGGGGCTCTCCTGACGGCAGCCTCAACCAAGTCCATGAACTCCTCATACTCTTTGTCATCGTAAGACGACGTGGGAGCATAGGCACAGACGAGGAAGAGACGCTCGTTGGGTAGAAGGAGAGTCGCCAGACGAGGGGAGAGGCCATTGAACACGGCTCGTTGCGCGAGGTGCGGTCGGAGCAAGAATGCCACGCCATGGGACGCAGTGGGACCGCCCGAGTGGTAGACTACAGTGCCTGAGGTTGTAAGGTTGAACGAGGCCAAACCCACAAGTCTTGCTTCCTGCACTGCAATAACGTCCCACTTGATCTTGTTGAGGGCGAGCTCCATCTCGGTCTGCTTGTCCTTGGGGGCGAGGGTTCTGGCGTTGATGGTGCCGATGTGGAAGTGGCGACTCATCAGGGTGGCTTTCAACTACCGCCTGCCTCGGCTTCTGGTAGAGGGAGACTAGTTCTTAGGCGGAGGGAATCATTGAACGAGAGCGAAAATGACACTCAACCGCTCGCCACATCGTACTGATGAGGTTCACCCATCGTGAGGCGGTCGGATGTCTACGACCTAATGAACCGAAACATCCGGCCGCGTTATCTAGGAAGTGTTTTTGTCTATTCCCTCTGATTTCCCTTGGCAGTTTCCTTATCTGACCTTCCCCGAACCTTGTTTCATTACAATTTGACTCTGTTTCGCTCTGTGCATGAGAGAGCCTCGCTCCTCTCCAGATTGAGCAGGATTGGTTTACTTGATTCATTCTTTCTCGCCCCACTATTTCGATTCCACATTTCCTCGTTTTCTTCTCCTATATTTCTGCCGTTACTTACTTATTTGTGATGAGAGGAAAATTTGAGTTTTACATTTTGAGAAAATATGGATTGAACCCCAAAAATGGCCGATTTCGACGGGTTTTCGATCATAACTTTTTTCTTTTATGATCTAATGAGCTCTAACACCCAAATTCGAATACTACACTAAAAGTTACGTTAGACTAAAATACGATCAGATTTTTCCAAGATGCTATTTTTTCCACTTTTTTCATGACCCCGGGGTCATGGTATTTTTTTTGGTCAAAATCTCAGAACAATCTGACTAAAGATGTTTCCGACGCGATCATGAAAGAAAAAAGGTATGAGTAAAAAAACTGTCGAAATCGGCCATTTTTGGGATTCTATCGAATAAAATGCTAAAAGCGAGATAATTGCGGAACCAATTTTTAGGAAATTTCGATGCAGAATTGCACGGGCTACAAAACGTATATAGTGATCACCATGACTTTTGGCGAAAAAGGGAACTATGGTCGAAAAATATTAAAAATCATGTCAGAAAAGTGATTTTCGCAACGAGCAGAAATTGATCAGAACAGTTTTTTCAGACTCTTTGGGCACCCCTAAATTAATGCAAAAGAGAAATCTCGATCGGTTGTGAAAATTTAATTTTCGACCATTTTACCTTGAAAATCATGTATCTCCCTGCTCACAGGCTGCAACAACAAATAAGTCATGGTTTGTGCACTATGGCACCAAGACCCTTCCAGCACCCCAGCAAGGGCTTCTGATTCTCATTGCTAGAGAAACGTGTCCGGGCAGAGGCCATAATGCTTGCAAATTGGCGAGATGCCGTCTTAATACCAGTGATGTACATTGGTCATTTCATACCACCCAAACAATAACTTCTGAATATGTTGCCGTGAGATTCGCTGATTTTTGGAAAAATGTGTAAAAAAAATGTCGTATTTCGTACGAATTTCGTAGTGATGACGAAATTCAATAACGAATTTCGGAATGGTTCACAATCGAATCAGTGCTGACTCGCAGCTTGTTAAAGTTGATTGCCTGATTTTTAACTCTTGGCGTTCGAGAAATTGAGAAGGGTGGTTTTTGTTGTTGTTTTTTGGTGAGGTCTTGTCCGATTGTCTTAGTTTCCCGGAACACTAGCGATCAGGATGACCTCATCATAAAAATTGAAGAGCGTTGGTTGCTCACTCCAGCGTTGCTTAGCAGGGCTCGTAGAGTTTCATATCAACTGAGAAATACATTTCTGAAAAATACTCTAAAAGCTTTCCGGAGACTCTAGTAAGTGCAATATGTTGCAATTTGTTCCAAAAATACATCGTGCACTGAAATAATAATAAAAAAACTATTAAATTCCTAAATAATTATATTGGCATATTTTATATCTGCGAATATAGTTTGTTATTCAGTAGGCGTGGCACCTCCGGAGTTATCTTTCGAACTGTGACTGTAAGCTTTTGAAGCGCTTTTAAAGCTGTGCAAATTTAACGCATCAAAATGCGAATAAAAATCGTGCATCTTTCACCACAATCTATCACCATTCCTCAATACTTTCACTCCGTTTTCTCGAATGATCAAGTGAATTTCCAGAGATAGACCGCACTCGGCTCTTCCGCGTTATCAATCCGAAATGCGCTGCCGTTGAAATCACCAAGTAAGTTCTACCTTTTTACGAAAATAGACACCATAACGATAACCTGGTTTGGCATGCACAGTCTGTCAGACTGGATGAGAGAAGGTAGATTTACGGTGGACGCATTCTAATTGCCCTAACCTCATCTTCCCATTCTCCGTCGTCGCGCGGTTATGGGAGCGGTGAAATTGATATGACGGAGGCGAACCGATCTGTCTATCTGATATAGTTCAAAACTGACTGCGAATTATGAAAATAATATGCCACTGAATCAGTGTAATATCTAGTCAAGATGATACCCATATTTTTGATACCTTTAATCAGTTCAATGCGTCTCTATACGCTGATATCCGTTTCAAACGATATTCGAGCATTATTTTCTGAATGTGTGATCATGAAAACAATTTAAACATTGTTATTTTTTTAATCCTCTGAAATCGGAAGCTTCTCAGGGATACGGTTTTTTGAAATTGTTGTTCGTCATTTTCCACAAATTTCATTAAATCAAATTTTGACAGATTTCAGCAGTTTACTGAAAGAAAAATTAAGAGACCGGCTCTGTTATTTTTTTTTAGCAAAAAGGCCATTCCCCGGAAACCCCCGCCAGGACTTTGGATTCAGCCTTCCATATTATCATCATCGAGGGGTGTCGTGACCTTGTTTACAAATATGACGAAATTGGCGCCCCTAGTTCCGAATGCGGCCCGCAGGTATCCGCAAATTTCAAAAATCAAGTTTTTGTATTTTCTTAACCGAATAAGTTAGACTTCTAATTTCTTTTGCAATGTGTTTAACAAATCTAAACAACGAAAATGCACCTGTAGCGATCGACAAAGATCGGCTCTCAACCCTATTTCTGGATTCTGAAAATCACTTTTCGGCCATTTTATAGGCTTTTATAAAAAAAAAAAGGAAATAAACTAATAGAGGCGCGAATAGAGAGATGACCTCTAAGTTCTTCGCTACCATTATGAAAGTTTCTTAGAATATTGTTACCAAACATTCTGAGCCCAATGCCATCATAGTAGCATATCAGCGATAACTGTAAGCTTTTGAAGAGCTTTTAAAGCTGTGCAAATTTAACGCATCAAAAAGCGAATAAAAATCGTGCATCTTTCACCACAATCTATCACCATTCCTCAATCCTTTCACTCCGTTTTCTCGAGTGATCAAGTGAATTTCCAGAAATGGACCGCACTCTTCTCTTCTTCGTAGGCATGATAATTTCGAAATGTGCTACCGTTGAAATCAAGAAGAAAGTTTTTCCTATTTACGAAAACAGACACGATAACGATAACCTGGTGTACCATGCACAGCCTATCAGATTGCATGAGAGAGGGTAGTTTGCGGTGGACGCATTCTAATTGCCGTAACCTCATCGTATCATTATCGGCCGTCGCGCAGTTATGGGAGCGATGCAATAGAGATGATATGCCGGAGGCGAATCGATCTGTCTATCTGAAATAGTCCAAAACTGACTGCGAATTATGAAAACAATATAGCACTGAATCGGTGTAATATCGAGTCAAGATGCTACCCATATTTTTTGAAACTTTTAATCAGTTCAATGCGTCTCAATTCGGGTCGGGTAATTCCGACCCGCGCCGGGTCGCGCGCGCGAGAAATGAGAAATGAGAAACCCGACATCCTCCGCCCGAAATGATCCATTACCCGACATCTTGCGTGTTTTATCGCAAAGCAAAATGAATGCAAACAGCATAAAATACGATATATGGATCATAAATGATGACTGAATGAAAGGCGAGCAATCCAGATTGATCTCCGATGGTTTTGAAGGATTCCGCTTAACAATTAAAATCATGCATCTTCATCTCCACATTCGACCTGAATTAACTTCAATAACACGTGAATCGCGATAGGCGCGAGCAAAAACAGCCCCTCCCGGAACAATTTGCAAGGTGGCCCGATCTCTTTCATACTATTTTGGGAGAATACCATGGGGACTAGGATTCGAACAATCCCGGTCATATGTCTCAGGGCCAGCTTTTAGGAAATATCCGGTCGCGATTCCGGCTGTAGTGTATCTCAGCTCCCAGATGAGCTAGCATGATGGCGAAAAGCTCAAAAAAAACGCAGAAAAATCAGATGAAAATCTTTTATGACAAGTGCGACATGATCGAACAAGAATGGAGAAAGTTGTGATTGAAAATTGACCATCTCTCAAACAAAATAAATCGTTTCAATATTATAGAGCCAAAACGCAGGGACTTTTATTTCAGAATGTGAATGAGCAAGTAGCCTAGTGTGTCATAAAAATTAGAAAACAGAACTTTTATGTAGGATTGAGGTATGTTATATGTCATTGAATGTACCAAACTCTCGATTTTAACAGTTTATCGAGCACAACTTTTTTCCTTCGAAATTTTTGTGAGCTCTAATGTCGATATTCGAAATCTACGAGCCAAAATACGCTAGAAACATCTATAGTCAGACTGTTTCAAAATTAAAAATTTTCAACTTTTTGACCCCTTTTTCTTTTCTTCGAGTCCATTTTAGGTCAAAAAGTCGAAATCTCAGTATAACGGCGTTATAGGATTTTCTAACGTATTTTTGCACGTTGAAGCCGAATTTGCACTCTAGAGCTCACAAAACCGTGAAAGAAACAAGTTACGATATATATAATGAGGTCACATGGTTTTTTGAGCATAACTTGTTCCTTTCACGGTTTTGTGAGCTCTAGAGTGCAAATTCGGCTTCAACGTGCAAAAATACGCTAGAAAACCCTATAGCGCCTTTGTACTGAGATTTCTAATTTTTGACATAAAAATGGCCTCGAACCGGGGGTCATGAAAAAGTTGAAAATTGTTAGTTTTTAAACAATCTGACTATAGATGTTTCTAGCATATTTTGGCGCGTAGATTTCGAATATCGACATTAGAGCTCACAAAAGTTCGAAGGAAAAAAGTTGTGCTCGATAAACCTGAGATTATTAGCGGACTTATTCCTAGGTTGGTTGAACAATAAAAGATCCGAGTATTATTTTTTGACAGTTGGGGCATGAAATACGTATCGATAATTTTTTAAAGTTAAATTACGATAAATATAAGTTTTAAAAACTGTCAGCTCCTGAACGAGATGTGCATCAGGGCTGTTTTTTCCGATTTCGGAAAATCGATTGGCTGATTATGTTCGCGATTGAAATCGAACAATATTTCGCCATGAAAAGTTGAAATTATGGCCCTTGACTAATAATCACTAGAAATATATAATGACAATGTAGTCTAAAAATTATAGTATCACTTTTAATGAGCGCGACTCGGATTTTCGGAAAATTCGTAAAATTTTGGAAAATCAAAGATTTATCTTTGAAACTAAAACGCAGCCATATAGGGCCTAGATATCCGTATGATATGTCACCATACTTTGCAAATGTGCCCCCCCCCCCCGATTAGACCCAATCAGTGCTCGTCACTATTTCGCCTGCCGTTCCTGCTACGTCCACATAGATGGCGCATTCTTTTCCAACCACTAGTGCTGCATCCATTGCCTATGATATTTCCAAATCACAAGATTTTCTTAGAATTGGAACTCACGATTTCAAATTTGTTCTCTCAGAACTTCATGAATTAATTTTTTTCTGGTACATCTTCGTGTGATGAATCCGAATTTCGATTTGAGAGCCCATGATATAATTTAAGAGAAATGTAAAAAAATCATTATGTCGAAAAATAGCCAATTTTGAAATTCGATTGACCTCGGATTTTCGGTTGCCGCGGGCTGGAAAGTTATCCAAATGCTCTAAAAAGTTATGAATCGTATATTCCATGGATTTGCAACTAACCTGTCCAGGAACGTCATTTCTACAAAAATCGACCTTGGGAATCGAATCATCCAAAATAGGGAGAAAAAAATAATGTGAAAAAGTGAAAATTTCGTGCCCTGAGGGCGAATAGAGAGCTATCGTTATCAAACTTTGGGGATCATCAGGAATTGTGGTAAGGGTCATGTTGAGAGTTTGAACGAGTCTCTAGCATGTCTATGAACAAAAATCAAATTTTTCGGGAACCTACTTTGAGACAGTCTAAAGCCACGGTCCTCCCATGAGTACGTATTTTTATCGAAAATGCATTGAGGCCTTCTATTATCACACCGAGTAGGAAGGCTAAGCAAAAATTTTATCGAGCTTAAAATCCGACAAGAAAAACCATATGGCGATTGACTCATCACTAGGAAACAATCAAGGAGTTCCCTGATATTTCAATGGCATATTCCTAGCACACGAATAGTGTACTACTACATATCCAAGTTTGAGCCAGAAATTTATCGTGAGTCAAAAGTTATGAAAGATTGAAAAAGTGAGCCAAGACTTATGGTCGGTCAATACTGTAGTGTATTTCTGCCCACAGTCCTCGTCTCATAAAGCACTGTCATTGTTCAAACTGCTTCGATGAAGCTTCACATTGCCCAGTCATGCAAGTGGAGCTCTTCTCCTGGCTGTAACTGCTCGAGATTTCAAGCGCATCTGCCTACCACTTCTGATATACAGTTCAAATTGTTCGCATTGGTCTCGGAAATAAGAAAAATCAAGTATATAATGTGGTCAGCGAAATGTACAAGCACACATGCACACCTTATTTATCACGTGAACAAATAAGTTTATCTTCTCCAAGACCACTAATTCAAGGGCACTTGCACGGCGCAGCCTGGCCCTCTGCTTCAATTCTTGCAATCCTTGCTCGAATTTTTTGGACTGCTCATATCGATTAGCAGGATCGTAGTTTGTCCAGAGAAATGTATAAACACACTTACAAAATATCTTTATTTCGTGATCAACATCAGATGTCTTCACAATAGACTTTAAGGGCACTTGCACGAAACTGCCTTGCCCTCGGCTTCGGCGGTGGTTGCCGGATTGATCTTGTTGTAGCCCGTACCCGTATCTCTGAAACAAGCCCATAATTCTTTCGATTCAAATAAATAAGCAATCGATATGTTTTAAGTTGGAGTTGTCTCGATGTTCTACTCATCGAGATAGTGAGCATTTCGGCTGGTAGGACAAGATGTGAAAATTTTCTCGGAAAAGACCATCTCGTAAATTTTCGAACCGGCGTAAACATCCTTTGTCTAAAAATTGAGTTTTTCCAGGAAAATTTTAACATCTTGGCCTATCAACACATTTCGAGAAGAGCCGACTTGCTATCCCTAATGCGAATTACCCAGGATAGGGCTTGGTGAGGGTGCCGGTGGCAGGTGTTGTTTCGTCGGGATAGATTTCCACCGTGCAACCCTTGCTGGCGAACACGCTCAAGAGCTGAAATCACTCCGTTTATCTTTGAGTTTTAATTGCTAGTTATCGCCTTTTCGCACAAATCATTCAAAGTGAAGACAATGTATTACATTGACTGTATTGCAATACTAAAATAAAAAGCATTTCGGCACGATCAACATAAAAACGGGAAAACACATGTCTAACGAACCTTGTTAGCAGTAGTTGCACCAGTCTTGACCGTTGTTTTGTCAGTTGACTTTTTGACGACGACGCGTTCGACCTAATTTAATTTTTTTGTAAGGATTTCAGATCGGAGCTCGGCTCTCTTTGATGGCGTGGAAAAAGTCAAAGGAGAAGAGAAAACATTTGAATTCCCGCCATTGCGTATCTCAGCTCCCAGTGAAGCTAGTGACTTGAAACTTCGTTTTTAGGTTGGAAAGATGATTTCCACGATATATTCCAAGTTTCAAGTCGCTAGCTTCACTGGGAGCTGAGATACGCAATGGCGGGAATTCAAATGTTTCTCTCTTCTCATTTGACTTTTTCCACGCCATCACTCGCGTGATCTCTAGCCGGTTAGAGCAGCAACGAGAGATCATACAAATAGAGGAGATACTAGAGCCGGCATCACTATTAACAATTTCGTTAATTGTTACTAGATTACGCTTACTTTGCCTGCCTTATCCACATAGAAGGCGCATTCCTCTCCGGCGACTGCAGTTGTAGCTGCTGCCGCTGCCTATTTTGTATCAAAATTACGAGTTTTCTCGGAAATTTAGAACTTACGATTTCCTTCGCGCATGTTGTAAAGCAGAAAGTCTTCTTCTGAAATCTGACTGTGAGTCATAACAATCTATATATATTAGTGATGCAATTTCAGTATTGGTTTCTCTCTACTCATCTCGTCTGTCTGATCTGCAGAAGAGTGTGCAGCATGGAGAGAACCAAGACCGAAATATCGTCCTTAATATCTACGCACCTGATCGTTTGTCATTGCCGCGCAGAATACGGTGGTTACGTTTGTGCTCCATTTCGGGCAACTGTAATCGTCATAATGTCGGAAAACGAATCATTGAATTTGGAATGAATCCTCCCATCGTTTTCGCATTTTAGGCAAATGAAGCTCACTTGACGTTTTCCTTTTTCGCTGTTGCAACAGTCGTTGTTGCCGTACCTCCGGCGCTAGCGGCGCACGACTGGGGGCAATACCTGGGACACGAAATGCTTTGTGAAACTTTCAAAAATGCCACCTGAGCGATACGGTAATAGTCTACAAAAAACTCACTGCATCTTCATGGCCTGCGTATAGGCACCATTGTCGCAGAAGCCGTTCCTCTTCCAGTTGGCGCAACTGCAATAGAAATGTAGAGCAATTTTTTGTGATGAGCTCGATTACGATGTACCGTTCCTTCCTCTCGCATACTCCCTCGCCACACGAGCTGAGGGAGAGTGTGGGAGATGAAGAGACGGCGAACCGTATTTAAAATTCCATTTTTTATGTCTATTAAATATATCATAAAAGGACAGAACTTACTTGACGTTCTCCGCGAACACGCACTGCGCACTGAGAACGAGAATGAGAAGAGTACGGCTCATCCCTGGAAATCCACTCGATCAGGAGAACGAAAGCACAGAAAAGGGTGGAGAATGAAGCTTGATGGTGAGAGGTGAAAGGCGCCCGCCTTTTATTCGCTCTCTGATGCCTTAAATTTGCACAGCTAACGCCTCTTCCATAGGTTTCAGTCACGATTCGCAAGAATTTTCATGTGTCATTTAGATCATGTGTCATTTAGATCAAAAACGACTCTCATACTTGTTTTAGCCACAGCACGAGAGATCGTAAAAAAATGGGGGAGAAGTGTGTTGTTCCGATATGGCTTGTTGGCAGAAACTGATGAAATATTTGGGATTGGATAAGATTTTGAAACAGTGCACTATCGGCACATTCAGGTTGAATTTTGTTGTAAAGGTCGATATAGCCAAGCGTGAACACTGGTCCAAAAGAAATCCTGTTGAATAGAGTTCGGAATCGAAAGGGTAGCGATGTCAAAACCATGAAAAGGCATGTGCCTCTTCCACCTTTTGCCCATATTGAATGGTTGTTCAAAAGATACCGCGCCCTTTCATAGAGAAACCGTGAATATCGGATGTGGCACGTCAGCAACTGAAAGAACAAAATACATTTCCGGATAAGCCCATTTAATGCCCGTGATGTCATGCAACTGTGTTACTTAATACAGAACATCCATAGAGTATAGATTACGCTTGCTGAAATGATTCAATACATTCAACAATTTGAAATGTCGTTTTCAGAACAATTGCGGTGTCTTGATTTGATTGTTGTTGATTTTTTCTAGTTGCTTTCTTTGATCAGTGAACTTTCAAATTATGCACATGTATATCATCACACTTTCGATGCGATGGTAGATCGGGGTGCATTTCTCTCTTCTCTGAGGCGTCGCCTGATCAAGCATCCCTTTCGTTCGATTGTTTGAGAAGTTGCAGTGGGTACTATCGTTGCTGATGCGCTCTGCATTCCACACACTATCTCGCCGATCAGAGACACTAGAGACTCTGCGAAATGAGGAGAGTCGGTTTTCGGATTGTGATCAAAAGTGGGTGCCAAACCACCCCATGATCCGCCTGAACAATCACGACTTCCGCACCATCCTGCGATGATTCTCTTATTCTATATCTCATCGATTGCGAAATTTCGTACTTGAAAAATATTGATCATCTGGGTGATAAAGCTAAAATATATGTTCTTCGAGATAAAGGTGCCTTTGAACAGAAGTGATGCTTTGAACTAATGATCGTTCATGTTTTCCATAACCAGCGTCCGCAAAATGCAAATGATGTAACTTGTATGACTTTATTTGACTAATATTTTAGTGATCTCGTGTTCTAACAACAACAACCGTCAAATATCGTTCATTTTACAGTCAATAATATAATGCTCATAACAAATTTTATATGGGATTTCCGCAGTAAATCCCATAACGATTATCATCAATCTTTCGTCAGCAGTTGAACCATTGTTTCCTGCAATTTCAGATCTTTCATGCGATAATTTTCTCAATTGTGTAGACTCACATGCGATAATTTTCTCAATTGTGTAGACTCACAGTTTTCGGCACAAACCTTCTTGCAGAATTTTTTTGTCCTCAAATCATTCAATGACGATTGTACGGAAGCAATATACTCCGGTCGACGTCTTCACTTAGTGAAGACAGGCTTCGAGTGTAGACCGAAAATTCTGCGAAGATTGCGATTATGAAATGGGTACGAAGGATGCAATTTCGGAAATACTTTCCTCAATTCGCGCTCTCAGTCAGAGCAACAAGGAGTACGGGAAATGTGGAGATTCTGATGCCGATTTGTCGCCACTTACACCACATTGGGATACAACAGCGCGATATTGAGAACAAATTTGGCTGTATAGGCTGTTGCATGTCCACGGAAAGATAAAAGAGAGGTGAAATGGAGAACAGTGCAGTAACGAAATCATTAGAGACACCTTCCTAGCATACAAATTTGGGCGCCCTCGCCATAGTGGCAGCTGCCGTCTTATGCCGCCTCTGACCTCTCCCGAGACCCCTCTCTCACGTTGACCTACCTATCGTAACCCGTGAACGCTACTGACCGACCGACCGACCCAGCTGACCAATGACCACCCCCCCCCCCCCACTAGGTGCGATAAAGGATAAAGGATACACGCAGCGGCACGCAATAGAGGCTATTCAATGGACAGCGCAGGATTCTTCGAGTGCGTTAACAGGCAAGGGTACGAGTTATGGCGTGGAAAAAGTCAAAGGAGAAGAGAAAACATTTGAATTCCCACCATTGGATATCTCAGCTCCCAGTGAAGCTAGCGACTTGAAACTTCGTTTTAGGTTGGAAAGCGGATTTCATCACCATTTTCCAAGTTTCAAGTCGCTAGCTTCACTGGGAGCTGAGACATCCAATGGCGGGAATTCAAATGTTCTCTCTTCTCCTTTGACTTTTTCCACGCCATTAGTGAGGCCAAATCGGAACTAATCTCTCTTCAATTTGCCTGCTCACTCGATTATCTAACCGACAATAGAACGCTTAAATTGAGGAAAGTTGGTTTTCGATGTGGCATCGCCTTTGTCTAGCAAAGATAGCGGTAGGGTGAGCAGGCTGTAATGATTACTGCTCTAGAGGACGCTGCTCCATATTTCTTTTCATCGGCTTCGTAATGCACCAGATGCAATGGTTAGATGAGGCGGACCAATGTTTGGTCAGGCATAGAAATTGCTGAAAACGTTGAGAAATGTACGTTGATCTCTCGGAAATTGTTAACGATAGCGACTAGTGTCTGGTTGAGAATATTATCACACTTGATCGTGCGGCTACATACTTCTCTTCGTCTTCGGAAAATAAATATTATAAATAACAGAGCTCTACCTATCGATAATGATCCCACTCTATTTTCCGCCGAGTTCTTCATTGAAGAACTCGTTTGGCCGCCTGCGTTTCAACGAAAAGGGCGATTGACAGAGCGAAAACCCCCTCTTCATTTCCCTCTTCATCTCTCCATTACGCATCCCTAGATTAAAAAGACCCGCTCTTCTCAGGAAGATCGTTGAGATGCACCACATACAATTTGAACACGAAGGAATGACAAGGATGGAGGGAAACACAAGACGCCGATCTGACTGACTTTGACGAGAAACCACCATATTACCCCCTAACCCTTCCCTCTCTTCCCTTTCTGTTCCCTTCGGATCATTGAAGAGAACGTATTGGGTTGAGGAATAAGTAACGCTCTTTTTTGAGCATCGTGTTTGGGCTCATATATCTCCCGCCAATCAAATCTAAACTAGCTGACTTTATAGCATTTTTTTCAGGATATGCTCGAGTATCATAGCCGTTATTATTAGAAATATCACGCTTCCTGTGTAGGAGAGAAATTTAGATTTCAATGTACCTGATAATTTTCGAAAATTTTAGATTTTTTTCGAAATTGTGTAATTTAACGTGGAAACTGTTCGGTAAATTCACACATTCTCAGGTGAGCAGCCCGATACTACACCTCTTTCATGGTGAAGTGAGAATGGTGCTCGATTCATTGTTGTATTTTTATAGACGTTTCAAGGGGAACGTTCGTGAAAAAATGCAGTTCACTCAACTTATTTGTCTACCTTGAGGATCGAAGGTGCTGGCCTATACACTAGTGCGCTCCAGTCACTCACTATGGAGCTATATTATCACTATAAACATTTGGTGCTACTTATGCTCCTATTTGAAAAATAACAGTTTTCAAAAATATTATTTTGTGACGGAATCAAAAGAAATGCGTGTTTTGAGGACTTTGGATTAAATCATACCCAAGACATAGTAGCCATTGTGGCCACTTGGTGGATGATAGTGCAAAAGTTGCTCGTCCATTTAACCATCTAAGGCCTTACATTCAATAAGTACGGTTTACAGGAAATAGCAATAAATGTCGATTTCGAGGCTTGTTTTTCTATATCGGACTTACGAGCAATTTAACTCATAAAGAGAATGCTCCACACTTAGCAAAATTCGTCCATATTTTCAACAGGAAAAGTACTCCACATTCAAGCATAATTGAGGTCTTTAGATCTATTGCTAAGAAAACGCGGCTGGCAAAACTTCTTTCGGTCAGTAACTGAAAATCCTACACTCTCGTTAGGCGCATATCTCACACAGGCCTTTACTAGGATATTCCTCTGAATATCATCAGTGTAATGTATAACCATGATACTTTACTACTGCAATTGTGGCTCAATAATTCTTCTTCCCTCAGTGCTGACCTGTCAAAATCTCAGGGTGAGGTGCGACAACTTTGAATTGAGCCAGCCATTGTGATCGCCTAAATGATCTGAGATATATGATATAGTGTGCGCTAAAGAGAGTATCCAAGCCCTTATCGATCATCAAAAACCGGAATATAATTGCACAATTTAGAAAGACGGGAGAGGTCATAATCTGAAATTGGAAAAACGAGCGTTACTTATTCCTCAACCCGATAAGAACGAGTTTGAGGCGATTACCTTTATCTTAACAAGAGAGACAAGCTCTCACAAGCAACACGGAAAAGCGAAGAAGAATGGGGAGAATGGGAGAGAGGGCTAATGGGCATGGTTTCTGACTGGCATGCCGACGCAGGCTGGTTCGACTCCCGCCCGCAGGTGATGTTTTGCAAGAGGTAGAGAAAGGCGCGCGCCCCAACCACTAGTCTCCGTCAAGCGTTTCCTGCGGTAGGCCGCCCTGGCCTAATGGGCATGGTGTCTGACTGGCATGCCGACGCAGGCAGGCTCGACTCCCGCCCGCAGGTGATGCTTTGCAAGAGGTGTTTTGTTGAGTTATTTGAAGATATTAGACAAACCAAATATAATGCAAAAGAAATTTCAATTTAATCTTTTTCGGCTGAGGAAATATGAACTTCAAGGTTTTCCAGTCTGCCAGCGCGCGCCTTTCTCTACCTCATGCAAAGGTCCGCCCTGGCCGTCTTCCCCACGCTAGTGGGCGGAGTCTTCCCCACGCTCGCTCCCCCCACGATGACAAAGAGGGAGGTTGAGGACGAGGGACTGCTCAAGGAGAGCACAATCTACTCTTGCCAATCTTTCTACCGTTCCGCTTTGTTTGGGTACATAAAGAAACAGTGTATGAATGAATATATCGTCTGAGTATCGTTGCATAGTAATGTGGCATATTATGTGGAATGAGATCAGTAGTGGATGATGTATGCAGTGGGTCTCGATGGTATACTGGATACAACGAAAATGGAATTGACGAGGGACTGGAAACGGCATGGAGTGAGAGGAGAGTCTCATTGAAGACGAAGGAAGGTGAAGAAGTGTGTAGAGGAGGGAAGAGAAGGAGGAGGATGACTCATCTGAAATGCGCTTTTATAGTGGGGAATAAGAGTGAATGAGTTAGTTCTATATTGTGTGTACACTACAGCTACAACGCGTCAAAATCTTGTAAGAACCACTCATTCTAGGCAATGCCAAAGCAAACCTGACCTAATGGGAGACAGTAGAGAAGGATAAGACGGGAGTAGACGGTGAAGCAACTGAAAAGTTCATAATGATAGTTGAATAGCGGAACTATTGCATTGTGAGCTTTCATATCAACATCACACTGAACTTTGACTTGATTTTGTACTGGATTTTGGACCGGATTTAGACTGACCTCAATAGACGTCGAAGGCCTCGAGTTCCTCCGAGATCGTGGCCGGCCGAGGACGAGGAGCAACGATGTGCGCCATGAATGGGGCCTCGAGTAGAGTTTGCTGAAAAGACTACTTGTTTGTGAAGACTTTCTGTATTATCCCATCTACTGTAAGTGAGGAAATAAAATGTGCCATTAAAACTATGTTTCATTAAATTTCGAATAGGTTTCAGTGAACAAAACACAATGTATGAGTCACTAATGTGGTTGCAGATATTGAATGGTGATGTCGTTTATGTTTTCGACTCTATCTATTCTGCACACTCTCACGGCTGTTACCAGCGAGATAGTGTGGGTAATGGAGAAGACTACATCCGTAAATGACATAGATAACTCACACCATCTCCGACGATCGAGAGCGTGATGATCACGTGTGCTTCCTGAACATTTTCCATTGATCATATGCCGGAGGGCCAATCAACACAAAGCTATTAACACCTTCCCCCAATCGATAACTCAAGAAAGCGAAGCGGTTCTTTCCGGCAAGCCTGATACTATGCTTACCTTGGTCCAGGCCGGGAGGGTCGAGGGGAGAGGGAGGCGGAGCGGACCGAGGGTCGCCTCGCCGCTCACGCAGTGGAACGTGTGGCCGCTCATGGGCTGGCAATACGGTAGATCAATACCAGGAAATGCTGCATAACTCTACTCGTGAATGTTATCCAAGATAAGCCCAAAACCCGCAGGAACCAAATGCTACATCCGCAGATTAAAATAAGACGAAACCTGTTGATAGAACCTACAGACATAATTAAAAGCGAATTGGATTAGACTCACGCAGATCGACGCGAAGGAATCCATAGCATAGGAGATCGAATACTGCAAAAATGCATTGATGAATTCATTTTCGTAATGAATTATCTTTAGCATCGTAGATATTTCAACAATGATCAGTCCAAATAAACTTTAAAATGTACCTGGTTCTCTCCTTCATCTGAGTAGTTGAAGAGGGCGACGACATGATGGGCGGTTACCGGGACTGAAAGTGAAGATATTTGAAAATATGGCCACATCGCAACTTTACCGGAACGCTTGAAGTCTCACAATATTTTTGCAACGGTATGCGCCTCACTCGCATAGTTTGCCCTAAGAAGGTTTAGGTACCTAGCAATAGGGCTAACAGTAAGTAGACGCTTTTTAGTTGATCTTCATAGAGTTGAACTAGGAAACTAGCAATAATAGGGATATCGATGATCAAGATAACTAGTGGCACCTGTGTAGAAGCTGACGGCGATGACGGCGGGTGTGTGGTCACTGACCAAGACCACCTGAAATAGAATACATTTATCAGCACAGTTGGAATTATTGTGGGGTGGGGGGTGGTGGGATGGGGAGGGGGGATGGTGGAACAAGTAGAACAATAGAATATGTGAGATAGGGGTAACTAAACGAGTAGAGTGGGCAGGTACACAGATCATCCAACCTCCTTACACATCACATTCATGAACTCTGCATAGTTTGTAGGTATCTTCACTGCATAAATATATATTTTTTTTATATTTGGGCGCAACGAAATAATGATACATTTGAATAATATATTTCTAAAAAACAACTCTCAAAGGATGGGAGGAAGGGAGAGGAAACGAGAAAGGAGGAGTGGGATGATAAAGAAAAGATCTAATAGTCTGGTCTCTTCTTGTCTTCTTCTGGTCGTTTTCTCATAGAGGAGATGAGAATGGGAGGATTTCCGAGGAGGAGGAACTCTCTCCGAGAACCAGATTGGGGTGGAAGGGATACGGAAAGGGTGGTGGGGGGGGGGTGATTGATAGAGAAAGAGGGGGAGGGGTGGGGGAAAGAAAATAACAAGGTGATTAACCAAACATGAAAGATATTATTAACGATAAATGATGAACCTAGAAAGATCTAATTCAAGTAATCTCTTCTTGTATACATCAATACTCGATGAACAATGGATATGGGTAGGCAACTCATTCAATATTCGAGCTATTCTCCTAGAAAAACAATGAAAACGTGGGGTGGATTTCGTAAATTCTAAATGTATTCCGAATGTGTTTGATCTGTCTATAAGGGGTTTGTAAGTGAAGAATCTATTACGATCAAGGACCGTATCGCCATTCATTAATCTACGGGCGAAAACTAGATCAAAGATGACTCTCCTCTCCGAAAGCGCTTGAAGACCAAGAAAAGAAAGACGTTCAGAATAGGAAGGAAGACTGAGAGGATAAGAAGAGGATGGAAAACAGCGGTAGAATAGAATTCGAGTGAATTGTTCTTGGACCTTCTCTAGTGTTTGACTTTCTTGATGTAAGGGTTCCAGAAGGGACAAGCAAAGTCAAGATGCGGAAGTACATAAGTACGGTAGCATTTGATAAGGATTTCAGAAGAGTTAACAGACACAGCACGGAGCATAATGTAAAGGGCAGTCTTAGCCTTGCTGGCACGATTGACAACAGAGGCGTTCCTAAGAAGGGAAGGGAGAACTTGAATACCTAGATCACGCTGAGGGCATTTACTAAGGAGGGTGACATTATTGATTTTGTAAATAGGGGGAGAAGAACCGATGTGGAGGTGAGTACACTTAGACTCAGATAGTGATAACTGATTAACAATGGTCCAGGAATGAATTGCATGAAATGCTGTCTGAAGTTGGGAGGTCATGGAATTGGCAGAGGCAAAGGGGTAGGAAATGTACAATTTGATATCATCGGCATAGGCTTGGATACAAACATCCGGGAATTTAGAAAGTACATGGGTAATATCAGATACATACAAAGTGAATAGAATCGGTCTTAATACTGATCCTTGGGGCACGCCAGAAAGTACGGGGAACGGCTGGGAAATACAATCCCCGAGACGAACTGAGAAATGCCTATCTGTGATGAATGAGGCTATCCATTCAAGAAGATTTCCATGAATACCATAGTGAGAACATTTAGAGAGCAATTTAGTAGAAAAGGAACAGTGTCAAAAGCACTCTAGGTAGATCACATCAGTAAATTGATTATGAGATTGTGCAACGGTCCAATCAGAATCAATAACATTTGTGAGCACAGAAGCACCAGTGCGATAGCCATGCTGGTACTTTGGAATAACATCGAATCTACATAAGTAAGGAGCAAATTTATCTTTGACTAATCGTTCCATGGTTTTAGAAGCGGGGGACAAAATAGAAATAGGACGGTAAGAGTCGGGAAATTTGGCGTCCTTTTCGGGTTTAGGCAATGGTGTAATGAGGGAGTGTTTCCAGAGAGAAGGGACAATACCGGTAAGCATACTGATATTGAAAATGTCACAAAGAGGAAGAGAAAGAGCGTGAGCACATTTGCGAAAAACAATTTGAGGAATCTTATCGTAGCCAGTTGAACAGGAAGGAGAGAGCTTTTTGAGAGTTCTGTGAACATCATGAGGAGGAAAGAGACATTAGAGAGGAAAGGAGGGAGAGGGTGGGAAGGTATAGAGGGAATGATGCCATCATCGAGGGTAAAGTGTGATGCAAAACATGAAGCGAGAAGGTTGGAAATTTTTGGGAGAGTAGACACTATAGAACCGGTAGAGGAATGCAATTGCTTAGGAATAATAGACTTGGGTTTGGTAAGAGAACGAATGTGTCTATAGAGATCCTTCGAATGTTTGAGTTTCTTCCTCTCACAAAATTGGTTCCATTTTTTAATTTGATTCAAAAGATCTCTACTACACCTTTCGTATTGATTGCGAACATGGAGCAAGTGAATCTTAGAGAAAAGAATGTTTCTGTGATGGATAAGCTTCTGGATGTGAGGAGGATACGATGCAACAGTTGGTTTTGGTTTGTGGTAGGGAATAAACAAGTCAATGGCTTGGTGAATTATGGTTACAAACGATGAATACAAAGAGTCAGGGTCCGGGGAAACAGAAAACAAACTGAACCAATCAATATTAAATAAATACGAAGAAAGATCATCATAATTGGCACGAGCATAATCTCTAATAAGGGATTGAGAAGGAGGGAGAGAATGATAGTCAATGGAAAAAGATATGCCAGAGTGGTTTGAGGAGGGAAAAGAAGGGTGCAGAGATAATGGTGGGATCACTGGTAAGTAACCAGTCAATGCAACGAGTATTTCTAGTGGGTGCAGTGATAAGATGGGAAAGAGCCGCACTAGAAACAAAGGAGTTAAGAGACACATCAATGGTGGTTGTAGGGGTGGAGTATCAGAGTTGAAGTCACCAATGAAAATAATGGGAGGAGAAGAAGTAGATACTAGATCAGTAAGACAAACGATAAGAGACTCTGTTTGAGCAATACTGTAGTTGGGAGGTCTATAAACGATACAGATGCGGATTGCCAGAGAGGAGGAAGTAAGTCAATGGCAAGGCATTCAATGTTTCTATTTATACAATCGACAACGGTGTAATGAAAGTGGTCTCTGAGGAAAAGGACTGTGCCGCCACCACGCCCTGTACAACGATCACGACGAATTGCAATATAGGGTAGATCACCAATTATAAGAGAAGAGGGAGTACGGCTATTAAGCCATGATTCAGTTATGCACAACATGTCTGGTTTTTCAACTCTAAGTAGCTGGTGTAACGCCGGGAGCTTGTTACTGATAGATCGTCAATTGAAATACAGACAAGAGAGAGAAGGAGAAGAAGACAAAGACGATGACTGGATGGAAGGAGAGAAATTACTAGGGTAAAGTCGGGAGGAGACACCTATTTTGACTGCTGAGTAGTAAGGAAGGAGAAGGAGTTTTGAGGGGGAGGGGACTGCTCAGCGACTTTACCCTTCTCCATGAGAACTCCTGCATAGATCACTCACTGGGGCCCACTTGCCTGATTTCGCTTTCTCTTCTCCTCTCTGAGGTACCACTGTGCTTCACGCTCAGCAGAAGAGAGAGACGGGCGAATGCGAATGCGCTGGAGGGCAGGGCAACTCTTGAGGCAGGGGTTGTTGGTGATGGAACGGGAAGACTTGATGAGAGTCTTTTGGGAGGAGGCACGAGGCAGTACCACCTTCAGTAATCTAGGGGGGGGGGGCAGATCTACCCTGCTGGTGGGTTTTCTTCTGTCCCATCCGGAAGACAATCTCGGGTCTGACCTCGATATCCGCAGCATCGAGGATCGCACGTATGTTTGCGTAGTCCTCGTCCACCCTCTCACTGGCCAGTTTCTTAGTAGACTCTGGCATCAGCTCAATCACTACCGATCTCTCCCTTCTCTCTTTTTCGATGGGACATTCACGGGGAACATAGCGATCCACCGTCATAGAGAGAAGTTTGATTGCGGCGGTGAGACCGAGCCAGAGCGGATTATCCTTTTCCTTCTCCTCCACTGATTCGAAGTAATCAGTGAGATTTTTCGTCATTTTGTCGACCTCACTGAGAAACTCGTCGCGGGAGTCATCAGTGGATATGGTGGGCTGGCGCTTGCGAGTGAGAGAGGGAGTGGGGACAGGAGCCAAGGAGGATAAGTTGGCGGTCATGGTTATCGATCGACGGCAATCAGAAAGGAGAAAGGAAGGACAGAAACGGGACGGACAATATAACGGAAAGGGCGAGAGAGTGTGGGGAAAGAAGAGAGTGGAAGGGAAGGAAGAGGGAAAGGGGAGAGAACAAGTGAAAATGGGCTAAATTATGAAATTATGAAAGAGGGGAATAAGGATAAGGGTAAGACAAGCTTAGTTAAACATAAGGAAGGTCCAAGTTGATAATATAATTAAAGAAATAAACAAAAACGCGCGAAAAAAGAGAGAAAATAGAGAGACGCCTACTCGCAAGGAGGAGAGGGAGGAGAGTGAAATATCAATTTATGCAGTGACTCTTCTAGCGAGTGTGAACTGGGGTGTGCTAGTGCGAAAGATAAGGCAGATTCGCAAAGGAACACACACGTTTTCTCGCTATGATCGCCCAGCGATATAAGGGAAACGCAAAAAGCTCACACTGGGTCCTCCATCACGGTCCTTGATGGACCAATTGGCTTGTATGTCCTTGAGCGTGAAGCGCGGCCCTGAAATCACAATATCGAATTTTCTTTTTGATAAATCATTGATAACTAGATCCATTAGAAACAATTCAAATATTTTCATTGAAATGATTTTTTCTTATCTAAAAATTCACGAATTAGCTCGGATACAAATATACAGCGACGCACTAGAAACATTTCTCCCTACCAACTAGTATACTACTTACCTTTGCGGAGAGGGCCGAGAGGCGTCATGATGCCGTCGGGAGGAGTAGTCAGCATGAGAGAGGAGAATGTCGGAGTGAGAGCTCCTGAAAAGTTTAGGAAAATTATTAACAATAACAGCAGTTTCTGATACTGTTTTTTTTATGAAGGGTGAGTCCGTTGGGTTCGGGTTTGCCTTGCTGCGCATGTGCAAATAGTGATGCCAATACGCCAATGGATCTCATCAATCCTCGTGCTATCTCGCTGGTCAGAGAACGAGACAGCAGGCGAAATTGGGAGAGTCGTGTCTTCCATTTCTCATCACTAATGCGAACGGTGCCCAACGCGTTATACAGTACTGGCTAATCGCATTGGGTATCGGCAGCCGCGGCGGCCCGCCGCGGCCCGCGGCTTCCGTGGATTGATTTAGCGCAAAGCGGAGACATTTTCAGGCATCGGGGTGTTGATTTTTGTAATCTCCATTCCATTTCCGATCTAAATCACTATAAGATGATATTTTATTGTCGTTTTACGGGATTTGAAAATTTTCACTGAAAAAGTCTGACCCAGCCAACAATAATTGACGCAATGAACTAGCCATGGTATGGTGTTCCTTTTCTAGAGACAAATGTATGGTATTGATTATAGCGAGTTTAAGCAAGGATTGACCTTCTGGGATGACTTGTTCAAGCGGGCCACTATTGTTCGCTTGGTCAGGCTTTTTCAGTGAATAATTTATATTCTGGTAAACCGAAGAACAAAATATCATCTTATAGTGATTCCGATCGGAAATGTACTGGAGATTACGAAAATCAACACCCTGATGCCTGAAAATTTTTCAGCTTTGCGATAAATCAATCCGCGCAAACCGCGGTCCGCGGCAGGCCGCCGCGGCTGCCGATACCCAATGCGATTAGCCAGTACTGTAAAGGGGCCAACTAATCGCGTCACGCTGAAGTCACCAACTAACAGGAACGGGCAACAAGACTGTTCAGCATCCCAACTACAGACTTTTCTCATCTATAATATAGCTGAGAAACGCGAAATCGCTCACCGGTCGAGCGGGCGTCGAGCCCGTTGATGGCCGCGGAAGCTGCCAGGATGAGGAAGAGGACGGAGATCATCGTGGATCGAGTGCAAGTTGAGAACCTGCAATTGTTTCATACTCAGCGTGTGGGGGCAGATTCAGGAGCAAACGCTTGGGGGAGGGGCTGCTATTTAATTGGGAAAGAATACGCTTAACTAATGCGATGCTAAAAATCGGCGAAAAGATCGGATCTTCGATGTTGGGCCTGTTAAAAAAAATGCAAAAAGATCCGATCTTTCATTTGTATTCCCGCATTTTTATATCTCAGCTCCCAGTGGAGCTAGAGACTAAGAAATTGTATCAGTAGCATGAAAATGCTGAAAGAAGTTCGGAAACCAAATTTCAAGTCTCTAGCTATCCTAGAAGCCGAGCCATTCGTAAATTAAGATTTTAACGTTGTATTAGGCTGGTCCGAAAGTTTCTTTCTTTTTCATTTGTCAAATTTGAGTCCGGCTATTTTGCTTTTTCCAGGCGCCAATATGGGATAGTGTAAGGATGTCCTAGGACAATATCATAGTATGTTTGAATCGAACTCTTCTCGCTTACAAATAGAGAAAATTAATTTTTAAATTGAAGTTCCGTTAAAACATGGTTTCCGGTATGCACATCTCGGCCTCCTTGTACAAAAAGTAGACATCGCCAAGTTCTACCCAATACATACATGATCGAGCAAGAGTTTCTTGTTCCGTTAGCAGCGAAATAACTGGACTTCTATCAATATAGAAAATACTACGCCGCTAGACATCGCATTTTCGATCTTCGAATTTAGAAATCGAAGTTCTAGAAAATTCAGTTATTTTGCGGAGAGTCAGATGTTCTCGTAATTTATATTATAAGCTCACTAGGCATGGTATTTTACCTTGTACAGTGTTTGATATCTGAATATCTATCGCCTCGATTTATAAGTGATAGAAACTGTTTCTGGTTAGTTTCAGTTGCGCTTCATTTATCTTTCTGGACATATTTCTACTAAGCAGGAAGTGATTGTCCCGTCGTAATAACTTTTTAATAATCGTTAGTCATCGGACTTAAGAAATGTGTCACTTGTTTGGTCCAACTACTTCTCTCCACTTCGCACTATGCGGAGAAACAGTGACATCTCGTGATCGACTTCGGCGATTTTGGCTTTATTTTGTGCCATTATTAGTGGTTGATCAGCCCCGCTGTATTGCGCGTTATTAAGAGCAACAATGCCCCCACCAATTGTGAAAAGCCATATATTGATCGATCAAACAAGAAGAGCTGTAGAGGTCATAATCTATGGTCGCAAAAAAAGAAAGAAACTTTTGGACCAACCTGATAATTACCGTAGTTTTCGTTTTCCACGAATAACTCGGCTTCTAGGATATCTAGAGACTTGAAATTTGGTTTCAGGACTTCTTTCAGCATTTTCGAGCTACTGCTACAATTTCAAGTCTCTAGCTCCACTGGGAGCTGAGATATAAAAATGCGGGCATTCAAATCAAAGATCGGATCTTTGCATTTTTTTAACAGGCCCAACATCGAAGATCCGATCTTTTCGCCGATTTTTAACACCACATTAGGCACGGTAGACTTGGACACCGAGGGGTCAGGGTGAGAAGGATAAGAGTGAGAGGGTGAGGCAGGCTACCGTAAGCCAAGGCGGGAAGCGAGGAGGGTTGAGAGGAGTCAGGCTACCGTAGGCAGACGGTCAGTTAGCGATCATAAAAAAAGAGAATAATGCCAGGCTGGGGTTCATATGCCAAATTGTCTCTATCACATAAACTCGGCTTTTATAGAGGCCATGGATAGGATAAGGAAAGAACCGACTCGTAAACAGAGACAGGAATGCATGGCAACCCACACTAGGGGGAGACTACAGAGCGATCAGTAGTAAGGAAAACTGGAGGGAGTGGGAGGATTGGGTTGATCGCCATAACATAAGCGCATCCAGTCTGGTAGGGAGAGAAGGGGGGGGGGGTCAAGCTACTGTACATATCGCAGAGAGAGAAAGAGAGAGCGAGAGAAAGAGAGAGAGAGATTGCGAGAGGGGGGGGGGAGAAAAGGAAAAAGGGACAGGCTACAGTATGATACTAGGCAACATAGCAGAATAAAATGAGTCGATGTGGAAAAGTAGACCACACAAAATGGTCTGCGTTCGCAAAACCTCGGCTTTTATAGGCCGGTCTCCGGGCCGCGACCTTCTGGCCCCGCCCCTTTTTCGCGCCGCCCCCTTTTGGTCGTCTGCTCTGCTTTTCCCGAGATGTTCGAGAGTTAAGAGACTGGCAGAGAAGTCGGAGATAGACTGCTCCCATTATCAACACCAATTTCGGAAGTAATGAAATAGGAAGAAAATTGCAAAATATCAAGCAAAAGAAACATAATAAATTGCTAGCTCTACTACGCATGATACCTAATCGATCAGAGCATACACGCTGGAGCACTCATTTCACGATTGCAGTGACATTAATATGAAACGAGAGAAACGAGATAGCACGCCAAATCCTGAAGATTATGTTCCGATTTGCCGTAGCTATAGCGATTTTACCCTCACCAAATATCATGTCTTTGAGTAAGTTTTTCTCTGATTATGCAAAATTATCACCCTTATTATTCACGATATGATACCAATGGGATCATAATTCAGGTGATGAAGAATGTCGTGCAGCGTAGTGAATAACACGTGACCGGTGATCATATCTCATAATCATACGTCAAATGAGGTCTTGTCAAGAACTTTCTGCTGTTATGCCCAAACAAGTCTTTCGACGTGTTCAACGTAATATTATCGATACGTTAACCATTAATTACGCTTTTTCTCGATATCGGCCTTGTCGTAGTGCCGAAGTGGACTCTTTTTCGAGACCCATTTGACGTATGCTCAAAATCAGAGATAACTTAATCAATGTCATGATATCTGGAGAGGGTTAAATCGCAATAGCTATGGCAAATCGGAAGATAATATCTTGCATTGGTGCGCTCTCTCGTTTCTCTGACCAGCAAGATCTCGTGCAAATTGAGTCCCGGATTTGTTTGGCCATCACTGGTCGGGCACATTATCTTGGATCATGTCTCGAAAAAACTTGAAATCACCCATGTTGGAGAGGTTGGTCGTTCCGTGTTGTAAATGAAGTGATTCTGAGCGCACATTTGCTAATGGTCATGTAGAGCGAAATCTTGATCGACGTAACGTAATACAAGACTTTCCTCTATGCTCGTGTTCCCTCACCAGTAAGAGGAACAAGTGGACATCACTATTGGACACAATACAATTTTCGCCAGAAACGTTGGAAATTACAAATTATGAAGAAAGTACCGTATCCTTCTCTGACGAAATCATGCATGTCGAAATAGCGGCTTTCTTTCCTACTTCAAAATTGCACTGCTCGGAATTTCTACATTTCCGAGTAACCTGCGGGAAGTGTAGCACAAAGTTCTGCGAGTTGGCTATTTCATAAGAGCCCGTTCGCGTAAGAGTCAGTAAAGGCTCAATTAGCCCGAGAACAGGCAAAACATGATGTTGGCTCAAAAGTTGGTCCTAGGGGTAACTTTTCATTCTGAATCGAATGGCTAATTCCGTTTTTTGATCTGAGCCTGTCCCGGTACGGCTCTACATCAATTTGGTTAAAATACGTTTCTGCGATAAAAACAGGTCCGGGGAGTGCAAAATTGGGCGATATCTCGTGCACCCGAGCAGAATTTAATTCTCTACTAAATGAAAAAAAATAACGAGGCGCTATATGAATCCGTCGCCGAAAAAAGTCGATTTTTGATCTACTGGCGGCGCGGGAAAAATACTTTCACATTAGAAAGAGCATGTTTTCCTGATCATTTTGGTATATGGGGTCAAGGCAATATCTCTGTGAAAAGTACTTTTATGGAGCATTATCTGTGGCCAACCGGCTGTTTTTGTGATTTTCTCGCTGCATCTTTTTTAGTTCGTCCTTTCATGAGCTCTAATGCAGAAATTCGGGTGCTACGTACAAAAATACGCCCGATGCTTATATTATCATGTGAATCTGAGAAAATGACTTTTTTTTTATACAAAAATCCTCATCGACGACGACGTCAGGATGGAAAAAAATTATATTTACCAAAATAGATTACTATAGAAGTTGCTGGAGTATTTTTGCCCGTAGAAACCGAATTTCTGCATTAGAGCTCATGAAACGACGAAATACGAAAGACAGCGAGAAAATCACAAAAACAGCGACTTGGCTACGGTTAATGCTCCATAAAAGTACTTTTCACAGAGGTATTGCCGTGACCCCATATACCAAACTTATCAGGAAAAAACATGCTCTTTCTAATGTGAAAGTATTTTTTCCCGCGCCACCAGTAGATCAAAAATCGACTTTTTTCGGCGACGGATTCATATAGCGCCTCGTTATTTTTTTTTCATTTAGTAGAGAATTAATAATTCTGCTCGGGTGCACGAGATATCGCCCAATTTTGCACTCCCCGGACCTGTTTTTATCGCAGAAACGTATTTTAACCAAATTGACGTAGAGCCGTACCGGGTTTCAGAAGGCTCAGATCGAAAAACGGAATCAGCCATTCGATTCAGAATGAAAAGTTACCCGTAGGACCAACTTTTGTTTTGCCTGTTCTCGTCTCTGTCCGACTCTTAGGCGAAGAGGAACTAGGCTGAAGAGCGAGCAATGTACATTCATCTCGTGGTTTTTCTGACTGGTAAGAGAGCATTCGAAATGATGCGATGTTAAAATAGGCGAAAAGATCGGATCTTCGATGTTGGGATTGTTAAAAAAAAATTAATTCCCTCATTTTTATATCTCAGCTCCCAGTGGAGCTAGAGACTAGAAATTTCAACAGTAGCTTGGAAATTCTGAAATAAGTCCAGAAATCAATTTTCAAATCTCTAGCTAACCTAGAAGCCGAGTTATTCGTGAAAAAATGAAAAATACGGTAATTACAACATTAAAATCTTAATTTGCGAATAACTTGGCTTCTAGGATAGCTATCGACTTGAAATTTGGTTTCTGGACTTCTTTCATCATTTCAAACCTACTCTTAAAATTCCTAGTCTCTAGCTCCCCTGGGCGCTAAGATATAAAAATGAGGGAATTCAAATCAAAGATCGGATCTTTGCATTTTTTTTTAAAAGGACCAACATCGAAGATCCGATCTTTTCGCCGATTTTTAACACCTCATGAGGAGAGCTGAGACAGATTCACATTTTAGAGAAGGACACTATCTGACATCTGAGAAAGTCGAAAAAGGGTAATATATTATCTTGCAATTCTCTACGAAATAGGAATTATGTGACTAGATGGTCGGAAGAAATAAGGTGGTAATGGATATTTTGGATCGGTCCCTCAAGGTCAATCGAACTACGGTGAAGGAAATTGGAGAAGAGCAGAAATTACTGAGATATTACTCGAGAAAAGGCCACTTATTGCAAGATTAGTAATGATGTGTGCGCAGAAAAATTTAACTTCACATCTTCGCCACACGTAAGATAAGAGAACGCGTAGATACAAGCAATGTTCCGAGATCTATACATCATCAAACCTCAGTTCATGACACAGTTGTACAAACACCAAAGCTCGGCAGAAAAACCACTTAAGACGGCGTCTCGCCAATTTGAGACCACCACCCGGACATGTTTCTCTAGCAATGAGAACCAGAAGCCCCTACTGGGGTGTTGGGAGGGCCTTGGCGCCCTTGTGCACAAACCATGACTTATTTGTTGTTACAGCCGTGGAACATGTAAAAACATGATTTTCAAGGTAAAATGGTCGAAAAATCAAATTTTCACAACCTGTCGAGATAGACCCAATTTATTTTTTGCGTTAATTTAGGGGTGCCCTGGGGGTCTGAAATAACTGTTCTGATCGATTACTGCTTATTGCGAAATTCACTATTTTGACTTAATGTTTCGATTTTTTCGGCCAAGTTGCCGATTTTCGACAAAAGTCATAGACACCACTATATACATGTTGTAGCCCGTGCAATTCTGCATCGAATAATCGTAAAGACGGATTCAGCGATCGAGGCTAAATTTGTCATTTATTCGATTTACTCCAAAAAATGCTCGATTTCGACCGTTTTTCAAGCATAACTTTTTTCTTTCATGATCTCATGAGCTGTAACACCCAAATTCGAATTCTACACAAAAAGTTACGTGAGAATAAAATATGATCAGATTTTTCCTAAATGCAAATTTTTCCACGTTTTTCATGATCCCGGGTTCGGGTTTTTTTTTTGGTCCTTTTTTGGTCAAAAAGTCAAAATCACTGAACTATCTGATTATAGGTGTTCCCGACTTATTTTTACCCGTAGATGTCGAATTTTCACAGTAGAACTTACCAAAATGCAAAACGCTTTCTCTTGTCAATAGTCGCTTCATTCGAAATCCATTGTATTTTTATCTGATATTTGGTTTGATTGTGCATTCACGATCTGTTTTGAGAGATTTGCCTCTGATCTCCGCATTCCAGATGACTCACAATACCCATGACTGCCGACGTTGCCGCGCTTGTGCGATTCGAGTGGGATATTTTCGCTTTTTCGTATAGCGGCCTATCAGCCAATTAGCTACTCAGTGCTCAAGTGTGCTAACGCACGGACACAAGTTCAAAAGATAAGACAGACGAGGAAGTTATTCGAAAATAACCGAACCAAAAGAGGATCGAAATTTAGACAAATGCTGGCTGGATTGCCAAAAAAATCCAAATCTGCCCTAATTTCCATTACTGTGAAATGGTTATATTGCAATTGCTTTATCAAGTCAGGCAGTAGAATCTCATTCGATTATGGATACGTTTTCATCCCCTTCACTATCAGAAATTTCACTCTCGGAAAGTTCAATATATTTGCGTCAGTACGATTGACATCTTCAATTCATTTTTGACCCCCACACCCTCTCTCCCCACCCCTCTCTAGTAGTTATAGTTGTGCAGTTTCCTAGGGAGCGACGTGAAGATGAAAGTGTACTAATATTAAGGTCCACTTGATTTCAAGTATTTGTAGAATGTTATCAATACATGGTGGTATTACAATTCGAAGCTTACTTATTGAGAATAAACAACATTGCAAATAGTTACTCTGACCCCATATCTCGCTGAGACTCTGTCTACGTCGACATCTGACAATGTCACTCTTTGCAGAACCAGACCAATTACACATATTGCCGGGTTGCGTATCAGAGTTGCAGCCTTACACCCAATAAGGCACGCTTCGCACGGTTTGCAAGAAGAACGGTTTGGTCTTTCTCTTTTCATACGATCTATCAAGAAACTTGAGGATGATTGACTAGACGAATCTGGGGAAATGCACACAACACATTGTTATAATCAAGAATTTTCGAGTTTTGAACAACTAATAACTATGGGTACAATATCATATCGGTCTTAGTTCCCAATGCGTTAAGGGGAAAAAAGGCGCGGTCTTCAAAAATATCCGGTTCAAAAGATGAATATCCTTTGGTTCGGAAAGGGTAGCGGTATCTAAACGACGTTGAAAAGGTATTCCGCCTTTACCCCTATTGAATCCTTTGTCTAACGATACCGCACCCTTTCATAGAGAAGCGGAGAACAGATATAGTGAGCCGGATTTTGTATTTCCTTGAAAATGTTTAGGGTTTTCCTTACATCAGTCCGGGAGACATAAAGTGGGGGAATCTAATGATTATTATTATTTACCCAATTTGAGTACTCTGTCGCCGGTGATAGAGCTTGGAAAAGAGAGAGCGTTGCGTGGTTCCGATATTGCATGACTGCACATTCATACCGGAAAATTTGGATATTGGCAGGATCCTGATGATTCATCTTGTTTGTCTGTGGGTAATCTGAGATACCAGGGATGGGTGACAATTCTGCAAACGACATTTCCTCAACTCGACATAATTCGATTTCTAGCCACCCTCGGATCCTGGCAGAGGTGTCATTCTGATCTGCATAACTTCATCTTTATTTTGACACCTCTGCCAGGATCCTAGGTTGGCTAGAAATTGAATTACGTCGATTTGCGGAAATCTCGTTTGCGGAAAAATAAAAATTGCGCAATTGTCACCCATCCGATGCCAGAGAAGATTTTGATGCGTTTCTGTTTTGCTTATTTTCGGATCTTCATCTATTTCCTTGTCTCCAGACTCATCGAAATTCCGTGCGCAAGCGAAGATATCTCGAATCCCTAATTGGTTGATTGGTTGGCCAATTAGGCAAATGGTCGGGTTGAGTTTCAGACGTTTCGCCTTAGGCACGCACATTGCACAACATCGCACGCTTCTCAGTTTTGCAAGAACGTGGCTTCATCGAAACAGGAACAGTCTCTATCTTTAAAAAAAAACTGAAAGGGATCGATGTAGACAAATCATGTGTCATTTAGATCAAAAACGACTCTCAAACTTGTTTTAGCCACAGCACGAGAGATCGTAAAAAAATGGGGGAGAAGTGTGTTGTTCCGATATGGCTTGTTGGCAGAAACTGATGAAATATTTGGGATTGGATAAGATTTTGAAACAGTGCACTATCGGCACATTCAGGTTGAATTTTGTTGTAAAGGTCGATATAGCCAAGCGCGAACACTGGTCCAAAAGAAATTCTGTTGAATAGAGTTCGGAATCGAAAGGGTAGCGATGTCAAAACCATGAAAAGGCATGTGCCTCTTCCACCTTTTGCCCCTATTGAATGGTTGTTCAAAAGATACCGCGCCCTTTCATAGAGAAACCGTGAATAGACCAAGTGCGCCGATTCAAGTCGTCCTTTTCTGACGGATTTGAAAACAGAGCATTGCGCGCTTAGAGGTTCTGTTCTAATTTCTTTCAAGGGATCATATGCACTCCATGCTAGTACTTTTTACTTGTAAATTAATACCCTTGATGTCTGGAAATCTTGAAAACAGCCCCCTTTAGATCTTTGAAAGTCTGAATTCTCCGAAAATTCAACAAAACATGTTTTTCTGTTCACCTATGTTGATCCATTTTCACGAGAATTGGTGTCATACATTCGGGTTTTGCTATCCGCATTCTGCACACTATCCCACCTGTCAGAGAAACTAGTGAGAGAATCAAGAGAGCCGAAAACCGAAACGACATCACTAGTAACTAATGACCTTTATCAGACGCATCATTCCCATGAATATTAATGAGTTAATCGGTCATAAGCCGTGAGATGACGAGAACTCGAGATGTGACTAATCGACCAGGATGTCAACATTAGAGCCGAATACAGGATTATGTTTCGATGAAACTTCAAATCACACACAAAAAAAACTTTCATGATTGAAATCATCCTAAGTGAGGGATATAGGAATTTCCTATCTCTCTCACTAATAGGAAAATCATGGAAACAACCTTCAAATCTCAAATTGAGCCGATTGCCATTTCGGTTAGTGGATTCGCACGCCACTTGCTGTGAGAGGATTTGAATGCCGAGAATACGAGCACTCTGAAGAAATCACAATGCGAGATAGTTGGTTATGTTAAATAAAATGAGAGCTGTTGTAACTTTCTATGCCCATTGTTCCTAGCTCAACGATTCTGCTCAAATATCATCACATTTGGGTTTTATCGGAGTGTCTAGACTGACTGTGATTCATATCCAAACTTCAAGCCTCTCAATTGATATAGCTATTTCAATCCAGCCAAAACATCTCGACCGACTTCCAAAGTGTTCGGGATCTTTTAACCTCAGACACCACTTTTTAGTCAGACTCTGACGAGCCAGACTACGGGCCATCTTGCAGAATCGATGCATGGTATCGATATAAATCGACGTCGTTTGTCTAAGGGTCTGTTCTACCCCCTCACAATGAATTCTTCGAATAATCACAATGGGCTATGCAGGGAAGATAACAAAGTTGGCTGGCATGGGATTATGAGAATGAAATACAAACAGATATGGAGAATAAACCCTCCGATCTTGCCTGAGGGAAATCCAATTACGGGTTTCTGTTTTGCAGCGCAATTCGAGCTCTAAATATACCCTATCCTCTTTGCCTCTCCTGTCACCTTTGTAAAGTTTGAAGTGCAAGTATCTCTCTGACCCTGAGATATGTATCGTAGACACTGACAGAGGCTGACTCTGCCTGGCACTTCATTCAATCCACCCTCTCTGCGTCTCTGCGTCTCTATCGATTCTCGACGAGAGTTTCGAGGCAGGCGGTACTGGCTGACGCCCCATCCCCCTTGAGTCATCGAGATCCACCTAATTGATAAAGAACATCACTCTTGGGGTATGATTGGAGAATGAAAGAGTTTCCAAGCATCAGGTGGGGGGGATGTCAAGGAGATTGTCAGAAAATTTTGGAATTAATGATGGACCTTAGATATTTTAAATCTGAGAGCGAGTTGCTTATTTTCGTGTTGAATTACAAAAGACCGTTGTTGGTATTGGGAAATGCGAAACGGTTAGACTAAATTTTTGCCCTCAATGATTCCCGGTTTATGTAAACATTGGATTCGCATGTTATCTTAGGGAGGAAGCGCATGAATACTCAAATAGGATTCATAGTGAAATTCAACACAATAGCGTGCGGGGGAGGACTTTTGTTATCTCGATGACATCCATTAAAATTTTATGGAAAGGCATTCATACTCTATTATCTCGAAAATTCATTGTCTGAATGAATGGATGTGTGGGTATCGGAAAAAGTAACCCCTATGATAGCAAGAGAGGTTCAGAAAGTCAAGTAAATCAGAATGCAGAGATTGTCAGAACAATTAGTGAACATACAAACGGACAATGCGCCATCATATGACTAAGTAAAGGGTGTTATTTACATAAAATCGAGGAAGTCCAAATATAGCGAGAATGATACTCCTGTAAGCTCGCCCGAGCTTCCAAAATACCACCTACCGTACCCTTCACTCCGCTCCCGCTCCCTAATGTATAAAGAATATGAATATGACAAACGGTTTCACGTACCATCCGTAGATGACCGAAATATCTCTTGGAATACAATGTGAACATTCTGTCAAATTCAGACATAGCTCGACATCATTTTACGCTCATGCTTCATATGGCATTTCCTTACTATGTGTTAGTTGCAGAGAAACGTCATAGTTGAGATGCGAGCGTGGTGAATTTGACACTTTTCACGCATAAGGACGATTATTTCACGTATGCTCTAATACCAGCAGAGGAAGCCAATTTATCATGGAATGATATTTCCACTCGTTTCCCACAAGGGGTTCATTTGAACCAGAAAGTCGGTTAGCCTTCCGAATCTCTCAGAACACGCTGAAAGCCTTTCAGGTTAATACGATGATCGTATTGAAGCACTCGAAAATAACATCAACGCAAGGAGTTAGGGGACATTGCCCGGATATATTAATGAATGCAACCGATTCCAAATGATTCCAAATGCCAAATCCGTGTTCGTTACAATCCCATGCGCAACGAGCGCCGATAACCTCGAGGGTCTGGCCATTTTCGGCTACCTAGTCAGTGCTTTCTACGCGTTCATACACTGCTTTTGAAAGGAGGAATATACCAGACAAGAAAAAGAATGTCCATAATGTTTGAAATTTGATGCGCGAGCAAAGAAAGATAACTGGGTAGACGGAGGTTGTGGCACGGAAATTTGCTCTGTGCAGGTATTTCCCTAATCTTTGGAGATTTGCGTGAACAATTCGGTGCTTTTCCATAGCCATCATGAGCTTCGGCTGTATCATCAGTATTTCGGTGTGTGTGTGATATAATAGACCATACGCCGTGAAATGATGAGAAGTCAAAATGTGACTAATCGCCCAGGATGTTAACATAAGAGAAAAGAGGTTTATTTCTATGAAATTTGAAATCATTTCATGCAGATGTACACTATCATGATTGAAATCATCCTAAGTAAAAGACATTTCATGGAACGAATCCCGAACGCTCCAATCCCATGAGCCGATTGCCATCTCGTTTAGTAGATATGCACGCTATTTGCAAAAGTGATCAGGTAAGAGGATTTAAATTCCGAATTACGAGCACTCTTGTTGATCGAAAGTGAATGCGAAACACACTGCGAAAGAAACGTTAGAAAACAAAACCAATCGAGTAGTTTTTGGGATTCTTAAATTCAAATGAGCTGTATCTTTTGTGACCCTTTTATCGCCAGCTCAATGATAATCTCATAAAAGTTTCTAGACTGAATGCGACTCATGTCCAAATGTATTTGCATGTAGTCGAAGACGCCGAAACATCTCCAGTTTTCTCAGTAATGTTAATGATCTTTCAAGCTCAGACACCTCTAATTATTTATGCGCGTCGTCTGGACAGCCAGACTACAAGCCGATTTGCTGAACTAGATGTCTGGTTTCGATATGAGTCGGGCTACTTTGTTGAGAAATATGATTCTTGAAGGATGGTAGTTGTTTCGTCACTATTGAACCCACGGAAGCACTCAATTCTGAATACATTAGAAGAGCGGGAAACCTCAAAATATCACGGCCGAATCAAAAGAGGAAGCGCTCTGAAATTTCTATGCGAATTCCTGGCAACGTCGACATTCGCCGGAGAACACGTAATTCAACAGATTTAAGCGAATAGAAAACCAGCCAGTGAAGTCAACACATGATATGGAATTTCAACAATCTGCGCCATGTCTAAGGAACACATCCCGAAACTAACAAAATGTCGTTCAGTTTGATGTGCTTCATGCAAAGAAAGGTGGCGGACATAGACACATTTGACGGGCTAGTCTGCGAAACTTGAAAATTTTCTGAGAGGAAATGAGTAGAACATGGTTGTTTCATGTTCGCTAGACAATGTGTCAAACGCAGTGCTCTATTGAGCTATTGAAATGGATAAAAGATAAACACTCGATCGTTTTCAAAATTTCCAAATGCCACATTGCAATCATAAAATAGGTACTTCCGAAGAGGGATTAGTTGAGTTTCGCTCAATAATCATTATATCCTCTGACAATTCACCCCGAAAACGGCATAAAAAGTCAAACGTCAAACGTCAAAAGTCAAACGCCTTTCCTATTCCATCATGTTGCTTGCGTCATCTTTGTAAGACACTAAGCACGGAAGAGAGCCATGGCCAAATGCATTCGACATGCGCATGTATTTCCCGTAAACTTCAACCTCGCACGGAAGTTGCGTGACGTTTTTGAAGTCCGGATTTGAACACTCGCTCTGTATTTATCCGATCACATTTGGGCATGTGAACACGCGCGGAAGATATGTGAACATCCTTCATTACAATCTCAAATTGTCAAGGAGCACGAAAAGGTAGAAAACACGATTGCTCAAAAATAAATCTCAAAAATTTGCATAAGCGCAAACCATTTTTTCAACAGCCCGACATCGTTCGACAATTGATATCGGAGATTTCGGCTATCCGAGGATGGTAAAATACTATAAATTCCACGTAATATCTGAGGGATATCTGAGAAATTCAGCAATGGCATTGCATATTCATGAGAAACGTCTTCACGCCCGTTACGTAACGTTTCTGAAAGCGGATATGGATGTCCACACACGATTTGCATAATAACGTATCCTTCAGTCACTATTTAACGGAAAGTCACGTACCTATCAATTTAATAGTATCAAAATATTGTATGACATCAACATAATCATGAACAGGCCAACCAGAATTATAGTAAGTATGGAGAATGGGCAGAAATTTCCGATGTTGATGTGGTATCCTTTCTTGTGCAGGAAGGAGATAACTGGCTTCGCCAGACCAGGATGATCTTCTAGATCGTGACTGTGCGCTTTTGATACAAACTGCGCAGATTATGCGACAGAGCGAGTAAAATCGGTGGAAAATTCACCTCTTCATCAGCAATCATGTATTCTTCATCAAATTGCTCCAAATGTACTTGGGAAGCGACGGGATTCGGATAGATTCGGATAGACGAGAGGAACATCGAGTACGCGGATGACGTGGCTCTCATCACGAAGTCGCGCTCTCGGCCGAAGTCTCGGCCGGAACAGGATCGAATGCTATGGAAGTTGATGGAGGCCTGCAGTAGAGTTGGTCTTGAAGTCAACACCAGTCTAAGACCAATCTCCTCATTTTCTGCGTCGATCGTGGGGCTCGAACCGGGGAGTCCAGACTGGATTGGGTTCTTCAGTCAGACACCACAACCACTATCCATCATTTTAACCATCATTTTTTGATCAGCTCTTATATCGATATTCGAAATCAGCGAGAAAAGATACACCAGAAAAACTAATAGTTAGGAAATTCAAGGATCAAGATTTGCGTGTTCGAAAATGTTTTCACCCTGACCGTGGGGCTCGAACCACTGATATAGCGGACTTCAATCAGACACCATAACCACTATGGTGTCAGACTGAAGAACCCAACCCAGTCTCGACTCCCCGGTTCGAGCCCCACGATCGACCATGTTTTGCAAGATGGCAGAAGAAGGCCCGCGTCCCAACCACTAGTCTCCGCCATGCGTTCCCGGTAGGCCGCCCTGGCCTAGTGGTTATGATGTCTGACTGAAGAACCCAATCCAGTCTCGACTCCCCGGTTCGAGCCCCACGATCGACCATGTTTTGCAAGATGGTAGAAGAAGGCGCGCGATGCGTTAACCAGGTACATCGGATCAGACTAGGTTGGTACGCATTGAGCAAGCTGTCTAACCTCCTTCCGCCTTCTGTCAATGAAGACACCTCTACAGTAATCTCCGGGAGCGAAGTATGGGCACGGCGATCGAGCGACAAGGAATAACAGGATTCATCGATAATTCTTTTGAACTACAAGCATCTTACATTATTTACAACCATTTCAAGAAATATATCATACATGCGAGCAAAACGGCAAAGAATGAACGCCGATCATTTTTCAAGTAGAATAAACAGATACATCTGAATACCTATTCATGCATGTTCCTACGCACTGCAAAATTAGCCTATCTATACTTTTGATCTTTTAGTTGCAATGACTCCCCACAGTTAGTTTTCTCACATCGGGTTTATTGGACTTACGAGATCACCCTTATAATTCTCACGATGTTTTAAACGGAAAGAATCGTGCCAGGCTTACACTTTCCACATACTCAGACATTTCTAAGAAGTGCACGTAATCTCTTCGTGCAAAAATCTTGACTTTCCTCACTTTTCGATCACATTGTCATCTTACGAGAGTGTGATAACTCTAAAGAATCCTTCTTCTTCTCTGTCATCCTTCCGAATCTCACAATTCGCAAGCAACGGCAAATCACCAAATCTAACTTTGCATTACTTTGCTTATCATGAAACGCATTCTAGCAATGACAATAGGCAACATCATTTTCATCTCTTACGGGATTCCATTCATCGCCATCCATGCACTCACACTTGCCAGTTTGCTGTCGATAAGGAAACAACTCAGTTCATCATTCCTTGCCATCTATCTTCTCACTTCATTCTAAAATCATCTAAAATTTTCCAGTCTTTTCCACTTTCTTGTCATGATACGTACACAAACCATCGAAATTATCTTTAGAATCTCATAACCTATCTTAATGTTTGGCTGTCGATCCGTCTTATCGAAGAACCATCTTTCAACTTCTATTATTATTTCGCGACCCGAACCGTGATCATATCGTAAGTCTCTCTCGCTCAACCTTCTACATATGAGGCCGTTTGCGCTAGAGTCAACAAATGGCTGGAACAGGTAAAAACTAACCTATGCTCAAAAGTTCGCCCTAGGGATAGTTGTTCATTCCGAATCGACTGATGGAGCCCTTTTTCGATCTGAGCCTTCTGAATCCCGGTACAACCCGACGTCGATTTGGCTAAAATCTTGTTTTTCGGCCAAAAAATGCATTTATCAATCTCCCATCTCTCAGGTACATCAATAAGTTCCTTGTCGTCTACTGTTTCCATGCTCAGAATATAAATGCTTTATTACTCACAGTAGACAGATTTGTGTCCATTGTTGCTCTAAATTGGTTGGAGGTATAGATATTTAGTAGTGATTAAGCAACGGAATTGGTTCTAGCCCTGGAGGAAGCGATGGTGGATCATCGCATCAGTGATGTATTTTCTCGCTGTAGTTACACACTTCATCACTGCCGGGTTATTTATTGCTAAGACTCTAGACATTATTGTGTGTTTATAGTTTATATGACCCAAAATTAGTAAGTGGTTTTTACTTCGATGAAAAGTGCGACTGTTTCGATGCCACTGTCGGAGATGGAGCGGTGTGTTAATTACTATATTGATTTAAATGAAATACCATGTTTCTACCACAGGTCGAACGAATGCCTTATTCTATTGGCTCCCAATCAATCACTGGTCTAATACTCATTGTATTTTGTGTAGTTATCAATGTGAGTAAATTTCACGATAAAATAAATTACTTACGCAATTCAGATTATCACTTGGATTCGTCTCAGACGAATGAAGACTGCGCCCAAAGCGGTATTCTATTCCCTTTTTCATAGTGATAACAATCTCTGGCCCAGGACCGCTCCTTCTTTTTCATCTCTCTTATTATTTTCCTTTCGCAGTCAGTTAACATCCTCACTCTCGTAAGTCTTTTGCTCGAATTTAAATTTTGCTATGTTAATAATATCGAAAAATACGACAAAGATAGCTGCAACGTGTGTAGGTGTTCTTCGTATACTTCTTCTTGATTTCTGTTAATATGCCTGCTCTCTCAATGGTATTCACTGCAATGCTTTACACATCAGACGTATTCTCTCTCGGACCTGGATTGTATGATCTCCTTCCGCCAGTCAAAAATACGATAGAATTGAAGGTACACTCTGATCGTGCCAGGACCAATCAGGCGAAGGGGCCTTGCATCATCAGAGCATGTATGCCGACTAGAGTAGGTCTTCCAATTCGGATAGAGTCCAGTCGAGTGCACAAACTTAAGTCTTGGCTCACTTTTTCAATCTTTCATAACTTTTGACTCACGATAAATTTGTGACTCAAACTTGGATATGTAGTATTACACCCATCGTGTGTCAGGAATATGCCATAGAGATATCAGGGAACTCCCTGATTCTTTCCTAGTGATGAGTCAATCAACACATGGTTTTTCTTGTCGGATTTTAAGATCGATAAATTTTTTTCTCAGCCTTCCTACTCGGTGTGATAATAGAAGGCCTCAATACCTTTTCGATACAAATATGTACTCATGGGTAGAGACCGCAAGCGCCGCTCCCCTTTGAGGGGAAGCGAATCTCTCAAAACCTGCGCCCGAGTCGCACAATTCTAGTTCTTGATGGAATTGCATAAAAACTTAGGATCAGTGAGCTATCAAGATGATCTTCAATTGTTCTTAGGCGGAACAGTAATGGTCAACTTGAAGTAGGTCAACATCGACGATTTATTGTCCAAATTTGGGGTTTGTAGGGATTCTAGTGATCGCACATAGTTCCGCCAAAAGAATTCCATTGATTTATATTTTAGACGAATTTTAAGCTTAATTTCAGAATTTTAATAATTTTCCCTTAATTGTGCGCGAGCGCGGGGAGAGGCGAGCGAGAGAGCGGGAGGAGCGAGAGACATGTGCGAGAGAGGCTCCGCCCGTTTTCTCTCTCGCCTGATTTCCCTCTCCTCTCCATTGCCCTCGCGCGCGTGCTTTTCGGGGGAGAACTCGGCGTAAAGAGGTGATAGAGACTTACTCTAAAAAAAAACTTTATTCAGACCGAGACCAAGGTTTTGAGCACACATTTGGAGCGGTACGACCAATTTGGTGAAAAACCATATGGCGATTGACTCATCACTAGGAAACAATCAAGGAGTTCCCTGATATTTCAATGGCATATTCCTAGCACACGAATAGTGTACTACTACATATCCAAGTTTGAGCCAGAAATTTATCGTGAGTCAAAAGTTATGAAAGATTGAAAAAGTGAGCCAAGACTTATGGTCGGTCAATACTGTAGTGTATTTCTGCCCACAGTCCTCGTCTCATAAAGCACTGTCATTGTTCAAACTGCTTCGATGAAGCTTCACATTGCCCAGTCATGCAAGTGGAGCTCTTCTACTGGCTGTAACTGCTCGAGATTTCAAGCGCATCTGCCTACCACTTCTGATATACAGTTCAAATTGTTCGCATTGGTCTCGGAAATAAGAAAAATCAAGTATATAATGTGGTCAGCGAAATGTACAAGCACACATGCACACCTTATTTATCACGTGAACAAATAAGTTTATCTTCTCCAAGACCACTAATTCAAGGGCACTTGCACGGCGCAGCCTGGCCCTCTGCTTCAATTCTTGCAATCCTTGCTCGAATTTTTTGGACTGCTCATATCGATTAGCAGGATCGTAGTTTGTCCAGAGAAATGTATAAACACACTTACAAAATATCTTTATTTCGTGATCAACATCAGATGTCTTCACAATAGACTTTAAGGGCACTTGCACGAAACTGCCTTGCCCTCGGCTTCGGCGGTGGTTGCCGGATTGATCTTGTTGTAGCCCGTACCCGTATCTCTGAAACAAGCCCATAATTCTTTCGATTCAAATAAATAAGCAATCGATATGTTTTAAGTTGGAGTTGTCTCGATGTTCTACTCATCGAGATAGTGAGCATTTCGGCTGGTAGGACAAGATGTGAAAATTTTCTCGGAAAAGACCATCTCGTAAATTTTCGAACCGGCGTAAACATCCTTTGTCTAAAAATTGAGTTTTTCCTGGAAAATTTTAACATCTTGGCCTATCAACACATTTCGAGAAGAGCCGACTTGCTATCCCTAATGCGAATTACCCAGGATAGGCCTTGGTGAGGGTGCCGGTGGCAGGTGTTGTTTCGTCGGGATAGATTTCCACCGTGCAACCCTTGCTGGCGAACACGTTCAAGAGCTGAAATCACTCCGTTTATCTTTGAGTTTTAATTGCTAGTTATCGCCTTTTCGCACAAATCATTCAAAGTGAAGACAATGTATTACATTGACTGAATTGCAATACTAAAATAAAAAGCATTTCGGCACGATCAACATAAAAACGGGAAAACACATGTCTAACGAACCTTGTTAGCAGTAGTTGCACCAGTCTTGACCGTTGTTTTGTCAGTTGACTTTTTGACGACGACGCGTTCGACCTAATTTAATTTTTTTGTAAGGATTTCAGATCGGAGCTCGGCTCTCTTTGATGGCGTGGAAAAAGTCAAAGGAGAAGAGAAAACATTTGAATTCCCGCCATTGCGTATCTCAGCTCCCAGTGAAGCTAGTGACTTGAAACTTCGTTTTTAGGTTGGAAAGATGATTTCCACGCTATATTCAAAGTTTCAAGTCGCTAGCTTCACTGGGAGCTGAGATACGCAATGGCGGGAATTCAAATGTTTCTCTCTTCTCATTTGACTTTTTATATGCCATCACTCGCGTGATCTCTAGCCGGTTAGAGCAGCAACGAGAGATCATACAAATAGAGGAGATACTAGAGCCGGCATCACTATTAACAATTTCGTTAATTGTTACTAGATTACGCTTACTTTGCCTGCCTTATCCACATAGAAGGCGCATTCCTCTCCGGCGACTGCAGTTGTAGCTGCTGCCGCTGCCTATTTTGTATCAAAATTACGAGTTTTCTCGGAAATTTAGAACTTACGATTTCCTTCGCGCATGTTGTAAAGCAGAAAGTCTTCTTCTGAAATCTGACTGTGAGTCATAACAATCTATATATATTAGTGATGCAATTTCAGTATTGGTTTCTCTCTACTCATCTCGTCTGTCTGATCTGCAGAAGAGTGTGCAGCATGGAGAGAACCAAGACCGAAATATCGTCCTTAATATCTACGCACCTGATCGTTTGTCATTGCCGCGCAGAATACGGTGGTTACGTTTGTGTTCCATTTCGGGCAACTGTAATCGTCATAATGTCGGAAAACGAATCATTGAATTTGGAATGAATCCTCCCATCGTTTTCGCATTTTAGGCAAATGAAGCTCACTTGACGTTTTCCTTTTTCGCTGTTGCAACAGTCGTTGTTGCCGTACCTCCGGCGCTAGCGGCGCACGACTGGGGGCAATACCTGGGACACGAAATGCTTTGTGAAACTTTCAAAAATGCCACCTGAGCGATACGGTAATAGTCTACAAAAAACTCACTGCATCTTCATGGCCTGAGTGTAGGCGCCATTGTCGCAGAAGCCGTTTCTCTTCCAGTTCGCACAACTGAAATGGAAATTAAATACATGAGGGGTAGGTGTGTGATTCCCGTCATGTTGCAGAGGATTATGGCTATAACTTCTTCGTTCTTCACTGTGTAGAAGGGATTACATTAATGCATTGACTGTTAACGAAATGGTATCAGAACGAACTTGACATTCTCAGCGAGAACGCATTGCGCACCGACAACGACAGCGAGGAGGAGAAGAGTGCGGGCCATCCCTGAGGATGAATTGTAAGGTTGCCTATTCGTCCTGTCGTAGCGACTCCGCCACTGCTCCCCCTCTGCAGTATTCACAAACAATGGCAGAGAAGGAACTAGCGGCGCCTCTACGACAAGCCGAAAAGCCAACCCTAATGAGTTGAAATCAAGGAGGAGGCAGGAGGGATGCGAAGACGATTGATGGTGAATCAGTGAAAGTTGCACCCGTTTTATCCACTCTTTCGCATAATTTGCACAGCTTGGATCAAAGGCTCACTGTCACCCTCAGGAAAATCTTCCCGGAAGAATTACACAAAACGGGTAGTTCGAAGCCTCGCATAATTTGCACAGCTGCGATCAAAGTCGCACTGTCACATCCTGTAAGAGCTTTCCGGGAGTTGCACGTATACGGAACCGAATGTATCCTAACAATTCTTCTCCCCAACACTAACGACACATAGATTCTGTTCCAGGGTACACACAGCGCATAGAGGCGAAATACGTCATAGCAGGTCACCCTGATGTCAATACTATTTCTGTTAGTGAATTGAAATGTTGATTGTGGACTTTCCTTAGCACCGATCGATATGTGAGAACAGATTTCAGAAATACATATTTTGAGCCTTTTCCTGTGACTACATATCTCCCCTCACCTACCTCCCCTCAATTTAATATTCCTTCCTCAACGGATGAGATTGAGGAATGATGTGCGGTGCTGTTTTGGAGGATAAGTGAATGGAATGGATGATATTCGGGATGATAAAATATGTTATTTATTGCAGTGCACATAATGTTATTTGTTCGTCTCACTGTTCTACAACATTGCAAATTCCCTTTAATACCATGTTTTAATCAATATAATTGTAATTAAGTTTCGGGATAATATTCTTGATCAAAGGTCAATAAATCAATATGCTTGCACAATGATAGTTGCACGACTATTCTTCTCTTTTCTGCCAGTGCCTGTTCAAACATTGCGTTTGTTGAAAGGCCATTCATAACGTGATTCGGTTGAGCAATCATGGTTCCACCATTCGAGCTGCAACGATTCTAAATGCTCGATCAATATGGAGATGAAGAGGCATTATCTGTGCAAACTATCTGCAAACGTGAATAAAAGCGGTGCACCGTTCTCCTCGAATCACACTTATCATTCCATTCCCACGTTATCTGGACTTTAACAACCCAGCGAATCTTCAGTAATGATATCACCATTCACTCATAATTTTCGCGGATGTTGTTCCTCGGACGAACGAGTACGTCGTCTCTGGCAATGCCAGGAACGTTTATCATGTTATATGTTCAACATAACACATATGGATATGGATCGATAATCTTGAGTTGTTGAAGTTATAGATGTATTTTTTGCTCGTATTCGTATAGATTGTGTTCGAGAAAGATTCAAGATGTTTATTCTTCGCAATTACAACTTCATAGTAATATGAGAGAAAATAATAGTTAATGTTTTATGCACATACGATATATATGATAATTTATTTTATCAGGCAGTACACTTGCATGTAATGCCCGCGGCTGTCTGCTGCGCAGCAACGGTGACCTTTGTGATCGTGCCGGCTCTGCAGAGAGTCATTTATTTTAATATTTTAAAAAACATTAAAAATTAGAGCCCTAAAGACTTCAAACTTGACTCGTCTCTCGCCAATCATCTACGTTCCATTCATCTATTGAGAGTACTTTAACGAATCTTGCATAATTGAATGATATTGTTATATTGTTACTTCCATGGGGTGATGCAATATTAATATAGTTACCCGACAAGATCCGGCGCGAGTCCGGGCGGGGTGGCAGGAGACGTGGCTGCTGCATAAAAAGCAACGGTGCATCCGGTTTTGGCGTACGCGTACAGAATCTGAAAATAAAGCGTGAGAACAACAATTGATTGTAAGTATTCCGTAGGCAATCAGAATGGCAAACCTTGTTCGTTGCGGTCGCCAGCGTAGGAACCACAGTGTCATCATTGGCGGCCGTCTTGTTGGCTCCCGTGCGGACAACCTCAAATACTGACAATTTAAAAAAAATACTCTCCTCTTTTCCCGGGCTCTCTCGTTGCTCTGCCTGACGATGGATCACGCGAAAAGAGGAGAGTCGATTCCCATAATTCACAATGTGTTGTATTGGTCTCTTCGACGCTCACCTTGCCGGCTGTGTCCACATAGAAGGCGCATCCATCGACTGGCGTCTAAATTTTGGGATTAGTTCGGATTAGTTCGGAAAATCCAATAACCACGGCACTGGTAATCATACGTCAAATGAGGTCTCGCCTAGAATTTTATGCCGATATGCCAGAACAAGTTTGCCGACGTGGTCTACACAACATAACGCTGTTGTTCTCGCTTTGCCGATATGAGTCTTGCCGGAGTGCCGACGTGCACTCTCGCTTTTTCGAGACCCATTTGACGTATGCTAGTGATGTCGTTTCGGGTTTCGACTCTCTTCATTCTGCACAATCTCTCGTTTCTCTGACTGGCGAGAAAGCCTACATGATGGAGAGAGCCAAAACATAACGACTTCCCCATACGGCGCCATCTTCTTTATGCAAATTCACTACGCGACTCGATTGGCGAGAGGACATGCAGAATTAAGATACGAACTCTTTGTTCGAAAGCACCATTTGAGTCAACTCACAATTTCCTTGGCGCAAGTCGTGAAGCAGAAAGTCTTTATGTTTGCGGCTGATTGAGATGCACAGAACGCGTTCGTTGGGTCTTCGTTCCACTTCGGACAGCTGAAATCAATGCAGTTATGATACAGTATAAATTTAGTGACGTCCATATAAAATGTAGATATAGATATATAGAAAATATATAAAAGAAAAGCTGATAGAGGCTCATAGAGCCAACAGTTGTGAAAGGAAGGGAAAGGTGCATCCATGTCTCCCACTCTTTCCCAATGGGTGTGAAATTTGCACAGCTTAACGAGAATGGAAGCTCAAAGTAACAGAGTGAAATTCCGAGAGTTTTTTCTTTCACTATCTAGAATTATGTTAAACTGTAGTGTTGTTATTATTATTCCTCATATTGTCTAGATCTTTCGAGTGACGATAAAGCTTTCAGAATAGCTATATTCCCCCCCCCCTTGATATATGAGACGAATCGCCAGATTTTCGAGAGTCCTGCGGACTTAGGAAATATTTTCCCCGATTCCGCTGAAAAGTAAAATGTAAGTACTTCGAATGATGCTCTTTCAAACTGCGTTTGCCGATTTCCGATATCAGGTCCTATCTACGAGTATTGTTTGGTCAAATTAGAGACACTACGAAATTTCCGGCAAATTTTGGCTCAGTTAAACAGCCATAACTCGCTTTAAAATTGTGCTAGAGACAATTCCAAAAAAATATTTTGAATTCGGAGACAGAGCGTAATATTTCGTATGTTGGTGAAATCATTCCATGCTAGTGCGGGGTGGTCGGTTTTCCAAAAAAAGTGATGTTTATTTTCCAATAGTGATTTCCGCAAGAAGCCCCAAAAAGTGATTTGAGAAACAAACTAGTACGAACCACCACCTCATCAATCAGAAAGATCGGAGAATGGAAAAAAAGGGCGCGGCCTTTTGTCCGAAAAACTGCGACTTTTGCAGTTTTTCGAGGTTTTTCAAGCATTACTTTTTTATTCATGTTTTCATGAGCTCTCACATCGAAATTCGGAATCAGCACGCCAAAATACACCAGAAAAGTCGTATTTTTTCGAGATAACATTTTTTTCGACTTCGACCACTTTTTCACCATTTGGTCCTATTTTGTTCGAAAAATTGTTGTCTCAGAATCATGTCCCTGTATGAATTTCTGGCTTATTTTTGACCGTAGAAACCGAATTTGCCATTAATTACGCTTTTAGTCGATATCGGCCTTGTCGTAGTGCCGAAGTGGACTCTTTTTCGAGACCCATTTGACGTATGCTCAAAATCAGAGAAAACTTAATCAATGTCATGATATCTGGAGAGGGTTAAATCGCAATAGCTATGGCAAATCGGAAGATAATCTCTTGCATTGGTGCGCTCTCTCGTTTCTCTGACCAGCAAGATCTCGTGCAAATTGAGTCCCGGATTTGTTTGGCCATCACTGGTCGGGTACATTATCTTGGATCATATCTCGAAAAAACTTGAAATCACCCATGTTGGAGAGGTTGGTCGTTCCGTGTTGTAAATGAAGTGATTCTGAGCGCACATTTGCTAATGGTCATGTAGAGCGAAATCTTGATCGACGTAACGTAATACAAGACTTTCCTCTATGCTCGTGTTCCCTCACCAGTAAGAGGAACAAGTGGACATCACTATTGGACACAATACAATTTTCGCCAGAAACGTTGGAAATTACAAATTATGAAGAAAGTACCGTATCCTTCTCTGACGAAATCATGCATGTCGAAATAGTGGCGTTCTTTCCTACTTCAAAATTGCACTTCTCGGAATTTCTACATTTCCGAGTAACCTGCGGGAAGTGTAGCACAAAGTTCTGCGAGTTGGCTATTTCATAAGAGCCCGTTCGCGTAAGAGTCAGTAAAGGCTCAATTAGCCCGAGAACAGGCAAAACATGATGTTAGACATCATGAAAGGTGGTCCTAGGGGTAACTTTTCATTCTGAATTGAATGGCTGATTCCGTTTTTCGATCTGAGCCTTCTGAATCCCGGTACGGCTCTACGTCAATTTGGTTAAAATACGTTTCTGCGATAAAAACAGGTCCGGGGAGTGCAAAATTGGGCGATATCTCGTGCACCCGAGCAGAATTCAATTCTCTACTAAATGAAAAAAATAACGAGGCGCTAGATGAATCCGTCGCCGAAAAAAGTCGATTTTTGATCTACTGGCGGCGCGGGAAAAATACTTTCACATTAGAAAGAGCATGTTTTCCTGATAATTTTGGTATATGGGGTCAAGGCAATATCTCTGTGAAAAGTACTTTTATGGAGCATTATCCGTAGCCATCTCGCTGTTTTTGTGATTTTCTCGCTGTATCTTTTGTATTTCGTCGTTTCATGAGCTCTAATGCAGAAATTCGGTTTCTACGGGCAAAAATACTCCAGCAACTTCTATAGTAATCTATTTTGGTAAATATAATTTTTTTCCACCCTGACGTCGTCGTCGATGAGGATTTTTGTGTCAAAAAAAAGTCATTTTCTCAGATTCACATGATAATATAAGCATCGGGCGTATTTTTGTACGTAGCACCCGAATTTCTGCATTAGAGCTCATGAAAGGACGAACTAAAAAAGATGCAGCGAGAAAATCACAAAAACAGCCGGTTGGCCACGGATAATGATCCATAAAAGTACTTTTCACAGAGATATTGCCTTGACCCCCATATACCAAAATTATCAGGAAAACATACTCTTTCTAATGTGAAAGTATTTTTTCCCGCGCCACCAGTAGATCAAAAATCGACTTTTTTCGGCGACGGATTCATATAGCGCTTCGAAATGGAGCACAAACGTAACCATCGTATTCTGCGCGGCAATGACAAACGATCAGGTGCGTAGATATTAAGGACGATATTTCGGTCTTGGTTCTCTCCATGCTGCACACTCTTCTGCAGATCAGACAGACGAGATGAGTAGAGAGAAACCAATACTGAAATTGCATCACTAATATATATAGATTGTTATGACTCACAGTCAGATTTCAGAAGAAGACTTTCTGCTTTACAACATGCGCGAAGGAAATCGTAAGTTCTAAATTTCCGAGAAAACTCGTAATTTTGATACAAAATAGGCAGCGGCAGCAGCTACAACTGCAGTCGCCGGAGAGGAATGCGCCTTCTATGTGGATAAGGCAGGCAACGTAAGCGTAATCTAGTAACAATTAACGAAATTGTTAATAGTGATGCCGGCTCTAGTATCTCATCTATTTGTATGATCTCTCGTTGCTGCTCTAACCGGCTAGAGATCACGCGAGTGATGGCGTGGAAAAAGTCAAATGAGAAGAGAGAAACATTTGAATTCCCGCCATTGCGTATCTCAGCTCCCAGTGAAGCTAGCGACTTGAAACTTGGAATATAGCGTGGAAATCATCTTTCCAACGGTCAAGACTGGTGCAACTACTGCTAACAAGGTTCGTTAGACATGTGTTTTCCCGTTTTTATGTTGATCGTGCCGAAATGCTTTTTATTTTAGTATTGCAATTCAGTCAATGTAATACACTGTCTTCACTTTGAATGATTTGTGCGAAAAGGCGATAACTAGCAATTAAAACTCAAAGATAAACGGAGTGATTTCAAGGCCTATCCTGGGTAATTCGCATTAGGGATAGCAAGTCGGCTCTTCTCGAAATGCGTTGATAGGCCAAGATGTTAAAATTTTCCTGGAAAAACTCAATTTTTAGACAATGATATATGTGACAAAGATATAGATAGATGTTTACGCCGATCCATTGTTCGAAAATTTACGAGATGGTCTTTTCCGAGAAAATGTTCACATCTTGTTCTACCAGCCGAAATGCTCACTATCTCGATGAGTAGAACATCGAGACAACTCCAACTTAAAACATATCGATTGCTTATTTTTTTTAATCGAAAGAATTATGGGCTTGTTTCAGAGATACGGGTATTGAAGCAGAGGGCAAGGCTGTGCCGTGCAAGTGCCCTTGAATTAGTGGTCTTGGAGAAGATAAACTATGTTATTTGTTCACGTGATAAATAAGGTGTGCATGTGTGCTTGTACATTTCGCTGACCACATTATATACTTGATTTTTCTTATTTGAAGCCGAATCAACACATGGTTTTTCTTGTCGGATTTTAAGATCGATAATTTTTTTTCTCAGCCTTCCTACTCGGTGTGATAATAGAAGGCCTCAATACCTTTTCGATACAAATATGTACTCATGGGAGGATGACGTATAGTGGCTTTAGACTGTCTCAAATTAGGGTCCTGAAAAAATTTTTTTTTTTTTTTTTTTTGATTTTCGTTCATAGACATGCTAGAGATTCGTTCAAACGCTCAAAATGATCCTTACCACAATTCCTGATGATCCCCAAAGTTTGATAACGATATATCTTTTTTTTTAAATAAAAAAAACGAAATTTTCACTTTTTCATTTTACCCAAATTTGGATGTTTAGAAAGATGGTAGCAAATTCATGGAATATACGATTCTCAACTTTTTAGAGCATTTGGATAACGTTCCCGCCCGTGGCAGCCGAAAATCCGAGGTCAATCGATTTTCAACCCAAAAAATGACCATGATACCCCGATCATTAGTCGAAAAATTTGTTCTCTCAGAACTTAATTTTTTTCTGGTACATCTTCGTGTGATGAATCCGAATTTCGATATGAGAGCCCATGATATAATTTAAGAGAAATGTAAAAAATCATTATGTCGAAAAATAGCCAATTTTGAATTCGATTGACCTCGGATTTTCGGTTGCCGCGGGCTGGAAAGTTATCCAAATGTTCTAAAAAGTTGGGAATCGTATATTCCATGGATTTGCAACTAACCTGTTTAGGAAAGGCATTTCTACAAAAATCGACCTTGGGAATCGAATCATCCAAAATAGGGAGAAAAAAATAATGTGAAAAAGTGAAAATTTCGTGCCCTGAGGGCGAATAGAGAGCTATCGTTATCAAACTTTGGGGATCATCAGGAATTGTGGTAAGGGTCATGTTGAGAGTTTGAACGAGTCTCTAGCATGTCTATGAACGAAAATCAAATTTTTCGGGAACCTACTTTGAGACAGTCTAAAGCCACGGTACGTCATCCTCCCATGAGTACGTATTTTTATCGAAAATGTATTGAGGCCTTCTATTATCACACCGAGTAGGAAGGCTAAGCAAAAATTTTATCGAGCTTAAAATCCGACAGGAAAAACCATATGGCGATTGACTCATCACTAGGAAACAATCAAGGAGTTCCCTGATATTTCAATGGCATATTCCTAACACACGAATAGTGTACTACTACATATCCAAGTTTGAGCCAGAAATTTATCGTGAGTCAAAAGTTATGAAAGATTGAAAAAGTGAGCCAAGACTTATGGTCGGTCAATACTGTAGTGTATTTCTGCCCACAGTCCTCGTCTCATAAAGCACGGTCATTGTTCAAACTGCTTCGATGAAGCTTCACATTGCCCAGTCATGCAAGTGGAGCTCTTCTCCTGGCTGTAACTGCTCGAGATTTCAAGCGCATCTGCCTACCACTTCTGATATACAGCTCAAATTGTTCGCATTGGTCTCGGAAATAAGAAAAATCAAGTATATAATGTGGTCAGCGAAATGTACAAGCACACATGCACACCTTATTTATCACGTGAACAAATAAGTTTATCTTCTCCAAGACCACTAATTCAAGGGCACTTGCACGGCGCAGCCTGGCCCTCTGCTTCAATTCTTGCAATCCTTGCTCGAATTTTTTGGACTGCTCATATCGATTAGCAGGATCGTAGTTTGTCCAGAGAAATGTATAAACACACTTACAAAATATCTTTATTTCGTGATCAACATCAGATGTCTTCACAATAGACTTTAAGGGCACTTGCACGAAACTGCCTTGCCCTCGGCTTCGGCGGTGGTTGCCGGATTGATCTTGTTGTAGCCCGTACCCGTATCTCTGAAACAAGCCCATAATTCTTTCGATTCAAATAAATAAGCAATCGATATGTTTTAAGTTGGAGTTGTCTCGATGTTCTACTCATCGAGATAGTGAGCATTTCGGCTGGTAGGACAAGATGTGAAAATTTTCTCGGAAAAGACCATCTCGTAAATTTTCGAACCGGCGTAAACATCCTTTGTCTAAAAATTGAGTTTTTCCAGGAAAATTTTAACATATTGGCCTATCAACACATTTCGAGAAGAGCCGACTTGCTATCCCTAATGCGAATTACCCAGGATAGGCCTTGGTGAGGGTGCCGGTGGCAGGTGTTGTTTCGTCGGGATAGATTTCCACCGTGCAACCCTTGCTGGCGAACACGTTCAAGAGCTGAAATCACTCCGTTTATCTTTGAGTTTTAATTGCTAGTTATCGCCTTTTCGCACAAATCATTCAAAGTGAAGACAATGTATTACATTGACTGAATTGCAATACTAAAATAAAAAGCATTTCGGCACGATCAACATAAAAACGGGAAAACACATGTCTAACGAACCTTGTTAGCAGTAGTTGCACCAGTCTTGACCGTTGTTTTGTCAGTTGACTTTTTGACGACGACGCGTTCGACCTAATTTAATTTTTTTGTAAGGATTTCAGATCGGAGCTCGGCTCTCTTTGATGGCGTGGAAAAAGTCAAAGGAGAAGAGAAAACATTTGAATTCCCGCCATTGCGTATCTCAGCTCCCAGTGAAGCTAGTGACTTGAAACTTCGTTTTTAGGTTGGAAAGATGATTTCCACGCTATATTCCAAGTTTCAAGTCGCTAGCTTCACTGGGAGCTGAGATACGCAATGGCGGGAATTCAAATGTTTCTCTCTTCTCATTTGACTTTTTCCACGCCATCACTCGCGTGATCTCTAGCCGGTTAGAGCAGCAACGAGAGATCATACAAATAGAGGAGATACTAGAGCCGGCATCACTATTAACAATTTCGTTAATTGTTACTAGATTACGCTTACTTTGCCTGCCTTATCCACATAGAAGGCGCATTCCTCTCCGGCGACTGCAGTTGTAGCTGCTGCCGCTGCCTATTTTGTATCAAAATTACGAGTTTTCTCGGAAATTTAGAACTTACGATTTCCTTCGCGCATGTTGTAAAGCAGAAAGTCTTCTTCTGAAATCTGACTGTGAGTCATAACAATCTATATATATTAGTGATGCAATTTCAGTATTGGTTTCTCTCTACTCATCTCGTCTGTCTGATCTGCAGAAGAGTGTGCAGCATGGAGAGAACCAAGACCGAAATATCGTCCTTAATATCTACGCACCTGATCGTTTGTCATTGCCGCGCAGAATACGGTGGTTACGTTTGTGTTCCATTTCGGGCAACTGTAATCGTCATAATGTCGGAAAACGAATCATTGAATTTGGAATGAATCCTCCCATCGTTTTCGCATTTTAGGCAAATGAAGCTCACTTGACGTTTTCCTTTTTCGCTGTTGCAACAGTCGTTGTTGCCGTACCTCCGGCGCTAGCGGCGCACGACTGGGGGCAATACCTGGGACACGAAATGCTTTGTGAAACTTTCAAAAATGCCACCTGAGCGATACGGTAATAGTCTACAAAAAACTCACTGCATCTTCATGGCCTGAGTGTAGGCGCCATTGTCGCAGAAGCCGTTTCTCTTCCAGTTCGCACAACTGAAATGGAAATTAAATACATGAGGGGTAGGTGTGTGATTCCCGTCATGTTGCAGAGGATTATGGCTATAACTTCTTCGTTCTTCACTGTGTAGAAGGGATTACATTAATGCATTGACTGTTAACGAAATGGTATCAGAACGAACTTGACATTCTCAGCGAGAACGCATTGCGCACCGACAACGACAGCGAGGAGGAGAAGAGTGCGGGCCATCCCTGAGGATGAATTGTAAGGTTGCCTATTCGTCCTGTCGTAGCGACTCCGCCACTGCTCCCCCTCTGCAGTATTCACAAACAATGGCAGAGAAGGAACTAGCGGCGCCTCTACGACAAGCCGAAAAGCCAACCCTAATGAGTTGAAATCAAGGAGGAGGCAGGAGGGATGCGAAGACGATTGATGGTGAATCAGTGAAAGTTGCACCCGTTTTATCCACTCTTTCGCATAATTTGCACAGCTTGGATCAAAGGCTCACTGTCACCCTCAGGAAAATCTTCCCGGAAGAATTACACAAAACGGGTAGTTCGAAGCCTCGCATAATTTGCACAGCTGCGATCAAAGTCGCACTGTCACATCCTGTAAGAGCTTTCCGGGAGTTGCACGTATACGGAACCGAATGTATCCTAACAATTCTTCTCCCCAACACTAACGACACATAGATTCTGTTCCAGGGTACACACAGCGCATAGAGGCGAAATACGTCATAGCAGGTCACCCTGATGTCAATACTATTTCTGTTAGTGAATTGAAATGTTGATTGTGGACTTTCCTTAGCACCGATCGATATGTGAGAACAGATTTCAGAAATACATATTTTGAGCCTTTTCCTGTGACTACATATCTCCCCTCACCTACCTCCCCTCAATTTAATATTCCTTCCTCAACGGATGAGATTGAGGAATGATGTGCGGTGCTGTTTTGGAGGATAAGTGAATGGAATGGATGATATTCGGGATGATAAAATATGTTATTTATTGCAGTGCACATAATGTTATTTGTTCGTCTCACTGTTCTACAACATTGCAAATTCCCTTTAATACCATGTTTTAATCAATATAATTGTAATTAAGTTTCGGGATAATATTCTTGATCAAAGGTCAATAAATCAATATGCTTGCACAATGATAGTTGCACGACTATTCTTCTCTTTTCTGCCAGTGCCTGTTCAAACATTGCGTTTGTTGAAAGGCCATTCATAACGTGATTCGGTTGAGCAATCATGGTTCCACCATTCGAGCTGCAACGATTCTAAATGCTCGATCAATATGGAGATGAAGAGGCATTATCTGTGCAAACTATCTGCAAACGTGAATAAAAGCGGTGCACCGTTCTCCTCGAATCACACTTATCATTCCATTCCCACGTTATCTGGACTTTAACAACCCAGCGAATCTTCAGTAATGATATCACCATTCACTCATAATTTTCGCGGATGTTGTTCCTCGGACGAACGAGTACGTCGTCTCTGGCAATGCCAGGAACGTTTATCATGTTATATGTTCAACATAACACATATGGATATGGATCGATAATCTTGAGTTGTTGAAGTTATAGATGTATTTTTTGCTCGTATTCGTATAGATTGTGTTCGAGAAAGATTCAAGATGTTTATTCTTCGCAATTACAACTTCATAGTAATATGAGAGAAAATAATAGTTAATGTTTTATGCACATACGATATATATGATAATTTATTTTATCAGGCAGTACACTTGCATGTAATGCCCGCGGCTGTCTGCTGCGCAGCAACGGTGACCTTTGTGATCGTGCCGGCTCTGCAGAGAGTCATTTATTTTAATATTTTAAAAAACATTAAAAATTAGAGCCCTAAAGACTTCAAACTTGACTCGTCTCTCGCCAATCATCTACGTTCCATTCATCTATTGAGAGTACTTTAACGAATCTTGCATAATTGAATGATATTGTTATATTGTTACTTCCATGGGGTGATGCAATATTAATATAGTTACCCGACAAGATCCGGCGCGAGTCCGGGCGGGGTGGCAGGAGACGTGGCTGCTGCATAAAAAGCAACGGTGCATCCGGTTTTGGCGTACGCGTACAGAATCTGAAAATAAAGCGTGAGAACAACAATTGATTGTAAGTATTCCGTAGGCAATCAGAATGGCAAACCTTGTTCGTTGCGGTCGCCAGCGTAGGAACCACAGTGTCATCATTGGCGGCCGTCTTGTTGGCTCCCGTGCGGACAACCTCAAATACTGACAATTTAAAAAAAATACTCTCCTCTTTTCCCGGGCTCTCTCGTTGCTCTGCCTGACGATGGATCACGCGAAAAGAGGAGAGTCGATTCCCATAATTCACAATGTGTTGTATTGGTCTCTTCGACGCTCACCTTGCCGGCTGTGTCCACATAGAAGGCGCATCCATCGACTGGCGTCTAAATTTTGGGATTAGTTCGGATTAGTTCGGAAAATCCAATAACCACGGCACTGGTAATCATACGTCAAATGAGGTCTCGCCTAGAATTTTATGCCGATATGCCAGAACAAGTTTGCCGACGTGGTCTACACAACATAACGCTGTTGTTCTCGCTTTGCCGATATGAGTCTTGCCGGAGTGCCGACGTGCACTCTCGCTTTTTCGAGACCCATTTGACGTATGCTAGTGATGTCGTTTCGGGTTTCGACTCTCTTCATTCTGCACAATCTCTCGTTTCTCTGACTGGCGAGAAAGCCTACATGATGGAGAGAGCCAAAACATAACGACTTCCCCATACGGCGCCATCTTCTTTATGCAAATTCACTACGCGACTCGATTGGCGAGAGGACATGCAGAATTAAGATACGAACTCTTTGTTCGAAAGCACCATTTGAGTCAACTCACAATTTCCTTGGCGCAAGTCGTGAAGCAGAAAGTCTTTATGTTTGCGGCTGATTGAGATGCACAGAACGCGTTCGTTGGGTCTTCGTTCCACTTCGGACAGCTGAAATCAATGCAGTTATGATACAGTATAAATTTAGTGACGTCCATATAAAATGTAGATATAGATATATAGAAAATATATAAAAGAAAAGCTGATAGAGGCTCATAGAGCCAACAGTTGTGAAAGGAAGGGAAAGGTGCATCCATGTCTCCCACTCTTTCCCAATGGGTGTGAAATTTGCACAGCTTAACGAGAATGGAAGCTCAAAGTAACAGAGTGAAATTCCGAGAGTTTTTTCTTTCACTATCTAGAATTATGTTAAACTGTAGTGTTGTTATTATTATTCCTCATATTGTCTAGATCTTTCGAGTGACGATAAAGCTTTCAGAATAGCTATATTCCCCCCCCCCTTGATATATGAGACGAATCGCCAGATTTTCGAGAGTCCTGCGGACTTAGGAAATATTTTCCCCGATTCCGCTGAAAAGTAAAATGTAAGTACTTCGAATGATGCTCTTTCAAACTGCGTTTGCCGATTTCCGATATCAGGTCCTATCTACGAGTATTGTTTGGTCAAATTAGAGACACTACGAAATTTCCGGCAAATTTTGGCTCAGTTAAACAGCCATAACTCGCTTTAAAATTGTGCTAGAGACAATTCCAAAAAAATATTTTGAATTCGGAGACAGAGCGTAATATTTCGTATGTTGGTGAAATCATTCCATGCTAGTGCGGGGTGGTCGGTTTTCCAAAAAAAGTGATGTTTATTTTCCAATAGTGATTTCCGCAAGAAGCCCCAAAAAGTGATTTGAGAAACAAACTAGTACGAACCACCACCTCATCAATCAGAAAGATCGGAGAATGGAAAAAAAGGGCGCGGCCTTTTGTCCGAAAAACTGCGACTTTTGCAGTTTTTCGAGGTTTTTCAAGCATTACTTTTTTATTCATGTTTTCATGAGCTCTCACATCGAAATTCGGAATCAGCACGCCAAAATACACCAGAAAAGTCGTATTTTTTCGAGATAACATTTTTTTCGACTTCGACCACTTTTTCACCATTTGGTCCTATTTTGTTCGAAAAATTGTTGTCTCAGAATCATGTCCCTGTATGAATTTCTGGCTTATTTTTGACCGTAGAAACCGAATTTGCCATTAATTACGCTTTTAGTCGATATCGGCCTTGTCGTAGTGCCGAAGTGGACTCTTTTTCGAGACCCATTTGACGTATGCTCAAAATCAGAGAAAACTTAATCAATGTCATGATATCTGGAGAGGGTTAAATCGCAATAGCTATGGCAAATCGGAAGATAATCTCTTGCATTGGTGCGCTCTCTCGTTTCTCTGACCAGCAAGATCTCGTGCAAATTGAGTCCCGGATTTGTTTGGCCATCACTGGTCGGGTACATTATCTTGGATCATATCTCGAAAAAACTTGAAATCACCCATGTTGGAGAGGTTGGTCGTTCCGTGGTGTAAATGAAGTGATTCTGAGCGCACATTTGCTAATGGTCATGTAGAGCGAAATCTTGATCGACGTAACGTAATACAAGACTTTCCTCTATGCTCGTGTTCCCTCACCAGTAAGAGGAACAAGTGGACATCACTATTGGACACAATACAATTTTCGCCAGAAACGTTGGAAATTACAAATTATGAAGAAAGTACCGTATCCTTCTCTGACGAAATCATGCATGTCGAAATAGTGGCGTTCTTTCCTACTTCAAAATTGCACTTCTCGGAATTTCTACATTTCCGAGTAACCTGCGGGAAGTGTAGCACAAAGTTCTGCGAGTTGGCTATTTCATAAGAGCCCGTTCGCGTAAGAGTCAGTAAAGGCTCAATTAGCCCGAGAACAGGCAAAACATGATGTTAGACATCATGAAAGGTGGTCCTAGGGGTAACTTTTCATTCTGAATTGAATGGCTGATTCCGTTTTTCGATCTGAGCCTTCTGAATCCCGGTACGGCTCTACGTCAATTTGGTTAAAATACGTTTCTGCGATAAAAACAGGTCCGGGGAGTGCAAAATTGGGCGATATCTCGTGCACCCGAGCAGAATTCAATTCTCTACTAAATGAAAAAAATAACGAGGCGCTATATGAATCCGTCGCCGAAAAAAGTCGATTTTTGATCTACTGGCGGCGCGGGAAAAATACTTTCACATTAGAAAGAGCATGTTTTCCTGATAATTTTGGTATATGGGGTCAAGGCAATATCTCTGTGAAAAGTACTTTTATGGAGCATTATCCGTAGCCATCTCGCTGTTTTTGTGATTTTCTCGCTGTATCTTTTGTATTTCGTCGTTTCATGAGCTCTAATGCAGAAATTCGGTTTCTACGGGCAAAAATACTCCAGCAACTTCTATAGTAATCTATTTTGGTAAATATAATTTTTTTCCACCCTGACGTCGTCGTCGATGAGGATTTTTGTGTCAAAAAAAAGTCATTTTCTCAGATTCACATGATAATATAAGCATCGGGCGTATTTTTGTACGTAGCACCCGAATTTCTGCATTAGAGCTCATGAAAGGACGAACTAAAAAAGATGCAGCGAGAAAATCACAAAAACAGCCGGTTGGCCACGGATAATGATCCATAAAAGTACTTTTCACAGAGATATTGCCTTGACCCCCATATACCAAAATTATCAGGAAAACATACTCTTTCTAATGTGAAAGTATTTTTTCCCGCGCCACCAGTAGATCAAAAATCGACTTTTTTCGGCGACGGATTCATATAGCGCTTCGAAATGGAGCACAAACGTAACCATCGTATTCTGCGCGGCAATGACAAACGATCAGGTGCGTAGATATTAAGGACGATATTTCGGTCTTGGTTCTCTCCATGCTGCACACTCTTCTGCAGATCAGACAGACGAGATGAGTAGAGAGAAACCAATACTGAAATTGCATCACTAATATATATAGATTGTTATGACTCACAGTCAGATTTCAGAAGAAGACTTTCTGCTTTACAACATGCGCGAAGGAAATCGTAAGTTCTAAATTTCCGAGAAAACTCGTAATTTTGATACAAAATAGGCAGCGGCAGCAGCTACAACTGCAGTCGCCGGAGAGGAATGCGCCTTCTATGTGGATAAGGCAGGCAACGTAAGCGTAATCTAGTAACAATTAACGAAATTGTTAATAGTGATGCCGGCTCTAGTATCTCATCTATTTGTATGATCTCTCGTTGCTGCTCTAACCGGCTAGAGATCACGCGAGTGATGGCGTGGAAAAAGTCAAATGAGAAGAGAGAAACATTTGAATTCCCGCCATTGCGTATCTCAGCTCCCAGTGAAGCTAGCGACTTGAAACTTGGAATATAGCGTGGAAATCATCTTTCCAACGGTCAAGACTGGTGCAACTACTGCTAACAAGGTTCGTTAGACATGTGTTTTCCCGTTTTTATGTTGATCGTGCCGAAATGCTTTTTATTTTAGTATTGCAATTCAGTCAATGTAATACACTGTCTTCACTTTGAATGATTTGTGCGAAAAGGCGATAACTAGCAATTAAAACTCAAAGATAAACGGAGTGATTTCAAGGCCTATCCTGGGTAATTCGCATTAGGGATAGCAAGTCGGCTCTTCTCGAAATGCGTTGATAGGCCAAGATGTTAAAATTTTCCTGGAAAAACTCAATTTTTAGACAATGATATATGTGACAAAGATATAGATAGATGTTTACGCCGATCCATTGTTCGAAAATTTACGAGATGGTCTTTTCCGAGAAAATGTTCACATCTTGTTCTACCAGCCGAAATGCTCACTATCTCGATGAGTAGAACATCGAGACAACTCCAACTTAAAACATATCGATTGCTTATTTTTTTTAATCGAAAGAATTATGGGCTTGTTTCAGAGATACGGGTATTGAAGCAGAGGGCAAGGCTGTGCCGTGCAAGTGCCCTTGAATTAGTGGTCTTGGAGAAGATAAACTATGTTATTTGTTCACGTGATAAATAAGGTGTGCATGTGTGCTTGTACATTTCGCTGACCACATTATATACTTGATTTTTCTTATTTGAAGCCGAATCAACACATGGTTTTTCTTGTCGGATTTTAAGATCGATAATTTTTTTTCTCAGCCTTCCTACTCGGTGTGATAATAGAAGGCCTCAATACCTTTTCGATACAAATATGTACTCATGGGAGGATGACGTATAGTGGCTTTAGACTGTCTCAAATTAGGGTCCTGAAAAAATTTTTTTTTTTTTTTTTTTTGATTTTCGTTCATAGACATGCTAGAGATTCGTTCAAACGCTCAAAATGATCCTTACCACAATTCCTGATGATCCCCAAAGTTTGATAACGATATATCTTTTTTTTTAAATAAAAAAAACGAAATTTTCACTTTTTCATTTTACCCAAATTTGGATGTTTAGAAAGATGGTAGCAAATTCATGGAATATACGATTCTCAACTTTTTAGAGCATTTGGATAACGTTCCCGCCCGTGGCAGCCGAAAATCCGAGGTCAATCGATTTTCAACCCAAAAAATGACCATGATACCCCGATCATTAGTCGAAAAATTTGTTCTCTCAGAACTTAATTTTTTTCTGGTACATCTTCGTGTGATGAATCCGAATTTCGATATGAGAGCCCATGATATAATTTAAGAGAAATGTAAAAAATCATTATGTCGAAAAATAGCCAATTTTGAATTCGATTGACCTCGGATTTTCGGTTGCCGCGGGCTGGAAAGTTATCCAAATGTTCTAAAAAGTTGGGAATCGTATATTCCATGGATTTGCAACTAACCTGTTTAGGAAAGGCATTTCTACAAAAATCGACCTTGGGAATCGAATCATCCAAAATAGGGAGAAAAAAATAATGTGAAAAAGTGAAAATTTCGTGCCCTGAGGGCGAATAGAGAGCTATCGTTATCAAACTTTGGGGATCATCAGGAATTGTGGTAAGGGTCATGTTGAGAGTTTGAACGAGTCTCTAGCATGTCTATGAACGAAAATCAAATTTTTCGGGAACCTACTTTGAGACAGTCTAAAGCCACGGTACGTCATCCTCCCATGAGTACGTATTTTTATCGAAAATGTATTGAGGCCTTCTATTATCACACCGAGTAGGAAGGCTAAGCAAAAATTTTATCGAGCTTAAAATCCGACAGGAAAAACCATATGGCGATTGACTCATCACTAGGAAACAATCAAGGAGTTCCCTGATATTTCAATGGCATATTCCTAACACACGAATAGTGTACTACTACATATCCAAGTTTGAGCCAGAAATTTATCGTGAGTCAAAAGTTATGAAAGATTGAAAAAGTGAGCCAAGACTTATGGTCGGTCAATACTGTAGTGTATTTCTGCCCACAGTCCTCGTCTCATAAAGCACGGTCATTGTTCAAACTGCTTCGATGAAGCTTCACATTGCCCAGTCATGCAAGTGGAGCTCTTCTCCTGGCTGTAACTGCTCGAGATTTCAAGCGCATCTGCCTACCACTTCTGATATACAGCTCAAATTGTTCGCATTGGTCTCGGAAATAAGAAAAATCAAGTATATAATGTGGTCAGCGAAATGTACAAGCACACATGCACACCTTATTTATCACGTGAACAAATAAGTTTATCTTCTCCAAGACCACTAATTCAAGGGCACTTGCACGGCGCAGCCTGGCCCTCTGCTTCAATTCTTGCAATCCTTGCTCGAATTTTTTGGACTGCTCATATCGATTAGCAGGATCGTAGTTTGTCCAGAGAAATGTATAAACACACTTACAAAATATCTTTATTTCGTGATCAACATCAGATGTCTTCACAATAGACTTTAAGGGCACTTGCACGAAACTGCCTTGCCCTCGGCTTCGGCGGTGGTTGCCGGATTGATCTTGTTGTAGCCCGTACCCGTATCTCTGAAACAAGCCCATAATTCTTTCGATTCAAATAAATAAGCAATCGATATGTTTTAAGTTGGAGTTGTCTCGATGTTCTACTCATCGAGATAGTGAGCATTTCGGCTGGTAGGACAAGATGTGAAAATTTTCTCGGAAAAGACCATCTCGTAAATTTTCGAACCGGCGTAAACATCCTTTGTCTAAAAATTGAGTTTTTCCAGGAAAATTTTAACATATTGGCCTATCAACACATTTCGAGAAGAGCCGACTTGCTATCCCTAATGCGAATTACCCAGGATAGGCCTTGGTGAGGGTGCCGGTGGCAGGTGTTGTTTCGTCGGGATAGATTTCCACCGTGCAACCCTTGCTGGCGAACACGTTCAAGAGCTGAAATCACTCCGTTTATCTTTGAGTTTTAATTGCTAGTTATCGCCTTTTCGCACAAATCATTCAAAGTGAAGACAATGTATTACATTGACTGAATTGCAATACTAAAATAAAAAGCATTTCGGCACGATCAACATAAAAACGGGAAAACACATGTCTAACGAACCTTGTTAGCAGTAGTTGCACCAGTCTTGACCGTTGTTTTGTCAGTTGACTTTTTGACGACGACGCGTTCGACCTAATTTAATTTTTTTGTAAGGATTTCAGATCGGAGCTCGGCTCTCTTTGATGGCGTGGAAAAAGTCAAAGGAGAAGAGAAAACATTTGAATTCCCGCCATTGCGTATCTCAGCTCCCAGTGAAGCTAGTGACTTGAAACTTCGTTTTTAGGTTGGAAAGATGATTTCCACGCTATATTCCAAGTTTCAAGTCGCTAGCTTCACTGGGAGCTGAGATACGCAATGGCGGGAATTCAAATGTTTCTCTCTTCTCATTTGACTTTTTCCACGCCATCACTCGCGTGATCTCTAGCCGGTTAGAGCAGCAACGAGAGATCATACAAATAGAGGAGATACTAGAGCCGGCATCACTATTAACAATTTCGTTAATTGTTACTAGATTACGCTTACTTTGCCTGCCTTATCCACATAGAAGGCGCATTCCTCTCCGGCGACTGCAGTTGTAGCTGCTGCCGCTGCCTATTTTGTATCAAAATTACGAGTTTTCTCGGAAATTTAGAACTTACGATTTCCTTCGCGCATGTTGTAAAGCAGAAAGTCTTCTTCTGAAATCTGACTGTGAGTCATAACAATCTATATATATTAGTGATGCAATTTCAGTATTGGTTTCTCTCTACTCATCTCGTCTGTCTGATCTGCAGAAGAGTGTGCAGCATGGAGAGAACCAAGACCGAAATATCGTCCTTAATATCTACGCACCTGATCGTTTGTCATTGCCGCGCAGAATACGGTGGTTACGTTTGTGTTCCATTTCGGGCAACTGTAATCGTCATAATGTCGGAAAACGAATCATTGAATTTGGAATGAATCCTCCCATCGTTTTCGCATTTTAGGCAAATGAAGCTCACTTGACGTTTTCCTTTTTCGCTGTTGCAACAGTCGTTGTTGCCGTACCTCCGGCGCTAGCGGCGCACGACTGGGGGCAATACCTGGGACACGAAATGCTTTGTGAAAATTTCAAAAATGCCACCTGAGCGATACGGTAATAGTCTACAAAAAACTCACTGCATCTTCATGGCCTGAGTGTAGGCGCCATTGTCGCAGAAGCCGTTTCTCTTCCAGTTCGCACAACTGAAATGGAAATTAAATACATGAGGGGTTGGTGTGTGATTCCCGTCATGTTGCAGAGGATTATGGCTATGACTTCTTCGTTCTTCACTGTGTAGAAGGGATTACATTAATGCATTGACTGTTAACGAAATGGTATCAGAACGAACTTGACATTCTCAGCGAGAACGCATTGCGCACCGACAACGACAGCGAGGAGGAGAAGAGTGCGGGCCATCCCTGAGGATGAATTGTAAGGTTGCCTATTCGTCCTGTCGTAGCGACTCCGCCACTGCTCCCCCTCTGCAGTATTCACAAACAATGGCAGAGAAGGAACTAGCGGCGCCTCTACGACAAGCCGAAAAGCCAACCCTAATGAGTTGAAATCAAGGAGGAGGCAGGAGGGATGCGAAGACGATTAATGGTGAATCAGTGAAAGTTGCACCCGTTTTATCCACTCTTTCGCATAATTTGCACAGCTTGGATCAAAGGCTCACTGTCACCCTCAGGAAAATCTTCCCGGAAGAATTACACAAAACGGGTAGTTCGAAGCCTCGCATAATTTGCACAGCTGCGATCAAAGTCGCACTGTCACATCCTGTAAGAGCTTTCCGGGAGTTGCACGTATACGGAACCGAATGTATCCTAACAATTCTTCTCCCCAACACTAACGACACATAGATTCTGTTCCAGGGTACACACAGCGCATAGAGGCGAAATACGTCATAGCAGGTCACCCTGATGTCAATACTATTTCTGTTAGTGAATTGAAATGTTGATTGTGGACTTTCCTTAGCACCGATCGATATGTGAGAACAGATTTCAGAAATACATATTTTGAGCCTTTTCCTGTGACTACATATCTCCCCTCACCTACCTCCCCTCAATTTAATATTCCTTCCTCAACGGATGAGATTGAGGAATGATGTGCGGTGCTGTTTTGGAGGATAAGTGAATGGAATGGATGATATTCGGGATGATAAAATATGTTATTTATTGCAGTGCACATAATGTTATTTGTTCGTCTCACTGTTCTACAACATTGCAAATTCCCTTTAATACCATGTTTTAATCAATATAATTGTAATTAAGTTTCGGGATAATATTCTTGATCAAAGGTCAATAAATCAATATGCTTGCACAATGATAGTTGCACGACTATTCTTCTCTTTTCTGCCAGTGCCTGTTCAAACATTGCGTTTGTTGAAAGGCCATTCATAACGTGATTCGGTTGAGCAATCATGGTTCCACCATTCGAGCTGCAACGATTCTAAATGCTCGATCAATATGGAGATGAAGAGGCATTATCTGTGCAAACTATCTGCAAACGTGAATAAAAGCGGTGCACCGTTCTCCTCGAATCACACTTATCATTCCATTCCCACGTTATCTGGACTTTAACAACCCAGCGAATCTTCAGTAATGATATCACCATTCACTCATAATTTTCGCGGATGTTGTTCCTCGGACGAACGAGTACGTCGTCTCTGGCAATGCCAGGAACGTTTATCATGTTATATGTTCAACATAACACATATGGATATGGATCGATAATCTTGAGTTGTTGAAGTTATAGATGTATTTTTTGCTCGTATTCGTATAGATTGTGTTCGAGAAAGATTCAAGATGTTTATTCTTCGCAATTACAACTTCATAGTAATATGAGAGAAAATAATAGTTAATGTTTTATGCACATACGATATATATGATAATTTATTTTTATCAGGCAGTACACTTGCATGTAATGCCCGCGGCTGTCTGCTGCGCAGCAACGGTGACCTTTGTGATCGTGCCGGCTCTGCAGAGAGTCATTTATTTTAATATTTTAAAAAACATTAAAAATTAGAGCCCTAAAGACTTCAAACTTGACTCGTCTCTCGCCAATCATCTACGTTCCATTCATCTATTGAGAGTACTTTAACGAATCTTGCATAATTGAATGATATTGTTATATTGTTACTTCCATGGGGTGATGCAATATTAATATAGTTACCCGACAAGATCCGGCGCGAGTCCGGGCGGGGTGGCAGGAGACGTGGCTGCTGCATAAAAAGCAACGGTGCATCCGGTTTTGGCGTACGCGTACAGAATCTGAAAATAAAGCGTGAGAACAACAATTGATTGTAAGTATTCCGTAGGCAATCAGAATGGCAAACCTTGTTCGTTGCGGTCGCCAGCGTAGGAACCACAGTGTCATCATTGGCGGCCGTCTTGTTGGCTCCCGTGCGGACAACCTCAAATACTGACAATTTAAAAAAAATACTCTCCTCTTTTCCCGGGCTCTCTCGTTGCTCTGCCTGACGATGGATCACGCGAAAAGAGGAGAGTCGATTCCCATAATTCACAATGTGTTGTATTGGTCTCTTCGACGCTCACCTTGCCGGCTGTGTCCACATAGAAGGCGCATCCATCGACTGGCGTCTAAATTTTGGGATTAGTTCGGATTAGTTCGGAAAATCCAATAACCACGGCACTGGTAATCATACGTCAAATGAGGTCTCGCCTAGAATTTTATGCCGATATGCCAGAACAAGTTTGCCGACGTGGTCTACACAACATAACGCTGTTGTTCTCGCTTTGCCGATATGAGTCTTGCCGGAGTGCCGACGTGCACTCTCGCTTTTTCGAGACCCATTTGACGTATGCTAGTGATGTCGTTTCGGGTTTCGACTCTCTTCATTCTGCACAATCTCTCGTTTCTCTGACTGGCGAGAAAGCCTACATGATGGAGAGAGCCAAAACATAACGACTTCCCCATACGGCGCCATCTTCTTTATGCAAATTCACTACGCGACTCGATTGGCGAGAGGACATGCAGAATTAAGATACGAACTCTTTGTTCGAAAGCACCATTTGAGTCAACTCACAATTTCCTTGGCGCAAGTCGTGAAGCAGAAAGTCTTTATGTTTGCGGCTGATTGAGATGCACAGAACGCGTTCGTTGGGTCTTCGTTCCACTTCGGACAGCTGAAATCAATGCAGTTATGATACAGTATAAATTTAGTGACGTCCATATAAAATGTAGATATAGATATATAGAAAATATATAAAAGAAAAGCTGATAGAGGCTCATAGAGCCAACAGTTGTGAAAGGAAGGGAAAGGTGCATCCATGTCTCCCACTCTTTCCCAATGGGTGTGAAATTTGCACAGCTTAACGAGAATGGAAGCTCAAAGTAACAGAGTGAAATTCCGAGAGTTTTTTCTTTCACTATCTAGAATTATGTTAAACTGTAGTGTTGTTATTATTATTCCTCATATTGTCTAGATCTTTCGAGTGACGATAAAGCTTTCAGAATAGCTATATTCCCCCCCCCCTTGATATATGAGACGAATCGCCAGATTTTCGAGAGTCCTGCGGACTTAGGAAATATTTTCCCCGATTCCGCTGAAAAGTAAAATGTAAGTACTTCGAATGATGCTCTTTCAAACTGCGTTTGCCGATTTCCGATATCAGGTCCTATCTACGAGTATTGTTTGGTCAAATTAGAGACACTACGAAATTTCCGGCAAATTTTGGCTCAGTTAAACAGCCATAACTCGCTTTAAAATTGTGCTAGAGACAATTCCAAAAAAATATTTTGAATTCGGAGACAGAGCGTAATATTTCGTATGTTGGTGAAATCATTCCATGCTAGTGCGGGGTGGTCGGTTTTCCAAAAAAAGTGATGTTTATTTTCCAATAGTGATTTCCGCAAGAAGCCCCAAAAAGTGATTTGAGAAACAAACTAGTACGAACCACCACCTCATCAATCAGAAAGATCGGAGAATGGAAAAAAAGGGCGCGGCCTTTTGTCCGAAAAACTGCGACTTTTGCAGTTTTTCGAGGTTTTTCAAGCATTACTTTTTTATTCATGTTTTCATGAGCTCTCACATCGAAATTCGGAATCAGCACGCCAAAATACACCAGAAAAGTCGTATTTTTTCGAGATAACATTTTTTTCGACTTCGACCACTTTTTCACCATTTGGTCCTATTTTGTTCGAAAAATTGTTGTCTCAGAATCATGTCCCTGTATGAATTTCTGGCTTATTTTTGACCGTAGAAACCGAATTTGCCATTAATTACGCTTTTAGTCGATATCGGCCTTGTCGTAGTGCCGAAGTGGACTCTTTTTCGAGACCCATTTGACGTATGCTCAAAATCAGAGAAAACTTAATCAATGTCATGATATCTGGAGAGGGTTAAATCGCAATAGCTATGGCAAATCGGAAGATAATCTCTTGCATTGGTGCGCTCTCTCGTTTCTCTGACCAGCAAGATCTCGTGCAAATTGAGTCCCGGATTTGTTTGGCCATCACTGGTCGGGTACATTATCTTGGATCATATCTCGAAAAAACTTGAAATCACCCATGTTGGAGAGGTTGGTCGTTCCGTGTTGTAAATGAAGTGATTCTGAGCGCACATTTGCTAATGGTCATGTAGAGCGAAATCTTGATCGACGTAACGTAATACAAGACTTTCCTCTATGCTCGTGTTCCCTCACCAGTAAGAGGAACAAGTGGACATCACTATTGGACACAATACAATTTTCGCCAGAAACGTTGGAAATTACAAATTATGAAGAAAGTACCGTATCCTTCTCTGACGAAATCATGCATGTCGAAATAGTGGCGTTCTTTCCTACTTCAAAATTGCACTTCTCGGAATTTCTACATTTCCGAGTAACCTGCGGGAAGTGTAGCACAAAGTTCTGCGAGTTGGCTATTTCATAAGAGCCCGTTCGCGTAAGAGTCAGTAAAGGCTCAATTAGCCCGAGAACAGGCAAAACATGATGTTAGACATCATGAAAGGTGGTCCTAGGGGTAACTTTTCATTCTGAATTGAATGGCTGATTCCGTTTTTCGATCTGAGCCTTCTGAATCCCGGTACGGCTCTACGTCAATTTGGTTAAAATACGTTTCTGCGATAAAAACAGGTCCGGGGAGTGCAAAATTGGGCGATATCTCGTGCACCCGAGCAGAATTCAATTCTCTACTAAATGAAAAAAATAACGAGGCGCTATATGAATCCGTCGCCGAAAAAAGTCGATTTTTGATCTACTGGCGGCGCGGGAAAAATACTTTCACATTAGAAAGAGCATGTTTTCCTGATAATTTTGGTATATGGGGTCAAGGCAATATCTCTGTGAAAAGTACTTTTATGGAGCATTATCCGTAGCCATCTCGCTGTTTTTGTGATTTTCTCGCTGTATCTTTTGTATTTCGTCGTTTCATGAGCTCTAATGCAGAAATTCGGTTTCTACGGGCAAAAATACTCCAGCAACTTCTATAGTAATCTATTTTGGTAAATATAATTTTTTTCCACCCTGACGTCGTCGTCGATGAGGATTTTTGTGTCAAAAAAAAGTCATTTTCTCAGATTCACATGATAATATAAGCATCGGGCGTATTTTTGCACGTAGCACCCGAATTTCTGCATTAGAGCTCATGAAAGGACGAACTAAAAAAGATGCAGCGAGAAAATCACAAAAACAGCCGGTTGGCCACGGATAATGATCCATAAAAGTACTTTTCACAGAGATATTGCCTTGACCCCCATATACCAAAATTATCAGGAAAACATACTCTTTCTAATGTGAAAGTATTTTTTCCCGCGCCACCAGTAGATCAAAAATCGACTTTTTTCGGCGACGGATTCATATAGCGCTTCGAAATGGAGCACAAACGTAACCATCGTATTCTGCGCGGCAATGACAAACGATCAGGTGCGTAGATATTAAGGACGATATTTCGGTCTTGGTTCTCTCCATGCTGCACACTCTTCTGCAGATCAGACAGACGAGATGAAAAGAGAGAAACCAATACTGAAATTGCATCACTAATATATATAGATTGTTATGACTCACAGTCAGATTTTTTTTCAGAAGAAGACTTTCTGCTTTATAACATGCGCGAAGGAAATCGTAAGTTCTAAATTTCCGAGAAAACTCGTAATTTTGATTTTAAAAATTTTAAATTTTAAAAAATATAATTTTAAAAATTTTAAAAATTTTAATTTTTTTTTAATTTTAAAAAATATAGAAAATATATAAAAGAAAAGCTGATAGAGGCTCATAGAGCCAACAGTTGTGAAAGGAAGGGAAAGGTGCATCCATGTCTCCCACTCTTTCCCAATGGGTGTGAAATTTGCACAGCTTAACGAGAATGGAAGCTCAAAGTAACAGAGTGAAATTCCGAGAGTTTTTTCTTTCACTATCTAGAATTATGTTAAACTGTAGTGTTGTTATTATCATTCCTCATATTGTCTAGATCTTTCGAGTGACGATAAAGCTTTCAGAATAGCTATATTCCCCCCCCCCCCTTGATATATGAGACGAATCGCCAGATTTTCGAGAGTCCTGCGGACTTTGGAAATATTTTCCCCGATTCCGCTGAAAAGTAAAATGTAAGTACTTCGAATGATGCTCTTTCAAACTGCGTTTGCCGATTTCCGATATCAGGTCCTATCTACGAGTATTGTTTGGTCAAATTAGAGACACTACGAAATTTCCGACAAATTTTGGCTCAGTTAAACAGCCATAACTCGCTTTAAAATTGTGCTAGAGACAATTCCAAAAAAATATTTTGAATTCGGAGACAGAGCGTAATATTTCGTATGTTGGTGAAATCATTCCATGCTAGTGCGGGGTGGTCGGTTTAAAAAAAAATTTTTTTTTTCCAATAGTGATTTCCGCAAGAAGCCCCAAAAAGTGATTTGAGAAACAAACTAGTACGAACCACCACCTCATCAATCAGAAATATCGGAGAATGGAAAAAAAGGGCGCGCCTTTTGTCCAAAAAACTGCGACTTTTGCAGTTTTTCGAGGTTTTTCAAGCATTACTTTTTTATTCATGTTTTCATGAGCTCTCACATCGAAATTCGGAATCAGCACGCCAAAATACACCAGAAAAGTCGTATTTTTTCGAGATAACATTTTTTTCGACTTCGACCACTTTTTCACCATTTGGTCCTATTTTGTTCGAAAAATTGTTGTCTCAGAATCATGTCCCTATATGAATTTCTGGCTTATTTTTTACCGTAGAAACCGAATTTGAGAACTAGAGCTCATGAAACGTCGAAATAAAAAAAAGTTACGCTCGAAGAACAATCCTAAAATATTTTCTTCAGATTTTGGTCATCAAGTTTTACTTTTCAGCGGAATCGGGATAACTATTTCCTAAGTCCGCTAATACCCCAAAACTCATATATATCCAGGATTCACAGATATGATTTATCTCACTTCGCGTTTTCCTTCGCAGGGGTAGCTGCGGTAGTTGTGGTAGCTCCAGCTGCGCCGCATCCAGAGTTAGTGCACGAATTGGGGCAGTACCTCAAATCCAAACATTGTCGAAACTTTAATAAAAAGTTGCCTGCATTCGGAAACTTTTTCTTTTGTGATTATTTTTCCACAATATATAACATAAAATGCTAGGGATCACTTACTGTTGTCTATATGCCTCAGTGTATCCAGGATTATTGCAGAAACCGTTCTTCACCCAGCTCGCGCAACTGAAAGATGTGACGATTAGGACTGTCATTCTGCTATTCATCGCGCACTATATCTTGTCACTCATTAGTCTCTAGAGAAGAGCCTTATCTAGAGAAAAATTTGCATCAGAAAATTGACAAATCATAGATTCTCAATCCCCTCTATATCTTTCTTGTAAGAATCGCTCTTGCGACTCAATGCTCTTTTCAAAGCCCCAACTCCCTTCTCCAACCTCCGATTCGCCAAACAAGACGACGGACCTCCACCGAAATGATAATATATATCTGCGATACACCCCTCTCATCTGATATCCCTGGTGGATAAACAATTGAATTGGATTGAATTGAAATTGAATTGATAGGTTTGAACCATACTTCACGTTGTCAGTCGCGGCACATTGGGCGCTGATGACAGTGGCGACCGTAGCGACGACCGCGAGAATGAAGAGAACGCGACTCATCCTTGAACTTTCTGGACTGATTGTGTGGGCTGAGGTGCACCCATTTTATGCTCGTCGGGGGGTGTGAAATTTGCACAGACTGTTGCGAAGCTCAACGAAACACTTCAATCAAATTTCCCGGAAGTGTCTAGTCATCCTCATGAGAAAATCAATTGAATCATAGTTGCGTTCCATAATGTATTCCAGTCTAATCTATTAGCATCGATTTGCTGAAAATTTTTACTTAGTTCTCACTATATTTGTGATTATCAGCAAATAGAGCAAATGGTAATATAACCATATTGTGAATGATATTTCGAGGGTAATCTTCACGCGAGTCCTTGTTCAAGCATTGCCCAACAAAGTGCGGGCTATTAAATGGAATTTCATTTATAATTGAAGGAACTCATCGTCAATAACGTATGATTCATTTGATTTTCGGTTGAATTTCGATGCACTTCCGGAAAGGTCTTACAAATTGAGTTTCATTAATCATCGCATTTCGAGAGCTCTTCTCATCCACGCTAGTGCCTGTTCAATTATTACGTTCGTTCAATTTTGAGCGCCTTCATTGGCGCTAGGGATGACAAATCCGCTCTCCTACTCTCTTCAGTTCTGTCGTCGATCAGAGAAACAAGAGAGCACGCGAATCGATGAGAGTCGTCGCGGCCGATGTGGCATCACTAGCATTTCCACCCACGAGCCACCTGAACAAGCAGAGGGGTGACACATCGGAGCCCGCTCATCTTAATTTGCGTGGTTCCTCGTTTCACGGATCGGCGGGAAGGTTAAAGACCAAGATGTACAAATTTTCCCAGAAAAGCCCATCTCGTAAATTTTTAGACAAAGGATGTTTACGCCGATCCATTGTTCAAAAATTTGCGAGAGGGGCTTCTTGTCCTACCACCGGCGAGAAACAACGCGAAATGAGGAAAGTAAAGTTTTTCAGATTTATCACCTCTACAGTATCGATTCATTGAAGAAAACAAGAACGTGTGGTTGACACCATACATGCATATCCGACAGAACATTGCTTCAACATTTTGTTTCTTTGATAGGCTCTCTGATTGCTCTTTCCTTTTTTCGAAAAAAAATCTCTTACTTATTATATATGATTTCTAAAAACTTATTTTAAAGGAAAATAATACACCCTGTGGCTTTCATCTTTCAAGAACAAAAGATGTAATATCATCCATAGTATTTTTCGTTCACTGAGTATCGACCCTGCTGGCCCAGCACTATCGTTCTAATAAACGTTTCCCAATATTTGGTGGCGTCAAAATATAATGAGTAACACCTCTGGCGCAGATCATGTGGTATCGATTGCTACAATATTGTTCACTTTGAATGAGTTCTCGATCATAGACATATCATCACTCACTGCTCCCCCTCTCCTTCTAGTCACTCCACTCAGATTCTTCCGTCCAGCCCCCCTAAACAATCCTTCGCCATGCGTTCTGACTTGAATTCCTCAAATTCCTTCGGAATGGTAGCTGCGTTTGCAGAACAGGTCAGTGCCGTTTTCTTTCAACCAGTATAATAAACTCTCCAGGATATCATCTCAATGCTCCCTGATGATTGTTTAATCTCCGTTATCTCTCATCTCGACAGGTTTGTACTCGACAATAAATAAAATCATGAATAAATTATATATATTATTTTAATTCAGGAAAACTCTGGAAACAATGGAACATGTGAGCCAGAAGATGCATCGCATAATTCACCACCGATGTTTTAAAAAACCAAAGAAAACAGTACATGAATTCAAGATCACTCAGGTATGTTTAGAAAGGAAGGTTAAAAAATGTAGAGTTTGTATTCAGACTCACAATGGTCATGCTCTATATTCCATTCCATTGGAGGTGACCACCTCTCCTTCAATATACGACACTTTCGACTGGCATGTATTTGAAGCATCGGGTAATAATGAAGGAGTTAGGAAAATTATTAAGGGTTCATTCAAGGATTATCTGAACAATAAGGTCTGTCTTTCACACATGTTGCAATAGCAGTGACAGGCCGAGATGGTTTTCGAATGCCGTTTACTAGAACATTCAAAGTTTGAAAAATAATTAGTTTAGTTTGATCGAGATAATATTATCGCGAGGGATGATACAATTCCGGCCCATTTATTCGAGGAAATGTACGAACTTTATTCGAAGCACGTTCCCAACTCTTTGTATTTGAGTCAGGTAATCTAAGTTCTAAATTATTTGTAATCTTTGAACGATAATCAGTTATGTATAGCACTTGCTTACTTTTTCTTTGATCAACTAAAGAATGCTTTTCGCGATCAAATACCTAGTATTTGGGAGTTGAACGCTGGCACTGTTGATGAACAATCAAAGTAATTATTTCACTTTTAAGAACAAAAATCCGAGATATGAAATTATGCGATGAGCGAACAAATGGAAAAAAATCAGTAATTCGATCCCGTATATTTATAAATCCTTCCCAAAATATGTCTTTCTCACGTATTCACCGGCTCTTGTTCTCAGAAACTTTTCCAAAACGTTGCTTGCTACTCAATTAAAGGAGGGGTGGCACGAATATTACGCTTGATGACTTCTATAGGGGAGGTTGTGCGGATTCGATACCCGATCACACTTGCGAAACTCCCATGCAACCAATTTTTGTATAAACTTAGCTATGAGCGTTTGGCTGTGTGCCAAGCGGGCCTGATCGCTCAGGCAACGAGAGTGGGATAAAAGGACAATGAAGAGACCGCGCATTAAAATCGATGCGCGCCTCTCGGCACTGCGATTTGCATACGCATTCGTGCCTCCCCTTCTTTAATTGAGTATTTTCTCAACGATAAAATTGTTTTGACATGTTATGATATTTTCTTCAAAGTATGGTGATTTGTATGTAGATGTTATATTTCAGTATTACTGATTGCATCTTGAAATCTCAAATATGGGACCTGAAAATCGAAAATGTGGGCCCAAATCTCGAGAATGTATTCGATGAACAATTCATTATCAAGTTCGGCCTCGCGGGACGGAGACCCCTGAAATTGTACTTGAGCTACATGTATCAGGTTAGTGTGTATTTAGTTATTAAATTTTGTCGCATGTTTGAATATGCAAGCTTATACGGATTGTCGAATATACGTAATAATTTTCTTACTTCAGATTCAACCGTGGAGTCCGTCTCGCAAATGCTTGCATGCGATATGTCGCTACTCAGCAATCGATGTGGAATCTATACGTCTTACCATTGACATCCTTGTTGAACTAATCACTGTGTGAAATTAACATTTCTCTAATAATTTATCATACGAGCTTGCAGGTGGGTTTTGACTTGGTAAACATATCAACTTTCTAGGTATTCCATCTCGACTCAACCCTTCGAGAGAATCACCTTAGCCGCTTCAGCATGGTGTCTGACTGGCATGCCGACGCAGGCAGGTTCTACTCCCGCCCGCAGGTGATGTTTTGCAAGAGGTAGAGAAAGGCGCGCGCCCCAACCACTAGTCTCCGTCAAGCGTTCCCGGCGCTAGGACCTCTGGCTATTTTGTAACTGTCAACACAAAGCAAAATACTGTCTGCTCAGGTTTTGTCCCGGTCGTTGAGTGTACGTGGTTATGTGGAAATGATAACAACGTATTGCGCAATATTTTCCACTCTCTGGACAGGCAATCAAATACTCAAGATAAGGCGCTATCGGTGGATAGCAGCACTGGAAATGCAAGAATTCCTTATTATTTAAAACGAATTCGAACATTTAGGTAACATTTAATCATCCCAATTTAGTTTTCATCAAGCACAAAGAAGAATGGCAGCCGGGACCTGGAGCTCAAGATCAAAAAGACGAATGCGCCATTCAGATGCTGCGAAATATCTACTGGCCATGGATCTAACATTGTGTTTATTCGATTTCAATAATTGGATATTCATATGTAATTATTGAAACTCTTGATAAAGCATTCTCACGTTAGGAGCTTCATTCCTTTTACAAGTTCTACACATCTCTCATTCAGCACGAGAACATGTTGAAGATACGAACTCTTTATTCGACAGTCAACTCACAATTTCCCTTGGCGCAAGTCGTGAAGCAGAATATGTTTATCCAAAGAAAAAAAATGTTTGAAAAATGCGCTATTTTCGCACCTGTGCGGCTGATTGGGATGCCCAGAACGCGTTCGTTGGGTCTTCGTTCCACGTCGGGCAACTAAAGGAATGAACGATGAATGAATGAATTAATTAATGCATGAATGAATGAATGAATTAATTAATTAATTAAGTAACCAGGCACAAGCTGAAAGAGGTTGCACAATCTAGAGAGGTTCATGAACAACATCGCGTGTGATTCGCGTAAGAGTCTGTGTGATTTGTGAGGGAATTTCGGTCAGCTTCTTAGCAGGTCATGGACATTTTGATATAGTCGATATTTTTAGTACATAATCGTTAAGACACAATCTATGAATTATTATCGTATTGTACTGTCAGACTTTTATTAGCTCGCTCTTAGAATTCAGCCAGATGTGCAGAATCCGCACGACAGTGGACACTGAATGCGCATGAGCGGCCGGTAGATGGCATTGGTGCAGTGTTCCCTGAAAAAATATTGATTTTGAAGATTGCGCTATACTGATGACAACTCGGAACTCGGCTCTCCTCATTTCATGTGATCTCTCGCTTCTCTGAGCGTAGAGCGCATTCGATTTGAGGAGAGTAATTTCCCATTTGTCAACACTATACTCTCACATTCGATACGGACAGTCGGACACTCCCGTTCGGGGGTTCACGCGGTCGACGCATCCTGTAAGCATGGCTTTTAGTTATGCCATAACGGCTTTTCGAGTCAGCTTGAAGCCGTCTTCATACCAGCATCAATTTATTTTCTTAAAACCCGAGTAGAAGCGGGCTTGCCGAGTCCGTTTTGTCATCACTACTTTTCCGTGTGGTAATTTGTAGATACGGATTGTCGGTACCTGTAGAGGTCGCCACTGAACTGGTGCTGCTCCCGGTGCAGTATCCACACGTTTTCGGGCACTGGGAGGACATGACTGCAAAGGAAAAATCATCATTTTGCAACTCAATCATCGCCTCCCGAATCTTCATCACTATCACACCGACGACGTATGTTATTCGCAAAAAATCGATGGAAATTTCATCCTTCCCTTACGCTGAGGGGTAAATAAATTGTATCGCATTGCAATTGAACTGACAGTTACGATATACAGCATCACTGCAGAGAGAAGCGCTCTTTGGACAGTCAGAGATTCCCGTGACCGAGTTCAGTCGATCGATGCATGAACCTGACATGGCTAGATGACATGATACGTATATTGATACGTATTCATGATACGTATATTGAAATAGAGTTTAACTTGTCAAGTTACTCATAAAAGTAACGATTTTATGAGTTCTATGAGTTGATTACGTGACCATCCAGTGACGACAAATCGGAACACGAGTCTCAGCATTTCGCGTTTTCTTTCGTTCCGTATATCAGCGAGAGCAATAGCAAAGTCGGGAGAGTATGTTTCGATCAACACTATGACGCACGTTGAGTCACCGGCGCAACCACCGACGCAGCAGTAGTGGTAGTCGGCCGTGCCTCCCTTGCAGCAGCCCCCGTCGGCCCCCATCGTGGTCAGTTCCGTGCCCGCGGCGTGGAGGCACTTTGCTCCGACGAATCCAGATCCCGTTGCCCCGTTGCAATCCGTTGTTTGGAAGCAGGCTGCAAGCCAATACAACAGTATTTCCACAGCATTGTATTTATCTAGAACATTTATTAAAGCACATGTAGTGGTGTTCGATGGATTAATAATGCTGGATTCAAACACAGTAATAACTACAATTGTCTAATTACTTGACTAGAAAGGCCAGTGGTTGTAACAAAAAGTAAGTCGTCTAGTGATTAGCTCACCTAAATCTATATTGCACAGTCAATGAGGCCACCGGCAAATGCGGTAGGAAGTAGGGCGAGAAAGAAGTAGAGCATATTGGATAAGTCGAAGGAGGAAGTTGGATTTATCCAGATATTCTTCGTTTTATATCTGTCCGAGAGGCGATTGTCACATTGTCAAGGTGAGCGAGATGCAGAGATGCCGCCTGTGAGTAGATTGGAAAGCCCAAGAAAAAGCCCATGCATCGCGGAAGCACATGTGCAAGTGAACTTACTGTAATGTTGTAAGGTTTCCATCGCAAAGAATGTTCCCAGGGATTCCAGGGTAGGGTTTCCAGGATTGTTGTAGGGTTGTTCTGCATGTATTGTTTCCCTCAATATTCAGATGTGAGGATTCTCCATTCCGCTATGAGGATCGGCATACATTGCTACAAGCAATGGCATGAACTGTAAGATCGTGAATATAACGGAACGTTTTTGTGCAGAAAGACCGCGATTTGATCGAAGCGTTAATTCGTAACTGTCATGGAGAGACAAAACTAAACCTCAGTGGCTGTTGATTCAGCCGTCTAGAAGGAATTTGAGGCTTTGGAAAAAGGAAAAATGTGCTGAAAGGAAAAGGAAAATTTGCACAGATCTAGTCCATTCTTGTATTCCTTCTGACTCTGATTTGTGTGAAGTTGCTGTGCTCAAAGGATAGATAAGCTGTAGTACGCGCGTAGATCGGACAATCTGAACTTTCGGCATCTCATTTACACATTTAGAACGAGTAACCGGGGGTATAATGATTAGAGTCGTGAGGGAAACGAAGATGCGAGTAGTGTATCCAAGCATTTCTCGCAATATGTACACGCTACGTCATCACGAGAATGGGCGGAATTAACAGCGACGTCATGTAAATCCGAAGATTCAAACTACAAATCAATCCTCGACTCGTGAAGACTCAACATTGAATAACAAGTAGTCATACAAATCTGTGGATACTTCATTTGACATATTTGAGAGAAAAAAATCCTCCAGTGCAGATAACGTAGTTCTCGATAAATGCTCTCCATTTAGAGACCACATGGTGATATTCCAAATTATGCGCACCGACTCAAAAAACTGCTCTTTGCCTTGATCTCGATCCAATTTTTTTCTGATTTCTAGAGTTTGTCTCAATCTCACCTATGAGCCGAAATATTCCCCGAAAAGTACGGGAAGGGAAAGGATAAGGAAATAGGACGAGAGGGCAAAGGGGACGAGCCTCTCTCGTGTATCTCTCTCTCCCTCCCCCCGCCCTCTCACTCGCTTCCTCCCGCGCTCGCCGACAATTCCGAGAAAATTGTTAAATATTCTGCTAAAATGCGCCAATGCCGGTATCCGTGGGTAAATCCGACACGTGATGCATCGAAACGAGTCATTCTTGTCATGCTTCTATGATATGATACGTTGTTTGCTTTAAAATATAGTGCGAATGAATCAAACTCTCCTATAGGCATCAAACGGCGAATGCTACGTTTACCTCCAAAGGTTTAACTGTCTACTCCAGTTTTTTAAGTGTAGATGCACCTTCAGAATATTGCAAATTCAGAAAGGAACTGTTGAACATAACCATTTTTATCGACAATGAAGTTGTTCAACGCTGTTCTCAACGAAATCGATTTGCTTCACTTCATTCGATAATGAAGGCTGCATTGTCGAGTAGTAGTATTGTCCTGCTTGTCATTGACTTTATTGTCTTTCTTCTTATCAGGTAGATTTGTATGAAATGCTTGATTCCTTTCCTCATGTGATTCAAATGCCCATGCGATGATGAGTTTAGCAGTCCGCGAGTAGGTCGGACAATCTCAATCATATTATTCATTAAATGAAAAAAATGAAGAGCTTTTAGAAAGCTTTTAGAAAAAAAAAACGAAACGAATAAGGTATTGCATCATAATTGTCATGCAGACAATATAAATTATCTTCTTTCGGTGCTAAATGAAAACCGGAGGAAACAGGTAGAGGAAAACAAATGCTCACAGTTTCTAATGTGCGATGTTTTGTGTGACTATTTATGGCCTCGTAAACACGCTATGACATGTCGCGACAGGGAGGGAATAACACCGATATCACAAATCCAAATATAGAGTGTACAAATCCCTCCTAGAAACGAGATTGATTAATCATATAAGTTGGAATAACAGCCTCGTCATACAGATCAACAGCATGAATACAACGAAACGAGATGGACACAGTTCTGAATACAGTGAATCGATATTCCAGTGGTTCAGACATTTTAATCGAATCTAACAATTCTTATTTTTTAGCATTTGTAAATTTACCATTACTGCGATAGCCCCAATTCACACTCTTCGTAATTATCCAGACGCACATAACCCGCATGTTACTGGGTATATAGTGCGCATGAAGTTGCGGTTGACCGCGTTGTCACAGTATTGTCTGAAGATAAGAGTACGTGTTTTGATAAGCAAGAACTACGTTTCACATCCTCACGAAAGGCCGTGTGAGGTAGAATCATTGGATAAACGGGGTTTGAAATATACAAATATGCGGAAATCTCAAATTCCTAAAAGCTATAGTAATCTGTGTTGCATGAGAGGCTCACGGGCTGTAGTAGTAGTGGTGGTCGTCGCAAGGGGCGGTTCCCCTTCAGGCTCTCTGACTGCGTATCTAGAGCGGCAAGCTCCCGGACGGCGTATCTAAAGCGTCAGGCTCTCTGACGGCGTATCTAGAGCGGCAAGCTCCTTGACGGCGTAGCTAAAGCGTCAGTGTCCCTGCCGGCGTATCTAGAGCGGCAAGCTCCCTGACGGCGTATCTAAAGAGTCAGGCTCTCTGAAGGCGTATCTAGAGCGGTAAGCTCCCTGACGGCGTATCTAAAGCGTCAGTGTCCCTGCCGGCGTATCTAGAGCGGCAAGCTCCCTGACGGCGTATCTAAAGAGTCAGGCTCTCTGAAGGCGTATCTAGAGCGGTAAGCTCCCTGACGGCGTATCTAAAGCGTCAGTGTCCCTGCCGGCGTATCTAGAGCGGCAAGCTCCCTGACGGCGTATCTAAAGAGTCAGGCTCTCTGAAGGCGTAACATTTGCAAAAATTCGAGAAGATGACAAAAAAATTCCAAAAGTTGGTCGCGGAAGAGAAGATCAAGCTCGAGGATCGCTCGGTGCACAAGATTCTTGTCAGTATTTTTATAATTTATATTCTTTGTTGAAAAAGGTACCGGTAAAGGTATTTCATCGCGTCGAAAGTCTCTTCTTCTTCTGATGTTAATTTCGCTCTAACTCCAGTCCAGATATTGCCCACCGAGCAGAAAACGACACTGATAAATATCTGTTTCTGTATCTCTAACACTTTTCCATTCCAGATAGAATAGAATAGAATAGATTTATCCGCACAGTTGGAATTGTTGTGGGGTGGGGTGGGAAGGGGGAGGGGGGATGGAACAAGTAGAACAATATAATGTGTGAGATAGAGGAATCTACGCGAGTAGAGTGAGCAAGTTTACAGATCATCCAACCTCCTTACACATCACATTCATGAACTCTGCATAGTTTGTAGGTATCTTTCCTTTTTCCTTTTTGAAGTATATCATACAGTACTTTACCTACTCTGTTCGCAAAACTGTACTCGCGAATCTTAGTTCTAAATTTTTCTCGACACACTTTGAAGCCTGCGCCTCTGAGATTAGATTTGGATAGAACAAGAAAATCGTTTCTGAACCGGGACAATCTCGAATTCCCGAACAGCATTTCATAAGCTAGTTTGAAGTCATTGACCTTACGACAGTACATCAACGTATTAAGTTTGAGCATCTCGTTTCGTTCCACTGGTAACGGTCTGTTTTCAAAGTTGTATCCCATACATTTGTAGCTAATCAGCCTCGTCACTTTGTTTTGAAGCTTTTCGAGTTTAACAGCTTCTCTATCAAAAACTGGGAAAGCGACGCTAGGACTGAATTCTACCATAGGCCTAACGTAGGTAGTGTATGCATTAACCATTACTGCAGCATTGTTGGTGCTGAGTCCACGGAAAATTAGGTTGGAACGGAGCGCAGCTTTTTGGATCACTATGTCAAAGTGTTCTCTGAATGTCAACTCATTATCGATCTGAATGCCTAGATCTCTCATCGACGATTTCCGATCGATTGGAATGCCACTCAAATAATACTTCGATAACTGATTTCCATATCCTAAAAAAACCAAGTCCCGCTTCGCTTACATTTTCCTTGCCCTTCATGGTTTTCTCAAAATAGGAATTGCAAAATTTTGGATCCAGATTTTGCGTTCCATTGCTTCTGTTAATATTTGAACAAATGACTCACTTAATTACTTGTAATTTCTTTAAAAGGAAGATAAGAGCGCGCAAAATATCGAGAGGCAGTGATATTAGAGTATTAGAGTTGGAAATACATATCGCCGTCTCTTCATTCCATGCATTCGTCTGTACTTCATTCGTTCATTCGTTGCATACTTCATTCGTCTGTGAAATTGAGAGACGGGGTCTCGTATATGAACATATTGTCAATGTACGCCAAATGCAGGAATGAAGGCGATAGTCATCGTCCTCTTAATCACGCTTGGTTATTGCAAGCAGGTGATGTGTCTTTACACTGCAACTATTTACAATACAATACAAATTAAATGTTTAAAAAAAAATTAATTCCATGCGACCATACAGAATCACAAGCTCACCTTCAATGGCACCATTACATATAACCGATATCACATGTATATATACGGTGGAAATTTCGGTATGATCAACCATCTTTCATTTTGACAAATTTATTTGTTTCTAAGAAGAGAACGATTGAATTACGAATGTTTCCGGTCATCGAAAGAGGAAAGAAGTGGGATTCTCACTTTCTCGCTTTCGGCGAATCAAATGGGACGAAGCCAACTACTTACTCTGTCGAACGCGAGGTACTCAATTTTCACTCTGATACTTATGATGAATTCATAATAAGGCGCCTTTGGGTGCTTTTAGAGCGTTTAGGACCCCGACTCTCCTCAATGCGCATGATCAATATTCGGTTTTGGTAATGAGATCACGTCAATCGAGGATATTTCACGCGAAATTGTCAATTCCATCATATCATCGTATCAGATATGGAAAGAAGCATGCCAGTACCACGTCACAGTGCTCGTTATCAACGGAGATCGACGCAGTGATTTTGTTCAAATTATTATTATTCCTTTTTTTTCAAAAATTAAACTAAATCGAAGAATAGATCTCGTCGTTTTGAACACTCTCTAGTCAGTCAGTAGGTTGATTTGAATAGAGCTGCTAATCAATTAGTAAAAGACTCGAACTTTTGTTCTCTATTTTTTATCTCTTGTTCGAATTGTCAATGAAATCAACAACAACAAAATGAATCAGAGACTTTATAAGAATCATGTCACCAAAAGTGTAATAACTAATTCTATCACGAAGTCACCGAGTCATTCCCTACACCAATACCGAATCATTCTCTACACCAAAATGAGGGCTTTTTCACAACCCCTGCCAATAAGTTGTGGGTGAAGTCCCCATACCTAGAGCTGATAGCTGGCCGATATGAGATGCTGGGGTGCACCCTCCTTGAAATGCTGTGCATGTCCCAAAAAAAGTCGAAATTTTCATCCGCGAAAAAAATACGGAGTTTCAGACGTTTTTTTCAATGAAAATAACGAAAAACATAGTTTGGAAGCGAGAAGACATCGTCAAAAGGTTGAAAACTTCAAATTTCGTCATCACCGTGAAAATTTTTTAATGTCATGGGAAAAATTTTATTGCATTTCCGGCTTCTAGGTGCACAACTACTTACCATGATACATTTTCAGGTTTTTTCATTCATGCCGCCGGATTCTATAACTTCCCGACCGAGGCTCACTCGTAGGCTTACGAGAGAACGAAGTCGAGAGATTTCGAAATTTCGAAACGATACAATCATTATTATATCAGACTTTCATCTCATTTTTCATTATTAAGCATTTGTATTGATGTTCTGGGGTTATGATATCGATAAAAGAGGAAAGAAGTGAAAAGTCGAAAAATCACTTTTTTGAAATCTCGAAATTTCAAAAATTCATAAGTCATGTGTCTGAGCTTCAAATGGTGTTTTTTCCAACGTAAAATCACTCCAATATAAGTTATAAACAATATCTGAGCTTTATGGACGGTTTCGAGAGAAAAAGTTGCTGTCGAAAATTTTCTCGATACTGCCCAACGAAAACTTAAAATTTCAAAAAAAATTCGCAAATCGGCTATAACTCTCAGATATTGTTAATAACTCATATACAAGTATCACTCCGTTGAGAATGCACCATTTGAAGCTCCGATACATAAGTTATGAATTTTTGAAATTTTGAGATTTCGAAAAAGTGATTTATCGACTTTTCACTTTTTACGTGTTTTGTCGATAACACAACCCCATAACATCAACACAAATGATTAATATCGATAAATGGAATATAAATATGATGAAAAAGTGACTATATCACATCGAAATATCGAAACGTCTCGTCGTCGTTTTCACGCAAATCTCCGAGAGCACCTCGGGCGGGATGCTATATAATCCGGCGGGCATCCGAATATGCAATAAAAGAGAATCCGAATATGCAATAAAAAAATGACAATGGCTAAAATAATTTTTCACCATGGCCGAAAATTGACGAAATTCGAAGTTTTCGACCTTTTATCGATGTCCTATCACTTTCAAACTATATTTTTCGTTATTCTCATCAAAAAATACGCCAGAAACACCTATACGAACGTACTTTTATCTGGAATGATTTTTCGGACTTTTTTTGGGACATGTCTGGCATTTTTCGGAAAGTGCACCTCAACCTCTCATATTGGGCCAGCTATCAGCTCTAGGTATGGGGACCACCCACAACTTATTTCATAGGATGCAGAAAAGTCCTTCGTCGACAATTCCCAAAAGCTGCACTAAACCGTGGAACGGCTCATACTTTCGATGATCATCTTTCAAACTGCGTTTGCGGAATTTTGATATATATTCTTATCTCCGAGTATTGTCAGGTCAAAGTTGGTACCCTATGCAATTTTAGGCCAAAAATTCGAAAATGTTCATAACTCGCTTCAATATTATGCTAGAGAATTTTCCAAAAAAGCGTTTGAATGAGGAAGCAGAGTGCCAGATTCGATATGTTGGAGAAATTATTCCTCGTTCATGCGCTGGATCAGGGCGGTCGGTTATTCAAAAAATTGATGTAACTTTCCTAATACCGATTTCCCCAACAAGCACCGAAGAGTGATTTGAGAAAAAACTAGTACCAAACACCACCTCTTCTATCAGAAAGATCGGAAGATGGAAAAAAAAATGGGCGGACCAATTTTCAAAGTTTTTCACGTATAACTTTTTTCGTTCATGTTTTCATGAGCTCCCTTATTGAAATTCGGAATCAGCGTGCAAAAATACACCGGAATTTCCTATAGTCATATTTTTTCGACCTTTTAACGATGTCTTCTCGCTTCCAAACTATGTTTTTCGTTATTTTCATTGAAAAATACGTCCGAAACTCCTATAAGAACGTATTTTTTTCGCGGATGAAATTTTCGAATTTTTTTGGGACATGCACAGCATTTCAAGGAGGGTGCACCCCAGCATCTCATATCGGCCAGCTATCAGCTCTAGGTATAGGGACTTCACCCTGAACTTATTTGCATAGGTTGCTAAAAAGTCCTCCGTGGGGTAGGTGCAGAATATCGTGGAACGTCTCTTAAAATGTTGTAGGTAATTACGATGTTGTTAATAATGGAGTCGATTTTCGATATCAGGTGTCATCTTCGAGCATAGGTAGGTCAAATTAGGGACACTACGAAATTTACGACCAAAATTGCCTCACGAAAACAGCCATAACTCGCTTTAAAATCATGCTAGAAACAATTCCGAAAAAGTGTTCGAATGAGGAGGCAGAGTAAAACATTTCTTATGTTGACGATGTCATTCCTCGTCCATGCGCTGGATCGGGGTGGTCGGTTTTTCAAGAAAGTAATGTAACTTTACTAATACCAATTTCTACAAGAAGCGCCGAAAAGAGATTCGAGAAAACCATGTACCGAATACTACCTCCATTATCAGAAAGATCGGAGGTTAGGGGAAAAAAAAGCCCGCACTTTTGTCCAAAAAAACTTCGATTTTTGCAAATTTTCGCAGTTTTTCAAGCATAACTTTTTTCATTCATTTTTCATGATCTCTCATATCGAAATTCGGAATCAGCGTGCAAAGACACACCAAAAATTCCTATAGTCATATATTTCGGAGATAAAAATGTTTTCGACTCTGACCAGTTTTTCACCATGTGGTCCCCCCTTTGGTCAGAATTTTGTCGAAAATTTTTTGTCTCAGAATCATGTCCCTATTGAATTTTCTGGCTTACTTTTGAGTGTATAAAACGATTTTGCTATCTAGAGCTCATGATACCTCGAAAAAAAAAAGTTATGACCAAAATCCAGAACAAATTTTTTTGATTTTTTCTTTATTGCATAACTTTTTTCTTTCGAGGTTTCTTGAGCTCTAGTTAGCAAATTCGTTTTCAACGCTCAAAAGTGTGCCAGAAAATCCTATAGGGACATGATTCGGAGACAATATTTTTTCGACCAAATTTGGACCATAGGGTGAAAAAGTGATCAGAGTCGAAAAAATTTTAATCTCCGAAATATATGACTAAAGGAATTTTTGAAGTTTTTTTGTACGCTGATTCCGAATTTCGGTATGAGAGCTCATGAAAACATGAATGAAAAAAGCTATGCTTGAAAAACGGCGAAAATTTGTAAAAATCGAAAGTTTTTTTGGACAAAAGTGCGGGCTTTTTTTTGTCCTAACCTCCGATCTTTTTGATATTGAAGGTGGTGTTCGGTACATGGTTTTTCTCGAATCACTTTTCGGCGCTTCTTGCAGAAATCGGTATTAGAAATGTTACATTACTTTCTTGAAAAACCGACCACCCCGATCCGGCGCATGGACGAAGAATGACATCATCAACATAAGAAATGTTCTACTCTGTCTCTTCATTCAGACACTATTTCGGAATTGTTTCTAGCATAATTTTAAAGCGAGTTATGGCTGTTTTCGTGAGGAAATTTTGGTCGTAAATTTCATAATGTCCCTAGTTTGACCTAACAATACTCGATGATGTGACCAGATTTCGAAAATCGGCGAACGCAGTTTGAGAGAGCATCATTCGAAGTACTTATGTTTTATGTTTAAGCGGAATCGAAGAAACTATTTCATACCTCCGCTAATACCCCAAAACTCTCGAATCTCTCGCGATTCCTCTCTTATGATACATGCAAAGAGAGTGGGTATTTTATGTGATTTATTTTCAATTCAAATCAGGAACAAATATATATGATATAATTATCCAGATATAAATTCCTTCATCTCGGATGCTCTGCCTTTCGTTCCTATGATAACTCTCACATCATTCAAGCTTGGAAATACAAGAATCAGTGGGAATCTCTCACTGATTATATTTCCGAAAATGGAAAATATCTGGCAACTTTCCATAAAATTCCTAGAATCCACTTTGATGTGAAGCAAGCTGTGTGAGAAATAAGATCAACCAGTTATTGAAACGCATCCACATATTCGAGTCTAATTATCAGCTTAGACTATTTTATATAATTTTTCACTCATTGTGATACATAACCACTGCAACATCACCTTACTCGTTAGATACTCTAATTCCGATAAATTCCGATGTTATTCAAACTAATGATGCCAACAATATTGTGATAGATATGAAAATAGTTTACGACAGTCATTCACACGCTCTTGAGAAATCACGCTATTGCAAGCTCTATAGCAGGTTATCACTCCTCCTCTCAATATCTCATTGATTACGACGGCATGATTATGCGAGTATTACCGCATATCCATTCGGTTGTATCTTCTCTCTTTTTTGCATACGCTCCCGGACCAGCGAGAGATATTGCCAAAAAAGAAGGAAAACAGATACGACATCAGTACTGCTGACCTTCTTATCTCGAGTTGACTATTTTCCGCAGCGCATCACAATTTCCCTCAGCACGATACCGCGATACCGCAGCTTGATCGATGAGATATAAGTTTCACTTTCTTCCCCATCCAATTTATCGGCACTGGAGTAAATTGGTTAATCTACACAGCATAATGATGGAGGACGGCTATATTTAGGAATGAACAGCAGATGATGGTTGAATCAAAATATATTCATCATTTTAGGCATCAATTGTTTCCCGGTATTCTCAGTCATTGCATTTCTTTTCTAGAATAGCGATCGATCCACAGAGAACGTTTTCATTAGCCAGTAAAACCATCATCCAAGGCAGTAATTCATGTGAGAATCCGCAAGTCCACATGAATGTATTACCTTGGAAGATGATTTTGATAAATCGTACTTGGTGAACAAACCGTGACAGATCATCATTTTTGGCAAATTTTGACTTTTTTAAAAATCCAGCGGATGTTGACTTTTAAATTCCAATTTTTCTTTCTTATTTTTTGTCCACCCTTGTTTACTGGAATTGGCCTGGAATGTCCTGGAGAAATGTTCCTAGAACATGGAGAAAAACGAGAGAAATAAATATGAAAAGATGAAAATAACAAAGGATTACGGTAATACCAGCAGCTTTTCTCGATACTACCGTAATCACTACTATCCCGCTCACATTTTTCTCAATGTTCTAGGAACATTTCTCCAGGACATTCCAGGCCAATTCCAGTAAACAAGGGTGGACAAACAATAAGAAAGAAAAATTGGAATTTATAAGTCAACATCCGCTTGATTTCAAAAAAAAGTCAAAAATTGCCAAAAATGATCATCTGTCACGGTTTGTTCATCAAGTACGATACATCGAGAGACCGGGAGCCAGGAACTGGAGCGGACGTCAAATGAGGTACCGACTAGAACGTCGATGTGCCTGAACACGTTTGCCGACAAGAACTAGTATCAGGTTGTCTTATAAGTTCATGGCAATTTTATTTTCGAATAATCTGACCGCTCCTGTCCTTAGCATTTGCACTATCAACATAATGCTTTCTACAAATGATGAGGACTGGGATACTCTTTATAGCGCATATTGAATCAGGGCTACCCAATCAGTGAGGCTGACGCAATGTCAAGCCAAACCCGCCGAGGTTTACTATGACATTCACTTTGTTATTGAATCAGGGCTCTTAGAAGAACTGTCATAGGGCACAACCTAAGTCACTTTTGTAAAGTATGACGACTGATAAACCAATTTAGTTAGTGCGACGACTCGGTCACTTCTGGTCTTTTTGAAATTAGTGCCGAAAAATAAATTTGCTGTTTTTGAACGTCATCCGAAATTTATTTTCTTTATTTTTTCTCTATATAGACCTCCCGATCTCAATTACATAACAAAGGAAAGTTCTTCATCATCTTAAATTCAGAATAATATTTGCGAGAAGATCCGAATCACCGGAGAATAACTCGATTTTTATGAAACGTGATTTTGAGATAAAAACTTCAAAATCGATCATTTCTTTTCTTCGTATAGTAGGAATGCCGGATATTTTTGCGTTAAAAATACAATCACCCCTTGCCCTCTTACTTCCTTTTTGTGCAGAATTGGGTGATGCACACTGTTGGTTGGAATAGTCAGTGAAAGGAGTTCCAAAATTAGCGAAAATCTGCTAATTTAGCTTTGATTTTATTTATCTTTTTTATACGCAGGCGTGATTCAATTTCAATGCAGGACTAAAATGCCTTAGTATCGCCCCGCATATTGCTATTTTGGAGATTTAAGCAAGTTATTAGAACACGTTCAACATTTATGAAATAAAACCTGCCAGGAACTTATGAGACAACCTAATAGATACACTTGATTTTACCACTTATGTCGATATGATTCCTGTTTTTTTAGAGTGCCGACGTGCCATTCCGCATTTCTTAGATTCATTTGACGTGAACAAACTATAGATTTGACGCACTCGCCGGTTAGAGAAGCAATAGATCACGCAAATTGAGGAGAGTCAACATCCCACTAGTTTGCTGGTGCGCGTGCTCTTTCTCTAATTACCCGACGGGGGAAAGCGCAGGTGAGGCGGAGCGGCCAAAAGGAGACCAACCCATTTCCCCGCAGGATTGAGGGATCCACTCCCACCTACCCATCCACTTTCCCTTTTCCCCTTTCTCATTTTCTATCCCATTGTCTTCCTCTTTCCATGCGGGCTTTTGCTTTCGGAACGTTCGGTAGCAATGATTTCGAAAGATGTCAGTTTAGGCTTCACGATTTCTTATTCCTGAGAATAACCATTGCATTCTGTCTAGCTTACGGCTTTTCCTCATTATGAATAAAATTAACTAAAGCCATCACTCAATATATTTTTATAGAATTTTTTCGGGTTCTGGTCCATATTGTGACAGTAAAGATTGCCTAGGATTGGAAAAGGGGAGGGATGGTGATCGGGATAGGGAGAAAGTGAAAGCAAAAGGATTCTCTGGGCCACAAACCAAAGAAGTGTCATTGCTTCTCGTCGGACTAGTTTGACTGCCCTTGAGATGAGTGTGTTCGCCTAAGAATCGAAGATTTTTCACTGATTCCGATATACCCATGTGCCCATCATTGATTTATGTTATTCACATGTACCTGCTCTGCTCTTTTCAATACAATATAATTTTATAAATACATACATCGTTGTGCAAATCTTCACTTCAGATGGATCGGCAGAACGATTCGATTCTTCATCAACTGCCTCCGAAATCTGGTGAGCAGTAGTGATGACAATGCGGCATCCGACTCCGCCCATTTCGCGCACGTCGGTCAGAGAAACGAGAGAGCACGCAAAATTAGGATAGTCGGATGCCGACTTGCCATCGCTATTGTGGATCTGATCAGTGTAGCCTCTCTCCGCTCTCTCCATTCGGTACACTCTCTCGTTGCTCTTACCAGCGAGATAGTGTGCAGACTGTAGACAGTCAGAACCTATCCAGCTACGCTACTATAAATGATACGTCCTTTTCGAAGCTAAACATTTATTTTTTTATGTTCAATAATCGTGAAAAAAATTTGAAAATGAGCGGATGCGGAGAATAGGGATTTAAAATTGTTTGCATTAAATAATTTTAAAATAAAATTTTAAATTAATTACTTGCAGGTTTCTCCAGAGTCCGCAGTCTATTCTACACGTTGGCCCACGGCTATGACCTCGATTATAAGCAGTTCGAGAACAGGTCAGCACTATTTATGACTCTCCTTATTTAGCGTGTTCTCTCGCCCGTCAGAGATACAAGAGATTGAGCGATTTGAAAAGAGTCAAGTCTTGTTCCGATTTGCCACCACGATGGAGAGAAAGAGATCGAAAATAGAAGAAGCTACCTGTTTGAATAAAAAATATATTTTTAATCCGATTTAGTTGACAGTCGAGTGACCGTACAGGCGATTGACTAGATGAATCTGTTTCTAATTGCGCGTCAATCGTCAAAGGGATAAGTCTTTAGGCGTTATTTAGTTGTTTATTTGACGTTCGAGATTGGGTCAGATCGAAAGAGTGAGAGCGAGAAAGAGATAGCTAAAAAAACGAGATGATCTCCACTAAGTGACCCACTAAGCACTAACAGTTCGAGAATAGGTCAAAACGAAATGTGTGGGAGAGACAGATATATCAACAACAAAAAGGAGATAAAGCGACCCACTAAGCCAATTCGAAAAAGAGATGCGTTAATGACACATCTGCTCTCATTATCATTCGATAGAATATATTTATCATCAATAGAGCACTAAATGATTAGTTGATTAGTATGCTTAGTTCATTAATTCATTCATAATAGCATTGTTATAAATGCTAGGATGGACAACGAATTATGGGGGATGAACGGAAATGAAATACGTAGTGTGGTGTTAGTTCTCTGGAAATGGTGCTGGAAAAAGGAAAAGGGGTGTTAGTTTTCTCGGGAAATGCTTTTGGAATAAGCATACCATTTGAATGTTTTGAAGCATTTGAAGCAAAACATGTTTTGCTCTGATTGAATGATCAGTGACACTTTTCAGATCGGGAGATATGACCACATTTAATGAGAATCACAAAGAATTCCAGCTCTTCGGAACCCAGATCCATGTCAAAGTGAGTTCATGTTATCATTACTACTGATTCAATAGTGAAGACGTTTCGGTCGTCAGCTCTCTCCATTCTGCACACGCTCTCGCATCGGCGAGATACTGTGCAGAAATATGAGTCATAGCCCATTTCAAGTCATCATATAATCAAAATTTTGAAAAACAAAATTAAAATTAAGTTACAAATTCTGAAACTCATACTGAACAGACGCAAAATAGACTCGTATCCCTCAGATTGGTGCATACGCGGCCTCCCTCATCGGCCTTTCGCTCACCGTTATCTTCTGCGTCTGCTATTGGGTTCTCTCGAACATGGAAGGAAGCCATGCCCTCGTAGACCATATTGAGCTCGGTAAAATCATAATATTAATTAATTTAGTGAACTTTAGTATGTAATAAACTGCAGTTGAGAGTTCCCCATTCCGGCATGCTTTGTCATGTGATCAAAATAGCTCTGATACGGCCCTGGTCACTAGGTTTCTCTAGAGATCTTCTGTGTCTGTTATTGGGTTCTCTCGAACATGGAAGGGTCGCATGCCCTCGTAGACCATATTTTGCTCGGTATCGTTTTTCGAGCGAATTACGATTATTTCGGTGTCTTACCATCTACTTTTCCATGGGCACGTACGAGGGTAGAGGGGCATGCGTTTGAGGTAACGCAACGCCCGTACTCAATTTCGCTTCGGTTATGACTGTTCCGCAAACTTAGTCTGACTGATGATAGATATTGTGATATTAGGAGATGGATCACACAAATACCATCCATCCATACATCAAATGAGGTGCTGCCTAGAACTTGCAGCTGATATAACCAAACAAGTTTATCGACGTGGTCTACTCGACATAATAGATTTTTGCCAAACATTGCTCTGTTTTTTCTCGCTTTGCCGATATAGGTCTTGCCGGAGTGCCGACGTGCCCTCTCGCATTTGCGAGACCCATTATACGTGCGCATCCATCAATCATCTATCAATTCCAGTCGATCTCATCTTCACTGTTCTGGTCGGAATTCCGTGCCACGTACTCCTTGCAATCGGAGTTCGCCAAGAGCGAAAGGTTGGTATTTTTCTTTTTAAGTTATCCCTTTTCAAGAGAATCGAGACATGACTTGTAGTGATACAATTTCGGTGACCATCTCTATTTTTTTCGCAATTTAATGCAAATCGTATCATATCATGAGTAGGGCTGGTAAACGAAGCGCTCTCTTAATTTTACACACTCTCTACACAGCTCTACTGGCGAGAGAGCTTGTTGAATGAAGAGATAAATTCTTCATTTGCCAGTCCAATCATGAGGCCTACCGTAAATAATTCATTCAGCATCTATTCGGCCCATTCCTCGTCTTCTACAGTGCCATCTTCGTCGTCAGTGTCTTCTTCACCGTCCTGACGGTACACATTGTTTGTACTGTTTGATCCACACTCGAGACGCGATGAGATTATTAGTACATTATTGGTGGGACGGTAGAGGGTTGCATCATCAAATTTTGATCAGCGACAATAGATACGATCGCCAATCGACATTGACCTCGATGACAGTGCAACCGATATTGGTAATATCTTACGTCGGGGATGCCGCTAGCGTGTAGTGTTTCGCTATAGAGGGAAATGAACTATGATGGAAGGGCTTCATTACATGCTTATATAGTAGAATGTCTCAATACGCGTACAGAAAGAGGAAAACATAACGTATCTTTCGTTTCAGACGATCGCAGCCGCGCTCGACTTCCACAAGAAACTCTTCGGGAATGTCGAAGTGGACGCGGGATGGCTGGTCTTCCAAGTAAATTATTTCTGTATTAAGATTGTGCCATACTGATGCCCATTCGATCCTCTTCTTGAATACCGTGCCCTATTTTTCTTTTCTCTGACCGGCGAGTGAATCGAGGCATCATAATTGGACATCATTGTCGATTCTGCTTAATTGCGCTAACTTACTTGACGCAAAGTCTCATATTCTACGTTTGATAAGTTTATTTTATTTTGTTTATAAATATAGCATTACGACAACCATCTCCTATTTTCAGCTCATCTGGACTTTGGCTCAAGGCCTCGCCATTTACGTCGTGTTCAAGTGCAGGAGATTTGTGGCTGCAAAGAACCACTTCAGAGCTGCTAATTTGGTATGCATGTTTTAATTTTAATCATATTAGTGAGACGATTGCATATGAATATGCTACGAAGTGCTGATAGTGAATCGGAACCCGACTCTCTTCAATTAGCGTGCTGAAGTGCACGGTAATTGAAGAGAGTGTGCATAATCATCACTATTTCATCTCTGCATTTCAGAGTCCCTCGCGTACTGCCTAATGAGAAAGATCATGACGGAGCGGCGTCTGCTTGATTCGGTCTTTGCTGCACTGTCTCACCTTTTTCATTATATTTGAACTTTTTCATTATATTTTTTGAGTTGATGTTGCTCGTATGTTGGATATTATCGAGTAGTCTGGTAGAAGGACATTCGTCTGTTAATCTTTATCCATACCCGTCATCCATTGTTTATTATAAGGGTAATAGTTGGTAAGAGTAAAATCAAAGAATATGATATGCTGAGTTTTTGGAATCACATCTTCAGATGATAAAAAAAGTCACTGTACTCATCAAGTCCTCACACATACAGGATGCCGTATGTAATGTTTATTGAAGAAAATGAACACATTTGTAAACAGTAACGAATGAAGAAGATAGAAAGGCGCGTTACAGCAAACGGGATGCAAGCACACCACGCCGTTAAGACAAATATGACATAGTCGGCAACCTCATCTTTCCACTTACTCTATTTTGCCTCAGATGACTCAGTGCCGGCTCAGATGACATAAACAGATAAAGACTCGCGTTTATAATTACGAAGAGTCCCTATGAAAGGGAGGACAACGATAAGACAGCTATTCCAATACTATTTCCGCCATTGTAGTGAAGTCCATCGAGTATTGCCCTCTATCGCATCCTTCCATAATATATTTTCAAAAACTCTCTATACTCGATCATGCTTTCTCCTGGAAGGCTATGGGAATAGCCTGATGCGTAGACACTGCAACATAGCCCATTTAATTGCGCCTGAGAATTCCGTAGCTGTCCTATGTATTTTATTTCGTGCTTTCGTGAAGGTTTCTGCCCCAATTAGATCGAATGCTCTAATATTTGAATAATGTTATCTCAGTAATACTATATTATTATCTCTCCAGGCCAGGATATCAAAATCCAGCTATGTCCTCAACGTCGAAGGAGTGTCCTACAGTTCCGACAGGAGCAGTACTGGTCATTTGTTCGCTGATGATTCCGGGCGTGATTTCGATAGCATTTCCTCTTCTTCTAATTTTTGGTTAGCGTCTACTAGTGATGACAAATTGGCATCAGACTCTCCCCCAATTCACCTATCGTATCTCTAACCGACGATAGATCAGGAAAAATGAGGAGAGTCGATGCCGATTTATCATCACAAGTGTCTACAAATACAGTATCCATTTATTTCAGGGCATCGTTCCCGATGCGCGGCTGATTGATACGGTGGGGGTCTTTAGCTTCCCAATTCTCCAACAGTGTGTTTGCTTCATGGTTTTCCACATTGGCAAACCGGATGTGAACTTGTGGATATGGGTATACGAGTTTGATATTTTAATCAAATGAAATCATAAAAGGCAAGGAGACCTTTGAAATTATCGAGCTGATAGATTGAGTCTTGAACAGAATAAAATGAGCTCGTGAATTTTTCAGTGTTTCTATTCTATTTTTCTCGCTCCCATATCCTTGGTAATTGTGCTCATGGATTTTCGTTCATAGACATGCTAGAGACTCGTGCAAAAGCTCAAAAATATCCTTATGATAATTCCTGATGATTCCCTATGTTTGGTAACAATAGCTCTTAATCTGCCCTCATGGCACGAAAAAATTTTTTTTTTCACTTTTTCTCATTACCCAACTTTGTACGTTTCCAGTTCTGAGGATTTTCGTTCATAGACCATTCATAGATACCTTTCCTGTCCGTGGCAACCGAAAATCCGAGGTCAATCGATTTTCAAAATCGCCTATTTTTCGACATAATGAATTTTAACTTTTTTCATTGATGATATCATGGGCTGTCATATCGAAATTCGGATTCAGCACACAAAAATATACAAGAAAAAAAATTTGTCAGGAAGTTCTGAGAGATAAATGTTTTCGACTAATGATGACTAATGGTCATATTTTTAGGTCGAAAATCAATTGACCTCGGATTTCAGGTTGCGCGAGCGGGAAAGTTATCCAAATGCTCCAAAAAATTGGGAATCGTATATTCCATGGATTTGCAACTAACCTGTCCAGGAAAGACATTTGAACAAATACCGGCCTTGGAACTGTGATCATCCAAAATAGGGAGAAAAAATTATGTGAAAAAGTGAAAAATTCGTGCCCTGAGGTCAAATTAAGAGCTATCATTTTCAAACTTTGGGGATCATCAGGAATTGTGGTAAGGATCATTTTGAGCTTTTGAACAAGTCTCTAGCATGCCTGTGAACGAAAATCCATTTTTTCGGGACCTTACTGTGAGACAGTCTAAAGTCACTGTACGCCATCCTCCCATGAGTACATATTTTCATCGAAAAGGTATTGTGCCCGTCTATTATCACGCCAAGTAGGAAGGTTGAAGAAAAATCCATGCAAGAATTTTGATTGTTTGAAAAAGTATTGATTGATTGCGTCATCACTACGCAACAACCAGGGAGTTATGTGATATCCCAATGGCATATTCCTAACACCCGATGGGTGTACTAAGTCATGACTAAGTTTGACCCAGAAATCTATCATGAGTCAAAAGTTATGAACGAATGAATTCTTGGCCGAATACTTTTGGAGGATACTGTACTTGTACTCGGTGTAGTGCTTTTTCGCAAGCATGTTTATAGAAATGAAGCGTCTCAGAATACCTATACAATTGTTGATCAACAACTACAATGTGTGTTCTGTCCTCCAGGCACAGGAAGGTAGCTCGTTTTGGGAAGGACATTCTGATAAATCTATTATTTGCTAGGAAAACAAAACGTGAAAAAAACAAAAACCAAAAGATTACTTGAATCCTTGAATGGTCCCATTTCTCTTCATTCTGTCGAGATTGTGCTTGGATATTTTTTCAATCTTTTAATTTCAATATGCATTGGCGGAAGTCTCTGAAATCACATCATTCAGTCAAAATTAACCCCTTGGGGAAAGTGAGTGGAAACATCATTCCATGATAAATTGGCTTCCTCTTCAGACAATTTCATTTCCGGAATCTTTCCGGAGCGATAAAAGCCTGAAAATTTATAGTGGATTCGAAGCTATGAATGATGTGACATTTTGAGTGATTTGAGAAGGAATCTGCAACATTAGTCGAAGGATTAGGATATATCCCTTTTGGCTCTATGCGCAATTCTCGTCCCATAAATACGCCATTAGCGTTCAGGGAAACGGTCACCGAACAGAGTAAAGCACTTGAGAATATAAATGTTTAAATATCCGATTAAATGCCCTTTCACACTTTGTTTCATATTTATTCACCAATATCGGTCATCAGACGTAAAAATAATGCTGCATTTGATTACTCGATCCTATTCTTCCTCGGATTCAGCGATGTTGCGTTGGTGCCGAGCATAGTGATCTGTTTGCAGAAGACGCCAATACATGTTTAATGACGAGCAATGGTTATTATTATGATGAACGCCCTATATCTCATGTTTTGTTCAATATCAACAAATGGGTATATTTTTCTCGACTGTATATACAATGTTCCAGAACACACGCGTTGATTACTCATTTATTCGCGCATCTTCCCTTTATCTGATTAGATAGTCCCGCCATTCTCATTATGTTGGCTTTCTGGACCTCCCATGTTATCGTGGACGTGAGATTCGTGCTGACCTTTACTCATTCATGCAATCCGAGAAAATTTACCGAGATAATTGGGTATGAATTGCTTTCCATAGAATTTCAATGGATGTTATTGAGATAACAAAAGTCCTCCCCCGCACGCACGCTATTGTGTCGAGTTGCAATAATTGCTATTCATGCGCCTCCTCCCTTTTGCGAATGGCATGGTTTCATGAATCGGCAATCAGTGAAGGCAAGGCTCTCAATTCTGATGAGCATGACTAATCTCTGACCCATAGGTCCAATTCACCCCTCAGAATTAGTTTTGCGGTCTTACAAGGTGACCTACCGGCCACCACAGGTCGCGTCAGGAAAATTTGAAAATGCAGATCGTACCAACTTTTGATGCATTTTCGAATGGTGTATAGCTCATAGTCCAATTTCGTGATAAAGTTGTGCCATTCCCTGGTTAGTAGTTCATATTTTAGCGAGAGAGGGGAATCAGTCTGAAATGAGTGTCTGTCTATCCCTGGCATGGACGCAAAAATGCAGTCGTGACCATTCAAATCACTCCGAGTTGGACTATCAAAAGACGCATACAATAGCTATTCCGCATGTATGTTTTATAATCTGTTTGTTCGAACTATTTACCCAATTAAATGCTATAGTAAATTTCGCTTTTTGCGAATTGTGTAAAATGTTCAAGTCCCTTGAATATTGTCTCATTTTCTCTAGCTGAAATCCTCCCCGAATAACATCATTCATTAGCAAGAGCCTGAACCTCCTGATGCCCTTTGACTGAAACATCATTCCATGACTAATTCCACGAGAAATCGGAGAAAGTAGTTCTAATTGGCTCGGGGATCTCTAAATCCAGAAAGGAAGTGGCTCTTGATAATGACAAATTCATGTCGGAGAGCAAACCGTCAACCGTCAGGCTACAAAAGGTGCACATGACATGTGCTGTTTTTATGTTCCTAAATGAAGCGGGAAGTGTCCTAAGTATGATTTCATTCAGAAAAATACGAGAAAATGAATGACAGGCAGAAATGCACGAAAAATACATAGCCGATGATTTGTGGTTCATTTTTCATATTTTTTTTCTGAATGAAGCGCGTACTTAGGACACACAATTGAACAGCAGAGATATGCACAGATTGCGAGTGAATCAAATTTGTGTTCCGCCGAACAACTGTTAGACCCTTCATAGGACCTTCAGCAATATTGCCAAAACACTTCTGGAACGATCAATTCGTCCGTTGACTTAATGATCTGGGGCGTTTTTCAGTACATAATTTCGTAACATAGTAATAATCGTCGCCATATTTCCTCATCATGCGAGATCTTGTGCAAAGGCGCAATTCAAGTAGAAATCGAAACCGAACTTCACTTTCGTCAGGGAGATTTCTCCATATAATTTCATGGAACCGTTTGATTCGGTAAAAAGCAACAAGCGATAGCAAGGGAGCGATTGCACTATAACAGGCATGGTATTGTCTCACACGGTATTTCCGCCGTTAACCTGTTTTAAGTCATGACTCATTTTGTCTCATTACTGCTCATCTCACAAAATCCCCAGAAGTACCATCATTCCGCCGGATTCTCTCTTTCTCTGCTGTGATTTTCCATCTTGTTTCGAGGAACTGAGCGTGTGTTATATCAGACGGAACGTGCAACACGTGCAAAACTTGAAGCGTTCAAATCTAGGGAGCGCATGCAGACATGCAATTTCACAAAGTTGCTCCGTTTGAACTCAAAATTGCAGGAAGTTTGCAGAATTTCACGCATATCAAGCATCGGAACTTTATATTTGTATCAATAGACAAGTACAGCGGTCTTCCGATATAAAATGTACTGGCTACTGTTTAGAAATTTCCTGCAAATTCCTGCAAATAGAATGGAATGATGTGTAGGCTTCTATGCAATGGCTAACATGTTTCCGGTGCAGATAAATCTTGTTTCCGGAAAGAGAAGAAATTTAAATATGTGATCGGATTAGATTCATGAGATTCCGTGAAAAATGTATTAGTTTCGAAGAATTTCTGTGATATTTTTAAAACGTTGAAATAAAGCTGGGCATCGGGCATTAAATGCGACGTAGTGTCTCAGCCCTAGTGATGGAGTGGGAATAAATTATTATTGAAATAGAATTGAAGCCAGAAATCAGAATCATTGGTTAAACTGTTTGAGCAGCTCCCGGGACTTCTCTGTTTTGAAAGTGTTTCCAAAATGAAGATTGGAAACGTGGAAACGTGAAAACGTCAGTGAAACTACAGATCGTGAGTCAGACTGAAAGTTTCACTCTCTATCCGGTTCCTAGGACAATTGAACATCCTCGGAAGCGAACATAATAGCCAGGATTCGGCACACTATCTTGCCGGCCAAGGGGGACGAGATGGTGTGCAGACTGAAGAGAGCTAATATCGATAAATATTTCTTGTTGATGAAACGGCCATGCTCGCCTCCTCACGAATGTCTCAAATTTCCGAGCAAGAACCCATTCTGAGTTGTGCTCGGATGACCTCATCCATCATTTTCCTGGACTTTAACTTGATTTCATGCGCCCGAAATGTGATACAGCTTTCAAGAAGATCAACGGTTTTGAATGAATCTGCAAGGCTAATGATTCGATTGACAGTTCGAAATAACTACCTCACTCCCCACAATCGCATATCACGGTTAGGGTGTGAATCAGGAAAAGCCGGTGGTTATATCTGACACAGTTCAAAGATCAATTCTGTTGAATCTATTTCCTCGTGTGTTATATATCCCAATCAGTAGCGTAACGCTCTTCCCCGTCTTCTCCCCCCTGAGCCATCAGCATCGGAGAAGAGAGGGATGAGTGGCAGTCTACTGAGTCTCAACCACGCGGATGATTCAGTAATCTCAACGGCTTTATGAGAAGTCAGTTGTTTCGGCGTCACGGGTGCTCAAAATCGCCTTCTACCAACATCTAAAATGACTCTGTAAGGACCGCGACTCGTGGTCCTCGCGTCGCGTTCCCTCTCCTATTTTCACTCACTATCTCGTCCGTTTTTGGAATGGCCTCAAACGCGCGCTTTTCAATTTGAATTGTTTGCGATTCCACTTGTAGTTACGGCTTCTGAACCTCCGTGGGCGTGGGCAGCTATACGTGCTGCTATGTTATTTCCGCCATCGCTCTTCCTCAGTGGCAATACACAGTCTCACGTTTCAACCGGACGTGATAACTCACGAAAGAGAGGCAGGCTCGCTTCCTTATTCCGCTACCGTACTCTTCTCGCTAATCGACCACTGATCGTTATTTGTCAAATACCACATCACTCAATTGTGTTCTCCTATCGCAGACGCGTGATCTCAGTTTCTGCCATACGTCAAATAGGCCTCGAAAAAGCGTGAGTGCACGTCGGCACTTCGGCAAGGTCTATATCGGCAACGCGAAGAAAACATCGTAATGTGTGGTAAAAATCGATGAAATCGAGTAGACCACGTCGGCAAACTTGCTTGAGCACATCGGCAGGAAAATCTAGGCGGGACCTCATTTGACGTATGGTTTCTGCACATTTTTGCGTGCTACAAGAGCTTTCCTCCCACTGTTGACAAAACAAAGGAAGACGCATCAGAAATAATATCAATATATCAGATCGAATTCACGCTAGATTCTAGATCAAAGGATAATCCTTGGAACCAATATATGTCTTTGCAAAACGGTTGCATCTAAGCTGGACATGGGGCATGCAACGCAGTGTCTATGCGCCCTATTGATGAAGTGGAGATAAATGATTATTCAAATGGAATAGGAGCCAGAGATCATAATCTCTGGCTCAAAATACACTGTCTGGGCATCTCCCGGGCCTTCTTTTTCCGAATGTGTATCCAAAATGAATACGTGAGAACATCAGTTAAACTACATGCTGTCATCCTGTGTTACCTAGCGGGCTTGAACCGGTTAAATCATAAACTATTAGAAAGAATTATGACCGCCAAGTCTGTCACTTCGCAACGTCTTTCAAACTTAGCTGATAATCTCTAAAGATTGCTGGTGTGTTGTTGCTGGTAGTTGCTCTCGTTATCAGGGAGATTCTTCGCTTCCAAGAATAATCTTCGTTTTCACACTGCTCAGCATTTCCATCCCACAAGACTCATTTCAAGTTCCGAATTGAGCCCGAGTCCAATTTAATCGAATAATTAAATCATCGGTTGAAATAGCCGAACATAGAATTTTTTCGATATTGTCATTCATCCCTCTGGATCCACTAATCACTGTTCCTATCTTTCATTCCGGATCTTTCTGGGGCTTGTACTTTATCAATTAATGGAGGGGTAGCACGAAAATCTGATTTTATGACTTCTCTAGGGGATTTTGTGGACCAAATTCTGAAAATAGATCATATTCTTCCTCGTTCCTTAGTGAGCACTGATACCAAAACCATTTCGAGAATACCTTGGGTTATCTTATCCAACAGAGTGCCCGCTTAGTTCCACAGCCGCTTTGCACGATCACTTTGCGTGATCATCTAAAAACAGATTACCCAGCTTTGTTTCAGAAAGTGCTTCAGGAATAACTTCAATCATGAGAAGTGTATCTCCGATGCGAACTTTCGAATAGACCGCAATGTCAATTGTCGTCTAAATTCAGAATCTCGGCGCAAATGTAGAAACTCTAGTATATTAGACATATTTTGAGATCACATCATTTCTCAATTTATGCGGATTATGAAGTTGCACTCAACGAATTATGATACATGCGATTTGTCAAACCATGGAATTCATATTCTCAGATAATAGCTTCAGAATAGTTGATTTCTAGCCGTATTTATGTTTCGATTTCGGTGTTTCTTTCTCGATTCATGCATTTTGGGTGGTTACGTGTCCTTCGGAAAGCTGACCATCGGACGAAAATGATGAGGGATATCTGACCTCGGGCAGAAAGTGAATCCGAGTTGTGCCGATTGTCTTTCTGAAAATGCATCGTCCCAATTAGAGACTTCCCTTGGCGTCATCAGTGATGAGTGTGTCTTGTCGCGTTATTCACTCCAACCTGGCTCGATTGTCCGCGCACGTTTCCTCTAGGCAGTCTCCCAATCTTTCCCTCCCCGAACCTTGTTCCATTACAATTTATCCTGTGAGAACCGTGTAATTGCCCCTTCCGGATCTCTTTATTATAATTTCTGAGCAAAAAAAGCCGTCCGTCGACCCCCTCAAAAGCTACGAAATATCCTGGACGGTCTCTTAAAACAATGTCGCAGAAATATTGGGCAGAAAATGATGATATTTTTTCACCAATGTCACATTTAGTCAGGAATCACGAGAGAGTGTAGCAGAAAGTGCCCTTCCGGGAAGAGTTTGTTTCAAACACTTTTTAAAATTATCATGCTATGATGGGAGAATAAACAATTTTCGACCTATACTGGTGGGACCCATTAGTTCTCTACCTCTTGCAAAACATCACCTGCGGGCGGGAGTCGAACCTGCCTGCGTCGGCATGCCAGTCAGACACCATGCCCATTACCATGCAGCATCGGTTCTCCTAATATTCAGTATTGACCCCAATTTCCTGGATCCAATTACTTGGGGTTTCGAACAGGATTAGGGAATTATTTTGGAATCTCCATCATCAGTATAATATGAGTTGTTTTTAATAAGTCTGATCACTGTGATCGCATACAAATCTCGTACATTACCGTTGCAGTTATCATATTAAAGCGGGTGGGTGTAATTGATTGTATGATAATAGCTATCCCCCCGCATTTCTTCGGTGGAATTCATACGGTTCAAGATACCTGCATCAACTCTGGTTATATTCATTCCCAGAATAGTCTACGTCAGACGGCTTTGTCCCCTTCCATCCCATTGCGTTTTTCCTCGGTTCTTCGTTGAAGACCTTGTTAGTCTGAGTAATTTTCTTGGAATTCTGCCCCATCCTACGGCAAGCACACTCTATGAAAAACACGAATCATTGAAATTTGTGCTTTCTGATTCGGATGCTGTATCTCCTTTCTTCTCCTCCGATCGATAGTGGCGAGAGATTACTGAAACTTGAGAGAGTGAGGAGCCAAAAGAGTGAGAGTGCCGTCTCTTTCCGTGCCAGTCACGAAGCCTAATGAGCACGCAAGAGTTGCGAAAATAGCAGGGACGAAGAGAGCTCACACGGGTAATCTGAGTCGCCGATAATTGAAGTTTATCCACTCAGAATAGACCGATTCTGCAAAAAAATTGAGACAAGGAAGTCTTGGTAAAACATGTCATTCTAAGATGATCACAAATTGCAGTTGAAAAGCAACATCTAAATGCCGCTTTACTCCATAAACCGATAATGTTCCCTTTTGTTGCGTCTATGACGATTTCGGGCATGTATTTACTTTTCAGCCTTTTCAATCAGTTTGTTTACCCCAGTAGCGCTGATGATCTGTGTGTTGTATATCAATGTGTGCGAAATTATGAAATCTTTCGATTTTCGAAAGCTCTCCCACTTGCAGCGTGACTGATAATTAGTCACAGGTCTAAAACACTTTCTCCTTTAGAGCTGAGACATCGTATTATCAAAAGATAGAAACAACATTGTTCGACAAAATTTGATGGATTTTCCAACACTAGGACAATCGACAGATGGAACGCGTTTTCTTCTGAAATCGTAACAAGCTCACCGAATGCATTCCGTTCTTATATCTTGTCTCTTCCTTCTGTCTTTTTCTCTCAAGAGTCGCTTCTGCATCTCAAATATTTTACCTACCCGCTGCATCCTCCAAAACCCAAACCCCCCACCGTCTCCTCGCTACAACGAAGACGGCAATCCACCAATCAATCACGAAGTCACCGAATCATTCCCTACACCAATACCCTGGCGGATAAATAATTGAATTGAAATTGAATTGAATTCTGACTCATTTGTTCCAACGTATGCCCAGGCGTTGATAATGTCAGAAACATCATGTTTCGAGGGATTTTGATGAGAGTTTCTTGATTAGAAACTATTCTGGAATGGAATATCAAATTCTCTCAATGAATCCCTATTCTCAAAGAATTTGAAGGTTTCTGAATCTCTACTTCCATTCCAGCCCTCTACAGATCATACATTTTGAGTATCTCTTCTCTATCAGATTAACCATTAACTTGTCAGAGAGGAAAGAATACAATTCCCCTTCCTAAACAAAACACATCGAGGTAAATCGGCACCATACATCTGCTCCTGCAAGATGGATTGTAGTCTGGCTGGAGAGAATACGCGTTTTCCTAATATAAGGTCTGAGTTTGAAAGGTCCCTATCACTTTTTCTGGGCGAGATCTTTCAGCGTCTTCGCAGAAACTACACGCAGAGCCCTGACGTATCGGGGAGTCCGTCTAGAGATACCACGACCATGAAGAAAGAAACATCTGAGATCACTCAGAATCATAACGATAGAAAAAAACATCAAATAATGTTACATCACATCTCAAATTCCAAACTTTGCCAGGAACCTCTATTTTCATTTGAGAAGCGTGTCTTTTCATCAGCCAAAGTGTCCAGTTTCGGCCTTCAAAATGATCATTTTTGCAAGTAGCTTACGGATCCACTAAACGAAATGGCAATCGGATTTATTTGGCTTTGATTTGTAAGCTTCAAGATTCGTTCCAAGAGGAATATCTCACTAAGGGTGATTTTTGTTATTGATATTGTGCAGTAGGGATGACAACTCGAAAAGTAGATTATAAAATATATAATATCTCGAATCTCCTCATTTCCCGTGATTTCTGACGTTGAGAGGACATGCAATTTTATGAAGTTCGATTCCGAATTGATATCACTATTGCGCAGTTGTTTTTTGAGTTGCAGTTCCGTCGAAACAAACTGCGATTCGAGGCTCTATCCTCAATTAAGAGACCGACTCCGTTATTTTGAAGCATTTTGGCCCCTGCCCGGAACCGGTGCGCTAGCAATGAGAACCAGGGGCTCACGCTTGAGTGTCAAGAGGGTCTTGGTCCCGTATTTCACAAACCGTAACTTATTTGTGGTTACTGCCTCAGCGAGGCGAGAAATGGCAATTTCAATGAAAAATGGTCGAAAAAAATTTTTTTCTCAACCATTCGGGATAGACCCAATTTATCTTTTGCGTTAATTTAGAGGTGCCCTGAATCTCTGAAAAATCCGTTCAGATTGATTACAACTCATTGCGAAAGTCATTTTTTGCCACCTCATTTCCGATTTTTGTGTCAAGTGGCATATTTTGGCGAAACTTCCAGACGGCACTATATACATTTCGTAGTCCTTATATCCATGCATCGATATTTTCTATAGTCACGCTCACGACTGTGATACCATATGTGGGATACGACCACTAACCATGACCATGGTCCAAAAAGTGATGAGTGACGTCGACCAATGACCATGACCCCCCGTATCATGGTCCAAAAGGTGATGCGAGATGATCAACCAATGACCATGACCCAAGTATCATGGTCCAAAAGGTGATGCGAGATGATCGACCACTGACCATGACCCCCCCGTATCATGGTCCAAAAGGTGATGCGCGATGGTCGACCACTGACCATGACCTCTGGTACATGGTCCAAAAGATGATGAGTGAGGCCACCCACTGACCATGACCCCCGTATCATGGTCCAAAAGGTGATGCGCGATGGTTGACCACTGACCATGACCCCCGTATCATGGTCTAAAAGGTGATGCGAGATGATCGACCACTGACCATGACCCCCGTATCATGGTCCAAAAGGTGATGCGCGATGGTCGACCACTGACCATGACCCCCGGTACATGGTCCAAAAGATGATAAGTGAGGCCACCCACTGACCATGACCCCCGTATCATGGTTCAAAAGGTGTTGCGAAATGATCGATCACTGACCATGACCCCCGTATCATGGTCCAAAAAGTGATGAGTGACGTCGACCAATGACCATGACCCCCGAATCATAGTCCAAAAGGTGATGCGAGATTTTTTTTTCGCGTTTCGCCGTCTTACACATTAGCCGAACACTGCTTGCTTGCGAAAGTATACCGTTGCAAAAAGCTCGTGACGTTTCCTCCAGGCTCTCAGCCTCACGAGCTTTTCACAACGGTATGGCCGGAGCATAGGCCAATTTTGGAATGACTTTTCATTTGGCATGTACTGGTCCAGGATCCATGTGGATCCCATGCCGGGGAAAGAAAATAGGTTTGGCATGGATCAAATGTGTGGTCCAGTCCAAATTTTGGAATGACTTTTCATTTGGCATGTACTGGTCCAGGACCCATGTGGATCCCATGCCGGGGAATGAAAATAGGTTTGGCATGGATCAAATGTGAGGTCTAGTCCAAATTTTGGAATGACTTTTCATTTGGCATGTACTGGTCCAGGACCCATGTGGATCCCATGCCGGGGAATGAAAATAGGTTTGGCATGGATCAAATGTGAGGTCCAGTCCAAATTTTGGAATGACTTTTCATTTGGCATGTACTGGCCCAGGACCCATGTGGATCCCACGCCGGGGAAAGAAAATAGGTTTGGCATGGATCAAATGTGAGGTCCAGTCCAAATTTTGGAATGACTTTTCATTTGGCATGTACTGGCCCAGGACCCATGTGGATCCCATGCCGGGGAAAGAAAATAGGTTTGGCATGGATCAAATGTGAGGTCCAGTCCAAATTTTGGAATGACTTTTCATTTGGCATGTACTGGCCCAGGACCCATGTGGATCCCATGCCGGGGAAAGAAAATAGGTTTGGCATGGATCAAATGTGAGGCTAAGTCCAAATTTTGGAATGACTTTTCATTTGGCATGTACTGGTCCAGGACCCATGTGGATCCCATGGTGGGGAAAGAAAATAGGTTTGGCATGGATCAAATGTGAGGTCCAGTCCAAATTTTGGAATGACTTCGTTTGGCATGTACTGGTCCAGGATCCATGTGGATCCCATGCCGGTGAAAGAAGCCGGGTTACGGTAGCGATCGGGTACTGTAGCCGGGTTACGGTAGCGATTGGGTACTGTAGCCGGGTTACGGTAGCGATCGGAACTGTAGATGGGCTACGGTAACGTTTGGGTTACTGTAGGCGGGTTACGGTAACGATCGGGATACTGTAGGTGGGTTACGGTAGCTGTGGGATACGGTAGCCGGGTTACGGTAACGTTTGGGTTACTGTACGTGTACGGTATTGACATTTGGAATTGATTGGCTGTTCAAATCATGAATCTGACCCAGCGTCTGACCCACTTGAACGGGTTACTGTAGGAATCGATTACGGTAGGTATACGGTAGGTCAAGATTATCTATCGATAATTGATGCGAGATTTTTTGATAATAAAGTCAGTTCACGATTCGCGCTTGGAATGGATTTGGGATGGATTGCCCAAATCTACCGTACTTTGGTAACAGACAGACGGACAAACAGACCAACAAACATGTTGTTTTTGGTCGTCACGGGCTTAGTTTTTGACTTTTTTGGGATTTCTTTCAAGAATCTTGATCAGAAAAATTTTGCGCATCTTTTGGCACATACACCTTTCCGAGAGAGCATGTGCCTGTCAAAATCCCTTACGGTTTGATGGTAATAGAGTAAAAACGCAGTTAGTGTTCCACGGTGTTTAGAGAGCGGACAATGGTTACGCGCGAAACAATTTAACGATTGCGGGGAGGAGGCGGGCGGAGTTTGCCGATGGCGCACACAAAAATGCGTATATGCGCGTTTGAAAGCTGTTCGCTAGGTGTTCATGACCGTGTATGCGTGAAACGGAATATTTTCTTTAGTACCTGTGCTTATAATTCAGAGCTCATAACTGTTTATATAATTTTCTTTATCTACGAAAGCATCGACAATTGTACAATGTAGCACCGTGAAAGAAATAATGGTGTATGACATGAATATGTTTTAACAGAATTTGGGTGTTTTTTTCTCGAGGAAGCCATCCTCGCCAAGTTGTATCTTCATCGAAACATCTCCCTCAAACAGCTCAGCGTGAGCTTTCTTGATGGCTTCTCGGTAGTCTTCCGCCTCATCGAATAGTGGTTCCGTCTCCCATTCCACCTCTGGATCTCCTTCCGTGTCGAAGAGATCATTCACCTCGTCAGGTTCGGAATCATCCGCCGATCTCTTGGATCTTGACCCTCTTTTCGGAACACGATCTCTCTTGTCTAGTGCAGTATTCTTAAAACCAGTGTAAACTCCAGCAATCTGGCTTGATGTGAGTAGATCATTCGGTTGGAAGAGTTTGTCTCCTTTGGCATCCGTCGCCTTTCTCATCATCTTCTCAGCCTCTCGTGCGTCAGTCTTAGCATTAGTTCTGAAAATTTTAATAATTAATATAACTTCATTGAATAGTAATAATTTAGAGAAATACAGACACAATTTCGAATAACTATTACCTTTCTCCTTCTTCGTAGATTTCCTTCAAAAACTTCTTCACAGTATCGGAGAATTTAATCGATGGTCTCCTCTTAGGCAGAGCCCATCCCATTGGTAGAAGTCTGCCATTCTCGCTAATGGTCGGGCCATCAGTGAGACTTCGCATGGCTTCATCAATGACTGGACACACTTTAGGAGTGACAGCCTTCTCCAGATAGACCGAGAATAGATTGAGGGTGATGTCTTGCAGGTTCATCTTCTCGGGTTGACTGTCGTGCTTTCCCACATCCATGTGCTTCTCGAGGTTCTTTTCAGAAAGAAACTCTTTCGAGCATGTCGCGATGGGGCATCGGAAGAGGGTATCCTCCAGCTTGGGTCGCCTGTTCTTCTTCGAATCCTGAGATGATATTACTTTACGAGAGATTCAATTAAGATGAAACAAATCTATTGTAAAAATTTTAAAATGTTTTAACCTTATTCTCACAGGTTGTGTCGTCATGCGTTTCCACCGGCTGATTCTCATCATATTTCCGGTCACCTAGTTTCCTCCAGAAAGTTTCTTTGGAGAGCGTTCCTCCTGATCCCTTCACTACGAGTTTCGCATCATTCGGTTGCATTTTCTTGTATGAGTACTTTTTGCCATGCCCGATATCCCTGCAATTATATTATGTAAAAGACAACAAATGAAAGCTAACTAATATGGTTAAATTTCGTTCACTAAAACTCTGTAGAACTAGGAAAGATCATAAAATTGTTTGAAACTCGAACTTGAATCGGTGAAGGCGCAAGCCCTTCTCTCCGAAAGTGAACGCATTCAACTTCGACATCTCAGGGATCTTCGTCGTGGAAAGTTTCGGCTTCTTATCCTCTCCACTTCCTCCCAGATGGACAAGATGGTGTGAGATACCTTCGCGATGTCGACTAGTTGTGACTGCGTGGTAGAAGTCCTAAAGAGACGTTTTTGAGATAAATTATTGTGAGAGGAAATTCAAATGTTGCTTGTTCTATCGCACTTTGAAATTTATACAAAATTACCTCTGGATTCAGCACTTTTCCTCCTGCGTCCGCATAACTCCTCGTCACTCCCTTTACAATGGCCGACGTCCGATCGCATGGTCCTTTTCCTGCCTGGGCTTCGCTGAAGTAATAGCCCACTACAGTGATGCCTCCCACTTCATCTGCGATGGATTGGATAGATGCGAGAGTCGACGAAGACTTGTATGCTCCTGAAGAGAACATGTGATCATGTAATCGGTTTTTAAAATTTTTTTTGTAAAAATTAACCTGCTTGATCTGATCGAAAAGTCTTTTGACCCCGTATTCCTTCAAAACTTGCAAAACGTGTCTTATGACAGCAGTAACAGCGGCAGAATCCTGAGAAATGTGAATTAGCGAAAAAACAAAAAAAGAATTGTCATTATCGAACCTGTCTTTCATTGACGTCGCTGATATTGACAGTTGTGTGGGAGACATGCCAGGGCATTCCTCTCTGTCCATACCAATCAGTGGTTGTTTCACGGCCTTGGAGAGGCATGTGCTTCATGGCGAAATCGAGAACGACCATGGCCTCTTCATTCTGAATTTCAAGAGTGTGATTTACTAGAAATTCAATCCGCAAAACTCACATTCATTCCCGTGAGAATCGATTGTCGATCATCCTCAGCCTTGGCAGTTCGCAATTGATGGGCTTTCAGCTTATCAATCGACTCTTCCGAAACATGCCAGTCTTTGATCATAATAGCGATCTCTTGCGACTTCTTCTTGTCCTTCTTGAACTTCTTTGCCAGTTTCTGCAGCTCATCCCTCACATCTCCATACCACATCTGTTTGGCTTCGCACCGATCGCACACTCGGAAATGTTTGTAATCATCGTTAGTGGTGCAATCGGTTTGAAAAGCGGGATCGTCTGGGTCCGAAAGTCCATATCTAAAAAAAATAATCGATAATTTATGAAAAAAAAAATCGAAAGTGGTAAAACAAAATGAAGAAAAACTCACGACCAGCAGTGATCAGCAATCGTGGAGAATTGAGCATTGTATCGATCATAGCGTCTGAGAAAGCCTGAAAAAAAAATTTTTCAATGCGAAAAAAAGGATAAATTTTTTACCTCCATTGCCTCAGCAACGGTGATATCGACGCCGTGAAGAGGCTTTCTTCTCTCTGCTTTGCAGATGTGAATCATCTTTTTCACTGTCGATTCGGGAAGCAGAAGACTCTGCTCTCCACGGCTCTCCAGTTCACTAGACAGAATGAATTATTTTTCGAAAAATAAGTGAATATGGCATGAGTCTAGTAACTTACTTTTTGTACAGATAGTAAATCTCTCCACTCCTCAGTTTTCTCAGAGTGTTAGGAATCTCGAGCCATCTCTTGTGAGAGTCCTTAACTCGTCTGGTACCATAAGGAAGTCCCAGAGTAACTTTGTAACTGAAATAAAGATTCTATGAAATTTACTGAAAGAAACAATCTTACCTGGTTAGGAACTGAATGAACCGCTCCACTTTGGCAAGATGGTACCGTACTCTATTATGAGTAATGGATGGTCCTCTTGCGTATCCTCTCCTAGCATATTTCTTTGCGAGTGTGTAGTAATGAGAACTGAGGCCAGGAATATAGCGTCGGATCTCCGATAGAGTGAAGTGAACGACCATAGAGATATAGGCCACCCGATCGTCCAACGTATCACTCGTCTCGAATGCTTCCTTCACATTGAGCATCATCTGCTCATATTTCTCTGGTCTCGGTCTCTCATAGTCAGAAGGAGGCTTGAATGCCTTGTCCATGAGCACCTGTATAGAAATCAAATTAGAATTGATATCATAGTCTATATATAAAGCGCTGGCGTCTGATGTTTGTCTAGACCACCTATGGCCTTGAACCGCATAGCTGCCCATCGACTAGCGTAACCCAAGTTACAGTACTCCTACAGTAATCCTACAGAAACCCGGGTGCTGTATCCCTACCTTAATCCCATAGTAACTCGAGTACCGTACCCTTAACTTTCTGGAAGCTTCTATGGAGAACCTTCTAGAAAGGAGGGAAAGGAAGTAGGACAGAGATTGCGTCATCGAATCTTATCTGCCAGTGGCTTCCCCGCCGTTGTCGGGGGAATGCCGCTGGTAAATAATAAATATCGAACCTGTGGGTTATCGGGACTCATGAGAGTGGCGATCTCGTGGCGACATATTTCAGCGCCTCTACTTTTCCTCTTTGATATCGATCCGACAACTGATGCCATGGAATGTCACCGATGTGCGGTTTCACTCCGAGAGCACGCATGAAATTCATGTTCGCTTTTTTGAGCACTTGGTCGGGGGTTTCTAAAATAATATTAATTATGAGTGTATGAAGGAAACCCAAAACTGAAAAAGGAAATTAGGACTAACCGAAACTTCATAAAAGGTGAACAAATTTCAAACATGACTCACTTGCTCAGGCAGCTCTTCTTTAGCATGTTTCGTGTGGTAAGAGGGGTCATGTGGATCTCGTTCGTCAAAAAAAGGATTGACATCTTGAGAGATAGAAGGAGAATCCGAGAAGTCTTGATTGATTGGAGGAGGACTAATTACATGGCCATTGTCTTCAACTACCACTTGGGATGAGAGTTTTCGCGCCAGCTGATCGTGAGCTGAGCAGATCGCTGAAATCAGAGATTTAGTATGCGGTTGATAATTAATGTTACTTACGAAGGCCTGGATGGACCAATACTCACTTCTTCTTCAGAATAGCCTCTGCTTCTAGTTCTTCGATGCGATACACTTCTTGATCCAGCGGGAAAGGGCTGCTGTGTTGGAAAAAGGGATGGGGCATTGAACATTCCGGAGTTTCTTTTCCTCCTTAATGTTTTTGTCCTAAATTTGACCATATTTCGTTGAGGATATAATTACCTTTCCACGTCTTTCTCTTGTAATGCCAAAAATGTGAGCTCTCCCAATTCGATCCCAATTCAGTCTCGTGTTTTTGGCAAATCCACCGCTTGCCGACTTCTTCAACCTGTGATTTATTGAGTTCTTTTCGTTTTCCAATAAATAAATCGGAACCTTATTTTTGTCCGTCCAATCAATTCGTTCTCCTGATCCACGAGCGAGAATTAATGCGAGTGCATTAGGCGATCCATACTGATTAGTGTGTTGGTGATCAATCAGTTCCGACATCCTGGAAAACATATTTTTTTAACATATGGCGTAAAGAGGAGGAAATATGAGCAACATTAAAAGGGAGAAACATAATTGCAATTTCAAACTGACCTTCTCAATGTCTTGTCTTTTCCGCATGATTCCTTGATTTTCGAAACTGTAGGTCTTTCGACCTTCTCGTGAGGAGTCTGTCGATGATGCTTGAAATAGCATTCCTTCTTTTCCTCTTCCGTCTGTTGCTGTACTTGGGCATCAGGTTGAAGTAAGGGGGCATCGATGATGGCCTCATCTCCGCGAGGGTGGACAACATTATCAATTCCACGCTTGACTCTCTTGAGGGACAGAGACAGTGCGGGATGAAGATAAGGCAGGAGTGGAATAGTGGTCGTGGTAGGAATGGAATCAGATTTGTCGACTTCTAGCTTGGATCGCAGCGAAAGAAGGTTGGGAGAGTAAGAAATAGTGAAACCGAGAAGTAGAAGGAGGACAAGTAGAACTCTATAACACACCATCCTGAGACAGTGAGTGAATGAGAGTGAGGATCAAATTCCTTGATCAGAGAGAGAGGATTGTGAACGGAGCTGGAAGGATCGGAGTCACAAGTTCAAATGGCGTCACACAGAACGGAAGCAGGAATCCGTTCAAATGAGGTCATTGAGTGGAAGCATCCGATCTGTGTGAGACCGATCGAGTGATTTATACATGCCCTGTAATTAAATTGAAAATGGCCACTGGGTGCGTTCTGAAAACTGAATTAAAATCAATAAAACAAAAAAATGTTTAGCAATGTTTCGAGTAGAACTTTTGCTCTCCTCGTAACATTTCATATATACAAGTGCTATAATATCTCAATGCGTGTTCCTAGCGCAAAAAAGCGCATGAAACAAATATTGTAGTCGAATTCCGAGATTTCGATATTTTTCTCCTCCAACGACTCTTCCATCGAGTCCATTTTTGGGTCGAAAAATCTTTTGGAAAATTAAAGTGACTTCATTATACGTGTATTCAGAGTAACCTCAAGCTTAGAGATAAAATTGGAGCTCACGAAAGTACGACAGAAAAACGTTATGCTCAAACAAGTCGTTCTCATGGGAATGTGATCAAAACTTTTTTCTTTCACATTTTGATGAGCTCTAGTATGCAAAATCGGTTTCTACGTGCAAAAATACGTCAGAAATTCCTATAACCATATAGTTATGAGATATCGACTTTTTTGACCGGAAAATGACCTCGATAAGGGGGTCATGAAAAAGCCGAAAAAAATCATCTCAGAATAGTATGACTATAGGTGATTCTGACGTATTTTGACACGTAGAATCCGAATTTCTACATCTTAGCTCATGAGAACTTGAACGAAAAAAGTTAGATTTTTTGTTTGTACCAAAACGCCCTTTTCGGATTTAATTTAGGAGTGGATGAATGAGCGTGACTATAGAAAATATCGATGCATGGATATAAGGACTACGAAATGTATATAGTGCCGTCTGGAAGTTTCGCCAAAATATGCCACTTGACACAAAAATCCGAAATGAGGTGGCAAAAAATGACTTTCGCAATGAGTTGTAATCAATCTGAACGGATTTTTCAGAGATTCAGGGCACCTCTAAATTAACGCAAAAGATAAATTGGGTCTATCCCGAATGGTTGAGAAAAAAATTTTTTTCGACCATTTTTCATTGAAATTGCCATTTCTCCCCTCGCTGAGGCAGTAACCACAAATAAGTTACGGTTTGTGAAATACGGGACCAAGACCCTCTTGACACTCAAGCGTGAGCCCCTGGTTCTCATTGCTAGCGCACCGGTTCTTGAGGGTGGTCCAAAATAATCGAGACGGTCTCTTAAAGCGAGTTGGCGGGCGAAAATTTATATTTTTCAAATTAATTTATTTTATTTTCAGCCGTATTGTTGTGTTTGTGAAACAAAAATAATTAAAGAATTAAAAATAATAATATTATTTAAAGCAGCTGGTGAAAAAGTATTTTTTGCGGTATACGGTATGAGCAGTACCGCATACTTTTCGTATTTTAGTGAAAGTGCTGCAAAATTTTAAACGCGCAGGCTCGCGCTCGTCTCCGCCCCTTCTCTGGTGTCCTCCAATTTCCTTTGTTTCGAGCTTCTTTTGTTGAGTTTTTGCCTGATTTTATAATAATTGGAGAGCTTGTTCTCTCAGAAAATCACTCTGTTGCATGGCGCGTAGGAAACTTCACCGGACCTCTCGCGAAATATCCATTTTTCTCTGTAATTTTCGCTGTCGTCACTCGTTCTCGTTTTCCTCGAGTGTTAACTCACTTTATGTGCTCCATTCACCTGCTTTGACTTTCCTTATCGTATGTATATCTGTTTACTTCCAGTAAAGCGCAAACTGGACCGCTAGTTGAGCAGGGGCAAGCTGTGGGCTGACTGGACGTATCGAGGTAAGAAGCTGGGAACATTCGAGGTCAAACTCGACCTCAACAGGTTACTTTACTTTTTTTGTTAGACTATTCTCCATTGAAGCATGAAACAGCGATGTGGCAATCTGTTATTAGTTTGAGATCCTCGTGCGATTTGTTTGTATTCATTTTCACCATCTTTCAGATTGGACTGGCGCGATGCGCACCACTCGCAAAGCTTTAGCGCGGCTGTGTGATCAGCTTCGCAAAAGTGGCGCGCGATCATGTTAAAGCTGTTAAAAAAAAAAAGAATATCACGCGCTTGAAGTACCAATATGTGTATTGCTAGTACTAGTAACGACGCTCATCCTCACGCAGTAGAATATTTACCAAACATTCGGGTGGTGTGCCTACCGTAACCCTGTTCCTTTCATTCCAGAGCGGAATCGCGCCCTCCGTCACACGTCGGCCTATCTCAACATCGCACCATGGACCCCAGCATGCAGCACCAACCCCAGGTTGGTAAACGTCGCCATGACGCACACAGTGCAAGATGACGAGATTTTCGAGTGTTCAGTAAAACGTCGACCTCCTTACAGTACTATTACGCGCTTGGCGTACCCGCCGGTGGCTCAGTACCGCCACCCGGCTACTACACGACGGGCGCCGAAGACTCGGATACGTTCTGCCGATGTCGCAGCCGCAGCAGACGATGTACTATGCGGTGAGTGAGGGTGGTGTAGTGGGAGACGTCACCTGTCCTCACTCTGTGTAAAATTTGACTGAAAACCGAAAGTGATAAACGTCGCCCTGTCGAATTTTCGAATAGGCAGCTGTAATTAGTAAATGTCTCCCTGGCCACACTGCCACCCTCGTTGCAGATGCCGCAGTACTACCTGATTCCCGGCTCCGGCTACGAGGGCGGCGCGCAGATGATGCCCATGGTGTACCAGGACCCGACGACCGGCCAGATGATACAGCACATGCAGCAGCAGCATCAGTGCCCCCCGCATCTCATGAACAGGTGCGTACGGTGTGGAAATGCCAACGAATCGTACTCATCGCCTTGTCGAAAATGTCGACTAGACTATTCGAGTTAGAAAACGTGGCCATGGGTACACAACTATGCAGAATGATGTCGGCAAGTAGTTGTGTACACAGTGGCTGGACAAGCGGTGAGAGGAGGGTTACTATACGATTTAAATATTTTCAATTGCTGCCAAATATTTAAAATATATAAAACTATATATATAAAATTGCATTGTAGCGACTGATCGATGGGCGCGTGCAAGTTCGCGCACGTCTGCCGCGGGTGAGTGGTGTGGAGTACTATACGGTAGTGGTGCAGGATCGACTAGCGTTCTCTATTATGCCCACTTTCCTCTATCTGATCGGTAGGGTAGTATGGAGAGAGTGCTTGTCCAAAGTAGTGGTGTACTATATTATCAATTATTGATTGATTGCAGACCTTCCATCAACTTCCTGTTCAATTGATCGAGCACGCTCTGCATAATGTGTCATAGGAACCATAGATTTTAACAAAGGAGTTTTTTTTATCAACTTTCGGGTAACACGATAACATTACAGATGATGTTTAACGAGAGATGGACACGGATGGATCAACTACATACACTGTGAGTCAAGGTTTCACTGAATACTAATATTGTGTTACGCAACTATGCATGGCCCTTCCCCTTTCTTGATTGGAGTGGGGTCGAAATCGGGATCGGAATCTTGGTCGGGGTCATTATCATTACGGTATCCACTGATGCGGCCTTATCGTAGTGAAACTATTTTCGTCCCCTCCCCTCACTTGTAGAAATAGTCACAAACCGGGAAGGGCAGTCCAGTCGTGTGAGCGGCGCTTGCGAACTTCACGTTTCCCTCCCAGTATCTCCCTCTCAAAAGGGGATGTGAACTCCAAAGTGAAATATGCCAGGAGGATTACTCCTGGCACATTTCACATTCCATTTGAGAGTGAGAGCTGATCCATTCAAATGCGACTTCATCGACAGATCCAGTGCCACAAGAGGGACATCGACTGAATAGATCGAGGAGGGAAGAAGAAGAAACAAGCAAATATTCCGGGAGGAGGGGATTACGGTAGCTATCGATTGATTGTATTTTATCTTATGACGCGTGCCCACTGTATAGATTGTCATTATTGTTCCCAAAGATGTCGTTTCGGTTGTAACTCTCTACACAACTCACTTTATCTAGCCGGACAGACAAGGAATGGAGACCGCTAAACCAGAAATACATAGTATCCCAATTGTAAATTTGTTACTTACCAATTCGAATGTAGGGTCTGATTTGCCCGAATTCTGTCCATCCATGGTGATCGTTGACTGCATAAACAGATTATTGATCCAGTAATTGCATACCATGATCTACCGTTGATTGGAAACGTGATGGACCAGGGAGAGACGTGAGTGACACCATTCGAGAAATTGGAGGTGGTGTTTCGTCTGGCACGTCATCGTGCAGTGATGAATGAATGTCTATCATTAGTATCGTACCATTATATTTTCATTTTCTTGTATTGTGCTCAATTCCTTCGATATGATTTTGCCTCGGCATCTTTCCCATTCAAACACGTAAGCGAAAGATTATTTAGTTGACTGAGTCTCTCTATAATGGGGAACGAGATAGAGAGAGCACGGGGCGTTGTGCCACGATGCTGGAAAGAAGAGAAAAGGTCAGCTATCAGCTAGATCAGCTACCAAGCCAACTATAATATAATATGTTACGTCGATTGGAATTCCGTGTTCATTGAAATGAACGCTGCACCAGAACACTCCTTCTCGGTAACTCATCTCGCATCACGCCTAACATGCGCTCTGTCCCTTTCGCCGTCAGGTTCAGGAGGGAAACCCACCAAGCATGATGCTCGGGGCGAGAGCTGGCGGGGAAAAAGCGCATGCGGAAATAATTGCCGGAATTGGCGCAAAAGGGCACTACTCGCTACCATTCGCTATAATTATTGCGTTTCCGCATAGAATTCAATATAAAATTGTCTGAAGTCATCGAATAGGCTACTATTGAGCATGAAAGGCGAAAAACTCCAAGGGGCATCGTACACACCGCGAAAAAAACTCCCGAAATGACCCGATTTGACTGGAAACGAGTGCCAACACTAACAAAGATGATCTGTAAGGAGAGAATGGCCGAGTATTCATGCAGAACGTGAAAATAGTCAACGATAAAATAAATAAAATGATGAAAACCGATCGAAAAATGCCCGATGCGAGCAAAAAAATCAAAATACTGGGACTACCGTAATTTTTTGTGAATCGCGCCTGGCAAGTCACACCGGGCACACGCAGGTACCGGAGCTACAGTATTCCTCGCTTCTTTTCCATTTTACTCGTTAACTATTAAAATTTAATTTTTAATATTTTTTCTCTTTTTGAGTGAGTAAAACTCTATTATATGAGACATATTCATTTTTTAGTTGCCGACTCCCTTTAACCTGGCGATTAGTCGCATCTCGTTCTCTCGTCATTTCACTTATGGTCGATTATGGGGACTCTCAACGCATTATGATTCATACAACTGACGAGTCTGTCGGAGTTCAAAATGAGGTCTCAGGGATAGTTAGCCTTTGTCAGTCTGTGCCAGGTTCGATAACAAGAGATATCTCAGATTCTTCAGCGTCTTTAGCTACGATTATGGACCGACATCCCTTCAAATTGTGTCCACAAATATTCCTTGATATTGAACTTTTAAAGAAGGTTTTCACCGTTAATTTCTCTCATCTTTTCTTAAGACATCACAAGGACGACTAACCCGTCTCAGATGGGCAATCACTATCTTCTCAGATTCCTGCAAATTACATTGATATGTTGAAGCATGCTGCAAAAACCTTCGAGAATTTCAAAGATACGTTGGAAATCGTCACCATACATCTGATTCTACAAGATGGCTTCAGACAACAATAAGTGGTGCCTGAGGTTGAAAGTGGTGCCTGAGGTTGAAAGATCCCGCACACTTTGCAAGCCGGTCGAGATGTTTCGGCGTGTTTGATAGAGCTAAAACTCTTTGGAGAATTTTGGATGAGTCATATTCTGTCTAGACACTTCGATACAACACAAATTAGATGATGTAAGATTTGAAGCAGAATGGTTGAGTTAGGAAAAATTATCACGGAAGGCAACAACGCCTCTCAATTTCCAAAACAATGTCAACTATCTCTCTTTTTTTCGAACAGATATTTCAGATAATTTCAATCATGAAAGTGAACCTCTGTCTGAAATGATTTGAAGTTTCATCGAAACATAATTCGGCTCTAGTGTTGGCTCTAAATAGACATCATGGCCGATTAGTCACATTTTGAGCTCTCATCATCTATCGGCTTATGGTCGATTAAATCTCATCATATCCCGGCTTATGGTCGATTATTTCATGAGACTGATGCGGCTGGCGAAGATCACTAATGACTTTGGTTCATTATCATTAACTTTATTGAGAACATTCCAAATAATTGAGACACACCAACAAAACATTACTCGAGAAGTGCAAGCACACAGTGACATTTTTCAGGCCTTGATGTCATTGTGCTTCGATGCGATCATCGGATTATGTTGAAAGCGTTTCAGCTTGTGTTGAGAGATTCGGATGACTGACCGACTCAGTGGTGCTTTGAATATCGCTAATTGGCGATGGCGCTTCGTTGATTGGCACTTCGAAACATCTCCCCGCCGGCTATTCCTGATATCACGCGAATGCTGAGGCGTTTGCGTCAATGGTCTCAGAGGTGTCCGAAAATAAAACCTTTTGCAATTGCTGATAAAACCTTTGGTAACTACCAATTGGTTGAATCAACTAATTAGGGGTTCAAGATTGCATCGCTTGCGCAAGAAATTCAAAGAGTCTGAAGACAAGGAAGTAGAAAAGATTTGAAAATAGCCAAATCAGAAACGAATCCATGTCTTCTCTGGGCATGCAATAACGATACCGAGAGCACAGACAAAAACATGATCATCAGGATCCTAATTCTTTCCGAAATTTCCGGCATCACTGACCATTTCGGAACCACACACCTCTCCTCCTTTTAGCATGATCCCAGACCGGCGAATGATCAGGCGAATTGGGTTAATAATATTACGTTTAACGATATTTGTAATGAATATCATCTAAAATATTATTGAAAATTGGGACACTTATGATAGTTGATCGAGTCTAACACGCATCTCTCGTTGTCTCCATGCGTGCGGTTTGGGAAATAACGAAAATTTTGAAGGAAAAAAACAAGAAAAACATTTTTCCGGCGCTTAGGCGGCGCTTAGGCGTGCGCAATGCTGTAACTCTGAAAATCAACCCGTCAATCTGCCTAATTGGTCAACCTGTTTATCATCGCTTGCGCACGGAAATTCAAAGAGTCTGATCTGAAGTCAAGGAAGTAGATGAAGATTCAAAAATAAGCAAATCAGAAACGAATAAATGTCTTCTCTGGCATTTCATACAGATTTCACACATACTCATCAGGATCATCATGCTCCTGACACTATCCAAATGCCGGTCATCAATGTGCACTCAAGCCATATCGGAACCATCCACTTCTCCCCCTTTGTGCATGCTCTCTGACCGTCAAATGATCACGCGAATTGGGTTAATAATATATATGATAATAACGGAAATTTTCAAGGAAATTCATTTTTCCGGCGCTTCTGGCGCGGTATTCTTAATACTCCCATTCAATACGGGCAAAGGCAGAAGACCTTTTCAGAATTGTTTATCAATACTATTTCGATTCCGGACACTTTTGAAACATAGGCCGTAAAATGAAAAGCTTCTTTATTTTCGAATCGCTTAGGAAACTCAGACCACAAATTTCCCCTAGTTCACGATGGTTATTTAATCCTCAAAAATGATTACCGATATCTGAATTTCCCAGTAAGTTTATTTTCAACGGAAGAGTTTAGTCAATCATCATCTTCTAGTTTCTTAATATAACATCTGCATAGAGGAAGATCAAACCACTTTCTTGCAAGCCTGTGTGAAGCGTGCGTTTTTTTGTAATCACAGCGTGCGAATCAACGAAACGTCTGCAATTCAACCCGGTCATTTGTCTAAGTGGTATGGTTCTGCAAAGAGTGAGATTGTCAGAAGCCGATCTAGACAGAGTCTCATCGGAAAGTGCAAAGTAGCAGCTTGCATGGCATATTCTGGTCATAAACTAGTCTTGAAACAGAGATAATGTGGATGCAGCATACTGTTCGTTCAATTACTAGATTGAAAGTGTGTAACCATAATGTGGCGTTCAATGAGTCAGCTTGGGAGCGGTCTTGTTAGGCTGTCAAAATGCACAGATACAAGCATATTTTCCCCATGTTTTCGGAACTCAGGAACCAATTCTGTAAAATCAGAGTAGGGCTTGCATTTCAGACTCTAGGTGGTCCAGCGGTTTGCAATAATGGGCTCTGATTTTGTTGCAATTTTCGAATCCTCTTCTTCCTTGTTATCAGACTTTCCGTGCGTAAGCGATGGTCGTTTGATTCCCCCCCCCCAAATTGGATGATTGAATAATTGCCTAATTGGCGCTGTATGGATAGCGTCAGACGCGCACTTTCGTCAATCCGGGGCAACGGTCAAGAGTGGTTGAGGAGTATTAATCATCAGAACCGCGGAGATCAGAAGCGAAAAGACCAAAACGCGATGAAAATAGTCGCCGCCGGATCTGTGAAACAGATAATTTGCATAAAAAATATATAACCACTATTGCTATGGCATATCAACCTTGCACAAGCGTTGGAAGTTGATCTGAGACGCTCCTTGATTTCGAATCAAACATTTAGATACGGTATCTCAATTCCGGTTGTGTGACTCTGCGAATTCCACATCAATACTCACTGTGCACTCTCATTCATTGTACAACCTGGCTTACCGTGATTAAATTCAAGCATACATTCATCGAAACTCTGAAAGATCTCCAGTTTCTGGGCGTCAGCGTGCGTTTTTGTGCACAGTGTGCGTGCGTAAGGCTGAAACTTGGTCTGGTTCTGCGAAGAGTGAGATTGTCAGGGCATCGTAGACACATAGAATATTTTCGCATGACTGCCTTGTTTCTCTTATCTTTTGACTCCGTCCGTGCGTCAGCGAGATCACTTGAGCCTCCTCTGACTAGCTAATTGGTTGAGTGGCTGATGTACGAAAAACCGTGAATTGCCGCCGAACATGACGCGTCAACAAATCGTCGGTTGTCGGTCATGTTAGTCTTTCTAGCTGCGGAGATCAGGAGCGAAACAAAGACACGTCGTGGAATCAGATTATGCAACAAGTAAGAGTAATACTGCACACAATGAGCCGAATGAAGCGGAAAACGGCAGGAGAATTTGTGGCTAGTTAAAAGAGCGGAACAGGCGATTCCGATACATTAACTTCGACTTCTGCTTGAGAAAGACTGTTCCGTAACCACATCGGAAAATTTCTGCAGCCCGCACGGTACGGTGGTTTCCAAATACGATCTTCACACTTTGTTCACTTTAGAGCATATTTTATTTGGTATGTGTCTGTTTCAGCCAGATTTCCGGTGACCGGAACAGTTTCGAAATGCTCGTACTATGGCCGGCTCTCCTCGGATCCCTAGGGTCGTGAGTTCAGCGAGACCTCATTTCACAATATACCTCGTACGTCGGAAAGGCCTGTCACATTCTCAGTCTCTTCTCTTGATGTTTCACAATCGCTAGTCTACTTTCGAAGTCTTCATTTCAGAAATTCCGGAAGTAGAGGGGCATGGGAGGATCTAGGGAAATTTTCCTCCATTTCTCCACTAGTGATTCATCCGCCAACCTCTTTGATGCTCCTCGTCTCTCTCATTGCTAGCATGATCTACCCTCTGCTTGCTGATCTCGGAAGTTTACTGTTTGCTTTGCAAATCTCCGCAAAAGTGACGTGAAAATCGTTTTTATTCAGTTTTGTGCGGTTCAAATGACGATGCACAGATCCGGGAACAATATCGTGCCCACTTGCTTGAGTTCTTTTTTCTATCGTGTGGCGAAACTGTGAGTTTACATTTTCCCGTGCACACACCATCACTATTCATGGAATAAATGCCTTATCTCAAGAAAATCTCTGAAAATGATTTAAAAAAAATATATAATTCCTTCGCTGCAGTTATTGCATCGCTCTTTGTTCGGAATTTCGAGACCCATCGACAATATCCATATTTCCTTCGACCGTCTAGCGAGATAATTCCAAATTTGCATGATTTTTTTCCAATGTCTGATAGTGCCCTGGTCGAAAATATCTCTCTCAGCTCTCCTCATTTCGCATGCTCTTTCATCAGTCAGAAATTTCACGAGCTCACTGGTCACTGCTTTTTCTCTCTCTTCAGCCTAGTTCTTATTGTAAAACACTCGTCTGGCAGAACTTTGTGGCGCACTTTCCGGAGGTGAAAGGCACAGCAGCAACGGTAAAAATCCCCGAACAGCAGTTACGAAGCCTGCATGTACGCTGCTATTTCGGCATAGATGATTGCATCGGCTAAGGATACGGTGCCTCCTTTCTCGTAGTAGTGTATGTGTCTTCATTTCGAGAACTCTCTCGTCAGTTAGGGAGAAATTTTAGCACGCGAATTGAGATTCATGAATCAAATAATCATCATAACTTCATAGCATGGCCAAGTGCTCATTTTCTAGTCAAACATCGTCGTTATGCGTGGTTATTGAGCATAATTTGATTAATTTTTAAAAAATATATCAAGAGTAGGCTATGATGCGCATTTCTGGCCATTAGTGGCATCTTTGTCTCAGGATCATCTAATATTTCGGTAGATCTCGAAAGAGTTTCTCTCTTAATTTCACATTTTTTGAGTTCCGCAACCTTTCCGCAACTTTTATCTACACTCAAATTTAATTTTCGTAGTTTAATCCCTATTCAGAAGTCCTAATTCCCATTTCAATTATCATTGATTGAGTTTATCTCTGATTATGAGATATGATAACCGAATTTTTATATTCACCACACGTTCATTCATTATTAACTGAATGAAAGATGGTCCCAATTGTCACGCTGGGTGCTTCAACGTGTTCTCTCTTACCGAATAGATAGGATGTAAAATAGTTATTCGCAATTTTTAAATTTTCATTGGCTTTTCATATTCGGTATTTTGTAGCGTATTTCCTATTTCAGCTTACTTGAGTAGTCCATCTTCTTGTCAGTAGCTTTACTCTCGACTCTCGGACATCTCGGCAAAAGGAAGAACTGGCGACCAAAAAGAAGGTGTCGTCAAAAAGGGGCGGAGTCAGGAGGCCGCGACCGGAGACTCCGCCCTTTAATGGCCTATAAAAAGCCGAGTTTTCGCGGCGGAGACCATTTTGTCTGCTCCATCGGTCCTAGCCTTGCTTGCCGAGTATCTTCCCCCGGGCTAGCATACGGTAGCTTGCTCCTTTCTCCCCCACCCCCACCTTTCTCTCACTCTCTCTCTGCTAAGGTTGCCTGACGTTCTTCCCCATCTCTCCATACCAGCCAGCCTCGGATTAGGATACGGCGATCTGTCCTCATCTCCACCACGACATTCAGAGCAGGTCAGTCGTTGTTTTATATGACCATCATCATTAGTTGTCTCCGCTAATCCATCCGCAGTCTCCCTAGTGTAGGTCACCGTACATTCCTGTCTATGCTTCCGAGTCTCGGGGTTCCTCCTTCCGATTAGTGTTGTCAATTCGGCCGGCCATTGTGGTGCCGCATTGCCTCTCCCTCGCCAAATTTCGCAATAGGCAAGGGAGAGGGTAGCGCCGCAATTGTAGGCCGAATTACCAGCACTAATTGCGATAATCTCACCCCTCACCACGGTGATCATGAATCATATTGCAGGTACTCGCCTCGCTTGACTTCCCTCTCATCTCGAAGATGTCCGGCACCAAGATCCTCGTCCTCTCCGTCGCTCTCTTGGCCATCTGCGCCATCGAGGCGCGCTCCTCCAGTAAGTGATCACGGGTCATTAGTGGTTTCTTTTTTCGGGTTTCATCTCTCTCAATTTGCCACACTATCTCGTCTGTCTGGCAAGCGGGGGAGTGTGAAATATCGAGAGAGTCAAAACCGAAACGGCCATGAGGAATATAACAAGCTGAAATATCAAAGACACAGCTTTATCTCGCAGTTTTCCCTCTCAATCACGGTGATTATAGTTTAGACCCTGATTTTAGGATCTCTCAAAGAGATGTTCTCCTCGATCGTCGTCTCCACGCCTTCCGGAGGCCCTCCTCTCACCACTCTCGTCAATCTCCGTCCAGGTCAGTATCCTCCCCCTCTCCCTCTCTCCACCGCTCCACTACTCCCGGCGTTAATTCAATTCAATTATTTATCACTTCAGGCAGTAATGCTCAGGTGAGGATGGGGCCATATTCTTCATTAGTTGCGTTCCACCAGTGGGGACCGATCATACGCCTGAGATCGTCGCGCCAGCGAGTCTTGGGATGGCCCGCAGGGCGTGCACGGTTGTAGGGCGTCCATACGGTAGTCGCACGAGTCCAGTGATTGGTTTGCATTGCCCGGATCTTCAGCGCCCATTTTGCTTTGTTTCTGAGGGCATTCTTGTTCCAGTCTCGAACTTTGGTGATTTCAAGTATCCTTTCGTTTCTCATTCGATCTCTGAGAGTAACTCCGACCATTCGTCGCTCCATCTTTCTTAGAGTGATATCCAGACGCTCCTTGTCGCTCGATCGCATCGCCCAGGTTTCGCTACCGTAGAGTACGGTTGTTCGGATGCTGCTGTCGAAGAGACGTCGTTTTGTCTTCATAGGAAGAATCCGTGAAGCTAGCAGATGAGACAACTTGCTCCATGCAGCCCATCCCAAGCGAATCCGGTGTTCGAGCTCAGCGGAAGGATCAAGGGGAAGAGAAATCTTTCCACCGAGGTACGTTGCGGAGTCGGCGAAGTGAAATACCAGGTTTCCGATAGTGATAGGGGCTCGGGTGGTGGTGCAGGAAGTGAGGAGGACGGTCTTGGATGAGTTTACTTCTAATCCTACTCGAGCGCACGCTTTCACTAGCTTCTGAAGCATCTTCTCCATCTCCGGACGAGACTTGGCGACCAGAGCGACATCATCAGCGTATTCGAGATTACATAGGCCTTCGTCGATCTTGAGTCCGCAATTCTCCCAGTCTATGTCATCCATCGCAAGACGAAGTACTGCGTAGAGGCGGGGAGACAGGGTGTCGCCTTGACGAACTCCTCTTCTCACGTTTACAGAAACTACTTCATCGTTGACTCGGATGAGGGTGGACGAGGTTTCGTAGATGCGACGGAGGAGGTGAACGAGTGAGGGGTGGACTCCAGACTTCCATAGTGCCTGCCAGACAGCGCTCCATTCTACAGTGTCGAATGCCTTAGTGAAATCCACAAATCCAATGTACAGGGAGATCCCATATTCATGAGTACTTTCGGCGAGTTGTTTGATTACGTGTAGATTGTCGAGAGTAGAGTGCCCTTTGCGAAATCCGGATTGGGTGAGGGACTCCGACTTATCGAGGATCGCTTCGATTCGCTTCATGATCACACGAGTAATGCTCTTCAGGGTGACGGGGAGGAGAGAGATGGGCCTGTAGTTGCTGATGTTGGTCGTGTCTCCTTTCTTGTGCAGTAGAGAGACGATGGCTTCTACTAGGCCTCCTGGGACGGGATCTCCGGCAACAAGGCGGTTGAGTAGATCGGTCAATGGTTGAGCAAGATATTCCCGAGACAAACTGAGCATATCTGGGAGAATCTTGTCCGAGCCCGGGGAGTGACCGCACTTGAGGTGAGATATCGCATCTCAGCACTCGTCAGCGAGGAAGGGCGGAAGAGGCTCAGTGGAGAGAGGCACAGCTAGAGGGAGCGAGACTGCAGGCGAGTAGAGGTTATTGTAGAAGCTCTGCACTGCCTTCTTCGTCGCGTCTTGAGATAGCGCTTTAGTCACAGGATCGGGGACGAGAAGGCGTTTCTTAGTCGACTGGAGATCTCTCATAGTTCGGACGATGCTTCTCCCCAAGATGGCTGCTTCAGTGGCTTGCTTTTCTTTCCTTCGGCGGATGTCATCACAAAGTGCGGCACGGGCAGTCTTGCAGGCGATCGAGAAAGAGACAGCATCACGAGGGGTCGCACGGAGGAGATGTCGAGCTGCGATGAGGCGGCGAGTGGCGTGCGAGATCCAGGGTGGCACTTGGCGTCTTCTCCAGCAGTTTGTTGAAGCGGTCTGTGTGAAAGCGACGATGGTTGAGTAGGCTTCCGGCGATGACGTGGGGCGCGTAAGGGGCAGGGACCCGAGTAGATTCGAGTTGGTAGTGTAAGCGCCCCGATCGAAATCGTAACGCTCTCTACATCTTTTCTGCTTTACCTCACGGGGAAGAGAAAGACACAACCGGACTAGGCGGTGATCGGAGTCTTTTGGAAGGTGTTCCATACTCGCAGATTGTTACGCACACATGCCTCGGTGAAGGTTCGACCACGTGCATTCGGGGACTGAGAGGCGAAATCACCGATATGATGTTCATTTCCCGGTTCTCTCGACACTCTACAGTTGAAGTCACACGTCAACACTGGCGTGTAACCTCTGGGCGCACTCTGCAGGGCGGCATCGATCTGGTCAAGGAAGGAATCGTACTCCTTATCGTCATACGCAGATGTGGGAGCGTAAGCGCAGACCAGAAAGATGCGTTCTTGCGGCAGCTGTAGAGTGGCTAATCGGGGGGAGAGGGCTCGAAACACAGATGCAAGCGCTAACTGCGCTCGGAGGAGAAATGCGACACCGTGAGACGCAGTGGTACTGCCCGAGTGGTAGACCACAGTGCCTGAGGAGGTGAGAGAGAACGAGCCTACACTGACTATCCTTGACTCCTGCACTGCTATCACATCCCACTTGATCTTGCTGAGGGCCAGTTCCATCTCGATTTGCTTATCTCTCGAGGCGAGTGTGGGCGGAGGGAGAGACGGAGAGCGAAATGTGCACTCAACAGCTCGCCGCTCACTTGAGGACCCAGAACTCCCGGCGTAAGCTACGGCATCCTGCGCCAATCTTTCTTTCGTAGGGCGAAATGATACTATCGATGTCGCTTTTGCTGTGAGAATCCGAACTGATTCGTTGATTTTTTTTTTTTTTAGGTATAAGTTGTTTCTTTGAGAAAATTTTAGAACGGTATTTGGCGTCGTACGAAGCTATTTTTCAATGATGTGTCTAAAGATAAATTAAGTGTTGTGATTTCAGATCCGATCTTCAAGGTGACCGCCATCAAGGCTAACATGCCCAATGTAAGCTTTCATATTTTTTTTATTATTGAGTTCCCCATATATCGGCGTGCGATGATAGTGAGAAACCGTGTTGCTTTGAGAATCTGCCTCTTCTTTCACACTTACACAAGTCAGTTCACACTCGTTAGCAGAGTCAGTCACTTCATAAATACATCGTTCAGGTGGCCTTCCTCACAGACTACGGACGCACTTTCTTCACCGTGGAGTTCGAGACATGTATATATTTTGCTATTATGTTCATCCGCCGTTAGTATAGTTAGCTTCTTAGTTCAACTCGATGCATGGCTCATTAATAACGTCTACTTACAGTTAGCTCTACTTCAAGATGCGCAAACCTTGTTTGGGCGATATATCCGATAAAAATGTCTTTACTTTCAGCCATTATCAACGTCCATCACGTCTACGCATTCCTCAACATCACTCAAGGAGCACACGAGGTGAATATATGAGTTTATTCGGACTGATATTTGCTGAACTAACTACGATTCTAATGACAAATTACGAAAATTGATTCATCAATGCTATTTTTCAGTACTCGAAGAAGTACAGCATGGACTCATTCTCGTCGATCTGCGTGAGTCTAATCCAATTCCAATGTTTCATGTCAAACTGCTAACGGCAGATTACATATATTGTTAATTAGTTGCTGATCACCAGCTTGTTTTGTCACCATGTTTAGAGACCACAGGCTCCGCCCACTTGGAGGGGAATAGAGAGTTGCCCAAAACATGGCGAGGGGTCCGGCAAGTCGGATTCGTAATCAAATCAAACGATGAAAAGCGTTTTCTGTAGGTCTAAGAATCCTGCACAAACGACGTGATGCGCAGCTTGATCGGTTAATTCATTTGTATTTAGAGGAATTTTAAGATTTTTTTTGGAATTTTATGATTTTTCTCCCGAATTGCCGGCCGAGCGCGGGAGGAGCGGGGCGAGAAAGCGGGGAGAGGGAGAGAGACCCACGCGAGATAGGCCCTTGTCCGCGCGCGCGTGGTTTTCGGTGGAACTCGGCTGAGAGAAGAGATAGAGACAAACTCTAAAAAGCAAAAATGATATTCACAACGAGAACAACACAATGAGTATAAGATTGAGTATGTACAATCAATTTGGTAGATCACCCTGTGGTCTCTAACCATGTTTCGGCTTTTTTTTTCTCTAAAATCAGCGGAAGTTGCATTTCGTCTCGGAAAACATGCACGATTAGAGTTAGTCAGCCTTTGTCAAAACTTTTGATCTACTGTATTTCCAGAAGCACCACAGCCACAAGTACACATGCGACAAGGGCGCGGCGTCCCTTGGCCCAATCCTTCTCCCTCGCACCTCTGACCTCCCGGCCTGGATCAAGGTATTATGTTGATCGTAGCACGCTTGCCGGAATGAAAGGCTTCTCTTTCTTGAGTTATCGATTGGAGGAAGAAGTGAATAGATTTCGTTGTTCCTTCCGACATCTGATACATGATTGTTCAGACGGGAAACTCCGCTATGATCACCTTCTCGTTAATCGCCGACAAGGTGTGTAATATATTGCATCCCTTCATTGCATATCTGAAACCATATTAGTGACTCATACATTGTGCTTTGTTCACTGAATCCAATTGCAAATTCAAGGAAAGCATGTTTAATAATCATTTGAATTTCCTCACTCACAGTTGATGGGATAATAAGTGAAACAGTTCCGTTATTTTCTAACCAGTGCTGTTTTCAGGGTACGCTTCTTCTAGCGGCCAGCTTCCCCGCCTACATCCATGCTCCTCGCCCCGGACCGGACACGAACTCGGAGGACCTCGATGCCCTCGACTTCTACTGAGGTCAGTCCAAATCCAGTCAAAGTACATTTTTTTAGTTCTGCAACTCTAATTATGAACTTTTCAGGCTCATACCTTCCTCTTTTACTCTCATCTACTCCTTATGTGCTGTCACGTCTTCAGTGGGGGTTCTGACTTGGCTTCGTGCATATAGGGGGACGGGATGGGAGATTGAAGGAGATCAGGGCTCTTGGATAAGGAAAAATAGAGTTTTTTTCAGATGAGCCTCACTCATCCACTCCCCGGTTATCGTCTCGTTCTCATTCTCGTCTCCTTCGATGTTCTCCATCCCTTCCTCAGTCCTTATATCCTGATGATTCGCCCTCAACGAGCCCTCGAAATATTCCCCCCCCCCCTAATATTTTCCTCCTGCAATCGATTCACCCGATCGCCATTGTCATCTCGGCCCGTTGAATTCAACGGGCCGGGTGGTTGGCGAGTTCCAGTACACATTAGGTTGATTGCAGTCAGTACAGCAGAGGACTGCAATCAACCTTATGTATTATGCATATATCTGTTCTATGTAACAATAATAATATGTGTTCCTCCATTTGTATTTTCACGCATTGTACACACCAGACCAAGAGGTACGTGGATTGGCGAGAGTTCGAGTAATGGGGTGAAGTTGATAGATCGGAAAAGTAGACTGTCCCCATTTCGGCAACCTTCTCGTTCCTCGATCCTATAAAAGAGTGTACGGAACGAGTCGTCTTCGAGACACCTCTTAAACCTCATGAGTCAGGTTTTTGCATTTCTCACAGGATCTTTCTCTGCCCGTTCCCTATTCCTCGCATCTCACCCCAGTACACAGAATAGAGGGAATAACCGAGCAGGCACAAATTAGAGTGTCCGAAGATCTAGGCCAGCTAATACCAACGCGCTAAATTAGGATGCCGGTTCGCGTATCATGCTTCCGTTCTTTCACCAATCAGAACTGGTGGTCAACACACCTTGAAGTAGAGCACACAAACAATGAAAAACTGAACAAAATCCATCCAGTCTTATTCAATCTCAGCTAACGAATATATTCCATTTGAAAAAGATTCGCACCTTAGGTCATGGTTAGAATTCGTGCGAACTTTCCTTACGTGTACTTGAATTGAACGCTCTTGTCTCTGCTGAGTGATTATGATAAAGTTGGAGTGGCAAGTGAAGACAAATTCGAAATTTTCGATCACGCTCAACTTTGTGAAGATTGTGTGATTCACACTCGCTCATGGGAATGTAGATTAATACCAAAGTTCCCCAGTTACAATGACCTCTGTATCTCGACAAAAACAATCTTCGTCCCAAAAAGTTTCAAATTTACAGGTTGGAAAAGAAATTGAACTCACCATCCATATCTCAAATATGATTTTGCAAGAATATCGTACTGAGTTATTGTTTTTATTACGATTTTCATCCAACCATCTTATCACTCCATTTCGTAATCCGGAATGAAGGCATCGGTCTCCACAGTGTACATGATCTCTCTTTTCACTGTTCGACGAAAGAATCATTTTGAGACGGCAGGATTGTTATTCATTCGGCGTATCTAATCAAATTCTCATTTGAGCGTACAAAACACATCGGTCGAGACGATAATTCATTCCGATTATGCCTAATTCATTGGTGCCATTCATTCTTTCTCTTCTCTTTTTCAGAAATGCGAGGAGCGTCACCGACTTTCAAACTTGCGACGGAAATATTACTAGAGGTGAACAAAATTGTTTCTGATTTCATTGGAATTTTTTTTCTCAGTTTGTATCGCTGACAAGGATTGTGGAGGGGGCATGGCTTGCATCGGCGCCCCTTCATCGATAGAGAACTCGGGATGTTGCGACCGTCATGGAGAACCTACTTGCATGTGTAAGCATATAAATGAACAAATGTATTATGTGTCCAGAACAGTTTTGTACTGTTTGCAATAAAGATCTGCGTCACTTCAGTTCACATTATCTTGCCGAGATACTATGATTTCGAAATATACTGTTGCGTTCATTGATTACTTTTCATAAATTCTGACTTTCAGGGTGTCGCGTCGATCCGGACTGTCTGCCGTGTAAATGCATCAAAGGCTGTTGCAAATGCGATTCTACTACCAAAACTATTGAATAAATTGCGTCAGATAGTTGCAATGCTTCTCTCCATCTTTATGTTTCATTTGTATCCTGCTTACGGTCAAAAATTGTATGATCCACTGATATATTATTCGAAAGTGGTTGTTTCGAAATAATCACGTAATCAAGGATAGACCAGTCAATAAAAAAGCGATTATCCTTCTGGGCCGATTTCACAAATATTATCTGATCCTGCATGTCTCCATTTATGCACATGAACGATTGAGTGAAGAAAAAAGCTCTGATGTGTTGTTCAATTGAATTACATATTAAAGAGCGCTAGGTGTGCTAACAATTACTCACCTGCCTATCACTACCCTCTGCTTTTGCCATCTCTATTACTCATTAGATAGACAAATGGTAGTAGCACTTTTCATAATAAACAAGGGAAAAGCAAATATGGCATTTCTCATTATACATGATCACTCGTTACTCCACCCGGTGAGATAGTATTCAGAAAAGCATACATATTATTTTTACGGATAGTATCTAAGGTGCAGTAGTGACGATGCGAACATTCAATCCAAGAATATCGATTCCAAGATCATCAAATGCCCAATTTCGTAGTTCTCAGCATAGTTTTGCTTCTATATCTCCATCGAACCAGCTACATCTCCAACTTAGTCGCATGCAACGGTGACGTCAATCGGGATGAACCAGTTTATCAGTAGCTCAATAAATGGATGCATAATAATAATATAATTTATAAATGTGCCACCACGATAAGGATTTCGGGCCAAACAAAGTCTGCATTCCCTTCGGCCCTCCGCTTGGAGCCGGCAATCTGGGTTGCTGCGGAACACAAGTGCGGCCTACTCGTGGACCAATCCCGATTATCCCTGGATGCCCTTTTTTCTGTGAGAACCATATCCCATTCGTTTTCGTTATTTCTTAGTTACTCCTTTACAACGTGCGCTCGCAAAGAAGACTGTGGGAATGAGTGGCAAGACTGCTTTGACCGTAAACGATAAGCAGATGGCGCCTTATTCTCATTATGTTCAATCCTCATTCGTGTGTGAAAAACAAAATGTTTTTATACATCTGAAACATTATACATCTGAAACAGCTACGCCAACTGAATATCAATATCAGTATTTAATAAAACTTTATTTGGGTCGCCTGTTGAATCAATAAGGAATAGAAAAAGCGCAACGATAAAATATCACATGGGTGGAACCCACAAAATCGCAAATAGCGATAATTCAGTAAAGAGTGATACATAGGCCGTTTGCGATAGGACCAACAAAGGTTCCACAGTAGTGTAGAACAGATGGACACTATAGCGAAGCCATTGGACAATGATGGCTTTCTGAATTGCATGTTTTCTCTTGACCTTCGTCTCTTGAATTCTTGAAAGTCGAAGCCAGGAGAAGTATATCAGACCTTCAGTAGACTGGACACTACACTGTAGTATCTCAGATCAAGTTCTGCGCACAAATAAGGGCAATGTGTGCTGGTTTCTGCTTCATCATTGATACGCATCGTTATCATCGATCACAACAGTTGGGCTTTGGGATGGGTGACAATTCCGCAACTTTTATTTTTTCCGCAAACGACGTTTCCGCAACTCGACCAAAACGACCTTTCCACAACTCGACATAATTCGATTTCTAGCCAACCTAGGATCTTGGCAGAGGTGTCAAAAAAAAAGGAAGTTATGCTGATCAGAATGACACCTCTGCCAGGATCCTAGGGTAGCTAGAAATCAAATTATGTCGAGTTGCGGTAATGTCGTTTTGGTCGAGTTGCGGAAATGTCGTTTGCGGTATTGTCACCCATCCGGACTTTGGATTGATGATGGGCAGAGTTCACTTTTCTTGCTTCTGATTTTATCTTCGTATGTTGGCTCCCGTTTCAATCACCAGGTCATTGGTAGATAAATTACTGCATGAGTTGCATCATCAAAGAATTATCGCATTCGTGATATTGATTGCACAATTTTGACCGTTTGACCGGGATTATATTCTTATCTGTTTCAAGCTTTGAGCTCTGAATAATCACCATCTTATTTACAATCGTCATCATGATTCTCTGAGCAACTTTCTTATCCCTGGTATTCGAGGAAATTGTACAGGCTACAAACAGCGACGAAATCACATATCACTACGTGCAAGGACGAAATGAACTCGGATGCGAATAGATTAGATGCAAAAACAATCTTTACACACGGCAAACACAAAATTTAGTGCCCTAGGATCAAGTTAGGCCTGCTAATACCGACTCGGTAAATGTGATTCGACTTTTGAACGGTCGCCTAATCGTTGGGTCTTTCGCAATTGACGCTTTCTTAATTTCAGAATTATCTCTTGCTTCGTGAGCAAAATTAGCGAGTTGAAATTCAAATGTGAGTATAATGAAAACCAATCTAATGAAAAAAAACAACCAGAAGGCATCACAAATAACAGATTCGTTTTCACACTCTCACAGTGTTGAACTATGAATTGACTGTCTGACAAACCTGATCAGCCAACCCCCCGATTTATAGGTTGAATATTTGTGCTGGTAAAACGAGACGCGAAGTCGAAAGATTAGTCGAGTGAGACTTTTCTGATAAAAGACCATTGTTCAAGTCACGAAACTAAACAAGTCATTTTTTTCTCTTTTCTTTCCACTGCGATACTGTTTGGACTCAAAACCATATGGATTCAAAATTGTATTCAAAAAGCCTTCGAACCAATTTTTTGAAAGATATCCACTATGATCTCCACCATTTGTAAGATCTCCTGCCGAGTTACCTGATCCAAACAAGAATATCGACACGATTATATCATCAAACATGAGAGTGTGATATCACATAAAGATCTCGTTCAATCATTTTGTGATTCGTCGCGATATTAAACTGTGCTTATCAATGTCTCTGTGATCTGGATCAATTCTCTAGTTAATCTGAACTCTATCTTGCTTGAATTCCCTTTCAGCTTTCGGTGCGTACTTTGCTGTCTGTCGACATTCCCTTTCTTATCAGTAGTTCGATGCTCTGGTAAAATTCTGCACTCTTGAGTTCACAAGTTTGGATTCATCACTATCAAGAAAGGCGTTCTCCCTAGCGAAGCTCGCACCATTACATCATCATCTCCCGTTCGGAGCCGTTGTGAAGTAACTCAACTGATTTACAATGCAGAAAACACTGTCCCGAAATCAAGGATAGAGTACGAGCAAGGTGCCGCTACCATGGCTCGTAGTGTAAATTCCTATCAGAGTTTCGATCTGAATTCAAGGCAACATTCGATTTGAAATATCCTTCGTACCAGACCGTTTCTTAGATCTCTTGGTTCTATGCAGACTGCCTTGCGATTGCATAAATCACTACTCGGCAACCTTTGCTTTGAATGGACTATTTGAAAAGTTTGCTGGCGTGAAAGCGAGGTGGGCTATTTTTATGTCACGTTTCTATCTTGAACTTCATCTCTTGGATTATGAAAACTCTCTAGTTCACAACAAAACCGCCATTTGCAAAGCCATAATCAGTACTTCAGACCTGCAGATCGAATCAATGTTCAATGGACTAGACTGTAGTATCGCAGATCAACTTCAACGAGCAAATAAGAGGAAAGTGTGCTTGTTTTTGCTTCATCATTGATACCCATCGTCGTTATCATCGGCGAATCGTGACTTTAGGCTGATAGAGCGCAGTGACTAGTGTATTATGTGTCTTCTGGTGATATTTTCGTGAGCTGAGCGATTTATCAAATGGATAATGAAATCGGCTATTTAGTCTGTGTAGCTGCACCAGCGTTTGCACTAACTTTATGAATTCGCTAAAAGTAAAATATTTGTATTGCATGGTTCAACTGAGACGTGAATGACAAAACTCTGTTGGATAAATACACTTTTCCTCCAAACTCAAAGCTACAAAATTGAGGCACATTTTCGAACGATCTTCGATTACAGATCGAATCACCCTATGCCACGTACCGATTTCAAATAGTTATGGTCAGAGAATGCGTACGGGTTTATGCGCATAGATAAGATTGTCTTTTGAGATCAGTAGATTATATCACCGGAACCATTGGTCAACGCTGGGCATTTCATGATGGGGTTGATGTCACACAACTTCGACACGGAGAAGCAGGCATGTGATTGCCTTCAAATAGTTACTAGATGAGGTCAAAATGCATCCATATTTGCTTTCAGAATCGTTAAGTGCCTTATGTGGCCTTACTGATCATGAATAAAAAATGCCATGACTGAATTTCTCAGATATCCGTGCTATACGAGGAATTTTTTCGTAGAGCATGGGCCACAGCACTTAAAGGACGGCGTCTTACAGCGAAATCCGAGTGCAATGATGACAATATACTGTAGTTTCAGTTCGTGATAGTTTTCCATCGCGAACTGAATTACAGTGATAAATGCAGTAGTGCCATCAACCCTCGCGGTCGCGAGCTGATTCTCCCTGTTTTGCTTTCATCTTCTTAACTATTTTAAAAATTGCTCCCTATTTGTTACCTTTCGACGCTCCTATGCCCCCTCTATCTATTTCATCGATGTGACGCGTATAGATCATGTTTGTGAGTGAGGAGTGAGAGTTGAAGCGAGTCGTGACTAAAGCCTCGTTTGTTCCGTCTTGTTCCTACGCGTTTGGAAATTCTCTACTTTCTAATGAGTGAGCAAATAAGAGAGGAAGTGCCTATCTAGTAAGTGAAACCGATATCACCTCTTTAGCACTGCATTTCGTGTTCCAAATTTCTTTCTAGCAGTTGCTCATTCAACTTGCTGTCTGTCTCTTTACTCCTGGCTTCGCCTCGAATATTCTTGTCGCCTATTTTATATTTGACTACCGATCGAATAGTTTCCTAACTACCGATCGAATAGTTTCATTGTAATAGCTATTTAAGTTTAAAAATAACAAACAATCGTGAACCATTATGATCGCGTCGCTTTCGCACCTTATTGCTTGTTTTTCACCATTCACAGCCCTTTCTTCCAGACAGACGCAAGATCTGGTTAGAGAAGCAAGCCCAGAAGCCAGTACTGGAGCAGGGCATCAAATGAAAAGGTAGTTCTTCTTCCCTTTCATTTGTCTGCGTTTCCTGAAGCAGGCATATGCGTTATAACCTTGTGATCTTGTGAAAGAAGGGTAGTGACTACTTATACTTGTTGCCATCCTTATGTATCATAATGTACGCGTTGTTTAGATAACACTTCGTTGATGGAGACAAGGCACCCGACGTCACCAATGTGACAGGACGGGAAGGAACGGAGGTACAGGGGTCTCCTTCTTATAACATTCTGATCCGCCGTCGTACTAATCGTCGCTAGTCGCGTCCAGATGGAGAAAAGAGTCAGTTATATTCGTTCTTACTAAGGGTTTCCTTAAAGGTTAACATTAGGAATATTCTGTATTTGTTTGCACTCGATGAATACCAAAACAAATAGTCTGATTCAATGCTTATCGCTCTTGGCTATTGGACCCTCATAGCATGCGCCATTATTCCTTCCCCTACTCTCGATAAGTGTGCGTGTGCTACGTAGGTCGAATGGCCAACATTTATGCTTATTCTGTTAATCTTTGTGATTTTCACGGAAACTGTACAGACTTGCACGGTCAATTATCACTAGAGTTTGAGTAAAACGTATAAAACAGCGCACGTGGATTACGGTATGTTCTTAATATAATATTTCAAAATACCGTAATCCAAGTGCCGATAACAGGCACAGTTCAAAGATGTTATTGCTATTGAGTTATTTGCTTGGACAAGAAAATTGACCGAGACTCTAATGAGGATGATTTTTAGGAGACGCCAGTCCGTTGTCGCGTCGAGCGATGAGAAGGAAGCTCCAAACAAAATAAAGGGAAGATCCTCCAAACCAATGAGTAGTTAGTGATCTTCTCAGTGAATTTTACTTAGCTATCTCCGCCTGTATATATTTCCCCAATTGTATACACTCAGAGATTGTGTACTTGTTAGTTTTTATTTTTGCTTGTAATGGATGTATTGATAATAAAGCGAAGCCACCAATGCTAATGTGTGTTGTTCAGCAGATATTTCACCAATGACATATTTTTACACCGATATTGTTTGAATGAACACTTTGATATGAGGAACAATACGGGATACGAGGGCTTGCTTCAATCCATTTCTGTTATCAAGTGTTCCTCACTGAAGCTGAAGAATCGTATACTGTTGATTGAAATTGATTTGTTGAAATTGAGATCTAAATATTGATTTTAATTCATTTTTTGCCGTTCAGTTACTCGAGAAGAACTGCGAAAAATACTGCAAAATTGTTTGGCAGATCCGGGGTTTGAACTCACGCTGCCTCTAAACTGCAAGGAGAGAAAGTGCCCAACAAAATCGACACGTGCGAGTCCGAGGGAAGTGCGAGGGAGAGCGGCAGGGATACGCTCTGTCTGCGTCTCTGCCCTCTTCCCTTCGAGAGTCTCTCGTAGGCCCTTTAGTCCCTGGGCATTATAGAAACTTTGCGAGCGGTTTTCTCGGCCTAGAATTGACCAATCGCTTAGCAATTTTGGATTTGTAACGTCGTTCAAGGGTCCTTTCAGGCTCCATCGTTAGTTTACCATAGAAAATATTGAGTTTACTCCTCCTTTAATCGCAACAAATGCTATATCTTGCGAAAACCGAACAAACATCGCTCTAAAAGAATTCTGAATCGAGCATTCGCTCAGTCGACCTTTCGATCCCAGAAGAGAGACTAACACGAGACCATAACCTAACTGAGATCGAAAGACGCAGGATCGGCACATAATACCGCATAAACCGTCAACATTAAACGACTGATCTTTGAATCTATTGTTTATGGTTCGACTCTTACTATGCCGATTCCACTCCAGCGTAGATTATCAATGATGTGATTGGCTTCTAACTTTTAGTACACATAATACATAAATTCCTGAAACTAGATCCGCGCTTTCATAGTATGATGATAATTTTTGATACAAAATCTCTCAATTCGGTGCGCAGTGCCGTTCGTGAAGTGCCTACACAAGACTATCATATTTGCATGCATGTTTCGGCGTGTTTGTCTAGTCTGAGGAATTCCGCGCACTATCAGTAGGTCTGGACGTCGATATGCTAGTGGTTACGCGACTCAATAGGACGAAAGTACGTTAAAATATTACCCTCGGCTTCACCTGAGCGTATTTCGCAATCGATGATTTTTCCTCGTATTTCCAATTCCGCCTTTCCTGTAATCTTGAATGGTGTCTTTCGGCAGAAACGTTACATTAACTGTATTTCATAGGGACTCTTTGAGGAGTTGTCCACTTCCCTGTGAATACTTCGCAAAGCAAAATATTCGCAGGGAAGTGGAAAGGGCTTTTTGTCTGAGAATTTATTTCCTTTCTTGCCCCTTGCTACTCTGACCCTTTTTTTCCTCCCTTCGATATCGTAAAATTGTTTTGCGCCCTCTGATTAACTCCCCTTATCTTCGTTCCTACAGTATACCGATCATCGCGTTAGCCGCATTATGGAAATGAATCTACCGTAGTATCTTTTGACTCAACTCACTTTTCGGACTGGGTAGACGGATTGTCTACCTCATGGTGTACATGTAATGTAGTTAGTTCTAAGATCTTTCGTGCATGCTCAAACACATTTGGGCAATTCCGAATATATATTCAGGATCGATGCTGACTTAAATTGCAGAAGGCATGCGCTTCAAAATCTTGCTCTTGTTTCCATTCCGCGCCGAGCTCAAGGGTCAGAAGGAACTATTATTATCCACTGTCCTTCATTTCTTCTCAGTTCAGTAAAATGCAAAGTTCAGAACGAGTTGCGGCACTTACAGCATCTGCAAATAACCACTCTTACAAAATACTATGACGTCAATGATCGGTTCGTTGGGATGATAATGCATTTTGACTTAAAATGCAAATTTCACTTGTTGAAATAAACGATCGATGAATCAGATATGAATAACAATAAGAGTGGATGAACAAATACTCAGAAAATAGCCACAACTCAGAAACATTCCACCGTTTCTCTGCGCAAATAACAGCTTATCAAAGCAAAACTTTGCTATGAAAAAAGCGATCACTAAGTTATCACCAATCCTCAAAAAAATATCATCTTAGATGCAGTGATACAACCAAACCATTGAACCAATGTTGTGGGACGAATTATTATCAATGATTACAAAAGACGCAACGAGACATTGTGATGCGTGTGGGTGCGGTTCACTCCCAGTGGGAAACTCGATATCTCTCTCATGACTCATTCGTCAGCGCATTAGTGTGAATGACTTTCATCGTAAATTTTGACGTTCTCGGAGGTGAAGTACTTAGTTCCACACCAGTTCCTCTTGCAGCCTAGCTGCGCCATCTACTTTACATTTTAACATTATCTGGCGAATCATCACTAGTGATGCGTTAATCTTTTTTTCTTCAAAAATGAGCTACCGAAGAGTTTTTGGATCCGCGGAAAGAGTGCTAAACTGGCTGAAAGCAACACATCCATGATCTGTTCGAAATTCAGCACATTCGCTTCTTTTATTCGAAACATTTGTATCTATCCCGTTTCTTTTTCTTATCTCTAGCGTTTCCACGGGTAAAATGCGTAGGCAAAAGAGAGAAGAAAAAGAAAAAAAAAGTAATCTGCAAAAGAGCGATACATCGTTTGACCATTATCTTGATATCAATCTACCTGTATAATCTGTGAAAATGCTGGGAGAAAACCTCGTGACAAAAGGTGCAAGCTTTTTCGATAAGAAATAAACTGTGTCTCTTGTTTGCACACGCTATTTTCTCTTTTTCTAACAAGCTCGTCAAAAACCTCGTCCGAAAAGCTGCGAGAGAAAAGCGAAAGAGTACGGAAACGAGAGACCGTAGAGGAAGTAAACAAGTTGTTACTTCTTTTAACCTCTCCTCAAACACACGCTCTCTCGGTTTTCTCTAACTTTACTGCCACTTTTTCTCCAAGCTTTTCTTGCAGCTTTTCGGACTAGGTTTTCGACGAGTTGGTTAGAGAAAGAGAAAATAGCGTGTGTAAACAAGAGAAACAGTTTATTTCTCATCGAAAAAGCTCGCAACTTTTGTCGCGAGGTTTTGTCCCAGCTGTTTCACAGATTATACAGGTCGAATGATTCATTGACAGTGATATATATTTGTGTAGTCGGAATGCCCACCTCATCAACTTGTCTTCAAGATCAAAGTTTGGTAATGGTTCTTGGAATGTCATCCGAAGCTGACCAAAAACAGATGCATGAGATTGATAATTCAGATCTATTCTGACTCCGCTATCATAACCTCTGCGCAAGGTGCGTGATGCATTCATGAATATGCAATCCCAAGAGTTCTGCATGTATTCCAAATTATCTTACTCACTAGCTGAAGTCTTGAACTCAGAAATGACAAGAGATAGAACGGACTCATCTCACTCATGATTCATTTCTAAGAGATGCCATCGAAGTAGAAATCTGCGATATCTGGAAATGCTGACAGTTTGCCGAAATATGCCCTGCCCTTGTAGGAGCACTAGCTGAGATCAACCGACTCTGAAATATGTCTGCATCAAACATGGCAACGTGCAATGTTAGACACTTTCCAGCGACATTCCTCGTTTGCAATAAATGGCCCCTGACTAGCCTTTCTCGCCGGTCGGAACTGAAAGAAACTGTGCAGAATTTACAGAATAAGAAGAGCCATTTCTAGCGAAGTCAACACTTCTTCCCACCTATCTGTTCTGCAGCGTGTCTGTGGATGATTATCTGCCTTAGTCGGAGCTCAACTTGCTTATCTTTGGTATTTATGATTTGGTCGGTCGTATTTAGTCATAACCGTTATCAGGTGTACGTACGGATTTTGTGTTTCTCGTAGTTTTGATGCAACCTGATGCAACCCAAATCGCACGATGCGATGTGACCATTTAGTCTGTTCAATCAAAATCGAGTGGAACAAATCAGCAAAGTGTGACTCGTTTTTTCAAAGAGTGAGGACGAATTGCCGACTGCTTTCTGATTCTCGAACTTATCCAATCGTGGATTTGCCGAACTCAACTGGTCCACGCTGTGAGAGGTTCATCGAGTTGGTACTGTAATTCGGAACTTTGCTCTCGAGCAAATAATATCGGTCTCTCGAATTCTTCTTCTAGTCACACAATTCAATACCTTTTTTTTCATATTTTCACATTATCTTTATGCTGTTCACCTCAGTTCTCGATATGGCATTCCGACAGTTAGACTGGACTAGGAAGGGAATAAGTGTAAATGGACGGTATCTCTCTCATATCTTATTCGCCGATGATGCTGTTCTCATATCACATGATGAAAGGCAGATTCAGGTAATGGCAAGGGATCTCGAGCGGGTACTGGCTACTGTGGGACTCCAGCTTAACGGGGATAAAACCGTTGGGATGACTTCTAAGCTTTGTCCCCGGGTAGTCAAAGTGGCAGGGAAAATTTTAAAATTACAGGAAAGGGTGGTGTATTTGGGAAGCTCTATCGCTGTCAGTGCAAAGGATGACTGCGAAATTACCCGACGTATTCAAGCTGGTTTCGGGGCATTCCATAAACACCGCACCTTCCTCATTAATCGGGTATACCAATGGCACATACACGCCGTCTTTTCAATGGTTGTATACTTCCCGCGGTATTGTATGGATGTGAGAGTTGGGCACTGACTAAAGCTCAAATGAATCGATTATCGGTGGCCCAGCGCAAAATGGAACGATGGATGGTTGGATGTACTGTGCTTGATCATGTCTCTAACCAGCGGCTGCGTGATTCCACAAAAATTCTGCAAAAAAAACAAAAAAACTTCGTTCGCACTGCGCAGAAAAGAAAATGGTTTTGGGTACACAAACTCTCGACTGATGATTGCTTGAAGTGGAGCCGATCTATGATCGACTGGTTCCCACAAAGGAAACGAAGGAGAGGCCGCCCTATGACAAGATGGAGCGATATCTTCCGCAAGACGATCGGCGCAAATTTTCTCAACGAAGCAAGAAAAGTCACATGGAACGCCATGCACATCAGAGCTCTCATTTGACCTTCCCTAACCCTCTAGAAGGGCGAAGAATCGTATGACCTCTTGATAAATGTGTTAAAACTGAAAACTGAAAACTTTATGCTTATGGCTGGCTGAGTATCTGTTTTATCTGCAACTATCGTTTTGCTTCGACTCTCGAACATGTCGGGGAAAAGGAAGAGTAGACGGTCAACAAGTGGGCGTTCCCAGAAAGGGGCGAAGCCGGAAGATCGCGGCCCGAGAACTTCGCCCCAATGGACTCTATAAAAGCCGGGGCTTTTTGCGTTCGATGCCATTTTTTCATGTTTCGGTTGACTCTGCCCTCTCAGCCCTCTTCCACATCTCATCGCGTTATATTCAGCTCCCTTGCCATGTATTTTCCGGCACTCTGCCCCTTTCTTTCCCTCCTCATGGTTACGGTAGCCTGACTCCCCCCCCCCTTCTCTCCCTGCCAACCAAAGTCGTCTTAGGTTACGCCGATAGACGCCCAACTTCCTCCTCCGGTTGTATACCTACTCATTTGTTCTCTGCTAATGCATCCATAATGTAGTGTATATTTTGTTTCTGATTCGCTAGTTACCTCCTTCCGATGATGTCACCCCACGCCACTAATGATGACAAATCGGAAACGACACTCACCAATTCGTATGCTCTCTCGTCGGTTAGAGAAACGAGAGAGCAAGAGATTTGAGGGGAATCCGATTTGGCATCACTGATTCACATAGCAGGCACTCCTCGCTTGAATTGAACTCCCTCGAAGATGTCCGCCAAGGTCCTCGTCCTCTTCGCCAATCTCCGGAGGGGTGACATTTCCGCAACGACATTTCCGCAAATGGGCGTTTTCGACATATCCGCAAACGACAATCCCGCAAATATATTTTTTTCCGCCAACGACATTTCCGCAAATGGGCGTTTTCGACATATCCGCAAACGACAATCCCGCAAATATATTTTTTTCCACAAACGACAATTCCGCAACTGAATTTTTCCGCAACCGTCAAACTTTCCGCAACTTTCTTACAGTAATCTTTCAAATTTTCATTATCAATTTCAGTTTACGATTTCCCAATGAAGAGCTCAGTCTTTTTTGCTTTTCCCTCGTGTTTCCTATAATATCTCGTGTATCGCCATTACATATTGTTAATGTTTGTATGCACTGTCCTGACTTCAGGATTCATGACGGATCGACTACAAAAGTAATTTCTGCGGATGATAGAAGGCGGAATCCGCCAGGCCAGTTGCTTACAACTTACAAAGCTTGAAATGAGTATTTGATGGCTTTGTCTCGACCATTTCCGGTTAATATTAGATTTTGTGGGGAGTGTTATAAGCGTTTGTCATCTTGTTAAAGCTTTAAAAAATAACGTAACTTCGAAAACCTTGCGTAACTGGTGAGGCAAAATCCTGTTGATGCACTTTTACAAATTTCGCTCAATACATTACTAGGTAATGAACTTACAAGATAGTATGGCAACAGATACTACTACTAATTATTAGCATTGAGGAGCCGAACGTCGTTCAATCGACGATGGGGTGGATTCGAGGACATTTTGCATTCACAGGTCAGCTTTATCGATCGTCTTTCTATTTTAATATTGTTTCACGTAAGTTGTCTTGCCTTTTTTGCTAATGAGCCGCTGATCCTTTCTGGATATATTTTCATGGAGGATGTATATAAACTAGGTCTTTATCGAGCTATCGGGCGTTCTCACCCTATCTACGCTCGTTTATCAATGTCCCCCTTAGTGTCTTTGTCGGGGCTAGACTTTTCACTGATTGTGGTTGCTCCTAATCGATATTTCTATAATCAAAGTAGTCCCCATTTTAAAATTGTATTATTTTTGACCTTATGGCGGCGCCATTCTCCATTCAGAAAAATAACTTATTGTGCTGTAGTCAGTGATGGGCTAACAAGGTTTAGGGTGGAGGCTAGGGAGGAGGTTTAGGGTGGAGGCGACCGATGGCTAGTATGGTCCAGTCGAGGTATTGTAGTCGATTGTTCGCTTTTATCGCGTGATTACAGTATTCTGACCCCTCTTCATTCTACTCGCTCACTCAAGCAACGATGGGAAGTGTACTGTACCAGGTGAGACTGTGTTAATAATTATAATCGATAATAATACACTTGTTTGCTCGAATTCAAATTGGTTATTGTTTGTCTGACACGCACAGTCAAATCGCGACTCGAAAGAACTGAACCACTCCCACAAAGGGATCAAATCAAATTAATTACGGAGTGAGAGAATACAATGCATAGAGAGTGAGCGCATTATCGATTGGTATAAAAGGTCGATCCGGTCGTTCTCCTCTCATTCGTTCTTTCACTCGTTCGTCGTGATGAGACTCCGTCTCGTCTCTCTCGCCTTCCTCCTGCTCGCACTAAAAACAAGGAATAGGCAACTTCTAAATAATAATTTTGTGAACTAAACGAATAAAATTGTGAAAAAAAACCTAGAAATATCTACAGAAAAAATAGGCAACTTCTAAATAATACTTTTGTTAAATAAACGAAGGAAATTGTGTGAGAAAAAACGAGAAACAAAATGAATACGCGACTTCTGAATAATAATTTTGTGAACTAAACGGATAAAATTGTGAGAAAAAAAACCGAGAAAAAATCGACAGAAAAAAACGAATAGGTAACTTCTAAATATGACTTTTGTGAAGAAAACGAAGGACAGTGTGAACAATAAATAAATTAGACCGGGGTGTGAATATAAGAAGTGAGAGCGGTGAGATGAGCTACTTCTGACTGGTTCATCGCTCCGTTATTAACAGCAATTCTGCGTCGCAATACTCTAGCATTCACAGTTCTAGTCTGGGGGAAGGCCTGAGTGATAAGGAGATGCTTCGATTGCGCTGTATCGGCCTTGTGATTCTTGTCGAGAGCAAGAAGAATTGCTGCTACCTTCTGAGCGGATGAATGGGGAGGAACTTTCTAAATATTAGTAAAGGTTATTAAACTAGTTGTTGTTATATTATACGTACCTTGAGCTTCCCATTGAAAGATTCAATAGTACTGTTTCCAATTTGATGCCCTCCGAGTACTCGAGATACGATTGACCACGTCGGGATGGGATACATTGGTGATACCCGAACTCCATTGGCTGCTCTCACGCCAATGTATGTAGATTCGAAGTAATCGAACAGAGCTACAAAAATGTGTTGACCCAGGTAGTGATTCAAATTAATTAACCTTTTGTTTGCTGCAGCTTGGTTGGTGGAACATTTCCGGGCAACGTCGCTGCATCTTTGAGAGCTTCGAAATAACGAGGGACATCGTTAATTGGGATCAGGCTAAGAGCCATTAGGCCTTTGTAGTAATGCTTGTGCGTTCCGTCTCTATACAGTGCAGTGAGTTGGAGCGACTGTAAAAACGAATATAAAGCGTTCATTGGAAAACAATGAACGTAAAATGATGAAACTCTAACTCATGAATTGCTACGGATGAGAAAACTAGCCTGAATCTTCCTGAAGATCGATTGAAATAAATGAAAGGCACATCTGTACACTCTAGTGGTAGGGTAGATGCGCTGTAGAGCTCCGGTGATTGCCAATTCGAAATCTGGAAACTTCCTTTTTTTGCAGAATTAAACAAAAAAAATTAACCGCTTGTCACTGTGAGCGGGGGATTCACTCCCTGGGCATTAATCCATCGGAATACGTGTTCATATGCTGCGGTCATCTTATTCGAAAGGAAAGCAAAGACACATGGAGTGAATAAATGTCGATCCTGATTCGTAAAACACAATTAGCAACGCAGACTCTATAAATAAACCTGAATCCCGACGATTAGGATTTGCTCAAAGTTGTGGGGCGCCGCGTAGAATGTGCCGTCGACGCTCCAACTTCGTTGAGATCGCAGCAGGGTGAGACCTGATTAGTAAAACCATGGCATCGTGATGAAACAATTAGAAATTACCATGGCCACTTGAAAAAATCTGGAAAGCTCTTGCGTCTCCCTTGAGATAAAACCGACACGTATCTTCGCGAAGGAATGTAATATCTGAAGGACAATATAAAATACTCCTGTTTCTGTAAAGAGTGAGACTCCGAAGTTAGTAGAGAAAACATATATGTACATTAAATATAGAAAATGCAACTAGCCGAATTTGCTCGGGTCAATGGTACAGGGCCAGTTCTTCATTCCACGAGTCTCCACAGATCTCTGAACTTGTCTAACAAGTGCGTTCGTATTGAGGATAGGTTTCAGATAGAATGGAGCATGCAGTACGTTATTCGACACGACATCTTCTGTCGATACTCCTGATTGACGCTCCTCTCTCATTCTTTTTCGAACGGTTCGAATCTGGAATATATGTCTCGGTTCACCACAAAAAAAGCAACTAAAAAGCAGTACCTCATCCGAAAAATCGGGAGGAAGATGAAACGGATTGTGATCCGAATAAGCCGTGACATTTCCATTGATTAACTTGGCCTTGCCGTTACAAGTGTAATTCATACATCTCAAAATCTGTATTACAATGACAATAAAGGCATAAAGCGGTACCTATAGGTCTCTTCTCCATGCTTATCCACGCGATACGGTCTGTATTCATAACCAGCCTCGTCATATACAAGATTCTTCCCTCGATTGCTCTTCACGGGGGGCGCTGGAGCCGCCATTTCACCTGCTAACAATTATAATAGCGGAATCAAACACAAACATACAATGGAATTCGATTAAAAGTAACGTAAACTCATGAACAAACAGTTTGGTTTAAAAAAAAATTTTGGAAAAGCGTTGTGACCGATCAATTAATCGAAGGTTACCGTAATGATCTTGTAGCGTACTGTACAAATATAGTCGGACTTTAAATTATTCACTTTTTGATTTATTCTTGAACAATTTAATCATCCACATGCATAATTTGAAACCAACAATGGTGATTAATTGTAAAAAGAAGCATCGTTTTCTATTGTGAAGCAAGTACGTATATTTCGGAGAATTACTATTTATCATCGTTACAATGATGAATAAACACATTTCGACACGACCCATTCAGGGTTCCTCTTCCGATCGTTTCCTTATCTTCTCCACAAATCGAGAAGTATTTCACATTTTTTTCTTCAATACCTCTGCTTTTGCTCTCTCCTAGTTTTATCTGTACATAGTTCGTGCTATTTACCTGTTGTATTCACGTTGTTGTTGCGTTTACGAATAAAAAGTTTTCCAATAGAGGTAGAACACTTTATATTTATCTACAACAACAATTACAATATGAACGAGCACTTGTGCTGAAGGCGTTCTGGAAGTCGAGCTCGTTGAAACCTCATAGCGACAAACATCATCTGTCGATTGTACTGAAAAATTAGATACACGTTCCGGCAGGATCACCATACCATCTAGGCATATTGATTAGGATCGTCCATGTAGCTATAGCGCGTTGAATCTGCGAAAATAGGCCAGCAAAAGTGTTTAGTCAACATTCGGTTCGATTGATCACCCATACCATCTAGGCATATTGATTAGGATCGTCCATGTAGCGATAGCGCGTTGAATCTGCGAAAATAGGCCAGCAAAAGTGTTTAGTCAACATTCGGTTTGATCGATCACTCATACCATCTAGGCATATTGATTAGGATCGTCCATGTAACTATCGCACGTAGAGTCTGCGAACATATTTCAGCGAAAGTGTTCGGCAAATTTTTAGCTTCCCGGTTCTTTGTACTCGATTTTAAAAATGCATCCCTCTCATAGACTGATTGTGCATCTTCACATCTATTTTCTCCTTACCCTTCCTATCGTTGTCCCAATCCACAATTATTGTAATGTTGTATCAAGATAAGGTAGCAAAGTGAATTTCCTTCAATAACCTACTGTCCTTATTCCCGCCTATTGCAACTCGAACCCTCCTAGTGTCCAAGCCATTTGTTGTTTTCCTGGGCTAATCATCATTAGTTTAGTTATTGATCGAAGTAAATACCTGTTATAGTTGGCTCCTCCACTCGTCCCATCGAAGAGAAAAGAGAGAAGCAGCCACCGAGCTGCAACTTGTACACAAAGTACCTCGTACTATTCAGTTTCCGTCTAGTTTGTGCTCCATTTTTGTTATCAAAAGAGATTTTGTACTTAAAAATTAACAGGAACTCGTTTTACACTGGGCAAAAATATTTTTTTTAATTCGAGAAAACATTGTAAGGAGCAACAAACGTTCATGATGCCACAGCATCCCTGAGAAGAAGGGAGGAAGAGAGGAAGAAGAGAAGAGAGAAGAGGACGATCACTCCTGATGAAACACATTCATTATTAGATTGGAATGTCCTGAATACAAAATACCATCAGCTGATAAATGGTCGCGCACACCAGTGAAATTTGTGCACTCAAACTCAACAGGTGGTTTTAATGTTCACTGTTGTATGAAGAAAACAACAAGTGAGTGCTAGGGTACGATATTTTGTTGGCAGAATTGACCTATCAAACATTTACGGGTTACTGTAACAGGTACTGTGGTGTCGGTAGCAGAGAAGGGTATGATAGACAAATAAAATGAATAAGTGATACCAACCTGTATCGGAGAGAAGAGGGAGGAGGAAGAGGAAGAGAGGGAGAGACATCGAAGAGACCGCGCGACGATACCACCTGACCAAGGAATGGAATGAGTTGCGATCGATTGAGCTATTTAAATAATTAGAAGAACACGATTTGTAATGAGTTTAGGAACAAATATTGTAATCTATAGGTAGTGGGCATACCGAGGCTTTAGTACACCCATCATTATAATCATACACCCAGATACCAGTGCGTGGATTACTGTAACATGGCCGTTGACCTACCCGATTATCAGGCAACGCCTTACCTCAGCTGATAGCTGACGTCTAGCAAAATCCTACTCCATTACAGTAATCGCGCTTCAAATGTCCGTGTGATCAGCCCATAATGGAAATTTATAGTTAGATGAATCGCGAACCTGGCTGGTGAAGGAAGGGAGAAGAGACGGAAGGTAGGGATGACGAGAGGCCGGCTCCTTTTCTGAAGAACAAGGAACATTATTGATTGCAACGATGAAACGCGACAATGTATCGTAAATATTCATACACAACTTCAAGGTGATTCACCTAACGCACAGTAATACGCCTATTTCTAGGGATGCGGTAATTTTACAGTGACCACAACCCTATAACCAAAGATAGCCACTAATATTGCCAAATCATCTTTCAAATTCAGAGAAAACACCAAATCCAATCAAAATAAACACAAACCAGGATTGGAGAAAAAGAGGAGGTGGGGGTAACGATGACGAGACCGCTTCGCACGTCGACCTGGCGATGAAATGGAATGATGGAAAATAAGCAGGAACGGAAGTAAAACAATGGATGACAGCTGGGTGTCAATAAATGGACTCACTGCTCGGGGCAGCTGATCGTTCCAAGCGACGAGAGGGTTGTGGCCTGAAATTATCAAAACCGAGGCAAAGCAACCAATAAAAATGTGAATATACCCTGCTGAACTAAGACAAATTGATCAATTAGCAAAGAACTGGGCTACAGCTCAGGAATGTTTCATTCAATGTCTTTTAGCTTCGAAGTTTCGCACAAATGGAAGTTAACGCAAGCCTTTCAATGCCAAATTTATTAATAAATAAAACAACAACTACACTGATACCATGTTTATAGTATATTTCAGATCGGTAATGAGTCAAATAAATAAAACGATAAAAGAAAAGATAGACACTTAGCTTTACAACTTCGCAGCTTCCCGTTCCAATATTATTTATTTTCTATTATCTCTTCCTTCTGCGTGGAATCGTCGAAGGGCCTGCGTATTGTCATTTGAGCGTAATTACATCGAGGGGTTACGCCAATAAGCCAAGAGAACAGCCCAACAAGTGAGCAAAACCGGGAAACTCAAGCAAACTGACCTCTCGCCCGCTTCTCCGCCCGTCGCGCGCGCTCCCACGGTCGTCGAAACTTCCTCTGCTAATAAAAACATAAAGCAACCCCGCTCTACAATACAAGCATCACAATAAAAGGAAAACCGATGAAAAGGTAACAAAAATAGTAAACTGAAATCCAAAGATTACTGTAAGAAAGTTGCGGAAAGTTTGACGGTTGCGGAAAATTTCGGAGTTGCGGAATTGTCGCTTGCGGAAAAAAATATATTTGCGGAATTGTCGTTTGCGGGAAAAAATATATTTGCGGGATTGTCGTTTGCTGGAATATCGTTTGCGGAAATTCCAATTGCGGAAAAAAATAAATTTGCGGAATTGTCGTTTGCGGAAAAAAATCGATTTGCGGAATTGTCGTTTGCGGAATTGTCACGCCTCCCAATCTCCTGGCCGTCTACGTCGGATCCATCGAGGCCCGCTCCACTCGTAAGTGATTACGGGTCATACAACTATGAATAATATAACAAGCTGAAATATCACATTCCAAGACAGCGCTGTATTGTTGTTCCTCTCAACCACGTTGATTTTAGGTTTCGAAAAAAAACAATCGATCCCTAATCTTAGGATCTCTCCATGAGAAATTATCCTCGATTGTGGTCGCCCCACCTCCCGACGGCATCATGACCCCTCTTGGCTCTCTCCGTAAAGGTCAGTATTCTATTAGTTGTTAGGGAGAAATATGTCTAGTGCGTCGCTTAGATATTTGTATCCGAACTAATTCGTTGATTTTGTGTCAACAAAGACATACATCTCAATGGAAATATTGTTGCTGTTAACGAATCCATTTATCAATGATTTATCGAAAGTTTCGGTGTGGCGATTTCAGAGCCGCGCTTCCGCGTCAAGGACATTCAGGCCAACTGGTCCCTTGAGGACCGTAATGGAGGACCCAGGGTGAGCTCCAATTTCTCTCTTTATATCTCTTGTTGAAAAGTCTTGTTAATTTTCCGTTGGAAAAGTAAATGTTAGCAACATTTGAATCCCGAACTTTTCAATCACGGTTTCCAGTACAGCTAGAACTCGTTTTACAAGATTTTCCGAGCCTTTTAACATATAAATCTTAATTCCAAGTGGCTAATAGGCAAGGTGGCGAAGAGGTTGTGTGCCAGGAATGCGAATCCGATGGTCATGAGTTCGACCCCCCTTGCCTACAGATCAACCCAGACCTACGGGGGGTTACAGAAATGGTCAGTAATCCCCCCACCATGTGCACACAACACGGGCGGAATAGCCACATCGCATAGGCCGCTGAGTTTCTCAGGACAGGCTGAACGACGAACCGGTTCGGGGGTGGCCTAGCCCGCCTTGCGTGGAATACGGCCTTATCCTTACTTACTTTAGCTCTACCAGAAACAGAGATACAAAATTGCGGGAATTCAAATCTTCTTACTTTTCCAGTTCCTACCGTTCTTTGGCGGGAATTCGGCTACTTTTCTCTACTTTTCCAAGACAAATCAACACTATTTTCTAATTTCCATGATTTTATCACCACGTTACTGCATAAATTCATCGTTCAGGTGGTCTTGGCCAGTGACAACGTGCCAGCAGTCATCAGCGTCGACTTCTACACTGGTACAACTAGTTATCTTGTTCATCCATATCCCTATTATCGCTAGTTTCCTAGTTCAAATCTATGAAGTTCAACTAAAAAAGCGTCCAGTTACTACTGCAAGGCAACCAAACATTATTATAATATATTCTTTATCGCAGCAAGAGAATGCGCAAACACAAGCGCTATTAGCTTGGATGACAAGTTGTTATTTAAAAAAAAAGATAAATGAAAGACTAAAAGATTGAGCGAAGTAGGAAGGGGAAATATTGTGGATGGATGGAACATGATGGGGACGTTTGGGTGACAGTGCGAATGTGTAATACTGCGTGATAACACGGAAAATATAAAGATGATCAGGGTAAACTATCCGTTTCGAATATCTTCACTTTCAGCTCATCTCACGATCCATCATGTCTCCGCGTTCCTCAACTACACCGACGCAGGAGCGAACCAGGTATTATACAATTCTAATTTCAGCAATGATCAGTCCAATTTCATTTGGACTGATCATTGCTGAACTAACTACGGTTCTAATGACAATTCATAACGAAAATGGATTCATCAATGCAATTTTGCAGCATTCCATCAAGTATACGATGGATCTCTTCGACTCTATCTGCGTGAGTTTAGTACAATTCATTTTTTTTCATTATGTTGCTCTGTATGCTGAACACCTGCTTGTTTTGTCAACAGGTTTCGCCTTTTTTTAATCAGCGGAATTAGCATTTCGTTCCTTCGGGTATTTTGGACCTTGGAAAACATTCACGAGTAGAGTTACACAGCATTTCATGGGTTTAATCTTCCGTATTCCAGCCGCTGCATGACCACAAGTACTCATGTGGCAGTGGCGAGGCGAGCCTCGGCCCGATCCGTCTCCCTCTCCCCTCGACCCTCACGGCCTGGCCCAAGGTAGGCATAGCATCACGCTTGCCGGAATGAGCCGATTCGCTTTCGTGAGTTATCGATTGGGGTAGGTTTGAATAGCTGTTGATAGCCCCTCCGGCATATGATGAATGAAATATGTTCAGGGAGCACACCTTATCGTAACCCTTTCCCTCGTCGCCGACCATGTGAGTTGTGATCTATTAGTAATGACAAATCGGCATCGACTCTCATCAATTCGCGTGTTCTCGCGCTTTTCTGACCGGCGAGATAGCAGGCGAATTGAGGAGAGTCGGATGTTTTTTGTGTTTTGTCACTGAAACCTATTCGAAATTTAATGAAACATAGTTTTAATGACTAATTGGATTTCTTCACTTACAGGATAATAAAAAAAAGTTATTTATCTTCACAAACCAGTAGTGTTTTCAGCAGACTCTACTGCTCGAGGCCCCTTTCATGGCCTACATCGTTCCTCCTCGTCCCGGCCGGCCACGAACTCAGAGGAACTCGAGACCTTCGAATTCTAGGTAGGTCAGTCCAAAATCCAATATAGAAACAACTCAAGGTGCATTTTGATGTAGATATGAAAGCCCACATAACAATAGTTCAGTTCTTCAACTCTCATGTTGTTCTTTTCAGGCACATCCTTTTATCGAGGAACGAAGTGGACGGCCTACCGCAGGGAACGCTTGACGGAGACTGGTGGTTGGGGCGCGCGCCTTTCTCTACCTCTTGCAAAACATCACCTGCGGGCGGGAGTCGAACTTGCCTGCGTCGGCATGCCAGTCAGACACCATGCCCATTATTCCGATGATTCCTCACCCACCTACTTCTTCTATACGGTCTCGTTTCGGCTCTGGTTAGTTCTGGCTTCGTTTATATATATACATATACAGCCCTGTTGGGTCCCACCGTGAACATGCGTAACCCGGAGTAACTCGGGGTGACTCCGGGTGACTCATCGTGACTCATGGATTTTACTACCTCAAGAATTTATTTAATCACAACAAGTCTGTGATATTCTTGTTCAGCACGTCGTCCTCTATCGATCCATATACTTTATTAATTAAATATCGACTTTTAAAACTCTAATTTTAATTAAATTTTAATGCGGTTATTGTCGCGCTCCGCGTGGAATACCGTAGTTAAGCAGCTCACAAATTTCGCTGGGAATCGTGAACTGATTTTATAAAAATAATGTTTGCTGCTTTTTGAACAAAAATAAACTAAAATAAATGCGAACATCAATCAAAAAGCAAGAAAACCCGAATTTAATTTATATAAAATCATTTCACGATCGCCAGCAAAATTGTGACTCTCTTAACTACGGTATTCCACGCTGAGCGCGATAATAACCGCATTAAAATTTAATTAAAATTAGCCTTTTAAAAGTCGATTTTTAATTAATAAAGTATATGGATCGATAGAGGACGACGTGCTGAACAAGAATATCATAGACTTGTTGTGATTAAATAAATTCTTGAGGTAGTGAAATCCATGAGTCACGATGAGTCACCCGGAGTCACCCGGAGTCACCCCGAGTTACTCCGGGTTACGCATGTTCACGGTGGGACCCAAATGGACTGTATAGGGAGATCAGTGCACTTGGATAAGGAAAACATAATATTTTTTCAGATGATCCTCACTCATCTCCTCCCATCGTAATCGTCTCTTCCTTCCTCGTTTTCATAGATTTTCTCTTTTCCTTCTATCGTCGTTCTCGACTGATCCGTTCGTCTCCCTCGATCTCCACTCCACACGCTTCCATCCGATATGATGATCCCTCACTCCTTTCCTGCAGTCGATGACCCAGATTCAATTGTCTCTATTTTCTGATCGCCCAATATTTTCTTGATCTAAGCCCGTTGAATGGTTGGCGAGTCATCCCCTATATACCCTATTTATTTGAACTACTCAATAACATATTTGTCCATTCATTTTCCGTTTTAACAGACATTGTTGACACCATGCATCAGAGTAAGAAAAATATGGATCGAATAAACTTGGAGTTATCATTCCGGTTCTCGGATTTTCTCGTTGGCTGCTGTACTTCGAATGGCGGATTTTTCGGGATTCCCTGTTCAAAAGGTTGGATAAAAAACGTTCTAACAAAGATCTGGTTCTCTTGATATTTCAGTACTCGGTCAACGGAAGATGGAGAGACGAATATGCCAAGGTAACAATCGAGAACAAAAATGACACTAGTTACTGCAATATATTTGTGCAAAAATTGTCACTATAAACTTCGTAGTCTGAATCGGTCTTCAATTATCATGCACCGATGCTTTGAACTTTTTCGTGGATTTGTGAAACGACATCATCATATTCTTCATTTCACTGTATTCAGCCTAATATAATTCCATTGATATTGTATGCAACCAAATCGCTAACTAAAGTATTACTTTATTAACGACTCTCTTTCACTGTGAATACTTATATGAACAAGAAAATGTGTGAAACTGCCTACAATGATAGCTCTTCCCTCCGTCTTTTATTACTTGAGAGAAAGTCTAGTTGTTGGACTGCGTACTAGCGAGGAAGCTGTCTGATCTAGCGATGAATGGGACGAGATGGTGGGTTGGTAGTCTGTGTGTACCTGTGTACATCAACACCTGGTGTGCTTACTGGGGAAACCAGTGGCTTAAAGGGATCTAGGGGAGTTGTAAAGGTCTAGCGAGTGGGTTAAAGCGGGTGTAGGTCAAAACGGAGGGAGAACGATCGGACGAGACAGGATAATGATGAGTGGTGAAGGCTAGCCGAGAAGAGAAACTTGGAAAGACAATGGTCACACTTTTTGAACTGCGCCAAGTTTCATACAAGAACGGGGGCGGAAAGACGACTGCGGAATCCCCGTCGGACAAGGCGGAAATCGGTCGTCTTTTGCAAGTAAAACTAGACTGAATGACTATGATCGGGTGAGAGAGGAGGGAAGGGATTGCTAACGACATCCGAAGAAAAGCAGTGTATGTAGGAGTATATTCATCTGACAGGGTTCTTGTGTGAAGAAAGAGTGTTCGGGTAGAGGATATCACATCTAATATGGGGGCTGTGGGCATATATCGGGTTGAGAGAGGGTAGTCACCGGGAGCTGAGCTAGCGAGAATGGGTCGATCGGGCGGATTGAGAAGGAGGGTATTGATCATCGGGTTGAGGCAGGATTACGGGGGTGGTGAGAAGAAGTCATCGGTTTTCGGAGGGAGAAGCAGCGGGAAAACGAAAGATTATCACGGGATACTTGGACTAAACCGGGTCAGAGGGTGAAGATGGAGAAGAAAGTCGTACGGTATATAACAAATGTACACAAAAAAATCAACTACGCGATGGTGGGACTAACCGAGAAAAACGAGAAAGAATAGACTAAACGAGTTGATCTATGAACTAATCCTTGTGGCTAACGGGCGTTGAAATGATAGGAGTAGGGGAGAACAAGGCCAGTCTGCATCTTCGAATCAACTGGTGGGGCTCACAGGGGTGGATGACTACCGTATACTGGAGAGAACAACGCTTCGTAGAGCGGATATAACTACCGTAGTTAATGAAGAACGGGGATAGAAAAGCAGTATGAGGGTCCGGGCGCGGTGAGTATATTGACACGAGTATGGTGGTGGTTGAAAGCCATTGTGGGAGAAAAAAATTGAGAGATAGAGGGAGAGGAAGTTGACGGTATTGAGACAATCGCGGAGAGCAAGGCGAGTATATAGGGCTGTTGAAAGAGGAGAGGGCCTAGCGAGTTAAAGCGACGATACAATCGTCAAGCTGTACACTGTACAGAAAATGGTGTTGGGCGGATGAAAAGGATCGATGCAGCTACGTCGAAGTCAGTTTCTCCGCCTCCTGAAGATTCAACCGATTGTGATAACCAGAATACTTATCAACTTATCAACCAAAAGCTGTCGCGACAGTACTCCGGTATTCCCGTGCTGCAGGCGCGCCACTTTCGCTAATCTGTGCAACAACGCTCTCCTCTTTTAGCATACTAACTCGCCCTGGTGAGAGAGGACGTGAAAAGACGATAACATTGCTGCGTAGCTGCGCGAAAGTGGCACGACTGCAGCGCGGGAAAACGCGAGTACGTACTCGATCAATAAACTCAGTTTTTGATCCACATCTCTACCGTACCTGCTTAATCCTGTGGTTGAGCTCGGCGGCCTCGGTCTCCTCCATGTCCTCCTCCTCGCCGACGTACTCATCCTTGGTCGAGGCACCGGCCGATGGAAGGGCCCCTGTGCCGGGAGCGTTGGAGTGATTGAGCGCCTGGAAGGGAGGATTATGGACATGATTGGAATTGTAAAAAGGTGGATATCTAAATAATTACTTTAATCCTTGGAATTTTGAATCTATCTGTCAACTAGATGTGGCTCACAATGTTAAAATCAGTCTGGATAAGGCACTGTCGACAAATCGATGAAAGCTAGTCGCACAAATATTAAATATCCGTGTTACCGATTTCATCCTACGATACCTGAAGCCAGTTGAGCACGATTTGGTTGCTCTGGGCGACGCTGGAGGGCGGCTGGATGGGTGTGCTGAAGACGTCGAGTTATGAAGAAGTTACCGGGCTCAGTAGTGATGGTGTATCGAATATCTCTACATTTATTCTACACACTTTGTCAACTGTCAATGAGATGGGATTGTGTGCAGAATGGATACTATTCGATCCGACATCACTCGTATTCAGTTATAAAGTGCTACCTGGAGAGGGCGAGGAGGGAGGTGGCTTCGGCCAGCGAAGAAGCCGACGGCTTCACGTCGTCGCTCTGCCCCCGGTGTTCGATCTGAATTAGCTCAATAATTGTACATTGGTGGAAACGCATGATAAGTTGATAGTTGAAATGCAAGAACAAGCATACAGTTGTCCAAAGATGATGATAAATGGTATCCAGATTCCTCAATCATAATATCACTCCTTTCTTTGCCATAGTATACATAGATCAACGACAAACCTTGATCGCCGCACCGGCCGCCGAGTTGTTCACGACGCACTTCCGCATGTGCTTCTCGAGCGTGGAGTGGACAGTGAAAGGCATCTGGCAGATGTAGCAGTGGTGCGTCTCCTGCAAAGAGTTGGGATTAATGCAGCAAAACAATCAGTTGATTTTCCCCTCCGTTTGCAACTGATTGTTTTGCTGCATTTCGACGTCAAGCCGTCGTTCTTTAATCATTCGTAAGGATGCGATGAGTGTGACGATTCATCCAAACAACTTCAAAAAACGAAACTTCAAACGTTTTCGAAGTTTCGTAGAGCTCTTATGGCACTCCGGGATTGAAAACATAATTATATCAACGGCTCACCTTCCCATTCTGCCCGTGCGTTCTCATGTGCCTGGTCAGTTTGCTGGACTGGGCGCACGCATAGGGGCACAACTGGCATTTGTATGGCTTCTCGCCAGTGTGCGAGCGGAGGTGCACGATGAGGTTGGAGCGGTTCGTGAACACCTGATGATACATATTTTCAGGATATCGAGAGTATTTCGCATGATACAGTATCATATCATAGTGTTGTTCACTACTCAGAGCGTAGCTCAAATCTATCGTGGGATGACATTTGAATTGTATGCCCTACGCTTTCGATAGGACCTAATAGGGAAGCAAGGAATTCTCATCGTAGATTATGCTCACCTTATTGCAGTACGTGCACATCTCCTTCTTGATGTTGACTGCCCTCCTTGCTGACGGCTCGGCCAGATCGAAGTCGTCCACGACGATGAGCTCGTTCGAGTCATCTGAAGGCGGTACTGTAAGTAGATGATGGGGTGTTGATAGATTTCCTGATTATGCACAATCTAAATCACCAGAAAGACCAATTCATTGGTACAAATCCCTAGTTTCCACGCAAGTGCATGACAGCTAGCATACCTGATGAAGAGGTCCTCGGGTTCTTCGAGAGCGGCGCGCACTCCGATGGAGAAGCACGACGACGGAGCGTAGATGAGGGACGCAGAGGCTGTTCCTCCAGCCTGAAAGAAATCCGTGAATAATCGCGAATGTTATATACAAGTTTTTTTGTTTTGTTTTGAATCATGACGAATTGGAATCTAATACATTTCAGAGAGCCATCTACAACATAAATGTAATGTGAAAAATGGTCAAAATTTAGCTGGAACGTCTTCCAGTAATAGAAAGTGCAATTAAAGCAGTAACTCACTTGATGTTGGTCAGAAACGGCTTCGGGGTGAAGCAGGTCGGAGTGGGCGTGGCCGGCACCGAGATTGCGTGATGTTGCTGTTGTTGCTGCTGCTGCGTGTTGTAGACCTTAGAAGACTTCGTTAGATCGCTGGTTGTGAATTCACTCGATTGTTTGTATATTATGCTGCACTGGCAAGTGCGTAACTATTCAGCATCATTCAGCATTCTCCATTTGATTGATCATACCTGGTTCGAGAGGCCTAGCAGTGCCGCGGCCGCTGCTGACGTGTTGAAAAACGACGACTGCTCCGGCAAGTTTGAGGTGTAGTAGTTGCTGATGGCAGACACCATGGCGGGATTCTGCGAGAACAGATTCTGAAATAACACAATTATTGATTTTACACTTTTTCGTCTTCAGTAACAGCATAATATTTCGAAGACAAAATGATGAGGGAGTGTTGTATAATGAGTCACGTGCACCTAACGCACTTCCATGAAGTGGTTGACCAGTTTACCTAATTAATTTCACATTTTGAATAGTTGATTACCTGAAGCAGACTGGACTGGCTCGTCTGGATCTGATGGGCGAAGCCGTTGAGGGCATTCGAAGCCGGCGTGAAAGCAGACACGCCATGCTCCTCATCTGTTCCCTCCGAGATGAGACGGCTGAGTCTGAATGATAGATCAACGATCAACTGCTGAAGATTAGTTGTGAGCATTCGAATGAGTATTGAAATGAAATAACTAATACGATTATAAACTTACCGCTTGTTCTCGTTATTAAACAATCCCGCGTTCTCCGTTGCCTTCTCTGCGAACTCTTTGAGCTTATCAGAGCAGAAAGCGTTCAGAGAAAAGGCAGACTTGTTCGAGGCCTGGAAAACTATGTATATGTTTAATTTTTTTTTTCATTTTGTGCTCATGAAAAAAAATTTTGTGCTCATGAAACTCATGAAATGAAATGAAATGTCCGATAACGAATCTAACGGTCCAAAGGCACAAACATCCACTATGAAACATTTGTGTGCTCAGATGCTGTCTAATCTCGAAATTCAACTATGTTTACGTATTGGTAGACGGAAGTTATGGCAAATATTAAATGAATCTCCCTAATTCGCAATATATTTTGATCTCTAGTCGATCTCAGAGATCTGTACTGAAACACTCGAAATGATGAGCGCCTAGTTTTGAATATCATCCCTAATTGACGAGGAATGATGCTCACCTGCAGTCCCTTCAGCGAGTGCGAGAGGGGCGTGCTCATCCTCTTGTCTGGAGAGGCGGGTGTCATCAGGGAGGACTCGGCGTGCGATGAGGACTGGGGCGAGGAGGTGGAAGAGGTCATCACGTCCGCGTCTGGCTCTTCCTGCAATGAATGTATTGTGATATTGATTGAGTCAAGCGAGCGCCTCATTTTTTTCTTAAATCTGAAGTAAGGGATTCCATTCAGTTTAGTGGGGACAGAATATCGTGAATTTCAACTAGAGTTGTCGTTTCGGTTTTCCACTCTCTTCCTTTTGCACACTTTTTCGTTCCTCTGACCGGCGAGTGTGCAGAATGGAGAGAGTCAAAACCGAATTTACATCATTAGTTGCATCCTTTACCGCAAAGCGTTTCCAATCGATACCCCAGCCCCACCTCGATGGTACCACCCAAACGCACTTGGCACACGCGCAGGCCGTGGACGGCGTAGCAGTGCTTGACGAGCGACCAGAGGTCCGAGCACTGCTCCTTGCACTGGTGGCACGTCACCGTCTTGTCCTCTTCTGGAAAGATTTGATATTTTAAAGATGACAATTAATTCGTGGTTAACCCAGTATGCAAAATATTACTGTTATGTTTGTCTAATTGCATTTGGGAAAACATTCTCTCAATTAACGGTGTCGTCAAAATTACTGATTTTAATAAAACAATTTATTATCTAGTGAAAGTCCATCAACTTAAACTTGTTATTTCCCTGGTAGTAAAAGCGCTTGAAAAAAGTTCTGGTCCCCATCTCAGCGTCCAATGGCCCACATGCTCGCTCGAGTCATTCTTTCGTCCACTTCTTCTCCTCTTCTCTCGACCCTTCTCCTCTTTCTTGAAATCACATGTCCCCTCTCCTCCCTTCATTCTTCTATCAGAGCCTTCACGTTGAGGATGAGAGAAGAGGAGAAGAGAAGGGTAGGGGACACTCTCGGATATTGAGTAGAGTATTCTGTTTGCGTTTACTCCGAGCTCCTAATAGTATCAGTTTTGACCCCCATTCAACATACAGTAATCCGCTAATCCCTTACTGTCCTTTGCTGGCCGTTTCAATACACTCACACGATCACGAGTGCCTATCGCTTTACTCTCGTATTCTTTCTTTCGCTTCCTTTCTCTCGTCCCTCTCTTCTCTCTCGACGGTTCGGCGTCTATTGCGACGTGAAGAGGGCGGGCGGAGGCGAGGCGAGAGACGGAAGAGAGACGGACGTCCTCCCTCTCTCGTCCTATTTGCGCTCCTGCCTCTGGAGAAACTCCCTCCTCTCATACTCCCAACGACGACGTGGGTGTTTGAGGAGAGAGAGGTAGGAAGATAGGTTGGCAGAACGGATACGGGGGTCGACCCAGTAATCAGGCAATTCCATGGATGAAAGCTTTGCTTCCCAGCGTCGTTTGCCCATAACAGCGTCGTCCAATGCGGGAATGGCGCCCATTCCTCACCCTTTTCTGTTTTTTTTTGCTTCGAGGACAATGGGGAACAGTTTGGTGCGCGTCGTCTCTTCTTTCCCCCCACAGATAGAAGGGGGAAGGGGCGCAGATAGTTGTTCAACAAACAGCCGCGCCACGCACTCGGCAAATATTGCGTGTGTGAGTGAGTGAGGGGATAGATGGCATCTGGAGAGAGTGAGATGGTTGACTCGCGACCCCCGGAGGAGGTTAAGTCGAAGAGTCAAGTAGAGCCGGAATATAGCGTGACCCCGCTCGGAGACCGGATTCAGGAAGAGTGGAGATCAGAGACCGAAACACTTAGCCGAGTTGCACAGTGATTGCTGAATCATCGAAACGATTGCACCGGTATACGAGTGAATTGGCATGCAGAAGAGAGCGTTTCGGTTTGATCGGTAATCCATGTTCTAAGTGTCGCGCTGCGCATGATTATACTAAGCGCTTCAAAAGTAAATACTCCACAAGGCTCAAAGGTCACTAACAACCCGCTTTCAAAAAATATCAAGACAATTCCTGAAGACAATGTACAACGCACTTTGATCCCCCTTATCATCATCGACGTCACGATTATCATCATACTCCGTCTTTGCTTCCTTGTCTCTGTCCTCTTTCTACTTGATCGTTGCTGCCTCTGGACTACGCGGCCCTTTATCAGCTCGGCCCCTCTCTCTTACTATCACCCGTAGTGTCGAGAACAAAGAGTGTGATCTCGTGATAACGCGTCCTGGTCCCCTAGGGCCTCAAGCCACACCAAAACCCTATCTGCTATGGTCTGAAACATATGAGGGATGACCCTGGAAGAGGGAAGGAAAGGGCTTCACCTTGGCACTCGCGCGGTGAATAAGAGGGAGAGCTGTGGTAAGAAGTAGGACCGGTCTGGGCTGCCATTGCGCCCACTTTCCCCCACTTTCATCCTCTAAATCTCTAGCTACTTTCGCCCGCCGTGCCCTCGACCAGTCATTATTGTGTGTGTGGTGCCAAACCAACGAACTAGGTCAGCTCTCACCGTTTTACGCACTCTCTAGTTATCCTTGGGAAGCGATAGATGAGAGACTGCGCCCTGGACTTAAGTGAGTGTCCCCTTGACGCACACTTTCTACTTATTCGTTTTTTCCTTCCTCTCTCCCATTCCTCTCTCTCCTCAGCCATACTCTGAGTCAACACTTCCACCACAACGGCATACAAACGGACAGCGCTCACGTCGAGAGACGAGCGATGAATGGTTTGGCTACACTGACCCAGGGTTGAGAGGGGGTACTGTAGGCGGGGGGAGGAGTCAAGAGAGTTGCTGACCCAGCATCAGAAGCTTGTGACCCCAGCATCAGAAGCTTGTGCGTGAAGCAAACGAGAGGATGGCAGTTCAAACAGAAATGATGAAGGAAACGAAATGGAACGAATGGTTGATCGATTTCTCCTACTGGCGAGTAGCGCTTGAATCAGAGAAGGGTCACAAGATCGCGCGAGAACATAACATCATTGGATAAAAGGAATTTTCAGTTTGTAAGCCTTCCAAGAGATATTGTGAAAGCGTAGCGGGCAAGACTTAGCGCTTCTAGCAAAGAAAAACTGCCTTTTCACCCTTACAAACTCGCCCGAGCTCCCAAAATACCGCCTACTCTACCCTACACTTTCCTCCCGCTCCCTAATGCGTTGGAAAATAAAAATAAGAATACGAATAAGCATATCAATCCATTTACAAACTGGATAATTATTTTCATTAAAAGACTCACGCAGATCATTCGTGTCCGTGGTCGCGGTCTTGTGGTGGAACGACGGGTGACAGACGTTCGCCGACGCAGATCGCGTCCTCAGATGCGAGAGGGACGTGGAGAAGTGACGACGCCTCGACTGTCGAGACAGCGGCCTCGAATCGTCCTCGCACTCCAGCGATGGGGAGGCTTTCGAGTCGCAACCGTGCACCTGTAATATTCTCATTGCTACTGTATCATGCGTATTCTGAGTGGCACTGCAAAATGCTCCAGACTCACTACAATCACTGTTTGATAGTAGTCAACTTGTGATGGGATATCGACCTCGACTCTCCTCAATTCGCGTGATCTCTCCCCGGTCAGAGAGACACGATAGAGCGCGCGAAATGAGGAGATTCTGATTCCGCATTGCCATTACTATAGTCTACCGTACCCCTACCGTACCTTGTGTTGGATGAACGACGTGAAGAGGGAGAGGGGGAAGAGTGCGTGACACTCGCCGCAGACGATCGAGTCCACGCCGGTCTCGGACGGGGACGAGCCGACTCGTGACATGGGCGAGCCGCTCTTGAGTTCGCCCATCTCTACCTCGGCTGAGCTGTCGATGCCGGAGTCGGAGGAGTTCATTGGCGTTGAACCTGCAAAGATAACTTTTGGTCTCAAAGGTATTCTTGACTTTTTCCAACTGATCTATGGGAGATAGTTGGGAAGTGTCAGGACAAAGGTACTGTAGATTGATCTCTGATCTTTCATCAGGCTTGTGAGTCACAATCCTGCGCCAGTTAGTCAACTCTCACCACTCGAGGCATCGATGTTGTTATTATTGGATCCGCCGCGGCCGGCGCTGGCGCCTGTGGCACCCGAGGAAGCCGAGTCGTCTGCGTCGGGCGCGGCCGAGTCACCGCGACCCTCACGCGACCCTCCGGATGCACCACCAGTCTTCTTACGCGTCCGCGACCTGCTGACTGTCGAGCATGCGCCGCTCATGTGGTATGTGATCTGAAACAGATGCCAATGGATAAACTGGACATAACACATCGAGAACATGACGAAATGCATCGCGATTATGCGGATGATTGGGTCAGCATTGGTCTGGCAACGTCGTCAACGTTGGCAGTTGGGTGGTGCAGTATTCAGTGTGTGTACTCAGTAGAAAGTGACTGGAAGTAGCGTCGAGAGTTGGCAGAAGAAGAGAGAGATAGAAGGAGGGAAAGAGAGGAGGAGGAGAAACTGTGAGTGTGTGTGTGTGTTAGCAAACGAAAAGATGAATGGGGATGGAGGGATGGAGGGATGGTTGGAGCAGAGGTAGATGGCATACGGTATCAAGGGTCACGCGGGGTCATGCGGGAGACCGGACGCAGGGAGGATTCTGGAGAGAGGAAGGAAGGGGAGACATGGGCGGCGAGCGAATGGATAGTAAACATATGGAAGAGACGTCCAAGTGGAATGACGATGCTGAATGGAAGAGGGGGAGAGGAGGAGGAGGAATGAGAAACAGCGAGCTGCACGACAAAGGGAAGAAAGGGGACGATTCGAATGGTCTTCTCTTTCTGATTGTCTCTACAGAAGGTGAGAATGAAGTGACGTGAAGAAGGGACAATGGTCGCGAAAGGAGAGGAAGAGGGGTGATAAGGAAATGGAGAGAATGGGAACAAAAGGGGAGAGAGAGAGGATTCAGCGGGATGAGTAATGGAGTGTCCGCCCCGATTGGAGGAAGAGCATCGAGTGGATCACAGACATAAATTGTGATCAGACTATGAGATTTTGATGGGCAGTGATATTTCGCAATTACAGTGAACTGTTGGCTTAATGAACAATTGGGCAGACATATCTTGAGATACTAATTACATTGGAAATATCCTGATTCGATAATCAATATTTAATAACGCAGAATATCAATTGGGAACGCACAGGAAGCGGCGGCCGATAATGAAGCAGGAAGCGATGAGATGCGAAATACCAGGAAAAAATGAATATGCATGCACACCTGTATCGCCCGAGGGGAGGAAAGAGAAGGGAGAGGAGGAGGAGAAGGAAGGACGCAATAGCGAGCAAGCAAAAAGAAGCGGAGCAGAGAGGAGAAAGAATCCGAGGGTATCACGAAAGACGGGGGGAGAAGTGATAAGTTAGTTATCGATATGCGATCGAAGCAAGAACGAAACCACATGATCAGCGAAAGCGACACTGATAAAAAAAAAGTGCAGACCAAGAGAAAGAGGCGCCTTGAGACGATGACGGATGGAGGTCAGATAACCAGGCTACTTGGCAGTTTCAAGGCTCGCGTGTTTCGAAACCCGGCAGTGACCGATACTGAGAACGCATGTGATCAATAGACGGCGTAATGGAGTGAATGATGACAACAAGATCTGATCACTGAAGATACCAGGATATGCGTAGTGTTGATTCGTCCTGACGCAAAACGAAATAGCGCGCGTAACAAGGAGACCGTGAACTCCCGTCGATCAGAGATGAACATGTGGTCAAATGTATCTATCGTGTCCTGTGGGTGGCGGCAAACGCAAAAATACGAGGGCAAAAAGATGAAGAGGAGAATAAAGGCATTGGGCCACAGTGTCTTTCCCTCGGCATCGTTCGTCTCTCCCTCGTCGCTCCTCCAACTTCCGGGGTGCTCGCCATCCTCGCCCGGAAGAGTCACGCTCACAGGCAAATAGAGGGGGGGGGGGATAGTCCCCCTCAGGGCGGGGAGAGGCGCAGGGGAGGGGAGGGGGAGACGGCGTCCCCCTTCAGATGAGGGGTCACCGACGAGGAAGCGCGCGCGGGGTGGTATGGCTTTGATGAAATGCTTGTGGAAACGGGCGCGCGAAGAAAGATCAAAAGTTCAGGGATCAAAGTGGTCCTTGGTTGATAAGTGGCTGCATCCTTAGTCTACGCATTTTTCCTCGAAAAACAACAACGCATCGCGAGAATGTATTCGATTGCGGACATGGCGACATTCGGCATACAGTGTCCGATCGGTGGCGCGTGTGCGCGAGCCAGTGAAAGTGGCTAATAATTGCCATCGCGCCAGTGAGAGTGCCAAAAAGAAGAGTGAAAGGAGAGGGAGAAGGGGGGAGGAGGATGAAAGTGGAAGTAGGAAGAGGAGCGAGGGAGAGAGATGAGTCCGGTTTGGGTCGAGGGCATATCGAAAGGGAGAGCTGTATCCATACTAATTGTCGCGCCAGCGCCGGTGATTCGACTGGATATTGCATAAGAGGGGCAGAGAGGCTAAAGACTATCGCGTGTTGCTATCTTTGTGCTTCTGCTTGGAAGAAAACCGCGTGAAATCAAAAAGAGCAGTCCAGCCAGCCGGCCTTGAATGCAACACCTTCGGCCAATCTGCCAATTACTCTCCCCACTGGGTGATGAATAGGTTGGTATCGAGACCGATCTAATGTTCTGAAGAAAAACTCATAACCGTTCCTACTATGGAGTCGTCCGACCATTGCCCATCGAAACTTCCGAATAAGGAAGATCCTCATCCCCTCCCCCTCCCCCATTCCCGGCGAGTCTCTCCCCCCTTCTACAGAAGTGTTTGATCACTGCCATCGATGGTGCAGAAGAGGAGGAGGAGGACGAGGGGAGATGACAAAGAGAGGAGCGAATCAACGAGGAAGCGATCAGCCACAGGCAACTTCCTCCTATGGTTTGGTGATAGGGAACTGTCGGCGGGCTGGAGGGAGGGAAGGGACTCTGGAGACAGAGAGAGAGGCACAACTCAAGAGAGCAAACGGATTGGGAAATCACTGCCAGATCAGTGCAGGGAGTTTTCCGATAGCAGGTGAGAAACGATTCAGAATGAGCAATCAGGTTGTCTAGCTCTATTATCTTCGCGGAAAGTCGAGAACACTTCGTGGAAATGCAGCTGTAAGCAACAAGTGATCGGTATTGTCCGTATTCAGAGTACCACCGACTACAAGGAATGACCGTCAGATGCGGGTGCTGACTAGGCGACACCCCGGTCCGATAGCTATCGAGTAACAAGTTGTTGCTGCTATTCTGCACACGTAACGATCGGAAGAGAGGCGAGAGGCGAGAGTGGAACTGTGTCCTCTCCCCCGCTCTCTCGATTCTCTTCTAGCAATTAGTTGCTGCGGTCACTCTCAATCTCTCTCGGAATACTTGATATCAGTGAATATTCCAATCAGAAAGAGAGAAGAGAAGGAAAGCGAAAGGCGGATGGATGTAGTCACTTTCACCAAGGAGAGAAGGGCGGGGAGGGCGCAAACCGGCCACAAGTTGGGACAGCAGTGAAAGTAGTGAATGGCAGGAGGGCTCAAAGGGTGAAAGGAAAGCAAAAGTACTGTACTATTGAGCGTCCCTCGGAATCAGTATCCAAGTGGTGATATCCCCTCCACTTCTCGCTAGTCTCTTTCTGCCTCTTCCCCCCCCCCCTCTTCTTTCCTTCCTTCCTCTCGTCGACTCTCGTTGTATATGCTAGCTGTGTTGTGTGGTGAAGAGGAGGAGGAGGAGAGCGGGGAAGAGGAGGAGGAGAAGACACAACTGCAGAATATAACGATAGAGGCGCTGATTCGGGAGGAGGGCTACTACGGTAGGTCAGCGCAATGACATACAGTATTCTAGCACACCGACGCGTTACGGTATGTACACTAAGCTCGGATGTTTCAGCGCTGATTCGACTGTAGAAACGTGGAATCTAGACTACGATACGCGTACGGTAGCAGGGAAGCGAAGCCGGTCGGACGAAAGCGAATGGCATGAATGAAAGTGAAGGGGTGGAGGTGAAAGGCGATTGCAAATCGCGGCCGATGGGCTAAGAGAGGCAGAGGCGGAGGACAAGGGGACAGTACAGGAAGCAGAACCGGATAAGCGATCCTCCTCATCCCTTTCTCCTCTCTCCCTTTCTTTTGAGAGCCGGTGGCATTTCTCCCCCTCCTTCTCCCCTTCCTTCCCCATTACGCAACCTTGCGTGATGGCCCTTTCACTTTTGCGATTCGTTCCAATTGGACAGAGGAGGATCAGATAGGAGAGCGAGGTGAGTGGACATAGGGAAGTGTAGCCCGTCCCTCATTGGTCCCTGATCACTGGCGTTGGATCCTCCCTTTCTCTCTACGCTGATAGTGAACATGTGTTCTCCTTCTCGGTGAGACAGGGGACTGATACATTGTTACGTGATTGTGCGTGGCTGATACTGATAATACTGATATCAGCCGAGAGGGAGGGAGAGGGGGTATTGGCTAGGAAAGAAAGAGAAAACGAAATGAAGGGGAAACGAGCGGAGGGGAATCGGACGCGATTGCGTGGAGCTCCGGTGACACATCACTTGCACTCCCCCTCCCTCTTACCTCCCCTGATCTACCCGTACCGTAGCCCTACCGTATCCGGATCCACCGTTTCATAAGTGTACCGGGGCAGGGCGGAAGGGGACAGCAGGGGATGGGGATAAATGGTCGTCGTTGCGCCATAACCGGTCTACTTGGATGAGTAGAAAGTTGCTGGGGAGAGGAGGAGGAGGAGAGGAGAAAGGAGGAGGGAGGAAGGAAAGTGAGAGTGGATCTGGTTGATCCATGAGAATGAATGGCAGCAAGCGAAATGGACGAAAGGGAAAGGAAAGAAGGAGGGGGAGGAGAGGGGGCGAGCGGTTTGCTCGTTCCAATACATCGAGAAAAGAGAGAGGAAAGAGAGAGGAAAGTCACAACACCGATGCATCTAAAAGAGCCACTGCGCCGATCTTGTGGTAGTGTCTAAATCGTCAAACTTGATGGTTACTCGAGTATGAGTGACCGAAAAGAAGGGTTAGAGTGAAAGGAGGGAGAGAGAAGGGGAGAGACCTTGAATTGTATGCCCCCTCCTCTCCCTACTCACGATCTACAAGTATATGGAGAGGAACAACAAAAAACATGTCACACAGATGTACGCAGGGAGTGTTACTGGGAGAGGTGAGGTGAGGAGGGACAGAAGAGGAACGAGGTAGTGGTAGAGAGGAGGGAAAGAAGTGACCGACGAGGTCGACCCGCGATCAACACTCTCACTCACTCACACATGCATCTTGTGACCCTCAGCGGACGCTCGAATGTGAGAAAACACAAATTTATCACAACGAATAAATGCAAAATGAAGCACCTGGAGCTGAAAAGTACGAAGAATAGGAGCACACGCCACTGCTCAAAAATCCTACTACAATTAGCTAAAAATTGTATTAGCTCTTTCGACAAGGAATATGAGGGAGGCAAGGGAGAACCCCGACCGGAGACTAGGAACGGAAGGACGGCGCTATAAAGTGGAGGTCGTCTGGTCGTCGTTGACGAGAAAAGGAAAGAGGAAGGAGAGGGGAAGGGGCGACGGGGGAGGGGAAAACGACTAGCCTCTGCACTTACGGAGAGAGAGAGAGAGTATGTCGAAGGACCCAAAAACGAGGGGAGGGAGAGGGGAGAGAGATAGAAAGACGGACTATAGCAGAAGGGACGACGACCACTAGTGGAGAAATTGGATGGTTATATTCTTTGACCTTCCCCTAAATCGATATCCCCTACCACTTATCACATCGAAATAGGTTGTGCAAAGGAGGATTGTCTGAACTAGCTGCTGATACTACAGTAAAAAAATGAGAAAACAAACGCTATTGTTTTCGGTTTGCGATCTACACACGCCGGGTTTGCCCGAAAGAGAACGAGAAAGATCACACATGTAAAACAGATGATGATAGCGAATCAGAGAAGGCGGCTCTCGGCGCGGTCAATCAGCGGCGGGAAAAGAGCGAGAGAGAAGTGAGAAGAGCCGAATCAGCAGGCAGATAGTAGTACGAAAGAGGGAGGGGGAGGGAGGATGGAAGGAGAGGGAGGGAAGGAGAGGGAGGAGGAAAAAGACTAGCGGGGAAAGGACTACGTTGTGGACTCTCGAGGGGATGGGGAAGCCGGGACTGAAATAGAAAGTATACGAAAGTATAGCGAGAAAGACAGCGGACAACTGGCTGATGATGACCAGGAGAAGCGAGTGAGGAAGACAAGAGAGGAAGACAACAACTGACTCGATGCAATCACGCAGCTAACAGCGAGAAAGATGCACTACAGAGGGCCAGCTGTTGTTTCAAGTGAAAAGACGAGAGAGCCAATCATGAGATCACTGATGAAATGGATGCCAATGGGGAGAGGAGGGCCGGACGAACGGAGATGATGAGCCCACTAGAGATTCCGATGGGGAAAGGACAGATGATGTTACTGAGATGAGAGGTTGGGTTCAGCAGTATGATTGTGCTGAGAAACGTGCGAGATACGACTAATCCTCTGATCATTTTTCATGCAAGCTAATAGAGAGTTCGAAACTCGGTAAGGCCGTGCCAGTGACCAGTGAGAGAAACAGTGCGGAACCAAGAACTTTGAAAGAACCCTGCTCATTGAGCTCTGATCGAAAGTTGGATCTCAACGTGGGAGTGGGGGGGGGGGGGGCTGTGAGTATGCTAGCTCATTCTCTCTATGTGAATCAGCGAGCAGATACAGATACTGAAAGGGAAAACGAGTTGTTACGCAACTATCTGGCTCTCCCTTCCTCCTTTCCCTCTCACTCTCCTCTCCCTTTCACTTGATCATCATCAGAGCCTCCTCCTTTCCCTCTCTACTGCTGCCACTCACTCACTCGGCCGGAGGATTACCTACACTGTCCGGTTCCGAGGCAGAGGAGGGAGGGGAGAGAGAAGGGCGGATGAGGAGAGGAGGAGAGGGGACTGTTAGGGCGGATGATCCCGCTGCCATCTATCCGCCATGGGGGAATATATCACGAAGCGAACATACTGACAGCGTACCCACCAGCAATCTAGGGAAAGCAGGGACCGGGTATATTACGGTGAGGTGGTCAATCCTATATATTCCCAGTGTTTCTCTAGACATGAGAACTTGGTTTCTGCGTGACGGTATTGCACCAAATAGTTTGGGGTTTGAGGGAAGAATTGTTTTGCATTCAAAGATTATGATAGCATGCTATATATAATATGATTCGGGATGCGGGTCTCCGTCACTTCATTTCGCTCACTTTGCCATCATTCGAGCGGTCGAGGGAGTATCCTGAGCGGAAAGACTGTGGCCCGTATCTCGAACTCTAGCGTTCACTCTTTTGGTGGGTACGGTAGCGAGGCGAGGAAATGGCGCTGATTGCAGGCTGAATGTGTAACTAGCCGTGAAAGCTTCATTCTCGTCTAAGGATACAGTAGAAGCTGAAGAGGGATGCCTAGCGAACGAATATGAGAAGTGTGAAAGATTTTTACGTTGCAACTTTTGATAGGGATTATTCGCTATGAATTATCAGTGCTAAGCCCCGAAATGTTCAATTCCTTGTATTCTTCCCATTTTTATGCGTGATAAAGTATTTATCTGTAACCGTTTTTCACGCAGATACGATTCGGATATGGCTGTGCTAAGCTGCTAAGCATCGCTTTCAATCATTGCCACTGAGTCTTCCTGGTTCTGCTATTGATGCGCGTAGAAAGCGATAATCAATCAAGTATGCTTTGATGAGCTCCTAATGAGACTCCTTCCTGATTCTGCAGATTCTGCAGACACGAGCAAAATCTGTAGATGATAACGATCTTCACAAACAAATATCGTAGAACAACATAATTAACAAAATTTTTCCTGATTTCGTACCCAACAATCAGATTCTTCAATCAAAAATTATCCCTTCCAGGGGTATGGTAGCCTCGACTCTTCTGGTTTCGTCTCTTTCTCGACCAGTCTATCTATTCTCGGATCGCTGTCCGGCTTCCCCGCCCGGGTTATGGTAGCTTGGGGAGGGCCGAGGAGGGGGAATGGGCCAGTGCTCAGTGTGTGTCAACAATGGCCAGAAGAAGGAGAAGGGAGGAGGGGGGATGATTGTCGTCCGTCGTCCACGTTGAATAAAGAGAAATAGAAGAAGAAGAGAAAGACGGACGTCCACGTCGTTGAGAGGAATGAGGGAGGGGGAAGGGAGGAAGGGAGTGTCCATGGGCGTCTTTAGGGGACGTAAGGCGCCTCCTCGATACTCACGCATCGCAAAAAAGGTCTCTAATGAGGATGATTTGCGGTTTTTACGCCAACTGCAATTCGAGCTGATGAACATCGGCTGCAGTGTGCCTAATGATGCGCAGTTTCAATATCCTTGAGGGGCCGGAGGCGGAGGAAAGCGGGGGAAGAAGATGAGAGAGGATGGGGGGGACTGGAAAAGGAGATGAACGAGAGGAGGGAGACCGACGTCCGTCCCACGATATACGATTGCATTCGGGAGAGGAGAGAAGGGAAGCGGAGGAAGAGGAATGCAACCACGAAGGTAGCAGAAAAGGGAGGCAGGATGCAGAACTATCTGCAGAGCAAAATGGGATTCGCGCAAAATACGAGTGGAAAACAACAAGAAGGGTGAAATCCGGAGTCCATTTCATGCCTACTACAAATTACTCGCTAGGCAGCATTCGCGCGCGCAATGAATTCCCGAACAAAACAGCAGATCTCCAGTGGAAAAGAGAGGACGGCGTGGGAATCAGGAGGACGAGAGAATAATACGGTAGAGAAAAGAGCGCATGCTGTCCTTTTGCAGACTACGATCGGTGAACGACCAAGCATCATGCGACGCAAATAAAGACAAGTAGTAAAGTTGGAGGAAGAAGATCGACGAGAAGGAGAAGGAACACGCAGCTCACGTCTGTGGCGAGACCCCTCCCTCCCTCCCTCCTCTCCTCTCTTGATGACTTTGTTTTTTGTTGTGGGGTCGGGGCCTGGTCTCGAAGAGAGGAGGAGGAGGAGGAGGAGGAGAAGAAAGAATAGAGGAGTAAGCTGGAAGGGGAGAGCGAGGCAGACCCCGCGTCCCTGAAGGGAGACTGCTTGCTGTCTATTGGACACTGGAAGGGAAGCGGGAACGGGGGTAGGGGGGGGGGAAGGAGGGGAGGAGGAACGCAGGAAAACAGCGAATAAAGAAAAGAAGGGAAGAAGATGGATACGAAAAGAGGCGAAACCCGGGATTGAGAAGGGGCTACGACGTTCCTTTTTAACCAAAAGCGGAACCAATTTACCAGGAGGTTTCTCGTGATCGTCAAAAGTGTAGGAGGAGGCGAGGAGAGAAGGCAGGGGGGTTTGTGAGGGCATTTTCTCGAGCCTGAGCTCCCCCTCCCCTTCCTCCCTCTCTCCCTTCCCTCAGGCTCTTTTGCCGTCGGCGGCCTCCTCATGCGCCTGAAAGCACATGCATGCATCGAAGGGAGGCGGAGGGAGGGAAGGAGGCTCGCGGTGTAAAGCGGGAGGAGAGAGGGAGGGAGGAAGGAGGGGAGGTGGGAAGGGAGGGAGAGAGAGCGGATGACCGAAAGACAACTGCGTCTCTCTCTCACTCACACAAGCGAAGCAAGCAAGAAGAAGAGGAGGAGGAGAAGAGAAGAATAGAATAAAGCGAAGAAGAAGAAGGACCGATGAAGAGGAGAGAAGAGGTGACCAGGACAGCCACAAGGGGACCGGGAAGGGAAGCTATGGCGACTGAAATTGACGTCCCTGGAGAGGGAAGAAAAAGTTAGGAAATGATGGAATCCCGCAGAGTGACTCATCATTTCGTTTCATATCATGGGCATACTATAACATAGCATGTGCATTGCATTATTCGGATTCCTGCGCGCGATGTATAGCGTGAGACATCTAAACAACAAGAGCAGATGTTGCTCTAAGCCAACACCGTTCGTGATTCCTTTAATAGCACCTGGAATTTGAAAGGAACCGCTCCAGGAGCTGAACATGCATAGTCGAACATTGCAAGCATGGCCGACAGAAGGATGGAGAAGAATTGCAGAAGGAACACAGTAAGGAACGCAAGGTTCGCTGCATCTAGTTAGATGCGGACTCTCCTCATTCCGCCTGATATCTTGCTGGTTAGACATGCGAAATATCATGCCGGGGGAGGAGAGACGTGGGGGGTGGCTCACGCTGAAAACAGCTGCAGGCCGTGTCTGGGGACTGTAGGGGGACGTGAAGACGAGAAGTTAGAGGGCGGGGGAGTGGAGAGACGGGCGGGAGGAGCGGCAGCCCTGCGGGTTGTTGTGCATGCATGCAGATATGTGTGTTGTGGGGGAAAAGAGGCTGGAGGGAGAGAGACGGTAGGAAGAACACGCAAAACAGAAACAGACTACGAGCGAAGGAGGAGAGGAGGAGGAAGAAGAGGGGTAGATGAGGCTAAGGAACGACGTGGGGAGCAAGCGAACGGGATACACACGCCGCCTGCTGTATGTTATTGCGGGCGCGCGCAGCTCTCCCCACCCTCCCTGCTCTCTAGCTGGTTAGAAAGGCGAAATAGCGAGCGAAAATAGGAGGGCACGTATGATGATGGGGAAGCCAATGCGGATGAAGAGGCTGCACATTGGGTATCCTCAGACCGAAGGGGGAGAGAGCCCGAGCAAAGAGAGAGGGAAGCAGATTGGGGTTCGGGAAAATGGACGACGAACACACGCCGCCGCCGCTGCATTTTTTGTGTGTGTGATGTGGCTGTGGAATGGCCTCGATCGGATTCCGTTCCCTTTTACCTTTCTCCCTCCGGCAAATCGGCTTGCGGGCGAGAGATGGCTAGAAACATTGCAAGTGCACTACCACAAAAGGGAGAAAAGGACTGGTCAGTGATGAATAGCCCACTCCATATGGGGGCCAGAGATCTGGGGTGGGGAAAGAGATGAGGGTACGGTATGAAGGATTTAGGTGTTTGTCAAATTAAGTTCGGAGAGTGTTGTAATTCTTAAAATGCAGCAGAAGTTTTCGGATAGCGTGTATAATATGTAATTTCCGATGGTTGGTTCTCGTGGAGATGCTTTGTGCAATGAAGTTTCTGGATTAATCCAACAACGTATTCTAGAATGTGTTGTTTTTGTAGATGTATGCTTTGTGCTATGAAGTTTCTGGATTAATCCAACAATGTATTTTAGAATCTTCAATTTTTTTGTAGATGCATGTATCTTGCTCTCGATGCCTCTCTCTTTCTTCCTCCTCCTCCTATCTGTTATTCATGTCGATGAATCACTCTCTCTGTGAAAGTAGCGAAACCCGTAATCGGCGCTCCCCGATAATATCAGCCCTTGGTGTCTTCCTCTCAGTTTTTTCATACCCTTGCTCCAATATCAATTATGGAGGCTTGAGAGAGACGTGTATCAGAGAGAGTTGTACTAGTAGTTTACTAAAATGGCTGCGTCCGAAGGCCGGACGGCGAGAAAGATACTAGACCCATGTGCACTCTCATCGCTATCTCTCGCACTCTGCAGCAGTCTCTTTTGGACGAGGGAGGGAGGCCGAGTGGCCAGTGGGGAGAAGAGAGAAAGCGACATAGTAGTCGGAAGGGGGAAGGAGAGGGGGAGACATGCTTAGTACGAAAGAAGGACTGGGGGCGATGGGCCAGGGGGAATTGAGAAGGAGGAGGAGAGGAGAGGGGACCGATGGGATTAGCAGGGCAGCAGTAGAATCAGCTGAGATTGCCGGAGGGGAGATGAGAGATAAGAAACAATGGGCAGAAGGGGTCGGTAGGCCTATCGTCATAGATAACATTTATGTCGATTGAGGGAAAGATACATATCTGGCTTATTTTTATGGGACTGTTCAAAATTACAATTACTTCAATCATGCAACGAACTGGATATTGACAATGCCTTCCGGCGTTTGCGTTCGAAAGTTTGACGATATTTTGCAGTAACAACGTTCGTTTTCCTTCTTGATTCTTATTATCTTGTACCTGCCCCAATTTCCGATGACAGAATACTGAAATAATGCGAACTATTACCGGAAAACACCAATAAATAAGCAATACCTTTCCAGTGGTGAATCGGGCAAAATGGGCCGGTTCAAGTGCAGTTTCCAACCAAAAAGTCCAATTGGCACTACGCCTCATTCTAGCAAACGCTCTCTACAATATATTTACACATTTGAATAAAAAGAAGATAACTGCTAACTCACAATTATGAGCTCAATAACACTGTATTCCATGTATGGTTCAAAGAAAACTAGCAATTTCACTGATATGATTATATTATAATAGCGTACCATTGAAATGTCACTGGTGGTGAGTTTAATACGTTTTCCATCAGATAGACTGAACTTTCGAATGAATTCTTCGTCAATGGTATTGGTTGGTAAGGTATATGCTTCGATAAACAGGTCAGTGATTTTCAATCCTGAGATTATATCAGAAAAACTGAAAAAGAAGAGATTTACGTTGAATCACTTAAGCATGTTTAATATAAAATGTTTACAACAGATTTTGGAATAAAAAAATCTTAATTTTGAACACAGATTATGGGCTGAGCAATGAATCAATACCTCAGTCCTTCACCGATTGCGACTGCATCCAAAATCATTCTATCGGGGAGTTTCCCGCGGAATGCTAGCAATAACTTCTGACCGAATGTTTTGTCGATCCGAATCTGGAGATTACTCATTTTATTGAGACTCGTTAATTTTCAAACATGCAGTATCAATTCATCCATTGATAAATGTGATCACCCCGATAAATTCCAGAATATGTGGAATGTGCTTAGATTGGAGAGTTTCAATCGCATTGAATACACTGTCAGGCGTATCATGCCATTCGTCGTCATCAGAGTCGTCATCATCATTACACGATGCTGTGAACACTAGCCAATCACTTTGGACTTTTAGATCCCGGCGGTTTCGATAAACTCCCAGAGGAATGGAATACACCGCACAAATATGCTTGTCGTCAATCTGTGACAAAATAAGCATTACTCTCTGTTGAGACTTATATCTCACCATTTTGATGGTGAAACTCTTCACCACCTTTCTCGGCTTTATCCAACATGACTGACTTCCCAGAAATGGGGTTGCTGCAAAGATCTGGCTGCGCCTGCTCGTAGAGACGACGTTCCCAATCCCGGTGAATAACTTATTTGTTTCATATTATTACAACAACAAAAATTTCATCTTCGCTGAAACTTATACAATCGCTAAAACTCACCATTCGAGGACAAATGCATGCATTCCCTTTTAACTTAAATCTACTATTTCACATTCACAATTCTAATTATTCTAACTGGAATATCCTTCTTTATATCTAAAATATGCCAACATTACTTGGTCAGTTATTGCCATTCAGAGTGTTTCTCCGACGCTGACTGCTGGACGGGTCGCTGTATCATGGGACATTGTCAGTATCTCCGTTCACAGTCACTTTCATATTACTAATGATTTTACCCAACGAATCACGTTCATAAACTATTGATTCCGATAAGAGGCTAAGTTCGGCAAAGATTTGAACATACAGAAATCGTCCATAAAACTGCTTCGTAATTTCAATATAACTATGCCCATGGACCAGTAACGATCTATTATGGAACACTCACTACATTTAACAACCTATAGGAGGAACTGTTGAGCATAAATTATTTGGTGCTTGTTCTTAGAGAAGTATTGTCAGAAATGCGACCCCCACCACGATTTTAAAGAAGTACAGTCAGCAATGCGACTCCCACCACGATCAACAATGCGACTCCCACCACGATTTACCGAGGGTCATTACTGCAGAGACACGGAATCGCAAGTGCAAAATACAGCTTCAAGTGGCGGGGCCATTCGCTAGTGTGAGAGGAATTATCCTTTGATCTACTCGTCTCTGCACGTCTCACGTGACCTTATCTCGTAGCGCAGTCGCGGCGGGCACTTACTCAATACGAGAGGGCGCGCACTAGGAGCGCCGGGTTTGGCGAGGAGGGGGGGGGGCGAGAGGAAAAAGGAAAAGGGGCCGAGTCCTGCACGCGGATAACGTAGCGACTGCGGTACGAAGTAGCGACTGCGCTACCCCTCCCCCTCGCGTAGCGCGTGCGTAATGCCGTTATCGTTTCGCAAACCCTACTCTCTGCCACTCTAGTCTCTCGCAAAAGGGGGAACAGGGAAGAGGAGAATAGTGGCCGAGAGAGGGAGTTCGCCGTGCAAACATATAGTAGCCTTTTCTCTGGGATCACGCGCGGGAATTAAAACTTCAAACGCACATATATCAGCTCTGGCATGATCTGTTTAAATTTTGGGTTCACATTATGATTCAAGGGACCGATCGGTCCATTGTCTCAGCTTATCCGGCCAATTATTTCTGCCACTTCTCCTTTAAGAATTTTGAACTGTTGCTAATTCTGAGACGAACGGTTCATATAACTGATCAGAAAGTGAAGCCATCGAAAGTACAATTCAATTAATGAAATAAAATGATTTTGTGATACTTATTCAGTCGATTTCAATTGATTACCTACGATTCAAATCATCATCGCATTATAACATTTGTTTATTTACAATAAATATCCAAAACATAAATTAGTCGTTGATAAAGCTAAATTACTTTATGCGCGGATGGTTGTGAAATAATACGCTGAAATTGGTGCTGAATTTGCGTCACTTTCGAATCAGGTGCAGCATCCACGGGCGGTACAAAATCCTGAAGCACAGTCCCGGTTGAACACGCACTCTGGAACAAGTAAAATATCACTATCAGAGCAAAAAACTATATATATCAGAAAAAGATATATCAGAGCGAAAACAAAGATGATTGATCTCTAAGACCGTTGCAATATATCAAAATCTCACTTCGGCAGGGCGGTTCGTTTGCGCGAGGAGCAGAATCCGTATTAGAATGCGTTTCATCATCGTTCACAGGAGGATTAACAGAGGAAGGATGCTCATGCGTCACAACATTGTGGACGAAGAGAAGAGAAATGATGCAAAGAACCAGTGAATTGGACATAGTCGGATGGTGATCTTTCCGGTCAAGCCCTCCTTTTGTAGGGGTTCCTGGGAATCAGATGAATGATGAGTAAAAACACTAGTTCTACCGAAAATATTGCTCTCTTTGTTGTGCGTTTTCTCATCTATCTGATAGGGAGAGATCGTACAAAAGAAAGAGATCGTCCTTAGTGTTGTTGTCATAATCGTGAATGGAAGGATGGCATTTTGCAAAACACAAATAGAAATCATTTAGTCACTGATATTGCTCGTACCATGTGATTACAATTCAATTCGCACCGCTTACTCATTCATATGTTATTGTGTTCAGCGGAAAATTGCATTTGAGAAACTGTGAAGATCGATATAAAACTCATTGTATCGAATGCGTTATTCTCGAAATCGACGTTGTCCTCTAAACAACCAGAAACCACACCAAGCGCATACCATTGAATCACATGCATGTACTTCGCACGGAGAAGGAGGGACATAGGTCGCACGGAGTTCTGCTGGCAAAATGCCAAGTGAGCATTCGTGGTGAGACTATCGCAATTCCCCTGACCGCTCTCTTTTCTCTCGCTCCCCCCATGTAAAACGCCGTGGTTCGACCAGGACAGAGGCACACATCTATAGCAAACAAGATAATCTCAATACTGACATCGTTACTGAACCATCGGTTTCAATTGTTCCCTAAGAAAAATATTGATTAGTTTGTTTTTCGTTTCAGTGATCATATACCTGTTTAACTGTGTATTTTTTCTCGTTTCTTCATTTTCACCTCTTTTTATTTTTTTTCACTATCTCTTCATTCCCAAAATACGCAATCCCAAAAATTCGAAATCATTCGAAATCCAAAAATCAACCCTTTAATGTTTTTCTCTAACCATGATAATTTTTTTTTATAAATATTGAGTATCTGGTTGTTGCAACTCCAAAGCGAATATTATCGAAATTTGATGTTTTTTTAGTTGCCAATTGGTCATTTCTTCAGCACTGCCAGAAGGCAAACCGTTTTTGTTGAATGGGCATCTTTTGGTCTTACTTGACGCCGTTTGCCTTATTTTCGAGCAATTTCGGATGAGTCTGGCACATCTCAAAAATATCAAATTTCTGAAACAACTTGTCTTGGGGTTATCGAGGGTGCTGAAGACGATGGGCATACCTATTTTTTCCTCAGACCCACCGTTGGCTCCAGAAGGCGACACGTCGAAATCACATTTTGACGTATTACTCGGAACTCGAGTGCGCTTATTTTACGGGATTATGTTTCCTAGGGAGGATTTTGATGGCGAACACGCCTGTTTAGTTCATTTTTCATGATTTTCAAAAATAATTTTTAAATTATAAATTTTTCGTAGACTGAGAAAAGCGCTTAGCAATGTGCTCCACTAAATAGGGCGTACCGAGAGGATTCAGAATATATAATTTTAGCAAATTCTGTCATCGCTTCCCTGACCCAGCGCGACGAGAGAGCGTGGAGAATGGAGAGAGCGCTCGAGGGAAGAGGGGAGGAAGGGGAGGATAGCCTCTCCAAATTACAATCTAAAAACACTTTAAATTAAGTTTCTCATCGGTCGCATGACTGAATTGGCTAAAATTATATATTCTGAATCCTCTCAGTACGCCCTATTTACTGGTGCACATTGCTAAGCGCTTTTCTCAGTCTACGAAAAATTTATAATTTAAAAATTATTTTTGAAAATCATGAAAAATGAACTAAACAGCCGTGTTCGCCATCAAAATCTACCCCAGAAAACATACTCCCGTAAAATAAGCGCACTCGAGTTCCGAGTAACACGTCAAAATGTGATTTCGACGTTTCGCCTTCTGGAGTCAACGGTGGGTCTGAGCTCAAAATGGATATACCCATCGTCTTCAACACCCTCGATAACCCCTAGACACGTTGTTTTAGAAAATCGACCTTTTTTGAGCTGTGCCAGAAAATAAGGCAAACGGCGTCATATTAGTTAAGTGATTGGAAAGTGTACAATAATGAGGCTCTGAAAAGATCGTTTGATCAGATTTACACTGACAGTCGCAATAGTTGCACGCAATATTAGTTATGCCGTTCCTCGAACAATGATATTAGTTAGGCAAAAATCATCAACTTTCATATGCAAATACAATTATTTTTTGCGAGTAAACACGATGTTTTCGTCCATTCTTCTCCTCATCTCATTACCATAGGGGGTCTATAAAAGGCCCTCTCCTCTCTCCTGCTACCGTACCCTACCGTATTCCAGGTGCGCGTCTCTCGCCGAGCAGCTGTCCATCACCTCACGTAACTGCGTCGGCGGCCACTGCATCGGCCTTCCACAGTATCCCACACACACATGCAAAATCTGTCATGCCAAACAATCTTCTCCAACATTCAATGCACTGTCTTTGTGTGTCCCCGAAAACTCGGTAAATGGCTATCATGTACACATCGTATTACAAATTTACAAGAAGTTGTTCCGGGGAATAGACTGTTTCGGTAATGACGAATTTACAAATTATTTGTTTACGCTATCCGTTAATTCTATTTCTTTAGTGCGCTGACCGTGTGAACCGCTTTAGAAGCAATTTAGCAATAGAGTAAATAAAGAAAAGGAATTTAAATATACAAAAAGGCAAATCCAGTACTCAGAACGGGAGAATAGTTAAGCGTGAAACGTGCGCGGTCTTGCCCTTTGGTCACAATTATGATCGTATCATTATAAAAATGTAATATCTCACTTCAGTGCGCGTGGATGCCGAATCGACGGGCATCCCGTCCTCCTCCTCCACCTGCACTACTCGCGACGGTCGCACGCACTGCAGCAACTGCCGAGAGGGAGTCTGCACCACCAGTGAGTGAGAGTGATGTCGTTTCGGTTATCAACTCTCTCCATTCTGCACACTCGTTCGTCTGTCTGCGATAGTGTGCGGAAAGTAGAGAGCCAAAACCGAATTTACATCCCTAGTGAGTGAGAGAAGCCGCGAGGTATGCTGTGCCGTATCATTCTTGTATCTTCTTCGACCTTCTACAGTAGCCACATGCTTTGTAATGTCTGCACTTCGCCATGTCTTCTATAGCAGAGCCATGAAGGGGACAGAATGGGGGATACTGTCTCACGCCTTAAGAGACGTTCCATGATATTTTGCACCTACTCAACGGATGACGTTTTTGCAACCTATGCCAATCAGTTCAGGGTGAAGTCCCCATACCCAGAGCTGAAAGCTGGCCCAATATGAGACCTTGGTCTCTCGGGGGCTGACGAGATAATGTAAAAGTGACTGTATCGTGTCGAAATGGCGAAATCTCTCATCATCGTTCTCTCGTCAGCCCCCGAGAGACCCTCGGGCGGAAAGCTGTAGCATCCGAGCGACAAGTTTAAATAGCGTGGAAATTCAACACGCGGTGTAGTTTTGCACGTAGAATCTGAATCTGCAATAAAAAATTTCCGACGGCTAAAAAAATTTTTCACTGTGGTTCCAAAATGGTGACATTTTTATTTTTTCGACCTTTTATCGATGTCCTTTCGTTTTAAAACTATATTTTTCGTTATTTTAATCGAAAAATACGCCGGAAACACCTATCAGAACGTATTCTATTCTAAGATGATTTTTGACTTTTTTTGGGACACCTCTGGCATTTTCCGGAAAGTGCACCCCAAGGTCTCATATTGGCCCAGCTATCAACTCTAGGTATGGGGACTTCACCCTGAACTTATTGGCATAGGTTGCAAAAAAGTCCTCCGTCGACCCCTCTCAGAAGCTACACTAAACCGTATAACGGCACTTAAATGCATGATAAATTATTATTATTATTATTAATTAACAGCGTCACCATCGATCCGGTCATCTTTTCAGGAGGAAAGCGTGGCCAAACGACCAACACGCGATACGTTCCCGGCCGCGGCTTCCAACAATGTCATTGGGTCATTACCGATCGTGGCATCTTCTTTGACACTTGGGGAGAGAAGTGCGCCTGGACGCGATCCGCGAAATGCCCCCAAAAGAACTGCAAGTTTGACTGCTACTGCGAGATTTGCGCAGAAGGAGTGTGCCCCAGAGGCGAGATTCTAGGCGGTGATCTACCGATCAATCAATCGATACTACCGTCCTCTCTTGCAGACTGCAGCGAGTGCAAGGAAGACAAAGCAAGTGAGCGACCGGAGCTACCGTAGTAGGGGCCTCGTGGATACGGTACCACACGAGTACTATGATAATCGATTATTTCCAGAGCGCGAGATCGGCACAAGGAAGACGTGCACCGACGGCCTAGGCTGCCAAGTCTGCAGCGCGAATAACTGCCAATTCATTGGTGTGACTCACCGAACTGCTTATCTGCACCTGCGAACTACCGTAATCTGACCTACCGTATCAAATACCGTACCCTTCAGCCAATCATAAGTCCGGCGGCGCGCGAGTACAGATTACCTCCAACTGCGTCAACGGCCGCTGCCAGGAGGTCCATGGTGAGTGACCCACCGAACTACCGTAATCTGACCCTCCGAACTAGGTATTGGACCCACCGAACTACCATAATCTGACCCTCCGAACTAATTGTCTGGCCCACATAACTATCGCACTCGCAAGCAAGACCTGCACCACTCCTCCTCGACGAAATGCACCAAAGGCCGTTGCATCGAGTGAGTAAACGGAGCCTGCAGAAACTACATTGGTGGGTTACTAAAGATAACGATGCATCACAGTAATAGTGCTATTAATGATTGTTTACAATGTGTAACTGAATACGTTATCGATTACCCTGACTGAATCGAATTGATTGATTTCAGAGAGAAGTGCCATTCAAAGATTTCTCCCGTCGATATGTTATCGATAAATAGAGGAGCAAAATGTTCAAATGCATTACAGTCGATCGAATTCTCATCAACATTTTAATCCTAGCAATTCATTTCTCACAATTCTCAAAACAAAAATAATTAAACGAAGAAATCAAGAGTTCTTGTCGATTATGGCTCTCTTTATGTTTCACATTTCTAATTTGGATGAACCAATGATGTAGGCGGATACAGCGCCTCGAGATGGGCATAGTGTTTTCTATAGAATCGGTTGTGTTTTGCCCGTGCCACACTTTGAAGATTGCGAAAATAGGACAATTATAAATGTATGTAGTTGTTCAAATTTATTTTCTCTGATCATGCCAATAACAAAATTCGATGCAATGCACCCATGACTACCGAAGTTTATGAAGAACCCAAAGTGTTTAAAATTTCTGTACTGATAGGGTGTATTAGGCGAACGCTGTGTGTTATCTACAAACTGTACGTGGCGGATTGATTACCGATTACTCAATATCTTGAATATTATAACACGTTAGGCTAACCGTTTTCTCCTAAACAATTAAGTAATATGTCAAGACTTGTCTAGAGACCACAATGTGATCTACCAAATAGGTTGCACCGGTTCGAATTTGTGCGGAATGCCTTGGTCTCGATCCGATAACATTTTTGCTTTTTAGAGTTAGTCTCTAACTCATCTCCGAGCCGAGTTATTCCATGAAAAACAAGCGCGCGGGCAAAGGAGAAGAGAAGGAAATCGGACGAGAGAGAAAAGGGGCGGAGCCTCTTTTGCGTGTGTCTCTCTCGCTCCCTCCGCCCTCTCGCTCGCCTCTCCCGCGCTCGCCGACAATTCGGAGAAAATTATTAAAATTCCAAAAAAATCTTAAAATTCTTCTAAAATACGAGTGAACTGAATTTGAGTTGCGGAGCTAGCGGCATTCACTAGAAAGGCTTAAAATCCCGTTTTCCCACCTTAAAAGACGCGTTTGACCTACTTAGAATGCACCGACCACTTTTCGCATTGCACACTCTGTAGTGACAGCTGAGACCTACAGAAAGCACTTTAGAGCGTCCTGATTGACAGATAATTAGAATTGTCGAGTCGCTCGCCAGTTTTGTGCAATTCTCTATCCCACCAAAGTGGGCGGATACTGCGGTCTCTAGACTTGTCAGGCATTTTTAAACCTTCATATTATTGCATTTTCATACAAGATCGGTTTTTTCTACTTGTTGATGTTCAAAATATATTACAAATTTACAAAAAAATGTTCCGGGGAATAATTTGTTCCGATAATGACGAATTTACAAATTATTCGTTACAGCTTTGCATACATTATGAGAGGAATCGCGAGAGTTTAGAGAGCCCTGCGGACGTAGGACAAAGTTTCCCCGATTCCGCTGAAAAGTGAAAGGGTCTCATCTTCGAGTAAAGGTATGTCAAAGTAGGGAGACTACGAAATTTACGACAAAAAATGCCTCAGGAAAACAGCCATAACTCGCTTTATATTATGCTAGAAACAATTCCAAAAAAGAATTATAATGAGAAGGCAGAGGGGAATGTTTTTCTTATGTTGATGACATCATTCCTCGTTTATGCGCTGGATCGGGACGGTCGGTTATTCAACAAAAAAAGTGTTGTAACTTTCCGAATACCGAATTCCCCAACAAGCACCGAAAAGTGATTTGAGAAAAACCTTTATCAGTGCATGAATTCGAATGAACGACGTCTCCATCGAATTCCGACACGATTCTGATCTTGCAAGTGGGTTGGATGGCGAGACTGAAGGCATGCCAGGAAACAGCCAACGAAAAGAATGAGTGTTCCTACGACAAGATATGCGTACCCAAGGAAATTCGACTTGCCACCGGCCCAGTTCACTGTTGTGATGACTATTTTCTTGCGGATTCGTTGATCGACATGGTTCTTCTCGAGCGGGTACGGTGGCCAATTCACTTGCACATCGAATCGATAGTTCCCATCCGGAAGTCCTTGTGCGTAGTTTTGACCGCCATTCTCTGGTGCATGAACCAGATCCAGTTTCTTCCACAGCTTTCGGAATGTGGGAGCTGCAGCGGGTCGCATCCACACCAAGAAATCCTCATTCTTCATCGCTCCTTCCATGTCGCAGATGTGTGTCTTCCAATTGTCTGGTTTCCGTATCAATTCCTTGCCAAATTTCAAGGCGGAGCATTGGTCAGTAGGGTCGAAAGTCGGCGGATTATCGATGAAAGTCTCCTTTTTTCGATCGACATCCCAAGTGATATCCCGATTGTGAAAGGGAACGGGAAATCCATGTTCATCGAACACTTCGACTTGATCATTAAAAAACCATCTTGCGCGCTCGCCGCATGGAACAGGCGAGTTCATCGACTTTTCACGAGATTTCGGGAGGATAATTTGCACGAAAGAGTAGATGAGTGGGAACACTTCTTTGAGGTACGTCCAATTACGGATGCGCCGCTGCACATACGTCTCTCCCGTGCACACGAATGAGTAGTCACCGACCATGAAATGATTGATGTCGAGTGAATTGCGCATCGTATAGTAGAGTTGAGAGAATCGCTCCAGTTGGTAGTAGATGTAGACGGGCCCTTTGAAGTTGGTGAGATTCACGAAAAGCGGGTAGCTGCTGCCAGCAGCCAGATGCGTGTAGTCGACCACCTCTTCACGGATTGAGTTGGATGCCAGGGTGAAGGAGATTCCGATGCCGACGCAGAGAATGCCCAGAGATAGGACGAACGCAAGGATTTGCGTGGTTCCAGGGCTGAACCGATGCGATGGCAGCATTTGCTGTCTGATAGCATCGAGGAAGCCGTCGTGGTTGACCATGGGAGAACTGAGGGAGAAAATGATCGACACGAGATGGGAAACGTGATTTCATCTTCCCTTTTTCGAATCGGGTTTACTCATTGAAATTCAGGCGGCCATATCAGAAAACAATGCCACGATTATGCAAATTATGCATATATATTGGGTTGAGGAATAAGTAACGCTCGTTTTTTCTCTCTGACTTTAGAACCCTCGTGCTCGCTCTTTTGTTGTTGCCGTCTGCCACCCTGTTTACACTGGAGAGAGGGCCCCTCGGGCATTCCACACATGTTTTCGATTCAGTTCTCCCTAGTCTCCCAGGCGAGAATGCCGCACAATTTCGTCCCCGACCGAATTCACATTCGGAACGTGATGCTCTTTCTCTTTCTATCTGGCTTGAAACCGCCCGCCATTCATGAACAACTGGAACAGGTTCACTCCACACATACCCCGCATGTAACCACCGTGAGAAAGTGGGTAGTCAAATTCGAGAAACACGACTTTTCCCTCGAAGATGAAGACCGACCCGGTCGCCCCATGGAGTTGGACCTCGATCGATTGCGTTCTGAGGTGGAGGCTGACCCGTATCTCACTACGCGCGATCTTGCTGACTTCCTTGGGGTCGACAAAAAAACTGCCGTGAATGGACTTCGCGCGATTGGAAAGAAGTAAAAACTCGGGAGATGGATCCCCCATGACCTGACCGACTATGACAAGGATCGCCGAGTGGACATGGCTTCTCACTCTGCATCGCCGGTTTGATTGGCTGGACAATGTCATCACAGGTGATGAAAAGTGGGTGCTCTACGACAACCATGAGCGCATGAGACAGTGGGTCGGAGAGGACCAAAAGCCAGCAGATGTCCCCAAACCCGATTTGCACCCCAAAAAAGTGATGTTGTGCAACTGGTGGTCAGTGCGGGGAGTGGAGTTCTGGGAACTCCTACCCGAGGGGACGACTATCACGGCAGAGGTCTACACTCTTCAGCTACGGAAGCTGAGACTCGCTGTCGCTGGCGGGAAGGACGCTCGAATCTACTTTCAACACGACAACGCCCGCCCGCATGTCGCAAGAAAGACCAAGGCTGAGCTGGCGGGCTATGGCTGGACTGTCCTCCCCCACCCTCCCTACTCACCCGACCTTGCCCCCTCCGATTACCACCTCTTCTCAGACCTCCAGCGTTTCCTCAAGGGACAGAGCTTCAAAGACCGAGCCACTATCCAGACCGTACTGACCAACTATTTCAAGAACTAGCCCTCTCTTTTTCTCTCTGAACTTCCTGACTACATTTTTTCAGGTATATTTTTGTGTGCTGAATCCGAATTTCGATATGAGAGCCCATGATATCATGAACGAAAAAAGTTCAAAATTTAACAACTTCCAAAATCGGTTATATTTTCGACATAATGACCTCGGATTTTCGGCTACCACGGACAAGAAAGGTATCCAAATGCTCTAAAAAGTTGGGAATCGTATATTCCATGGATTTGCAACTAACTTGTCCATGAAAGACTTTTGAACTAAAATCGGCCTTGGAACTGTGAACATTCAAATTAGTGTGAAAAAAATCATGTGAAAAAGTGACAAAGGGGGAGACCAGGGAGTTCCCTGATATCCCTATGACATATACCTAACACTCGGTGGGTATGCTATGACATGTCAGATGTTGACCCATAAATATATCAAGAGTCAAAAGATATGAAAGAAATAAAAAGTGTCCGGTGATTATGCGCGCGACTGTAGCTCGTTATTATTTTATATTTTAGCAGTGTACGATATCTTCGAGATAAAAAATTACATGTTATGCGATGCGCGCCTCATGTAATTTTTGTAAATTGTTATACAAGCATAATTTGTATCTTGAATTTTCATTTGCCGATTGTATTCATCATCCTCCAGTAAGATGACTCTTGTCAGACCTCGCTCTTCACAAGACACAACTTATTTTCGCCGAATACGTCATCCATTCACTCTGCTTTCATTAATATGTGCTCTACTGACAATTTTCGTAATTCACACGAGCAAGAATCGGGCGAGTCAGAAATATTCCCGACTGATTCTCGCGATGGTGGTTAGTGAAGAAGTACAAATAGATGAATATATCGAACTCGACCAGATGATGACTTTAATATGTGACATGCATCTGCAACTCGTACTTGATCCCCTCTTCTTCTTTCCTGTCCCATGCGTTGCCAGGCAAGAACGAGATTTATAAGAAAGACAATAACATTATTAAGAGACAATCCGTTTCTGAATATTCGTGGAAGCACCTCCATCCATTGAGACACGAGTAGCAAAGGGACGAAAAGCATGTATTCACACATATTTCAGGTTTTCTGGTCTCTACTTCTGGGTTTGGATACGCCTGTGCTCATTGCGTGCTTTGTTCATAAACATCAGGTAACTTTGAACACTCCTATTCTAGTTCCATTTCACTTTGTAGGTTGTGATGGCTCCGGGTTCTCGTTGGAAATTATCTTCATCGGTACAGAGAATACCTTCACTCTTTTTCACTTTGCTACTTCTACCTATACCTCCGATTATCTACGTAAACTTTCATGCATTTTTTGCATTACATTTGATCACGGAGAAATATTGCAGCATACGATGAAGCCAGAGGGAGCAATTAATGAATATTCTCAGGTGGTTACCCTTATCACTCTATCCTGTTCGGCATATTTTAAATGGTCAATTCTCTTTCCAGATGCTCTCAATTGAGTGGCCTCGTGATACTCTCGATCGTTCTGTATGCTTCTACCCCGATCGCTTATTTTCCTTGGCTGTTGTAAGCGTCATCATCATTTTCTTCTTCTCTACATTCTCCACTTGGGTGCGCACATTGATTTAGTCATATTTGCATTACGGCCAATACTCAAAGATGTCACATACATATTTTCAGATAATCTATCACACTTTTGCCAGCCTTCGCAAGCAATCGAAAATGAGCGAGAAGATGAAGGAATAACATCGGACGATGACCAAAGTTCTCCTTCTGCAGGTTATGCACCAAGAAATTCGAAAGAGGAATCATTGGTGATAATATATCGTATGCATTATTTTACAGTCTGGAATCCCTGTGGCCTTTGCTCTGATTCCTGTTTTAATCTGCTACTCAATTTATTTTCTCAACATTCCAGAAACAAGTATGTCTTTGGCTCAAGCGCAATAATGAATTCATTTCGAATTCAGTAATTTGCCCAGTCCCTCATTTCTCCATTAAATTGCTGTACTTTTTACGACACCGATCTACAGAATGCATTTGGAATCGTTGTATGGGAGAAAGGTCAGCGCTTCCAGCTGTACACGACCAAAAAATATTTGTTTTCATAAGTTCCAATTTCAGAATAGAGCAGCAGTGCAGCATTTGGCGCATTCGCAAGACAAAATTCCAGGCTGAAAAGAAGTTACCAGCATTCGCACATCAGAGTTATAACGAATACTCGATTGATGTTCTGTTCTGTGTTTTGTGCATCTCACCGTCCTGTAAACGCAATCAAAGAACCAAAAATTGCACAACTTCACAGAATTTGCATCTTTATACATACACACCACGACCACGTCTAATCCATTATTGACGGTTAACGTACATAGATCTCACGCCAATTCTAGAGGACAGATCATACAAGTCTTCAACACCCCGCACGAATCCACCATGTCCTCCGTCGACCCCTCTCAGAAGCATCACTATACCGTGGAACGGCTCCTAAGTCTTCCAAACGCGACAGGAGAGTAAACAGGGAGTATCGTAAGAAAATAGATAAATAACTTACTTATTCATCGCTGACTTTCGATCAGCTTCGTTGGTCTCTCGAAGAACCTTCTGTACAGAGTGAAAGTCTCCGGTCTGCAAAATATATTTTTTTAATTCATCGAAAAACATTAAAATAGCACAATATTGTAAACACTCTATCCTATAAACCCTCACGAAAAGAATCTAAAAAAATGTCATGAGTGGAATCTCACTCTCATACTTTCGAGCAACGACTGCATGGAGTTCTTCACATTGGCATTCGCTTCGTCGCCACTTCGTTCTTGTAATGGATTCTCGCAGCTCACTTGAATTTGATTTGATTACTCAAAAGCTCGTTTGCCCAAATAAACCAATCGAACTAAATCGAACAACCAATCGAACTTGAGATTTTGCAATGCTATATCTAAATCACTCACAAATTTCGGGTGTCACGTTTTAGCTTCGACTCGATAGACGAGGATCGCAGCGAGAAGTAGGAGTGAGAAGGATTGCATGTCGTCTCGATGATCTGCAAATGACAATTGCTACCTTTTATAGTATCGTCCCGCACGGAAATGTGCATAATCCGCAGAGAACAAAGATCGAAGAAATGGCAAAGTGATCAACACATGGGATCCGCTCGTGACCCGGTACTTCGTGATAAAGGATCTCTACTGTAGCCCTATCAAAGTGGTGCCGAATTCTCTGTCCTTTACAGTAGTCGCACAAGGGAATCATTTTTCTCGCTTTGTTTCAAGTGATTATGCAAGATCTAAGTCCCCAAGTGAGAAGGCAGATGGCGTGGTTTTGAAAAATTTATTCACGCGTGTCGACACAATTCATTAATTCAAAATTATGCGTCCACATTCTCTGAACAATCTACTAACCCAATGCACACGAGTCAATGGAACAATAATCGGGCACAACAGACATCGGATCCGGTTGCCTTGTGTAATCTTCCTGATTGTCGTATTTTGGTCGATCAAAGACAGACTGGATAAATAAAGTGGGAACTCTCATTATTTTACACACTATCACAGTGTTTGATCGCCGAAATATTGTTGGTCAAGGGTAGATCAAATATTCGTTATCCTTCCTGCTCAAGAGTATCCCCACATGTGAGTGTGTGTTGTGGCCATCTGGCCATCCGACAAGGATATAAAATGGGCAACGCGGAAGAGAATGGGATATCCGACCGACCGAAGATGAATCGATTGCTGCAGCCGGTCGTCCTATTCGTCGTGCTTGCTGCATGCAGCGACGCCCTCAAACTGTCCGCAGAGATGGGTAAGTGGACTCCGTTGTGGCATCGTCAGGACAACGTTAGGAGAAAAGCTAGCGTACGAGTCTGTACTGTTACAGAGTGGTCCAGTTGTCCTACCGTACCCCTCTGTACCATAGCCTCATTCCACCGTAATATTCTCAGAGAGATGCGCTGAGCAGCTGCTGAAAGCGCTTCCGAGTGAGACGAATGGCCAGTGGAAGACAGCTATCACGAGTATCATGAAACATGTCCAGGTAATTATTTCACTCGCATGAGAATTCTTACACATATCGCCATAAAGCATATGTATGCAATGCTCCATTGTTTACGTTGATTACATGGAAATTCTGCTATCTTTTCTTCATTTCAGCTCGGTCATCTGGCTGACGCGCAAAAGGTAGTGGCAGGAATCCCCGAACCGGAGCGAACAGCAGCTATCAACAAGGTGATTTTCTAAATTTTAAATTTAAGTAATGATGACGATTTAATCAATCGCTATGCCTAGTGATACAAGCTTATCGCGGGAGGACGACAATATCAATAAAATATATTTCCAGTACATGGTGGGCGAGTGTATTCCGATGAAGAGCTGCCTCGATTGCCCCATCGAACTGTGATCTACGCCGAGTATTGATTGTTCATCGACCAGACCACGACCACTTGTAGGAAAATCGATAAATTATTTGAATCTCATGAAAAGTTCTTGTCGAAACGCTACATAATTTATTTCAGACGATGTTCAACCTATGATTCAAAATTAAGTAAAAACATGAAAATGTAAAATAAAAATTAAATAAATGAGCATTTGTCACTCTTGCTTGAGTTTAGAAGCGTAAAAATGATAGATTAGTGTGTCATCCAGCTACCTTATCACGTAAAATCAGCATTGGAAAAACGGTCATAACTTGCTATAAAATTTAGTTAGAACCTCGTTCTTTTTTTCAGTTTGTAGAGGACAGTTCCCTCTTCAACTTCTGCTTTGACGACTGATGCAGGGATGACAGTTTTCCAAAAAAAGTGCATAACTTTTTAAATCGGAAAATCTCGTGTGAACTTTTCTGCCGAGTTATAGTCCATACCCATGTAGTAAATTTCCGCATAACCTCATATTTCTTATTCCTTGCAACAAAAAAGAGTGCGACTTTTTGTCCGAAAAAGTGCCGATTTTGGTAATTTTTACGAATATAACTTTTTTCTTTTACGTTTTCATGAGCTCTCTTATTGAAATTGGGAATCAGCGCGCCAAAATACACCAGAAATTTGTATAGTCATATATTTTGGAGATATACTTTTTTCGACTCTGACTACTTTTTCATCATGTGGTCCCCCCATAGGTCCAATTTTGGTCGAAATTTTTTTGTCTCAGAATCATGTCTCTATAGGAATTTATGGCTTATTTTTGAGCGTAGAAAACAAATTTTCTAACAAACAACTTTTTTCTTTTACGTTTTCATGACCTCTCTTATTGAAATTCGGAATCAGCCTTCTTATCTTGATATTTCATGTGCTCTTGCTTTCTTCTCTAATTCCCTGCTGATATACATCATTTCTACTACTTCCGCGGAAAACATAGGTATGTGCGTTTTTTTTCGATTGTTTGAGCCTGAAAATTTATCATGGGTCAAAAGTTACGAAAGATTGAAAAAGTGAGCCAAGACTTATGGTCGATACTGTAGTTCCTCCAAATGAAGGTTGACTATAAAAATTAAAAATGCTTCGTTTTTCTTCTATTTCAGAGACAAAATGCTTACTTTCATTACCTCTACTGACAGCCATGAAATCAGATAGAACATTACCATCTGAAGTCTTCATCAAATTGCAGATGCAGAATCGGTAATGAACGCATACAAATAGCTCGTTAATCCATTTTGTTCTGCAAAACATGCAGCTGTGGAAAAAAATCTCTGCATGGATCTATTCCCTCGTTATCGGATTTTTATGTGCGCTTTTTATGATCATCAATTATAAAAAATATAATTTGTTTTGCTCTTTACAAAAACAGTTTTAATTATGGTTTATTGAATTTCATGAGTCACATTTCATTCTGAAACTTCTAGGTTATAATTAGGGAACATCGAATATATGGTTCGAAGATCGTCTGAAAAAATAAGTGCTTATCAATCTCGTGCACACTAGTTGCTTTAACCTAAACATTAAGTATCTTGAACTTAATAATTTTTATGCCGAGAACGGGGTGTATCCCTCCTCTCCGGCGGTATAGGGAATCTCTCAGATATCTTAACGTTTTCAAACCAATCAAAATTAGATGGTATCTGCTTTCCTCTCAGTTCAGTCGATGCCACTCCCACACTTGTAATTGATAATATCATGTACTCTCCCCGGCTGGCTGTATTCACTTCAAATGACATCAAATGATAGTGCAATGATTGAATTGAGCTGGTTCGATTCTATGCATAACACAATTGGCACATAACTTGCAACCTCGTCATTCGGGCTATACAATTAATCTAAACTCGTCAGTCGAGCAATAAAATTATTCTAACTCTTCTTGATTATTCTAGCCTTTGCCACCAAATTGGCGCCCATTGCATCTCATTTCCTTATTTCACACTATCTATTCAATTTCGCAGATGACACGCAGAAGCGCAGAATGTAGAATGAATAGTCGAATCAGGAAGATTGTTACCTTTCCACTTTTAACAATCACGCAGTCCTCACGTATCCTTTGTCATTGAATCATTTGTATCTCTTACTCCCACTCAGCCGTGATATTCTTTTGTTGCTGCTACTCCAAAGATTATTCTAATTTGCTCATTTATTCCTGATTCCTCAGTGTTTGATGGATGCATATCTCGAAACTCTTCAAATTTCCATCCGTCCAGTGTATTTAATTATCATAGATCAGTTCAGTTAGACCAAATAGTTGTTAGGAGTTCAATAAAGCACTCAGCTTTGGATAAGGTCGAAACATCTTCTGCCTGTCCTCCTCCGTCTTATCGCTCTTCATGTTTCATCTTGTTTTTGACTAGTAGGCTGAATTGTTTCAAAGAAATTAATATTGACCCGAGAAAAGGGAAATACTTACTCATCGCATCCTTTCGCGGCCAATTCGTAACTCGGCTACTAAGTCTATAAAATAGCGATCCATTCCAGACAATGTCAACTCCTTTCTACGCCTTCATTTACACACAACCCTTCCACTCCATCATCGTTGGAACTACAACTTCTGTCTCTTTCTTCTCTAATTCCCTGCTGATATACATCGTTTCTACTACTTCCGCGGAAAACATAGGTATGTGCGTTTTTTTTCGATTGAGATGACAGTAGAACGTCGTTGATTTAACCAAACGTACTTTAATTCGGAATGAACATGTTGGCGTGCTTAATTAGTGAACACAAAACCAGGAGAATATATTTTAAGGCTCATATCGGTATCTCCTAACCTTCTTCTCAATCTGCAACTTTTCAAAAGTGGTTTATAAGAATAAGTACCGGCTTAAGAGTGGCATGCCCTAGCGTAGTCGATATGTCGCAGAGAGCGAAGAAAGCGAAGAGATAGCGATAGGAACCTGCGGTTCCGTGATTATGAATAAACCTCGTATTCTTGTTCCAGAACATTGATTGAAAGTGAAGAATTAGGAGAGAAAAAAGATAGACTCAGCAATGTGTTCCGAGGCTGTAGTGAAGATAATGAACAAAAGTAGGCAGTTTGAGAAGAGAGATACTGTAGTAGTGACCTCGATGAATACAGAGTGGAAGGGATCAGTAAATGCCCATGCGTAGAGGGGATTAGACATCTCCGATCTGGAAAAGTTAGGAGATGATCGATGAGATGAATACGATGGGAGAAATAACTCGAATCTTTGTATTGACGCGGGTGTCTAGTTGTTTAATATCAGTGGGCGGAGACTCGAGGCATCAGCTCCAGGAATTTTTCAAGTGCTCAATTTCTTCGCAGATACAGAAGTCAAGGAAGACTCAATGAGTGGCTGATGTTAAGTTGTTAATAAGAAACGTCATGATGAAGCTAAAACGTTCGTGCTCAATGGTAAAGTGAATCCGAACAGAGCGCGAATACGGAGCGGGGAAACCAGGGATGAGTTTCTTTTTTCTGAACAATTCTGAACCCGAACCATTTGAATTTGGGATATGTTTTGTCTTAACCTCAAATTCAGTGGCATCCCTGAAGTGGTTGGCCGGGGTTTGGGAGGGGTCGGACAATGGAGTGGGGATACGGAGAGTGGAAACGAGGGAGTTATCATGTAGATATCAGATATCACGTACGACGATCGTAAGAATTGACGCCCGAGTGAAATAACCCAAAAAAGTTTTCACTGGTTTTCTAGTAATTGCACCTATTGGGAATAACAGTGGAATAAAAGGTTATGATATAGATAAGAGTAATCCTGTCCTTATTTCGAACTTTTGAACTAGTCACAATTTCTCAGTCAATGAAGAAGGAAGCAGAGGCGTGAGAAGGAATACACTGCATGAATCTGAGTGATTTCAGTTCCTGAGACCTCTCCGTGCAGTATCACACAGCAGATCAAAGGCTGTTGTACAGTCTGGAACAGCCAAGAGCGTGGGAGTAGGCACAACTCGGTAATCATCAAAATACTTACCAAACGCATGTACTTAATTCTCATGGTCCCAAACTCATTTCCTTGCAAAACATGAAAACGAGGTGGTATCCCCTGAGAAGATTTTTTATAAGAGCAGCGATTTCCGAATGAGCTTACCCAGTAAAAAAATGCAAAAATGCGCTTCTTTTATAGTCTTCGTACTCATCGGGCATAAGGCTGGAAGAAGAAGGGTTGTTATCACGCGTCGTCTGATCGATTGCAGGAATCCGAGCCCTTGAGGAACTAGGAGCCCCAAGTTCGAACAATCTCTATACCAAAATTATTTTAGAGTATATTGAGGACGATAAAAACTTTGACGTCGACGATTTGTCGCAGAACCGGCTTTTAGGCATTTTCCGATTCACGGACCGGCTCTATCGTATCTCAGCTTCCAGATGAGATACTGAAATGGCGTAGGGCTCAAAATGTTCCGAAAAATATTCTAAGAAAATTTCATATTGAAAGCAAAAGGTTATAAGACGATTTTCATATATCAAAACATGAAAAACCAAATAAAAAATCGAAAAATATTTTTTCTGGTCTTGAGACATTTTGAAACAAGCTGATATCATTTTCGAAATCTACATACCTGAGTTAGTTAGGAACTGAATAGAGTCCAATGGTGTAGGGGTTGGAAGAGGGTTATTATTGCCGTGAAATGCGAAAAATCCCCGATTTAGGAGGTTTTTCTAGCACAACTTTTTTGGCTCAAACTTTCATGAGCTCGCATGCTGAAATTCGTGTTCTACGCGCAAAAATAAGCCAGAAACACCTATAGTCAGAATATTCTGTGATAAAAAAATTCAACTTTTTCATGACCACGGGTTCATGGTAATTTTTAAGTCAAAAAGACAAAATCTCAAAACTATGTTACAATAGTTATTTCTGGTGTATTTTTGGCTGTAGAACACGAATTTGCATGTTAGAGCTCACCAAAATGCGAAAGAAAAAAGTTATCCTAGACAAACATCGAAATTAACGTTTTCTTCGAAGAACTTTTTTCTTTCGCATTTTGGTGAGCTCTAACATGCAAATTCGTGTTCTATTTTGTCTTTTTGACTCAAAAATGACCATGAAAAAGTAGAATTTTTTTATTACAGAATATTCTGACTATAGGTGTTTCTGGCTTAATTTTGCGCGTAGAACACGAATTTCAGCATGAGAGCTCATGAAAGTTTGAGCCAAAAAAGTTGTGCTAGAAAAACCTCCTAAATCGGGGATTTTTCGCATTTCACGGCAATAATAACCCTCTTCCAACCCCTACACCATTGGACTCTATTCAGTTCCTAACTAACTCAGGTATGTAGATTTCGAAAATGATATCAGCTTGTTTCAAAATGTCTCAAGACCAGAAAAAATATTTTTCGATTTTTTATTTGGTTTTTCATGTTTTGATATATGAAAATCGTCTTATAACCTTTTGCTTTCAACATGAAAGTTTCTTAGAATATTTTTCGGAACATTTTGAGCCCTACGCCATTTCAGTATCTCATCTGGAAGCTGAGATACGATAGAGCCGGTCCGAGAACCGGAAAATGCCTAAAAGCCGGTTCTGGGACAAATCTTCGACGTCAAAGTTTTTATTGTCCTCAATATACTCTAACATAATTATGGTATAGAGATTGTTTAAACTTGGGGCTCCTAGTTCCTAGGGTTCCTGCAATCGGTCAGAAAACACGTGTTATAGCCCATCGAATCATTAGCTGGAATGTCAACAAATTGTTTTTTTTAACAACGATTATTCCTCCGATATGTGTGATACGAATCAATTGATGCTCATTTTCCCTCGTACAATTGATGCAACCAAAAATATTATCATTCCCTATTTTCTCCCATCTCAATATTCACATACGATACTGTACAACGGGGAGTATTCTAGCATGAATCCATTGAGTTTACTTACAAACTGCAACTCGGATACAGAATCCGTGACGAGAATCGCTCATTATTCTAGCTCATTATTCTGGTGTAACCATTGTTAGAGCTTCTCCGCATGGATAGATTTCCGTCTCAACATGGTTGGGATTGCGCGTATTGTCGCATGCTAATGATGTGTACCTCTTAACCATTTTGTACAGTTTCGTGCGCAAGTCACAGTAGCTAATTCGATTAACAAAGATCAATTGAGTTGTAAGATGCATGATCAGTTGAGTCATGTTTTGCTATCTGAAATCATACGTGTGCTTTCAGTTCGTCCGACAATGCTATCGATGATTTCTGATTCATGAGCGACAAAGCAACTGTTTTTTTTTGTTTTTTTTGCGACTTTGACCTATCACTTTCTTTCGACTACACTAGCTTCTAAATATCATAGACTTGATATCATTTATGAGAGGAATCGTCAGGTTTTCGAGAGCCCTGCGGCGGTAGGAATTTGTCTCTCCGATCCTGATGAAAAATTAAATGTAAGTACTTCGGATGATGCTCTTTCAAACTACGTTTGCGAAATTTTGATATCTGGTCTCATCTCCGAGTATTGTTAGGTCAAAGTAGAGACACAACGAAATCAAGCATAACTTTTTTCTTTCGTGTTTTCAAGAGCTCTCGGGCCGAAATTCGGATTCAGCATGCAAAAATACACCAGAATTTCCATTAATCATGTTTTTTCGAAATAAAATTTTTTTCGACTTCGACAACTTTTTCACCATTAGGTCAGATTTTGGTCGAAAAAATTTTGTCTCAGAATTATGTTCCTATACGATTTTCTGGCTTATTATTGAAAATGAATTTGCTAACTAGAGCTCATAAAACCTCGAAAGAAAAAAGTTATGGTTGAAATAAAATCCTAAAAAAAAATTTGTTTTGAATTTAGGTCATAATTTTTTTCATTCGAGGTATCATGAGCTCTAGTTAGCAAATTCGTTTTCTACGCTCAAAAATAAGCCAGAAAATCCTACAGGAACATGATTCTGAGACAAAATGTTTTTGACCAAAATCGGACCAACATGGTGAAAAAGTGGTCAGTCGAAAAAAAATTTCATTTCGAAAAAACATGATTAATGGAAATTCTGGTTTATTTTTGCATGCTGATTCCGAATTTCGATACGAGAGCTCTTGAAAACACGAAAGAAAAAAGGTATGCTTGAAAAAAAATCGCAGGTTTTTTGGACAAAAGTCCCGCCTTTTTTTTCCTAACTTTCGATCTTTCTGATATTGGAGGGGGTGATAGGTACATGGTTTTTCTCAAATCACTTTTCGGCGCTTGTTGGAGAAATCGGTATTAGGAAAGTTACATCACTTTTTTAATAACCAACTGCCCCTATCTAGCGCATGGACGAGGAAATACATCATCAACATAAGAAATGTCCCCCTCTACCTCCTCATTTGAATGCTTTTTTGGAATTGTTTCTAGCTTTATTTTAAAGCGAGTTATGGATGTTTACATGAGGCAATTTTTGTCGTTAATTTCGTAGTGTACCTAATTTGACCTATCAATACTCGGAGATGAGATCCGATATCAAAATTCTGCAAACGTCACAACAAGTCACATCAAACAACTGTCTGGTATGATTCAGATGGCCGAAATAAGAAATTGAGCATCATTATCTTAGGTAAGGAATACAGAGGGATCCACTCAAGACGATATCAGAGTCAAGAGTTTATCATTGGAGAGCCGACAGAGAAATATGATCTACCGAAAAAAGAGAAATGGTGGAGAAATCGAAATGTCATTCATCTGAAAGATAATGCTAAATGAAGAGATCATAAACCAAGATCAGTGTACACTTCAATACTTACAAAAACACAGCTCTACTGGCTGGACGGACGGATATCACACAAGAAGAGACATCTATATTGAGGAGCGAGGCCAGGGTAGTCAAAGAGGGATTTACGGGAGCAACCGCTAATGCCGCAGTTCCTGCACCTTCTCTGTCGACCCCCTAGTGGCTATTGACTGGGAGTTGGTCGGTCGCTCAATCGAGGATCCCGTGTGCACTTCGAAGGGCAGATGGAACAGGCGGATGACGGCTATTCGGAATCGAGTGATGAAGAAGAGAACGAAGAAGGCGTCAATTGAAGGGAAGATGGAGGTGATCGAGAAGAGAACGTTCCCGAAAGCACCCAGAGAGATGCCTGAAAGTACGGTGGTAATATGAGGCAGACGGATGAGGAGAGGCACTCTTTATTGTACATGATGCCGAACCTGTAATGGCTGGGAAACGAGGCAAGTCGCCAGTGGAAGATATGAGAAGAGCACCGGAACCGCTGTCTGAAATTAACACTTTGATTGCAAAGCGATCTCTGATGAGCATCATTCTGTGTATGCCAAGACGTCTTCGTTACGAAGGTCCGGGATTATGACGTCACTTTTCCGTACCAGAGGCGTCATTCCTAATCTTTTCCCGTCAACATGTCGTCAATCTAGATCCTCCATTGACTACTTCCCCATCTTCCGATTTTTTCCTTTTTTTTTTAAAAAAAAACAACAAGTTAAAACAACTAGCCTGAATGAGCAGCGCCTTGAATAGGTCCATCTGCATTTTCCGTGTCTTCGCTGTGAGTTGATTGTCGGAGGATCTGAACATGAGATATGCAATAGATCTAGATAATGGACCGTGTTTATTTATGATGTATGGGTGGTATTGGTATAATTTTCATATCCCATCAAAATCACTAGTTTCGCTGTAAATTTCGAAATAGCGTTTGACGTACCCAATGGTAGCTAGCGTTCGCCAGATGCAGTAGATGATGACGCTGGCTGTTCCTCCGAACATCCCCAGTAGCATCAACAGTCCCACGACGGAGGGAGCATGCCATACCATCACCAGGGTGACTGGGTCTGGTCGCTGCAAAAGAATCCGATAAGGGTACTTGGATTAGCTTTCATAATCGTATATTGGCTTAGAAAGTCACCGAATGCAGTATTCTCTTGCCACTATTGATAGACCCCGACATCTGCTCGCTGGATGTCTATTCAGATAAACAGGTGCACACTTTGCACATAATTGTGCGCCAAACCACTGAATGTGACCGACCGGAGTTATAAATATGAAGGGGAAGATATAATTACCCGAACTGCAATGACTGTGAATCCCCTGTTCAGAGCGCGCAAGTCCACGCCGTAGATGTCAAAGATCTCTCGAGGAACGAGTGCGCTGAAATCATAATATTTTCCAATTGCGTGATAGTCGCATCCTGGTTCAGGTTGTGACTATGAATCATCACAGAAATGATGAAGACATGTCTTAGTTGCTCAGAGACTACTATAAGTTTGGGCGACGTACCGTGTCTCGCTGGCGGGCGTAAATGCTATAGCGCAGGTGCCGACGAATCCGGCGATGTAGAGCACCTAGATGACGACGGCCAGTGTCACCCAATGAGACTGCGACCAGTAGTCAGTGAAGGAGCGAGTGATGCCCCTGGGAAGAGCAATTTTCGAGACCCGAACAACATCTGAAAAGGAAGAGTACGAGAGATCTAATTGCACAAGGGCAATGAAACGAAACAAAACATGAATAGCAGGTCATCGAAATGTTTCTCGAATATATTGAAACATTCGGCAATCTGCAGGAGAGAGTTTCGAACAATTTCAGGATCTTGCTGAATTTAGCCTAAAGAAACTATATATTTCTCACCTTGTCACTGTTTTGAATCGGTAAATGTAGTGATAGGCTAGAACGAGGAATGTTTGGTAGTAGACTGCGATGAAGGCAAGAGCGAAAACAGTGTCGTAGGAATCTAAAAATAATTAAAAAAGAACAATAAGCAGCACTAATTAAAGAAATAAACCGTACTTCCGGCAATCATCATCTTCCCATGCCGAGGGAAGAAGTAGAACCCAGTCGTGGTCAGGTGCATGTTCTGAATAATTATTTTATTTATTTCCACTACATGTTTCAAAAAATACCGGCTGAAAAGCAGCATATCCTGCACTTGTCATGATATCACATATGGCAAAGACGGCCAGCAAGTAACGGTATGGGCTGGAACGGTCGGTATGACTCTATTTCTCAAAGGACGTTCAGTAGCGGGTTCCATCCCCACTGCTGTCATTTATTTGTTTGTCAAAACTAAAGACTGACCCGATATTGGACGAAGACGTGGTGAATATGATGAAGAGCAGGAGGGAGTTGGAGAGCACGGAGATGCTCGTAGTTGTGGCCAGGAAGATGGAGTGGAAGGGATCCTCGTAGAACCACGAGTAGATTGGATCGGTCATCACTGCTGCTTGTTCTGCAGAATAGATAGGGCTAATTGAGGGCGCGCGGGAAATTATGCGAGAAGGACGTGCTATTCAAGAAGAAGAGTAGTGTGGGGGGAGGTGAAAGCAGTGGGCGCGACATAATAGAAGTGTCGGAAACACACACTACTCCGAGGACACGCGGGGAATAATCTAGACATCGATGCTCGCGCGCGTTTCTAATAGAGATTGCTTTTGAGGGATAGGGGCATCCCTCACTGAGAGAAGATAACGAGGAAGTGTATCTCCCAGATAAGTACAGACTAGATGAGATCGGGACGTTCATCGTATATGTAATATCATGTTTTTCCGGGTTTATTAAGACGTCAGGACCACTGTTGCTGGTGACGAAAGCGAGCGTCGTGTTGTGAAACATCATCGAGTCATCCGATGCGGAAACGTAATATCAAAAATAATAATAATACTAATAAGGAAACTAATGAGAAATTGCAAAAAGATAAGACAACGCATCATCTGGGATGTTGCAGGAAAGCAGCATCGAGATTAGATGATTACTGGAGACAAGAAGGACCGACAAATCGAGATAGATACTATGTGAGGTGGGGTGAGACTATATCGGATCCACAGTACAAATCAGTAGGATGCCTACTTTCTCGCTAAAAACAAAAAGCTCTTTTCTCCAGGGGCAAAATGTGGTTGAATAAGTTCGATCACAGGCGTATTTGTTCATTCTAGTGCCTGGGATAGCTAATCACAGGGCGGAAACTTTCACACGATTGTTTTCCCACCAACCCATGTCTGCAAACGACAAATAATGATGAGAAAAACTTGTATTTCTCATCATTATTCAAATATGTATTGAAGATTAAGAGAAGAAGAGACAGGAATACGGAGGAGTGCGATTCATCAGATTCTTATAATCCATCTCAATTTTTGAAAATTGAAAAAAGTCGACGGGATATTTCATGGAAATAAGGGATTCATAAAGGCATCTTGATTATCTTCTCAATCTTCCGGTATCTTCTTCACCGAAGTGGAATTTAAGCTGCGTGTTTTACCGTTCCGAGAATCTTCCCTCATCAATTGCTGCTTCCTCTTTGGAGAATGGAATAATTTTCAGATATTTAGTAGCCATTCGAGGTATTGAGAAGCTGCAGAAGTACAAAAAATGGAACTGTACTGACATAATTGGAAGTGACTTAATAATGGAAATATTTCAACATTACTTTACTTTTGTGATTATTATTTCTAAATCCCTTCTGCCTTTGTACACCGTTTTTAGGATAATTTAACAGTCCGTCGCGAGCCTATGAGAAACCTATGAAAAAACTTTGAAATATCGCGCAGGCTTTAGAAAAAAAATCACCGAAACGATTCCCCGTACGACCAACGAATTGGGAATATTTTGTTCTTCCATTCCCTGGCCATTTTCACTGCATTGGCGTCTGCACAAAAATCTGAAGAAGAAAAAAAACATTTTACTTACCCAATCCCAGTTCTAGAAAGCGGAATTTTCCAGGCATATTGTAATTCTGGTGCACATTGTTGAATATTTTCCGATCGGGGAAATAATCGGCTCTGTCCTCCTTAGGTATCTTTTGTTATCTCTAAAACAGAATACAACTGTAAACATCTGGTAGTATCTTCTCCATCATACACTTTCATACTGTCACAGTGAACACCGTTCGTCAAAAAATAGTAAAATAGTCTTTATCGACAGGCTAGGGGTGTCTCATCGTAATCAAGAACAGGTCGATAGAGATTGCTGCCAGGCCGCGAGAATTCTTGAAATTTCTGATTTTTATGTACACAAAATATCGCAAGCTCACTTGGCTCCGTTGTTCCTCAGCACGGAATCAATTATGGGAGACACTTTTGTTGGTGGGTAATCCCCGATTATTGTGGGCAGCATATAAACACGCATTTGTTGTTGGTTACATGAAAGCTCTATGACCCAAAAAACAGGCAAGTATGAGATGGTCGGAATCCCAACCTGGTTATATAGTCGCTCTTCTTTTCCAAACCAATCGTATCCAAAGTCCAGAGTGTCCGCGAAGTTTACGTACGCAAGGTTGTTGCCGGCCTCGGGCCATCCAGTTTGGCTGAGATCTTTTCTCGTTGTTGCTTCTAGGATTCGACAATAACTAACCCAGTCTTCTAGGATTCGACAATAACTAACCCAGTCTTTGCGAAGTTGGTCCTGGCTACGCCCATATTGCTTGCAAATGCAAGATCGCTCGACTTGATCTGACTCGCGTTCTGCGCCGCGATCCAGAATGGAGCAGTGAACCAGAGAGATCTAGCAGATCTCGGCGAAGTGAGGAACCGGTGAAAGGAGAGCAGCCCTCACTCGGCCGAACATTGAACTTCATGCTTTGTTTCTGATGCTGTTTTGGTTGATTGTTCTAAGCACTTACGATTGTATCCCTGGGTGGCACTAATAAATCCGCTGACACGAGGCTCGTACGTGAAGGTAGTGAGATACGTCCGACTGCCACTCGCCCTCAGCCTGATCTCCACCATTTAGTAGCTACATACGCACTGAAGGTCTCCTCACAGTTTGATTGTTTCTACTGAAGGACTAGCGGTGAAGAAGCAGATTGCAATCAATCTTCTTTTGAAAATTACCAATTCGCGTCAGTCCGCATCAGCCGCTTGAATTGCTCGCCAGAGAACGCCTGAATAACATGTATGTGATAAAGTTTCCATTATTCGTATGAGGTTTATTTTGTGATGTTTTCTCGTAGATTGTGGACTCACATCCACTACCAGTTTGTACCATCCGAGGTGATCATTCGGAGCGAGTTGGTTCGTCTGATACGTCTGTGTGATCAGTGTGGCAACACGATCCAGCTGTTCCTTGAATAGGTTGATTTTCCATTGATTTGATTTACGACTGTAGAACCGTTGTGCAACTTCACGATTAAAGAACAAACTGACGTCAGTGAGGTATCCGTAGCCACTTCGCAAGAGCGTGTCCCTAATCGTTCCGGGGCCTTGGTCGGAGATATTACCCGTGAAGAAGGAATCAGCTGGAATGAATAGATGGTTGCTATCAGGCAAATCGAATGTACAACTGACTGAATAGTGCAAACTCGTCTCTCGTATCCAGCAGAAGGGCATCGTAACGAGGGCGAGATCGAGCGAGAATCTGCATCATCAACGAATACTCGATCATTAGAAAGCAGCATAACTCCAGTTCAAATTTTCTGAGAAATTTTCTACAAATATCACCTCTGGATCGTCAGGGAAGATGGCTCCGTCCCTGACCAGGTCCCAGTTGACGCTGATCGTGGCGATTCCGGAACCAGGCGGTGGTGCCGGCGCCTAGAATTGTACTGAATAGTAGTTTTACAGATTTATCTTCAAAAAATAATGCACATGTTTTCACTGTTGATGTCGACCATCTTTACAGGAGAAGGAATAGTTTGCGCCCGACGATCTCTGGTGCTACCTTTGCAGAACAAACACATTGACAGTTCGTGCTCAGAAACGAGGAGATCACAAAAACAAACTTGCTCTACGAACTACAAATAACATACGGAGCAAATGCGAAATATATCGCACTTACACTCGGAGTGAAGACATTGAGATAGAGGCAGTCCTCAGAGGACGTCACACCCGGAGACATGGGTGACTCGGCCTGCGCACATTTCGGCCTAGAGCATGCAACGTTTGCAATTTTGAAAGATAAGCGAGTAAATAATTAGTCAAACTCACTTGTAATCCAGCTCTCCCACATCTTCCTGGTACTTGCAGATTGGGCTAGGCAACTGCAATGGCTAGTATGCAATGAACGATTCCTCTTCACTTCATTGCTGAGACCCTGAATAGAATTTTTACAACTTTAATAGTATCGACCTGAAATCGCGCCGCTCCCAGAGGTGGTTGGGCGTATGGAATGCCGAGGAAGACATCAGCGGCTCCGTAGAAGAGCTGGCTTCGGTCCGACCCTCAACCACATTCATGAGCCACAGTGCCGCAGTTCTTTGACAGTAACCACATCTTACCGTAATCAACTCGGAAACCTCGTACGGTGCTCTTTGCTGTTTGTACTCGCGTGGTAAACTGTTGCTGTGCCTGTGTGGCTGAGAGAAGGAGCAGGAGGGTCAGGAGTGGCCTCATGTTGACTTGCTATGATGCCTGAGTAGACTCGGTAGATCAATGGTTCATCAGTGTTTCAGATAAGCTTATATGAGAGGAATCGCGAGTTGTTCAACCGGGTGAAGGAAATAGAAAATTAGAATTTTAGAAAAAATTTTAAAAAATAACCAAGGTACTTTGAATGATTATCTACAAAACTGCGTTTGCAGAATATTTTTTATAAAATTTTCGTTTTCGAGTAAGGTAGGGTCAAACTTGTCGCGTCGAGACCAAAACCGTAAAATTCGCCTTCGCAAAACAGTCATAACTTGCTATAAAATTGAGTTAGAACATCATTCTTTTTTTCAGTTTGTAGAGGAACGATGCCTCTTTAACTTTGACATTGACGATTTCATTCCATCTCTCTCCCCCAATGCAGGGCGGTCGGTTTTCAAAAAAATGCATAACTTTAAAAATCGGAAAAAGGCAAACGGGATTTTCTGGTGGGTTATAGTCCATACCCCTATAGTAAATATCCGCGTAACCTCATATTTCTTATTCCTTGCAACAAAAAAGAGTGCGACTTTTTGTCCGAAAAAATGCCGATTTTGGTAGTTTTTCAAGCTTAACTTTTTTCTTTTACGTTTTCATGAGCTCTCATATTAAAATTCGGATTCAGCGCGCCAAAATACACCCGAAAATCCTATATTCATATTTTTTCGAGATCTCTGACCACTTTTTCATCATGTGGTTTTTCATCCCCCTTAGGTCCAATTTTGGTCGAAAACTTTTTGTCTCAGAATCATGTGCCTATAACATGTTCTGGCTTATTTTTGAGCGTAGAACACGAATTTGCTAAGTAGAACTCATGAAAACTGGAAAGAAAAAAGTTATGCTAAAATGAAAATTTCAAAAAAAATTTGTTCAGGATTTTGTGCATAACTTTTTTATTTCGAGGTTTCATGAGCTCTAGTTAGCAAATTCGTGTTCTACGCTCAATAATAAGCCAGAAAATCCTATAGCGACATGATTCTGAGACAAAAATTGGGGGACCACATGGTGAAAAAGTTGAAAAAAATGTTATTTCGAAAAAACATGACAAAAAGTCGCACTCTTTTTTGTTGCAAGGAATAAGAAATATGAGGTTACGCGGATATTTACTATAGGGGTATGGACTATAACCCACCAGAAAATCCCGTTTGCCTTTTTCTGATTTTTAAAGTTATGCATTTTTTTGAAAACCGACCGCCCTGCATTGGGGGAGAGAGATGGAATGAAATCGTCAATATCAATGTTAAAGAGGCATCGTTCCTCTACAAACTGAAAAAAAGAATGATGTTCTAACTCAATTTTATAGCAAGTTATGACTGTTTTGCGAAGGCGAATTTTACTGTTTTGGTCTCGACGCGACAAGTTTGACCCTACCGTACTCGAAAACGAAATTTTATATAAATATTCTGCAATCGCAGTTTTGTAGAGAATTATTCAATGTACCTTGGTTATTTTTTTCAGAATTTTCCGAAATTCAAATTTTCTATTTCCGCCTACACCCCTACGGCGGTCGAATATCTCGCGATTCCTCTCTATATCGTCTCGTAGACATAACAATATTGCGATCTGTGCTCGTGTTATGAATCAGTAGCATGAGTCAGCAGTAAGATAAGGAACGGGAATGGAGGATAGATGAGAAACTATCGAAGGTTGTACAGTTCAGTAGGGTTGATTATTCGAGAACGTTGCATACATTTCGGTGAAGAAAAAACACGTGATGGGTTCAGAATCGTTCTCGAACGATGAAAAGATCGATAAAAACACAACGAACTTTCATAATCCACTTGTGAGCACGGTAAGGCAGAGAAGATATGACAGCACTGAATACCAGGAGAATCAGAGACATGAGGGATCGAGGAACCATTGAAACGATGATGAACGAGGGGCGAAAGGGATTAGGATGGGGAAAGTGAAACATCAGTTGAGGATTAGAGGACGTCCCACACATTTCGCGCACATTACAGCCACAGTGAAAAGTAAACAGAATTAGTTCTTGAACGATCAATCTCCGGGGCGCAGAACTATACAATATATCGGCAACTGGAAGAGTAAATAGTGGAGAGACAGTTGCGCCAAACTGTTTGAAGATGAATACAGTTGGTTCCTTGCTCAACTCGATTCTATCGTCATTTCGAATTGAAGCAAACTTCGGATCAGGAGAGCGAATGAAAGGATAATGAGGCTACCAAGGGGTTATCAGTCTTATTAAAACGTTTACAGTCTCATTCGATTGGGAAACTCGAGACACCTCGGTCTAAATGAATTCGATTCGAGAATAGTCGTTTTTTTTAAAATTTTGTTATCTCGTCGTAAAATGAATCAATACAATTTCAGAAATCTTCATGGAGTAATACTTACACTTTTTACAACCAAATGGAAAGTGAGCATTTATCTTGTCTGTATCTGCTATATGAATGGATAAAGGTCACTCTCTATTCTATATCTTCATTCTTCCTCGTTCAAATCAGTCTGTGTATGACGACGATAGACGACGAGAAGCTGACGTGATTGGTCTTCGTTGCCTCAACCAGAGTTTTACCGTCGATCAACCATCGGACGGTCTGTAAATAATCAGTTACACAATAATCGGACATGATGCTTCGCACCTGAATAACCCAAGTGCTCTTGCAGAGGAACACCGTATAGTGGCCGATCGAACAGCAGCTGTACATCACCTGTAACATTTTCATTGTTTTATTGTATTTATTTTGTTTGAAAGACCATGAGAGTCATGCGCAGTGGGCCCATCCATGTTGGGACGAAATTGCCGAGTGGAGTGATGAGAAAAACGAAAAGAAATACCAAAGGAAGAATGAACAGTACGGACGTGAAGAAGGCCTGATAATCAACTATTTTTGATGCATTTTTTCTTCTTCAAATATTTCGTACTTGAATCGACATGGATAGCATGAATCGTAGCTGGATCTGGTACGTTCTCGAGCGGTGCTTGCTGCGGAACTACAAATATATTTGATTTCTACCAATACTAGCGAAACTCATCTAAAGTATGCGCACCGTTTGTTTGCCGATCACGAAATCCGCATGATACGTGGCAGCAACGTAGAACGAGAAGCACACGACAATCGAGAACATTAGAAGGTACATTTCTGGAATTTACGTATTTCACGTAATCTGCATTGTTCTTCAATAGTGTGTTGTCCTTTTGATATTTGTATGCAACTTTTCTCGCGTAGCAACCATTCAAAAGATCAATGTTGCGTCATAGGAAGCCTGATACAATAAATTACGCAAAGGCGAAAATACCTCTATCGAAAACTCCAATATCGCCCGATTTCTTTCCTAACACGAGAAAGTTGCTGCTCTGATTTTTCGCCCATGCAAGGCTTGGCATCTGAAAAGATTAAATCATCAATTGTGATATCGAATTGCGAGATCCAACCTGAAGGATGTTATCTTTTTCCGCGGATTCTACCGACCAAGCGCCGAATCCATACACATTCGATGCCAGAACAACGGTGAAGCCGAGCATAAGAAGAGCTTGCGATCTATAAACAGGGAAATCCATCCGAGATTGGGTACGAGGTGCGACTAATCATGATATGGTACTCCATGCTCGTCTAACTATAATTCTTTCTATGTTATCACGGCTGCTCGGGGCAATGGCCACTGTCCTTCATCACACTGTGATAAGTACAGCGAGCATGTACATTTATAGAAGTGCGAACAAGCGGGATCAAGGTGATCATCTCCTGGCTCTATTTCCGGACATTTGAAATTTTCAAAGAAATACCACGCTTTTGTATCTCTCACCTCATCGGTGTACAGTTTGCACTAGTAGAAACACACATCGCATTCTTTCCGGTCGAATATCATCTACTATCTCGATTGTTTACCTATAGCTCAATTTGAGTGGACTGTCCGCGTTGAGCATCTTCTGATGCATTCTCATCATGACGAACATGTAGGGGACACACATCACGGTCGTCCAGAATGAAAGAACCGTCTGCGAAATCACGATTATTTGACTGATGTCATTCGTTCCTAACATAGTTTTGATGCAATTAACTTCATTTCGCACTTGGAAATGTCCGAGTTGCTTCACGACTGCGGAATGTTTAGAATTTAAGATCAACTATCTCACAAAGAGAGTCCTCGGCGAGTGGCGCTCATTGCAGAGGATTCCTGTGCAAGCAAACACTGGGCACGGAAGCAGAGTGTACAATTGGTAGAACAGGCAGTTGTAGACGTCAAAACATCCGAGAATCACCTGCAAGCATGTGTTTTCTCCAGATTTCGTGCGAACTCGAGCTCCATTTCTGATAATCTAATTGCCATTTATTCGATTGCGATTGATGATACACTACTGCTAGGATTATCCATTTAGCCATGGTGCAAATATAAGTAAGAAAGGAATGGGAAAATACGTTATGCGCAACGAATGCGGCCTTGCAGTCTCGATCCATGTGCGTCCTTCTTATGAGTACGAAGAGAACTGTCGGAAGGATGAAGAAGACGGAAAGCGGCCAGAACACACGGCGAAAACTGAACATCATACATTCAGACAGGATCCTTCTTTGCGTAGCGTCTCTCATAATTGTATCAGAAACCGTCCAAGACATGATAGTACTCACAGAGATGCTAGGTGCAGTAGCTGGTCCCTATCCCACTCCAGGCCGAATTCGAGAGCTGACGGCGATGTCATGCCTTCGTGTCTTGCTTGTGATAACTGCGCTGGCGTTCCTGTTGTCATATTTTTTTGTTACTACAATACCGAGATGCTAGGAGGCAGTTGAAGATAATAGGCAGTGATATCCTTCGGAGAATGCGCAAAAGAGGAACAGTTCGTGAAAACACGTTTGGAGTACTGGCTAGACAGTGATAAGCTAGGACTGCTGCTGATTGATGGTTAGGAGAGGGCGTGTAGTCTTCGTTCAGTCAATCCATTGAACCACTCACCTTAGATAAGGTAAAGCTGTCAATTACATCAAGGCGCCAATAAAAAATACTAATCAAAGATTTCTGAGAGTAAAATTTTTGTTACATTTGGAAAACTGCGGAGAAGAAATCGCAATCATAACTAAGCGCTCTCTCTGATTTATAGAAATGGGATAACTGAGTTACGACATTAAAAAACAGGATTGTTACAGAGGAAAATGCTCAAGTAGAGCGAGAAGGAATAAATTGTGAAAAGCGGTGTAAATCATGCAAGGGAAAGTGGACATTACTGTCGGCAATTCTCCTGAATCTAGTATTATTTTTATCGATGGGAGATTGTGAAATATGAAGATTTGCATCATTAGATCGTCAACATTAGTTGTTTTTACTTCAGAACTTTCCGTTCACATAATTGCCAATTCTTGGACCTCTCGGATTCCTGGGAATTGTATCTGCGAGCGATATGGCGAAAGCGGTGGTTATCGTACGTAGTTGTTATCGGCTGAGTAAACCGGAGAGACTGTTCGTTTTCAAAGTAATTATGCTTACTTAGTGCAGTAATTCAGGCATAAAATACGCAATTCAAAGAATCATCCATTTTCTGAATATCGATATACAAAACAGTTAGATAAACAAACAAAAATGTGCTAACGTTATTTCAAAACAAAATACCTTCAGTGAATATGAGTTACACGAAGGAAAAGTCGTATAATAAAACCCTCCATACAAGGCGTTTGACATAGAAAAAAGACCCGTTAGAAAATACTTGAATACACACGTAGCGCTCAATGTAGATGCGAGCCACTAAAGTTCTGTCCATTAAATGTCCCATTTTTCATCGTTGGTTTCTTGTTTGTCGCACTTTTCTGCCCACTATCACCTGTTTGTGGACACTCAGTAATTTATTGAAAGATCACTCCTATCACACAAGATGCCGACATACTTTTTTTTTAATTCATAAATCAATTTAACACATCATGTTCAATATAAGATGAAAGGGATGTGAAATTGCAATTCCTCATAATATTCCTGTAGAATGCTGTTGAATGCAACACAATGCAGTGATTGCTATTTATTTACCAATTGCATCATCCAATTGTAGGGAATCTATCACTGGAGAGCAGCTTGTAGAATAGTCTTGATTGTCAATTTTATGGTCTGCGAAACTATCACGTGTAATCTGAGAGATTGCAGGAAACTGACCTCCTGAGGAACTGGGAGCCCCAACTTTGGACATTCTCAATGAGATACTTATCATAGAGTATATTGGGGACGAGAATAACTTTGACGTCGATGATTTTTCCCAGAACCGGCTTTTAGTCATTTTCCGGTTCTGGGTCCGGCAAAGACGGCGTAGGGCTCAAAATGTGCGGGAAAATATTTTAAGAAACTTTTATGTTCACATGGAGTTGTGAGAAAACCATCTTCAATTTGAGAAATTTGAAAAACTAAACAGACAATCAGAAAATAAAATGCGCCGATTTCCCAATCCCCCCCCCCCATTTCAGCGACGTAAGAACGGATTCGTATTCTACATACTCAACTTAGTCAAGGTAGAGGGTATATTTTTTTTGATAGGGGTTAGAAGGGGTTTCCACAGACCGAAAATCACTCCAAACTCGATGATTTTCACAGGCAAAAAATGCTTTATTGAACATAACTTTTTTCTTTCAAAATTTCATGAGCTCTAAAGTAGATTTTCGGATTCAACGTGCCAAAATACGTCAGAAAATTATATAGTCATGTAATTCTGAGATATTGACTTTTTGACCAAAAACGGGCTTCGAAAATGGCCGAAAAAGTTGGGGAAAATGTCAAAAAGTCAATATCTCAGAATTATATGACTATAGTATTTCAGACGTATTTTTGCACGCAGAATCCGAAAATCCACTTTAGAGCTCATGAAACTTTGAAAGAAAAAAGTTATGTTCGATAAACCATTTCTTGCCTGTGAAAATCATCGAGTTTGGATTGATTTTCGGTCTGTGGAAACCCCTTCTAACCCCTATCGAAAAAAATATACCCTCTAGCTTGACTAAGTTGAGTATGTAGAATACGAATCCGTTCTTACCTCGCTGAAATGGGGGGATTGGGAAATCGGCGCATTTTATTTTCTGATTGTCTGTTTATTTTTCTAATTTCTCAAATTGAAGATGGTTTTCTCACAACTCCATGTGAACATAAAAGTTTCTTAAAATATTTTTCCGCATATTTTGAGCAATACGCCGTTTTTGTAGCTCATCTGGGAGCTGAGATACGATAGAGCCGGACCCAGAACCGAAAAATGCCTAAAAGCCGGTTCTGGGAAAAAAAATCTTATATGAGCCCGTTCGCCTAAGAGTCAGTAAAAGGCCACCAGCGTGTGGAACATGAAAAAACAAATGTATGCTCAAAAGTTCGCCCCAGGGGTAACTTTTGATTCTGAATGGATTGGCCTTTTCCGTTTTTCGATCTGAGCTTTCTGAATCCCGCTACGACACGACGTCAATTTGGCCAAAATCTGTTTATGCGATAAAAACTGGTCCTGGATAAGCAACATGTGCCGAGATTTCGCGTAATAGAATTTGAAGCTCTACAAAATGAATTTTTGGTCTATGCTCTTTCTTTTTTCGTTCTCGAGTTATGGTCGTTTTTTTAACATTCTGCCCATGCGGGCAAAATACTTATATAGTAGAAAGAGCATGTTTTTCTGATCATTTTCATATATGGGATGAAGGCAATATCATGGCGGAAAGTGGTTTTTCATCACTTTTAGTGTCGAAAACCTGCGATTTCAACAGTTTTTCGAGTACAACTTTTTTCGTTCGAGTTTTCATGATCTGTTACATATAAATTCGGTTTCTACGTGCGAAAATACTCCAGAAAATCATATAGTGATATGTTTTTACGATTATGACTTTTTGACCCAAAAATGGAACCAAGCATGGGGTATGGTAATGGGCATGGTGTCTGACTGGCATGCCGACGCAGGCAGGTTCGACCCCCGCCCGCAGGTGATGTTTTGCAAGAGGTAGAGAAACGCGCGCGCCCCAACCACTAGTCTCCGTCAGCGTTCCTCAATTCGAGAGAAACCAGGGTCGAAAAGTCATATTTTCAAAAATGCATGACAATAGGAGTTTCTGGAGTATTTTCGCATGTAGAACCCGAATTTTTATGTTAGAGATCATGAAAACGGAAACGAAAAAAGTTGTACTCGAAAAACTGTTGAAATCGCAGGTTTTCGACACTAACAGTGATGGAAAAACAACTTTCCGCCATGATATTGCCTTCATCCCATATATGAAAATGATCAGAAAGACATGCTCTTTCTACTATATAAGTATTTTGCCCGTATGGGCAGAATGTCAAAAAACGACCATAACTCGAAAACGAAAAAAGATAGAGCCTAGACCAAAAATTCATTTTGTAGAGCTTCAAATTCTGGTACGCGAAATCTCGGCACATGTTGCTTATCCAGGACCAGTTTTTATCGCAGAAACAGATTTTGGCCAAATTGACGTCGTGCGTAGCGGGATTCAGAAGGCTCAGATCGAAAAACGGAAAAAAACAATCGATTCAGAATAAAAAAGTAACCCCTGGGGAAAACTTTTGAGCATACATTTGTTTTTTCATGTTCCAAACTTTGTCTGACTCTTAGGCGAACGGGCTCATATGGCAACTTCGCTCGCAATTGTTATTCCCACAACCATCCTAGTACCACATCGATGTGTGCAGACAAATTGTACCACGTAGGCTTGTACTGATACGATAGTTTGTAGCGAAACTATTTTGATAACAAATACAAAACACGATGTTTTCGAAAGTATAACAGTCCACGAGAGACATCGATAGCTGCATGGTAATTTCAAAATAATAACAGAAATTTACAATGAGAGAGCTTGATGGTCGATGTATTATTTTAAAATTTGATTATTATTCTACAATGTTCAAGTGTTGTTCAGCTGTTCTTCAATCGTTCATTCAATAAATTTTCTATCGAAAAATGCATGGTGTATTCAGACAATTTATCAATATTTGTTATTTTATTTATTTAAAAATCATTTCAGTTTGTTCGACGATTGACCACGAGGCCTAAAATCCATGAGGTAGTACGAATGAGATATATTTCTGAATATGAGCCCGTTCGCCTAAGAGTCAGCAAATGTTCAACAGAGCCTGGAACGTGAAAATATTTCGATTTGCTGCAAAGTTGACGCCTATGGTAACTTCTGATTCTATATCGATTGGCATTTTCCATTTTTCGATCTGAGTCTTCTGAATCCCGGTACGACACGACGTCAATTTGGCCAAATTCTAGAACTGCGATTAAAATTGATCCAGGGGAGGGTCAAATTGGCCGAAATCTCGCGGAATTTGAAGCTCTACTAAATGAAACTTTTGGCGAGGCTCTATCTTTTTGACACAGGAGGTTGTGCGCGAGTGGTGATATTCAGTTAGTAGATAATTTTCCGCTGATTATTTTGGTATATGGGGTTAGGCATAACTTTTAACATAAAGTACTTTTACATCCGATTTCTCACGTTATTCGAAGTTTTTCGAGCACAACTTTTTTCTTTCAACGTTTCATGATTTCTAGCATAGAAATTCGGTCTCTACGTGCGAAAATACGCCAGAAAAGTATACAGTCGGATATTTTTGAGAAAATTACTTTTTCGACCCCAACTTTTACTTTTACTTTTTCGAACGAGGTTGACTTCTGGGTCGATAAACTCATTTTCTTAAAAATACCCGTATATATAATGTCTTAGCGTAATTTTGCACGTAGAGACCGTATTTCTATGCTAGAAATCATGAAACGTTGAAAGAAAAAAGTTGTGCTCGAAAAACATCGAATAACGCGACAAATCGGATGTAAAAGTACTTTATGTTAAAAGTTATGCCTAACCCCATATACCAAAATAATCAGCGGGAAATTCTCTACAAACTGTACCACTCGCGCACAACTTCCTGTGTCAAAAAATGACTATTACTCGGAAACGAAAAAAGATAGAGCCTCGCCAAAAGTTTCATTTTGTAGAGCTTCAAATTCTGGAAGGGAGCGCGAAATTTCGGCCAATTTGACCATCCCTGGATCAATTTTTATAACAGAACTAGAATTTGGCCGAATTGACGTCGTGCCGTTCCGGGATTCAGAAGGCTCAGATCGAAAAATGGAAAATGCCAATCGATTCAGAATCAAAAGTTACCCTTAGTACCAAAGTTTAATCATACATTATTTTTTGCCTGTTCTCGAGCTTGTCCGACTCTTAGGCGAACGGGCTCACATACTTCAAAGTTCTAAAGAAATGGCTGCGTATGGGGGCCTTAGCTTTAGATATCCATCATATTAATATATCCACGTTCTTCTAGCAAAAAAAATGTATTAACTATGAAGCGAGCTTGAACATTTTTTTCAAACATTATGCATTTTCGTTAATCATCCGATTCTTGTCGGTCCGTGACTTTTAGATGGTAACGAGTAAAAGCTGATGGTGCCTGTTTTCGTGTCTGGTGAGTTCCGGCCTGTCATACGACGGAAGATCTGGAAAAAAAATGAGACCATCACCAAAGAGTGAAGAAACTGTTATACCTGAATACACCATGCGCTCTTGCATAAAAATACGATGGAATGTCCGATGGAGCAACAACTGAATAAAACCTGCAAATAGTTAACGTATTTTATGTTTAAAAAAGAGAAAACGAACGACAAGAATGAAGCGAAAAGGTGTAAGAATAATGGCAGGGACAATGACCGCTAGTGGCGTAGCCATTGAGAGAAAGAGCATGATAAGTGGTAGAATGAACATTATCGAAGTAACACAGGCCTGGAAGTTACTGATTTTAGAACATATTTTCCATTTGTGTATCACTTGAATAGACATAGAGATCATGAATCGGAGTTGGATCTGGTATGTCTTCGAGCGCTGATGCGTTCCAAACTGAAAATCATGCTAATAACTACGAGTGGAAGAACGAGGCTACAATCGGAGCTCAACATTATTGCTCGATCGATATTATTTGTCATGCGCCAAAATATTAACAAGAATAATATTGTTAAACCGTCTCACCGCTTGTTTTCCAATTACGTAGACTGCATGGTACGTGATCGCAACATAGAAAGAGAAGCACACAATGATGGAGAATAGAAGGAGATATATTTCTGGGAGAAGTTGTTGTATAGCAAGCCAGATCTACACTACTATTCAATAAAACAACTATACCTCGATCAAACAATCCAATGTCACCATGCTGCTTTCCAAATACCAGAAAATTGCGACTCTGATTTCTTGCCCACAAAATGCTGGGAATCTAAATAAACAGTCATCGATCAAGACTATTGTCTGATAAACCTGCAGAATCTCCTCCTTGTCAGTTGATTCGACCGACCAAGCACCAAAACCGTACACATTCGACACTAGAACAAGCGAGAAACAGAGCATGAGAACTCCTTGCGAACTGTAAAGAATGAGAAATCGTTGATGGAAACTGAGAAAATGAAGACTTGGAAATTAAATTACCAATTGCTGAGTTTGAGTGGGCTATCACCGATTAACATCTTTTGATGGGTTCTCATCATTACAAACAAGTAGGGAACACATTGAGCAACCGTCCAAAACGCGAGCCCGCCCTTCAGCGATATAAAGCGAATTAGAAAGATATCGAACAACGGAAACCAACCAACAAAAGCCTGGGTGAGGTCTGCTCATCACATAGTATTCCCGTACAACAGAAGACTGGATACGGTAGCAACGTGTATAACTGATAGAACAGGCAGTTGTAGACGTCAAAGCAAAGAAGAATTAGCTTAAAAACGTGTTTTGATAGAAGACCATTTTTAATAACGCACATCGTATACGACGAATGTAATTTTACAATCGTGATCCATGCGTGTGGTGATGAGAACGAATAGAACCATCGGATGGAGTAGAAATACTGACAACGGCCAGAAACAGTGACGAACTCTGAATTGAACAATGTTGACATTTTAATTGAACAATTAATCAACGTTTTCATCAAAAATTTCACCTCGACCCGAGTTGCAGCAAATGGTCTCGATCCCAGTTCAATCCGTATTCGAGTGATTCCATTTCCTAACTGACGCGTGGGTTTAGATTGAATTCGTAGACAGATATATTATACTGCGTAGGCTTGAATTGATACGAGAGTTTGTAGCGAAATTATTTCGAGCTAATACACATGTTTTCGAAAATATAACAGTCCAAGGGAGACATCGATAGCTTAATGGAAATTGCAGAAGAACACGCTGCAGAATAGAAAAATATCCAGCATTTTTACAACTAAGTTATCAATCATCAGTTATTTACCATGAGACAGCTTGATGGTCGATGATCCGATCATCAGTTAGAACAAATTACACCAAAACAAGATAAACCACCTTTTTATTGGATATTTCTACAACACTATAGCTTTAGAGTACGATTGCTCGGTATAGTACCACAAATATATCAAAATAAGTGTTAGTGAGCAAATGGAATTAACAAGGAAAATGAATTATTAATTTCGAAGAAGAAGAAGTAACAGCAATATTTGTGTGGGGAAGAGGACTGTTTATTTTCAGATTGGTTCTCTGAAAAAAATCCAAAAATTTAACTTTATTGGTCGATTTTGAACGGACGTATGCGTGAAATATGAGTTCTTCCCAGTCATTCCTCTAAAAAGTGACGAGGCCAGCATAGAGGCCAGAAACCGTACCGGGGGGGATGAGAGAGGAAGAGATCAAAGGATTTTTTCGCTAAAATAAGGGAATGGCCTCGTCCTTTCCTAATGTGTTTTGCATGAATGGACTTCTTCTGTATTTTCAAATTGGATAAGGAATATTGTGAAAGGACTTTTTAGTGCGCGTTGTTTACAGGACACCGTTAACTTTGCTTTACACCGACTAACTAGTTCTTGCGAAAATGACTCCCGTGCCCAACTGTCTCGCTATATTATTTTTTAAAGCACCATGCGCCTCTGTGTTAACAGCCCATGAGTTTACAATACGGAATAATACAAGGCCTAGATTCCACTTCAAATAATTCTCTGAAAATATGGCATCCCGCACAATACAGGAAGCGCTGACCGAAAGCTGCTTGCGTAGTACGATTCTCGGGATATCTTGATATCTAATTGCAGTCAACCAAGATGTTATTGAATCTTATCGGAAGGTGCGATTACACACGAGGAATGATAGCGCGTGGAAAAATTATTATTTTTACAATTCTGTCCACATTACAATTTCCATTCGTCTTAGAGAAATTATATTTGAATAATTATAAATATACCAGAAAGAGAGAAACTGCATTCAAAATAAATAAATAACACAATCTGTGTTTTCGCAGATGCGATGTGTGTTAGATGTGTGTAGGTGGTCTACTAAAGTATAGTATTTCATCTTTGATTGCGGTGATCTTTGGCTTTCAGCTGTTTGATCCACAGTCCACTTTATTTGTCTATTTTGAACATAAATGGGGCGGATTTGCATGAATTTTCTGTGCATGTCTCAGTAATGAAATTTGATTGAGAGTGATGCCGCTGTTTGGGCTAATGATGGACAGGAACGGCACTCAGTTAATTTTGACCGCAAAGCTTCATATTTTTATCAATCGAAAGACCAGGCTGTGTTCTACACATATTCAGACAATCTCTGATAGCTCTCACGCGTTGGGAATCAGAAGTCCTTCAAGAGTCTATCAATTTTTCAAGTTTAAGAGGATCTCTACTCCGAGCACTTGAGCTATAATATTTATAAAGCAGAATATGTTCTATAGATTAAGAACAATAGGACGCTTTTCGACGAAAACTCACTGTGATGTGCCTTTATATCATTATGTTGAAAAATGGAGAGTTCCAAACCGTTTCATCGATATGATTCAATCAGCATTTTCTCAGACTTGACGTATACACTCACGTGACTTATAAACGGCTACCAAACAAAATTATAATCTCAGAGAATAGTCTCAGAGATCCGTTACTGTTAGATTTAGTCAGTAGAATTCATTTTAATTACTACCTTCAGAGCCGCCTTTGAGCATTAAACCTCAATGATCTTCGTCAAAATTAGAGGTGGAGTGAATTAGAAACATTTAATTGTTTTCATCTAATTGTTCATATTTTTTGTTTCTTACCGAGGGTAAGACGTGATCAATTTCAGACAACTTTTCCTGCGTGACATAGCTCTCTCTCTGAGAAGGTGATTGAGGCTATTTGTGTAAGAAAAGATTATCTGAATCCTTTTTTTTTTAAATACAATAAATATAGAATCCATTAAATACGCCTAAACGATTGTATGGAAACGGTTGAATACGGTTTGGAATGGGATCGAGATCATCTGGTGCAATTAGCGTCAACGTAAGTTTTTCATTATATCGAAATTTTAATTTATTATTTTTCTATTATAAATGAAAAATACAATTTCAGAATACGTCATTTTCTCTGGCCAATATCTCTATTCAATTTTCAACCGATTTATCTTTTCGTTCTTGTTTTCAAAACGAACATGCATCGCGACTGTAAAATCGCATTTGTCGTTCATGATGTTCGTAGGGAAAAATATGTTTCCAATGAATTGTTCCAGTTTTTTTTCTCATCTGCTCCGATATCTACAACGGCTTGCTCTACGAATTGTACACGCTTCTTCCTTTCCCAGTCTTCTGTTGTACAGGAATCCTCTGTGATGAGCATACCTCATCGAGGCTACTATTCGTTAATTTTCTCTTTTACAATTTCATGAGCAGTTTCTCTACAGGGTGTGCTGGCTTGTTTGACGAACATTCAATGTGTTCCGTATCTATTTGTCATGATGAGAATGCATCAGAAGATGATCATAGGGGACAGTTCGCTAAAGCTCACAAACAGGTAATCGTTACGGTTGTTTGTATTCTCATTTTCGCAGAATTTGAAGAAAGCGTTTCCATTTGAAGATCGCAAGCTCTGGTTATGATGATATTCTCAGTTGTTCTAGCATCTAATGTGTTTGGCATTTGCGCTTGGACGGTTGAATCGGGGGAGAAAAACAAGATCTTGAAGGTGTTACACACCAATGTGTATTCTCAAGAACACTTTTTCTCAGATACCTAGCATTTCGTGGGCAAGAAACCAAAGTCGCAGTTTTCTAGTACTCGGAGAGAAATACGATGATATTGGAGTATTCAATCGAGGCATTGTAACCTGACATTTTGTATGCAACACGAATTATTGCAGAGATTTATCTATTTTTCGTCACTATGATTATATTCTTCTCTTATTATATTGTAATCACCTATCACATCATTCTCGTGATCGGGAGCCAAACGGTGATATTTCTGCCGCGCTTTCCTATAAGAGACGTTCCACGGTATTTTGAAGCTATTGGGAGTGGTCGACGGATGACTTTTTTGCAACCTATGCCAATAAGTTCAGGGTGAAGTCCCCATACATAGATCTGATAGCTGGCCCAATATGAGATGTTGGGGTGCACCCTCCGTGAAATGCTGTGCATGTCCCAAAAAAAGTCTGAAATTTCATCCAAGAAAAAAGTACGTTATTATAGGTGTTTCTGGCGTATTTTTCGATAGAAATAACAAAAAACATAGTTTGGAAGCGAAAAGACAACGAAAAAAATGTCGAAAAATCTAAATTTCATCATTTTTCGACCACCGTGAAAAAATATTTTCGCCATATCCAAAATTTTATTTCATTTTTGGATTCTACGTGCAAAACAACCCCTCGTGTGAAATTTTCGCGTCTCTCAGCCTGGTCGCTCGGATTCCGCAGCATCCCGCCCGAGGCTCTCTCGAAGGCTGACGAGAGAACGATGTCGAGGGATTTCGAAATTTCTAAACGATGCAGTCACTTTTCCATCAGATTTATATCCCATTTATCGATTTCAAACATGTGTGTTGATGTTATGGGGTATTGATATCATTAAAACTCGAAAAAATCGAAAAGTCAAAAAATCACTTTTTCGAAATCTCAAAATTTCAAAAATTCATAAGGTATGTATCTGAGCTTCAAATGATGCCTTCTCAACGGAAAATCACTCCAATACGAGTAATGAACAATATCCGATCTTTTGGGCCGGTTTCTAGAAAAAAGTTTTGGTCGAAAAATTTCTCGATCAGCCCAACAAAAAATGACATTTTCAAAAAATATTCGCAAATCGGCTATAACTCTCAGATATTGTTCATAACTCATATTCAAGTCATTTTCCGTTGAAAATACACAATTTGAAGCTCAGCTACGTGACTTATGAATTTTTGAAATTTTGAGAAATAAAAAAAGTGATTTTTCGACTTTTCACTTTTTTCGAGTTTTATCGACACCACTACCCCATAACATCAACACATATGTTTAAAAACGATAAATGGGATACAAATCTGATGGAAAAGTGACTGTATCGTTTAGAAATTTCGAAATCCCTCTACATCGTTCTCTCGTCAGCCTTCGAGAGAGCCTCGAGCGGGATGCTGCGGAATCCGAGCGACCAGTCTGAGAGATGCTAAAATTTCACACGAAGGATAGTTTTGTACGTAGAATCCAAAAATTTAATACAATTTTGGACATGGCGAAAATATTTTTTCACGGTGGTAAAAAAATGATGAAATTTCGATTTTTCGACATTTTTTCGTTGTCCTTTCGCTTCCAAACAATGTTTTTCGTTATTTTTATCGAAAAAATACGCCAGAAACACCTATAAGAACGTCCTTTTTTCTTGGATGAAATTTCGGACTTTTTTTGGGACATGCACAGCATTTCACGGAGGGTGCACCCCAACATCTCATATTGCACCAGCTATCAGCTCTAGGTATGGGGACTTCACCCTGAACTTATTGGTATAGGTTGCAAAAAAGTCATCCATTGGGTAGGTGCAGAATATCATGGAACGTCTCATAAGAACAAGCCGTTAATTTACAAATTAAAATATTTTTTTAAAAAGATTGTATTAAAAAAAACTTTTCTATCCGATTCTTTATTGTTCTGTTGTATTTTTGAAGGCCCGATCCATTCAGAGCTCGAAAATCGTACCATACTCAGATGCGATTCATGCGCTCTCTGTCAATTCAAGTAAATAATTTCTGAAAACATTTTTCAAAATGGACTTTCATGCATGCTCCACTTCGTTAATGTTTGTTGTTCCTCAAGTGATGCTATTTCTTTCTATGGCTACCCCGCTCGCGACTGTTCTCCCTACTTCGATCCATCCTTTTAATCGATTTATTCTCCCCGTTAATTCCATTCTTAAACTGATTCTTGATGATCAAAATTCAGATATTCTTCAATTGTGGCTCCATCGGTCATGCTATCATATTTCTGTGCAAGAGCGCCTGGTGTATTCGGGTGTGTGAACAAATCATGCAACAACGGAAACTTGATTTTGTTTTCAGGGTTTCAAACGTTTGTCAACACAAAAAGAGACGATGACAACCAGCTTCACGTCACCTTCCTAATTTCACGTTGTGATTCGAATCGACACAATCCCTCTATTGTTAGCTCTATTGCTCGCTGTTCGTGCTCTCGCTCTAACTTATGGGGTCTTCAAACTCGTCAAAGCCACCTTTATCCACAGGTTGCATGTGGCAGGACTGTCTAAATGTTTTAGCGCCTCTGTTTCCGTGATCTATTTTTACTGTCAAATAAAAAAGGAGACTCATATTCCAATCAAAAAGGCAGGTGTAATCTAAGATAATTAGGTGATCAGACATAAACTGAGCCTCTATGCTCGTATGCACGATATCCCATTATCATTATTTACGACTATAGCATTTACCGCATTGTGTATCCAAAGTAGGCGTCCTTTGTTCTTTTCACTGATCATCATCCGTATTAATCGAATTTCCCTTCCGGACGAATATCCTTCAGCCTCTTCCTTTGTGATGGAATCTCTAGAATTCAGTTTGGATTGGGATCGTGACATACTGCTTCAACTTGCGTCGACGTGAGTTCTCTCGAAAATCCCTTACTTAATATTCGGCAAATATTGATTCAGAGTTCGGCAGTGTTTCTGGCTATTGTCCGTTTTCATGTTTCACCCGGCAGTTCTATTTGTTCTTGTCGTAAAAACGCGCATGGACCGTGACTGCAAACCGGCTTTCGTTGCTCATGATGTACATTATGCCTCATTGAATTTTCAATTCGTGACTCTGCAATTAAATATTTCGAATTAATAACAATTTCAGTTAGTTCTCGTCTGCTTCGATATTTACAACTGTTATTTCTACCAAATATACACAGTGCTACCGTACCCAGTCTTCTGTTGCACAGGATATCTCTGCGATGATCAAACTTCTCACAGGCTGTTGTTGGTTAGTTGTCTGCTATTGTACATACATAATGGAATTTCGCAGGCGATACTAGCTTTCTGGACAACCGCTCAATGCGTCCCATACCTATTTGTGATGATGAGAATGCATCAGAAGGACAATCGAGAATACGATCATGAGAAGAATCAGATTGTTCCGAGACAAAAAAAATTCAACTTTTTCATGACCATGGTAATGGTGATTTTTGGGTCAAAAAGTTGAAATTTCTGAATCATGTACCTAGAGGATTTTCTGGTGTATTTTTGCCCGTAGAAACCGATTTTCGATACTAGAGTTCACCAAAATGCGAAATAAAACCAGTTATGTTTGAAAACTCGGAAAGTTCTAGTTTTTCGAGCATACATTTTTTATTTCGCATTTTGGTGAACTCTAGTATCGAAAATCGGTTTCTACGGGCAAAAATACACCAGAAAATCCCATAGGTTCTGAAATTTCAACTTTTTGACCCAAAAATCACCATGATCGACAATTTGTCTCAAAAAACCAAAATGACATGTTGAAAAAATCGTGTTGGCAATGAGTGGTAATCAATTCAAACACATATTTTAGATGCTCTGGACACCCCTAAAGTAACGCAAAAGAGAAATTAAATCTATCCCTGTTGGTTGAGAAAATTTGATTTTTCAAGCATTTTTTCTTGAAAACCACTTTTCATCCTGCGCAGAGGCAGGAATGACAAATAAGTCATGGTTCGTGCATAGGGGCACCAAGACCCTTCTAGTACTCGAGTACGGGCTCGCGGTTCTCATTGCTAGAGAAACGTGTCCGGGGGGTGCTCTCAAATTAGCGAGATGTCGTCTTAACTTTCGCCTACGGATTTTTCGTAGTTTTGATCATTCGCGTTAAAGGGAGTTGGCGGGCGAAAATTTATATTTTTCAAATTAATTTATTTTATTCTCAGCCATGTTGTTGCGTTTGTGAAACAAAAATAATTAAAGAATTAAAAATAATAATATTATTTGAAGCAGCTGGTGAAAAAGTATTTTTTGCGGTATACGGTATGAGCGGTACCGCATACTTTACGTATTTTAGTGAAAGTGCTGCAAAATTTTAAACGCGCAAGCTCGCGCTCGTCTTGACTCCGCCCCTTCTCTGGCGTCCTTCAATTTCCTTTGTTTCGAGCTTATTTTGTTGAGTTTTAGCCTAATTTTATAATAATTGGAGAGCTTGTTCTCTCAAAAAAACACTCTGTTGCATGGCGCGTAGGAAACTTACTTCACCGGACCTCTTTTGCTCGCGAAATATCCATTTTTACTGTCATTTTCACTGTCGTCGGCCGTTTACGTTTTACTCGACTGTTAACTCTTTCTGTACTCCATTCAACTGCTATGGCTATCCTTCTGGAATGTATATCTGTTTATTTCCAGAAATGCACACGATTGACCGCTGGTTGAGCAGGGGCAAGCTGTGGGCTGACTCGACTAATCGAGGTAAGAAACTGGGAACATTCGAATTCAAGCACGACCTCAACAGGTTACTTTACTTATTTTATTGCAATATTTTCCATTGAAACGATTCAACGATGTGGCAGTCCGTTCTTATTTTAAAAACCTCGAATGATTAATTTTTCTCACGAGCGATTTATTTGAATTCAATTTCACCATCTTTCAGATTTGACTGGCATCCCCTCAACCATGAAGTCGGTGCCCTTCCCCGACACCTTCTCAGTTGAGCCACTCCAGGTAATATTATCGCTCCTAATGATTAAACGAATTTATTTTGAATTTAATTGTTAGCATACCCCGCTTTTTTCCGCAATGCGCGCTACTCGCGAAGATGCTTTTGTGTGGCTGCGTGATCAGCTTCGTAGAAGTGGCGCGCGCGGTAAACCCGGAGTAATACACAACACTAAGCAACGCGCTTCTTTTTGTTAATTATGCCTCGAGTATGACTTTGGAAGCGTGGCGTTCTGTTTTATGCTGATCGCACTTCTCTACAAACTTTGCTTTTTAATAAATATCACGCGCTTGAAGCACCAATATGCTTATTACTTTTTGTAGTTTATTATTGTAGTAGTAACGATACTCATCCGCACACAGTGAAATATTTACCAAACATTCGAGTGGTGTGCCTACCGTAACCCTGATCCCGGCCAGAGCGGAATCGCGCCCTCCGTCCCGCGTCGGCCTAGCTCAACACCACACCCCATCGCACCATGGACCCCAGCATGCAGCAGCAACCCCAGGTTGGTAAACGTCGCCCAGGCTCACGCAGTGTGAAAATGAAGAGATAGTAAACGCCGTCCTGCTTGCAGTACTACTACGCGCTTGGCGCGCCGGCCGGTGGCGCCGCACCGCCGCTGCCCGGCTACTACTCGACGGGCGCCGGAGACCCACCCCCCCCCCCCCCCGGCTACGTGCTTCTGATGTCGCAGCCGCAGCAGATGATGTACTACGCGGTGAGTGGTGGTGATGTAGTCGGAGACGTCGCCTATACTCACGCTGTGCAGAATTTTACCAGACTGCCGAAGTGATAAAAGTCGCCCTGTTTTTGCAGCTCGTCCCGCACCCCCACACGGCTACGCCTACGCCGCGCCCATGTACTACCAGCCGGTGAGTCTTGATGTGGTGGTGTGATGTGGGAAACGTCGACCTCTATCGTATGTTGCACATACCGTAATCCTCTGTTTTTTTTGGTGAGATACGTAGTCTTTCCTCACGCAGTTTAAAATGTGACCAGATTATCGAATCAATAAACGTCGCCCTGCTTGTTGCAGCTCGAGGCGGCCTTCGCTGCGATGTCGCTCTCCGGCCAGATGATGCTGCCGATGCAGCAGCAACAGCCGCAGACGCCCGGCGCCTCCAGCACGACCAGCAACGGCAGTCAGGTAGTGGTGTGGTGTGGAGGGAAACGTGGCAAGCGCTCACGCTTTGTCGTGTGCCTATCCTATCCTCCCGATACGGAGGGATACCGTAGCCGATTGGGTGATCCATTATCAATTGTTGTGTCTACAGTATTCCTCTCCGATGTACAGAAGCTGACATCGATGGGTAGTGACGGTCTTTACTAGGGGATTATCTACCGTAATCACGTTGATGTATTTTTTATCTTGCTCAACTGGAATACGGTAGCCGAAACTACCTATCGATCACTGATCATTTTATGGTGTACCTACCATAACCCCCGCCCTTTTCCAGCCTCGCGCCTCGTCGACGCCCATTCCGAATGAGGAACAGGCCGGACTCGGCGCGCCACCCGCATGCAATCCCACGATGATCCCGATGCAAATCATGTACACGCAGGTTGGTAAACGTCATCCTGTCGATGATTTACTAGGCATTTGTAATTAGTAAACGTCGCCCTGACCACACCATTTTAGATACCGCAGTACTACCCAATTCCCGGCTCCGGCTACGAGGGCGGCGCGCAGATGATGCTCATGGTGTACCAGGACCCGAACACCGTCCAGATGATGCAGAACATGCAGCCCATGCAGCAGCACCAGTACCCTCCGCATCTCATGAACAGGTTCGGTCAATCGTGGTGTGGTGTGGTCGACGAATCGTAATTGTCGTCCAGTCGAAAATTCTAGACTTTTCTAGTTAGTAAACGTCGCCCTGAGTACACTACGAATTTCAGAATGATGTCGACGGATCCGGACGAGATCCCGGAGATCTCACAGATCTCGCAACAATCGTCGCCCGCTTCCTTCATGGATGCACCCTGACAGGTACGTTAGCATTACAATGCTCTGGAATGTACGGTATCACGACGGGTGGGAAACGTCGCTCGATCACACGCAGTACAAGTTTTGGGATGATGTGGGGTGGATACGGAAGTGTTGCAGGATCGAATGGCGCTCTCCATTCGACCCACTATCAGCTATCTGTTCGGCGTGGTAGTATGGAGAGAGTGCTGGCCCAAAGTAGTGATGTACTGTATTATAAATTATTTATTGATTGATTGCAGCCCTTCCGCGCCATCAACAACCCCAAGTACAAGACGAAAATGGGCATTAGCGAGATGTCGTCTTAACTTTCGAATGGAGAATGGAGAATGTGCCATTCGTGAGTTGATTTTTAAAATTCATTTGCACACGTTCAATTTGTGCTTCAACAACCGATCATATTCGATATTGATAGGAGACATAGTAGTGCAATTGAGTTACATCTGTTTTTCAATTTTTTTAAAGTGTTATCTTCCTGTCGAATTGATAGATAATAATAGATATTTTGCCGCTCTGGGCCACCTTTTCGACCACTTCTCATTTTCAGCCATTTTAGACTATTTTTAATACCTTTTGACCATAAAAATATAAATTTTTAACAAAAATCTGAATTTTTTTTTAGAGAAATCAGAAAATGTCCAAAGAGACACCCCAAAAAAGGTGGTCAAAACGAGTGGTCGAAGTGGTCGAAAAGGTGGTCTACCAAATTCAAGTAACTTTTGAACAAAAATTGTAAATAAATGAAATTAGGAAAAGACCTGAAACCACTAACCAATGTAGACCTCCAAAATCTCGCAAAAATATTAAAAATAAAAAATTTCCGCGGTGTTTTCATGCGCGACGGACTTCCCGAAGAGTCAAATAAAACAGAAATGGGTATTGTTAACCTTGACTCGAGTAGTAATCCAAGTACTCATTGGGTTTGTTATTCAACAAATAAAAATGAATGTTTTTACTTCGATTCATTCGGGCTAGACCCACCTGAAGAAATACAAATTTATCTGAAGGGCAAAGATAAAAATATAAAAATCAATCTTTCAACATTCCAAATTCAAGAATTCAATACTCACCATTGTGGTTATTACTGTTTATCACTTCTAAAATTATTTGAACAATTCACATTTACGGATTCTGTACTGTCTCTTTTAACTCATAATGACCATAAGCCATTGTGTCAAAACAGTTAGGTATAATGACTCTCTTAAATTGTAACAATTTATCCACAGTCTCTTCATTATCAAATACAACTTTTTCTTGTTCTTGCGTGTAAAGAGTTTGTTTAATAGACCTGATTGTATACTGCTTCTTTCGAACAACAGTCTTGTTAAAAAGACTTTCTTTATAATCATCTACTTTTAACTCATTCTTCACAACATTTTTCTTTATTCCTTTACTCTTTTTGATTTCATCTCCAGGTTTCACTTTTTTTTAAAGATCTGGATTCTCTTTTTCTTTTTGACTTATTTTTTTAATACAGTTCTATTAAAGATTCAATATTATTCTCTTCAGCAATATTATAAGCATACTGCTTAGGTTTTAAGGCTACAATCTCTTTCATTATCAATCCATTTAGCTCATCTTTAAACTTTCCAACAACTTTTTTATTCTCTTCTGAATAAAGAGGATGATCTTTAGGATATTCACTGAAGTCGAAATGATTTTTCAAAGAAGTGTCTTTTTCAATGTCCTCGTAAAGATCATTTGTCATTATTTCATAAATTAAGCTATCAGTATCTTGATAACACAAATGAACATTATTTCCGTATTTCCTTTTCACAACATTATAATGGAAATCATACATTAACCATTTACTAAGTTCAAGAATAGCAAAACCTACATATATTGGTTTATCAAGTTTTATGTTAGTCTTAGCCATTTCTACCATGTTCAATTCGCTATTTATTATTATATTTCTATTGTAATTGGGTTTTTTAGCTAACTTTTTTATTCTATCATTTTTTGAAATATAATGAACCTCACCGTTCATAAGTTCATGCTCACCATAGAACACCAACTTCACATCAACTCTATTACGTACATTCTCCATCGTCTTTCCGAAAACTGAGTTGTTCATTAACTTGAAGAAATCTTTTTCAAAATCATTTTTAGCTTGATTTTTTTCACTTTTAGTCCAAGATCTAAAGCTTGCAAAAGATTTTTGTAATGAATTACATAGTTCTCTTTACCGTGAAGTGTGTTACATAACTTCTTAATTCCATTCGTGCCAAATTCTTTTATCTCGGGACACAGTGGAAACTCGTTATGGGCATCGTGAATTTCCTTAGGATATTCTAAATCGACTTCTAACATGCATCCTTTTCCTTGTTTATTAATGTTTGTAATGTACCCCCTAATAAATGCATGTGTATTATGAGCAATATTCAGTCTACTAATTTCATTTTTACTTTCGAAAACAAAATTACTATGGGGTAAGTTTTGCTTCATTGCCCAACCATATAGGTTATTAGCGTCTAGGTACACTAGAAAGTTTGATAATTCTTTTGGATTGAAATTATGTATGTATTTGTTGTTTGCTTTTACATATCTTTTAACAGCATTAACAAGTCCACCTATCATACCATCTTCGATCATTAAAAACTTCTCAACATCATTGATGGTGTCCAGTTTGACTTTAGTATATTTTAACATAGCATCCCATGATAAACCAGGACTGCTATAATACCAGCAAGGATCAAGTCCATAAATATTCAAACTCAACTCTCTAAAGTTTTCAAAAACATCTGCCAAAAGAAGCACATCATTAATCATATAAACGCTAGTATAATCTTCCATGTTTTCACATTTCATTTTTTTCCTAACTAATTTAGCATACAAATATTTTTCAATTGTACAATCTTTTCCAGTGAGCCGATCATAAAACTTCTCAATTCTTGGAAGACTTGTTTTATTAAATTTTTCGAATGAATCCATATATTCATATGGGTAAATACCTTTCTTCCGCATTGTGTCAAAGATTTCCTTATCTGTATAATAGTTTTTGAAAATATGTAATTGATCATCGCTCAAGTTTTCAGCAAGATCATCTAACGAAGATAACATGAAACACATTGATTCAAGAAATTTTACTTCACATCTTTCATACACAAACTCACTTAACGAAGGTAAAAGATAACTAAAACTTATGAATTTTTCAGAGTTACTAGATATATTTTCAATCTCCATATTATTTTCTCTCAAATCCTTGTACTTTTAATATCTCCAAGGATGAGATGAGAATCATAACCTTTTAGATTGTGGAAGAACACAGGAATGAATTTGTTTTTCTTTTTTAATAGATTACACTTCCCACATAAAGGACCTCTGTATTCACCAGTCCAATGATCATGATCTTTACATTTAGTTGTTTCCATTTTTATATTATTAAAAAGCACATCACAATCGGAACAATTATTACAATCATAGAAGTTCTTCCATTCTTGTTTAGTTAATTCCCTACGTTCAATATCTGGAAGATCCATAATTGTGCGAACCATATTAATTATGGATTTGTTGAACTTCAATGCTGCATCATAACCAGCATAAGATTTGATGTCATAAATTGTTTTAGTATAAGAATCAACTACTAATATGCAATATGCAGATGGAATATGTTTTCCTATATTCTCAGTCCATTTTTCTTTTTTTACTAAAGCATCTTTAACCTTTTCATTCTTAATTTTTTCAATTATACTTTCGAAATCGGCATAAATAACAAACCGATGTTTTTGTGTTTTCTCAGGATTTTTGAACTGAATTATTTTATTTTTAGCAAGTTTGTGTTCAATTGGAGGTGTGTTACTACAGTTATCTGAATGTCCATCCAACTTTTCTTGAGTGTAATAATATGTTAGACATCTACAACAATAGTATTTCATACTATCATTCTTTCTGTTCAAAAGTCTATTCAAGTTGACTATTAGACTAAAATGACCATTACCATGTTCATCTTCATTATGAAACAGATTCACAACCCTTTCTTTTTCACATTTATATTTTGAATGAACAATTTGGTATATTCTATATCCATCATCATCTTCCGTTGGTTCCATGTTGGCTCCATCTTCCGTTGGTTCGTTGGTTCGTTGGTTGGTGTAATCTCATATGTAAACACATTAACACTTAGATTATTCTTAATTTCAAATTCTTTTATGTGTTCAAATTTGAAAGGAAATTCTAGTCCGTCAAAATTTAATCCTTTTCGAAATCTTTGTATTTCATCACTCTTTCTTTATGGCTTTTAGCAGGATGTAAATGAGCTAAAACACTCCACATAAAGCATTTATCATCTTCATTTTGTATATTAATTACAGCCTTTTTAGCATTGATGAATTTTGGATTCTCGATATATGATGCTCTTCTCATTACATCAGTTTTCGTTTGAAACACAGTCAACTTCACAAACCTAGTTATCACTAATCCTGATGCATGGTGTTCTCTATTTTCTACATCATTCAACAAAGTTCTACATGATGCTTTATAGAATTCGTCTCTACTTTCTCCCGCATGTAGAACTTCAGCTTTTGTATTAACATGAAATTGTGTTGGAACATTATCATCTGGCTTCTTTGATTCACACTCTAAGTATAGCATTATTCTAACATGTGTATTCTTAAAAATGTCGTTTACAACAGTATTTCCCTTCTTCTTGAGAAAACAAGTCAATCTATTTTTCACAATATTCATGTAAAAATCAATTCCTTTATCTTCAATCTTTTCAAAAGGATTTTCTAGAAAATCTTTTTTATTGTTGCTTCTATAGTTTGTCACTCTTGAAACGCTAGTCTCTTTGTCTTCTGAATCTTTGAAAATTAAATCATCCAGAGAGAACATTTCATCTGGAGGGGGTAAAGGTATTTCCTCAATTGCATTTACAATTGAATTATCTACAATGAATTGTTTTAATTGTGCAACATTCATGTTGTTAATTTCAGATGAATTTAGTATTTTCAATGGTTTGTTAATTTTTCTAACTTCCTTGCGAAGATCATCTCTTGACATTGTTTTCAGACGATCTATTATGCAAGTAGTTTTAAAAAATAAGTACTTTTTCAACAATGGTTACAATGTTCCCTATTTATAAGGAAAAAAATTTTTCAAGAAGTTTTATTTTTTAGGTTTTCATCATTTCTCTGACTAGAGCAATGAATTCAATCATCTCTTTCTTCTTCATTGTTTTCACCTCACGTGCTTGTAAAATCATTGATCTTAATTTATTGTTGATTAAAAACACTTCTTGACGTACTTCATCACGATTCATTTCCTTTAATTCTTCTAAACTTTTGATCTTCTCATCACTAGAATATTTTAGTAAGGCATACATTTTTATTGTATTTAATAAGCAGAAAAATTTTTAAAGAAATAAATCAGAAATGTTAGCTGAAGTCTACGACCCCAAAAAGCGTAAAGAAATCATTCAAAATTATCTTCAAAATAGAAGACCATAAATTCAAAAACTTACAAGAAAGAAATGATTTAGAGAATGTAGAAGACCATCAAAGTATTTAAGCCAATACTTGAGTCGAATAGAAGATTGCAAAATAAAATAATTGAAGAGAAGAACAAGATAGTTGAAACGCTAAATAGTTTCAAAGAAGGAATTTCTAATGTGAAAATGATAAGTAATCAAGAGAATCAATCTCCCGTTAAGCAAGAAAGTATAGAAAACACACCATCATCTAGTATTCTAGTCAGTAACTTGATAGCATCTTACCTCCAAGACAATAAAGATAGAAGTTTAGCAGGATATTCCATCAGATAGGATAACACAAATAAAAAATATACAATCGGAAAACTTGAGGTAACTTTCGATGATAACACAATCCGAATTAATGATGTAGACTATAACACAACTGAAGGGCTACTTGAATTATTAACGAAGAAGTCACCAAATTTGAGTAAGGTTAATGATATAGATACTCGGTCTTTGTACCAAGGATTTAACAAAGAATCGAAGAGATACAATGCCGATGCTAGTGACAAATGGAAATTCATTAAGGCCAATTATTTTGTTTCAAAATCTACAACTCTAACAAATTCCTCAATGAATCCTACAAACAAAATTACAATGGGGTCGAGCATTTCCGAAGGGTTATTCGAAAGGAGAACTGATTTTCTTCCTTCTAATGTGAACTCACTTCTCAATTCTTGTCTTATTCTTGTTTTCTTCTGTATTATCATTCAATTTTTTTGAGAATGTAAACCTTCCATGTGCATCTTTATTTTTCTTCATGTTTACGCCACTCCGCTTGCGAACGATATCAAACTCGTTTATATAATTTGAAACTGTTCTAGGTGATATATTATACTTCTTAGCAAATGAACTAATAGAGTTTTGCATGAAATCATAGGATAGCATCAATTCAACTATCTGTGCCTACTCCATTTACTTAGTTAATTTTTTTTATTATGTGGAACGATGGAATGGATTAGTGGAACGGAATTATGGAATAGTGGAATGGAATCATGGATTAGTGGAATTATGGAATCGTGGAATCGTGGAATCATGGCATCATGGAGTTTTGGAATATATGAATAATGGGATATTTTTTTTCTAAATAAATGGATAAGCAAATTAATAGATATGTTCCTTCAGCTGATGAGTTGGAAGGATTGGATTAATTAATTACGAAGATTCCTGATCTTCAAGATTTGATTGAAGAAAACCATCAGTCTTTAGATTTGATAATCAAAGGTATAGATACATTAAGAATAGAAGAACCTATCAAACGTGGTTTGAAACAACTTTTCATTGCTCTTCAGAAAACGCACATTGCAAAAGAGACGTATAAATATTCCAATTTCAAAAATTAGGGGACTGTTGAACTTCTTCTACAAAGAGAGAAGCAGTATCAATCAATAATTGACAAGCAAGCCAAGAATCATCATGACAATAGTGGTGTTGAAGAGATGGATAAAATGTTCTCAAGTATAACAATTACTTCTCAGAAAAATAAGAATATATCTAATTACACTAATAAGAAGATCAAAGATATTAAATTCATAGAAGATTTCAAACCAATCTTCTCTGAAGAAGGAGTAAAAAAAATATACACAGCAGGAGCTTTTAGAAATGAAAAAAGGTAAAAAAGGCCTACGTTTCAACGGTGTTGAAAGTATAACTGTTAATAATACAATGGATAATGTAGTTGTCACGAAAAATGAGCACGAGCATTAACATAGGAAGATGTAAAAATACTTCAAATTCTTCCTAAATTTCCCACCATTTAGGTCACTCGTTTTGTCTATGGTCAAGAACGAATATTTTTCTCTCCAGTTTTCTCTAGTCATTGAGTAAAATTCTTTCTTCTCTATTTCCCCACAATGATCCCTGTAGATGTAATCAAGATTCAGTTTGTCTTGAGGGAAAATTAGAAAAAGATTAGCATTTTCTCTGATTGTATTCTTCGGAAACTTGATATAACTCTGAGAAATATAGAAACAATCAATGTTGTTATGTCTCCCACGTGTATAATATTGCTCTATTTTATTTTGTTTTTCAAGCATCATATCATCAAAAATCATTAGAGTTTTCTTATCAGGATCAATAGTACTAGGATCTGCGATATCATCTAAATTATCAGAAGTGTGAACTTCAATTATGCACTTAGCATTTTCTTTTCCTTCTATGATGAAATTTTGCTTTTTGAAACATTCACTTATTTCTTTCTTACATAACCCATTGGAGAAACCATTAATGAGGACTTGATAACATGGTTTTCCTTCTATGATGAAATTTTGCTTTTTGAAACATTCACTTATTTCTTTCTTACATAACCCATTGGAGAAACCATTAATGAGGACTTGATAACATGGTTTTCCTTCTATGATGAAATTTTGCTTTTTGAAACATTCACTTATTTCTTTCTTACATAACCCATTGGAGAAACCATTAATGAGGACTTGATAACATGGTTGGAATAACGTTGTAGAAAAAATAAACAGGCTCTCACAGTCTAGATACTCTTCAGGATTTCCATCTAGGAGTAAGTTCATCAATAAATTAGTTTTACCACAACCAGATTTACCAATCAAACAAGCTCTAATACTTTGGGGTAAAAGAGGATTGTTATTTCTTTTTGAAAAATTTTTTTTTAACAGAATAATTTGAAAAATCAGATGACATTTTTATTCAAATAAATGAGGTGTATTTGATAAACGGAAAATATTTCATCATCAATTCCAAAAATACTTTATCTCAAAGTTGTGAACAGACCATAATAGAAAATAAAATAAACGATGAATTGGAAAATGTTGATGAAAAATTTTTGATAATATTTTGAAGTAATAAATGACTACTCTATTCCTCGAATTATCTTCTACTAATGAAAAAACCTTTCAATTCGATTTTCCACAATGATTCTTGGAAAAGGAATTTTCACTTGCAGTAGTGAAAGTAGAAGTGGATTTAGAAGGCTTCAAGGAAACTTTTATTTATTTATCATGCAATCTTATATGTGATACTTATGTTGGAGAGCGACAGAGTAATGTCATTTGCAAAATCAATACGAAAAATAAATTAAGGCTTTGTTATGAACCCACGAATCTGATTTATCACAAAGTTGTGAATAGACCGAATGAAGTGTAAATATAAAAATAATGAAAATTATTTAATCGTTAATCAACAATTAAAGATCTTCTTGATGTAGCACGTCTCAAATCTTTTAGTTCATATCGATCTTGTCGTCAATTGGTTTTCGTAAGACTTTTCTCAAAAAATACTTTAGGAGAAAGAATTATCCAAATAGATCTTCCAATAAAAACGTGGAATAGTGTGACTCCAATGGTTACATACACCCTCCAAACTTTGATAAAATACTTTTGAAAAAAGCTTTCAGCATCTTCAAGTATTTCATGTGGAATCAAAGAGTTTTGCTCATTTGAATGTAAACTCAGAGTAACTTCAGATTTATCATGCATCTCATTAATGAGTTCTTCTTCGATGTTTGTTTTTGTGTCAAATAGAATGTGTTCATTGAAAATTATTTTATCATCTAAGAATTTTAGATCATAATCTTTCAGATCATTTACCTCTGTGATATTAGAATCAAGGTGGGGATGTATTTGTAATTTGCTTGATATGATTTCATTTTTATAATACCAAATCTTATCTCCATAATCTTTTATCTTAATAGGAATTTGACCTTGTGTAAGCGCTAAACTAAACTTATAACCATCGAAATGTGTTAAATCAACATATTCAATAGAGTCAGCATCTATTTCTTTACAAAATGTTACTTGTACTACGTTACTCGTGTCCATTACTTTTATTCTAATAGCTGAGTGTTTGAGTTGCTTTTGCATGTACTTCTAGGGTTTTCTCTAATAAACATTTCCAAAACCTCATTTTGATCATTAAACATATCGCAAATTATTTCAGTTGTATGACGTAAAAGATTATTAGAAATGTTCTCGAGGTACTGAAATTCTCCTGCAGCTTGAAAATCTGTGTATAAAAAAAATCCCTTTTCCTTTTGGTCCTGAGGTGAGAGACACCCCTTTTGTTTCTTGGAAACTTGACTGAAACAACTTGATTATTATTTTCAACTACTGTGGAATTACTTTGTTCCGGAGTCTTCTCCGAAAGAACAACTTGCTGTCTTCTCATTTTCTCTTCATGACGTTGTCGTAACTCATCCTGTCTCTTCAATTTCTCTAAAATGTGAAGTTGTTGTTGTTGAATCGCTCTTTGTCTCTCAAGTTTATCTTCATTCAGCTTTTACTCATTATCCCGTCTTTGTTGTTCTTCTTCTTGTCTTCTCTTCACAAATTGTTGACGTTCTTGTTCTAATTGTTGTAGATGTTCTTGTCTAAGCTTCTCATGATCATCTAGATTACTCTTTTGAGTATCTTCTTCTTGTTGTTTTGTTTTTAATAATTGTTCTTGTCTTACTTTTTCTTGTTTTACTTTGTCTTGTTTTAATTTTTCTTGTCTTATTTGTTCTTCATATATTGTGTCTTGTTTTACTTTCTCTTGCTTCAGTTTTTCTTCTTGTTTTCTAATTTCTTCTTGTTGGTTTCTCTGTCTCTCATAGTATTCGCTCATTTCTTTTTCATACATTTCTGGGTTTCTACTCATCTTATTCAATGTGGGTATCACGGAGTTAGCTTTGGAAGGTTGGACATGAGATTTGGAGGATATTATACGCTTTACGGCAAAACCTTCATCACTTACTAATAAATTTAGATTACAATCACTTATAGTTCTATTTTCTGTAAAACTCAATGCAATTTGATTTTTGCTATTTATCCAAAGGCCATTACTATAAAACCCATCGAGTTTTCCTATTGAAATATACTCACACTTTTGATCTTTATTTACATCCCATATCATTACTTCATTCTTTTTAATATCACAAACACCATCCAGGTAGTTGCACTCCTTCAAATCTGCTAATATATTTGTTGGTCGTGATTGATTGAAATGAGCATACACCTTTGTATCAATAATAACACAATTTTCTTTGTAGTAACGTTTAGGAGAGAATAAACTTGTGAATCTATTAGGATAATCTGTTGCAATTTTGTTATTTGTAAACCATGTACCACCATTAGTCTTTTGTAGAACTCCATAATCACACTTTTTAGTCTCAATCATTTCTTTACATTCATTACGTGTAATGGGTCTGTCATTCATCTCTTTTTCTACTAAGTGTTCATATCCTGAAAAATCTGTATACATTGTCACTTCACTTATTAATTTCTTACACAACTTAGCCTCAGAGATGTACTCTATTACGTTGGGTTTGAACACCTCAAATTTTACTACTTCGGTAAAGTTTTTGAACATATAATTACATTTTGGTAGTTTGGGAAGTCTAAAATATTGAACTGGTGAATTTTCTGTACAAATAATTGGATTGTTTTCATAAATTTGAAAAAGTGTTAATAAAAATACAGCAGAATATATTAACACCATTTTATATTAGAGAAAATGTTTCTAAGTAAATAAAAAGATCTCAATGGAAGCAGTCGACAGAATTCTTATTGTAGATAATCCGGTTGTTAGTGATACTTCTATTCAGAAAGAAAATCTCGTTAATATATTTCCATCTTCTGGATCAAATTTAAATCGACATGGAGAAATTAATTTTGATATTGAGACTTGTGATCAATATCTTCTGCTACACAAATCATACATATATCTAGAGGCTAAGCTCACCAAATTGGACAATTGTGCGTTGGTTGATACAGATGAGGTAAGTCTGACAAACAATGCACCACTGTTCCTTTTTGATAGAGCTACATATTTCATGGATGGGAATCAAGTTGAGAGCATCATCGATCCGGAAAGAGCAAGTTTAATGAAAGGACTGTTGACATATTCATCCACCATGAATAAACAGAATACATTTGGTTGGATTCTCGAAAGCAAAGACATCCTAACTTACAAAATTAATAAATACACAAAAAATAGGAAAGGAGATATCACTTTCTGTATTCTATTGAGTCATCTTTTTGGATTTGCAGAGTGTTACAACAAGATTGTTTATGGAAGGAAACACACATTATCGCTTTACAGATCACCTGAAAATAAGAACAGTATTGTTTCTTCAGATCCAACTAAGCATAAAGCTAAACTGGTTATAAATAAACTTCTATGGATCATTCCGAAGATTATTCCTAATCTTGAGATGCAAAATAAATTAATGAACATCCATGAGAGTAACAAACTTATTCAGATGCCTTTCATTTCTAGACAATTCGAAAGTTATAATATTCCTAATGGCAATCGAGAATTTACATGGAAGCTTGGAACAAAATATGATAAAGTAAAATACGTTGTCGTTGCTTTTCAGTGTGAAAGAGATAATAATTTTATGAATGCTAGTAGATTTGATAACTGTGGACTTGAAGAAATTTACATTGAATTTAATTCGGAGAGATATCCTTATGAGTGTTTGAAATTTGACTTTGATAAGTTCAATGCAATTCAACAATACAATTTTGCTAAAGAATTCAGAAATAGCTATTACGAATCAGTCAAAGATTATATTTTTATGGAAGAAGATGTGTATTATTATCATTATCCTTTACTAGTTTTTGATGTTTCTAAGCAAAATGATCGAATAATTCAATCTAGACCCGACATTACAATAAAAGCTTCATTTTCAAGAAATATTCAACAAAGCACAAAGTGTTATTGTCTGATAATGAGTGAGAATATTGTTGAAGTTAAAGATAATAGAGTAAAAGTGGTTAGCATTTAGCCGATTTTCGAAGAAGATTGTAGCATTTAAAAATATTTTTATTTCTTGACAGTCAAAGTATTCTCACAAACCCAGGAATTGAATTTGTCGGGGTATCCAAGCCATTTCACAAAAAGTTCACAAATTCCATTTCTTTTCCTACGTTTGATAATCTTCTCGATTTTGTATTCTTCGCTAGTATTATTGAAAAGAGTTAATTCTTCTTCATAAAATTTACCTTGTATTCCTTCATCACCAAGATCTGTAAGTTCATAGGTCACCGGAGAAGTATCGAAGACTTTCACAATTTTGAATTGTTCAGTACTCCAATTCGGTAAATATCCCTTATCAAAAATAGCTTTATATTTTGTTATTCTGACTGTGTCATTGATTTTGAATTTACTTTTTATATTGGATAATTCTAATTTGTCTTCGGGGATTTTTTCTTTGGGATACAAATTTTCATACACCTGTTTTTTATTCTCAGGATTAGAAGCTTCAATTGGAGTCATTTTAATGCTGCTGTGATAATGATTATTGTAACCTGAAACAAGATCGGAAAGGATGTCTGTCCATTTGTGATTGTTATTTTTGGTGAATATTTTTCACATTTTCTCTTTGAGAGTTCTATTAAATCTTTCCACAATTGACGCTTTTTTATCTGAATAAGTTGAAAAATGATTAATTTCAAAATTCTTGAATAGAGCAGTCATTTGAGAATTGTAGTACTCTTTTCCATTATCTGTTTGCATCTTTTTAGGTTTTCTTTCGTTGAAAATGTTCTCCAATGCATCAGAAGTTTCCTTCCCCGTTTTAGTCTTGAGAGGAAAACCCAAGCATATTTACTGAAACAATCGATGATTGTGAGTAGATATCTAAAATCATTATTTTCTTCAGCATATGGAATCATTTCCACTAAGTCAGTCTACACATATCCCATTTATTATTTTTCGACCATTCTTTGTAGTACGATATTGACATTCTAAAGTATTTGTTTTATCTTTACATTTCATACAATACACTTTAGACATTTATTGTATTTAAAAACTATAAAATGCAAAATCTGTTTTGGAGACGCCTGGACTCGAACTAGGATCTCCCAGCTTACTCTACCAGTAACAAAGGGAGAACGTTCAGTGGATTTGCATATTTCCACTTAGCGATGAAACATGGCGACCAAGCGTAGTGCAATACGTGGGTCTTGAACTTGTATGTATGGCATAATAAGACGAGTGCTCTATCCAATTGAGCTACATCCCCTCTCCTCTTAGCCGATTGAGAGAAGCGAGAAGTGCGAAAGTGACCCCTGAGAGAGTGTGAACATTTTGTGCGAACTGTGTAGTTGGCATACTTTGAGCCTATGGGTTTCTTTAGGGAGTGTATCCCGCATGAAAACACCGCGGAAATTTTTTATTTTTAATATTTTTGCGAGATTTTGGAGGTCTACATTGGTTAGTGGTTTCAGGTCTTTTCGGAATTTCATTTATTTACAATTTTTGTTCAAAAGTCACTTGAATTTAGTAGACCACCTTTTCGACCACTTCGACCACTCGTTTTGACCACCTTTTTTGGGGTGTCTCTTTGGACATTTTCTGATTTTTCTAAAAAATTCAGATTTTTGCTAAAAATTTATATTTTTATGGTCAAAAGGTATTAAAAATAGTCTAAAATGGCTGAAAATGAGAAGTGGTCGAAAAGGTGTCCCAGAGCGGCAAAATATCTATTATTATAGATCATGCTCTGCATATTGTGTCAGAGGAACCATAGATTTTTATAAATGATTTTTTTATCAACGTTCGGAGAACACGATACCATTACAGATGCTGTTCAACGAGATATGGTCAAGGATGGATCAACTACATACACTGTGAGTCAAGGCTTCATTGAATACTAATATTGTGTTACGCAACTATGCATGCCTCTTCCCATTTCTTGGCTGGAGTGGAGTCGAATTCGGAATCGGAATCTTGGTCGGGGTCGTCCACTTATTATTACAGTATCCTCTGATGTGGGCTTATCGTAGTAAAACTATTTCCGTCCTCTCCCTTGTAGAAATAGAGACCTCCCAGTATAAAAGGCACTGTGAACTCCAGGATTGGTCCTGGCAGATTTCACATTCCCATTTGAGAGTGAGAGCCGATCCATTCAGATGCGACTTCATCGACAGAATCGATCCAGTGCCACAATAGGGACATCGAATGAATTGGTCGATGAGGGAAGAAGAAGAAACAAGCAAGTAATCGGGGAGGAGGGGATTACGGTATCCATTGATTGATTGTATTCTCTCTTGTGACGGGTGCCCATTGCTCGCCTATATAGATTGTCATTATTGTTTCCCAAAGATGTCGTTTCGGTTGTAACTCTACATTCCTCACAATATCTAGCCGGTCAGACAAGGAATGGAGACCGCTAAACCAGAAACAGTGTCCCTATTGTAAATTTGTTACTGACCAATTCGAATGATCCGCGGTGATCGTTTAATGCATAAACAGATTATCGATCCAGCAATTGCCTACAATGATCTACCGTTGATTGGAAACGTGATGGACCAGGGAGATACATGACTGACGCCATTCGAGAAATTGGAGGTGGTGTTCCGTCTGGCACGTCATCGTGCAGTGATGGATGAATGTCTATCATTATTATCCTACCACTGTTGTTTTCATTATATTGTATTGTGCTCAATTCCGCTAGATCAGCTACCAAGCCAACTATCCTATAATATGTTACGTCGATTGGAATTCCGTGTTCATTGAAATGAACGCTGCACCAGAACAGAAATCTCGTTAACTCCTCTCGCATCACTCCTAACATGTCCCTTCCGCCGTCAGTCTCAGGAGGGAAACCCGCCAAGCATAATGCTCGGGGCGAGAGCTGGCGGGGAGAGAGCGCATTCGGTAATCATTGCCGGAATTGGCGCAAAAGGGCACTACTCGCTACCATTCGCTATAATCATTTCGTTTCCGCATAGAATTCAATATAAAATTGTCTGAAGTCAGCGAATAGGCTACTACTGAGCATGAAAGGCGAAACACTCCAAGGGCCATCGTACACACCGCGAAGAAAACTCCCGAAATGACCTGATTTGACTGGAAAAGAGTGCCAACACTAATAAAGATGATCTGCAAGGAGCGAATGGCCGAGTGTTCATGCACAACGTGGAAATAGTCAACGATAAAATTAATAAAACGATGAAAACCGATCGAAAAATGCCCGATGCGAGCAAAAAAATCAAAATACTGGGACTACCGTTATTTTTGGTGAATCGCGCCTGATAAGGCACACCGGGCACACGCTCGGTACCGGAGCTACAGTATTCCTCGCTTATTTTTCATTTAACTCCTTAACTATTAAAATTTAATTTTTAATATTTTTTCTCTTTTTGAGTGAGTGAAACTCTATTATATGAGACATATTCATTTTTAGCTGCCGACTCCCTTTAATTCGTTTATATTATTATTAAAGTTTGGTTAGATCATTGTTTACCCCTGACCGCCCCCCTCCCTTCCCCTACCCTTGCTGCCGCAAGAAACCCAATTCGACATCGTCGACGGACGTCCGTCTCTGGATCCACCATAATTTTGTCTTCTCGCTCTTGCTCCTTGACGGAATAGCCTGTTTATTCCGTCAAGGAGCAAGAGCGAGAAGATAAACAAAGATAAACGAGAAGATAAACATAAACAATGAAATAATGAATGAATTATTCCTTTCTCTCTCCATTCATTCACGATCCCTTCGCTCCCTTGAAAGCCTTTGCACCTATCTTGTCCACTTATCATTTTTGCCGCTTTTTCTCCTCTTTTCGTTCAATTGAATCAAATCACATAGATATATTCATCCAAATCCAGTTTCTCTGGTCTACACCCGGAGGGTTTCTTCTCTACGAAGATCATTCGCGAAACAAATGGAGAACATGGAATTATCACGCAAATCAGTGAGTTCATTTTATCCTTGGGGTGGGGATCTTTTTGAAGATATAATTGAGGGGTCATTGATGCGCTGCAAGGTGAGTGGCGAGTACTAAACACTCCTCAATTCCAAATTCGTAACAATAATTTAACATATGCTATAACAGATTACGTTATCTTTGCAGGGAATCCTTCTCAAAGGTCCAACCACTGACTGACTGCAATCAGGGAGGAGTACAAGGAGCGACTGTACCAATAAGGACACAGTTCGGATGAAGAAGCTCACGGACACGGCTGCATCCCTAACGCTCTCGTGGAAGAGATGGTATAGTGATGTCGTATCGGTTATCGACTTTGTTCATTCTGCACACTCTCTCGTTTCTCTGACCGGCGAGATAGTGTGAGGAATGGAGAGAGCCAAGACCAAAATTGCATCCCTATTACGTAGCAGGCTTACATCGCCCTTGTTGATGCTGACCTCAGCCCTTAGCCCGAGCTGCCAGGCCACATTGACTTAATTCATCCAATCAAATAACGCTATGCCGCTTATCGTATGGCTATTTTCCCGAGCCAAATTTCGAAAATTATTGATTCGCTAGATTTTAACCAGCGGTAGTATCCAGAAGCTGAATGTATCAAATACACAGCTAAAACAAACGAAGAAAATTTTTTTTTTGAAGGAAAGGCAACATTTTGAAAATTTTGATTTGGGACCGGGACCGGGACCGGTTTTTAGACCCCAAAAACGGGACCGGGACCGGTTTTTATACTATCCCCATATATTACACAAACAAACCTGTGAAAATATCGTGTTTTTCCCACTTTGAAATACTCATCATTTTGATGGTATTAATAAAATTTCAGGAAACGCCAGTTCGGATTCGTCTACAACTCATGAGACTCCGAACGTGCGAGGCGACTAAGAACATTACAATGTGCGAGAACATGATGACGGTATGTCTCATATAATAGCATATCAAAGTTGCCCAAACGAAACATTACTGCGCACGAATGAACAAATGTTGCTTGCTTACTCGTAACGACAGCCTAGATCATGTGATTTGAAACCCCGATTCAATCTTGATTCTAACCGTGGACGAATGCTAATCGATACGTATGAATAAAAGCGAGTTTGCAGGAGATCTGCAAACCAGCAAACACAGAAAAGGGAACGCTGACCAAATCGACGAAGACGAAGAAAAATTATAACATTATGTATCATTGTATCTGTAAACCCTCCCCATGATTAAATGACTTTACATCATAACAAACCTCTCGTTTGGTCTTTGATTTATCTTTTCGTTCTTGTTTTCAAAACGAACATGCATCGCGACTGTAAAATCGCATTTGTCGTTCATGATGTTCGTAGGGAAAAATATGTTTCCAATGAATAGTTCCAGTTTTTTCTCATCTGCTCCGATATCTATTGGGGTGTGTCAAAAGTTCTTATAAAATTTTTCTTTATTTTATTTTATGTGTATTCCAAGGTACAATCTCAAAGAGTTTCTTGCGTTTATTAGAGGTAGAGAAATACTATTTTGTTCCGCCTTCAGATTTCAGAAATTTTGCATAATTATGAAGCAATAATGTGAAAAGTGGGTTTCGCTACCCTAATTTCAAAAATCAATAATTCAACAGAGGATGAAGATGAGAAATCCAATTTGAAACCACAGTAGGAGAACACAATGGAACTCCATTTAAAGATGAAACAAAGGAGTTTTATAATTAGGCGACAGAAGTAGGTAAATTCTTTTCAGTTTCAAGCATTTTCCAGTGTGTCGAATTTTTAGTTTTTAATTTTTGCGAGCTTATTTGCTAATCAATATCCCTTGAATAATAAGTATTATTACTTTTAATTTTTACTGAATGGCTTCTAACTATTATTGTCGCGAAATTCGCGAATTTTTATAAAAAGTTGTGGAAAATGGCTAGTTTCGTAATGATGATGCAATGCGTTTTGGAAGTTTGAAAAAGCGTTCAAATTGCATATTCTCTTAACTCAACTCACGGGAGACAGTAACCAGATTTTTAACTCAAAGGTGAACTTAGAATAGGTGATTTTAGTGAGGTCTGGTCTACAAGGCGTATTTCATATAAAGTGCAACGATCTTGATGGCTGAAGTAATGAAACTAAAGAGCAGTGATAGATCCATCCGTCGCCTCTTAGCAGGACTTGATTTATTTCATGGCAGCTGAGAAAATTTTTTTAAAGAACTTTTGACACACCCTAATACAACGGCTTGCTCTATCAATTGCACACGCTTCTTCCTTTCCCAGTCTTCTGTTGTACAGGAATCCTCTGTGATGAGCATACCTCATCGAGGCTACTATTCGTTAGTTTTCTCTTTTACATTTTCATGAGCAGTTTCTCTACAGGGTGTGCTGGCTTGTTTGACGAACATTCAATGTGTTCCGTATCTATTTGTCATGATGAGAATGCATCAGAAGATGATCATAGGGGACAGTTCGCTAAAGCTCACAAACAGGTAATCGTTACGGTTGTTTGTATTCTCATTTTCGCAGAATTTTAAGAAAGCGTTTCCATTTGAAGATCGCAAGCTCTGGTTATGATGGTATTCTCAGTTGTTCTAGCATCTAATGTGTTTGGCATTTGCGCTTGGTCGGTTGAATCGGGGGAGAAAAACAAGATCTTGAAGGTGTTACACACCTATGTGTATTCTCAAGAACACTTTTTCTCAGATACCTAGCATTTCGTGGGCAAGAAACCAAAGTCGCAGTTTTCTAGTACTCGGAGAGAAATACGATGATATTGGAGTATTCAATCGAGGCATTGTAACCTGACATTTTGTATGCAACACGAATTATTGCTGAGATTTGTCTATTTTTCGTCACTATGATTATATTCTTCTCTTATTATATTGTAATCACCTATCACATCATTCTCGTGATCGGGAGCCAAACGGTGATATTTCTGCCGCGCTTTCCTATAAGAACAAGCCGTTAATTTACAAATTAAAATATTTTTAAAAAAAGATTGTATTAAAAAAAACTTTTTTGAAACCCTGAAAACAAAATCAAGTTTCCGTTGTTGCATGATTTGTTCACACACCCGAATACACCAGGCGCTCTTGCACAGAAATATGATAGCATGACCGATGGAGCCACAATTGAAGAATATCTGAATTTTGATCATCAAGAATCAGTTTGAAAATGGAATTAACGGGGAGAATAAATCGATTAAAAGGATGGATCGAAGTAGGGAGAACAGTCGCGAGCGGGGTAGCCATAGAAAGAAATAGCATCACTTGAGGAACAACAAACATTAACGAAGTGCATGAAAGTCCATTTTGAAAAATGTTTTCAGAAATTATTTACTTGAATTCACAGAGAGCGCATGAATCGCATCTGAGTATGGTACGATTTCGAGCTCTGAATGGATTGGGCCTGCAAAAATACTACAGAACAATAAAGAATCGGATAGAAAAGTTTTTTTTAATACAATCTTTTTTTTAAATATTTTAATTTGTAAATTAACGGCTTGTTCTTATAGGAAAGCGCGGCAGAAATATCACCGTTTGGCTCCCGATCACGAGAATGATGTGATTGATAGAGCAAGCCGTTGTATTAGGGTGTGTCAAAAGTTCTTTAAAAAAATTTTCTCAGCTGCCATGAAATAAATCAAGTCCTGCTAAGAGGCGACGGATGGATCTATCACTGCTCTTTAGTTTCATTACTTCAGCCATCAAGATCGTTGCACTTTATATGAAATACGCCTTGTAGACCAGACCTCACTAAAATCACCTATTCTAAGTTCACCTTTGAGTTAAAAATCTGGTTACTGTCTCCCGTGAGTTGAGTTAAGAGAATATGCAATTTGAACGCTTTTTCAAACTTCCAAAACGCATTGCATCATCATTACGAAACTAGCCATTTTCCACAACTTTTTATAAAAATTCGCGAATTTCGCGACAATAATAGTTAGAAGCCATTCAGTAAAAATTAAAAGTAATAATACTTATTATTCCAGGGATATTGATTAGCAAAGAGTGCAGTACATAGACAGAGATGAGAGTGAATTCAATCAAAGGAGACAAGCGCGATCCAATGTGTTCAATCTTGTCGATCAAACTAAAAAAGATTGACAGAGAAAAAGTGCCTTCGAATGTAATAAGGCGAGCATTGAGATTGTCAGGGAATTCATTAGCGCTAACACTGAATGTCATCTCTTAAAGATTGTTCATTTTTATATAGAAAACTTTACCCAATTATTTTCCGGAGTATCGCCTGGGACCGAATTTTTTTCATGGAACAAGCAAATCCGTACAGAGCCATTTCTGAATGCTAATTATGAACTTTATTCAATGGTTCGATAAGCTATGTACTGATTATTAAGAAACAAATAATACTAATAAGTTCTCAAAACGATTCGCACACTCTTGAATGCTTGATATCCAGCCATCTATATCTATCACGAGAGCGAGTCTTTCTACTTACTGAAAGTATTTATTATTATTATTTTTATTTTGAGAACATTCTAGAAAAAAAGTGTACTGTTCTTCCAAAGTTGAGTAATATTTCAGAACTGACTTACCTTGAAAAGCAGTATTATTAAGTTCGCCAGTGAGCATTCTTAACGTCTTCTTTCCGTTGAAACCACAAGTAACTGATAACCAAACTTTCTTATCGAGAAGAGGTAAGCGCTTAAATATATAAAATATTCAATGACTGAAAAGTTCTGACATAATTTACGCGCTAGAGTTTGCTTTTCAAATTAAATGGCGCAAGTGTGCATACGTACTTGGGTGAGTTCTGTAACATCCTTGTACGACGAGATATATCCACAGTAGGTTTCATTCTGGATGTGCAGTTTCTCCAGTTTTCTTCCAAACATCTTGATGATAGTGGTCGCTCAGCTGACATCGCATTCCAATTCCCCATTCCAATTGATTCTTCCGAACAAACAGCGATTGGTTCCCGTACCGAGATCTTTTTGTAATCTCAAAAAAAAAAAGATTTGATGTAGAAAGGGATGTGCTACATTATGAGCCTATAGGCTGCTTACGGAACTCTCATAAATGAAAATTGATGTTAAAAAAATGAAAACAGAAATGAGAAATTTAAGTTTCCGATCATGCAGGGTTCGATCGGGGTGGTTTATTTTTCATCATTGCTCATGCCTAGTACAACGTAAAAGAGATTTTGAGTCTAGCTCATTGCGCTCAAAAATTTTTTTTTCAGGTATACAAAATTGCATACTTATTTTTTCTCTACTGAAAGCCTATTCCGGCAATTCCATAATACCATGTGCAATACCGGGCCAAGGGGTCCACATGCATGAAGTATGGGCCTATGGTTCTCATTCCGGGGGGACGTGTCCGGGGAGTGGCGAATATGGTCGCGAATTACCGATCCGCTCTCTTAAACGAAAGGTGACTTTTCGCTTGTGTTCCTTTCGATACTAATTTCACTGCCGATTCTATTGTAATTTTGACCAATTCATGGTAGACTGATAAAGTTACCTAGTTCTCGGCCTCATGACACTGATATGAACATATATCATGTTATCACTCCCTTCCTCATTCGCCATTACGAATTTTATTAGAAGGCACGTACAAAGATGAAGAACATTCAAATGATCGACTACTAACATCGACAACCGATGTCATTAGACGATACCATCGCTCTTCTTCCCTACTCAACCGTAAACCGGATGGGTATGATTAGGGACCACCAGCCCCGACCCTTTTCCCTCGACACCATTCCCCTCGAAAGCGAGATCGAGGGAGCACAACGCTCGTACGCAACCAAATCACTCGCCCAAAGTCTTGTTATGTAGCTATGACCTTCCTCTATCGATTGAGCTCTGTAGACCTCGGTTCGGACAAATTTCAATAGATCAAAGATCAAGAAAAACACTCCACAATTGCTTATTTTGCCCTTTCCGGAGTGGGTATATCAAACCCACAGCGCTCATTTCATTCAATAGTGTTTTAGAGGAATTTTAAGCACAAAATTGGATTTTTAATATTTTCCCCCGAATTGTGCACGAGAGCGGAAGGAGAGCGGGAGGAGCGCTGCGAGATAGCGGGGAGAGAGAGACGTGCGAGAGAGGCTCCGCCCCTTTCTCTCTCGTCTCGCCTCTCTCCCCTCTCTGACTGGGAGAGGCGCGCGTGCTTCTAAAGCTCTCACGGGCGTTTGAGAAGAGCTATCTACATACGTCCAAAAGCAAAAATTATATTGCGACCCTGACGGTCATGTTGAGCCTATTTTCGACCAGATTCAGCGAAGTCGGCTCACAGGCTGGTGGTCCCTAGGTATGATCTGACTTTATTATTATCTAAAATATGTTGATTAATGTAAGTTCACTGACAATGCGGATGATCGGACAATATCCATCATCACAAGTGGGTTAAGTGAAGTGTCCATTGCCCTCGACGCAATCTCTACTCTGACTGTAACATCGGAGAAAATTCAAATATGATTCACCACTAAGTGATCGCATTCAAATATTATACTATTTGTTTTACATCACGATATACTATTGTGATATTGAAAGTTATAGTTAGTAGTAGTACAGAACAATGTATGATGTCTGGTGAATGTTTTGAGTTGATAAGTTCATTCTATCGTGGTGAAAGAATTAAAAGACAATTTAGAAAAGCATGAGAATCGGCGGTTTCAGGATTAACAATCATACAAAATAATTGAATTGAAACGATAAAACGGATTACAAATTTCCCTATTATCAATGAATTTACAAATGTTTTATCTCGAGATGTCTTCCATTTCGGGAATCAACTGTTCTTGCTGTGAACAATCCCACTTGTAAGTCCAGAGGCTCGAAATTAGTTCGGGTTTTTAAAGTTATTCTCTTATTCGTGTGATGAAAAATCTGAAATATTCATCATTTTTGTAAATTTAAGACAAATACTGTAGAAGTTGTAATATCCACCTGAATCAATTTCTCCAAATTATCCACCGAGACAGATAAATTGGAAAATACTAAAGCTATTTTATCGCATTTCAGGTTTGAAATATGTTGAATTATGATGATAGCGTTTGGAAAGGTTGGGCATATCTTGCCCACAATAATGTTAATTGCATTCGCAAACTCCGAAATTTGGAAAATATATTCCATTGATTCTGTAAAATTATACCGATGGAATCATTTTTTAAACGTTTTTTGCAAACCCTTTGTCAGAGTATGATGCATGTATGAGCATATTACTCTCCCCATTAGCTTAATCAAATTGATATATCGAGAGCTGTAATTATATTGTAAAACAATTTTTTAAAATGTTTAAACTCACTAATTAATTTTCGCTGTTATAAAAGGAGGATTAAAATCCTCTTCAACGGAGTTGCTATCGAAGAAATCCGCATATAACCCAATATTCTTCTTTTGATTATCTTTAATAATTATTCCGAAATGTTCAGGATTCCGAAATCTTCCTCTCCAATCAATGCAGAGTTCTTTCAGCCAATCCATCAATCGTCGAAACTTAGGCAACCCTGCCATCGCAGAAATGGAAATAATCTGCAACGATCTCTCATTCAAGGAAATAAGAGACCTCGAGATCCCACCGAATGGTTATTTGTTTGTTGGAATTCGTTCAATCCTAGCTTTCTGACAGCAGACCTGATGCAGATTCTATCCAAGTAAAATGTCCTTCGATTGTATGCGAACAAGTCAACTCGCAGAATCCCTTTCTGTTTCTCGCTCTGAAAATGTTATCGATATATAACATGCGACGTAAAGCGAAACTGAAATCATTTTATATCATATGCAAGCTTGTGGGAAACATGCGCACATATGATAGATCAAGCGCGCTACAAAATTAATATGATTTTCCTCACCATGCAATCTGGATCAAACTTTGCTATAAATACTTTGAGTTTAGACTTGAGCGAATCGATAGTCGTGAACTCAACTATTTCATTCGTGATCTTCGATACCTGAATAGTTCAAAAATCTTCGATACCTGAAAAGTTCAAAAATCAAGCAAAGCATAGTGCGAACTTACTTCTCTCAATTGTAGAATGGCTGGTTCATCCAATAAAGACAATATTCTATCAATAGCAGTTTGAGAGAGACACTGGATGTTGAGCGACATTCTCTCAATGAAGGAAACAATACAAATATAAAACAATCCAATATAAGAACATAAATTATATTTGAATGGTGTGTGCTTTCTTCGAGAACACGCTAACTAATCAATATCCCACAACAAAAATACACCCTCTGGCAGTGCCGGTAGGACGTCTTTCAACAGTATTCAAAGGGCCCGGACAAAGGGCCCGGCTCTCCTCAATTTGCGTGATCTCTCGCAGGTCAGAAAACGAGAGAATGCAAAAATTATTGAGAGTCGTTTCCGATTTTCATCATAATTTGACTGAATGGTGTTTGGGTGCCAGTAACGTGGTAGGTGATCTTGGCAGTGCTTTAGGAAACAAAAATGTTGTTCGAATCATGCTCAAATGCAACACATTCAGTGTGTCCCTCTCTCACGATTACTTTATCATCCATTTTTCCGTATTTATGAGACGCTTTCTGAGATTTGAGGCATACAGCCGTACAAGGAAAAATTGATTCCCACGAAAATTGTGCCCTTTTTGACGTACAGTTCGAAAATCGACCTTAGGAAGCCTATCTTGAAAGCCTCATTCCCTGTGGTACACTTTACACAGTGCGGTCGTTTTTCATATATCATGAACGGCGTATTTATACGGATGCACTTCAATGCGAACACGTAAATTGAATTATCATCGAATTATCTTGGAGGACAAAAATCACAGAAGACATATGAGAGTCGGTGAGAGTATCAGATGGGAAGTAGACCGAGGCTGAAAATATTGATTTAATCCCGTTTCCCATCCCTCATTAACATCTTTCCATTGTAATCTTTACTCATTTATTGTAGATATTTGAAGGGTCTTATAAAGGGGATAATGAACAAACTTTTAGATGTCATCGTCATTCATGTAGTTTCGAACCATGTACGAGAATTCGTCGGCGTCGATTAGTCCATTACCATCTACGTCCACCTAAATACTGATGATGATGGATGAACCGGTCAATTATCTAACACTAGAGTGAGATGAGAACAGTCCGATCTACTGGCTGGACTCGGCTATTTTTCTGTTTTTTTCCGCATTTTTCAACAAGTCGATAGAAGGAAATGGGTGAGATTATCAGTTTATCCAACTTTCGGAGTAACGCATAATGCCCAGACTCGTTCAGAACCTTCGATACCTCTAACAATCATTGGCCTACCTCGTTGAATATCTCCTCTATGATGGTGTTATCCGTGATGTCTCCGAATTCTCGGAGAACATAGCCGAAGTCTCGTTTCGAGATGCAGCCCGCCTCCGACTGAAATTATTGATTGATTATCGACTACCGTAATCCACCGTAATCTCACCCGATCAAAGACTGAGAAGCACTGCTGGATGACCTCATTCCACGAGGTTTTCTTCTCGTAGAGCCGTCTCATCACCTGAGAAAATCGATAATTAGAACTAATTTGGATACTGTAGCTGCAGATTACGGTACCTCGCAGAATTCATCGAAATCGATCTCGTGGTTGCCCCTCTGATCCACCTGCAATGCGAAATGTTTACCTGTTTGAGCTTGTCAAGCATCCCGACTGTATTGTCAGAAGAATACGGTAGATTACTGTAGGGGAACAGACAACTAGCCGAAAACTAGTCCAGTCAACGTGACTGTTGAGCACGAAACTCGGTTTCCGCTTCCCTCTTTGCCCCTATTTTCTCTTTTTCTCACGTCACCCACGGCAACACTGACTATTTTCGACTTGTCAGCTCCCTTCCGGGTCGATATTGTGATCTACCGTATCCCAAACAATCGTGGCGGGACTCACATCGTCGATGATCTTGTTCAGTTCATCCGTAGTCTGCTCGAGCCCGAGATTCCTCATCGCCGCCTCCAATTCTTCCAATCCAATGGCTCCGGATCGATCTGACGATGGGATGAGAGATAACTTGGCGTCATTTTGCGTCTTAGACTGGGTTTTGGACTGGCTCTTGGACTTGGTCATGGCTCCGACAGAGTGACGGCGGTAGCAACTAAGAAAGGCGAGAAAGAGCTCGCTCTCGCCCCGCTTAACACTATTTCTCCCTGTTCGAAAGCCCAGCCTGCTCTCTCACTTTTGCCTTGTCTCGCGCCTTCTCTGCGTCTCTGGCCTCTCATAATTCCCCATGGTCTCTATTGATTGTTGAAGGCGGAAAAAGAGACATGGCAACCGTGGGAAAAACAGACCGTCTCTCACTTTCGTATACTATCTCGCAGCAACTCCTTTTTGTGACAACCTCTAAAAATGGTGATCACTACTATTTGCTCCGCTAAGAAATTCACACTGGGAACATCACCAATGTCGACTTAGTTTGGAATTGAGAAGGATTGAAAGGGGAAGACGAGCTTCTGAAGCGAACTTTAAGGCAGCTTTTCAGATCGACGAAGTTTGAAGCAATTTTAGAAATAGTTGCGCCTTTACTTTCGATTCGCTAATCTGAGAACTACACGATGCACCGATGATGAAGAATCGATTCTACTACACTGATCAAGTACCGTACTCCCTCCCCCAAACAATCTCTGCGAGACTCACCCGTGTCGAACATGTTGAACACCTGGCGGTACTCCTGCAGCTCCTCCTCGGTGTATCTAAAATAGTTGTTTTTAATTAATTGAATATTTTAATTATTTTCGAAAATAATTAAAATATGATCGTACCCATCCAGTTTGTGGTTGAGCAGGGGCGCATTGTGTCCGTTCGACGAGAGCTCGCCCCTGTCCGAATGGAGTTTCAGCTGAAAAATATCGATGAACATTTGATCGATTTTTTTGGATATGTTTCACCAAGAGCTCAACTTTTCAGGTTTCAGCAACTCACCAATTCATCGACGATTTCCATTGAAAAAAAAATTTAAAAACTCTTCATAACCCATTTTTTTCGTTGAAAATTTATCCTTTTTGCGCTTTGCACCTACTTTAGGCATGCATGCGATGGATGAAACTAGTGCGAGCATCGTATTCGATGAATAGACAGGAGGAAGTCAAATGGTACTACTACGACTGATGAAGAATTGAAATCGAAGATGGTGAGGCAGTATTAGCAGCACAGAGGATGATGGGAAACCAAAGCAGAGGATGATGACGCTACTCTACGGGGACTAATGCTGTAGACAGTGTCTAGACGCACTTCCAAGTGAAACAAATTGACTGGAAGGGGTGGTCTAGTCGAGAATGGGGGATGACTAGTCGAGTGTTCACGAAGGAAACGTTGACGTAGAGGCTCAAGCCAATGCAATTTTATTGAGGGTGGCTGCCATGGCACCTAACGATGGTGGGGAGCGCAAAGCCTTTCATAATTCTTTCGAAACTCACGATGATGTTCTCAGACGAAAAGCACTTTTTGAGTATACTCTTATTTTTAATTTTTTTATTGGACTTCTCAAATCTCCAGTTACGTATTTTGCACTCAATTATTCACCAATTAGCTCCAATGAAACTATTACTTTAATTTGAATAAGCTTCGTTGCGGAAAAGTCCAGCGCGAGAAAGTTATGATCTTGCCATTCAAAACGTCGAGAGAGTGCTAAACAGTAGGGAGACGCTATTGATTCGGTATCATGACGCTATTGATTCGGTATCACATTTGCTAGTTCCTGACCTTTGGGCTCACATTTTCATGCGAATTTTTCCTCGCAGACGAGATAATCCTCGAGAACGGCGATGGAATGCGGAGAAGTGGAGAGGAAGCGTGAGTCGGTGAGCGAGGAATGGTGGAACTACGGTAGGATTACAGTATGGAATGGATACGGTATGCTGATATCGATCGGAAAAGCGCTTATATTGTGTGATGTCTCGGATAGGCAATAGTCGATGAAGTAAACAATACGACCGTCTATTTTCTTGCGGAAATGCATTACTACGCATGAACGAGTGTACGGCATTACGATAAGGGTCACCGAACGCATGTCATCTACTAATGGAAGATGGGTTCACTATTTCACTGGACGTCGAAAAGAGCTTGAAGTGGCAGAAAGAGAGAGAAAGAAAGGAGGGTAAATATCGATGGAGATCAGAGAAATGATAGTCTGCAAATATCAATTCTACAGTATGACTAAGAAGAGACCTGAATACTTGTCTAAGCAATCGAGGTTAGGTTGACATAACTGGTTCGCATGATCTTTTCAGTAATCTCAACGAATATTTTACGCTCACTAAGCAGAAACGAAGCAAAATGAAGCGGGCCGAAACGACGAAAGGAAGAAAATGGAATAAAAGGGAGAGGGAATCTCATGGAAAACGAATTATGGCCTCTCTATCCTCTTCACTCAACTAGGCAATCTCATTTTATGGTCCTGGATACTGAGACAGAAGAAGATCCTTGGGATTGCAATATTGGACTTAAAACTGACTCCAAAACTAATTATTGGGGCTGAATCTATTCAAAGCCTCGCTAAAACCCAAGTAATCGCTTAAAAGAAGAGAACATGCGATGAAAGGAAATCGGGAACAAAGGCAGATTGATTCAATACGCTACTACTTCCACATCTATCTGCAAATCGGGTGAGAAAAGAATTGCTGTGGATACATACAATGCGTTCTTTCAGACGGAAAGAATACAGCGAATGATCAGAAAAGTAGACGGAGAACGGAAAATTGCGGCAGTTTATCTACAGATGCAGTGCCGAATGGCCGGATATTTTCGAAAAGAAATATCCAGAATATAAGAGAAAATGTTCGAGGCCTCCGAGGAATTGGTATAGAAAATGGGAAGTCATGAGCACAAAGGAAGCGAGCATGTCAATTTCAGAAGAGCAACGAGAAGGAAGACAGTTTACGTTTTCGCTTACGTTTTCACGTTTCATCCTATTGTGGAAGAGAAAAAAGAATGAATCAATAACTATAGGACATATAACTATAACTATAGGTGGAACGATAGGTGAAATAACTATAGGTGAAATATAACTGGTGTTCTCTTCTGTGTCCGTACTACTCCAACCAAACTGCTCTAGAGAAAAGTATACGGAGTGGACACAGGGGATCGCATGCATACTAAAGTTGGTTGAGGGGGAAATAATAGGGGTGAAAGAGGACTAGGGCCAGACGAAAAGTGGAGAATAGAAGTGGAAAATATTAATGATATTCCGGATTTCGACGATTTGCCAGAGTAATATTATGTACGTGTCTTATTTTCGAATTAACCACATCACTTTTCGCTGTGCTTTTTTAATCAGCCCATGAACATCTGCAAGTCAACCCCCTCAAAACACCTCGCCAGATCTATTTTGACGATGTAATTTGGGCTCGAATTTCGCCCACGAATTCGAAGAAAAAAGCACCTGCGGATCAGAAATAGGGGATAATTCGTGGGATACACAACTCACCTTCTGATTACACCACTAATTGCACCACTCACCTTTGGCACTTGTAGACTGTGCAGTTTGTCCATGAATCGGTTGTGCTGCTGTGCACCGCGTGCCGAGTCCATCGTGCACTTTCCCAATTGCCTTTCCTGCTCTTTTTCTATTCGAATGTGAAGCAGCGGTGGTGGTGAGCTGGTGAAGTTTCATAATTGTCTCAACGACGACGAGGTAATAGCAATGTCGCGGCACTGAAGGACACGGAAACTAGATTGGAAAAAGAGAGGTGAGTGGTGGGAGAGATTGGACTGGATGAGAGACTCAGTCCAAGATAGAGAATTGCTACAATGGAGGGATACGATCCTTGTGGTTGTTGGTTGGAGAGAAAAGCGGGGGAGGACTGCACCAACCGTTCCACCTCAACTAAACTTCCATGCAAAATAAAGGTATCTGACAGAGCGGAAGATGAAAAAGTGAAGGAAAGGAGGGATTGGGGCTGCAAACTTTGACGAATGCTTCCGAGAAATCGAGTTTGTGAGAGCATTGAAATTCGGAGTAAAGCCAGAATCAACTCTATGTCAGAGCCAATTCGAAGTAGAAATAACTAAGAAAACAAGAAAATCAGGCTAAACAAAGACGCCTTCAAGCAACTTAAGCGCCTCGAGCCTCGAGGAAAAGCCCAACTAATCTCTCGAGTATGAGAAATGACTCAGCCTTGACCAGTCTCGTACACCAACTGTTCCCTGGAATCGAGGCCAGAGAAGAGCGAGAGAACAAGAGAAATGAAGAGACACAGCGAAGTTAAGGGCGAGAAGAAGAGACTTGGGCCTGAGACTAGCGCTCTTCTCTTTCTCTCATTCTATAGGACTGATCCTAAAATGTTTTTGTTATCGCTAAACTAAATGAGAAGAAGAGAGACAAAGGAACAGTCTTAAGACTAGTTGAGTGGTTGGTTTCCGTAGTATTCGAATGATAATGTGCAGAATGGAGAGAACATTATTTGATCAGTCACCACCTGCGGAAAGCAATATGCAATAGCACAAGTAGATTCTCATTATCAATAGCAGCAGGAATATAATCATTCGCCGAGCAAATAAACGTATGCTGAAAGGGGGGGGGGGGGTAGAACTGAAGTTCGAAACCAAGAAAAGTTGATGATCAGTCTAGTCTTCCGTTCAATAATCAACGAGTGAGAGACTCAATACTTGTCAGCACGTTAAGATTGGTCATTAGAAAGAGTAAGTAAGATAATAAGAGAGTAATAAGATAGGTTATCCACTCTGACGAGACGCGAAAACAGATAAACTGGAGATATATCATATTTCTTGAAATGCCAGCCACCGACGAATAGTGGTGCTTATCTCGTCTATCAAGCATGAAGCCCTACAACAAGATTCATCGACACTAAGGAAGAGAATATCATTAGTGATGCCGGACTCTCCTCAATTCGCTTGCTATCTCACCAGTCAGAGAGACGAAATAGTATGCGAATTGAGGAGAATCATCCCAGTTTGTCATAACTAGAGCTCACTCGCTTATCTAACGCATATCGGGATTCAGATGAAACGAGGAAATCAGCTTCGGGCTTTCGCGTCAGCTCAGATACATAATCTAGGCTACGAAGAGCGAAGAAAATTTGACTAAAAAGTGACAGCTGGAATGCATGAGTGTGATTTTGACGACCCGAAAGAGGGAGGGGGGAGTGGACTAAAAACAATCCGACTTATATGACAATGATCTCCAGAGCTGCTGTAGAGGAAACTCTAACTTCAAATGCAGAAAATCCTTGGACTTTGTTCCCCTAAAGATCTTAACTGCGAAATAGACTCGATCTTATTGGCTTCGCTGGCCTCACGAAAGCTATGAGCTCTGAGAACCCGACAAAACTAAGCGGAAGAATAATGAGCATAATGAGTAATAAAGGAGAAGCGAGACCACTGAACCGGTGTTGCCAGGAAATTGGAAAACGCCTGCGTACTGGGAGAAAGCGCTGAAAGAAGATGGTAAAAAATAATTATCAGAAGCTTGGTGTCTGAGTTCTGGGAAATCACCGATAGCTGGCATTATTTCTCATTTTCCGACCTACTCAGCGAAAGGTGGTGCGATATCTATCCGTACCACTAGATGTGAAATGACAGGGCGAAGGAGTAAAAAGGTCCAAAGTATGAATGAGAAATGGAGAATCAAGTTGACAGCCTCACAATGTGTTCGAACCACTCTTATTATGGGTTTCGTGTCGAATTCGGCTTTATCAAAGGTCAAAACGGAGCCTGAATTGCACCCAAATGGCTGAAAACAAACAATTTCTCGAGGAATTCAACCCATAGATAATTCAAACAATGAAAGGAAATTTGAGCCGCTAAAGAAAATGGAATCTAAATAGCGGGGCATCTGACAGGCTTTGTTTCATCGCTGTGTTTTGCAGAGGAATCGATAACATATCAATTCGCTCCTCAAAAATTAAAATCTATTAGAATCGTGATCTAAATCCGACAAAGAAATGGCCAAAACAGTGCTGGTTGTGAAAATGATAGAAACGAAGATAAGACTACAGAACGAATAAAGAAGGCAAGCTCACCGCGTCAGTTTGCACATGTTTTCGTGTTCGTGCAAGAGACTGAGCAAAGATGAGAGGGAGCAGAGAAAAAGGTTATGTAGACTGTAGTCTATTTTTTGTAGTCGATGTTAATGTTCTATCAACAGCTATTGATAAAGGCTGAGAAAGGTGTGCAGATAATCTACCTAAGGTGTGACGAAGTAAACGAAAAATATGAGAACTACAGTGAAAGGTGATTATGCGTTATTCTTTGTTTTTTAGTGAGAAGTGCCAAAACCCCTTAGGCTAATTGGTAACCGATGAGGTCATGCGGGATTACTTCCAAGAACTGAGAAAAGAAGGAGGGAGAAAGAGAAATGAAGAGAGTAAGCGCTAATGAGAAATGGAAGATGCTATTTGCTGCCAGTCGAAGAGAGATCACAAGGGGATTAGTGGGGTGACCGCACTCTCTCCATTTAGTGCACTCTCTCGTCTGTCTCTGATGGTTCCATGAATATTATGAAAGCCATTGTTTCTTGGTTCCAGAAAAGCCCCATGAATAGCTGAAAAGCACTAGCAATAGTGGAAGTACGCTTAATGAACCTAATATCCAATTGTTCAGTCATTTTTCAGTTCAATACTCAGTCCAAATAATAGTTTTTTTGTGGAAATATTAAGCGACATTTCACTGCCGTTAAGTGAAAATACAAACATTACCTTTCATAGCTGAAACATTACATATTACACAAATCTCGCACAAAAAAACAGTCCTCGATCACAGTAGATCGTGCGCTACCGTACCTGCTTGGCGGTGCGCGGGCTGCACGATAGCGAGTACGAGTGCCGTGCCATGGCTACAGTAACCGTCGGCTTGCGGTTCTCGCCGAGAGAAGGCGAGCGGGCGCGAAACGAGGACATTCTATGAAGAGCAATGGAAAATTAGACGAGACTCTCTCGATTCCGCACCGTCAGAGAAAAGAGCAAAAAGAGACACGGAGACAAATGAAAACGGGCGACCTCATGAATGAGCAATGGCTAGATGGATTACTCGGTCTGAAGAGATCAATCTTCGACAAAGGTCGGATGAAAGGATAATGAGTTTCCGGACAATACAGAGCCGCGAAATAGAAACCACGACCCGGTCTTTGCTCCCAGAACCGGTGCCAGCGTGTCCAATTGCGCGCTTGCCCACTCAAAGGTGTGCGGGATCTCTAGTCAAGGGGGATAACGCTATGGAGAAGAGGAGAAGAGGGTTCATTAGTCACCTAAAGAGAGTGAGAAGCGCGGAGCTACCCGATATCAGATGCCATCTCTTTTCACGCGACTTTCCAGTTGCCTAGTAGCTTCTTGGAGCCTCTTCTCCTCCCCTCTGACCCAAACAAAAGTCATTCATTTAGTGTGCGAGTGAGAAAGGAAACAAGTCGCTGATGTTTTTGAAATAGCGTTTTCACGTTGTCCTTAGCGCTTAACATCGCTCAACCTTACATTTACTATGCTATATTTATCAGAATAAAATCCAAATAATCGTTTTTAGTTGATAAAAACGGCTCGAAACTGATAGAATATGGAGCTGGCTATCGAGTCTCTAACATCCCTTCGCAGTAGTCACATTCGCATGGTTGAAGGCGTTCAGAATAATAATACGCTTCAAAAGCTACACGTTCGGCTTGCTGACAAGATTTCACACGCCGTTATAGCGCTTCCTGAAAATTTTGAGTCCAAGCATAATGCAGAAAAACGCTGAAAAATTATCAATACGCGTAACATGGCTACAAACTCTCATGCATGTAAGCTTGTGTTTTTACCTTGAGAAAAAGCAATATTTCCAATGTGGAACGGGAAATAGTGCCCTATTTGTGCCCATGGGGAATATGCTACAACGATTTTTATCGTGACCCAGAAAGGAAAATATTTTCGTCCGGATTAGAATGCACTACAAAATCTAGCTACGTAGGTAGAGACCACAGAGTGATCCACCAAAATGCTTGCATCGGTTCGAATTTGTGCTCAATGTGTTGGTATGGTTCTGAATAACATTTTTGCTTTTTAGAGTTAGTCTCTATTCATCTCTCAGCCGAGTTCTCCCTTAAAATTCTAAATTTCTAAAAAATCTAAAAAAAAAAAAAATCAAATACAAGTGAACTGAATTTGAGTTGCGGAGCTAGCGGCCATCACTAGAAAGCCTTCAAATCACGTTTTTCAACATTAAAAGACGCGTTTGACCTACTTAGAATGTACCGACCACTTTCCGCATTACATGCTTTGTAGTGGCTGCTGAGAGCTACAGAAAACGCTTTAGAGCGTCCTGATTGATAAAGAACTAGAATTGTCGAGTCGCGCGTTAGTTTCGTGCAATTCTTTATTGCACCCAAGTGGGCGGAGACTGCGGTCTCTATACGTAGAAACAACAATTGTAATGCTAAAAGATTGGTGAAATTAGCGTTTGAGGAACAAATAATGGAGCTCCGACCACATTTCTCTTCAATTTCACGGCCCATAAAGTGGCAGCTCATAAAATCGGGCCAGTCTCTCTCGAGTCTCCACGGTGATCCCCCCTTCTCCCTTTCCTTCTCTTCGTTTCCTCCAACCGTGAGTGACAATTGAGACAGAATAGGGAGCGGGCCGGGGGACTAATGGTCCCTTAGTGGGGTCAACGTAAGGATGATGAAAGTTTACGAATGACCTGTAGAAGGCACATTGTATTCAAAACATTTTGATATGTAATGTCCTGCTGAAAAAGTCCATGCATAAAACATGCGTCTGAGTCCGAGTGCTATTCGATCCTCTAAACGGCATGGGCTTGTTTCAATGCTCACGCATTGTTATGGTATTTTTTGCAACTCCGGATAGTCCATCACACTAACAATTGTTATCTCAGTTACGTTCAGCGCCCAGCGCATTTTCACAGAGTGGACAATAAAACAGATTATGAATCAGAAAGTGGGGAATGGAATTCGTTCCTTTGAAACAGCTCCGATTCTTGGGTATCCTTTAGTTTATGATATGTCTGGTAGCGTAAGCAGACGTAAAAGGTATTTCGAAAATACAGATCATAGTTCAGCCCAAATCTACCGTACTCACCTCCGTCGAGTCATCGCCGTACGAGGATTCATCAGCGTCGGAGCCACCGGACATCTGAGCGTACGGTAGGGGTGCCGTAGCCCAACGGCTATCGATAACTGACCTTTAACTTGCTGATGTTAGACAAGGAAGGAACGATGCGCGAGAGAAGAATTCAACGTTGTCTTCTATCCACACGAGATCGAGCTCGAGAGTAACTCGAGAAGGGAAGACACAAACACACTTTGCGATAGTCTCAACTGAATGGAGAGGAGAGGAGGAGGGAGAGAGGAGGAAGGACCAGGTAGGACAAGAGAATGGACGAAAGAAGGGATGACACAGAAAGGTTGCGAGGAGCGATGCGGACTCTCAAAGATCCAGGGACAGAAAGGCTGACGTTGAAAGCCCAGAAATAGCGGGTTGGAAAGAATGAACCAGAGATTTGTAGGTTTCGCTGACGTTAAAAAAGGAGAGGAAAGAACAAGAAAAATTCCTGGAAAGGCAGGGCAGATAGTGCAGAAGAGGAACACACGCACGGCTCAGTGGATACGCCACCGCTTTTTTCCCGAACTGACAGAAAAATATAGCCCAAAATAAGAATAAATATGTGGAATATGCTTGAATGCTGCTAGGAATACAGAAATCGGGGGGGGGCCGCCCGTCATATCACTATTTGATTGAATGAATTGTCCATAGACTCAAGGAGAGGGAATGTATCGATGTTTATATAAACAATAACAGCATAGAGTAAAGCTATCTCTAAACCTTGAAATATGTGCAGAGTAGTAACAAACGAAATGATGATGCTCTGGTACTTCCGTTGCCTGGGGGAGAGAGAATCTATAGATTCTTCTAGAAGTTGTGAATGTCAAACCGCATAGAGCTACTACTGATTAATTTCCGGAGCGAGAAACATAGAGGAAGTGAGAAAATGAGAGAATCACTACATCGGAGATTGAAAGCAATCCGAGCATGTTAGAGCATCTTTCAAGATACTTAAAAGAGAGAGAAAATCGCGGTTTTTGTAGTATTTTGACCAATTAAGTGCTAAAGCAGAAGACGTCAGAGAAGAATTGAATAGAAACTATAAACTACAAATTGAATGGAGTGTAATTGCAGCGAAAACATGAGAATATCCTTCAGAAGATACTGATTGTGAATACGATCAATTAGCCTTTTTTGAACTAGATTGACAGAAGTCATCACAGCAAATGTCGAATACATAATCATCGGTTATTCGCAATCAGCTTACCGAGCTAATTTCAGACCAGTGGTAATGATTCCCGTGGTACAGGAATAGATGCGCAAATAAAATTCTGATTTTGATTGTGAACTTGCACTCTTAATAGGCAAAATAAAACATACTCATTACTTATTTGTGCAGGTACTATAAATTATTTTTATCAATAGATTCGCCTGTAGCACTTCAGAGACATGATCCATCGCTTTTATACGCCCCTCGTGAAACATAACCATTTTTAACTGTGTTTTGAATAATCAGGAGAAATAAAATAATTTCTGCTTCTTTTCCTTGATTTTTGTTCGGAATAAATAATGCGAACTCACCCTGATGGCATCGATCATTGATCCTCTGTGATGGTGATTCGAGCCTCTGTGCTGGGCTGAAATAAATAAAATGTGCAGCAAAAATCTTCTTGATCGTTTAGATAGAAATGTTCTCAGACCAATAACAACATCATTTTGATTCCGTGATCTCGGTATTTTCGATAGCGAAAAGAGGGAATAATCAAATAAATCATTTTGAAAACCTCGATTAGCAGCTCCATTACCAGGAGTAGTGGGCGAATGCACAGAGTCGCCCAAAATCTGGAATACTGGATTGAAGAAACATTTTGCGCTTGATTCTCAGAACGCATTAAACAAAAAAACTGCATTTTCCTTATTTTCAGAGAGTTCAAAATCAGAATGGCAATGGCATTGGTGATTCTTGTGTTCAGACCTAAGGATACTCAACCAATTCCCAAATCCTTCTCAGAATGACGATGTTACTTGAGATGTACACATTATAAAATTGAGTCTAGATCACGAATTCAAACCTTTTGCTTGAACGACGGTTTCTGACTGCGTGCAGAGTGAGACATGATCTTTCTGAAATAAATAATTTTAAATAATAAACAAATATTGTTCCATGAAATAGGCGCACAATGGATCGTGGAAATATTCGCGTCATATTAAGAAAAAATTGCGCAAATACACAAAGGGCGAGAATTGAGAGAAATTTGCGGACAAGGTTGGTAGAATTTACACTTATTCTAGTCTTTGATTACGGACGAATAGCTTTATTCCCCTCCCCGCCAGCAACTAATTCAAGTGTACCATGCAAGAAGTTCGAATACACCTTATAAGTTGCACAAATAGAGGCAAGACTGAGGAACTTAATTTCGAAACGCGAGTCATCGTCTCTTCATTTTTCACACTTTCTGACCAATTGAGCGACTGAGAGCGAGTGAAAAAACGAGACGATGGACCATATTCCAAACTCACAGAGAAGCAGTCAATTCGCACTACGAGCCGAACGAATTTCAAATGAAAAGAATGCTTTCGCCTTGAAATTTTTTCGCTGACATAATTCGTCAAGGGATGAGAGGAAGAAGGAACTAATTGAGTCCAGATGAGGGTCGGCGTTCAAAGGTCTGCATATTCTCTTTGGAGGGAGTTCTAGCCAGGTTTTACGTGCGAAAAGACCCCAAGAATATCACAGCTCAGCGAACCGAGGCTGACACCCTCACAGAGCAAGAAGTGGTGTCAACTGACGTTTGCTTCAAACTCAGAGAAAGAATGCCTCTCATTTTCTCATATTCTATAGCAGGTCTGGGCACTGGAACTATTATGCAACGAAAACACCTGGCCAAGGGGCGAAAAGGTCAGTAGAAGAATAATGGGAAAATGAGACCTCAATGGATTACCCGTGAGGTTGAAGAAAGGCTTTTTCTTGCCTTCCTTGCTAAGATTGAGTCGAGCTTTGCGATTCCCTCAAGCGTGACACAACGTGGGCAGAAATTCAAATAGCACGGAGGAGTGTAGATTCGCCCCCTCTCAGTTATAAGGAGAGAAAAGTCTAGGGCATAATTCTCGTATTGTTTTAGACATGTGAAGTGACCTAATATTTCAAGCAAATCGTACATTGAGTGGTGAATTCAAGTAGAGGGGCAAGAGAATTCACAAGTGACATTAAATTCACGCTAAATTGTGTTATTAACTTACCAGTAAAGAACGGAGTAGCGGAAATCAGGAGAATCTGATAAATACTCCACATCATTGAGGAAACCCGGCGTTCGCTCTCGCTAATTGAAAAGAGATCTTCGATTGGAGACTTAAGGAAGGACTTCGTCAGGAGGCAAGAGGAAAACACGAGAAGATCCCTTTTCACCGTAATGTAAGATGCGATTTCTCTCCAGCGAGCAGGAGGAAATAACTAGCACAAAGATGTTTTATCTTAGCCCCCATCAGTACTCTTATCAGTACTCTTCAGCAACCAGGAACAGATAGACACTAGTGATGACAAATCGGAAACGACTTTCCTCAATTCGCGTGATCTCTCGCCGAGCAGAGAAACGAGAGGGAACGTGAAATGTGGAGAGTCAGATTCCGGCATAGAAAGTTGTAAGAACGGGGGGTGGCGATAGAAGCCCAAGAGAGTTCCATCTGGCCTTTTTAGTGTGATGAATCCCCTCCACTCTACCCCCAATACACCTCTCCCCCTCTCAATCAGCCAGATTGGATTCTCTGCACACACTCAGCAGGGATTGTGGGTTCGGGAGGTTTCTAACAAATGGATTCGCGAGGAGTGACTAGAACGTAAGTAGTATTAATGGCGAATCGGAATCGACCCTCATCATTCTGTACACTATCTCGGCGGTCAGAGAAACGAGAGTGCACGCGAATTGAGCAGTCTGGTGCCGGCTTCTCATCACTAGCACACACTCAGCAGAGATTGCTGGAGGTTATGTAATCACAAGGAGTGGTTAGAGCGTAAATAAGCTAACGGAGATGAGAAACGTTATGAAGCTTCTTTCCGAAATAGGCAATACCTTCCTTCGCCCGATAATTAGTCTTGAGTGTTTTGAAGTAGAGGATTCAGCTGTGGATCAGAGATCCAATTTGCATTAATTCTTGGTCAAAACAACTAGTTTGCAATTCGTCATTTCTCGTTTCGGAATGGATTTGGGCGTTAAAGTCGTCAGTGGAGGGAAATGAGTGAGAACGGCGCGGAAAGATGTGTAATAAAGTTAATCGGGAGTTCAGCACTCGTTCGATCAAAATGTGATCACATTAAGGAATGGGGAAGAAAGAGGATGAGGAGGAGGAGGAGAAAGACATGTGTTAGGGTCTCTCTCCTCTCGCCTTTCTGACAGATTCCGCCAGTATGAGGAGTGATGTTATGAATGGATTACAGCCGAATGGAGACATTTGCGCAAATTTATAATGCAAAATAGGGATCTCAAAACATCTCCCAATTACTGCTCAAACCGCAAATAATTAGGGCCAATTCCTTCGGCATACTCAAGTAATTGGGATCGACAGAGACAATAAAAAATTATTGGGTTGGCATTACTACTGCAAAGCTAATAGTGAATGGGACAAGATTGATACTCCACTGTTACGAAATAGGGAATTACGTGACTGTCGATTCATACACAGAGGAAGGAGCGTAATCTACGCACAAAGAGGAAAGCAGTTACCCCCAGCCATATCGGTATCAAAGAGGGAATAAACAGTATCTTCGCAATAACAAGATTTAATTGTGAGATCACGAGATCTTCTTTAGTTTCCTCTCCTTTGTCTATCATTCCAATAGACAGCTGTCAGGATTTGTGGAGGGAAGTGAGGGAGGAAAAGAAAAGAAGGAAGAAGGAAAGCGACGATGTTTTCTGCACAGAGAGGGTGGTAAAACATCGAGGTAGGAATGAGTTATGACATAACCTCTGAGGCCTTGCTGAGAAGACTTTCCAGGCTAGGGAGAATTGTTTCAAGAAAGGACTTTGTTCATCTAAATTAGGGTTGAACGAGCAACTTCTGCATGTTGCGAGTCGTCTGTGGTCTCGAAACTCAAAGGTCAGGGGCGCCAAAATTGACTAGCATGTTCGGCTAATGGGAAAAGTTGAAAAATTGTGATATTAGTGTAATTTTTCCTTTATTCTCTTGCAAAAATTTAAAAGCTATTGTATTCGATAGGCTGGAAATTCATAAGTTATCCTAGTACAAAATAAGATGTGCATCTAACATGCTACAGATCGGACATCGTTGGGGCATATTATCCTTCTCATGTGCAAAACCGTTTTAACATCCTATTTTTCAAAAAGCGTTAAAGCGCAGCTACTCAAACAATCTCTCGAAAACATCTCCCTACATCATCGGACGTTCCGCCATGTTTTTGATTTGCACACAGATTTCACATTTTTCACAGACCTCGAACATATTCGTGGTCAAGTGAATAATTCGTACTTGTCGCTCGTTCCTAAATAAAAACCTCTCCAGCACAGCCTATATCCGAGCCATATTTGACCAAAACAGTATGTTGAGAACAGAAGTATTGAAAATTTTAGTAGCCTGTAGCATAAGTCAAATGAGGTCTCGCCTAGTATTTCCTGCCGATATGCTCATACAAGCTTGCCGACGTGGTTTACTCGATATAATCGATTTTTACCATACATTACGCTGTTTTTCTTGTTTTGCCGATATAGGTCTTGCATGAGTGCCGACGTGCACTCTCGCTTTTTCGAGACATATTTGACGCATGGCCTGTAGGTTCTTAGTAAGAGTACGAATCTGCAGGCTCCATAAGGCTTTATTGTTTGGTTTAGCAACTAAAAACGTAATAAAAATAAGACAACATTGGAAAATCTTGAGATAATAACTATCGTAAAATAAATCTTAACAAAATTCCAAGTGTTTAATGAAAAGGTAATTGTGGTATCTCTCAGCCACGATTGTTACTTTGTATGATCCGATTTGGACATCAATTGGTTCTGAGTCAGTATATGCGGTGAAGGACAGTTTACTATCCATGTGATGAATTAACTTAACGAACGACATTACCAAGGATGTGCGGTATTTGGTGTACCCAACGGAAAAGCTCGAAAAAAAATCCAGTTATTTACCTGTAGAAGATTCTCTGTTTCAACAAAATTGGAAGGTGCGGGCAAGACAGTGCCGTATTGTAAGTTCCAATATGTCATTATTTAACGCATCTTCCGACTCAGAGCTGATATTTTTAAAGTGATAGAACAAATTCGACCACGACATGTTGAAGGATCTATGGATCATCTCACAAAAGGTGATCGAGTTGAACACGTAATATTTAGATATTGTTTTCAGAAAGTCTCAAATTTCTGATGCAACTGGCCGATACGGTGCGCTCAATATCGATTCTTGTCGGTCAATTCTGCAACATTACTCCTCTCTCTAATACTGCTTCGATTATTCGGAGCTAGGTCGAAGATGCAAAAAACTCCAATTCGCCGAGTGTCGCTACGATGTTGTTTTCTCGCCAGTTGAAACAGAGAATCTTCTACAGGTAAATAACTGGATTTTTTTCGAGCTTTTCCGTTGGGTACACCAAATACCGCACATCCTTGGTAATGTCGTTCGTTAAGTTAATTCATCACATGGATACTAAACTGTCCTTCACCGCATGTACTGACTCAGAACCGAGCACAAGAACTATCTCATGAAATCGGCAAATGTGATATGGGAATGTTAAATATATTTTTTTGTGGACGCAGTTGTTGTTAACATTTCAACTCTTTGATTCGTTTAAGTGTTGCAATCGGACGCAAAATAGTGTGATCAGATTGAATAATATCTAAATTCTTCAATTTTCTCTTCGTCCAAACCGACAAGGGAATTAATCACCATTCTTATCTAAATCAGAAATCTATACACATTTCGAATAGCCTTTGCAATTCAGAAAGGATAGAGTGCGTGTAAATGTACGAAAAGAGATCTACAAATATCAGCTATGTTTCAGATAAACTAACATACGATCGCTTTGCTAGTATAAACGTTCGGCTCGTCTAGTATCTTTCATTCAAATATGCGCTTCTTTCCTTTTTATTTGCTCTGTTTCTTCTTTGCAAATGTTGTCTCCGAAGAAATAGGTCATATCGTTTTCGAAGTCGACTTAGAGAAGTCCAGTCAAAAGGTGAGTTTGAACGAGCACCTTATGAAATTAACGATATTCATTATCAAGACACCATTGCGATTACCGGCTCTTAGAAACATTAATATTTTCAAGCCGGTTAATGAGTCATGAGCTGTTTCAGGTCGAAGCTCTCCACCAGAGACTACTCGAGTGGGCGAGTAGGCCGGACACGTGGAATGACACGTACAGAGCGACGAATAGGGCATGCATATCTCAAAGCATGAAAATTTCAGAGTTGATTGCATTAACAGTAACCGTTTCCTTTCATGGAAAAAGGTTGTAATTTTCTATTTAAACTATACTTTTTCATGCTTATAAAAATAAAATAGCTCTTTATCAGACACTGAGTATATCATCGCCATTGATAAGCTCACCTTCAACGCGATTACCTTCCGTAATTCTAACGCTTCAAGCATAAGGTGACGGCCGTTTTTGAAAATCTTAGTGCTCTCCAATATTGAAAATTATTTTTCAGCTATGACAATCTATTGAGCGACGTGGGAGACAAGGGGTGCGGATTCGCTCCGTTTCGACTGCCGACTTACGAGTGGAATAAGATATCCAAAACAAGAGACATCGTGGTCAAAACGGAGGAATTTGGAGTTGCTTTCCATTTGCTTCAGCCTAAATATCGAAAGCTTTCGGCTACAAATAATTTTTGTAGACGCCCTCGCCGGAATTTTGCTACGGCATGGACTAACTGAATTGAAACAACAGCATTCTGATACTTTTCGAATGTATGTTTTGAATGCATGGATGTCTTTCTTTATCAAAAGAGTCTCATTATTTATTGCATTGTCTACACAATGACTTACATTTTTGTTTAAAATCAGTCATATTTCCCATTTGCACAGCGGTAGCGTGGCTTGGGCGGCTTTACCTCGCTTTCCCGACGATTCTGACTCTGATTGGAGTTTGATTGAGACGCTCGTCGCGCACATTGCATACGGCCCCAGTGAATTTCTTATTCTTTTGAGATTTTCCCGAAAATTAAAATTTATATTCTCGTTGCAGAAGTCTCCGTGAATGTGTGTGGTAATATAAGTGTCACACCATTGTAACTGGCAAGTTTTCGTGCAAATATAACTGTGCATTTTCGAAGCGAATCCGCACCCCTTGTCTCCCACGTCGCTCAATAGATTGTCATAGCTGAAAAATAATTTTCAATATTGGAGAGCACTAAGATTTTCAAAAACGGCCGTCACCTTATGCTTGAAGCGTTAGAATTACGGAAGGTAATCGCGTTGAAGGTGAGCTTATCAATGGCGATGATATACTCAGTGTCTGATAAAGAGCTATTTTATTTTTATAAGCATGAAAAAGTATAGTTTAAATAGAAAATTACAACCTTTTTCCATGAAAGGAAACGGTCACTGTTAATGCAATCAACTCTGAAATTTTCATGCTTTGAGATATGCATGCCCTATTCGTCGCTCTGAACGTGTCATTCCACGTGTCCGGCCTACTCGCCCACTCGAGTAGTCTCTGGTGGAGAGCTTCGACCTGAAACAGCTCATGACTCATTAACCGGCTTGAAAATATTAATGTTTCTAAGAGCCGGTAATCGCAATGGTGTCTTGATAATGAATATTGTTAATTTCATAAGGTGCTCGTTCAAACTCACCTTTTGACTGGACTTCTCTAAGTCGACTTCGAAAACGATATGACCTATTTCTTCGGAGACAACATTTGCAAAGAAGAAACAGAGCAAATAAAAAGGAAAGAAGCGCATATTTGAATGAAAGATACTAGACGAGCCGAACGTTTATACTAGCAAAGCGATCGTATGTTAGTTTATCTGAAACATAGCTGATATTTGCAGATCTATTTTCGTACATTTACACGCACTCTATCCTTTCTGAATTGCAAAGGCTATTCGAAATGTATATAGATTTCTTATTTAGATAAGAATGGTGATTAATTCCCTTGTCGGTTTGGACGAAGAGAAAATTGAAGAATTTAGATATTATTCAATCTGATCACACTATTTTGCGTCCGATTGCAACACTTAAACGAATCAAAGAGTTGAAATGTTAACAACAACTGCGTCCACAAAAAAATATTTTTAACATTCCCATATCACATTTGCCGATTTCATGAGATAGTTCTTGTGCTCCTATAATCCCAATATTGCTTTCGATATCTTCCGATATCTGTTATGTTCTACACGGTAATTTCGGGGCCAAAATTTTGTCTTATCAATTGATAAGATAAACCATTCTCACTGTTTTCCTTTTTCCGCGCATGTTCTTTTCAGTTCCCAGTAACGCTCGTTACTGGCAGAATTCAGATAACTAAGGTTAATCGTGCGAACTCCGAAACACAATTCGAAACGGACTTAGATTCGAAAGTGTCAACTTCGTATTCGTTTCATCAATCCTAGAATAGAATACCTGTGCTATCCTACTCGTTCCCGTTTCGATGTTGTCCTTTCTCTTCTCTCCAAGAATTTTAATTATTTTAGTTACCTACGCTATCTCAATACTTTGATGAGTAGAAGAAGATGGAGTTAACCACGATACTATGAATTACCGAGCTTCGGTAAAGAAATCTATACCAAGAGTAAGTGTGAGTGGATATGATTCAAGGGGGAAGGGGGCATCACAACAAAATCGAAATATCGAGATGTTATTAGTGGATAGCATCAATGGGGCAATCGATTCGGGATTTTTTTTGTGTGGCATTTTCTGAACTCCATGATTAGATAACTTACCAGTAGGGTTGCTAATTCAAGGATGACCCTCCTCATTTATCCTCATTTTGCATACTCTCTAATCGGTCAGAAAAGTGAGAGAGCACGCGAAATGAAGAGAGCCAATCATTGAATTACCTACCCTACTTACCAGCCCAATCGGAGGAAGCGGAGGAGGAGAGCTAAATGCTATGATATTCCTGCTAAAATGAAGAGGGGAAGGATGATAAATGAGGTTAGTAATGTGGAATTCATGTTCAATGATATATGGTTCAGGATGAGACCAAAGGAGACGACGACGTACCTCATGTTTGTTGAAATAGTATGAACTTTAGAAGATATCCCATCTCAGACATCGAGGATAAACTCTCCGATGAAATCTCCTGAGGTTAGTAGTGAATTGGAAATACCGTTGAATAATCATTTAGGCACGAAGTCAAGTTGCCTCTAGCACCGAATAAGAATATGGCAGAACACGTGGAACTTGATTCTACAGCATAGAGATAGAAATACGGGTCCCCGTCTCTTCATTCTACACACTCTCTCGTCACTCTGACCGGTTAGAAAGTGTTGAAAAGAAGACGGCGACCCGTATTTCGAACTCTACTACAGCATCAAGATGATCTCAGTGCTCCACCTCATGATTTGTATTATGCATCTGTGTAACTTGGAGAGTGTGAGGATCGATCAATCAAAGGATTTATAAACATTTTCAAAACGAAAACGAGTTCGTGATCAGATCCAGATATTCCTCAGTGTCGCTTTCAGGGTGCTGGTTAATGTGGCCATCAGACCCGGGTTTTTTTCTTGTTTGAAGATAGCCGTTTCGTCTAGTGATCACAAATCGTCATAGATAGAGACCGCAGGCTCCGCCCACTTCGAGGTTCCTTCAAAAAGATGAAAATCGAGAACACTTTTGGAATAGCATCCTATCTGTGTGGTCTTCGACTGATCTTATGCGGGAAAGGCATAGTCAAGTTCAACATTGGACACTATTTCAGAACAAAACAGGAAAAATGGAGATGTTTATTGGATGATTAAAATTGGTTATTCTGTATTGACCGTTGAGCGATTTGATCTTTTTTTAACCGAACTATAAAAGAAAGCTAATGTTTCCGAATTGTGTGACTCATTTGAAAAATAACAAGAAATGCAATCATTTCGCGATTCCCCCCCCCCTCCCCCTAAACGCGAAATGTAGTTTGTAGCCTATGCAAGGTGGGCTAGGCCGAACGGCTTCTTTACGGAAGTTCACGTTGTATTGTTAATTAATGATTATATTTCTCGCTTGGTTTTGTGTTGCCGTGCTCTCCGACTGATGCTGATCCATTGCACGACGTTTGAAGTTAATTATACACTCTCTCGCCGGTCAGAGGAACGAGAGAACACGCGAAATGAGGAGCGTGGGATGCCGATTTGCCATCATTAGTTCCGTCCATACGTCAAATGAGGTCTCGACTAGAATTTTCTGCCGATATGCCTAAACAAGTTTGCCGGCTTGATCTAGTCGATATGGTCGATTTTCACCATACATTACGCTGTTTTCCTCTATTTGCAGATATGGGTCTTTATGGAGTGCCGACGTGCACTCTTGCATTGTCGAGACCTATTTGACGTATGGTTCCGTCTGAGCCGGAGTGGTTTAATCGGTCTTCTTCTATTTGCATATGCCAAATGAATCATTGGAGATCTCTGTCTCCCCAATTGGCGAGAGGAAATTAGATTGAATTTATCGTTGAAGAATCATACTAGTGTATCAGACGTGATTCGTGTCTTCCAGAATCAAATGATTTAACAGAGCAAGAGTGAATGATCGAATGTTCGAGATCTATTTTAATGCTTTGAATAGTTTATAGCCTAATTTGTGTCTTTTTGCCTTTTGCGCATGGCTTCCCCACTCCTGTGCTGGCATTCCCCTGACCCCTGCTCCCTCATAAAGGCGTCCTACACGGGGGTGAGCGAGAGAAGAGAGAGTGGTCAGGGGAAGGGCGAGATAGCACGCGAAAGTGAGAGGGCGCGATTGAGGTGTCTCGTTTTGGCGCGCTGCCAGCAAACGCCATGTCACTCAGATAATGGGCATGCCCTGTGGCGTCCCTTCCCTACTCGACTCCTTGTTCTGGCGTGCTTTACGCCTGCATTCCTGTTCATAGCCTATGCAAACACATGCTCTGTTTTCCTTTTACCTGTTATTTGCTATTTCCTGCTACAGACTTGAATTGTTCCTGTCGGCAGAATGGTTTTGACTGATGTTTATTCGAGACTGGCCTACCATCAAATCTCCCCTGTTTCTTTGCTCCGTATTTCATCCTTATATCGGTATTTGTTACTCACATGATATCAGGCCCGTTGGGTTGTATATATCAAATAAATAAATAAATAATGTATTTAGATGCCACTGCCCACAGCTGCCTCATCTTCTGCCTCAAGGAAGAGAACACACTCCGAGAGGATGAGTGGAGGAGGCCCAGCGAAGAAGAGAGAGGCCAAGGAGATGAAGGATGAGGTGAGGAGATGTGAAGTCGTTTCGGTTTTCGAGTCGCCTCATTTTTCGCGTTATCTTGTTTCTCTGATCTGCGAGATAGTGTGCAGAAAGGAGAGAGCCAAAACAGAAACGACATCACTAATGCAAATTAGTCTAAAAATAAATATCTTGTATCAGACGAGCACCGCCACCCCATCGACTCCTAAGTGCCTTCATTGTCCGGTGAGCTTGCATTTCACATCCTATCGATAATTGATATTTTTGGTTTTCTTTTCCTCTTATATTCTTGTGTAAAAAAATAAGTAGATTTTTTCTGCAATCCTTCTTACATGGCAAATCTGCATTCACCTAATTTTCCGTGATCCGTCGTTTCTCTGACCGACGAGATAGCATGCGAAATGAGGAATGCCAGTGCGGCATTGCCATCACTATTGCATTGGCTTCGAAATTATTTATTTAATAATTTTTACTTATTTACGCTAAATTCCAGATGTACCCTTCCACCTCAACCGGCTATGCGAAGCACCTCGCCAAGCATCACCAGTCCACTCTGAGAGAGGTATTGTCTCCGGCTAGGGATGTAAATTCGGTTTTCGCTCTCTCCATTCTGCACACTATCTCGCCGGTCAGAGAAACGAGCGAGTGTGCAGAATAAGGAGAGAAAACCGAAACTGCATCTTTATCTCCCGCTTCATAAACTCTCCATTTTCGCAATCTATTCCAGGAAGGCATCTATATAATATGCTCGTGTGGTATCCGAGTTACCTCTGAGACCCACAATCCCAAGCACAGCCCAATGGTTTGTTAAGCTATGATCATTATACTTATAATATTATACAGGGAGGACAATATCTATTGCTTAGCACATTTTTCATTCTTTAATTTGTAATTTATTTCAATAAATTCTGATATTTTCAGTGCGATAGACGTCGATTCACCAGTCACAAACTTGAACAGAAGATTTGTCCGTCCACTCCGCAGTGTATCTTCCCTCTTTGTGATGTAAGCTTCATCAGAATCCTTCAGAAACAGCCTGAATCGATTTCTCGGAATCATAGGTCTACAAAGCTCCAATAACTATTTTGCGATTATTTGCTGAGAATTCGGGGACTGCGTCATACGTGAAAGGGGTCTTGAAAAAGCGAAAGAGCAAGTCGGCAAGACCCATACCGGCAAAGAGAGAAAAACAGTGTAATGTATGGTAAATAATCGATTATATCAAGTAGATCAGGTCGGCAAACTTTTTGGGCATATGCAGATATTTCCTGGCTTGACCTCATTTGACGTATGGACTAGGTTATAATTACAGGCCTATCCCTCATCGATAGCTGCCTTCAGTAAACACCTCTACAAACATCACCAATCGACCCTGAAAAAGGTATATTTTCAAGTTTTTTTATTCTCTAATTATATAATCTTTTTTTCAGAGCGATATCTACCTGCAGTGCGCGTGTGGTGATAACGTTTTCTATGAACACCAACATCTGAATAGAACCGAGAAGGTATTTTTAACAAATAAAATGTTTTTTTTCTTTTTTTCTTTATTCATTAAAGAAGGGGTAAAATGCGACTTTCTGGGTTGAAGAGTCCTTAACGTGAGACTGTGAGTCGCCACTATCCGGTCACAATTGCGACACTTACCAAAAAAGAGCATTCGCGCGCATGGGCGGTCGTGATTTCACTTCTTTTCAAATTAACCTTCTTTTCAAATTATTTTTAAATTTTCTATTTAATAAAAAATCTAAAAGTATTTTTCAGTGCGATGGCAAATTCACTCTTCATGTGACAGAATCTGAGGAAGATAATGAGCAAACGGACGAGGAAGTCGAGGAAGAGGCTGAAGAGGAGGAGAAGGATGAGGTGGATGAGGATGAAGAAGTGGATGAGGAAGAGGTGGTGAAGGATGAGGTGAGGACGATATAAGACGATATTTTTTGTGAAGAAACAACGTTAATCGGTTCATTATTGCAACTATTTAGAATGATGAAGAATATGATGAGAAAAATGAAGAATCGGATGGGGAAGGAAATGAAGAGATGAATGATGAGGTATTTGTGAAAGAATACGTATTCATTTGTTCATCAGTGTTCTTCTTCGGTTAAAACATTATTGCAATCGTTCTAGAATCACCATCAAGAAGGGAATGGGCTGGAGGGGAAAGGTGAAGAAGAGGAAGAAAGGAGGGAGGAAGAAAATGAAGAGCCGAATAATGCAGTTGAAATGGATGAGAAGATGGATGATGGAGAAAAGGAGGATGAAGTAAGATTGTCGAAAACATATCCACTAGCGAAGTGACATTGGCATCAAATACTCCTCAATTCGCATGCTTTCTCGTTTCTCGGACCTTCGAGAGATCACGCAAAATGAGAAGCATCAGAGCCGATTTGTCATCCCTAATATCCACTATTATTCATCATTTTCTTAAATGTCTAAACTAATTTAATGATTGTAGGATGAAGAGGAGATCGAGGAGTTGGTTGAAGATGAGAAGGAAAACGACGCGGAGATGGAAAAAGATGAGGAAGAGGACGTCGGTGAATCGGAGGATGACATGGAGGAGAAGGAAGTGGAAGTGGACGAGGAGGAGGAGGTGAATGAAAATGATACAATGGATGAAGAATATGAAGAGGATACGATGGATAAAAAAAATGAAGATGATATGATGGATGAAGAAAATGAAGAGGATGATGCCTCAATCGCCAACAATGAAGATGTGGAGGTTGAGGTGAGGGAGAAATTATTAATGTGAAACGGTTTGAAACGTAGGCTTGGTAAATTGGTATCTGTGCCCTAAATACTCAAAGTAACGCGGCCTAGAAGCAATTTCGGCCACAGGGTTCGGTAGTACAACCGAGCAGTTGACCATACCGTCCTCATATAGATCATTAACCATCGAGAATCTGAATAATATTCTCAAAAATACTTAATTTTTATAATCAAATTATTTTTTGTAGGACGACGATAGTGATGTCGAAGATCAGGCTGCATACGTTAAAGGCGGATATCATAGAGTCACGATTGGAGACAAGTTCAAGAATAATAAGTCAGTTTATGGCGCATTTGTAAATCGTCTGATTATGATTCCGTCATTGAAACGACAGAGCCATGGACAAGGCGCAAACACCTTTCCCCTAATTTCTACATTAGTGTCGCCTGATTGAATAGTAGCTATTTACTGTTTTCACACTAGAGAAACAAGATTGTGAAAAACTACTGTTCGATCCGGCAACACTGGAATATATTGCTCTGATATGCTCTCATTCAATTCAATTCAATTATTTAATTACCAGCGGTATCCCCCCGACTACGTCCGGGTATACCACTGGCGGGGCTCACCGCTTCGCGGTGCGCCGTATTTCGCAATCGCAATGAGAGAGGGAGAGGGAAGAGAGGCATTGTTTACTTGTTTCCGATTTCGCAATCCGGACAAACCAACAGACAGACGTTTGCGCTTTATTATATAGTATGGATATTATTATTATTCTATTACAATAAATTACAATAATTTAATTACTTCAGGTATACTGTCGTCCGCAAGCTCGGCTTTGGCCAATTTTCGACAGTATGGCTGTGCGAGGAGAAGAAAAATGTACGGTATCGGCAGTTACAGTCGCGCCAATAAGTCACCGGGCAATTTTAATTTCTTTCATAGCTTTTGACTCATGATTGATTCATGGGTCAACCTCGGAGATGTCATAGCATATCCACCGAGTGATAGATATATGCCATAGGGATATCACAGAACTCCCTGGTTGTTACGTAGTGAAGACGCAATCAATTAACATATATTCAAAAAATAAAAATTCTTGAATGGATTTTTCCTCACCTTTCCTGCTTGGTGTGATAATAGAAAGCCTCAATGCCTTTTCGATTTAAATATGTACTCATGGGAGAATGACGTACAGTGGCTGTAGACTGTCTCAAAGTAGGGTCCCGAAAAAAAATGGATTTTCGTTCATAGACATGCTAGAGGCTCGTTCAAAAGCTCAATATGATCGTTATCACAATTCCTGATGATCCCCAAAGTTTGATAACGATAGCTCTTAATTTGCCCTCAAGGCACGAATTTTTCACTTTTTCACATGTTTTTTTCTCCCTATTTTGAATGATCACTGTTCCAATGTCGATTTTTGTTCAAATGTCTTTCATGGGAGGGTTTGTTGCAAATCCATGGAATATACGATTCCCAACTCTTTAGAGCATTTGGATAACATTCCAGCCCGCGGCAACTGATAATCCGAGGTAAATAAATTTTCAAAATCGGCTGTTTTTCGAAAGAATGAATTTTAACTTATTTCATTAATGATATCATAGGTTCTCATATCGAAATTCGGATTCAGCACACAAAAATATACCAGAAAAAAATTATTCAGGAAGTTCCGAGAGAACAATTTTTTCAATCAATGATACGGGTATCATGGTCATTTTTTTGGTTGAAAATCGAATGCCTTCGGATTTTGGGTTGCCGCCGGCTGGAAAGTTCTCTAAAATGCTCTAAAAAGTTGGGAATCGTATATTCCATGCATTTGCAACTAACCTGTCCAGGAAAGACATTTGAACAAAACTGGGCCTTGGAACTCGTGAAAAAAAAATCGTTCCTTGAGGTCAAATTAAGAGCTATCGTTATTAAACATTGAAGATCATCAAAACTTGTGATAACGATCATATTGAGCTTTTGAACGAGCCTCTAGCATGTCTATGAACGAAAATCCATTTTTTTTCGGGACTCTAGTTTGAGACAGTCTACAGCCACTGTACGTCATCCTCCCATGAGTACATATTTGAATCGAAAAGGCATTGAGGCCTTCTATTATCACACCAAGCAGGAAAGGTGAGGAAAAATCCATTCAAAAAATTTTATTTTTTGAATATATGTTGATTGATTGCGTCTTCACTACGTAACAACCAGGGAGTTCTGTGATATCCCTATGGCATATACCTAACACTCGGTGGATATGCTATGACATGTCCGAGGTTGACCCATGAATCTATCATGAGTTAAAAGTTTTGAAAGAAATTAAAAGTGCCCGGTGACTTATTGGCGTGACTGTATGTATCGACTGAACGAGGGTACATATGGGTACGGTAGAGGAGGGACACCGGAAGACGATTGATATTTGGTCTTTTTTGCCATCGGTAAAGATGGTAAAGATGGATTAACTGGTCTTGACTGAAATGGTTGATTAGCATTGTTTTATATCTCTCATATATTATTATATTTTATTTTCAGAAACAGGTCGCTCTCAAAATCGTACAGTCAAATGAGAGTTTCACTCAGGTGGCAAATGATGAAATCAAGGTGAGAAATTAGCAATAGTTTATTCCTTTTGGGTATTCGAGTTGAGAATCTGATGTACAATTTGTTCTCAGGAGAAAGAATTCGGAAAACGAAAAAAAGTGTTGTTTTTCTCGGGAAAAAGCTCGTCGGAAAAAGCTTCCCGTAGTTTTCTATCTCGGTCCCCTGTAGAGCTAGAGGCTTAAAATTTTGTTAATGATGTTTAGAGGGTCGATAATAATTAAAACATTTTTGTCTAATAATAAAACTTTCAGTTACTAAAACACATTCGTGATGCGGATAAATCTGATCCTCACAGGAACAAGGTTTTTTTTTTATAAATGTTTTATTTCTATGAAAAATAAATTATCATTTTTACCATAAATTTTGAAGATTGTAAGTCTACTGGACACATTCCACCACGTCGGGGAGAACGGGAGGCACGTGTGCATGGTTTTTGAGGTGAGCACCGATTTACTGACAAATCGAAAAATACGTAATTTTGCGAAGAAACGAATCAAAACGACTCAAAATGAGAGACATGGTAGCTTATGCGCTCATGTAATGGTATGTCCTTTAAATCATTTCTAAATTTACGCATTCCTAATTTTTGAAGAAACTCCTGATATCTTTAAAATCATTGTTGTAAATGTTTCTTTTTTTTAAATACATACATTTAAAGGCAATCGAGTGCGATCTTCACACGTTTACAATACAAAACAACATCATCGCGATTGATAAAGTCAAGAGCATCATTGGACAGGTGAATAATTTAGTCATTATGGGCTTGGATATTTTAGGTTCCATTTTTTTTTCATCCCATCACCGTTTCCAATTAAAATCTGATGAATATTTTTCATTTGTGATAAAGCGCGACAAAGGGATTTTTCCGCATACTTCTGATTCAAACTATGAGTTTTCATATGTTTATTGTAATACAATTAATTAATAATATTCTTGAGGTCCTCGAGGGTCTCGACTACATGCACACGAAGTGTCAAATGATACACACGGATATCAAACCAGAAAATATACTGGTATCGATGGCTGATGGAAAGATCAAGGTATTAAGGAATAGCTGCGGAAAATGAAAAGCTAGTTAGCGAGTTATCAGATCGACCAATAGGCTTGGCGACCTTTGAATTTGTGGCGTCATAATTTGATTTTATTATTATTTTTGTTTTTATTTTTATAGTTATTAACATTGTTTTACTTTGCAGGTCAAGATAGCAGATCTGGGAAATGCATGCTGGACATACAAAAAATTCTCTGAGGACATTCAGACAAGGGAGTACAGGTGAGGAGTACTGTAGCTTGAAAGATCATGCGATTCGTGACCTACCTTTTTGTGCTAATGTCGCTGTTGTTTGTTGATTTTTGCTCCCTAATAGATTCCTGACGGAAAACTAGTGATTAAAAAGCTAGTGTTGCCAACCCAATTGTTTTCGATTTTCTTTGTCGACTATTCGGGTTTAGGTGAAGGAATTGGGAGTTGTTTTGACATCACTAATGATAAGTTCGTAAAACAATGCATATCGCGTTTGCTGATTTGTCAACTTTTTGCTACATTTCATAGGAAAATTCAATAACTGAGAGTTGAATTGGTTTTCTGTGCATACTATAATTATCTTGTTTCAATTAATATAATTAATTAATTTCAGGTCGCCTGAAGTGGTGATTGGTACGGGTTACAGTACATCCGCGGACATTTGGAGCACGGCCTGTGTGGCATTCGAAATTGCAACCGGGGACTATCTTTTCGAGCCGGAGAAAGGTGAGGAGTAGTTTTTCCACATGCTCTCAAGTTTCTCTGACCGGTAAATAGTTGTCGGCTATGACAGGCTCAAATTGTGCTTCACGGAGCTTTTCCATGCCGTGTGAGACAAATGACGTCAGTCGTTTGTAGGGCTGGCTATTCGACCCTAGCTCCTCCCCTCGCCTATTGCGAAATTAGGCGAGGGGGAGAGGTTGCGACCGTCGCTACCTACGGTCGAATAGCCAGCCCTAGTCGTTTGTGATTTCCGATTACACCATACATTCTATTTTCACAGACACGGACGAAATTGCTTACGAAGCTGCTCTGCTCGCGAAGATAACCATCTTACTGGGTCCCATTCCGCCTGCAATTTTCAGGGCGGGAAAGAAATGGAACACTTTCTTCAACCAGGTAAGGTATAGGGATGTAATTTCGGTGCCGGACTCTCCATTGCGCACACTATCTCGCCGGTCAGAGAAACGAGGGAGTGTGTACAATGAGAAGAGTCGAAAACCGATCACTAGTAAGGTAGCTTACGGTAGATGAAAAATCCATTAAAGAGACAGAGTTGTCTCATCGAATAGTGAGTCTCTCCATTCTGCAATGGCTCAATAGGGACCTTTACGGGTAGCATCCTTTCGGCATGTTCGAGAGGCTGATGAAAGCTTGTGTAGAATGGAGAGAACTACTATTCGATCCGGCATAACTTATGAATCCCTTCTTTTTTGCAGCAGGGTAGGCTGCTGCACGTGTCGGACGACTTCTATGAAGAGGGCCAGCACCCTTTGAGGGAGTGTCTGGAGTATAAATACGAGTGGAGTGATGATGATGTTCGTTACTTTTTTTATTTAGCTGAACTGTCTTTTCTTGCTTCTGCTATTTACGCTTTCGCCTTTAGTGGGTATCTATCTGATCGAAATATTTTGTGTTCATTATTAACTATTATAATAAAAAATCATAATTTGTTGCAGGCATCGAACTTCTCTTCCTTCCTGACTCCGATGCTTGAGATCGACCCGGCCAATCGATCGACTGCTGCACAGTCTCTACAGCACGAGTGGCTGCAGCTGCAGCCGTGATCAGACCTCCTGCATGACGTCACGAGCGAAGTCCCATCGCCATTCCCCCAACATCTGTTAGAACAAAAAGCCGATTGTGTACTAGGGCTTTCGATTTCCGATTACATCATCCAACTCTCTTTCAAACCTCTCTCGATATGCTCAATGTATCCCGAAAATATTGTCCCCCGTATTTTATGACTTCTGCCCAACCCCTGTGCTTGCAATATATAATCAAACCGTATTATATGATCCACCAGCTCTCAGTTAGCATTCCATACCATTATCCCTATCGCTTCAATACTATAAATTGCATTTTTTTTCTCGTCGAATCAGGCATAACCCATAAATATTTTCCACTTCCATAATGGATACGTATTGTCCTGCCGTTCCTTCATCACCTATGGTGCTATCGGAATGGCTGTAGAAGGGGGAGCTGAGTGATTCCTGTCATGATGACGAAGTAGACTGAGATTCTTCTTTGTTATGCCAGAGTGAAGAAGACAGGAAGAGAATAGAAGATGTTTATCGCTTAGTTGAGACGTTTCGAGGGATTTCCCCCATCATCAGTCAGGTTATTACGTGAAAAGGTATACAAATTAGTGACAGTAATCATGCGAATGAGACTAACAGCTATAGACGTACGGAAGCAATTCTCATGGAGCAGAGTGTGCGTCAGGAGTGTGCAAAGATTTTTAAGACCTCCTTATTATGCATACTCTCTCGTCTTCTCTGACCATCGAGAGAGCATGCGAAATGAGGAGGTTTTAAAATTTTTGCACGCTCCTGGTGTGCGTCACTGCATGTAACAGGGCTATTGATCAAACGTCGATCGGAGAGAAAGTGATGTTGTCTGTCTCATTTGCAAGAGCGTTCCACTGTCTACCTTGCAGAGCATGAACGAAGCATGTCGGAGCTAGAAATAAAACTCTCCTCATTTCGTGTGCTGCCTCGCATGTCATAGAAACGAGAGAGCACGCGAATTGAGGAGAGTCTATCTCTAATTGACATCGCCTCAGCTACACAAACAATGTCTCGAAAACATCTCTCGGCATCCGCAGACGTTCTTCCGACGGAACATTGCAGGAACGAAATCGGAACAAAAACTTGCAGACAGATCAGGGTTGCAGACAGATCATTTTCGTATACGAGTGCATTCGTTTGATTGCTTTTGCATCAAATAAAGTGCAGTGCCTTTTGATCATCCCAATTTTGAAGCTACACTGATAAAAAAAACATATGAGCATTACACCGCTCTCTCCCCACCAAACATCATACCTGAGCAGAAACACAGTTCCATTTTTAATGAATCTCATGTGATTTGGCATATAACGCAGCTACTCATAGTTTATAGCAGTTTTTTAATGAAGAATTGAAAATGGGAAGCTTTACTATTCATGTTCGTATTCGCAAAATAAGCTCATAAGAAAATAATGCACACGATCACTAATATGATCGAGATCTATGTGCAAGTCTGCGGTGAGTGCAAGAAATGTAGACAGATGTATGCGAATAACAATCCTTCCCTCATCTCTTTGCTTGTGCTCTAGTGATGGCAAATCGGCATCCTACTCTCCTCAATGCACATGTTCTCTCGCCTCTCTAACCGACGAGATATCATGCAAATTGAGGAGAGTCGATGCCGATTTGTCATCACTATTGTGCTCCATACGTGCATATTGGTGACGCTCTCGTTTACCTGACCGGCGAGGCATCACGCTAACTGAGGAGAGATTGGCTCCGTTTTGACATCAGTAGTGCTGATCGAACACCGTTGGCTGTTCAATCATCCATGTTAGTGATGGCAAAACGGCGTCCGACTCTCCTCAATTCGCATGCTCTCTCGCCTCTCTAACCGACGAGAGATCATGCAAATTGAGGAGAGTCGAATGCCGATTGGTCAATCACTCTCATCCATGTCTCGCAAGAGAAAAGAAAACATATCTCGCAGTCGGTATAAAGCCAGCGATGGGGGCCTTTGCCATCAGCTCGAAGATGCTCCTCAGCCTCATCGTCCCCTTGTCGTTGCTCCCTCTCGGTGAGCCATTGTTATCAATTACTCGGAAGCCTATCATGGAAGGTTAAGTTCTAACTTGGGCTGTAAATGAAGACTGCGTTCTCTTCATTGCACACACTCCCTACGCTGCTCTGCCGGCGAGAGAGCGCGCAGAATGAAGAGACAAACTCCTCATTTGCTAGCCCTCGTTCTAACATAAAAGTGGAAATTCGTATAATTTTGTGGTTTTTCAATTTCAGTATTTCTCCTTTCAGCATTCAGCGCTTGCACTGCTCCTACGTCTCCAGGAGGCACTTTCACCTTCCCAACTGCACCCTTCACTGAAACTACCAATGCCGACGGATCAGTCACGTATACTTGCCCGGATGGATATTTCCCGTATGGAGTGAGCAAGTGTTCTTTGTTTAAAAAAAATTTATTTATTGATTGTAAAAGGCGAACTACTCGGATATCCCATGAACGGAGTAAAGAAATGAAATTCATAAAATGGAATCAAATAATATTTCAGACCTTCGGTGCGGACGATGGCCCTCTGCTGCTTGAGGCAGCAAGCTCATACACTTGCGGTCCTACCACAAACTGCGCGTGAGGATTCGTGATGACAAATCGGCATCCCACTCTCCTCTTTTTGCGTGATCTCTCGTTTCTCTGAACGGCGAGTGATCATGCAAAATGAGGAGAGTCGGATGTCGATTATTCAATAGCAGCTGAGAAAGAGATGCAACACGTGAAAGTTCAGATAAATATAGGTCGCCTCCATGTTGCCTTCAGTATTCAATGAACACCTAAAATACACCATATTACAGGATTACCAACGGTGACACGGGTAATCCGTCCATGCTCACAAAGGTATCATAATACCATATAATTTGCAATTAATAAATGTTAATTTATATATACATTTAAAAGTAGTAAAAATACCATCTCAGGCTATCTGTCGCGAGCTTCCTGATGCTAGTGCCGGTATATTATCGATTATTTATAATTATTTTGTAATTTTAAAACATTCAACTAACGATTTCGAGTCGAACTGTCTGCCTGAAAAATATAGCGGATCTGTTCCGTTTTTACGGAACACCAGCACAGATTATCCAACAATATTGAAGATCCAGATGAATAATTTCACAAATGAGATTCGGGCAATAGGCGATCTTAACTCGCGTTCGTTCAGGCATTTGCACCTTCCTCCTAAATGGAGCGACCTACGGTGCGGATAATCCGCAAGTGGGCATCAAGGTGGATATTTAGTCAGTTTATATGTTTTGTATAATAACTGTAAAAAAAATCCATTTTTTTCAGTGCCCGGCAGGAACGCTTACTCAACTGATTCCCGGACCGCAAACTATTACCTCGTTTCGCTGCAGCGAAGCGCGTAAGCAGCATTATTTTTGACACAATACACGGTAGATTTTTTAATATATATATATATATATATATATATATATGGATCGGGAACTTTTGGGGCCTGCGGGATAGTCTCAAAGTGCGATCGTGGGGCTCGAACCGGTGATATAGCGGACTTCAGTCAGACACCATAAATATATGGAATGAGGTGGTCAGAGAAGAATATGGCATTCGATTTGAAGCGCAGATACCATCTGTGCTGAAGTGTACTCTGAACGAATAGTTTGAATGCAAATTTCAGAGATTTATGTCACCTTGCCGAACGGCTCCGAAATCAATGCATCGCAGGGTGGCTCCGGCACCGAGGTCGAATTGTCAACTGCATGCATTCCGGGTGAGTTTTATTGATTTTATACATTACATTTTTTTTAAATAGTTGCAAGTATGCATCTGTACTTACCAAGTTACAGGCTGAACTATCGCCATGATAGTTCAATGCAAAAATTTATCAGAAGCATATGATTAGCTAAGATAAATTTTCAGTAATGACTTCTACTTGCCCTACCACCACCACTTCAACGACAACATCGACGACCTCAACGACGACGACGACCACGCCTTCTACCACTACGTCGACGACGAATACTACTCCGACGACAACAACTGTGAGCAACTAATCGGAAAATCAATCATCATTCGATTTTAGTGCGGTCCAATTTTTTTTCCAATAATGTAATGGCTAGCATTCATCTTCGCAAAGGGCATAATATCGCTCAGTATTTGGTTCATTATTGAGCATATTTAATAGACGCCGACCACGACGTCAACGACCACAACGCCATCAACCACGACCTCTACCACGACCTCAACGACAACGACGACCACTCCTTCTACTACTACGTCGACTACGACTCCGACGACAACAACTGTAAGCCACTAATAGGAAATCCAATAATCATCGTTTCGTTTTTACATGCCCACTTGCATTGCAACGATCACCACCACAAATCATAATCTTCCCACACAAACACCAAACAGACTCCTGCCACAACGTCAACAACAACAACGCCGTCAACCACCACCTCAACGACCACAACGACTGCAGCACCGACAACCACCACCGTATGTGATGCACAGTAACAATATGCCTTGTCTCAGTCGCTCGTGCAGACCATTTTCTGTTTACCACTCACATCATACCGCACACCACCAACGACGAGGTATCATAAGCTCATCAATACAAACTCCATCAGACTCCTACCACGACGTCAACGACGACTCTGGCGCCAACCACTACATCTACGACTACCACGACTGCTGTATGTGACAAAAACTTCCACCTACTCGACATTCTTCATCCACTAGGCCCCGACCACGATGTCAACGACAACGCTGGCGCCTACGACAACGTCAACTACGACTCTGGCGCCAACCACTACATCTACGACTACCACGACTGCTGTATGTGACAAAAACTTCCACCTACTCGACATTCTTCATCCACTAGGCCCCGACCACGATGTCAACGACAACGCTGGCGCCTACGACAACGTCAACGACGACTCTGGCGCCAACCACTACATCTACGACTACCACGACTGCTGTATGTGACAAAAACTTCCACCTACTCGACATTCTTCATCCACTAGGCCCCGACCACGATGTCAACGACAACGCTGGCGCCTACGACAACGTCAACGACGACTCTGGCGCCAACCACAACATCTACGACTACCACGACTGCTGTATGTGACAAAAACTTCCACCTACTCGACATTCTTCATCCACTAGGCCCCGACCACGATGTCAACGACAACGCTGGCGCCTACGACAACGTCAACGACGACTCTGGCGCCTACCACAACATCTACGACTACCACGACTGCTGTATGTGACAAAAACTTCCACCTACTCGACATTCTTCATCCACTAGGCCCCGACCACGATGTCAACGACAACGCTGGCGCCTGCGACAACGTCAACGACCACCACAACTGCCGCTCCAACTACAACAACAGTACATGACTGAAGGATGAGGAACTGGTCCCCGGCTATTTCGGAAGCTAGTGAAGGAGTGATACTGAATTATCTTCAAATTTGTAGTAGATGGTGTGAGTGTACTTTGTGCCCAGGGAACATGATAGCCAGTCTTTGCCAATTGAAACGTATTCGACTTCTTACTTCAAACCGCTGCTCACTGGCAGGATGGAAATTTACTTTTTCAAGAAAGAGGCAGTTATCACAGGATTTTCGATATAATGGAGATAGGGCCGTACAACGATTTTGCAACCTATGCTCAAAATTTGGCCCCAGAGTCAACTTTGGGCGTAGATTTCGAAATCCACCTTAGAAAGCCGTATCTTCAAAACCCCAATCCCTGTGGCACGCTTTACGCTCTGCTGTCGGATTTATATCTTATGCACGGCGTATCGGAGACCCACGAACTTATAGTAATTCTGAAAGAACTCGACGAGATAAAACGTTTTCTAATTGGAAGTGAAAGTCTAGCTCATCTGTGAAAAAAGTTATCTTCACCGAAAATATTTAAATTGTCACCCTGAAAAATTGTTGTTCCTGCCGTGCAAATTAAACTTTTCCATTCGATTCCCCATGCAATTTTATCCCTGGGCCCATTCTAAAACTTCGGTGAATGCGTGTGGAACCATAGCGTTTCTGCCGCCGAATGCGTTCAATTCGTCGATTCTGACCAAAAAAATGTAGTTTTTCGAACTAAACTTTTTTCTTTTGTATTTTCACGAGCTCTAGCATCGATATTCGTTTTCCTCATGCAAAATACGCCAGAAACACCTTTAATCGGGTGATTTTGAGTTTATGACTTTTTCACACCTTTTGACCCTAATTTCGAGACCATTTTTCGGTCAAAAAGTCAAAATCTCAAAAACGCCCGATTAATACAAAAGAAAAAAGTTTAGTTCGAAAAACTACATTTTTTTGGTCAGAATCGACGAATTGAACGCTTTCGGCTGCAGAAACGGTGTGGTTCCACACGCTTTCACCGAAGTTTTAGAATGGGCCCAGGGGTAAAATTGCATGGGAAATCGAATGGAAAAGTTTAATTTGCACGGCAGGAACAAAAAATTTTCAGGGTCACAATTTCAATATTTTCAGTGAAGATAACTTTTTTCACAGATGGTCTAGACCTTCACTCCCGATTGTAAAAAGTCTTATCTCGTCGAGTTCTTTCGGAATTACTATAAGTTCGTGGGTCTCCGATACGCCGTGCATAAGATATAAATCCGACAGCACAGCGTAAAGTGTGCCACAGGGAATGGGGGTTTGAAGATACGGCTTTCTAAGGTGGATTTTCCACCTCTACGTCCAAAGTTGACTCTAGGGCAAAATTTTGAGCATAGGTTGCAAAATCGTTGTACGGACCCTGTTGGCAGAATCTCAATTATATCGAAAATCCTGTGTTATGTCATCAAAACACATTCGAACAGACGCCGACCACGACGTCAACGACGACAACGCCTTCAACGACTACCTCTTCGACGACGTCGACAACGACAACCACAACCGCCGCTCCGACAACGACCACAGTATGCCGAGAATAAGGATAATCTGTTTTCCGGATAAGCTTCATTAATTATTGGTACTTTTTTGTGCAAAACCCACCTAAGAGTAAAACTATGTGTTACTAGCAAACAGCAAAATTTAGTTCGATCAATCACTAAAACATTTCCAGACCCCAACCACGACGTCAACAACCACGACAGCGGCGCCAACGACGACCACCACTGTAAGATTCTCTCCGAAAATTTATGAAATTTTCCTCTACTCAGATTTCTGAGAATCAGTTTCTCAGAGTCAATAATTTTTTTTTAAATCACACGCATGGACTATGCATTTTCACTACTGAACTTGAAGTGTGAGCATAATCTTATCTTTCATAGGCGGCAAAGTGTCCAACGGGCGGCGTCTGGGGCGAGTGGACGGTGACGGGCGCGTGTGCGACCTCCTGCGGCTCGTGCAACGTGGCGACGAGAACGAGGACATGCTCCACCAAGTGCGGCAACTGCCCCTGCACGTGAGTCATCCTTCCTAATCAAACAAGCACTATTCAAATTGAAATTCAATTTTAACATTATGACTCAAAAAAATCTAGTTATATTCTCTACTTTCATTGTATATTAAAATAGTAATAGAAAATCATTTTGAACGACGGGATAAAATGAATATTTTGTCAATATTCAGTGGTGCTTCCTCTGACACTGGCCTCTGCGGCATCGCCCTCTGCCCGTTCCCGGCTCCGGCGTTCTCGGGCGGAAAAACTTGCTGCGCGCCCTACGTCAAGTCCCTCAACTGTAAGCCGTTGTTTGGTCTTTCTTATATAATTCAAGACAACATATGATTGGCGCATCACTGCGGAAAAAGTATTCTAACGCCTTCTATATATTAGTGAAGGCTTCGCAAAAGATGGGCGAAGCTGCGTGTAGAATTTAAAGAAACATGGTTTGAAACGTGATAGATTGTGAGAAACTGCCAATGAAGTTATATAAATAAACTTCCGAATGAAGCGGCTGGATGTTTCGGTCTAATGAATAGAGACATTTGTTGCGAAGCCCTCGCAGTAGAAACAACTGGTTGATTGACTGTTCCTTTTATGAGAACTTTCATTTCAGACAACACGGGCGCCTTCTTTTGCGCCGTGGGCAACGTCAACGCTACCGTGTGCCCGACCTGAAATCGACATATATCGATTTAATTATTCCGTTATTATAACCGAATAAATGTATGTCATTTGAGTATCCTGCTTCGTGTCAACCAGAATAAACTTATCTTTGAGACTGTCATTCTCTCGTCATGCTTAATTCACAATCCTCCAAGAATTGTCTCGGTCGGCCAATTCTGACTGCTGCACGTTCGGAAATTATCCTTGTGCAAACGAGTGTGCACGAAGATAGGAGGATATCCTCGTTCATGTGCAAAAATTTTCTCCTCCTGGCTTGCAAAGTAGGATACAGCGCAGCTGGTTAAATATTCGTCGATAACATCTCTCTCTCTTTCTCTCTCTTTCTCTCTCTCTCTCTCTCTCTCTCTCTCTCTCTCTCTCGCCCACAGACGTTTCACCGACAGAACATGTACACACACCAGACGAGCTCGAGCACTGGGCTTTCATGTAATCTGTCGAGTTACAAGTTACATCGTTACTCGGCCATACAAATCATACTATCCGAAGTAACCATTACCAAAAAACACATGAACAGGAGACTCGAGGATAGATCCTCCGCAACTCGCAACGTCGATAGCAGAGCTTTAACATGTCGAAAGAGCGCGCGCTATGCGAGACGGGTTTGACGAGGAGGCGGAGGCAAACGATTTGCGGGTGGAATTTGGGCGCGCCCCTTGTCTGGACGCTGGTAAATTGTCGAAAGCCGTCCCTTTCTCCATTAGATAAATTAGAGATAGCGCGCCCATCTCGACTATTTCTCGAAACGGGTCGAATCGCGAGTATTGATCCGGCGACCCTATTGCAGATTTATTATTGAAATTCGATAAAAAATAAAAATTAGGAAACAACGACTCACAGATTTCGAAGATGTGATTCATTAATCACTCCGACGTTGAAAGCTCTGAGCACCTCTCCCCTCCGGAAGTTCATATTGATACCATGAAATCAGTAAACGAAAGCGCGAACGTCTAATGATTTTTTATAATGTTCGTGATCTTCTATTGGTTTGCACGCATTGTAGACTGATGTCGATGTTAACAGAAAACAATACGGAAGCGCTCATCTCTTTTCGAGCTTTCATACATGCAGATCAAACACCCATCAAGCACATCAGGCTGTTCAAGCATCGAATCCATGTCTTCTCTTTCGGTACAAAAAAGCGGCGAACAAGCGTTTGCCGTCAGTTTGAAGATGCTCCTGAAACTCATCGTCCTCTTGTCATCGTTGATTCCTCTCGGTGAGTCTGGCATAATGATGAGATTGGATGCACGACAGTTCTGCAACGTCTCAATAAATAACCATTTACTCCATTATCAAGAACTGGGCATGTCGAACAATGCCGTTCCTCCACTCAATATGGTATTCTTTGCACATATTTCGCGTTCGAGCATTGTCAAGATTCGTCTAATTTAGAGGTTATCGATTACGATTTCCTTTCAGCCCTCAGCACCTGTGCGGCTCCTGCGTCCCCTGGCGCTCTCGCCTTCCCAACCGTTCCGTTCACTGAAACTACCAATGCCGACGGATCAGTCACGTATACCTGCCCGGATGGATGGTTCCCGTATGGAGTGAGGCAGTCTTCTTTGTTAAAAATAATTTATTGATCATATAAGGCAAACTACTCGGATATCCATTGAACGGAATAATAAAATTCGTATGAAATTATTGTCTTCTTTGTAAAGAAAATCTTCAAAAATCTATTAGAAAAGGTCCGCTCGAGCTACTACGGAGTTATCTCTAATTATCGGAACAAAAATAATGTTTAAATCGCAGACTTTCGGGGCAGACAATGGCCCACTTCTGCTTGAGGCAGCCAGCACAGGCTACACTTGCAATCCGACCGCCAATTGCGCGTGAGAATTGCTCAATTATGTGTCAAGAATAGTGAAAGAATACCATAGAATATTATTCTCATATAATATTCTAAAATGTTCTATGATAATAGAGAATATCATAGAATATTTTAAAAGTATTTTAGACCGACTTTTCGAAAGAAAAAAAGAGAGAATTGTGGTTATGAAAACAATACCACATTTTTGCCCTAAAACTCAATACCTTGCTTTTGGTCGAGAATACTGAAAATAAACCCGCATCCAACTCTCAACAATTCGCATAATACCGATTTGTCATTAACAGTCGACGAAACTATAAAAGGTATTGGGTTAACACAGACTAACCAAAGAGAATATAATAATTCCAGTGGTGTATGCTAGGAGAGGTGCTTGAGAGAACGATAAACTAGCTGAAAGTTCAGAGCAATATCACTATCAGGTACGCGATCTGTAACAATACACATATTTAGGATCATAAATGCCGACACGGGAAAGCCAAGCATGCTCACAAAGGTAATATTAAAATATATTTTTAGTAATATAAAACAAATTATAAATTTCAGTCGATCTGTCGTGAACCTGCCGCTAGTATGTTATGGATTTTATCAAATTATTTCAAAATTTTAACTATCACAATTTACGATATCCAGCTCAGCTGTTGAGCACCAACTCGTGACAGTAAAAATATTTTACGAATCTGTTAGCAGAACTAGATGAGGTCAATCAATCATACTAATGATATACGTAAGTGTTACACATACCGGTGGCATGTGATCGTCACTCGCAGGGTTCGTTCAGACAATTGCATCATCACCTTGGATGGAGTGGCCTACGGATTGGACGACCCGCAAGCTGGCGTCAAGGTCAATTTTGATATACTCTATGCATTTTACAGTGAAAAATAACGAAAATGGATAGTTTTTTTGTAATTGCTAATCAATTTTGCAGTGTCCGGCAGTAACTCAAATAATGGTCGGCGGCTTTGCGGAAACGATAACCTCGTTGCGCTGCGACACCTCAAGTAAGAATCTTTTTTTATAAATTAGTCACTTTAGTCAGTAACATTAGTTTCATAGAAATCGGAGACCCAACATTTTTTTCTGTAGGAAAAGGTCTCGATTTTCCTACCAAATTACAGAAAATCCGTGTTATTCATTCATTCATTATTTATTCCGTCTGAGGGCATGTTTAAAACATCTGTGAGGTCTAATAGAACGGAGATCCGTCGATGGTGTCGAATCGGGTAGGGTCGAAGCAGGATATGGGGGAAGGAGGGGTTTTGGGGAATGAGGTCAAAGATCACTAGTCATGAGTTAAACCAATTGTGGATAACAGACTGGGGGTTTGTGACGTAATCATTGTTCTCGAAAGTATTGTTTGCGACGATAAAGCGACGACAAATGAAGAACTACACTCTCCATTGCGCAAAGTTTCTTGATAATTCGAGAGACTATACCTATAAAGAGAGTCGTTCTGACAGCGCTTGTCAAAATTGCAGGTGTCTTTGCTACAATGCCGAACGGCAGCGAATCAGATTTGACGGGGAGCGACGTTATACTGTCGGATGCATGCATCCCTGGTGAGTTTTATTTATTTTATTTTATTTTATTTGTAAATAGATATGCAAATGTAAACAAAGCTTCTGATGTTGGGCTGAAAGATTGCCGTGACATTTACCCAGCTGCCGAGCCTCTTGAGGTCGCTCAACGGGCCCAGGACTAGGATTGGCTATTCGATCCCAGGTAGCCACGGTCGCAATGCCTCCCCCTCGACTATTGCGAAATTAAACGAGGGGGGGGGGGATTGCGATCGCCGATACCTGGGGTCGAATAGCCAGCCATACCGAGGACACGCAAAAAAGGAGCATCTCTCTCCCCTTCAATGCCTCGCTTGTCCAGGGACCTGAGCGACCTCAATTTCGGCAGATCCATACTATATATAAAGCGCAAACGTCTGTGTGTTCGTATGTTCGGATTGCGAAATCGGAAACACGTAAACAATGCCTCCCCTCCCTCTCCCTCTCTCTCTCTTTTCGATTGTGAAACACGGCTTCGTCAGCAGTGTTTCCGACATAGTCGGGAGATGCCGCTGGTATAATATATGGAAGGAATGATGTTTGCTAACATATGACGCCGTTTGCCTGATTTTCGAGCAAGGGTTGGCACAGCTCAAAATGTCGATTTTCTGAAACTGTGTGTTTTGGGGTTATCGAGGGTGGTGAAGACGATGAGCATATTCATTTTGCTCACAGACCCCTCGTTTGCTCCAGATGGCGTCACGTAGTAATCACGTTTTTACGTGCTACTCGGCTCTCGAGAGTACTAATTTTAGGTGAAATTGTTTCCTGAGGTAGAATTGCAAGGCGAACACGCCTGTCTAATTCATTTTCATGATTTTCAAAAATATTTTTTTTAAATCTAAGTTTTCACTGAGCCACTAGTGGGCTTAGCAACCTAGTTATATCGATCGAGCGTGACGAGAGGATTCTGATTCTATAATTTTATCCATTTCTAGGGTCGGATCTCCGAGTTATCCATTTTAAAGTGTTTTGAGAGTACAAGGAAACGGGGCTCCCTTGCCTCTTCCTCTCCCCTTCGATCGCTTCCCTGACCCCGCATGACGAGAGAGCGTGGGGAATGAAGAGAGCGCACGAGAGAAGATGGAGAGGGAAGGGAGGAAAGCCTATCTTTCTTACAATCTCTAAACACTGTAAAATGGATAAATCGGAGATCCGACCCTAGAAATGGATGAAATTATAGCATCGGAATCCTCTCAACAAGCCCGATCAAGCTGTCTATGTTGCTAAGCCCACTAGTAGCGCTGTGAAAACATCAACTTTTGAAATTTATATTTGAAAATCATGAAAAATGAACTAGACAGGCGTATTCGCCATGCAATTCTACCTCAGGAAACAATTTCACCTAAAATTAGCACTCTCGAGAGCCGAGTAGCACGTAAAAACGTGATTTCGACGTGACGCCTTCTCTGGAGCCAACGAGGGGTCTGTGAGCAAAATGAATATGCTCATCGTCTTCACCACCCTCGATAACCCCAAGACACACAGTTTCAGAAAATCGATCGTTTTGAGCTGTACCAAAGATGTTAAGAATTGCTCGAAAATAACGCGAACGGCCTCATATGCTCAGGGAGAAACGATCAATACATGTTTTTTTCAGTAATGACTCCTACTTGCCCAACCACAACTTCGACAACCACGTCCACTTCAACGACCACGTCGACGACCTCAACGACAACGACGACCACACCCTCCACCACTACGTCAACGACAACCACAACTGCCGTATGTGATTAATTGAGTTATCTAATCCACTTTCCTTGATAGTCCATTTTGTCTTTCAAGGGAATGACCAGAACTCACATATCCCGATTCCCTTCATTTCTCCATGACAGAAGGTACCCCCCAAGAGTATCTCATGGCCGTTTTCAAAAGTTGCCCAATCCTTCTAGAAATCGAGATATGATGCTTTCAATTTTTGCCATTGATTTCCAATAAGAATTTGCATGCGCCATCATCTCCTTGTTGATGGTCGATTCCATCGGCTTCGGTGGCCGAGTGGCAGTGAGTTGAAACTGGGGATCGGGGGTTGCTGGTACGGATCCCGGTGTGTGCATTTTTTGTTTTGCTTCTATTTGGAGCATTTATCGATCGATTTTTATACGTTCATGTGTTTTGCTCGAATTTCGAACATGTAACAGTTTTATTCAACAATTATGGTACGCATTGATGTAACATTCAAAGCACCAGGTCTTTTCGCACATTGGGCATAGGATGAAACTCAACGACTTACAACCAATAGAGGAACAGGCCTTGGTACTGACACCACGAGGAAAGCAATACTCGACTGGGGTTTTGAAACGGGCAGAGGGAGGGGAATCGAGATAACCAGCGGCGTGCCATGCGTACATAATCATAGGCTTGAAGAGGGGAGCACGCATGATTTTGAAGGACAGGGAAATGAGCTTCAAAATGTTGTCTCTCTGGTAGACCATGAAGTTAGGGGCATGCTTGAAGGCGTGGGACTGGATTCGTCTAACTAGTCCCTTGAAGGGTCGGAAAAAATATACGTCAAGGAGCTGGCAAATGCCAGTGGCACCAGCGGGTATCTGCCTAGTGTGCAAGGTCTTGCCAGGGGGGAGGGAGGAATCGATGGCATTCTTGTCGCGGAAGCTGGTCCACGAATCCAGAAGAATGCAGAGGTCGTTGGAGGCGATCGAAGAAGTGAAGATGCACTGGAACATAAATCATTAGATGGATAACGATGATATAATGGTGATAAGGGGAAATGAAGACACAATTCTCACCTTCGCTATCCATTCCTTCATGTGGTTCTTCGTCATTACGTGCGAAGTTCCGGCACAGACGACGAGATTGGAGGCGCTGAAGATCCGCTTGGTCTTCGGGAACTTCCCTCCCGGTTCCTGAAGTACCACGAAGAGGAAGTCCCCCATCGATCCGTCGGCAAACACCAGTGGCATCACAGTGTAGGAGTGAGTGAGAGACGCTGCAGACTGAACCACTCGAACGACGATCTTCTCCCCGATCGGAGCGAGACTCCTGAACAACGGAAATCAGAACAGAACTTTGTATAGCACTCTATGTAGGGTCATTCTCACCTCTTGGAATGCAATTCCTTGAGAAATCCGGATTGGTCGGCGTTGCAGATTTGATCAAGTGGGCGCGTCTTCATTTCCTCCTTGATACCAGCAACGAAGTCTGCCGCCTCCTTCTTGATTCTCGCATCATCCACGTGATTTTTCTTCGACACGAACTTCGTAGTCCTCCGAGATCCGAGCCGTGTCTTCCTCTTGAACCGAGTCACCCGTGGTAGTCGAGCGGTAGAAGCGATTCGAGTGTGGCACACCCTTTGGATAAGTGGAAGCGCTTGCGATCGGGTGGAGGGAGGTCGTTCACCAGATCGAGGTCGGCTTCATTCCAGTCGGGATCCGAATCATCTTGGTCTTGTTGATCCAATGGCACCAGCTCCTCTTCTTCACCGTACACGAGACCATCGAGAGCAGCCGGTGAAAAAAAACATGAGAAAATATCCCATAAGAACAACCGACCAACAACCAGAACACGAGAGGAAAACTGACCTGTTTGAGGAGGAAGGCGAAGGTGCTGGCTAGCTTGTGTTCCTCCCGGGTGGCACCAGATAGATCCGAGTCGAGACCGAGATCATGAGCGAGAAGAGCGACGACACGAGAAGGGGAGACCATGGGAGGTGTGAAGTTGCAACCGTTTTGGCCATTTTATAGGCTGCGTCCAGACATCTTTACATAGTGCTCTTCATGCTAATGGACAAATCCGCCAAATCTTTCCATACAAAGAAACATGCACATATTTGCTTTGAATGTTACATCATTGCGTACCACAATTGTTGAATAAAACTGTTACATGTTCGAAATTCGAGCAAAACACATGAATACGTATAAAAATCGATCGATAAATGCTCCAAATAGAAGCAAAACAAAAAATGCCCACACCTGGATCCGTACCAGGAACCCCCCGATCCCCAGTTTCAACTCACTGCCACTCGGCCACCGAAGCCGATGGAATCGACCATCAACAAGGAGATGATGGCGCATGCAAATTTTTATTGGAAATCAATGGCAAAAATTGAAAGCATCATATCTCGCTTTCTAGATGGATTGGGCAACTTTTGAAAACGGCCATGAGATACTCTTGTTGGGTACCTTCTGTCATGGAGAAATGAAGGGAATCGGGATATGTGAGTTCTGGTCATCCCCTTGTCAGCTTTTTGTCTCCCGGCTCTATTATCAACGGAATGGGGCACAGCGGTTGTACAGAGACACGATCATAAAGTATAAGTGTCATACAACACAAGGTTATGATGACGCTGTATAAGGGCCATACAGCGATGGAAGGAATGCTAGGAAAGTCAGCACAGATCATTATAGCATCCACCAGTTTTCACCTTTGGGTTTAGCTGACTACCTTCTGTCAAAGTGTTCACAGTTGTTTTATTATCGTTTGCGATCCACATTCTGTTGTGCAACTACTTCTCAACGTCCATAATTCACTAGGCTCCTACTACAACTTCAACAACGACTCTTGCTCCGACCACAACAACGACTACACTTGCGCCAACAACGACATCAACTACGACTCTGGCGCCTACCACTACATCAACGACGACCACTACTCCCGTACGTTGCTAATTGGGCACTTCTTCGGTTTCTGGAATAGACAATTCTGTGATTGCATTCTCTTTCTTCTGAATCTTGAATTTTTTTTTCCATTCCAACCATCCTTGCACGGTAGCAATCTGGGCCAGAAACTAAAGAAGTTCCGCTTACTGAGCGATCATTTTTCATCTTCTTTAGCGGCCGATGCGTTCAGTTTCTCATTTGTTGTATTTTGTATGCATCAATCGATTGCACAATTGTCGTCTTCAACTAAACTGGCCGTTCTCACACATCGGAGTTTGATGCAGGCTCCCACCACGACGTCAACGACAACTCTGGCTCCAACCACGACCTCGACGACCACGACGACTGCCGCACCGACCACCACTACGGTATGTGATGCTTTATCATGCGTTTGCTGATAATGATATACATCTTGCTTTTGCATGTTCACATGTTTCGTAACGCCACTACCACTGACATTTGCATCTAAACAAATTTCGTCAGACTCCCACCACGACGACGTCAACTACAACTCTGCCCCCAACCACCACCACCACGTCGACGACGTCAACGACCACCACGACTGCCGCACCGACTACGACTACAGTACGTAACTGATTGGCACTAGAAATCAGTCCACGTTTGTTTTCACTGAAAGAGCTTTTGCTCAACTATACCAAGGAGACGATAACCGTTCATGGATAAGGAAATCTCATTAAAAACGCATACTAACAGACTCCGAGCACGACTTCAACGACGACCACGCCTTCAACAACAACTTCAACAACGACCACGACGCCTACAACGACAACAGTATGTGACTGACGTACAGTGAAACCATTACCTTGGTAGCTAGTGTTGGCCAATCCATACTATTCGACTACAAACTTCGTACCGCAACTCACTCACAGGGTGGTATTTTTTAGACTCCGAGCACGACGTCAACGACAACAACGCCTTCAACGACCACTTCTTCGACAACCTCCACAACGACGCCTGCCCCGACAACCACGTCAACGACAACACTGGCGCCAACGACGACTTCGACGACAACTACAACGACTGCAGCTCCCACAACCACAACCGTATGTAGACAATAGGATTCCTCAGTTCCTATGGTGTTCCATCGTTTATAACTATTTTTCTAGGTACTTTGTAATACAATAGAAGTCAATCCTAAGGGTCCCAGCATGTATCACTATCAAACATTTTTATGCAATTTTTAGTTCCTATGGTGTTTCGGCGTTCATTATTATGTTTCTAGGTGCTTTGTTATACAATATATGTCAACATAAGGGTCTCAACATGTATCAATATCAAACAGTTATTCGAGAATTTAGATCGATGATTCGATCAAAAAAAATTTAAACAATTTTACAGACTCCAACCACTACTAGCACAACGACGACCGCGACTCCTACCACCACAACTACTGTAAGATTTGTTTATCAGAAAAAGTTGGGTCTCAAAGCCTTTTAGAGGGAAATTGGCTTTAGCGATTTCAGCTATCAAGAATGACCTCTTTCCATTCAAATACTAATTTTGTTTGAAATGTTTAATTTATGTACAAGTCAAGTGGCGAACGGAGATTTTCCAGGCCGCCAAGTGTCCTCCCAACGGCGTCTGGGGCGAGTGGGTGGTGAGGGAGGCCTGCCCGACGTCCTGTGGCTCGTGCAACGTGAGGACGAGAACGCGCACCTGCTCCACCAAGTGCGGCAACTGCCCCTGCGCGTGAGTTTATTTATTATTTATTTATCTTTTTTTTATTAAATCCCAACGGGTGTGACAGCATGTGAGTAAGCGATGCAAGCGGAAGAGGAAGATAATACAAATAAATAAATAACTTAATTGTACAAAAATATTTGCAAAATAATTAAATAATATTCAGCGGCCCTACTACGGACACGGGTCCATGCGGCATTGCGATGTGCCCGTTTCCGGCTCCGGCTTTCTCGGGCGGAAAAACGTGCTGCGCGCCCTACGTCAAATCGCTCAATTGTGAGTTTTGTATTTATTTTTATTTAAAATGAATGATTCCGACGCCTTGTTGATCAGTATTCTGAAAGATACTGCTGCCTTGTACTAGTGATGTGTCGGGCAATGCCTCTCTTCTATCTGCATGATCGCTCGTTGCTCTGACCAAAGAGTGAGAGTGATCACGTGGAGAGTCGTACCTCGAAATAACCCCAGTCCTTCAGAAGATTCAGAATCAGAATTGATCAGTGTCTCTTTCTGATCGATGATCAAAATGAGGCATCAGATTGCTTCCCTCAGAAAATGTATTATTTCAGACGAAACCGGCGGCTTCTTCTGCGGTCCGAGCAACGTCATCGCTACCGTATGCCCCACTTAACATCGACGCTAATCGATTCAACTGTTCTGTTTGTATAACAACCGAATAAAATGCAGCAGCATTTGAGTATCTTATTTAGTGTCCAAGGACGAATAAATTTCTATCAACATTCCCATTCTCTCGGCGGTCTTCATCAAATAATTCGCTTTGCCCTAAATATTGTTGGAGGGGGGGGGGGGGGGGGGGGGGGAGAACGTATTGTTTAAACAAAGTTCAACGATCAACAACTGAAGTTCAGGGATTAACCCCTGAAAATGTGGCATGAAATTTTGATTAGGGTGATTCGACTCTTTCGAGTGTTTGTATCAGATGAGATACGCAACAGTTGCGTATGGCTCGGAGCCACGATAATACTTATGCGACCGCGATTTTCAGAAGATCGGCTACGGTAGGTCGATCAGGGATACGGTAGGAGAAGGAATAGTATGAATTAGTGCTGGGACATCAATTCGCGATTACTCTCTCGTTATTCGGATCGACGAGAGAACACGCGAATTGAGGAGAGTCGTCTCTGTTTTGCCAAACCGCAGCCGATAGATACAAGTGGGAGAGGAAGCAATGGGAGGAGAAGTGGTGAAATGATCTTTGATCTCTGTTTAGAGATCTCTTTTTTTTTTAAATAAAAACCAAGGTGAATGGACTTGTAATTCGACAGGTAAACTTCGTGGGACGTTTGATGGGTCAGAGCGGCGCTACAGTGAAGATCCTTTGAATATTTTCTCGCAGGTGGCGCTTAATCCGCAACCTGTGAGAGGCGCGGCTTATGATTGAGACCGAGGGGCCGGGCATCACCCCCCATATATAATTATGCCCCATCCTCACTGATTTCAGATGCTGGCTTGCATTGCTCCGATCTTCTCCCATCCCTCTTACGATATGTTGCCCCTCTCATTTTTTGACGTAATTACTCTGCACTATTGATGTCCTTTCGAGACCAATCTTCTTGCTTCACACTCTCTCTTTCTCTCTCTCGTAGGTCAGATAAACGAGAGAGTGTGCAAATTGCCTAGGGGCCGTTGCGATTTGGCATCACTACTCTAAACCACCCTTCCCTACCCATCTACTGTCTGTATTATCTCTCCATTAATGTTCGAAATGCGGGTCGCCGTCTTTTCATTACGGATGCTCTCTCGCCCCTCTGTCCGGTGTGAAAGCACGCGAAATGAAGAGTCGGCGACCCTTATTTTGATAAATAAAAAAATATAACCTATCAAAAATAATATCAAATTTGAGTGGTAAACGTCTCATTACACCATTTCGAATGTATTTCTTGGGCGTTTAGTAGGGTTCCCGAAACGAGTCATTCCTGCCCATTTGGGCACGAAAAGATGTTGCACTTCGGCCTGACTCTCTCATTTTCGCACACTATTTCCACAAACCTGGGCCGCCATATCCAAATCAGGAACCCTAATGTTTAGTACTTGGTGTGGTACGCTGGGAAAAGGATCTTTCGCTGTTTCTGGTCTCTAAGCAACGCAACGGGACGTGCCCTCTCTCGTCTGATGGCATAGAGGAGAGGAATATATATCCGATTTCCCTCAATTTCGTATCTCGGCTTTCAATAGATGTAGCATCTTGAAATTGTTTCATATCCCATGATCCAAACTTCAAGTCTCAGTCTACACTGTGTTATCGTGATGCAAAATTGCGATAATTTTCTCCTTTCTCTAACTTTTTCCACACAATTGGCTTCAATTTGCATTTATTAGCCTATTATTTTCAGAAGCGAAGAGTACAACTGAGGGAGCGAAGAGGAAAATATGATGAGCACTGCAAGGTTCGTCATTTTATTTGCGCAAAGAAATTGTTGGATCATTATCGATCTCAGTTCTCCACACACACTTTTTGGCAATTTCAATTGAATGGAAATCATGCTATTATTCCGTGGGGATTTCCTGACCGACCGAACCCCTGGAAACAGAGAGGGGGGAATCAGAGGGCGCTCGATCCAGTTCGGATTGGAAGAGAACGCGATTCCTTTCTCAAAAAAACAGATCAAGTTCTGAAGCATGCCTACAGGGGTTGTGGAGTCATGAGCTAACTACTCCTTTCTCATTTCCTCTTCTTTCGGGCATGCGGGTCATCCTCTCCATGGATGTCAGAGCAAAGAGTTCGCCTCTTCATTCTACACACTCTCTAGACAGGTCGAGTGAGAAGAGAGCGTGTGGAATGAAGAGACAACACACTGACAGCCGTAATCCTCTCCCCTCCCCGGTATCTTCACATCTGCGCTTCTCCCATCCCTCCCTCTCTCTCGCAGATTATCCTTGCTCAATAGATAATTATCTCTCGTTTTCCTGCTTCGTTGGGTCCCCCTCACACGGGAAGAATATGTACTAAAACAAATGTTAGTATGTGGAAAATCTCCCTATATTTTCCTTTTTTCAGTATTCCCTCTTCTAATCAACTCACAACATCTTCGGCGCAAAAGCAAGGACGAGTACGCAAGCCGAAAGCTACTCGACTGACTGTAAGTATTTTTTTTTCGGGAATGTTTTTGTTTGAAAACATAGAGTTCGAACAAAATTTGCTGTGAAAAATGTAAAAAAAGGCTTACCAACAGACGTTTCCTAACAATATAAGTGATCACTCTAATTTCAGTTCAAGGGAAACTTGAAGTCATTCTACGTGAGTTATTTCCCAATTTAATGTATTTTTGTTGGCTATTTTCAATGTTTGGAAGACAACGCTCTCTTTATGAGCCCGTTCGCCTAAGAGTCAGCAAAGGCTCAACAAGCCGGAGAACAGGCAGAAAAACAACATATGCTCAAAAGTTGGACCTAGGGGTAACTTTCGATTCTGAATCGAATGGCTGATTCCATTTTCGATCTGAGCCTTCTGAATCCCAGTACGGCACGACGTCGATTTAGCCAAAATATGGTTCTGCGATTAAAAAAATTGGTCCGGGAAAGGCGGAATTTGCCGAAATCTCGCGTTCCCGACCAGAATTTACAAAATGAAAGTGGGCGAGGCTCTATCTTTTTCCGTTTTAGAGAAAAAGTCGTTTTTTGACATACTGGCCATGTACCAAAATAACTTCTACAGTTGAAAAAAAGGCTTTCATGATCATTTTGGTATATGGGATCATATCGATATCAGTGCGCAAAGTTGTTTTACGAAGGATTATCCGAGGCCAACTTGCTGTTTTTGAGTTTTTTTGATTTTATCTTTTTTATTTCATCGTTTCATGAGCTCTAATACAGAAATTCGGTTTCTACGTGCGAAAATACGCCAGAAACTCGTATAATCTCGTGTATATTGAAAAATATTATTTTTTCGACGCTGACGTCGTCGTCGATGTCGATTTTTGGGTCAAAAAGGTAATTTTCTCAAATTCACCTGACAATAGTAGTTTCTGACGTATTTTCGCACGTAGAAACCGAATTTCTGTATTAGAGCTCATCAAACGATGGAAGAAAAAAGATAAAATCAAAAAACCTCAAAAACAGCAAGTTGGCCTCGGATAATCCTTCATAAAACAACTTTGCGCACTGATATCGATATGATCCCATATACCAAAATGATCATAAAAGCATGCTCTTTCAACTGTGGAAGTTATTCTGGTGCATGGCCAGAATGTCAAAAAACTACTTTTTCTCGAAAACGGAAAAAGATAGAGCCTCACCCAAACTTTCATTTTGTAGAGAATTAAATTCTGTTCGGGTACGCAAGATTTCGGCCAATTTCGCGTTTCCTGGACCAGTTTTTATCGCATAATCATATTTTGGCTAAATTGACATCGTGCCGTACCGGAGTTCAGAAGGCTCAGATCGAAAAATGGAATCAGCCATTCGATTCGAAAAAACTTAGAAAAAAACTTACGATCCTCCTTCTCTCATCGCACTATTCGCTTCCTTTGTAAGATTCATCGTATTGTTGATCCAAAATTATCGTTGCCCACAATCAAACTTCACTTGTTATCGAATCCTGACACGGCCCTCATTCTCGAAATAGTGATCCCTAAACTGTAGAATCCCCCATCACTCCCCACCCTTGCTCTAGATCCATAAGATATACATGGATCGAACGGTCCCATTCCCGTTCCGAGGCCTCGTCCACCTCATTTATCAAGAGTATCTGTGGGAGTGATCAACTCCAACTCTCCCTTCCTCTATGCTAATTCCCTCCAACCCCCCTTCCCCTCTTCTGCTATCTTTCATTCTGTATATGTTATTCACATGATGTTACACCCGTTGGGGTGTATCAAATAAATAAAATAAATAAATAAAAGATTCAGAATCGAAAGTTACCCCTAGGACCAGCTGTTGAGCATACATTGTTTTTTGCCTGTTCTTCGGCTTGTCCGACTCGTAAGAAAACGGGCTCTTATTTACACTCTCTGTCTCGCGAGCTCTCTCATTTCTCTGACCGGCGAGAGAGTGCTTGAATTGAGGAGAGTCCGATTTCTCATTACTAATCACTAATCAACGACGAATCTGCCTCTGCTCAGGTAGGAGGAGTGGTTGGACGTCGAATCTGCAAGGAAATCTCTGAAACCAACTACTTCTTCTACCTCGAGTGTCTCGAGGAATTCAAAGTGAACGGAGACGCTGTGAGTAGCGCCCTTCCACTTCTGTTATTTATGTGGTGTTAGTTTTCTGGAAATGCCGCTGGAAAAAGGAAAAGGGGTGTTTGTTTTCTCGGAATTCAAATGTTTTGTTCTTCCAAACGCTTCTTAAGAAAAAAACGAACACCCCTTTTCCCTTTTTCCAGCGCCATTTCCAGAGAACTAACACCACATGACTCACCATTTTATGAGGGGCAAAGAGATGATTGGAAGGCACCCATCAGACCCTAAGGCGTGTTTTGGGCGTGTGGGCTGATGCGAATCAGGGGTATGCAAAGAATTCCCGCACTCCTCATTTCGCATGATCTCTCTTCGATCAGAGAAACGAGAGAGAGCATGAGAAATGAGGAGTGTGGGAATTTTTTTGCACACCCCTGATGCGAATCGAGCGAAGTAGAGCAAGTCGCCAACTGAGTTTCATCACCATTTGAAAAATTTCACAAAAAGCCTATTCCCATTTATTCCCATTTTTTTATTCTCATTTGGTATCTCAGCTGGGTTGCCATTTTTATTTGTTTTATTTATTTTTTTATTCCCACGAAAACACAATTATTACAGTCCGTTCTCATCTATGCTGGAGAGCCGCACAGCTTCAAGAAAGAGGATACACAGTACAAGGTTGAGGAAATTATGAAATATCCATAATATTATTGGATAATTAATTAAAATTACCACTAATATTATTGGATAATTAATTAATATTACCACTATTATTATTGGAGAATTAATTAAGATCTTCGATGCTGAAAACCCGAAGAAGTTCTTCTGGATGTTCGTGGAAGAATTGGTATGAAAATTTGGTTCGATACAGTTAGAAAAATTTATTCACATGGTGTCACACCCGTTGGGGTGTATCAAAAAATAAATAAATAAATAAAACGATTTTAATTTTGAGGTGAGTTGTGAGAGGCTCATCAAGAAGTTCGAGGAGCAGTGGAGGGAGGAGAAGAGACAGTGAGGCCTTTGTTGATTCGGGGCATCTATGTGAAATCAATGTCACACCAGATGTGTAGTGTCTTAGAAAAGAAAACAAAAAACAACTTTCTAAACAATATAAACAAGTCTGCCTCTTCCACGATCCTATCACAAGCGCGCGGCATTCTAAACTACTAGGAAAACTCTACTACTAGTTTCCGAGTTTGCTACCTAGTAGTTTTCAAATAGAAAATCGAGGATTGCCGCCAGTACTCCTTCAACATTTACAGGTCACAAATGAAGAAAGTGGAAGAGGAGAACAACAGACGGATAGAGAAGGCAATGGATGAAAAGGATCAGATCATGCGAGCGCGACTAACGTTAGTTGTCGTTTATGCTAAATTATTCTCAAAAAAAAAAGATGAATTTATTGTAATTATTATTTATATTATTTTATATTAAACAAATCTAAACGAGGAAAAAATCAATTAAAAATTATTCGTTCGTCGACAAAAAAACGAAGGGAAACGCTTCAGGAAGAGTGGATTCACGAACGTGGAGGCTCCGAGGAGAATGTACCAGAATTTTTCCTCATCTTCGAATGACGAGGAGGATTACACTCAGGAAGACAAGCAAGCCTGGATGAGGTGAGATTAGTGAACTGACTCTCCTCAATTCGCACGCTCTCTCATTTCTCTGACCGACGAGGGAGCATGCGAAATTAGGAGAGTCAAATGCCGTTCCGTCATCACTAGGTGAGATAGTTGAACAAGATCAGTCCTGCCAGACACCTCGTTGAATATTTCAAGAAAAATACATTGCATTCGACGTTATCTTATTGGTGTTGGATTCCAGAAATACAAATTGAAAAACTCTATATATTTTTAAAAAATTATCAAACACCAATTGCAGACGCAAAAAAGAACCCATTGATGGAAGATTCGGAGGTGATTTATTTTAATTTATATCTGCATCTATATAGGTTTTTTACTTTTTCGCTAATCAATCATCTCATTTTTCAGATACCAACGAAGAGGAGAAGTACGTACGGGAGCCGAGAGATGGTGCGGAATTATTTTAAAATTTAAAACATTTATATTACTCATTTTCAAATTTGTTAATTTAGATCAACTCAAGCGCTCTGCATTGCAAATCTTCGAAGATGAAAAGACGAGCAAATCCCCGTCCAATGGTAGTCAGATTTAGTGATTACCAAACTAAATGATCGTCAAGCATTTCTCATCTGGTAACTCATCACGTTTGGGCGACATTTAAATATCTAAAAAAAAACAATTTAAGATGATCTGTGTCGCCAATTCGATCAATGCAGCATGGACGAAAAGGCCCACTATGCAAACCTGTGGGTTCTAATCATTTCATTTAATGCCGATTTAACAAGACCCCTTTTTTGAAAATATATTATTAAATTATAATTTAATTGTTTAGCGCGCGTCAATCGTGGAACGCCAGGGCGGAGTTAATCATCAGAAGCAGATTGGAGAAAGACGAGAGTTAGTTTCCTCATTCGAGACAATCACTAAATGATGTGGTGTTAGTTCTCTGGAAATGACGATGGAAAAGGAAAAGCTTTTGGAAAAAGATACAACTGTGTTTTTTCCAAAAGCATTTTCCGAGAAAACTAACACCTCTTTTCTTTTTTCCATTTCCAGAGAACTAACTCCATATATGATCTAAAACGCTTGACTGAGAAAAACTAAATAATTCACTGCTAGTGGAATGTTACTCACAGGCTCGAGGAGACCACAGAAGAACGTGAAGAGCCCTGTAAACATGGATATTTCTAATGGAATGGCACTCGAAGGAGATCAGATGGAAGGTGAGAGATAATAGTGATGTCAAATCGGCATCGAATCTCCTCAAATCGCACACTCTCTCACCGATGAGAGAAACGAGAGAGTGTACGAAATGAGGAGAGTCGGATTTGACATCCCTACTCCACTGACAATCGAACTCACAGGTATTGATGGGACGGTTCCGGATCAAATCTTGCCTTGCAAGAAAATGAGAAAATCTGGCGGGAAGACATCAGTTGAGGAGAAAAAGAGGTCAGTTTCTGAATTTGGAATGTTCTGATGAATCTCCATTTCTATAACTAGTATAATTGGTTGGTTTGAAACAATTTCAGTGTGAACTCGCAGTCGAACCAGCAAAGAGAGGAGGCTGATCTGGAGAGAGAATATCTTCGGTTCGTTTATAAAGATAACTCTCAGTGAGGAATTCTGCCTCATTATGAAATTCAAGGAATTAAAATAAATATTACTATATATACATGATCACAGTGTGCGGAAACGAATCGATAAACTGGCACAAGGGTGCGACCTTCCTTCTTAGCTCTAAAAGCTTGATATTATAAATTGATTGATTGATTGATTGACCTTCCTTCGTGAATCTAAATTTTTCAAGCAGAAACAACATTTATAATTTGCAGGATCGGAGATGAGGACATTGCTGTTGATCGTGAGATGGAAGTGGAATCTGATGGAGATGAAGTAGATCAGGAGGGAGATTGTGAGGATGTTGAAGTGAGTCATTTAAAGAAGTTTGGTTTGTTACGCGAATGATAGAGAAAAACTGCCTAAGTGAGCTTAATAAAGAAACTTCCTAAGGTCAGTGGTTGGATATTTCAGTCCTTTGGGTCGTGTACACCCAACCGCCCCACACTGGGTGGAGTTCATCATACTTCCTCTCACAAGGGAACCTCAAAAGTCACCGGAGACCAATCCGAAGTTGGCCTGTATACATGTATATGTATACAGGCCAACTTCGGATTGGTCTCCGGTGACTTTTGAGGTTCAGTGTATAAGGCGGTAGGTACTGATGAGTGATACTCAGAACCAGTGTAACAATTTTTCCGATATACCTACTAAGGGTCGTAAACCATGTAAGTTTCCCTTGTCAGATTTGTTGTAATGATTCTCGTATTATCATTTTCATGTCACTTCCCTTTCACAGGTTCCGATCTCTCTCGAAGCTAATGGGAAGGGGAAGAAGAAGACAAATGGCAGTCAGAAGCAAGTGTCTGTTTCCAATGGGAAGAAGGTGCTAATGACTAGAGAGGAGTATGAGATGGAATGCATTACAGAATGAGACTGCAACAGTCAAATCGAGAGGAATGGTCACACGTGGTCACAACAAGCAGAGCACTCAGAAGGTACTGATGAGATCTCACTTTCTACTAGGGTTGGCAATTCGACCCCAGGTTGCGACGTCGCTACCTGGGATCGAACGCCCAATCCCACTCTCTACCCACGATTCTAATTGTAGAAGGACGATTCGGGTGATGGAATCGATGGGAAGGCTAATGTGAATGAGTCGATGGAGAGATTGGATGAAGCGACTGAACCAGCCAATGTAATCTCGTTCTCCATGACCCCGAGTGAATGATCAACTCAGAGGCTGTATGCATGAAACTCGACGAACCGTTTGTCCGACAAGCAGCGTAGGGGGGAGCGGTTTTTCAGCAAAGCCTCCCCCTGTTTGTCGAACAATCGATTTGTCGAGGTTCATGCATATGACTTCAGGTGACTACTGAGACTCCAAAGAAGAAGCGAGGAAGACGAAGTAAGACTGAGACTACCCAGAGAACTTCGATTCAGGCAGCACCTACTCAGCAGGTACACTCCAGTTTCCTCACGTTCCCCCGCGCTGCGGACGCGCCGCGCATCCACCCTCTCCTCGTTTCACACACTCTCTCGTCCAGGTGAGAGAGCACAGGAGAGGATGGCTGCGCAGCAAAGTGGCGCGACTGCAGCGCGGGAAACGCCGAGTACTGACTTGTATTGATGTCTTGTCAGGTCAAGGTGTCTCCACGAGTCCTTCATTGATGAGGAGGAGCGGAGGAGGAATTGTAAAACTATCAAATTTCGAATCAAAATTTAACTTTTTTTTGTTATAAATTCCTATTCAAGTAAGATAAACGTTTCATTTTGTATGCCAGCAATAGTAGTAAAAACTTTGAAATGTGCTTGAAATGAGGAAGGGGGTGGAAAGAACAGGAGACACGGTTGTTTCAAATGTGAACTCCTCGAGACAGCTTTCACAAAAACGTATTCAGATTGTTTCAGCAATTCGACCTTTTTGAGATGTGCCAGATCCGCCAGTGTTTGCTCGAAAATACGGCTAATTGTCCCTTCTATTTTCTGATGTCTGCCGAACCCCAGTAGATAAACAACCCTTATTTTGTGATCTACTTCGTCCTCCTAACCGCTCTCCGTTATAATTCCTAGTTGTTTCATTACGACATCACTAATGTGAGCATACTCTGTAAAGGTCTCGAAATGAATATTGTTTTATGTAATGCCAGAATGATGTTCCAATTTTACATCTGTTGTAGATTCACGGTTATGATTCGATATTGGATGGATTTGGGCTGGGCTGGATTGGGCTGGATGGGACTGGATTGCCTGAATCGGATTTAATTGGGCTGGATTGGCCTAGATTTTTCCTGTCAGAATTTGGGTTAGGTAGGTAACCATGTGCCTCGTCAAACAAGGACTCTGCCACGACGGACTCCTGATTCCGTTCAAATTCGCTACTGAGCCCGGATCAGGAGGGGCTCTCTCACCGTATCTTTAACGTACCCCGAGCATATCAACAAGTGGTTCCCGGCCAGCTACAGTATCCCCTACCGTACAGTAGTATGCCCTCCCTCGGTCAGACAGCACATCGAGAGAGTGTGCAGATTGGAGAGAGCGATACAGCGCATAACTACCGCATAACTACTGCGATGTTCTCTCCACTCAACTCGGTCGAGTCGGCTCGAGTGAGTTCCAACATCAAATTAGATTTTCATTAGACTGGATTAGATTGGACTCAGACTTTGCTAAATATTTGAAATTCATCGTTACTGGTGCTGGATGTGTAATTCGGTATATCGTCTCCCTTCATTCCGCACACCGGAGAGAATGAAGAGTAGTGATGACAAAACGGCATCGACTTTCGTCATTTCGCGTGTTCCCTCTTTTCGCTGACCTACGAGAGACAGCGCGAAATGAGTAGAGTCGGATGTCATCACTAGGCACCTCTAATCGTCAACTATCAGTTCGACCACGAGTTCTGGGTGCGATTCGAAAGCGTCGAGGAGGCCGACAAGGCCGGTGCCGTGATCCATCATCTGAGCCTTTATGGCACGGTCCCGGTACGACCGGGAGTTGGGGGAATGTCGCGTCCGGATATTAGGCATTAGGAAACGTCGGATATTTCGGCTCTCCATGCTGCACACTCTGATCGCTGAGCGTGTACAATGGATAATTGTGCCGCCGTATCGAATAGTTGCTCTATCATCACACTATCTTGGCGCTTTAATTGGCAGATGACGTGCATTAATTGCAATTAAAATAGGATAGTACCTGATCAAGGTTACCAGTTGATTGGACTGGATTGGGCTGGATTTGGCTGGATTGGACTGGCTGGATATTTCAATAATCCACTTTTTTCAGCTCTATCTGTGAATATCTTCCTCCAAATCGAGTGCGGTAGTCCAACACACAAGAGCGACGTTATACTGAATACGACGTGCTCATATCCGGCATTTTCGTCTCTTCTCTCGATGAGTAATGATGACAACGTCGATTTCAAGCGTTGCTTACAGACGTAGCACATCACATGCTCCAAATCATCCATATCATATTATTTTCTTCAGTTCTGAATTCCGATCAGAAGTGATCTTTGACCTCTCAGCATGCTGATCTTTGAACTTTGGTTGTCGAATTGAGGAGCGATAAAGGATATCTGTAGAGAAAAACACCATCGCGAGTCATGAATGACGACTCATATTTGAAGAAAGTCTTAATAGGTTTCATCCTTACCTCAAATTCTCGCAAGCGCGCGAATTTCGATCCTGCCTTGTTAGCCTATTGTACGAAATATCTAGGTTATTTTTAATCGATGGGCTTCTTCTACTTCTAGAATATATATTTAAAACTATTAATTTAAATCAAAATATTAAAAAATCAGTTGCACTCGGAGCATCAAAGGTGGTGAGTTGTGTAGCCATCGAGGTATACTGTATTGTCAATCATCAACCTTTCGCGGCTCCGAGTGACTCATGCCGTGAACGCGTATTGTGAAAGTTTTCGGTTCCTCGCATTTTTCTTATCGCTCTGACTCATTCTGAGTCAACCACTGCCTCCTGACCTACCTACTCTTCTAATATTACATCATTTATTCGTGTTTCAGTCGTATTATCACGCTAAACTGTCTGATTTACCTCGTTCGTGCCGCTATTTATTGTCCGTTTGCTCACTGTTTGCCTCGATTTAGTCAATAGTCAATATTTTGTCAGGATGTCGATTTCGTGGGGTACGCAGTACGCGAAGCTCAAGACGAACCTGCGGCTGGCGACGAATCGGCTCAAGTTGATGGAGAGAAAGAAGACGGAGATGGCGCTCAAATCGCGCACCGAGATCGCCGACTTCATTTCCGGTTCGATTTTTATTAAATTCTTAATTAAATTACGCCTAAAACATATCTGAATCAAGCCTCGTCTTGGTGACGGTCCTTTCTTCCGTTAAATGGTTTTGATGACCTACAATCGGTCGTTTTACGCATTGTTTACTCGCACTGACTCACTATCGATCGATCACCGAGTGTGTTTCCAGCCCAGAAGCCCGACCGAGCACGCATACGCGTCGAGCACATCATCAGAGAGGTTGGAATTATCTGTAAACATTATATTACAACTTATTTATTTGAATATTCGCATTTTTTCGCTAATGTTGTAGATTCTTATCACTTTCTCACAATGTTTGGATTCTAAATGACGGAATTACGAGGAACTATTTTATTCGACAAGAACGGCTACAAATTATTGTCAAATATAACTATTGTAAGATTCAAAAACTCAGTTAGAGTCATGGACTGTTTAGCATACAGTAGGCATGATGAGCGGAACACAATATTCGCTAATTATTTATTTAGTTTTCCAATATTCCCGATCTTTCTCCTATGTGATCCTGGACGCAAAATGCACTGATTAAATACAAACACTGAAGCCTAGAATCCCGTATTAATGATTGCTAAACGCAGTAGATTGGACCGTTCGTAATAACAAGCGAAACGGTTTTTTTTCTTGCAATAATTGGATAGATAAATAGGACCTGAAACCTGAATGCACCACCATAATAGTTTGTCGTTGGGTCATGCTTCCAACACATTGAATCCTGATTGTGATTGTGTTATAAATATTTTTATAAATTGTAAAATATTTAAATATTCCTCAGGACTTCATGGTGGAGGCGTTCGAGCTCCTCGAGATGTACTGCGATCTGCTGCTCGCGCGTTTCGGACTCATCGAGCAGATGAAGTACGGTAGCTTCTTGATCTCAACCTTCGGATTCATCGAGTAGCCAAAGTATTAAGTGTGGTAGTGTACGATTCAGTTTAGGTATGTCCTCGTGCTACTTCCAAAACCACGAAATGATGAAATTAGACTATGACTAAAATATGTTAATAACTGATATTTTAAAATAACCACACCACTCCTGTAGTTTACACGAATCCATTTTTTCTGCTAGATTACTGTATGTCCGATTTCTATTCATTATCAATCAACGCTGGTTAGATTATCGAGTCAGTTCACGGTTCCGCTAGAGTACGGTAGTTCTGGATTACTGTACATTATTGATCTGCAGGACGCTGGACGACGGCATCGCCGAGGCCGTCGTGTCCATCCTGTGGGCGGCGCCGCGTGTCGCCCAGGACATCGCCGAGTTCAAGGTACGGAATCTGAAAGATTATCGATTGTCCGTTAATAGTACGGTATAGTGATGACAAATCGGCATCCGATTCAGGTTGCATGGTTGTGTTGCTAAACTCCTTTTTGTTATGTGGTGTTAGTTCTCCGGAAAAAGGGCGAGGAAAAAGTAAAAGTGTGTGCATTGGAAAAAGCAATTATATCGGTTCCCTGAAGAGCTCGCGACTTGAAGCTTCGTTTCTAGTTTAGAAAGCGTGAACAAATATTATAAACCAAATTTCAAGTCGCTAGCTCAACTAGAAACTGAGATATTTGGTTTTTCCAGGTTTTTCTTGGAAAATGCGGAAAAATCATGGAAAAAGCAAATATCTCCGTTTCCAGTTGAGCTAGAGACTTGAAATTTGGTTTATCAGATTTTTTCACGCTTTCTAACCTATAAACGAAGTTTCAAGTCGCTAGCTCTTCAGGGAAGCGAGATAATTGATTTTTCCAATGCATTTTCCAGAAAATGACAGCTAACACTTTTTTGCTTTTTCCACGCCCTTTTCCCGGAGAACTAACACCACATGACCTCGTGTTCCCTCTTTTCAAAATGCAAAGAAAAAATTGCAAAACTTCAACCATGCGAGTGGGACGATTGGTGTTTCATGGATGGGATATCTGCAGTTCTGGATAATCTTATCTAGTATTCAGTGTGATCCGTGGCGAAACACGTTAGGGAGATGTTGCATGGCGTTATTACTACTAATTTAAACTTGTTCCGCAGGTTAACACAAATCTATAAATGCGCGTTGTGATTCATGTTTCACGATTTTCATATCGCCATTTGCGAGAGTTTGCACTCGATCTCAGTAACTTGTCCTTGCAAGTAAACAAAAGTTGCAATACGCTTAATTGATCTTTATGTAGGAGCATTAACAGCAGATTATAGAAAGAGTTTCACCGCTGCTAGTAACGCATCATTGTAACGCAAAACACTCTGCTAGTCTTTGTGCAAGCCTTACCTATTCAATTTAGAGATAAAACTACAAATCGCTATTTAAAAGTACTCCAATGAATCAATAAATCAATAAAATAGTAAATCAATGAACTACAGTATTCCAACAAATAAATCGATAATTGCAGACGATCAGCGAGCAGTTGACGAGCAAGTACAGCAAGGTGTTCGCCGAGTCTGCGCGCGCCAACCAACTGGAATACCCCGCCAAGGTACGGTAGGATACTGCGACTTCGGATTACGGTAGCTGAAGTTAAGGCAGTTAATAGGATACGGTAGCTATCATGATACTGTAGATAACGAAAGATAGTACATGGTATCGGTGTGTTCTTGTTCTAACAAGAGTGGGATGGAATTTAAGTTTTCTGATAGTCATGATTCCTGAATTACGTGTTTCAATCGGTAGATAAGCAGATCATGAAACCTGGATGTTACTGCAAACGAAACTTTTTTTATTCGTAAAAGGAAATTGGTATTGAACTGATTATTTGAATTATATTGCCGAAGCAGCTCGATTCGATAGATCAGTAGTGCCTGAAACCAAAGATTGCCTGCAGTCTGGCCGGTCCGATTCACCACAGTCGTGTTAATAGTTGAGTTGGTGTCGGCGCGCAGCGCCAACACAATTTGGGTTTAGAATTTTCCCCCTGATCCCCAAAATTTTGGGCTACTTGTTTCGGTCCCTGCCGAAATTTGGTCTTTTGAGATTACGGTAGTCTACCATACTCCTTGCAGGTGAATCCCAAGCTGATGGCGAAGCTGAACGTGGCGGCGCCCCCGCGACTCCTCGTCGAGAAGTGAGTATTATTTATTTAATCAATATTGTTAATTTTAATTAATTAATTAGAAAGTAGACATGATGCAGCTATCACGGAACATGTTTACGTCAGTCGATAAGCGTTGCTTGAAACCTGGGTTCACTAGCTCACATTTTCACCATTAACAGAAAGTTAAAATTATTTGGTGTTTGTAATTGTTGGCTGCCACACAAGTACTACTAAATAGTTATGTTGGAGTCCGTATATGTGAATATTATGAAACCAGAATGCATCAACAATCGATTCTCCTTGTTAAATTCATTAAATAATTTATAATGGAAATAGTGTTATACTCAAGATTGGGTTATATATTGCTGATCATATACGAGTTGATAGTTGAGAAGTGTCTGAAACCTGAATACATTAACACATTTATTTTTAAAATAATTTTTTATTCCCAAATGTAGCTTCAATGCGAGTATTGGTTTATACAAAGGCATCACTTACCATCTATTGCCGCGCACGTCCTAGTCGATATATGGACAGAGACTGAAACCTAATAGTGCCGATGGTTCGAATTTAATCACTACACTCATTCGATGCATATCTTCTCATTCCTCTTCAACAATTTGATCACTTGCTTTTTTCGATGTAATTTGTTGTTGATTCAATTACCGGCGCATTTAGTTTTCAGACATTGGTAATCTTTCGGCTCAAATAGGCTCGTCAATATTAGGAGAGCACTCAGTTGAATCCACCATCTCTAAACATCACTATCAAAATTCAGTGTGTTATCTTTTATCTTACAAACTTAATTAATTAATTAATTAATTACTTAATTCCGGGTACCTCATCCACATCGCGCAGGCCGCCGGCGTGCCCTTCACTCCCGACCCCGACGTGATGAGGGAGGACGAGGTACGGTATCAGATTACGGTAGTCATCGATAATGATAGATTACTGTAGTACTGTAGTTATGTTTATGTTCGATGTTAGTCACGGTAACCGAGGATGGGCACGAGGCAAGGTAGTAACGTGGTGAAGGGGCTACGGCAATCCTCAGTGTTGTCGGATCGAATAGTTCACTCTTCATTCTGCACTCTATCTCGTCGTTCAGAGAAATTAGAGAGTGTGCAGAATGGAGAGTATCTGCTCTGGCATCGCTGGTAGTCATAATGTGTCATCAAAAAGAGGTGTCTGTATCCATGAGCGACTTGCGATAGACCTGATGGGAGTACCTGTTTATTAGTCACGGATGGGTTAAGGATAAATGAATATCAGAAGCCCTGAGGTGTTTATCTTTACGTGAAGGTGAGCTAGAATGCAGTAGAATCATTGTTGACTGATTGTGAATGATGAAAATATAAAGGAATGCTGTTCAACGAATAAGCAGTTGCGCAAATTGTTTTTTGAACCGGATAGTATTGTGTTTCAGCGGGTGGATAAGTGAGACGTTGATGCAACGCGCTAATGAATACCAGCTACCTCCGGTTAAATAGCAAACTATAATTTCTGCAGAACTGCGGTTCTGTTAGTATCTGATATTTTAAAACTAATTTTAAGTAACTAATTATAGGGGTGATCCGAAAGTATCTTCCGCGTTTTTGAAAAAATATTTTTCACAGGTTCTAGGAAACGTATCAAGTCATACTAAAGTGCGCTGGCTCTAGCAACCATCACTCTAATATTTAAGTAAGTATTTGAGCACTGTATGTCCTCATGTTATTGACAAACGGCACTATTTTGACCAAGCCGCATCAAAAGTGTCCAGTCTCAATTGTCATTTAAAAAATCCGTTCTTTGTTTTGCGCATAGATAAAAATTATGTTATCGTCTGAAGGGAGTTTGGAGTTGACGACGCTCAAATTGCTCGGTACCTAATCTTTTAATTTTCGATCGCATCATCACAACAAAACTCGAAATTTCCCACACATTTTTTCTGAAAATGTGCGAATTTCTCACCAACAATATTTTGAAAATATTACACATAAATCATAACTGAGAAATATCAGAATATGAGGGAAATTCACTGCCAAGAAGGATAAAATTCGAAAAATCGACCATAAAAAGTCATAAAAAAAGAAAGATTTCGACCTAGTTCATCGATCATTTTAGGTATTTTCTATTAACAATTTTTATTTGATAGTACAGATCCCTCTTCATCTTTGCTTCCAATCCGCTGTTCCCAGCGAAATCCTCCAATGAGATAGAAAATTTCAAAGATGTTGCCCGAAAACACACATTTGAGCCTATTTCGTCATCATTACGCAATGTTTTCGCAATATTAAGATATAACATTTTAGATCATCAACATCTTCAATTAATACTAAAGAGAGTTTGGGATTTTGCCTTATAGTTCGCAAGAAATAAAAAATTTTTTTAAAGCGAATGATACTTTCGGATCACCCCTATAGTAATTTATTTAATTCTAGGTCGCTCAAGCGGAGCAGATGTTGATCGAGTTCAAGAAGAACGAGGACATGCAGGTATTTTATCAAACAAATAATTTAAAAAATACTAATTAATTAATTTTTATATAATTAGTGATGATCCATAGCACAGGATTTTCGATATTTTCGAGATAGGGCCGTACAAGGATTTTGCAACCTATGTTCAAAATTTGACCCTAGAGTAACCTTGGGGCATAGAGTTCGAAAATCGACCTTAGAAAGCCGTAACTTCAAAGCCTCATTCCCTGTGGCACACTTTATCCTGTGCGGTCGTATTTTATATCTCATGAACGGCGCTTCGGATACCCCTCAAATTATATAAATTCTGAAATATCTCGACTAGAAAAAAGTTTTTAACAATTGGGAGTGAAGACCTAGCTCATCTGTGAAAAAAGTTATGACCCCCCTCCGGAAATTTTGAAATCACAGATGAAATAGTGATTTCACTTTTCATGGCCAAGTGGTCTAAGTCGGTGTGCAATTTCAATGACAAGGTTTTTTTGGTTCGAATCCCGCTCTGAGGAAACACTTTTGCCAAGAGTCGAGGAGTTTGGAATGAAGTAGCATAGAGCCTTGATGATACCTCGAAGCTTGGCAAAAATATTTGCACAGGGCGGGATTCGAACCACGCAACCCCTACCTACCTTGTCATTGAAATTGCACACCGCCTTAGACCACTAGGCCATGACTCCAGACGTTATTTTAGCACCCCTATTTCATCTGTGTTTGAAATAGCCACCCTGAAAAAAATTTTGCCCAACCGTGCGAAATAAACTTTTTCATTCGATTCTCCATGCATTTTTACCCCCTGGAGCAGAATTTGATCACTTTTATTGTCCGCCACATTGGTCATTTCGGCGGCTGAGGATCGTGAGTATGGCAATTTTCGTCGAAAAATGCGCTTTTTCGAGCAATAAAATTTTCTTTCGCGGTTTCATGAGCTCTAGTATCGATATTCGGTTTCCTCGTGTTAAAATACCTCAGAAACACCAATAGTCGGGTGATTTTGAGATTATGACTTTTTGACCCTTTTTACCCCCCCCCCCCCCAATTTCGAGACCATTTTTTGGTCAAAAAGTCAAAATCTCAAAATCACCCGACTATAGGGGTTTCTGGGGTATTTTACCACGAGGAAACCGAATATCGATACTAGAGCTCATGAAACCGCGAAAGAAAAATGTATTGCTCGAAAAAGAGCATTTTCCGATGAAAATTGCCATACTCACGGTCCTCGGCCGCCGAAATGACCAATGTGGCGGACAATAAAATGGATGAAATTTTGCACCCGGAGGTAAAAATGCATGGAGAATCGAAGGAAAAATTTTATTTTGCACGGTTGGGCAAAAAAATTTTCGGTGTGGCTATTTCAAAATTTACGGAGGTCATAACATTTTCACAGATGAGTTAGCTCTTCACTCACAATTGTAAAAAAAAATTCTAGTCGAGATCCTTCAGAATTTATATAATTTGAAGGGTATCCGAAGCGCCGTTCATGAGATATAAAATACGACAGCACAGGATAAGTGTGCCACAGGGAATGAGGCTTTGAAGATACGGTTTTCTAAGGTTGATTTTCGAACTCTACGCCTCAAGATTACTCGAGGGTCAAATTTTGAACATAGGTTGCAAAATCCTTGTACGGACCCTTTTGTCAGAATCTCAATTATATCGAAATTCCTGTGATAGAACAAATACATGCTTGTGATGAACTAGGTACTGAATATCTCATTTCGATATTGAGCTCTCTCCTTTCGGCACATTCTTTCAAGCGGACACGAGAGTGTGCATAATGGAGAGGGCTATGAAACGGAGTGTCACCACTAGAAGTGCGATTCACAACGGATTGCTCCTAAATATTTTCGCCGTGAACATTTAAATTGTATTATTTTACTACCAGCGGCATCCCCCGACTACGTCGGGGAATACCGCTGGCGGTGAGCCGTATTTCGCAATCGAAAAGAGAGAGAGAGAGAGGGAGAGGGGGGGGGGGGGCAGGCGTTGTTTACATGTTTCCGATTTCGCAATCCGGACATACCAACAGACGTTTGCGCTTTATATATAGTATGGATATGGATAATATTTGCAGGGAGGAGGCGGACCCGGCCTGCCGCCCCCGTCGCCGTTCTTCCCACCCGGCGGAGGCATGGGAGGAGGTGGAGGATTGGGAGAGGTACGGTAGGGGATGGGATGGGGATGATTACTTTTTTTCGATATTTGTTTGTAGTTAGGAAAATGGCAGCTTTTGGAAGTTTGAGGTCGATACGCTATCGCTCGGTGTCAGACAAACTTTAGGTGAACGCGATATGAAACAACAATGTGTGAGGTTAAAAATTACAAATGTATCCGGGAGAGAGGGGGCAATGAGGAGCATTTTGGAATTTCTTTCTCATCGATAAGACCAACCTTGCTCGGCCTTAATTTAGCAATTACTATATTGGATGTGAAACGCGAATCCGCAGAGCTATGATCGGGGGAATCTTTGGCGTTAGGAGAGAGTGTCACCGCATTATTTTTCTTCTTAAAATAAAGTTTTAGAACTTCGAGACTGGAGACAGATCGCTGGGTGCCAGTGCGAAGAGAACATCATTGCTGGACCATAATTTAACAATTTATAGAATGGGTGTGAAGCGCGAATCCACAGAGCTTTGAAAGGGGAAATCTTTGGAGTTTTGAATATTGTTCTTCTTTAATTGAATTGTAGATAATAAAAAATTTCTGAACCGCGACTCTTTCTGGCTGTTATTTGGAGAGAAGAAAATATATGAGTATATTAATATTTTTATTGCCACGGTAATATAGAAAAGAACGTAGGAATTGTCGCGCAAACGGAAGCAAGGTCGCTTAATATTAGGATTGGTTTGTTTATTGATGAGCACTCTGATCCGCGAATCTGCAACGATGGGAGAGGAGGAAGCATGCGAGAGGGGGGGGGGAGGCATGTAAGGGAGTGAGTCGGTAGGAGCGAGTGAGCCGTTCGTGAACACATTGCTCATTCCCCGTTTATCTGGACATGAATACTAGCTGAAACACGAGTCGGTTAGGTTGTGCAAGAAGATAAGTGTGCAGTTGAGGATTTTTTTTAAATATATCTTTGTGAATCGGTTATGCCAACTACATTACTGGGCAATGATCTACCAGCAGTTGTATGTGATGAGAAACTCAAATCTGCTGGGCTACATTTTTCTTTATTTCCGCTATTCATAAATAGCAGATGAAACATAATTTTGCAAAGATTCGGCTTGCTTCTTACGGGAGTATTGTAGTATGACGATCTTATTGGCTTTATGGGAATGTTCAGCGAATTAGGTAGGGACGATTGTTCGGTGTCAGTTTGCCAATAGATGTGTTTACTCTGAAACCTTCATCTGCTGGGCTTGGGACGATGACTTTGGATCCCGATAAGAATGGAGACGGTAATTTCTTTGACTCATCACACTGTTGAAATATCTGCAGTTGCAATTAATTGAATGGAGCTCATTGATTTTGGAACCACCTATGGCAACTCAATTGCGCAATATCAGCTCACAAATAGATAAATTGCATCTGAAACCCGAATCTTGCAGAGCTACGGCTGGCACACTTGGGAATGAGGGGCATTAGTAATTTATTGAGAGTAGCTCTCATTCTTTCAATAATATTTTTATAGAGGAGTTTGGGAATAATTCAATACACCATTATTGCTCACTCTAAGGTCGTCTATTGATAAATGCTAGATGAATCTCAGTTTTAACCAGAGCTGCGTCTGGTGTGTCTTTGGGAATTTCAGTATCATACGTCTAAAGGATCTTGAAAAAGCGAGAGTGCACGTCGGCACTCAGGCAAGACCCATATCGGCAAAGCGATAAAAACAGCGTAATGCATGGCAAAAATCGATTATATCGAGTAGATCAGGTCGGCAAATTTGTTTGGGCATATCGGCAGACAATTCTATGCGACACCTGATTTGACGTATGTTCTGTATTGATTCTTCGAAACTAATTCCTTACGTTTCAGAGCTACGGCTGGTCCGGCTCCGTGCCCCCGCAGCACCCGATGGGCGCCGGTGCGGTGCCGTACGCGCACTCGGCCCCGCCCGCCTTCCACCCGCCCGCCCCGCCCGGAGCACCCGGAGGTCCCGGTAGTGCCGGTTACGTGCCCCAGGGCCCACCCCCGTCCGCCTTCCCGCCCCCGCCGTATGGAGGAGGAGGTGGGGAGATTTGTTCGATTATTTTCGATCATGTAAACGGCATGAATTAGTCTATGATGGGTAAAATCTTCGCAATCATTTAATAATTATTTAATATTTATAGCATTTAATCATTTACTAATCATTTAAAAAACCGAGTGACGCATAAATTGTGTTGATAAAAATGATAAAAGTGCGGGGGCTCAACAAATTAAAATTTAATTTGTTGAGCTCCTTTGCGCACTTTTATCCATAAAAATGATAAAAGTGCGGGGGCTCAAGAAATTAAAATTTAATTTGTTGAGCTCCTTTGCGCACTTTTATCCATAAAAATGATAAAAGTGCGGGGGCTCAACAAATTAAAATTTAATTTGTTGAGCTCCTTTTCGCACTTTTATCCTTTTTATCAACACAACTTATGCGTCACTCGATAGGATATGATTGTGCTATGTCTAATACGGATTGCGCCATGGTCTTCATTCGGTGGCGGCACACTTGAGTTTCACGGTTGGTATGAGAAGTGAGAATTGAGGTTGATGATAATTCGAGGCAGTAATAAAGTAACTTGACAAATTCAATATTCTACCGCCCTGCCAGGGGAGCGGTCTTTACATCTAACATGATGAAAATAAGATCTTAATCTTTAGTCTTTGATCATCAGGAGGCGCCGGCGAGGGCCTGAACAACTCGGACATCTACGAGGTTCCCGGGCGCAAGAACTCGGGGCCACACTATGACGAGGTGAGCAAGAACGGTGTGTGGTGTTGCGGTAGTGGTCTGGCAGTTGCGAGCGATCGCCGCGGTTTCGATCACCAGCCATTACCGCAATCTATTGCTAGCATCCACAATGACAGCCGCGCGTCTCCATGACGCTAGGTTTATACAGAGATGCAAGAGGGAAAGAGGCGCTCGATGTCGTGCCGTGAAGCTCCCTGAGCGGTGCGGATTAGCCGCTCTCGACAAATTATTTGTTTATTGCCTTTTTAAATTCCTGGAAAACATTATTTAGCAAGGCTGGCTCTGTTCTCGCACTGGCTACTTTGTGCACGACAATAAATCGCCGAACTAAGAAGTTGTTTGGTATCAACCCCGTTAATGAAGCCAACATCGCCAAACCGTTTCTAGTCCTCATTGCAAATGTGGTCTACCATCAATAGAGAGGAAATATTGGGCTAAATTATTTTGTGTTTCACAGATTCAATATCTAAGAATGCTGAACAATTTTTTGATCATTCTTTGGGAATAACGAGGATTTGGCGGAAAATATAGAGCCTCTTTTTATTTCAAATATTTTGTTTCAATTGAAGAAATAATTGAAGAAAATAAGAAGCAACAGGCCCAGACCTTGATGATTGATTGATTTATTGATTAAATAGATAAATAATTATTTATTAAATAAATACATAATTAATCATTCGCAGGTGTCGAACCAGTCACCGATCTCGACGCCGACGATCCCCTCCACTGGCTTCGTGCAGCTGCCGCGCATCGGCTCCGACGGCCGACCCATCGACCCGGTGGGTACCGTAATTTTGGGGGGGGGGTGGTACCGTAACCCTATGGTATCGTAATCTTAGGGGGTGGTACCGTTGCCTTAGACCGTATCCGTCTGGTACTGTAACCTGGTACCGTATCCTCTTAGTACTGTAACCTGACGCCAGTCTCGTACCGTAACCAGGTGCACTGGGTTTATAATGTAACCAGGATTCACATCTAGCTAGATAATCGTGGTTCCGGAACATGGGTCGGCAGCCTGGTAGCATATTTATATTCGTTCCCTCGAGTCATTGGTGAACAAACTATAGGTATCGCGATATTGTGCCATGTTTCTGGGTACAGTGCCAAGTCTGTTCCAGTAAGCGAGACTACAAAATTACGAGTGGAAACAACGTTATAATTCTTTCTTACCAGTTGTGCGCATCCCTCATGCATCGAAAATGGGACGGCGTTCGACATAGGATCGTGGCCTTGTTATTATTTTTTTCTTTCGCGCAGACATTCTGGTTTCTGATCCTCCGGTTATGCTGCAGACCAGGATGAAATGGAGAGGGTATCATTTTAGAACTCTACATGATGTCAAAAATAATATGTTCTAAATCGTCTCCTGACATCGAAGCAAATGAGTTCTAAAATGACCAGCTAAAATTATCTCCCATGAGCGTAAACAAGTACATGGCTGCGATAAATTGTATAGTTAATACAATACGGTAGTATTGTTATTAGGATTTTTTTCTCTTTTGACAATAACGATGTCAGGCTATATTACTTGTAAAATCGAATGATATACATTTTTTTATACCGTAGACCTGATGTCTGCTTTTCCTTGCAAGGACCCCCTAGTTCTGATGCGAGCGAGAAATAAAATTCCCAGCATGAATCGTGTTTTGCTCGGTGGAGGCCGTGGAAAGCAGCTGGGGCTCCATTGTGCGGTGATCCAATCATGGGGTTGACTGTATTCTGCGGCGAGATTCTGGAGCAACCCCCCGCTGCGTATTGTCGCCTTCTCCAAAGACCAGATTGGGCATAATCTGGCGCTCTTCATTTCGCACACTCTAGGCTTGTCTGACTGGCGAAACAGTGTGCAGAATGGAGAGAGTCTGAGGGCTAGATATGTGATAGAGCGTGGAAGTAAGGAGAATCGTGCTCCTTTTTCCAACACGACGCGCTAACCACTAGAGACGCTATTTCGGTTGTGAGTCTCGTCATTCTGCTCAATCTCTCGCCGGTCAGACAGGCAATAGAGTGTGCAGAATGGAGAGAGCTAATAGGTTCCTACTAACCACCACTTCCCCTTTTCGGCTTCCACTCTGTCAAAGGGGAGCATGTGATTACCAGCTGTGAACTGAAAGTTTTTGTAGCCCCCAATTTCTTCCCTCTGGGATATGGCCCCGATTAACTTCCGCCTCTGCTGTGGGGTGACTAGAGAAGTCATGAATCTCCTTTCTGCACACCCTCTCGATCGCTCGAGTGACGAGAAAGTGTGCGAAATGAAGAGACAGAGATTCAGCATTCTAACATCCCTAGTGGTGACGAGAATCGCGAGACGGGAAAAAAGCAGGAAAATGCGATTGCCGAGAATGTCAGACGCCCGAGAAAAAACCGGGAAATAGAGACACCACGACGGAAGTGCGCCCTGGTTTTGGAAATCTTTTTTTCTGCGGGGCTTTCTGCCCCCAACTCTTCTTGGATGAATAAAGAACGCCTACACTAACCCACACACACACTATTTGCGTCAGAACGAAGGCGTGGGTGGGATGAGGACTAATTAAGGAAAATCGGAATCGACGCATCATTTTACGTGATCTCTCGTCGGTTAGAGAGGCGAGAGAGCACGCAAATTGAGTAGAGTCGGATTCCGTTTGTCATCACTGGTGTGGACACACATGGGCAAGGGACTGTAGCGCCCACGTAGAATTTGGGAAATAATGGGAAAGTACGGTAACGGACAGGGTCAAATGGGAGTACGGTAGCCTGAAGTTATTGATCAATTCTTTCCAGAACGCCCTGCCCGGCCAGTACCCGATCCTCTCGGCGAGAGTGAGTACCGTACACCTTTTACAGTAGACAGACTTTTAATCACAACGAGAGCTAGAAGTGTGTGGATCTTTCTCGGTTAGGCTAACCCGGTTATTTCGTGCCACAACTAACCTTTATTGCAACGGCATCGTCGTGATGGAGAGTAACATGCTATTATTGAACTGACAAAGCCATCGCATTACCTCATTCTCCTTCTTCTCTACAACGGTAGACTAGACTGGAGTACGGCGTTTAAATGAATGAATGATGATTAGAATTATTGCGATGCGAGTTTTTCCCCTGGTTGGACATGCGTTAGCTAGAGCCTAGTGAATTGTCGGGGGTAAAACATATCCACAACGGGATATAACGTATTTTGTAGGAGTCTTGATCAGTATCGCTCCCAATATCGCAAACGCACAGGAACACCCATCCCATGATGCTAGGACTCCTACGAACTAAGTTATGCCCCGTTGCGGAAATGTCATGCGAGTGGATGTTCAGCTGTTGTTCCAGTCATTCTTGAGCGATTGCACTCTTGGCCGGGGGCTTGCGGAAGAGTAGGCGTGAAGTGATGGATTGTCGTTCACATCTTCGCCTCCCTCTCCCCTGCCATATAAGATGGGTGGGATGCGCACATTTTTCGCTGCGGAGAAGTTTCACTACTCTTCAAAATTCATTCTTTCCAGAAAGAGAGAACCCCCGGGTTCTTGCCAGATCTTTGGTTCTTCTCGGACTCTCTCCATTCAGCACACTCTTTCCTCCCCGCTTGACTGTGAGGAGTGTGCTGAACGGAGAGTGAAGTGTTCAGATCTCAGAATAAGGAAAGAATGTTAAGCCTCAAGTCGAAAGTGTCCACTCTCTTTCTCGCCTCGCGACTTGTATTTGGCGGCCGCGTGAACCAAGAAGTGTCAGTCACTCAATCGTGAACCCCCTCCCCTTCCTACGAGTGATGTCGATTCGAGACTCTCCTCAATTCGCACGCTCTCTCGTCGGTCAGACAAACCAGAGAGAGAGTATGCAGAAGGGATCTTGACAGCACGCCTTCCCTACTCGAGTCATTCGACAGCGACAACTTCCTTTCTCGTTCTCCCCTCGTACCACAAAGACCACTTGATGTCAGAATTGACTTCCCATTGAGGGGTACGGTAGCTGTAGGTGATGGCAAATCGCCACTGACTCACCCCACTTTGTGTGTGCTCTCGCCGGTCAGACAGACGAGAGAGTGTGCAGAATGGAGAGAGCCAGAACCTGGATCTGACATCACTAGTAGGTAGGTCAGCGCTTGTCGCTCAACCCCGTCCACCTTACTGCTTACGCATTCATTAATCGTACAGCGCAACAACCCGCAATGATTAGGGCTGTCAGATGAAGAATTAGCATCTCGTAACTCTGACTCTCTATTTCGCCCACTATCTCTTCACATTCTGACCGATGAGAGTTCGCTCGCGAAATGCGACAACCCTGTTGCAAGGCGAATCTCCGTTAACGAGGTTGTTGCAAGGCGATTCTCCGTTAACGAGAGATCACGCGAAACGAGGAGAGTGGTTTCCGGTTTGGCATCACTATTGCAAGCCATCGAGCCGCCCCCCCCAACTTCCCTATTCCGAATGACGGGCTTGCAAAGAATGCTGGAAGTCACGCATGCGCATTGTTCGCACGCACGGAAGAAGCCCGCTATTTCGCCTTAATGGCTCCAGAGAGCGGTGGAATGGGTTGGGGGCAGACCCCCCGGGTGGAGCCTCCATCGAACCATCAGTGGGGCTTTCTGAATGATTATGTAGATGTCGATGGAAAACCACCAAATGTCGCATACCTTAATTTTTAATTTGCTAAAATACTTTTTATTGTTATTCTCGGCTTGGGTATTTAAACGGGTGGTGGGGTGACTAATATGCGGTTTGCGTCCGGCTTTTAGTCACTCCCTTTCAAAGGCTGTGGTTCCGGGTTCACGCACTCACTGCTGACGGTTCTGCAAGTTTTGAAGAATCAAAGTTCCGCATTTTTTCCCTCTTCCTCATCTCATATTTTAGTATACGTACCCAAGTGCAGTCATCTGCGAGTGAAGCTGTGGTTTCTCTGGGTCGGCGCCAGTAACCACACATACCGGAACCAGATCTCTTTTGGTGTAAGCCTTGGAACCAGAGACCGGAACCAGGTTGGATGATGCAGAACTCTGGTCCAGTGGGTTTGGCTCGTGCGGGAATGTGTGGGCGCTCCTGCGTTTCCTGAGAGCGCTCATCCGAAAGCGAGGCAGAATAAGGATAAAACGCTCAGCAAGGTTTCGTTCAGATTATTCTGAACCATGGCGTTTTGCTGGCAACGCGCAAAAACTAATTCCCTTCGTGAAATCTCGCCATTCCACTGACCGCTATATTTTCTCTCACTCACCCCATGTAAAATGCCGTGGCAGAACGGGATACTCGGTAATTCTAGTAATGACTTAAATTATATATTTCTTAGTGGAGCCAGTTGAATTCAGATCGCTGCGAGATTTATTCCATTTACACAAGACCTTTCCGGCTTCTTCAATAGATTTGACAGGACATGAGCTCGATTAGACGAATGCATTAGCCCCCTGCCTGTCACAACAAATCGGGTTGAGCACAGGGCAGTTCCTGGTTTAGATGGTTTTCAGAAGTCGTTAGCGAATAGATGGGTGAGATCTGTAAGCGTTATTCAGCTGCATCAGCTCTCGATTCTTCGCTACTTATTCTCTGTTCCTAACTTTAATTGCAGTGTTTGTTTCAGGCACCTAGTTGATGCCTCATCTTTGATGTCTCAACCCGCCACCTCTGATCCGATGGGAATCCTATCAACGAATTCGCTGTTAGGGATGTAAATTCGGTTTTGACTCTCTCCATTCGGCACATTGTCTTACATGTCAGAGAAACGAGAGAGTGTGCGAAATGAAGAGAGTCGAAAACCGAAACGGCATCACTATTCGCTATGTCTTTATCCACGCGCTGCCTCTGGTGGGATGTCTCGTCTCTCTGTCTAATAGAATTGCTCATCCGTTCTCTTCCTCCTCCCCTCCCCTCCTCCCTGGCCACATTGCCGCATCGCCGCGTTCATTTAATTGTCATTAAATAGACTGCTGCTGCCTCCGATCCTCCCTCCTATTCTTTCGGGTTCCCAGTAGAGTCCGAGTTAATACGGGTCGCCGTCTCTTCATTTGACACGCTCTCTCGCCACTCATCAGAGTGTGCGAAATTAAGAGGCGACGAGCCGTATTTTGAACTCTATTTCCCAGGATAAGGCCGTGTTCGAGAGCGTGCTCGATAAGCGCTTGCAAAATTATTAATGTAATTGGCGTTAAATAGACTACTGCCTGAGTATCCGACGCTCCCTGCCTCGAATTCCTCCTATTATCTTCTCGTCCCGGGATACGGGAAAGCAGCGCGTGTACATGTGGATGCTCAATAGACATGTAAGTTAGCAATTAATCGTGCTCCGCTGCTTCGAATCCCTTTTCCCTATTCTTTCACATCTTTGTATATGATGAGAACAGGAAGTGTTCGTTCGCGCTCAATAATCGTTGAAATTTGATACAGCAATCAGCTTCCTGCCATTCTTAGCATTCTCGTAGCCAGATCTATTCATTGCCCCATCACGTTGTTAGGACTAGCTGGAATGTCCGTTGTGGCCTTTCCTCTGGCGCCTCGCAATGTTGTGCCGGATGAAACTTCCGAACCGGGATGCGTTTTCTTTTGTGAGCAGTGCTGTTCGAACAAAATGTCTAGACTTTGCCAATACTGAGAATACAACGCAGTTGCGTGATAGGGAACGCTGAGTGAGCTGAGGTTCTGCCTCAAATCAGTGCTTGTTAGTGATGACAAAACGGACTCGGCAAGCCGGCTTCGACGCGGGCTCAAGCCGGCTTCACCGTTGAAAATGCCGGTTTGAAGCCGGCTTCAAGGCGGCTCGAAAAGCCGTTTTGTCATTACTACTGCTTGCCCGCTTTGTTTACCCGCGTTTTTTGGGACCATTGCGATTGCATTACCACGCAACCCACCATACTATTTCCTGGACGTTTCACTTGCGATTGATTTGATGAATGAATGCTGCTTCTCATTAGTGATGACAAATCGGTATCGGATTCTCCTCAATTCGCACGCTATCTCGTTGGTCAGAAAAACGAGGAGAGTCAGATGCCGATTTATCAGCTCTTCTTCTCATTATCCAGGGAACAGACTAGGAGGGACGGGGAGCCCTTGGTTGTTTTTCTCTCTCTATCTAGACTTTTGAAAGTCTACTGCTCAATGATCATCTCTCCAATCAGTGCACCATCTCTTGTTGTGTGCGTGCATCACTTTCGGGAGGGTGGGTGGGGGCGGGTATAGTGCCCAACTCTCCTCTTTCGCATACTCTCTCACTTCTCTGACCGATGAGAGAGCATGCGAACAGAGGTGAGTAGTTTTGCCTTCTCACTAGCAGGGTAACCAAATGAGCAGAACTAGGGTAATCAGGCATGCAGCGGTCAGCAAGGAGAGGATATTTCTGGTCCATCCAGCCCCCTGCTCTGTTTCTGACGCTAGCATATTGCAAGATATGGCGTCATGCGGCAGTTTCATGTGGATCCCCTTGCTCGGTTGATGAGATGATGCCATCATTCGGGAGCTCCGGATTATGGGATCTAGCGGGGTAGGTCGGGTATTAATTTGGGTTCGTAATCAACATTGCTCATTTCAATCTCAACTATGGAAGAATCCGCACGCAGAGAGCCCTGGAGGTACTTCATCAAAGCCCCTCCCCCTTCAAGTTGTTTGCTGGGAGAGGTGGCTCCTGATTTCTAGAGAGCCTCGAGCGCCGGGGACACTTTTCTAGTGACACGCACCGGCCCATCTCTGACTTCTCCTCCCTGCACACTTAGCGAGAGTGGTTGGGAAACCAAGGATGACTCTCCTAATTTTACATACTCTCTCATCGGGCAGAGAAGCGAGAAAGCGCGCGAAATGAAGAGAGTCAATCTTTGAATTACCATCCCTGGGCGCTCATCCTGACTAGGCCATAGTTTGGTGGTTTCCGAGCTTATTGCAGAAGGTGTTTTGAGTTGGTTTGGCGATTTACACTCTGTAGTCCCCAAAGTTTGCGGAGTGAAAGTGGAAATGTCTTTGCCTCGCTTCGATGGCTGATGTTGCGGATTTAATACGAGAGCTTTTATCACCAGTCCATTATGTGATCCGGAGGGCTGCACTGGTCTGGCGATCTCAAGATAGGCACTTGGTGTGTATTTCCGGCTTCTCGACGGGGTGCATTGCGTGTGGGCCCCGTTGTTTTGACGAGTTGTGCCCCCTTTCTCCACAGCTAAAGGTCGATGAACCAGGATGGATTTGTGGCGTTGTTGACTTGAGAAAGAGAGGAAAAGAAGGATGGCATGAGATAGCCCTTCTAAGTCACCCTCCTTCAGACTGAAGAAGCTGCTCCCCATCTGTGGATGTTTTTTGCATGTATTACCTTGATTTATAGTCGATGTCGACTATAAATCAAGGTAATACATGTCCTTGGTATTGGGTAATACTGTCCTTGGTATTGGGGGACGGTGTCAGTGATGGCAAATCGGCATCCGCCTCTTCAATTCGCACGTTCTCTCGCCGGTCAGAGAAGCGCGAAATGATGAGAGCTGAATGCCGATTTATCATCACTATCATTCTCAGTGTGTTGGTTTTGCGGGACGAATTTGATGTGTTCTGAAATAATGAGGAATGATTCCCACTCCCTTTCCCTCCCCGCTATCTCTCTTTCGGCCAATTCCACCTTCGAAGCCAGCTACTCTTTGCCTCTCGTGCTTCTCGCTCGCTCCTTTTGCTCATTCCCATTTCCTCCGCCACCCCCTTCTACTTTGCTTCCGCGTGCGCCTTTCCTCCTTCCTTTTCCGAGAGCCTGTCCTCCGGGTCGCTTCTAGGGATGCCAAATGATTCATGGCTCTCTCCATTCTGCACAGTGTCTTACCGGTCGGAGAGCCGAGAGATGGTGTGTTTGTAGGTAGAGGGGAAGTAGCCTTCTCACTCCTTCCACCGCAAAGTGCGCATTATCTGCGAGAAGGCACTCGGGCGCGTAAATAAGCAGTGTTTAGAGCTTGGTCAGGCAACTCGGATTTCTCGCATTGACTGCGAATTATCGGGGCTGATTGTATTAAATGGCTCCGTGTGCAAGCTCGTTTTCTAGAGTAAACCCGGTCATACTGTAGTCGTTTCCGCGGATGATAATGAATGCGATGGAAAACATTTTGGTCAGCCGAATCTGCTACTACTATAATCCAATATAGCGGCTCTTTCATGCTCATTCTATTAAATTCGCCACATGGGTAATAATTTCCGATGATGAAATAGTCAGTCGGGTGACAGTGGCGCGTCTTCCGAGGATTAGTTATGAATGCAGTGGAGAAAAGGACGTGCGGACTGCTGATCGTCTGAAGACGAACTACCCTTCGCGCCCTGACTAATCTGTTATGCTCGGTTGTTCTCGTAGCCACTATTTGCCGGTCGTTGGAACACATTAGTGATGATAAACGGCTTTACGTGCCGTCTTGAATCCGAGTCGAAGCCGGCTTGCCGTCACTAGCACTCATGATTTCGAAATTCATTCCGGGAAGTCGTCGGAATTGTTCACCCCCGCCTACGGGGGAAGAGCTGTTTGGTGCCTGGGAGGAGTGGGATGTTCAGCAAGTAGGATGCCTTTTGAATGATGAGTCTCTCCATTCAGCACACTCTCTTGCCGGTCAGGCAGACGAGAGAATCACTCCCTAATTTCTGCTCCACCGAATCCACGTAGTCGTCGGTGATCAGTGGCATGAGCTAGTAGGTCAAGGGGGCGGGGCTTGGTGGGTTGCTATTTCATGGATTGACTCTCCTCATTTCGCGCGCTCTCTCGCTTCTCTGATCGGTGTGAGAGTATGCAAAATGAGGAGAGTTATCCTTGAATTGGCAACCCTACTTGGAAGGGGTCAGCATTTCATAGGCCAATCTCGCGATATGCTCCGTCTTTCCCCCCTTCTGTCTATTATAATCTCGTCCCAGCCAATCTCACGATATTGCTCGGTCGTCCGTCTGTTTAGTTTTTTTTTCTTCGGTACTTCGGCAGGCAATTGGGCCATATTGGCGCAAGGGACTCGCCGAAAACTGCTGTTCTTCCATCTGACTGGCGCACTTTCTGCCTTGGTGCCAGCAGCACTCTGCATAATGGGAGTCTGATTGTGACAGGGCGGGCAGGCGACACCGAACAGTCTTCGGGCTCCGCCCCCACCAGACTGACTGCACTGTATGGAGGTCTTGTGGGCGCGAGATGTGATTTGTGAGCGGCAGTAGGGTTTAGAAGGGCTTAGCGAGCTCATTCTTTTTTGTAGTAACTCGAGTATCCCTCTATTATTTCCATTGTATGATCATAACTAGACTTGTCAAGGTTGGCTTTCTTCATTTTTTGCGCACACTTTAGTAGTTCCTTTGCGCTGAGGGGTCATGAAGAATGTAGAGATAGCTGAATCTAGAGACGGCAGCCGGTCCTTTGAAGGCGGAAGGAAGGTCTTAGCGTGGCACTGCGGGTCAAAAGGGTAATTAGTTTCCGCCGGAGATTAGCGATCATTGCGCCCCTCTTGCTACCCTTTTTGCTGCTTGGAAAGAGTGTCTTTCTTATTTCCATCGGTTCTTTCACGACCGCGTACTAGTAACGGTTTTCGACTCTCTCATTTGTCTGACTGGTGAGATAGTGAATGGAGAGAGCCAAATCCGGCTTCACATCCCTGCTTCGTAATTATGATTACGCACGCTGTTTCTCTGGAGGCATCAAGGAAGTAGTTAACTTGCAAGAGTTGCAGCAAAATTGCGCAACTGACCTTCTGCCCCTCCTCCCTTCTCCATGGTATGCATAGGGGGGCAGGGGGCTGCAGAGGAAGGGGGGGGGGGGGTGGAGAAACTCCTGCCTCCTCCTCCCTCACACTCGACTCATCAATTCATTCATAGCAATACATGGCTCCCCTCCCGCTTCTTCCTTATCTTCCCCCTGACCTCGGTTATTGCGACCCCAGGGTTCATAACCATGCCCGGGGCAAGGGGACTCCCTTCATTTCGCGCTATCTCGTCGGTCAGAGATGCGAGAGTTGAGGAGAGTTGGTTTCGAATGGGCATCACTTACTCTCTCCGTTTCGCACGCTATCTCGTCCCTCTGGCCTCGAAGGTTAAGTAAGAGACGTCATCTTCATCCTGACATCCCTCCCCTCTTGTTCATAACCCGATCCCCCGAATTGCGCTCGGACCTCTCCCCTGACTAGTGATGTCGTGTTTCGGTTGTCGACTCTCTTCATTCAGCACATTCTCTCGTCTGACTGACCGGTAAGAGAGTGTGCAAAGTAGAGAGAGTCAAAAACCCGAATTTACATCCCTGCTCCCCACATCTCATCATTATTAAGTCGTGGAAGGGGTTCCCATAAAACTCGCGCTCACTACTGCTTCAGTGGAGCGCCTTGACGGCGCTCGAAAGTGCAACTTTTTTCTTCGGTAGCTTCATGTTTTCGTGCACTGCGGTCCCCTAATTTCTAGAACGAGAAAAGCCCCCGGTCTCCTCTCAGCCTTTTTTCTCGCTTGCGAAGTGGAGTCGAGCCGCCTCCGCCTAAAGTACCTTCCCCCGCCGGTTCTCACTGGGGATGCGGTATTCAGCTCTCTCCATTCTGCACACTCTCTCGCCTCTCTTACCGTCGAAATAGAGTGGTTCACAGAGAGAATTTTATACCAAAACAGCTAGTTCTCACCCCCTCTCACCCCCTCTTTCTTTCCCCCAATCCCTTTCTTCTTCGAGAACTCTTCTACACTATCGCTCGTTTCCTCCTTGCTCCATCCATCAACATCTCCTTCTTCTTTCCTCTTGCCTGCCTCCTCGTCTTCGTCTTGTCTAATCTTCACCCCCTGTCCATGTCTCTCCTGGCGCGCGCTCGCTCGCTCGTTCAAACCCATTCGTCTTGTTACTGCTCGATTGTTCTTCTTATTCCTTTCTCTCTGAACCTTAGACCAACCTACCTCTGGCCTCGAATTGACACCCCTTATCATGCGTATTTGCGGTAAAGATCAAAGATCAACCTGATGTTCCTCCTTTCCTTCCTCTCTTTTTTATATCTACCACATGTCACTGTGGTGGGCCAGAGATTACTGGTTTAGTAGCATTTGATGTTATTTGTCGCATCGGTGAGTTGTTGTTTTGGTGCGAGAGACCGGGGACCTCCGCGAGTCTCGGTTTATCGCTCGCTGATCGGCGACATTAGTTGTCGATTCAACGTCTGGGCCTACAGTATCCATACCCTCCCATTCGGCCGATCTCGAGTTTTCCTGTGGTCATCGCGCGATACATCAACCGTCGTTTCTACCGTATCCTCCGCGAATCATTAGTTGTCGATTCAGCTTGTTTGCCTACCGTACCCCACCGTACCTCGACAGCCTGCAAAATGCTGCTGATGAGCAGACGGAAGACGTCGTCGATCCTGCACGATAAGGAGCACACGACCAAGGAGAAGAAGAGCAAGGACAAGTGCACCTGCAAGCGCAGCAACTCGGCCAGTGCCAAGCCCAAGGTAGTCGGTGCCTCGAAAAGGCGGACCTCGGGTCCAAGATGGTACCAAGCGGTGCGCGGAACCAGAAACGGTACCAATGGTACCAAATACACCTAATCGCCTTTCAGAAGAGTCACCACTGCGGGTGCGGCGCACGAGTGAAGGTGAAGTTTGTGCAATGAAAAAATATCGCAGAGCATGAAAATGAGAACGAATACAAACGCTTGCGTGTGACTGAAATACTAACCCCCGAGAAAGATCCATATTCAGTACAGTAGTAGAACAGTAGAGGTTATGGAAGTGATTACGGTAGTTTATCGTAAATTAATTTTTTTTTTATAAATATTGATTTTTTCATTCAGAATTCGGTGGTGGACCCGAAGCCGAAGATGTCGGCGCCCTCTGCGCCCATCGTCCAGGATGAGAAGGACGATCTGGCTGGTGAGAGATTGATCTTTGATCTCCAGAAGGGGGATTGATCTTTGATCTTTGATCTCTAGAAGGGGGATTGATCTTTGATCTCAAGAAGATGGATTGATCTTTGATCTCTAGAAGAGGGATTAATCGTTGATCTATGGGAGTTCGTCCTATTCATCTTTAGCATGTGATTAGTTCAATCTAGCAGATTCCGTTCTGAAAACTTTCTGGTTTCAATTCATTATCATCTACAAAACGCCTATGAGTAATCAGTAGTAGATCTGCGAGAATAAATAATAGATTATTGTATTTGATTACTCGCTGAGAATTAGTCTCGTCTGTCAGATCAAAGATCAAAGATCATCTTCTCAGATCTGTTCCCCGAGCCGCCCTCGAGCATGCCCACCAACCACCACGGAGGAAACAATGGAGGAGGAGGAGGAGGGGGACTGGATCTGGATGATCTCACGAGAAGATTCGACGCCCTCAAGAAGAAGTAGAGAGGATGTGTTCTTTGATCTTTGATCTACCTTCCAACTCTTACATTGTCGATGATACCCCCAGTAGTATATAATGTATTCCTCTCCCTACACCCAACCAATCGATAGTGTATTCCTTCTGTCAATCGAATTCCCAATCAACCAATCGATAATCGACCGCCCCTGTCTATCCATCTTTCTGATTTCAAGCGATAAGTCCCCTGTCAATCTATTGTTAACACACACAAGCACTTTTGTTTCTGACCCGGGTTTGGTTGCATGCTGTCCTCCCCCAAGTTTTGTACAAGCGGCCGCGTCGAGTGCGCGACTTCTTGCCGGATAATCGCGCACAAAACGCGCGCCGTTAAGCCCATCTATAGCCATTGCATTCCACTACCCCCAGACTCCGCCCCCCACGTCTTATTTGTTTTCAAATTTGTACGCAGTAATCCCGCAATCACTTGTCTTTATGGTAATCTCTGCAGAGGCTGTATATTACAAGCTGGTGTAAATATAAAGAAATGGAATTGATGTTTGTTTGGACACGATTGTGTTGTGCATAAGGTGAGAAACATGCTGGGATAATGTATTTGTCTGGATTACGGTAGCTGTACAGTATCTGACTGCAGTAAGGTTACATACAACAATTAGTGGAGTGCGGAAGGCAGACCAACTGGGGTATGGTAGCTCTGGGTGAACACAGTAATCGAAGAACATTCCTAAAAACGAAACATATCGGATCGTCAAATAATGCTTGTATGATAGTCAATCAGATGACTGAACTGTATATTGATATGAGGCCGTTTGCGTATTAGTCGAGCATATCCGACCAGGTTTGGCACAGCTGAAAAAGCTCAATTTCCTGAAACTATGTGTATCGGGGTTCTCGAGGGTGCTGAAGACGATGGGCGTATCCATTTTGTTCACAGACCCCTCGTTGGCTCCAGACAGCGTCACGTCAAAATCACGTTTTGTCGTGCTACTCGGCTCCCGAGACGGCTAATTTTAGTCGAAAATTGTTTCTAGGGTAGAATTGCATGGCGAACACGCCTGTCTAGTTCATTTTTCATCATTTTCAAAAATAATTTTTAAAAAGTCATTTTTTTGTCGAGTCATTTGCGCCCTGATCGACCAGCATAGATCGATCGGACGTGACGAGAGGATTCTAAATCAATAATATCATCTTGAAAAACTGTCTTTTCCAGACGATTTTTCAAGATGATATTATAGATTTAGCATCCTCTCGTCATGCCCGATCGATCTGGTCGCTCAGGGCGCAAATGACTCTACGAAAAATTGACTTTTAAAAAATTATTTTTGAAAATGATGAAAAATGAACTAGACAGGCGTGTTCGAGTATCCCGAATTATATTTTTCGTTTCAGAAAACACTGTTGAGAAATATTTTATCGGAATATATATTTTAGAAATAAAAAAAATAAAAAAAATATAAAAAAAAAAGATTTATCAGAAAAATATTGTCAGAAAAATATTTACAGAAAACACGTTTGAGAAAAAAAGAACAGAAAAGTCAGTTCAGAATGTGGTTTTTGAGAAAGTGCATTTTCAGAAATTTTTAACCAGAACCGGTGAATTGAGAAGCTACAGTACCCCGCACTAAATGTATACTCGCCTTCTAAAAGTTGTGAATTTGAACGTTTCGCTTTTTCTCTTTCTTTTAATATTTTATTTCATCGCAATCCCTTCAATTTAGACCAAAAAAATAGGCAAAACAATAAAGTTTGATCATTGTAACGTTTCATGCAATAATTCCCGGCTACAGTAATCTTCACATTTTTCCGGTTATTTTTTCTGAGATAGCACTTTCTCAAAAAGTGTTTTCCAAAATGACTTTTCTTAATTTTAATTTCTGTAATTTTTCTTCTAAAATTTATTTTCCGATAAAATTAATTCTCAAATATTTTTTCTCAAATCGTTTATTATGAAAATCAAACTTCTCAAGTAAATTTTCTCAAACTGTTTTTCTAACTCGGGATACTCCCCTTTTTGGATATCACTTGTAATGGAGAAGCGTTCTTGATTATTCTCCCCCCTCCTATATTGAGAATTGCCTAATTTTTGCGCATTACAGCGCATCAAGCGTGACGGAAGAATCTCATTCGGAGGACGCTAAATTGGAGAATCATCTGCTAAGGACATTGTGGCTTACTGAAACACCGATTTATGCATACATGTGTACTTTTAGTGCCTGTCCTATCACAAATGCAGCCAGAAATTGAAGTATATCATATCGGTGACTCTCTGCATGGCGTATTTGAACTCTTCATCTTTGCAATCGTTCATGATCATCCTTCTCGATCAGCAAAATCTTTAGCGCAGCCAAGGACTAGGCTTCTTCAAAAAAGCTCCTATACGATAACATGGAAGAGGTTGCAGTGTGTGTTCCAAGAACAGGCCATCAACAGAGGGTGATCACAACACTCCCTGAATAGAAGAAAGGAAAAACATGATGTAAACATCATGGGTCTGGGAGAGAATAGTTTATCGATTGGTCAGTGGATACAGTACCACAAGCGGGATACGATAGGTTATCGATCGATTGGTAGGTCAAGTGATCGGTAGAGCCTGGCATTTGCAGTGGTGGACCACGGGGATCTCGATCCAGGCGTAGGCCGAGTCGAAGCCCTCCTCACAGTCGGTCAGCTTGACCTTCTCCATCTGAGAGAAATATCGATTGACTGGGGGTACGGTAGATCGCAAATGTAAGGATACTGTAGGTATAAAATATCGTTTGCTAGGTACATTAGATGACGGATATAGATTCTTTGAATAATAGAGTACTGTAAATATCGATTGATTGAATGATTAGGGTACGGTAGATTACGGTAGTTACAGTATACCTTCTCGATCTTGGGCGAGCACACGGAGCTGTTGTGTTGAGTGTGAGGGAAGCGGTGCGTGCCTTGCTGCAAGAAAATAACGATCGATAATTGAAGTATACGGTAGATCAAGAATAAAAACGTTTTTGAGATAACGATGGGTCAAGAATGACACGATGCTTCAAGCATACTACTGTCGATGAACTTACGGCAACCATCTTTGATATGGGTAGTACCCATTGGGTACGGTAGGATTGATTTATCGATTTTCGAATGAGTGTGCAGAATGGAGAGAGTAACAAATAGATGCTAAAGTACTTCAGAGGTCTTGCAGTATCCGCGACAGAGAGGGAGGGGCACGTCCACCAGACAGCGCTTGCCGGCACTGTCCAGTTTGTGCTGATCAATGCCCGTGATCTGTAAAAACAGCTGATATACGGTAGTTCTAGAGGTACGGTAGTTCTAAATTATCGATTGAGTAGGAAACAGCAGTTCTGATGCAGTGATGCGAAATCGGAACCGACTCTCCTCGATTGGCACTCTCTCTCTCGTCGATAAGAGATAGAGCGTGTGAAATGAGGAGAGTCGGGTGCCGACTTGTAATCACTAAGGTACGATAATTCTAAATTATGGGTTGAATATGAAATCGTGGATCTACGGTGAGCATGCTCAATGGCAAATGAGAGACATTTTTGGGATAAGTCAAACAGAATTTGAACGAAAAGCTCAGTATTCGTTCACTGTTTGACGAAGAAAATAGGGTGGTGAATACATTTTTAAAAATAAGATGAAGATCGCGTGCCTTGATCACTTGCAAATCGCAGCCACTGCCCGCAGGAGCCGCGTGCAGCTGCAATTATCGATTGACTAAGTTTGGAAATGATCGGCTACAGTAACCCCGATCTTACCAATATCTACCTGAAGAGGGTGTATCATGAACTGTCGTTTTAGAACTGGATCAAGTGTTGTCCTCTAAAATGATGCACCCCCTCTGACTGATAAAGCAGAGGCTATAGAAGAGTCTTGCCGGAGCTAGCAATACCCTCTCCATTCTGCACACTATCACGCCACACGCTGTGCAGAATGGAGAGAATATTTCGCCAGTCTGGCATCCCCAATAGATAGAGAGCTACTATTCGAACCTGCAGCTAGTAGATGTTATCGATATCACATTTCTACCGTACCCATCCATGGCTTACCGTAATCGCCGAGAGCAGAAGCAGAGGAAGGCAGCGCATGATCTACCAACGGGTGGGAATGGAATATCCCTCCCGCCCCTCCTCCCATCCGATCCAGAAGTGAAGTAGTAAATTCTAGGGATTTGGTCTCGGTTTTCGGCTCTCTCTATTCTGCACACTCTCTCGTTTCTCTAACCGGCGAAATAGTGTGCAGAATGGAGAGATCAAAAACCGAAATAACATCCCTAGTAAATTCGCTAGAGATTAGGGATGCCAAATCGGCGTCTGACTCTCCTCATTTCGCCTGCTCTCTCCTTTCTCTGACCGGCGAGAGACATTGCGAAATCGAGAGAGTTGTTTCCCATTTGTCAACACTAGGAGAGAAGTGAGAGAGATCTCGTGTTGCTTCCTCTAATGAGCACCAGATGTGGAGTAGTGTTCGGTAAGGGCTGTTTTCACGTGATCTGACCATCGAGAAATGAATTATTTTAGGGGGCGAGGCTGAACAGATGGTACATAAACACATTCACGCTAATAACAGTGAGAGATAGGGTTGGTTGTTCGACCCTCTTAGTGACCCCGCTACCTCCCCGCCCCCTCGCCTAAAAGACCCCTTGAGATTACATATTTGTGTGCCTATCTCTCTAGTACTGGATGGCTGCAAGTATAAGGCACGACGTTCTACTGGCAAAACGCCAAGTGCGCTTTCGTGGTGAGACCTTTGCGCACTCTCTCGTATTTGCATGCTCTCTCGCCATTCCCCTGACCGCTCTCTCCTCTCTCGCTCACCCCATTCAAAACGCTTTGTAAATGTGTTAGTCAGTTCTTGCCTTTTTTTATGTGCACTTGGCATGGTCTTTGCTCGAATCCCATAAAATATTTATTTTATATTTTAATTAAAATTGAATATAAATATAAATTGCGACCGAACGCAAGCTTTCAGCGGACAGATACGGTAGTTAGCGCTTTCCTTATTTCGCACGGCAACCAGAGCGCCGACATAGGAAAAAAGAAAACGTCCAGAGCTACAAACTACAAAATTAGACAAGCACCGTTGCCTGAATCACGATCGCGCGGTGCAAAATGCCTGATAATCACGATCGCGCGGTTCAAAATGCCTGATTTTAACGTTCCGGAACGGTGAATCGCAAAGTGAGCTTGGCGTTCAGGGTAATATTACTGGTACTCAGGCAATTGCACCGCATGATCGTGATTCAGGATCAAGTTTCTACTGTATGATTTTACTTTCCCGGGCGAGTTTGCCTGATTTCTCCTGATGTTTTCGGACGTTTTATTTTTCCTTATGTCGGCGGCCCGGTTGCCGTGATTTCGTGCACTCTATCGCTGCTCTCGCTCTCTGCACTCTCTCGCCGAGAGACAGCACAGAGAACGATCACGATCCGCCTCCGCCTCCCCGAGACCTCTCCCTTGATCTACCCCTGCTTCCCTATCGACCCGTTTCCTCTCCCCGCCTCCCATGTCATCAGCCGCTCCCCATCGTTCGCCAATCGCTCTTTCCTATCCTATTTTCTTCATTTTTGGGTCGTTTTTGCGACAGAATCTTGCCAAAACCACTAGTTTATGCTCCCTGAAGGCTTGTTTTGGCTCTCGGAAACGAACAATGGTGGCATATGCTTCCTACTCTCGCTCTCTACCTCGTTGACACCGCCATTCTGCCAGTTCCTCGTTATTCCGCGCAGTTAGGGACACTTTCATCGCTTCCCTTCCTTTTCCGTACCTTCATACAGCTTCTCATGCCATTACTAGCGCTCTATCGTTCGCCCACCGCCCGGTTACTCCTCCGTTTTCTCAATTGTTGATCTTTTTCGCGCCTAAAACTCGTTGAAACACTCGTAACTCGCGTAACTCTCTCACTTTTGCCTTATCTCTAGTTTTTCTCTGCTTCTCTAACTCTCGTCCTCTCGAAACGCTGTGCTCGCCCTGTTACTGATGATTATTTGATCACTGCCATTATTCGGCTAGTTGTTCTCCCTCATTATCCCCATTTCTTCGTATTTCGCGTCTTGCTCGCGGTCCCTCCAATACTGATGTTTCCCTTTGGCAGACGAGGTCACCATCACGATCACCGGAAGGAAGGAGGGATGGAGAAGAAGATCGGGACTCGAGGGTGGGACTGGTGACAACTGGCGAGTGACGGGCACACACCGGCAAGAAAGGCGAGACGAGGCGAAGGGATTGAGAAGGCCAGTTATTGATCTCCTTTTGTACCAGTTTAAACCCCGGGGAGAGGGCCAATAGAGGGCGAGTGTTAGATATTCGATGTTTCGATGTGGCCACTGAGACAATCTCTCATCTTGAAACGTCAACCATCAGAAATCGTCGCCCTCTACCTCTCCTCCCAGGTGCCGAGAGCAGTAGGGGAACGAACCGGGAACTAACCAAGTTAGTACAGCGAGCTCCTGTCAACTGCAGGGGTTTCTTAGAGGGGGCTTAACCGCGTAACCTCGGCTGGGCGTTCTGTGCAGGATCACATTCGCCGTTTCCGAAAGTTTGCCGACCCTCTCGGCACCTGATATCACTCTCTTTTGGGTGAATAACAATAGAATCAGGGGTTGAAACTTATCGATGGGATACTAATGAGTCTCATTGAGGAGAGAAGAGGTCGATGACTTCTCGACGGATTTGGAGGAGGAAGCGGAATGGACGAAGGACGAAGAGGAGACGAGAGGAGGGACGGCGTCGGTTCGAGCGAGGTCTGACTGTCTCCTAAACGATGACGTCATCCAATGGATTCTAATTCCAGCATCGACGTCGACGATCGATGGAGCACGCAGCCGAGTGCGCCCTCGCAGCAGTGAAGCCTCGACGTCGGGAGGTGGGTAGATCAACGATCGATGACGTCATCAATCGATAAATGGCAGGATTCTACCACTCGGGCCACCCCTCTTCCCTCTTGAGGCCTTCGATCGATCTCTCGGTGCCCCGCCCTCTCGTGATGACGTCATCTGCGGAAGGTCAGTTCGAGGTTTCGCTATGGGATGGGAAGAAAGGAGAGGAGGAGACGAATGGAGCGAACACTAATTTATAAGCCATAAAATCTTGAATTGTTCAGTTGACTCCTACGGTCGCTATCGAGCCTATTCCGTCCCTCAACCTGGCGAGCCATCAATTGATCGATATATGGAGAATACGGTAGCCAATCAAGGTGCGATATCGATTGATTAGTATGTTATGACATAAATTAACGCTCGATTGCTTCAGGTGCGTCTCACCTCGGTGATATAGCAGCGGCAGCCGCGAATAGACTCTTTCGATCGATCGACGTGCTACAGTACCCAAGTAGCCTAGGTACTGTAGCTTTGAGCCTATCGATGTCCTCAATTGATCGATAATTTCTTCAGATTTCACTGGCTCGAGGATACGGTAGCGTCAGCTGACTCTAACCGCTTTTTCACCATTGAAGTGAGCACTCTGGATGGAGATTTCGCTCCTCGTACCCAGTTCGGAATCAGATTGGCCGATGAATTATCAATTTTCGGGCCTTGAGATTCGAAACTGGGAGCCGGAGCAGTTAGGCCAGGGTGCAAAACATCACCTGCGGGCGGGAGTCGAGCCTGCCTTCGTCGGCCTGCCTGTCAGACACCATGCCCAACTATATCTTATTGGCACCGCCTAGGCAGCACCGTTCCAAAATTTAGGTATTGAAGGCCACGTCTTTCAACGAGCCAGATCAGAGACTAGTGGTTGGGGCGCGCGCCTTTCTCTACCTCTTGCAAAACATCACCTGCGGGCGGGAGTCGAACCTGCCTGCGTCGGCATGCCAGTCAGACACCATGCCCATTGTATTATCAATTTTGGTTATGGTGTCTGACCGAAGACCGCTATATCGCCGGTTCGAGCCCCACGATCGACCATGTTTTGCAAGATGGTAGAAGAAGGCTGGCGCCCCAACCACTAGTCTCCGCAATGAGGTCACGGCGGTATGCCGCCCTAATGGGCATGGTGTCTGACTGGCATGCCGACGCAGGCAGGCTCGACTCCCGCCCGCAGGTGATGTTTTGCAAGAGGCAGAGAAAGGCACGCGCCCCAACCACTAGTCTCCGTCAATTACATGTTTTTTTCAAAATTTTAAAATAATTAGAATTATTTTTTATTTTTTATTTCCCATGATATCTTCTCTTGAATGATTCACACACTAGTGTAATGGGCATGGTGTCTGACTGGCATGCCGACGCGGGCAGGCTCGACTCCCGCCCGCAGGTGATGTTTTGCAAGAGTAGAGAAAGGCGCGCGCCCCAACCACTAGCTTGTGGTACATAAAAAATGCCTGGCAAGCACAAACAATAGAAACCGTCTGCAAAGCGTTTTGGGGCGTTTCGACCGATGAAGTAATGCCTGACTAGGCGGAATGGCCCAGTCGGGAACCCTACTAATAACAGCAAGTTATATCCTGATATGAGTAAGAATATATAGACGCGCTTACCCTCCTACCACATAAATATGTCCATCGAAAGGCGCGACACATGGAGCGACACTCAACAACCCGGAACAGGGGGAGGACACGGAATAACGTCAGTTCATGATGCTAGGGAGGGACATCAAGAGGGGGATACGGTAAGTCATGCACGCGCTCCATCAGGAAACTGTAGTTTGCACATACCTCTCGGACTTCTTTACGCTTCCGCACAAGTCCGGACATTTGTTTTAAAATTCGATCGTATTTCTCTCTTCCACTATCTCCGCAAGTCTCAATATATTTTGCAAAATAATTGAAACTCATTTCCACTTGCTAGTCCGGACTTGCGCAGGAACAGGGGGCGCTACAGTAATCATGCAATGAAGGGGGCGGGGTGTTCGCTGGGTCAGCCTGACGGCTGCCGTAATATCGAAGGAGTTCGGCGGGTCATCCGCTGGGTCACTCTCGCTACTCACCGAGGCGGTCACACTCGAGGCTCCGCCGCCCGAGAGGCCGGGCATGTTCGTGGTGGATGACGTCACCGAGAGGGACTGCGCCGACAGAGAATCGCCGCATTCCATCTGAGGGGAGGGAGGGATACGGTAGGAGGGGATGGATATCGATCGAACAAGGATACGGTAATCCAAGAGGTACGCTAGCTGAGTGGTTAGTATGGGTAGATCAGAGATCAATAGGGAAGGGGATCATTCTTGGGGGAGTGTTAGAGATCAGAGATCAAGTGGTCAAATAGGAGGGACTGTCAAGTGGGAATCAGATGAAACAGTCGGGATGCATTGAAACAGAGACAAGAAAGAGTACTGTAGATCCAATCAATAATCCTACTTGCATACCCCACTGGAAGGCGCAAATCTAGATTTTATAATAAAGATAATGATTTAAAAATAAACAGAAAATTCAACCAAAGGCATTCTCTTCCAGCGAAGCATGCAAGAGCCTATGTTTAGCTATTCAAATCTGTATACAAAATAAAGAATACGGTAGGGTACTGTAGCTAGTAGATATTCAGCCTTTCTCGACCGTATACAATGGACTAGGATACAGTAGCTAATCGAGATCCGGTAGATCAACTAATCAATCGATAATCGATAACTACCGTACCTCGCTCTTTCGCTCGCCCATCAGGAGGTACATCGCGTGCAGCTCGTCGAACTTGTCCGCCTCGATCGACCGCAGTACGCCGTCCCGATTGTAGCCCATCTACCATTAATTAGTGAATTAATTAAATGTAAATATAAATAAATATATTTTGTATACTTTCTCGTGTTGCCCATCTGCAGCAACAAATATTTTAAAAAGATCGATTCATATTTTGGAAAAAAATCAAAGAACGATTAATCAACCAGAGCTGAATCACAGTGGAGTAATCAATACGTGGAACCTGCATCCACCAGTCAGGTGAAACTAAATTCACCGAGCATGGTAGGATTAAATTCATTCACTAGCTTTCCAATAATTTTGCATTTTTTCAAACGATAGCTCGAAGAACTTTATCGAAGAAATTCCAAATCCCGAGACTATCAATAAATTCTGCAACTCTGGTTCACCTGGCAACTAGCAAATGACCTCTTCATCTGCTTCTAAAATAGTAGACTTTCCGCGCGGGTTTTTGGAGAATAAATATAATAAATACAACAAACTCATTGCATCAGTGTCGTGTTAACTCTACGGAATCCTACCGAGACCAAAAAAATTCAGACCAGGTGACTCCGTGTTCCAAGGGAACTATAAATTGGGCGAAAAATAAACGCTGAAGTTCCTCCCATGGTAGTAGTACATTAAACTAATTTAAAAACAAATATTTGGCGAATTTTGCCCCAGCTACTGTTCAGTTTCAGCGGTTGTACTAATGCCTGATTTCATCGCAACATTGATCAGAGATGGTAAGTCGGTACATAAAAAATCAGTCCACCACAGTGATCTCCCAGAAGTAAAACATCCATTATAAGCCTGATCAATATTTCTCCGGGGGTTACGGTACCCTACCACTACCGTAATCTAAAGCTACCGTATCCCCCGACCGTACCTTGGCGAAGTTGCCCTTGCCGATCGTCTTGAGCAGCTTATACTTGCCCACGTGCGGGTCCTCGACCGGGCGCGACGTGAATCAGGGAGAAAATCGATATTTTCAATCACATACCGTAATCATCTTATTAATCAATCAATATTCTTCGCATCTTTACTGTCTTCAATCAGTTCTCCGAAATCCAATTGTATTCTTTATTTGTCGATTCCTTGTCCATCATCGCATTCAACCCCGTCAAATCACGGTTTCATAATCGATACAACCTCGTTCTACCCAGTATCCCCCCAGTCCACCATCAATCAGTGTCTCTCGTTCTCTCGTTCTCTCCTCTGCCTAATCTCCCCCCTCTTCCTCGTCCGTCTATTAATCCTTCCTCTCTGCTCTTTCACATCTTTTCCCCTCCTCGTCAACACGACTATCATAAGCATTCGCATTCACTTTTGCCCCGCCGTAATCCGATCAATAAACTTGATTCTCTCGTTAATATTAATCTCCGCGTCGTCTCTCATTCACGTGCGAGAGCGCAAACACCATTCATTTTTCCGCTGATCTAATATTACGAGTTGTTCTTTCACCGACCAAATCTATAAGTGGTGTGCAAAATGGAGAGAGATATTTCTCGAAAGCCTAAATAATTCTCATTTGAAAGAAGTATCTCCTTAATCTTCACGGTGTTACGCCGGTCACGGTGCTTGTGCAAATTGGAGAGCGTCAATCCTCTCCCATATATATCATACCCGATCGCTAATAATGTCAGCATTACTAATTTTCTGCTCATACTGCTCGTTTTTTCTTTGCCATTTTCCAAGTAATCATCCCATCTTTTATTATCCCCCCCCCACCTGCCTATAGCCCACGGCGTTTTACATGGGGTGAGCGAGAGAAGAGAGAGCGGCAAGGGGATTGGCGAGAGAGCATGCAAATTCAAGAGTGTGCGCGATGGTCTCACCACGAAAGCTCACTTGGCGTTTTGCTAGCAGAACGCATCTATAGGAACACCGACATGGTCGTCATCGTTTCCCCTTTCCTCAAAAATAACTATCAACTGAAATCCAAACCCCTAATGACGGACGTCGGGAGAGATAGAGAGGAACAGGAAGCAGAGGGGAAATGGGGAAAGGGCGAGGCGAAAAGGCGAACCCGGAAGAGCAAAAATCGATGAGTGACCAGAGGAAGACCCGTGAGATTCGAGTTTCAACACTAACTCAAAACCTCTGCGCACTGGCGGTCAATAGTATTTCCGTCAGCTGGTCAGAAAAATATATAAAATTATTACGAAGGTTCTACACAGTGATACACACAGTGAAGTTCTATAATACTATCAAAGGCGGATTGAGTCTAGAAAAGCCACGCAAAGGACCCGCGAGATGGGGATTTCGGCCCTCCTTCAAATCCAACATTTTCAGTGGTCAGCGGTCATCTCGAGAGAAAAAAAATTATAACAGCATGGTACACTTCTGTTTGATTTTAGTGCCCGGAGAAATCATGGAAATGACCAGCGTGATTCGCGTTTCAACACCAACTCAAAATCCTCTGCTGACGGATGGACAATGATTCATCTGCTATTCGCTTTTAAAACAATGAAACTAATTTCTAATTTCGACCAGCAAGCTTCGCGCTTCAGCACTACCTCAAACATAGTGGGTAATCTAGGTTAATGATTCTTCCTTATGATAGTCGTAAGATCAAAAAATATATATTATCAAAGCCTTTGATTTCAAGGAACAGTGACATTCGCATTTCAGCACTACCTCAAACCCACTGATTCATGGCGCATAATGATTCGTCCTGCGGGTCCTACTCACAGAACAAAAACTATTTGTCGAGACTCGTATTTCTCATCAAGTTAATTCAACTCTGACACGATCAAGAGAGGCTCTTCTAACACTCTCGCACCAGGGTAAAACCCCGCGCGCGTAAATGACCACGCTGGGCTATCAAATGGTGCGCACTCTTGGGTGGAGATGGGGGATCGAACCTGATCTCTCCAATTGGAAAGATAGCCAAACGCATTTCCCCTACACCACCCAAGTGTCGGCTCGCGCTAGAGAGGAGAGCGGTCGAGAATGGTAGGAAAGCCGGCGATTTGCAGTCGCACTCGCGAACTAAGAGATGTGCTCTAACTATCAAAAATCTGTGATCTCGACTACACACCAGGCAATCGACGCTTCCGAGCAACTCGAGATTGAAAAAAAGCCTGCGGTTCGCGGCTGTACTAATACACTAATAGAACCGTGATCGCTATCGTAATAATTCCAGATCCATGTCAGCATAGCTATGAAAGAATATTCCTCACTACATTACCAATCCATGTTAGTTGAGAATACCCGGGGGGAATCGCGGTTGCACTCGCGAACCAATAGTGATGCGCTGACTGTCAAAGCAATGTATACTCCTCGTCGCACATTACAAACAACCTCTAGCCTATTCCTCTCTACAACTGTCAAACGAGCGTCAATTCACGAAATTTAAAAGATATCGAGCCGGGCGATTCGCTGTTGCACTATCACACTAATAGAAACATGAGCGCGATTGAAATAGTCTCAGCTACTCGAGTTTTTAAAAAAAAACAGCGAATATAATCTACATCAATAAATTACAAACCAATGTCATTCAAGAATACCCGGAGATTTTCGATTGCACTTGCAAAGCAATAGAGATGCGCCAAATAACTATCAAAAACATTTTTTGGGATTCGTTCATCCTCTCGAACAATCAAAAAACCGATCACAAATCAACCTCTTGATACTATAGCACCAAGCATAAAAAGTCACCCAGCGCTTCCCGGTTGCACTCGCAAAGTAACAGGATTTATTATACGATCAAAATGATCTGCAGCGTCTACCGCATCTAAAAACAACCTCTATGCATCCTACAATACATGCAAAGGAGCAACGAGCTACTAATTATTTCAGGAAAATCGCCGGTATCCGAGCTGGCGATTCCCCGTTTCACAAGTACACTAATTTAACCGATATTGCGCTGAAAACAGTGCGATATCCTATTGCGGCTGCAACAAAATCTAATTTTTCCCTCAAAATCGCGGGTATCCGAGCTGGCGATTCCCCGTTTCACAAGTACACTAATTTAACCGATATTGCGCTGAAAACAGTGCGATATCCTATTGCGGCCGCAACAAAATCTAATTTAGTAGCTCGTTGCTCCTTTGCATGTATTGTAGTAGCTCGTTGCTCCTTTGCATGTATTGTAGGATGCATAGAGGTTGTTTTTAGATGCGGTAGACGCTGCAGATCATTTTGATCGTATAATAAATCCTGTTACTTTGCGAGTGCAACCGGGAAGCGCTGGGTGACAAAACAGTCCACTGCAAAAAAGGAAATAGGCGCTTCCCGGTTGCACCTGCTTATCAGTAGAGCTCCGATTGAAGTTTCAATAATTTCACTCCCGTGAGACAATATAACACAATCCTTTCAAAACTCACCACTATTCAACCGTCGAATCTATTCTACTGCGTCTATCCTCTCTTCCTCAGAACTACCAACACCTGGCTCACGACAAACAAACCTCTTTCGATCATGATAAAAATAGATAGATACAAAAATCCGCAAAGCACCGAAATGCACCCAAAACTGTAAATAAAATTACTGCGCTTTGCTACTGGCATGTACCTACAAGAATTTATTCAATAATCCCAAGTTATTTCAAGTAACTAATTGCCCTGCCATTAACGGAAACCTCAAACTATGCGCATTAGGGCACCAAAGGATTGCCATGAGATAAGCCAGGTGATTCCTATTTGATAATATGGAGTACTTTTGTTTTCTAAAAAAAATACGCACCTCGTGGAGGGTCGCGAGGAGGATCCGGCCATGGCTGTGGACGACGGGCGCGAATAGTTCCCGTTCGATCTGGAATATTTAAATAATATAAACCTTATAAAACAAAATAACATAATTCTGATTACATTACCATAAATTACACGATTTTGCGCGAATAACGATTAACCCCCCCCCCCCCCTCCCCAATAGCACACGTTATTTCGATGGATCAAAGCTTCTTGTTGATCTCAATAGTTATCTGGCGGAGATTAACCTCCAATACAATAATTTTTAATAAGAAAAATTCGCCAGTTGCATCACCGTATCATGTTATAGCGAAGACAAACAGGCATAATAGCAAGTCGATATAATTCACGCTCATGTTCGTAAATTAAAATTCAACCAGCATCAGGTAAGCCAAACGAATCATTGTTTTGCTACCGGTCCGTAACCGACGGAACGGCCGAGTTGCACCTTCGAAAATCTGATCCGCCGAACTACCGTATACTCTAATTCAAACGTTAATAACTGCTATTACGAAATCAATGGAACGTTTTCTCTCGTGCTCTTTCTTCCTATTTTTGATTGTCCTGAACAATGTAGCTACGTTTTGACATTGAGCTCTCAAACGCGTTAACTCGAATCTCGGTTTCGACGGAGAATCAATTACTGGCAGTTAAAAGTTGTCGGTTTGTTAAGCTTTCGATAAATGGCGCTGGAGACTCATTCTAAAATAACGGAAACTGAAAATAGTGGTAAATTTTTCTTCTTTCCAAGTTGCTTAGGCTTAGGCTTAGGTAAATGCGGCTCAGCTACAGAGATGGGTAGCCTAACCTCCGGGATGGGGAGCCCAGCCACTGAGATGGGAAGCCTAACCACAGGGATTAGTGAATACACAGCTCAATTGAGCAATAATCACGCTGCGAAATGTGTTTAGGTCTTCTCATTCGTAGCACTGTGAACGGGGTGCTTCTGACTACATTGAGGGAGAACATAAAATGAGAAAGATTCGACGAAACTTCGATATATCGATAAGCAGAAATAATCATTAAAATACATCCTGAATATTATTGAAGTTTCGTAAAATTTGGCTAAGTTAGACGTTTTCTATGATAAGTAGTCGAAGGTGCAACCTGGCCGTTCCGTCCGATACTTATCCGACGGAACGGCCGGGTTGCACTTTCAAGGGTGCAACCCGGCCGTTCCGTCGGATAAGGTCACGTTGTTTTGCTCACCTCCTTAATCATCTTCTCCCTCGTCTGCATTTCTCCCGGACGGAAGGCGAAATTGATCTGCTCTTTACTCAGCATTCCAGAGGCGAACGACGCTTGCAGCTGTAATAATCAACGTAATAACTCGCCAAAAGTGGCGTGACAAAGGCAACCTAAACTAGCGTCAATGGACATCCCTGCAGGTCTTCCCCAAGCAATACAATGAGGAAAAGATCAAGGACTATAAAATGACCATCAATCAAGAACCAAACGAAGAGCCAAAACATGAATAGAGGCTTACGCGACGTCCAGGGCGATACGCGCAATAAAGGCATAGCTCGACCTTCACCAATAGGAAGAACTACGGGACAAGTAATAACAACAACGATATTATCCAATAAAGCGTTAAATTGACAAATATATTTGCAAATAGCCGGTCAACACAGTTTGGAAAATCAATTGATCGTATACTGTAACGAAACTGTTCAAACTTTTTCGTTTATCAAGAACTGATTTTTTTTAAATTTAATTTTTTTTAGAGAAACTTGAATATGACTAGTGAACCTGATTCCGTCCTACTGAAGGCTACTGAAGGCCACTCCGAGACTTCCTTGATTTAAACCATTTAGCGACTCCAATCTTGTCTGGGGCTCAATCGGCAATTCTCTCGCTTGATTCACTTATCACTTCATTTCTTTCTATGAATTACTCCTCCCAAAGGTTATTTCTGTTTCCGTGTACAGTATCTTTGTGCGTCCAACACATATCGATAGTTCGCAATCTTCATTTAGGCTATTCTATACGTCGGTCTCTTACATCTTAAATATAATGTGCAATTAATCGTCATACAAGTTGTTTGGGTGGGCGGGGTCGCATTGAAAGAGAGAGATGACATACATAACGTAAACGACAATTGGGAGAGGGCGGTTTTCTGTGAGAAAAAAGAATGGGTCGGGCATTATATAAGAGACAATTAATCCATCTGATAACAACTCTCTGCTATATTTTACAAACGAGCAAAACTGACACATTAAAAAATATAGGGATCTATCTGGGGGCCCCCGTTATCTCGAAATAATGCGTGAGATAAAGAGAGCCGCCAATCGATAAATGGGGAGTAATGTAATCGCGGGGGTTTGATGCACATTATTATTATTTGGATTGACATCGCGAATGACGACTATTTGGAAGATGATGGTGTGTGTTCAAATCTAGATGTACGGTACAATCTACAGTAGGTCAACACGGTATCGATCGACTACCAATCGATAAATGCGGGATGATGGATGTGAGGAGGAGGGAGAGTGCACTGGGGTGGACGGGGCGAGATATAAGATACGGTAGGTGGTACGGGAGCGAAATCGATAATGAGGAACTACGGTATGAAGAAGTAGTAACAATCAAGAGGTTCGCTTGTAGTATATTGTTCTCTCGGGGATGGGTCTAAAAATCGATATTCCACAAAGTCGGGGCGGATAAAACATGTGTGCGGCGGGAAACGAGTGGCTATTTAGTTAGATTAGCGGGCAGAAACTTAAAAAGAAGTAAACGACGACAAACAATCATTACCACGATGGGGACGGAAAATAGTGGACGAATTTCGACACATAGGGACAATGGGAAGCTAATTATATTGTATTGTAATAAGAAGGGGGCTGATCTGCCTCCTCTAGCCTATTTGTTTGCTTCTTCTTCTCTCTGACTATAAAATGATGGGAGACAATCATATTTTCGAAGGGGGCGGAGTCGAGAAAGAGAGAGAAACGAAGAGAAATATATGAGACACCCGTAGGTGAGACTGGGTCCGCCGTGTGTTCTGATACAGTGGAAAGGATGAAGGGAGGGACAACGAATCTAGAGGAGAGATGGGAGGAAGAGCACGGGGGTAGATCAATCGATAATAGCTACGGCAGGGCTACCGTAATCCTCCGAGTTCGAGTGTGTATTTGTGTGTGTGTGGGCGTGTGTTAGCATCGGACAACGAGTAGGAGGGGGGAGGGAACGACCCGGGAAGAACGAGGGGAAAGGGGGCGGCGTCTATGGCCGAGTGGGCGGAGTCTGGAAGGAGGGGGCTGAGCCTCACAGGTTGAGCTCTTGGGCGATCTTCGAGGCAATATTCTTGAATCCTATCGACGTGCCGGAGATTCGCTTGAAGCGGACGCCGTTGAGGGAAAGACGCGGCAGTTTGCAGACCTGGAAAGATGAACAGATGATTAATTCAATCGATCGATAATCCCCCACCAGGAGCTACATTAACCAGTGCCCCATAGCCGTTCCAGTTATCTATCGAAGACAATTATCGACTATTGATCTACCTTTTTTACCAGTTCTTTGTGGAATTGTTCAACATGAGCTCGATTGATCGGCTACCGTACACCCAGAAGGTCCGAGTCTACCGTACCCCTACCGTACCTCCATCTCCCACTGGACGAGCGAGTCGGTGTTGGGGTCGCCGTGAACGCAGAGCAGCAGATACCTGTGATGATTACTTGTATTCTTACAAGGGATGTCATTTCGGTTTTCAGCTCTCTCCATTCTGCACACTCTAGTATTCTTACTCCCACTTCCCAACTCAATCAACAGGAATCATAGGGAATTGCTAGCTAAATTAACTTCCAGATTACCAACCCCCAGCTTGTTGAGCCATCTTTAGTGGCATTACGATAAATAAATAAATGAACAAAAAATAAAATAACAGGTACCGCTCGCGCTGCTCGTAATCGCACGCATTCGAGTCCAGCACCTTTCGGATTTCCCTGCAATTGCATAAATTATTTTTAATTAAAATTAATTAACTGGAAATACTCCTAGTGGTTCTTGATGTCTTGCGGAGATTGATTTTTTGAGGGGGTGGCGTGCCGAGCATTACTATGAACCCCGACACCCGCACCCGCGAAACATTGAGAAACCAGGTGATACTTCAGATAAAAGTTTTCGCCGCATGCAAGATGACATCAGTTAGATGGGTGTGATGAAACCCACAGGTTACACACAATCACCAAGGCATTTTTGTTTTTGTTATCACGCTCAAGACCGATGCCAATCGTTCTAGGCAACTACACCAGGAATAACTAACGCTCGCGAAACGCCGAGTCCCCGGGCGAAATGGCAGTAAAATTTTCGCAATGTCAGACATTCTCCACACCAAATGCCTACCTTATATTATTTCGGTCCGTACGCCTACACCGATAACCATCACTGCTCTCGGACAGGCTACAGTAACCACTGCAGTACTCCCCTCCCTCCACACCTGCCGTAATGCTTCCCTGATCAGCAATAGAAGCATTTTTTTCCTATTAAATTTTTGACAACAATAAGATCGAGAAACGGTATAATATCGTGTTATAACTAGCACTCGCGAAACGCCAAATCACATTGTTCGTGAAAGTTCTTCTCACTTAGTGTAATTCTATATTTTTAAATCTGAATATTTTTTTTTAAATCCTCAAATTCTCCCGTAATGCATTACTGATAAAGCATGGAAGCACTTTTTTTTCAATTGATATTTTTCCGGATGTGAGCAAGTCTAATTGTTCCCAGTAACGTCTCAAGCAACATCTAGTGAGAGCGAAAGATCGAGACACCTGGCGCTCCCACCACAAAATTCAAACATACCGTTTACCGTATACCCTCTCAATCTATCGTACCTCATCATCTCCTCGGGCGCCAAACTGCTCGTCGTCTTCATGCTCCAAGTGAATCGGAGCGATCGCGGCTTCACCTAAACATATTATTTAATTACTAATTAATCATTCTGCGATCAAGAATATAGAGAATACACTAGCAGGCAATTTTCTCCCATGGATAACGAGAAATTCATAGTTTTGAAAATGAGCCGAATAATATAAAATAAAATAAAGCCTCACCTCCTCTGCGCCTCCAACACCGCCTCCTTGAGGATTCTCCGAGCGCTGCAATTATCGAGTTAATCGTGATTTATATTAATATAATATTTGCAGCTAAGAGACAATTGAGATCATCGTTTTCAGCAGAGACGCACAAAACAAGTAGCGCAGGTAAAACCCCGGAACACCGAGTGACTAAATCAATTGAAATATAACACTGAACTAGAATGTTACGTCATAACCTTCAACTAGTTTTTCATCTAAAGTACTGGTATCCCATCCGGTTGTTTCTACTCTTACGCAAACAGACATGGATACTCTCTATCAACAGAGACCCGAATGCCCCAACCTAGAAACACCATCAGTAATCGATCCGCCTAGCTACCGAATGCCTATATTATTGATCTCCATTATCGGTCTACCGTATTCCCTGAGACATCGATTTTCTAATCTACAGAAACCACTCTAATCGATAGTCTATCACTCTACCGTTCCCCATAAGTTAACCATCGGTATTTTCTATTCGAAGTAGTCTGCACACACCATTAAATATTCTGAGTCGCTCACCTAGTAAAAGACTGATGCAACTAAAACCCGCCCGGTTCGTCAAACTCTTGATTTCTGGCGAAACCGTACACGATCTACTGCATCCTTCATCAATCTTCCCTACTCCTCCAATCATAGAGCATTCCCACACGCATTATATTCAATCAATAATCAATGGGCCTACAGTATAACCCAATTATCGATTTTTCCTTTCCGCCTGCCGTACCAGTCAGCAATCAATGGGCCTACCGTATAACCCAATTATCGATTTTCCCTTTCGTCTACCGTACCCCTCCTCCACTCACCCCATGCGTCGAGTACTCTCGCAGCTGCTGCACGGCTGCAGCCCCCGAGGTGGGGCCGATGGTGCCGGAGCGACCGGTGTGCGGCGTCCCGCCCCCGCCTCCTCCCCCTGCTGCTCCTGTCGTCGAGACGCCCTCCGGCAGCGGGGTCCTGAGCGGAAGAAGAGAGGTGAAAGGGTACGGTAGGATACAGTAAACGCCTCCAAATCCCTATTACGATAAGTAACCTGCGATAAGTATACAATAGGTTACTAGGGATTTCACGTCGCTTTCTAGCTCTCTCCATTGTGCACACTCGTTCAGAGATCAGACAAACGAGAGAGTGCGGAATAGAGAGCTCCGAACGACACCCTCCTATTTAATCAACGGTAGGTACTAGCAACTGACAACAACAACAACGATGACTGCACGAAACGTCATTGGAACAGAGTGTTGATGCGTTTAGCAACCAAAAAAACTCAGAACCAAAAAAAAACTTTTCCAAAACTTGCACGGTTAGTTTTCCTGATCAATAAAGTAAAATCTCGCAACACGAAAGAACTAAGTGTCTGGTCTACCGATCAATCAATAATCCTCCCCACATAGGGGGTCAGAAGAGATCAAAGATCAATCTCTATCGTGATCTACCTCCGGGCATTGGAGGGCGACGGGCGCACCATTCCTCCTCCTCCTCCAGCTGATGATGATGAGGTGGTGGTGACGATGGAGGGACTGAGATGGGAAAAGGAGATAGAGAGGGGAAGAGATCAGAGATCAAAGATCAAATATCAAAATTCACGAGAGATTAGACATAAATGTTTGGCCAAGAATGTGGAGAAATTGCTACAGGGAAAGAGGTTGAGAACAAGCAGGGGAGGTGAAACCGCAAGGACCCAAGCAGGAAAGAAGGGACGAGTGAGTGAGAGGTAACAGGCCATGTAAACATCAAACAGAGAACGGCATTTCTCCACCATTCCGGACTGCGAATTGAATGAGTTTTACATAATTAAAATTGTTTTTAGAGAAATTAGACATAAATGTCTCGTCCGGAAAAGGGCAAGTGCCAAAGGTACAGAAACGAATCTCCTTTGTACATCTTTCGTCCACAGAAACGGGGTTAGATCAGACAGGGAAGGGAGAGGGGACACAAGCAAGGACTAGAGGACGGTTCTCAAGCGCATACACCGAAACGCATCCAAAGTTCATCAACTTTATTATTAGTTTATTATCATTTCTTGCATCTAATGGATATGAGTAATGAAATGTATGTCAAAGTTAGAATGCTACAGTAGGAATCTTGCGATTGAATGATGATGGGATGAGTATACTGTAGGATTACGGTAGACGAGGAGGGGTTAATCAATCAATATTGGGAAAGTGGGCGGGGCTTGGGATGGGAAGGTCATCATCATCATCATCAGCTGTAGTAGTTGGAGTGAGGAGGAACGACGAGTGATCTGCCAGGGAAAGCGGCTACCGTAATCCAAGGGAGTACCGTAGTGCGGTGTGAGATGCGGGGTAAGGAGGAGATTATCGATTTAGTGGTTACGCTAACTCAATGCACATTCGCATGCAACCTTAAGCGGTGGACGGTAAATGAGGTTCGAAACAAATTTAATTATTTCTGAATTTAATATATTTTTGAACCTCATTTTCCGTCCACACGTCTACCACCAGCAATACAACAAACTGTGAACGGCTAAGCTATAGGAGATCTCTCATGAGGTTTCTGCCATGAGAGATCACTAGACTCGACTACCTCAGAGTTCAGGGACGACAGACCAAAGATCAAATCCCTATACTAACCGCCGGGCGAGTTTGGTCAGCTTGGACAGGAACGTTCCTCCCCTCCCCGTGGCCGTGCCCATCGATTGGTTGCCCGGCAGCGCCTCCCCGTCGCTCTCCTCGTCCTCCACGTTCACCTCACAATTCGATTAATTAATTAAATAAATAAATAATTAATTAATTGAAATTGTTTTTTCTCCACGTTCACCTTCGTCGATTCTCCCGTCTAGTAATTTTTTTTTTCAATAATTAACTATTTTGAAGCAATATATTCTAGCGACTGTTCAAAGTTCAAGGGTTTCTCAGGTTTCTGATCGTGTTGATCTTAGCAGTGAAAAAATCGCTAAAATCGAATTTCCGGTTTCAGAGACTCGTTTTGTCTATTGATTTAGTAACTCGAACATTGGTTTTGGGATCTCTAACACTAATCACAATTAGCAACACGAAAATGGCCGGAAGAGAGTGAATCTACAAACTAGTAAAATCCGGAAAAAAGGTGTCAATGAATCGAAAAAAGCACCTCACGACGTCACGTCTTCAACGACGATTTGCATCGACTCGGAGGTTAATCCGTAATCTTCCCTAATGAAAGTGGAAAACAATCCGATAATGCGTCTAATTCAAGTGCGGAATAATGACAATATACGCATTTTTGGACTGTTTCAACCCTACTCCCTAATCAAGCAACGCTCCGACTCTCTCCATTCTGCACACTTTCTCATCGATCACACAGAGCGAGAGAGTGTTCGAAACGGAGAGAGCCAGAGTGTGCTGAATGGAGAGAGCAAGGTCACCCTCTCCTCATCACTCACCCTATTGTGCTCGGTCTTGCCGTGGAAGGTCTGTCGGTTGCGCGTGTTCCTCGGGAAGGCCTGACTGCTGGCCCCCGGCCCTCCGGCCGACGCGCCAGATCCGGGAGTCGGCGCGCCCGACTTCGGCGTCACCGTCGCCGACGGCGGGTAGGCCTGAATGATCAGGGTGAGTCCTGGCACGAATAGGAGTACGGTAGATGCACCATCCATTGATCCACTGTTGGCATTTCCAACGCGCTCTTGCACACAAATGTTGCTTGCTTGCGACCAATCACGTGACAATATATAGAAAAGCTTCGCTCACACATATCATTCTGAATAATCTATAAGATAGTCACGCAGCTTAGATAGATAGATAGAAGAAGTACATCAAAGTGCGATTGTTAGTTAGTCAAGGGGGACAGATCTGATAGATTTCGGATCCGGGGTTAGAGTGAACGGACGACAGAGATCAAAGATCAGACACAGGGAGGGACGCCACGTTTCGTTAAGCAAGAAAACTTACGAGGCTTACGAAGGCTTTGCCTCGAAATCCCGCTTTTTTCGCCATCTAGAGACATTTTCAATACGTATTAGCTTCAGGAGAACGTGTTAAAATGAATTCGGAGAGAACAAACACCCAGAAAACCCATTGTCAGTATTTCCCAAAACCGGGTACTATTCAGTTTCGCAAATGTCTCATCTATAGCTCCACTCCGAAATGTCGATAAACTGAATCCTCCGATGCTAAAAAAACCTCACCAGTGCCCTAACTTTCAAGTGCACCATCCCTACTCCATCTTTCTCTCTCCTACCGTACTCTACCGTACCGTACCATACTCTACCGTAACCCCCTCCCTCACCTGGGTGGGCGTGGTTGGGGCGTGGACCGAGTGCTGCGAGTGCTGCTGCTCGCGACCCATCGGCGCCAGTGTCGTGCCTGAGGAGAATCGATTTATAACTACCGTAATCAAGCAATAACAAACAATAGATCAACAATACCGTAATCATTCGATTTTGTATCGGTAAAATATAAATTCTAAATACAGCTGATATAACGGTGTGTTTGAAGTGTTCATTGCCAGCAATTTCATATTTCTCCGAATGATGGCAGCGGAATTAAAGATGGTGACTCGCTTATCGATTTGGATAAGTAGTGGAACACAGATCCTAATGCTAATAAATTACGCGATATCCTGCTGGAAGCGTTTTTTTAATCGATAAATGTCTATTTCCGACTAGCTCCCATGAAGTAATTGACGATCGTGCCTCGCCCTTCTTCTGCACTATCGATGAAACATAACTCAACCGTGCTCGGCATACATGTGTTTACTGCTGACATAACACCACTGATCCTCCTACCGATATTATTAATTGCACTATATAGCGAACCATCCTCAACAGAATCAAAGTTTGCCATTACTCCCCATTATGTACGACTAGAGGAGCACAGAACCACCACCTAAATTCGAGTCTGCATTTAACTAGGGTTGGCCATGCGAATGCGAAGACGCGAATTCACAATAGGAGGGAGAGCGCACGCGAATTCGCAACGCCTCTCGTGTGCGAGACTCCGCCCCCAATGCCTCGCCTCCCCCTCCTCGCCAAACCCGTCGCGTCTAGCGCGCGCTCTCTCGTGATAAAGAAGCTCTGAGCGCTCTTATGCGAATTCGCATGGGCGTTGCGTATTCGCATCCCCTCTCCCTACGCTCGCGTCGCGATTGCGAATTCGCAAGAGAGACGCCAGCGCATGCTAATTCGCGAACTTCGAATGGCCAACCCTACATCTAACCTCCTTTTCAACAAAAATGTATATTGGATATTTTCAAGGAACTTGAGCTAGCAACACTGCAATGTTAATACGCCTCTGCTTTTGATGCACTAGTGAAACTCAAAACTAAAGGATTCATTAAAGTAAAATCTTTTTGGTTGGATTTAAGTGTTTGTTCTTTTCAGATGATCTGCGAATGGGACTAGAGTTCTTCACTACGGGTCCTAGAAAAACTACTGACGAAACTCAAGTCCGCCATGTTCATCAAAGTATACAAACTCAAATTCGCCGATTGCCTAATGATGACGTCTCCATTAACCTCATCTACATACCGTACCCTTTCTCAATCTACCGTAACCCCCTCCCACTCACCCGTGGCGCTCTTGGTCATTGTGGCGGGGTGTTGGCTGCTGCCTCCATCGGCTCGCAGACTCATCTACAAATACAATTTAATAATAATAATTTTAGTAATTAATTAATAATGATAATTAAATATATATATATATTTTAAATTGAACCATAATCTTCATAATCCCCTCTACGGTTGTCTGATGGAATAGCAACTCTCTCCCTAATGCACTCCTTTTCAAGGGTCAGAGTGTGCAGATTGGAGAGAGCCGCTACTCGATCCGGCTTCAGTATTCCCCCTACCGTACCTCCTCCATCTCCCTGATCATCACCGGCGGCATCGAGGGGCTCTGATGCAGTGACTGCCTGCAAAAATAATCGATAATTAGATGATTACGGTAGCTCAGTTATCGATGCAACCACTACAGTACTCAGGGCAATACATCAATACTCAGGATTACTGTAGCTCGTCAGTTATCGATCGATCCAACGGCCTACAGTACTCGTGCACTCGTCACCATCACACTACAGTATACGAAACTGAGAGAGAGACACCATAACAAGACCTTTCAACCAAAGAAAAGAGCACTGTTCAGTTAGATCGTGGAGAAAGACAGACAGAGAAGGGTAGAAGATATATCCAATATGCAAAGATCGATAGGATATTCTTCAGTTTCTGGCATATTTCACGCAAAAGTCACAGCCAGTCCCAGAAACCGAAAAAAATCCAATCGATCGATATTTCGGTACGGTAGATCAGAGACCATTTTGAAGGACATGGTCCGCTTGAAGGGCGACAGCAGCGCGGCGGCCAGACGCGTCGCCGGGGTACGGTAGGCCGAGGATACGGTAGTTGTCGGGCCGGGAATCAGGGACGGTGGTACGGTAGGGAGGGCGGTGGCGGGGTTGGTACAGTACAGCGAGTGGGGCCGCTGGTGCTGCAGCTGTCTCGCAGGCCGCAGCAGCTGCAACAGCCGAGAAGGGGGCGGAGTCACGGCAGCGGCTGCAGTTGTCGCAGGGCTGCAGAAGGGCAAACAACGGTACGGTACGCGAGAGAGGTACGGGTGGCACGATAGAGAAAGAGATACAGTAACCCGGAGTGGATACAGTATGACAGTGTGCGGTGCTTGCTTGCAGGGAGGGAAGTACTCGTGACCCAACGAATTGGGCTTGCGGTGAGGGAGTCAATGGAGAAGAAGGGATAGGGAGAGTGCAAGGGCAAATACAATTTTACTCGAATCACAGACTGACTTTGTATATCAATACCGTAACCTACTAAAATCTTCGTGCACGGAATCATGCTAAGCTAGCTAGAAAATCTCTCGATAGTGGCCAGAGGGACGTTGTTATTACATATTTAAAGAAAATTACAATGTTTATACAACGATATGTTCTCCCTCTGACACCCATCCAATCTCTCCTCAAAGATCAAAGATCAAAGATCACTCACTTGTTCTCTTTGGTCGTCGAATCGGGCGTCGAGGGCGGGAAATCCATCGGGGGTACGGTATCTCCGCCTGGGGACGAGGGAACGGCCGGACAGCCACCGATCACCGGGACGGTGGAGGTGCCTGAGGAGGAGAGAGGGTACTGTAGCGGACGAGAATTGATCGATAATCGAAGCGGAGGGATACTGTAACGCCATCAACGACTCATAGACACCAGATTGAGGTCAGCGACAGTAGAGGATTGTATCTATCGACCCTCGAAGAGGCATTGTTGATGAAAGAAGATAGCGCTCATAGGAAGAGTGTGAAGCTCAAATTCAACAATTCGGCATTTTGAAACTACAAACACGCAGAACAATACATTTCTTCGAAATACGCGATCTACTAATTGCAATACAAGACTTAGCTCTCACTAACTTACCCCTTTGTAGCCACAAACTCCCAAGTACCATGTATTATATTTTATGAGATGGATAACACCCGCCTACCGTATAGCAACAAGATCAAACGTTATTTTCTGAATTTATCGATAACTCTGTACTGTCCTACCATTATGTTTCAGAAAATGTAGCGCATTGTCAAGCTCCGCTCCTAATCAATAATGGATACTCAGCTATCGTAGCTCATTCTTAAGCTCCGCCCCCTAATCGATAATCGATAATCCTCCGGCTACCGTACCATTTCCTCCTCCATTCGAGTTCTCGCTGCTGCTCTCGTCCTCATCCTCACGGATTACCGGCTCGGCGGGCGTGTGCGAGATCGAGCCTGATTTCTGAAAAATATGTATGATTACGGTATCTGCATTATCGATTTCGGTAGCCTGCGATTGCTACTGTATCCAAATTAAACCCGAACGGAACAGATACTGCAACACAAATATACATAAGAATTTGATATTTTTTTGGACCTGAAGACACATCAAAATTGATGTGGACAAAATCATAGGAAGTTATCTCGATAGTGAAACACCAGTCAACAAGTAGGACAATCTAGTTGTGAGCGAGAGTAAGACGACAACTTTGGAATACTGTAGCGGAGTACGGTACCAAATGGGTTACTGTAACCGACAATACCGTACCTGGAGGGATTACCGTAACTGTCAGACTACCGTACCTGGAGGGGGATATTCGCGACGAGACTGGACCTCTGCTGTACGGGTTGGAAGGCCTTGACGAGAGAGGCAGACTGAGGGGTGGAGGAGGAGGTACGCGCCGATGAGGAACCACTGCAAGAATTAATATGATGGAAAAAAGATCAATATAATTAATATTTTATATATATATATTATTATTTAATTCAGTTCACTCAGATACATTTCTATTCATTCGAGAGCTCACCATTATTGTAATGAAAAATTTCAGTAGCTAGAAGTCACCTGTCGGATAATTTGTAAGTGCAAACTAAACCAAGAAATAAACTATTTTTTTATTCTCTAATATTTATCGACAACGCCAAGAGAACATTGCAACTCATGCTTCATCTCTCACTATCTCATCCCATCGTATCCGCAAACTGCCTGATGCTAGCACGTTTTCGCAGCCATGGGAAGTAAATCCAATTTCACACTCTCTCATCTACCTGACCGGAGTGATAGTGTGCAGAATGGAGAGAGCGAAAATCGAAACGATATCACTAGTGCGTGGCACTCGGCGAAACTGTCAGTATGGATCATAGACACTTGCACTAGGCAAAAAAATTGATTTGGATTTTTCGAATACTATTTGACAGCTTTATCGAGTTTTAAAATCGTAGTGAAACTCAAACAGCGAGTGAATCGAAAAATTTAAAGAATAAAATGTACAAAACTATGATACGTCAACAATTAGACTTCTGTTTTAAGGTTTTCATTTGGAACAACGACCCTGGCAACATTGGGATACAGCCTTCATCACTGCCTACGTAACCCCAACGTAACCGTAAATTGCATGGTTACGACTCACAATATTCTAAATAAATGGAAACAAAATATACACTTATCGTGTTCGCACGGGCATCACCTCCATATTAACAGTTCTACTAGACCACATCCATTCCAATAGTTCATTCCAAAACTCTGATTAATTCCAAAAATGACTCACTCATTCCTCGTGAAGCTCTTGGTGGGATGGGCGCTGGCCTGCGGTCGGATCATCGGGATGCGGCCCGGCGTCGAGGACTTGCGCGCCCCGTTGTTGGCGGACTGATAAATAAATAAATAATAAATAATAATAATTTTAATAGTAAATATTATTCAGAATAATAATAATAATAATAATAATAATAATAATAATAATGATAATAAATATTACACAGAATAATCGTAATTTTTAATGTTTTTTCCAGCAAGATGCCAATCAACCATTGCACAACGTCTAAATGCCTAGATATCTAACAACTTCGCACCCGAAAACTACCATTCATGACACATTTCCTCCTGGCTCAATAAATAGTAGTGCTTCCGGATCATATAATGGTATCTCTGTTCTGCACACACTTTCATTGGTACGTGAAACTAAGGAGTGTGCCAAATGGAGAGAATAACTCCAAGACCCCGCTCTTTTCCGTTTCACCTCTCCCTCAATACCCCTCAACACTCACCGCGACTGCAGCATTGGCGGCGCTTGCCCGATTGAAGGCGGCTGCGGCCTCTGCTGGGGGCACGGGACCAGGTGCGCGCGGAGTGATGTCGAACTGCTGGATCGTGTAGCCTGAAAATAATCATATTAACAATAATAGTTATTGTGTAATCCAGCAGTGTACACGAAATTAGCGTAGATCGTGTGTATGTATTAATTTATTAAACCAGTTAGGAGCATATGAGCAGTATTTTCAATTGAGGCAAAAATGTTTCTTATTTAGGATCACTGGGAGGAATTTAACAGCTCAACAGGGTAATACATAGCTTTATTAATAGTTATTGCCTCGTACTCTATTAATAGTTATTCCCTCGTACGCTGAACTAGAATCGAATAACCATCTTTAGCAAATAGAGGGAGAATTACTCACGCTTATTCGGCGCTCCCGGATCGCCAGGTAGCGTCGTTGGCGCGCGGCCGGCGCCAGGTTGCCGCAGCGTCACCGCGGTCTGCAACAGATTACGGTAATGAAAATTATGATATCTCGCCGATCCAAAAATCGAAATATCCCAAGAAGTAGTTATATAAATAAGGATTGCTATAAAAATACGGTATCTAATGTGAATAGATTTTTCTTCGAAAATCAATAACTACAGTAATCACTCACCGCAGGTGGTGGGGGCGGGCCGCCAATGAGCTTCGATGACGGCGGCTCCTGCGAGGCGCGTCGAGACGCGGATGCGTCCGCCGACTGAAAGGATACGGTAATGGACTACGATATCCGAAATCGATAATTACTTTAAGAGTAATATGTTTGATTTTGCTCGAAATACGGGCCGAATGCCTCTCCTTTCCGCACACACAATTATCAATCGGCAAGAGATGTGCGAAAAGTATAGGCCAACCTATATTTCGAGCTTTAGTACCTCTCCTCCTCCGAGAAAATAGATTTTAACCCAAAATATGCGTCAACAAATCAAAGCGAGACAGACACAAGAGACGAAACAAGCATGTTTATGTTAGTTCTCGCCAGGCTTTTCATGTGTTAGCGGGGAGGGATACGGTATACCGAGAGAGCCAAACCAGCCAATCGATAATCCCTTTCTCGGATACGGTAACTGATCTACCTTGGGTGCAATCGACATGGCCGGGTTGGCGAGGCGCGAGTACTTGGTAGGCTGAAATGGAGCGACACTCAACAACCCGGAACAGGGGGAGGACACGGAATAACGTCAGTTCATGATGCTAGGGAGGGACATCAAGAGGGGGATACGGTAAGTCATGCACGCGCTCCATCAGGAAACTGTAGTTTGCACATACCTCTCGGACTTCTTTACGCTTCCGCACAAGTCCGGACATTTGTTTTAAAATTCGATCGTATTTCTCTCTTCCACTATCTCCGCAAGTTTCAATATATTTTGCAAAATACTTGAAACTCATTTCCACTTGCTTGTCCGGACTTGCGCAGGAACAGGGGGCGCTACAGTAATCATGCAATGAAGGGGGCGGGGTGTTCGCTGGGTCAGCCTGACGACTGCCGTAATATCGAAGGAGTTCGGCGGGTCATCCGCTGGGTCACTCTCGCTACTCACCGAGGCGGTCACACTCGAGGCTCCGCCGCCCGAGAGGCCGGGCATGTTCGTGGTGGATGACGTCACCGAGAGGGACTGCGCCGACAGAGAATCGCCGCATTCCATCTGAGGGGAGGGAGGGATACGGTAGGAGGGGATGGATATCGATCGAACAAGGATACGGTAATCCAAGAGGTACGCTAGCTGAGTGGTTAGTATGGGTAGATCAGAGATCAATAGGGAAGGGGATCATTCTTGGGGGAGTGTTAGAGATCAGAGATCAAGTGGTCAAATAGGAGGGACTGTCAAGTGGGAGTCAGATGAAACAGTCGGGATGCATTGAAACAGAGACAAGAAAGAGTACTGTAGATCCAATCAATAATCCTACTTGCATACCCCACTGGAAGGCGCAAATCTAGATTTTATAATAAAGATAATGATTTAAAAATAAACAGAAAATTCAACCAAAGGCATTCTCTTCCAGCGAAGCATGCAAGAGCCTATGTTTGGCTATTCAAATCTGTATACAAAATAAAGAATACGGTAGGGTACTGTAGCTAGTAGATATTCAGCCTTTCTCGACCGTATACAATGGACTAGGATACAGTAGCTAATCGAGATCCGGTAGATCAACTAATCAATCGATAATCGATAACTACCGTACCTCGCTCTTTCGCTCGCCCATCAGGAGGTACATCGCGTGCAGCTCGTCGAACTTGTCCGCCTCGATCGACCGCAGTACGCCGTCCCGATTGTAGCCCATCTACCATTAATTAGTGAATTAATTAAATGTAAATATAAATAAATATATTTTGTATACTTTCTCGTGTTGCCCATCTGCAGCAACAAATATTTTAAAAAGATCGATTCATATTTTGGAAAAAAATCAAAGAACGATTAATCAACCAGAGCTGAATCACAGTGGAGTAATCAATACGTGGAACCTGCATCCACCAGTCAGGTGAAACTAAATTCACCGAGCATGGTAGGATTAAATTCATTCACTAGCTTTCCAATAATTTTGCATTTTTTCAAACGATAGCTCGAAGAACTTTATCGAAGAAATTCCAAATCCCGAGACTATCAAAAAATTCTGCAACTCTGGTTCACCTGGCAACTAGCAAATGACCTCTTCATCTGCTTCTAAAATAGTAGACTTTCCGCGCGGGTTTTTGGAGAATAAATATAATAAATACAACAAACTCATTGCATCAGTGTCGTGTTAACTCTACGGAATCCTACCGAGACCAAAAATCAAAGATCAAAGATCAATATCTTTCCCTAACCTGTGCCATCTTGTTGACTCGTCCCTCATCCCTCGCTCCCTTGAGTGGCTCGACGTACGGCCGAAGCTCCTCCTCCTCGTAACTTAATTAAATAAATATTTGAAATAGTAATTAATTGAAAGATCATCATTTCTCTATTCTGCACACTCTTTCACCAGTCAAACATATTAGAGTGTGCAGAATAGAGAGAGCTAAAATTCATTCCGGTGCTTACTACCGCACACGCACAAATTACGAAACTCGCGTAGATATTTAAAAAAAAAGTAACTAGTCGTACCCGATGTTCATCCACCGGTCCTTCATCACCGATTCCAGCGTGCCTCTGCAAATAATGAAATTATTTTAATAATAGAGAACGGGCAGGAATCATAGGCGAATTTTCAGAACCTGGCAGTTTCTTATCTCATAAACCCGTAATTATTAGCGTGAAAACTCTTGAACTAATTCACGCCACGGTCCCGTGAAAAATAAAATATATATATTATATATTTATTATACAGATCGATAGTTATGAAAGTCTAGAGATCGACGACTATCTTGCCTAGCAGTTTCGCGCCACAGTCCCCTATCTTAGTTCCGTGAAATCGTACGCGCTAATAGTCTGGAGGCAAACTTAGTCAAATAATATACTTAGCAATATAAATCAATCAATAAAAGATCAAAGATCATCCTCCCCCCTCACCTTCTCTGCGGATTGAGCACGAGGAACTTCTTGAGGAGGTTCTCGCAATCGGTGGACATGTAGAAGGGAATGCGGTACTTGCCGCGCAGTACCCGCTCTCGCAGCTCCTGCATAATATTGGGTTGAGGAATAAGTAACGCTCGTTTTTTCTCTCTGACTTTAGAACCCTCGTGCTCGCTCTTTTGTTGTTGCCGTCTGCCACCCTGTTTACACTGGAGAGAGGGCCCCTCGGGCATTCCACACATGTTTTCGATTCAGTTCTCCCTAGTCTCCCAGGCGAGAATGCCGCACAATTTCGTCCCCGACCGAATTCACATTCGGAACGTGATGCTCTTTCTCTTTCTATCTGGCTTGAAACTGCCCGCCATTCATGAACAACTGGAGCAGGTTTACCCCACACATACCCCGCATGTAACCACCGTGAGAAAGTGGGTAGTCAAATTCGAGAAACACGACTTTTCCCTCGAAGATGAAGACCGACCCGGTCGCCCCATGGAGTTGGACCTCGATCGATTGCGTTCTGAGGTGGAGGCTGACCCGTATCTCACTACGCGCGATCTTGCTGACTTCCTTGGGATCGACCAAAAAACTGCCGTGAATGGACTTCACGCGATTGGAAAGAAGTGGAAACTCGGGAGACGGATCCCCCATGACCTGACCGACTATAACAAGGATCGCCGAGTGGACATGGCTTCGACTCTTCTCACTCTGCATCGCCGGTTTGATTGGCTGGACAATGTCATCACAGGTGATGAAAAGTGGGTGCTCTACGACAACCATGAGCGCATGAGACAGTGGGTCGGAGAGGACCAAAAGCCAACAGATGTCCCCAAACCTGATTTGCACCCCAAAAAAGTGATGTTGTGCATCTGGTGGTCAGTGCGGGGAGTGGAGTTCTGGGAACTCCTACCCGAGGGGACGACTATCACGGCAGAGGTCTACACTTTTCAGCTACGGAAGCTGAGACTCGCTGTCGAACAAACACGCGGGAAGGACGCTCGAATCTACTTTCAGCACGACAACGCCCGCCCGCATGTCGCAAGAAAGACCAAGGCTGAGCTGGCGGGCTATGGCTGGACTGTCCTCCCCCACCCTCCCTACTCACCCGACCTTGCCCCCTCCGATTACCACCTCTTCTCAGACCTCCAGCGTTTCCTCAAGGGACAGAGCTTCAAAGACCGAGCCACTATCCAGACCGTACTGACCAACTATTTCAAGAACTAGCCCCAGTCCTTCTATCACGAGGGCATCCAAAAGCTGCCTGGTAGATGGCAGAAGGTCATCGATGCGCATGGAGAATATTTTTAGATTCCATCGTGCTTTGTAAAGTTTTTATGATAAAGTGAAAAAAATTCAAAAACGAGCGTTACTTATTCCTCAACCCGATAATACAATATTAATTATATTTTTAATAATATCCAATTTCATATTCTTATTATTAGGCATAATTTGAACGCATTTAATTTTTAATTTGAACAAGAATGCAGAACTGAAAACCGCACCAACTGGATGGTTTTCGTGAATTGGTGTAGCACATAATCAGGAGGGAGAAAATATTAGACGATTAACCAGGAAATCGAAGAGACATCAAATAATTCCCAATTCTACAGGCAATCAAGTATCTGTGTTACTCCACATCACCTGGATCCTCCAACTTCCGAAATACGTCCCTTTCGCCAGGAACCAATAACTACCGTAACCAATTGAACGCAACCAAAATCTGCACAAATCGATACCTACCATAGCCTTCCCCAATCGATAACTATTTACCGTACCTTAAGGTTCTGGCCGTCGAAGGGTAGCGAGCCGGACACGAGCGTGTAGAGGATCACGCCCAGTGACCACACGTCCACCTGACAGGATATTTAAGTAATTAACATAATCAATAAGCTAATTAATATTACTTGTCCATCAAAATACTTTACTAGCAAAATAATTCCACAAAAGCCATGTTTACGGCGACAAATTTCAATCAGACACACCAATCACTTGTGAGTTTCACGCTGCTCATATCTTCTTGGTTGCTTGAAAAAAATGATATGTGCCCAAAATCCTCGAATAAAAATATATCCGTCCATTACCATAGAGATGCCCCGTTACTGTTGAAAATAAATAATAAATTAATAGACATTTAAATCTATGTTTAAGCGCACCTCTGGTCCGTCGTACTTCTTGCCCTGGAACAGCTCGGGCGCTGCATAGGGTGGCGAGCCGCAGAATGTGTCCAGTTTGTTGCCTGATGTTCAATTAATTGAATAATTTGTAAAACCATCCAAAATAATTTAAAATACAGCAGAAAAAAGTTTTTTTTAACCGAGAGTAGTGTGTGCAACCTGATATTGGCACTGCCACCGTAACCTACCGTAATCCCGATTCTTACCTATCGCAAAGTGGTTGGAGAAGCCAAAGTCGGCGATCTTGATGTTCATGTCGGAGTCGAGCAGTAGATTCTCCGCCTGACAGATAAAAGTATCATTTTTTTCGCAATTTCAACCAACGATTGTATGTTTCACTGTCTATACTAATCACTGGGAATCTGTCGAGATCAATATACTCGGTGGACCCATTTTCCGACACAACAATATCGCCTTTCTCTACTCATCCATGCCCCAGGTTTTATAAAAATGAGCCCCCCCCCACCGATTTTATGTTTCACTGTATCTATACATTACCGGGAATCCGCTGAACTCGATTTCACGGAGCTGTCTTTCACAGCCAACACTACCATCCCCCTCGGTTCTTCTCATCACTACCGTACCCCGCCTCTCCCATTCACCTACAGTACCCCCACACTACCGTACCTTGAGATCCCTGTGTATGATATTCTTCTGGTGCAGGTATTGGACGGCGGAGACAATCTGGCGGAACTTGGCGCGCGCCTCCTTCTCCTTCATCCGACCGTGCGCCACCAGGTAGTCGAACACCTGACGACGACCATTTGTAGTGTGAATATTTGTTAAATAAATAATTACAAAAATAAATAAAATATATCCAACAGACAATTACGGAATATTGCCCCATCGATAAACTTGATGAATTTGCGCATCATAAATTTGACAAGCAAATCTCAAATATAGATAATTGTATCCATTTTATTTTGGGAATATCGTCAATGTTAATATTGAATGACAAAATTTCCTTCAATACTAACCGAAACACGAATCACAAAAGTGCCGGTGACTTTTCAAGAACAGAATACTAACAATTTAAATAGCTAATAATACAATAAAATAAAATACCTCTCCCCCGCTCGCGTACTCCATCACCAGATACAGCGTCTGTTCCGTCTCCATTACTTAAATAATTAATTAAATTTAAATTAAATATAAAAATAAATTTCAAAAACCAGCCCTGTGATTCCCCGTTTCCCCATTTCTACATGATATATTGAATATATATTGAATTCGATCTTGCTTTCTTTGTGTAGTTAACAATCGTGCTATTCACCACTATCGTTGTAAATATGCAAAAAAATAATTAAGATAATAACAATATGAGTGAGAATCTGGTGAATTCGATGTTGTTCTCGTATGACGTGTTCAAATTCCATACTATCCTTCAACTAGCTTATTGAACACTATTTTAGAATAAAAAATAAAATATTTAATATTTAATTGAATACCTTGATAGAGCTTGACGATGTTCGGGTGGTCCAGCTGCTTCATTATCTTCACCTCGCGGAATAACTGCAAAATTGATTAATTAATTATTTAAATTACATTTTAATTTCTCAATTCATTGCTCCCTGCTCATTCCCGTTTCATTCATCATTCGAATGACCTTCCCTCCTCCCTCCCCATTCCATGTCTCGTAGTACACCCTCACTAAGTGTCCCATCAGTCTTCGCAAGAGGCCTACGAGAGGGGAGAGGAATCCAAAGACCAGCAAGCTATCAATCAATCCACCACCCATTGCACATTGTCCCCCTCTTCTCCATTGAACTCGAAACGCCAGAAACGCCACACTCTCCAATCTGCACACTCTCGAACTGGCTAGACATACAATAGTGTGCAGAATAGAGAGCGCTACTATTCCACCCGGAACTTCTACTTTGAGCAGCCCCAAATTCATAATTTCAGCCGATACGTCCAAAATTAGTCCAAACGTCCCCTATTGTTCCCTCTCACTTCGCTTCCGTTCGATTGTACAGTGGAGCGTTTCCTAATCGGGCACGACTCTCCTCGTTTCGCATGTTCTCTTGTCGGCCAGAGCGACGAGAGATCATGCGAAAGGGACGGTTCCGATTTGTCATCCCTCTTGCACAGAAGGGGTAGCCAAATCGGTCGATCACCAATGTTAGGGAGCCAGAGACCACGTCATTTCGAGAGATCTCCCGACCGTTATACAGCTTTGGATGATCAATGCGCCCGTTCTCTCTCTCTTCCTTTTTCGTTCTACTTCTCTTGTCTTGTCTTCCCTCCATCTCTCCTTTTTTTCTGTGCAACCCTCTGAATGATTCAGTAGTTGCTCTCACGAGAAAGACTCTATCGCCGAGAAGTCAAATCCGTCTCTCCATTCTGCACACTCCCTCGTCTTTCTGAGCGACGAAATAGTGTGCTGAATGGAGAGACGCAGAATCTCCATTCCTATGCTCGAAAGACTGATACTAATTGGTGCTGAATTTCAAGCCAATTCAGAGGAACAGGCTAAACAAAGGATGGCAAAAGGCGTTTTGGCGCTTCCCCGGAACACAATAAAGCGAGGGCGGTTTTCGCAGCCTCCAAAACCCGTCTAAGCTCCCCATTTCTTTGCAGAATGATGGTGTGACGTGAGAAGAAAGGATGAAAAGACGTGTGCAATAAATAATCTGAGAACCTCGTCTGTGGGTGCCAAATCGATGGTTCAGTATAACCTACAGTACTCTACCGAACCCTACCGTAATTCCCGATAGAATTTGAAAGAAAGATAAGAAAGTGAGGTGAGCGAGGGAAATGAGAATTATTTGGGACCAGCGGTATCCCCCCGACTACGTCGGGGGATACCACTGGCGGGGCTCACCGCTTCGCGGTGCACCGAATTTCGCAATCGCAAAGAGAGAGGGAGAGGGTGGGGAGGCGTTGTTTACATGTTTCCGATTTCGCAATAAGGACAAACCAACCAACAGACAGACGTTTGCGCTTTATTATATAGTATGGATACTATGAAGATCGATCACATGATAGTGAGATTGCGGTTCCTACCTCGACGTATAGTCTCTCCACAACCCAAATCATCCCGGCCCGAAACCTCATCGCCTCATGATTCACCATCTCGCACAAAGAGCACACACACCCTAAAGACTGCCCTCTAAAACGAGCACAAAGGTGAAATCGGACACGCTCTTTGCATAGAAACTACCCACTGTCAAACAAATGATAGTCGGGAAGTTTTTTTAGTTTGGATTTGACTCTCTCCATTTTGTACACTCTTCCCGCGATAGTGTGCAGAATGTAGATAGCAACAACCGAAACTACATCACTACTGGGAAATAATATATCCTTTCAGGCCCATCAAATAAATGACTGCTCGTGACTAGTTATCAGCCGATTTTTCAAAGCTACAATAAGTGGTTATTTTTTTGAACATCAACTTTTTCAAAATAATAGAACACCCTCACAATGCGAGATATACAAATCCTGATCTACCCGAAACCACCTGGTCGTCACTGCACCTTTCTTTCGCAAGACTCATACAAATTGTCGTATATCCATATAACGATCAAGAGTACATCAGTGCGTATTCTCAGCCATTTTACCACCCTCGGACCGTATTCAGAGCCAGAATATTCTCAAAAAATAGATAATTAAAAAAAAAAAATATCGACTCACTTTCTGCAGACTGGAGGGATTGAGGGCGGTCTTATCGATGATTTTGATGGCCACTTCGATGCCCGTCGGAATGTGCTTAGCGAGTTTCACCTGTAAAAATTGAAAATAAAATAAAATATCGGACCAAATGAATCCGTGTTTCAGAGAGACCATAAATAGGGCGAAAAATAAACGTTGAAATACCTCCCATGTCAGCAGAATAAATAAAAAAAGAAAATCCCATGAATAATTGGCGAATTCAACCCAGCCAATGTCCTGTTTCAGCTACTTTTCAAATCCCCCATTTTAGCACAAATTCGATCAACGCTTCTACTGTTCCTCAAAAAGTCCAACAAAGCGGAAAAGATCCACCTTCACCGACAAAAAAAACAGCAGGTGTGAAATATGTTGGCTTCGAGGGCTACCGTAACGGTAAGCTGGACTACCGTAACCTCCCTCTACCGTTCCTTTCCAAGGCTACCGTATCCCCTTACTGTACCTTCGCGAAGTTGCCCTTGCCGATCGTCTTGAGCAGCTTGTACTTACCCACGTGGGGGTCCTCGACCGGGCGCGACCTGAGTCAGGGAGAAAATCGATACTTTCAATCACATACCGTAATCATCTTATTAATTAATCAATATTCTTCGCATCTTCACTGTCTTCAACCAGTTCTCCGAAATCCAATTGTATTCTTTATTTGTCGATTCCTTGTCCATCATCTCATTCAACCCCGTCAAATCACGGTTTCATCATCGATACAACCTCATTCTATCCAGTATCCTCTCCAGTCCACCATCAATCAGTGTCCCTCTCGTTCTCTCCTCTGCCTAATCTTCCCCCTCTTCCTCTTCCGTCTATTAATCCTTCCTCTCTGCTCTTTCACATCTTTTCCCCTCCTCGTCAACACGACTATCATAAGCATTCGCATTCACTTTTGCCCCGCCGTAATCCGATCAATAAACTTGATTCTCTCGTTAATATTAATCTCCGCGTCGTATCTCTTTCACGTGCGAGAGCGCAAACACCATTCACTTTCCCCCTGATCTCGCCTAATATTATGAGCTGATCTTTCACCGACCGAATTTATCAGAGTGTGCAAAATGGAGAGCGTTCACCGACCAAAGCTATCAGAGTGTGCAAATTGGAGAGCGTCATTCTGTCATGTCATCCCGATTGCTAATAATATCAGCATTGCTGCGCCTTCTGATAAACATAAGTACGTTTCTTTGCCATTTTCCCAGTATTCTTTCCCATCTATTATTATCCCACCACCTGCCTATAGCCTATATCTATAGCCACCGGAACACCGACATGGTCGTCATCATTTCCCCTTTCCTCAACGATAACGGCCATCTGGAATCCCTCCTCTCCAATTCCACTATTCACCGGATATGCGCCTTCGATTCCCTCTCTCTTCCCTGACGTCATCTAAGTGTCAATTTTGGAGGCCGCCCGGCACCAAAAGAGAGAGGAAGAAGAGACGGAAAGCGGAGCTCGTTGTCCAAATTCTCGCTTGCAAGGGCGAGAGTTTAGATGAGCGAAACTCTCACGCTTTTCTCTGATCGCCGACAGAGTGTGCAGAATGGAGAGCGAGTCAAAATCCCTATTTTAGATGAGAAGGGGAGGAGAATAAGGCAGAGTCAAATCATTGTCCAGCGAGCCCGAAGAAACCCCTAATGACGGACGGGAGGAAGAGAGGAAGAGGAAGCAATGGGGAAATGGAAAAAAGGGCGAGCCGAGGGGCGAAAAGACGAACCCGGAAGAGCAAAAATCGATGAGTGACCAGAGGAAGACCCGTGAGATTCGGGGTTCACTACCAAAAGAAGTCCGCAGCAGCCGGGAGGGCATTGATAAATCCTTGATCTATATTTACAAACAATACAACTCAGTCATCCCTACAACACTAACAAAAGAGCGACAAGCCAACTTCGAGGAGCCGGCGGTTCTCCGTTTCACAAGAACATTAATTTAACCGCGATCGCAATGAAAGCAGTTGGAGCGTCTATCGCGAGCGCGAAAATTTTTTTTTTGTAATGTCCCTAGCAATAAAACAGTCTCCAGTGTATTTGGAAAACCACTGGGCATATCCCGGTTGCACTCTCCCATCAAAATATCCGACCTCGCTTGCAAAACGATGCAGTTTCATCCTTAATGTCCTTAAAGATATTATAAACTACTGTAATACCGTTCACAATTCAACGGACGAACCCCTTCTACTACCTTCTCCCTTCTTACCCCGTACCTGGCTCATGGCCGGTGAATCTCTCTCGATCAGGATCAAAATAGATACCAACCCTCTAATCCTCTAAGCGCAATTTATGAATGCACCCAAAAGGCACCGTTAAAATTACTGGCTTTGCTACTGACATGTACCTAACAGAATCGTATTCCATAATCTCAAGTGATGTCAAGTTACACCAGTCTCTCTGATAATCTCGAAAATTTCACCATGCGAATTCGCGCTTTAGAAGTTTGGTATAGGAGAAGCAAAGTGACACATATTCGATCCTGTCCTACCTCCGGGCAATTAAATCATTGCAAACACGTAAATATTTTCGAAAATAATTAAATTCGCACCTCGTGGAGGGTCGCGAGGAGGATCCGGCCATGGCTGTGGACGACGGGCGCGAATGGCTTCCGTTCGATCTGCAATCATTTAAATAATAAATAAATTAAATAAATACAAAATTACATCATTCTGAGCGAAAACCAGTCTATTCAAACCTTTTTTTTGCACTAGACGCACTTAATATTACAATAAATAACACGGATTTAAGCGGAAAAACGCCCAAACACTCCGAACATCACACGTTGGTTAGATGGATCCCAAATAGCGCCATTCGCGATAACATGTAAATATTATTGTAACTACTATATACTCCACACGGCCGCTCTCTCGAAAACAATAGCATCATACATCCTCTCTATTCCGATTAGTCATCATCACTAGCCTGGCTATTTCTCAATAATATCGCACCAGAGACGTTTTTTCGACTCTCTCCATTCTGCACACTATCTTGCCTCTCTGAACATAGTGTGCAGAATGGAGAGAGCTGAAACGGAAACACCATCTCCCACTCGTTCTAGCGTGCCAATCGATATATTCTAAAAATACGCGCGGCAATCCCATGATCATCGTACGTAAAGTACAGTGATACGCGCAACTACAATCCTCGAGGAAAGTGGGCGGAGTCGCGTCATAAATCACACCCAGCCGGCCTAAGAGACGCGAAAACAACGAAAACACGGACGGACGGAAAAAGTGCTGATTAGAGAACAATCGTCGATCTGTACTAATTCGAGTTCTTAGTAAAAAAAAATAGCGGATTTCTAGAAGAAATGTGAATGGTGTGTATTTTGGTTGGCAATGTTTCGTGAATGTGCGCCCAGGTTATTCGCACGGTTAACAACACCAATCAGCTGGATAATTTTTTCCAGAGCCTAAAAGGAATCTTCCACCACTTCTAGGTGCAAATTACTGCTTCAATATGCACATAAAGTGAAGATCTCACGCGAAATATGATTTTTCCTCGAATTCTCGAATTCTCTACCGATTATACACAAAGGAATCGTTAACCCGACTACTGCATCTCAACAATTCCACCACATATGGGAGGAGAGGGGGAGAAAAGAAAGGGGGAGCGGGAGAATCTCTTCTCTGACATGTCTGCGCTCTCTCCATTTCACTTGCTCCCTCGCCCTCTTCTCTTCACAGACACAAGGAGAACGCACACTTTTTCGTTGACTCGAATGATCAACCGAGAGAGAGAGAGGTGACAGAGGAGGGGAGAGAGAGAGACACAAGAGATTGGGATCGAAAGAGAAGAGGGGGAGAGGTAAACATCGGCAATGGGAGAGGAGGGGGGGAGACCCTCTGGAATCGGCCAATTGCGATCATTTCGCACAAAGGCGCGAGAAAAATAGGCGATGAAAATCAACGAGAATAGAATAGAGGGAAAAAGAGAAGATATGTCGCTTAGGCTTCCAGCTCTCTCCATTCTGCACACTATGTCCCCTATCTGGTCGAATCGATAGTGTGCAGAATGGAGAGAGTCACAACCGAAACGGCATATCTAGAAGAGAAAACGAATGCTATCCATAGCATGGCAAATGTCGACGAGGCAAAAGAGTGACGACAGACAAGGAAGAAGAGGAGGAGAGGGGAAGCAATAAGGGAATATGCAAGGCTTCTAAAGGCAGCAAAAGCAGCAGAAGCAGTAGAAGTAACACAAAATGGTTCAGGTAGTATAAACTCAGACCGCTTTCTAGGGAAGTAATTCCGCATTTGGCTCTCTCCATTTTGCACACTCTTTCTCCCGATAGTGTGCAGAATGGAGAGTCTGAGTGAAATCACTAAACAGCAGCGCTCGCTTTCCCTCTTTTTATTGTCCGCACATACGGTTCAAGCAGTTTATGCGATGGTGGGGGATAAAAGAGGAGAAGAAGAAAGGTGAGGGGGGTCATTGAAACGGAGCGATTCCATTGGAGGAGAGGGGAGCACTACAACTGACCCCCTCCACTTCCCTCCCCCCTCAGGGGAGAGGGGGACAAGAAAGAGGTACGAGGGCTAGCGAGGATGCACTATTTACCACCCACTGGGCGCTCTGTGATAAAAACAGAGTGGACAAGAGAGGCGAGGAAAATCGAGGGCGAGAAAAAATTCGACACGGCCAGTAGTGCAGTGCGAAACCCTACACGCGCTATCAGATTATCATTTCGTTCCCGGAAAAACACGACAATAATTCGTTCAGACTACAGTTCGGCGTACGTGCGAATCCCGAGGTGGAAACGGGCAATGATAACAACCGGCGAGCATCACAAACCGCGCACAAACTAATAAGATAATTAATTAATTAATGATTAAATATATAAATAAATACAGACACTCTACTTCCGGCTGCAAGAAAAACAGCGAACAACATGGGATAATTCAGTTGTTGACCGGATTCGCACCCCCTTGAAGGAGCGACAAAAGATGGAGGAAGAGAGAGAGACAGAGAGGAAAGTAGCGAACAAAACAACAAGGACAGTTGAGGAATAAAGATCGAACAGCCTGGCTATGCGGCCACAAATAGTGAATAAATAGCCACCGTTAGCACTTGACGTCATTTTCTCCAGACCCTTGATTGCCAAATATGGAATATGAACTTTATCCCTGGTTTAGACTGTGCAAAATGGCTTTGGGGATAATGCGATTTCGCTAACGTCACAAAAAAGCAATACGAGGTAACGATAAATCGACACGCAAAGGTAACGTCAAGACTCGTTTTTCAAAGCTGCATGTCTTCACATCACAACTGAAACTGGTCTGAATCTAGGCTCAGCCTCGCCGAATGCAAGCAAGGTAATTGTTATCGAGGAAAGAAAACGGGAGATGCGCCTATCAGTTGTCAAAGACAACCACTAAGGGTTGCGATTGCGTAGAGTAGAGGTAAAGTAGTGAAAAATATTTGTAGAATAAGCACAGTCAACGGAAAACGGAAGAAATGCGCCGTTTCGCCGACACCCGCGACTTATCTCGCTATCCGTTATCAGGTGTTATCAGAGGTGGAGACTACACCACTCGATCGATCGCGCACCCTAATCAACTAAATTCTAAAACAATTAGCAAATCCCTCTCATAATGATGCGCAATCCAGCCAGGATAAGCAACGCCTGAAACGCCAATCCGCGATTCGCATATCTCAACATCACTTACATCGCTATCAGTTATCAGAGACAGCTGAGACTACGCCACCACCCGATCGATAACCGGCCGCCCTACCCCCCGCTGCTCTCTGTCCGTTAATCTCTAGAGATACTGTTCGAAGAGATAACATGAGGGCTCACTCTAGCCAGACTTCCGGGATTTAGCGGTAGTTTTGCTGTATTCTAACATTATGTCAAAATGTGCGGGGTACTCCCAGATAGCTGGAAGGTTACTCATCACAGAGAAGCATTCTTCAGAGATCGAGGAGAGGGGAACAAGAGATGGGGATAGCTGGGAGAGACGAGTTAGTTCATTGTCTGGGTGATGTCTGCGGTAATCTCTAGAGATACAGTTCGGATGACAGAGTGAGAGACAACAGTGAAGAAGAAAGGGCTCACTCTAGACTTCCGGGATTTAGCTTGAAAAAAATTCTAAAATAGCTAGGGTAGCTGGAAGGTTGCTCACCACTGTGATACAAATGATACCTATTCAAGCTAATGACATCCTGCGCTATTGCACCGAGCGCACAAAAGTTGCCCGGAACTTCACAGTTGCAATCTCGAACCAATAGAGATGCGCTTGCAATCAAAATGATCAACCGCAGCTTCGTGTTCTAACCATTCTTTAGCAGATAGCTGGAATGTTACTCATCACTGAGAGACATTCTTCAGAGATCGAGGAGAGGGGAACAAGAGATGGGGGGATAGCTGGGAGAGAGACGAGTTAGTTCATTGTCTGGGCGATGGCGGAAGCAGACAGAGTGTGCACATACAATGAGCGAGCGGGTGAGTGCGTTATCAGAAGGAGGAGCCGGAACAGCTCATCTTTCATTAATTAGCAATTAACTATTAGGTTGGAACATAAGTAACGCTCGTGTTTGAGCATCGTGTTTGAGCTCACATTTATTCTCTCTTTCAAATCTCCACGAGCTATCTTTATAGCATAATTTTAGGGTATACACGGGCATCATAGCCGTCAGTATTATATATATCTCGCTTGCTACACTTAGAAGAGAATTTTAGATTTGAATGTAACTGAAATTTTTCGGAAAATTCAGAATTTTTTCAAAGTCGTAGTTTTTCAAGGAGAAAATATTCTGTAAAACCACAGTTTGATGAGAAACTTGACAAATACTCTCACTGATGGCGTAAAGAGAATGGTGCTCGCTCCATTATGGCTATTCCTATTGACGTTGGAATCTGAACCTACGAATAAAAGTGCGGTGACCCGGATCGATCTTTCTGACATGCGGATCGAAGGTGTCGGCCTCTACATAAGGGCGCTTCAGGCACACATCATGGGGCTGGGTCATCACTATGAGCATTTGAGCCTACTTGAACTTCTTTTTAAGAAATTGTCGTTTTCTCAACAAACATATTTTAAGACTGAAACAGAAAAAAGTGTGTTTTACGGATTGTGGATCATAACATACCCTACGAATATCAGCCTTGCTAAAAATTATGTCCATTGGGTGAGTGATAGAGTAAGGGTTGCTCTTTAATTTGCTCTTTAACCACTTAAGATCTTACAATCAATAACTAAGGCCTACAGGAAATAGCAATAAGTGTTGATTTCGAAGCCTGATTTTCAACATCGAACTACCGGGAACTATTCTCTATGAGGAGAATACATCACAATTAGTCAAATTATTTTGTGTTTTCAACAGGCAAAGTGCTTCACATCATCCATATTTGAGGTCTCTACGTCTATTGCCCCGACCGCGCGGAGTGAAAACTTAATTAAATCAGTAATAGAAAATCCTACACTCCCTTTAGATACATATCTTGACGAGGCCTCCCATAGTGGATTCATCTCACTGCCATCAGAGTGATATATAACCATGATAATTTACTACTGTAGCTTAGTTGTGACTCAATCACTCTTATCTGTTGAGCACTGACCCGACAAAAACTCGGGGTGATGATTGACTACGTTGAACTTGATCGTTACTTGTGACCATCCTAGTGATCGGAGATATCTGAGATAGTGCGCGCAAACGAAAGCATCGAAGCCCTCATGGTTTATGAAAAACCAAAATGAGATTGAACAAACACGAGAGACGGGAGAGCTCATCATCTCAAAGTTGAAAAACTATGTTCCAACCTGATAAATAAATAATATTTTATAGGGAATGAACTTCTTACTAATAATCGCCTCACCAACTCATGATAAAGCTCTGAAACACCAATCCGCGATTCACATAATCTAACATCATCAACAGAACCAAGTTAATGACATTTTTTTCCCTACTCGATCTGAGATTTACTGATTTCACCTGTCAGCCTACTTACTCTAGCTCAACGCTGAAACAAAAAAGGCCGCGAGTCCGATCGAGCTTGTCGAGAGGAAGAGCATACACGTCCCAGTTTGAACGAAGCTAATTAATGATCCGCGCTTTATTCTCATCCCTTGATTCATCTCCACAGTATCCTCTCGCGCCAATCAGAATGCTGGACTACCGTACCCCTACCGTACCTACCGTACCTCTTCATCTTCTTGGCCATCTTCGCAGCGTTGCTGCTGATGCTCGCGGGGAGCACGATTACGGTATGCGTCGCCCTCCTTATGATCCCATTCTCCCGCGGGAGGAAGGGATACAGGGTGGCTATGGCCGACGACTTCTCCGCTTCTTCCTCCTCCATCATCGATTGATAATCGGCGGGGTACCGTACCCAATGCCGGATCGATAATCACAGGAATACGGTAGCCAAAGGAGCTTCGATACTCCGCTGGGATACGGTAGATCGATCAATCAATACTTTCCGTGTGTGCGAGTCGACGATCTTTGACGATTGACGTGTGCGGAACGCCGTCTCTTAGTCGTTTAACCAGCCAACCAGCCCCGCGAAAACACTCACAAAACAACTGGGTCTTCTCTGTCTCTCTGTCTCTCTCTCTCTTGATCTCTTTCTCTTGAGAGATGAAGGCAGAGAATTAGGTGGGGCAGGAAGACTGGAGGAGGAAGAGATGGGGCCTAGAGGCCCTGCCACTTCTCACTAGTGATGGGGCGCAAATCGGAACCGGACTCTCCTTATTTTGCACGCTCTCTCGTGTCTCTGTCCGACGAGATAGCATGCGATTCGAGGAGAGGCTGTCTTGCCATTCGCCACTTCTCACCTCCCTTCCGTCCATTCACCTCCCGACGTTCAGACGTCAGCATAGTTGTGTCAAGATCGCCCGAGCACAACTCCCACCAGCTCCCTCTCTCATTAGTCACGTCTTGATCGATCGATAAATCAATCAATCGATAAGGACTACCGTATCCCTGACACTCAGGGACTCGCATTCAGAATCGATTGAAGCAATAATCCCCAACAAGCAGCAGTGCGTCAGAAGCTCAGTCTCCCCTTTTCGCAAAACATCTGTCTAAACTATTCTTAGTCGTCCGGAAACACGCACGGAACGCGCTAAATTCAAGCGGGCGTGTGCGTCACTAAACCCCGGCTCGGGTTCCCTCCCTTCCTTCCTCCCCTGTGTGTTATGTTCGCCTAACTACTACTACACCTTCATTGATTGAGCGATCACCCTCCCTTCACTTCTTCCTTCCTTCTCCCTCCCCCTGAGGGGGGGGGGGGGGGGGGGGCACCATCTAATTCAAACACAGACACTGCACTGTCTCGGATCAAGGAGGAGGAGGCACGGCGCTCTCCATTCAGCACACACTATCTCATTTCTCTAACCAGCGAGGGAGTGTGCAGAATGGAGAGAGCACTGCTCGAGACGGCATCACTAGTGGAGTGTATTGTCTTTCCGCCGTCAATCTGGAATCCATCCTAATTCATCCCCAAGGGTTCCTTGATCGCGATGAGATCTCATCAAGCGACCATCTGATCGCCCCAGAAGACCAGACCGGAAACAAAATTCCAATCATGGGTTAATTAGGAATGATCTTGGACTGAGGTTTAGGTTCGGACTGGCTTTTTGGACTTGTCCTATCGATTAGGAGGGGCAGACGTGCGCTGCTGCTAGCATATCTCCGTGTTGTGCGCTCTCGTCGCTGCTTGTGTAACGACTCAATAGCCGAGAGTCGAGAGGGACTTTCTCCATTTTGCACACTCTCTCGCCACTCTAACCGTCGAGATAGTGTGCAGAATGGAGAGAACCAATGCTGAAACGGCATCACAGAGGGGAGGAAGAAGCAGGAGGAGAAGAGGCAAGAACGATGCAGTAAGAGCCTAGGGAAAGCGAGGAAGAAGAAGAGAACACGCCAAGATCAGCAGAAAAAAGCAGCGGAAAGTAATGGATGGGGGACGCATTCAGACCCGAATACCGAAAAAAGACGTCAAATATAGCAAAATATCTTTTTTATTTAAAGTTATTTTTGGTCCCCGCAATATGGATGAGGGATGAGGGCGCACACCAAATCCCCCTATACCCCGAAAAAAACGCCAATTAAAGCTAGATTTTGCTAGCCCCCGCAATATTCGCCTCCAAACCCTCGGCAGTAAAACCTCGAAAGGTTAGGGGCAATATTGCAAAGAAAGGGTGGAAGGGGGGCGAGGGGGGGGGGGGGAGATTGGCGAGGAGAAGAAGTCACATAATGAGATTTCGGGGCCATGTCCGGGGGAGCAGATTTTGGGCGCCAGAAACTGCGCCGAAACGTTCTCGTCAGTGTGCAGCGCAAACGAGTCCAAACGAGCTTGGACTGAACTTTTTTTTTGGAATCGCCTCTCTCTCAAAGTCGACAACGACCAAGTCATCTGGAAGACGTTAGAACGACAGGGATAGAGGGGGAAATGGCGTGGGGAACGGGCGCATAAATATCCCCCAGCGGCAAAGAAATCTTCAGAACGCACAGAACGAATAAATGAGACTAAAAGTGCAACTTTTTCGCGCAAGTGCAAGCTGCGATTCTAAGTACAGACTCGAGAAAGAGGAGAGAAACGACGCCCGTCCAAAGCCCTCGGGAGCCGCGGCGAGCGGCATTACTACTGCGCAGTACGTTCCTTGCTCTCTCCATTTTGCACACTCTCTGAGTCTTTCTAGCCGGCGAGAGAGTGTGCAAAATGGAGAGAGCCGCAGCCAAAGGGCAGCTTTACTGCGCACTGTGATGATAGTGCCTACTACTTGCTCACTAGAGATTTGATTCTCAATGTTTGACGTTTGGTCTCCTCACAAAACTCAGGCACTTTTCTAAATGAGAAAACCTCATTTCCTATTCCAACACTGGTCAATGCACCTGCGCTCATGCAGTTTCTGGCAACCGTACAGGGCAAGCAATTGCGAAAAAGTCTGGGTCAGAACCCTAAAAAAATGGCAAAGTACTATCAAATATACTTGATGATAAGAGATCAGCTCACTGTGAATTTCGATCGTCAGCGCGGCTACTGATAAGCCCCATAATCAGCGTCGCCCCTCGCCCTCTCGCTGTTTCAGAGTCGTACTAATAGTTATCAAGCATCACTGATCAAAGAGCCATCACCAAATAATCGATTGCTACTGTGTTGAAAATCGATGTAACTACCGTATTCAATCAGTCAACAACTACCGTACCCAGTCAATTAATAACTACCGTAATCAGTCCATAAAGCGATACCGTACCCGTGTGCCCTGGAGGAGGCAGTGCTGCTGCTGCCCGAGGGGTGGTGGGCGGAGGAGCCAGAAGCGGCTGTAGTGGACGACATGGGCACCGTCCCGCCGCTCGTCCCTGAGATTACGGTAGTAGAGTGCGGTAATCGAAAATCGATACTACAATTATTTCAACTACGATAGGTTCGAGTTGCAGTTACAACATTGAAGCTTAAAAAAATCGATATCATCGTTTTCTTCAGCAACAGAGGCACCGCATGTGTAAGGGGCACTTTTTCGGTTTCTGGCCCAGACAATTCTTTGCATTCTATTCTTCCCCCTATCTAGATTCCCATTCCGTACCTCTCATTTCAGTCTGCACGGGATCAAACTGGGTCAGAAACCATTGAAGTTCCGTTTTAGGTTCTGTAATTATAAACCAATACTATCGTAGTCTTCTAATCGATTTTCATCATAAAACAATTATTACACAACTAAATTCGATTCTAGTAAGAAAAATAAAGATTGATAATGATTATTGGAAATGGCGACAAACTTGGCATTCTAAAGTGCACTCGCTACCCCGCGATGTCGTCCTTTCCACTACGATACGACTATATCCAACCCTACAATCGCGTTCAGTGCTCACTCTCAGTATCTTTCCGTATGGAAGCTACGGCTTTAACCTTTCCACACTCTAATCCAGTCTGATAAAAGCAGTCATAAATGACAAACGACTACTGGGATTGAGCCAAACTACCTAACCTTATCTACGCCCCAATCAACCAATTTTTAATGAATAATTTAACTAATAAGTGCTAAATATAGCATGGAATATGACTAATATAATCTAAATCGTACAGAAACCAGGGAAAGATTAACCGATCGATCCAATCGCCCATTATCTCCAGTTGATTGACAGCGCATAGAAGAACCCTGCCCATTTCCGGTTTGTGCTCGGGTTTTTTGCCTGCCCGGCCTATCCCGTCCCTTTCATTCTCTCGAATTGGCAAAATATGATACATTAAATAAAGCAATTAGTAAATATATTTAATTAATTAAATAACAGTATTAAAAATACCAGAATGGGCTCCGGTCGCGGGCATTTTGTGGCGCGAGCTGCTTCTCGTCGATGACTGGACGCTCTGGAATAGAATAGAGATAGATAACTGCCGATCGGCGCTCTCTCCATTCTGCACACTCTCTCTCTTTCTCTAACCGACGATATCGTTTACAGAACAAAGAGACCCGGGGATTCTCCACACTCGCATTAATGATAACTGTCAGGAGAACTGAGAGAGGATGGAGATAAGCGGCGAAGTAGATAAGGAGAAGAAGGGGTGGAAGGAAACCATTGGTATCATCGTCGCTAGCCTCAGACTAAACTTAAATAACAAAAATGTTAATTAAAATAATATTTTTTATTCATCTTGATGTGTTTCCATCACCTAAACCCAGTGGTTTCCAATCCCAGCGGCAAAATGTATGAATACAGAACCATTTTGCGGAGAGGAAGTGAAGCAGGAACGTTAGAGTACTGACGACGAGAACTAATGGTCGCGTTTTTCCATGAATCGATAAGGAGTCGGACGGACGGAGGAAAAGGACACGGAAAGCGTGCGAGAACGTCACACACCTCAGACTATACTACCCGATCGATAATGGGGGACGAGGCTCACAAACCTATACCCATAAACCCGAATGCTTGAAATTATGCAAAAGAAAGGCGCACCGAATCCCAGTAAAATCAAGAACAGACTAGAATGGTTGCGGCTATACGGTCTGGCAAAGGAAAGCCGGAAACGGATGATGACTAAGGGAATGATAGAGTTGGCCGCTGATTCAATCGATCATAGGAACAATAAAACGCATTTTTAAAATTTAAATAATAATAATAATATTAAAAATAGAGCGTACCTGATGCGAGTGGTCCGTCGTGCGTCTACCCGATGAGTTCACGCTCCTTCTCGATGATCCTACTTTCGTATTCTCCTTATTCGGTGAGCACTTCTTCTCTTGGGAGGATGTTACACTCCCATGCTCCTGCAAGAAAACCCACCAAACTATAATAATAGAGAGACGAGCGATGCGATTGGCGGCGCGGGGGAGTGGGGAGACGACATGGGGGAACGGGAAAGAAAGAGGGGCGAGATGAGGGGAGAGAGTTGGAAAAGCCGCCCGCGATTTCTTTCGGCCGGAACGAAATCGAATGGGGAGAGCTCTTAGTGCAAATAATAAGGCGCGCGTACTTCACTAGGGCAATCGCATCTCCATCTGGAGGTGGTGGAATCAAAACAAACGGAACAATGGAGGAACGCAAGCGGAAGCCAGCAATCGCGAGCGAAAAGACTGGGCAAGTACAGTAAGATTCGCACCCAAAGTTCAATTGGTCCAGCTTTTGTTCGGTGGGACGAACAAGTATATTTTTTAATTTTGATGAATTTAATTAAAATTATTGTTTAGGCATTTATTTGTATTTTTATTTCGAAGAAAGATTGCGCATTTAAAATGCGTAATTAGTGTTGAAGGCCAACCGAGTGACGCATTGTGCAGTGGGGGAGAATCGATTTACTGAGCGAGAGGTGTGCATTATGGCTATGAGTTTGGGTAGGGCGAAAAAAAGGAAGAAAACCGAAGAGTTGAGCAGTAGAGAGAGACGAAAGAGGACAAGAAGAAGTGGAGAAAGAGGAAGGGCAAGGCGAGGAAACGAGTTTATAGATAGAAGCAAGGGAGGAGTAGATCACTCTACTTTAAAGGGCACCAATCGATAACTGAGCGAACTACAGTAGCTCAATCATCCAGCCCAAAGGATCATTCCTAATGGAACCGATCCGCGATCGATCGGGTCGTGATTGCTAACAGCCGGCTGCGGCTACGGTTCCGGCCCTGCCACTTCCCGGCCCTGAGATTCCCCGGCTCTTCCACGATAACGTCATCCACTCTATCAATAGGCGGCGGTACAAGGGACACACAGTGGTTGGCCTAGGCCGAGAGACGGGAAAAGGGTGGAAGGAGGGGACGGAAGAAGAGAGTAGCACGCCGGGCGGCAGATACGCAGGCAAGCCGAGCCACGCAGCCAATGTCTCTGAGCTCTCTCCACTTTGCACGCTCTCTAACCCCTTTCTCTGTCTGCGCACTCCTGCGTTTCCACGGTCTCTCGCCGGCCGGTCAGCGCGCTGAGCGACAGCCGATTCACTCTCTCCTCTCTGCCCTCTGCCTCTCTTCACTCGCTCTCCGCCTTTCGCACACTCTCTCGCCACCCCCTATAGTCATCCGAGACAGAGGGAGAGGGAGAGCACATACGAAATGAGCGAGCGAGGAGAGTGACCTCAATGGGGACAGCCCCCTCTTTCGCCCCTGATCTACTCTGATCAAGCCTAAATGGATCTCCTGATCAAGCCCAAATTGAGACAAACTCATTCCAAGGTCTTCCCTGGACTGATCTAGAAACGATGTTGACCTTCCTCGGTTGTATCGATTCCGTTCATAAGCAGATAGCTGAGACTGAGATACACGAAATGAGATCGAATAGTGCTGGTCATAGCGACAAAAGAGTGTGCAGAATGGAGAGATCTAATATTCTACCCGAACTAGTGCTCTCAAATCGGAAAGGACTCTCCCGATTTCGCAAATTTCTCTCACCGGTCAGACAGACGAGAGAGTGCGCAAAATGGAGAGAGCAATAGCACGATCCGACATAGCTCGCGCCAAATTCCGATAAGATACGGTCATGAGGTCGCGCGAGGTCGACTGGCAGGAAGGACCCCTCAAGATCGCGTAAGGTCGTTTGTAATTCGCCTTTCAAGAATAAAACTATCTTTTTCTCAGAAGTGGAGGAGCATGCATAATATACCCGTATAAAGCGCTATGATAGAGTACTGTACCACGGGATCGATATGCAATATCCCGATTCTGAGATGCAGTCGTGAGTAGAACTGATGCCGGGTCGAATAATAGCTCTCTCCATTCTGCACACTCTCTCACGGAGATGAGTGAGTGTGCTGAATGGAGAGAGCCACTATTCGATCCGGCATCATGGGTAGGTCAGAGGAGCCTAGAGTACGGTAGACTACGGTAGCGCCGGATCGATAAGAGAGACAGAGAATGCTGGAAGGGAACACTCATCGAGCGATAGTGTTTATCGATTACGATTATCGATTACTCGCTCTACAGCAGGATTCAGGCGTCACTACTGCCGCTATTCTGCTCATATATTTTTTCATATTCGATAAATTCACATCAACATCCCAGGGTTTTCATTTGACTTTGAAGAAGGAATGAAACTCAAATCATTTTCAGCACAATGGAAAAACGATTACTAGAGATTCACCGACACGGCTTTTTGCATAGAGGGAGCGAGAACAGGCGGTGAGAGGAAGACGAGATAGTACGCGAAAAGGAGAGAGCACGAGTGAGGTCTCCACACGAATTGGCTTTGGCGCGTTGCCAGCAAAACGCCGTGCATTGCATCGTGCTCAGTCCTCATTGCGCCAACTTGATCGCGCTGTTTCTATTCTGCTGTAGGGAAGCGCTGCCGGATCGAGTAGCGCTCTCTCTATTCTGCACACTCTCTGATCGGTCAGTGTGCAGAATGGAGAGAGCGAGTGTTCGATGCGGCATCGCAACCGTAGGCTACCACGATATCGCGCAAGACAACCACACCAGACTACCGTAATCGATTGACCATCTACCGTATTCTAACATCGACCGATTGCAGTATCGCGCGCTAGACTACGGTATCTTGCCAGTCAACAGTACTCTGTCGCAAGACTACTACAGCTCTCGAAACAACCGTACCCTGCCGCTACCGTAATCGATCGACCACTATACCCCTCGACTACCGCACCTTTCCCACTCGATCACTCGACTTGATGACGTTGACTCTATCCGCTGAGCGACGACGACGGCGCTCCCGGTGCTGGGCCACCTGCAAATTTAATATTATTTAACGTAATAAGCTTAAATAATATTTTAAATGATTCAATTATCACTTTCCTAGGCTTAGGATTAGAGTGCGGAGAGGAAGAGGGAAGAGTGAGCCAAATTTGATTATCTCTTCCGGAAGAGTTGGGGAGAGCTGTCGCTCTTCCGGAAGAGTGAATTCTCTTCACGCGGATTCGCGCAAAACCTGTCATAGCAATGCGCAAAGTATTATCTGGAATATTCACAATAAGGAGGTTTGTTGAGTCATGAGAGAAGTAGGTACTGACTGCATTTGGAGTACAGTAGTGCTCACATATTGACGCAGCCCTTGGTTTAGTGACTCTGGACAATCGAAAACGTCATATTCGAGAAGGGGGCTAATTCCCTGCATGAACTATGGACAAACCAATAGTGGTGGAAGATGCGGAAAACACAGGGCTATCGATCTAATCCAAGTAGAAGCTTGTGCGATCAAAAGCCGCTTGACGCCGTCCATTTTGCTGAGGCACTATAGTCTTTCACTCTTCCGGAAGAGTTAATCCCTTCCCTCTCCTTTTCCTTGACATTTCATTCCACACCGCGCGTGCGGGGAAGAGTCTTCCTCTTTCTCTTCCTCTCCGCACTCTACTTAGGATCCTGGTAGTCGAAGAAATATGGACGAAATTGAGCAATCGCACTGGTTCAATAGAAGGTTTCAGAGTTCAGAACAAGAAAGCCCGAGAGTTCAGTTATGCTTCACACCTACGATATCCCCACTGTGAATTTTTTTCTAATTCTTTGACGATAATCCTTCCTAAAATAATATCTAAAATGCTTCGTTGTGCTTCCAGGAATAATCAATGATAATAATAATTACGAAAATCGAACCTGCTCGGCTGTCGGGACTGCTTCGGAGGCGCGACGACGCTCGGCTGTGGGACGAGCTGAGAGATCAAAGATCAAATGAGATTTTGGCACTTTCCTAGATCGCAACCAAGCCCCGCCCCCTCTCAAGGGGCGGGCCACACCCACTTCTTTCTTACCTTTCTCCCCAATCGGGTTACTGTCTGTGCTAACACCCAAACCAATTCAACTAAGTATGATCTTCATAAGAACGCTTAGGTGTATGTTTAGGTACACGCAGCTTAGGAGGGGCTTGGTTGCCATCTAGGAAAGTTCCGAGATTTTCTATTCTTTTCTGAGAAACTTGGCACAGATCAAAGATTTACAATTTTATATATATGTATGTACATAGATCAAGCTCCAATGCTACGATGCTCAATGTGCAACCTCCTAATTGGAATTACTCTTTTTCGCCAAAGCTGATCATAACTCAACGATACGCACAAGGAAATTTTACAAAAAAGTAAGCTTAATTAATTAAATTAAACTAATTACATTCAATCGCCGGGGTGTTCTTCCTGAAGGCTATGAGCGAAGAGAGGAGGGTTGAAGAGCAGCGGGAGATGGACCGAGAGAGACGCCTGAAGATCAGGGATTGATCGAAGATTACGGTAATTATCGATTGATCTAGAGGATACGGTAAGATCTACGTGATTGCAAAGTGATTGAAACCTCGCGACTCTCTCGGGGAATGAAACGAGAGAGACATATAATGTGGTGCCGAATCGAATAGCAACTCTCTCCTTTTTGCACACTCTTTCACATCTCTGATCAATATTCAAAAAGCAAAACGGCGAGAACTACCATCAGGGAAACACTTCTGAATTTTACTCTCTCTATTTCGCACACTCTCTCGCCGGTCATTCAAACTACATCTATCCTGCATTGGCTCCTAAGTTTTGGAGATAAAGATCCAAGATCAACTGATAAAGACAGTAAGAACGGGCAGAATAAAGAGAAAAGAAATGCTCACCTCGCCAGACCCGTGTCTCCCATAGGAGGAGCAGAGGGATGAGAGGTCTGAAGATTATCGATTGATCGGATGGATTACGGTAGTGAGCGATTGATCGAGAACTGAGATTATAAAGTGATTGAGAGATGAAGAAATATGAGGATAATCGATTGATCAGATGAGTAAAACGGTAGTGAATGCAGACACAAAACGCGAATTCAGTTATGCTTCATAGTTCGGTTATATCTCGTTGGGATTCTTATGGTCAGTATAGCGCGAAAGAAAATGAGCAATAAACAAAAAAATTCAGAAAAGAGAAGAAATATCGATTGGCAGGGATACGGTAAGAGATTCAGTACTCATCGCGCGATCGATCGATTAATGGAAGATACTGTTGTACGATCGATTAGTGATATCTCGATTGCACACAGTCTCTAAACGCTCCGAGGAACAAATGAGTGTGCAGAATGGAGAGAACTACAATTCGGATTTACATCACTAAAACAACTATCGATTGATATTCTACGATACAGTAGGAAGAACCTACAGTACTCAGTGCGCAATCGATCGATAACTGAAAGAGCGAGACAGGGCAATTATCGAGCGATTGCAGAGAGGGAGATGAACCGGACAAAGATGATCGCGGTTTCGCAGAGAAATAGTGTGCAGAATGGAGAGAGCAAAACTAACTTTCTCTGATCGCCCATTGTTCCGCCGTTCACTAGGAACTAGTGAGCTCGTTCCGGAGCTCTCTGCTCTCTCTATTCTGCACACTATTTCGTCAATCAGACGGAGGATAGTGTGCAGATTGGAGAGAGCAACTATTCAATCCGGCAAGCGCAGTGCTAGTGAACGGCGTAACAATGGATGAGTTAGTGGTGCCCGATTCCTCTCCATTATGCACACTCCAGAGCGACTCTATCAACACCAACAAATCAAAAATGTTATGTATCGAATAAGGAAGAGTCGTCAAATTCAAGCAATGGTGTTCCCCCACATAGTGTTTCCTTGTTCAGAATCGCTCTCTGTCTAATTTTCAGGTGTCGAGCAAAGGAGCTAATCTATGGCTCGAATCATGTGCTATAGGGATGTAATTGCTGTTTTGACTCTCTCCATTCTGCACACTATCTCGCCCGTCAGAGAGACGAGAGAGTGTGTAGAATGAAGAGAGTAGAAAACCGATTCGACATCACTAATGTGAGAAGTAAAAGAAACACATAACACGCAGAAAAAGCAACTATCTACTGATATGCGAAGAAGACTAATCTAACGCGAGAATTTAAAAAAAGCAGATACCGAAAAATGCGCCGAAATTCGACCATCGAAAGTAGGGATGAAATTTCGGGTTCCGACTCTCTCCATTCTGCACACTCTCTCATTTCTCTGACTGGCGAGACTGTGTGCAGAAAGAGTTGACTAAAAACCGAAGCACGATCACTAATTCACAGTAGACAGTGAACAGCACGAAGACTCCGCTTTCTCCGCTCTTTCCGGGAGCGCAAAAAGAGACTGGAATCGCTCAAGTAACTCGAGACGCGCTCTCTGTTACTCCTTCCGGCCAAAGAGAGGCACAAAAACGAACAGTGATGTGCTAATCGGCGTCCGACTCTCCTCATTTCGCGCGATCTCTCGCTGGTCAGAGAAACGAGAGAGCACGCGAATTGAGGAGAGTCTTGCCTTCCCGAACATAAACGAACAGAAACTCGCATTCGGTCGGAAAATAGTCGACATTAGCAAGTAGCATTGTTAAAGAAATGTGGGGTCTCACTATTGAATGCCTATTTCAAACGGAAAACTTGAAACTTGCATTCTATGAACTTATCGCGACACAAACAACAAGCGTTTTCGAGTCAATGGTAAACAGTGCATAATTGGCCAGTTGCGCACTCGATTATTCGCACGAATTTTTATGCCTGAGTGTGCGAAATGGAGAGAGCTACTACACGATCCGCCAACTTCACCAGTCAATGGCAAACTATGCGCGATTAGTGGGCAAAGCGGTCGAATTTCCAAGGTTGAACCACCACCCGAGATTATGCGACCGCGGTTTAGCTGTCGGACTGACCGATCCGTTTCTCCATTCTGCACGCTCTCTCACCAGTCAGAAGGTGACGAGAGAGTGTGCAGAATGGAGAAACCCCGATTCATCATTCTGACAGCTCTATTTAGCACCTCCTGAGGCCAACGAGATAAAGGAGGAGAGGGGGGAATAGAAAGGGAATGGAGGATAGAGGGGAGGGAAGGTAAGAGGAAGAAGGATAGTGAATAGGAGGTGGAATCATTACGGGAGCAAGGTTTCTGACCTTGGAAGATACAGATAAAGTATCAAACTAAATTTAAAAATACAACAAATATTGTAAAAGTATTGGAATAGAACAGGGTAATGGATGAGAGGGGAAAGAAGATGAAGGGAGGAGGTGATATAACATGTAAATAATATTAATAACAAATTGAAAATGATAATAAATATACAGATAATGGAGTAAAGGGGAAGGATAGATAGTGAATGGAGTGGGTGGGGGGATGGTAGGGGGTGAAATCATTACGGGAGCACAGGGAGAGTCTGCGACCTTGGAGCCCAATGGGCAATCAATTCGCATTGAGAGGAGGAAGAGAGGAGAGGAGGGCGGAATCAGATGATCGATCGATAATTGCGGTAGGTCAGTGGTTCAAGGTTCTCTGACCGACGAGGGATCACATAAAAGGAGGATATTATTCACCTCTAAGGGTGACTAAGCGGGGTTCTGAGCTCTAAAAGGCGAGGGTGTCTCTCCAAATCGCCTGCTCTCTCGTCTCTCTGACTGGTGAGATAGCACGCAAAACAAAGAGAGTCCTCCGCAAACGGCGTGATTCAGAGTGGATATGAAAAAGAAACCGCCAAGGAACGGGGCGCTCTCTCGTTTTCGCGTGCTATCTCGCCTCTATGACCGGCGAGATAACATGCGAAACGAGGAGTGCATCCACCTCTAAAGGAGTGAATCAGCAGGGTTATGAGCAAGAAACAACAAAGGAACGGGAATAGGGAGAGATCTCTCATTTTCGCTCCCTCATCTCTCATAATGAGTGAGGAGAGGGAACCTCTCCATTCTGCACACTATCAGACTGATGAGTGAGTGTGCAGAATGGAGAGAGCTAAGAGACAAACTGACAACTCTAGTAAGTATTGATGACAAAACGGAAATCACTTTCTTCAATTCTCTCGGCTATCTCAAAAGAGTGTGCAGTATGGAGAGAGAACCAAGACGACAGCCGAGATCAGTGAGACAGGTACGGGCGGAGGATGGTAAATCGGAACTTGGCTCTCCTCAATTCGCACGGCCTCTCGTTTCTCTGAAAAATGAGATGCTGCGCGAAGTGAGGAGAGTCCGGTTCAGAGTTGCGGAATTTAGTGTGCGGAATGTAGAGAGCTGGCAATTGAGATCAGCGAGACGGGAAGAGAGATGGATGGCAAATCGGAAACCACTCTCCATATTTCGTGCGATCTCTCGCCGGTCAGAGGGAAGAGATAGCACGTAAAACGAGGAGAGTCCTCAAACTCTAAGAGTAACACAGTGAGAAGATCAGTGAGACGGGAGACAGATGGGTGGACGAGGAAGTGGAGGGAGGAGAGGGAGGGAAGGAAGGGGAGGGGGGGGGGGGTTTTGTCTCCCGAGACGCGATTATATGTGTAAGAAGTCGTCCGATTGGCAACTCTATGGCTCTTGGCGTCGGTTTGGCATTGATTTGATCTACCTGGCGCATCTCTGGTATCCATAGATGCTGAGATAGCACGTGAAACGAGGAGAGTTATGCAGAAACTCAAATATTCGATCTATCGTCAAAACGCTCAGCTTTTCGATCAAAATGACTCAGAATTTATACAAAAAGGAACAAAATGGGAAGAGTGAATCACCCAACTTTCTCGAAATCGCGAAAACACTCGAATCGACAGTAAAAGGGCGATCTAGAAAGAGGGAATTGAGGAAAATGGAGGAAAATGAGTGTCGAGATCGACTCTCCTCAATTCACGCGCTCTCTCGCCGGTCAGAGAAACGAGATTTTCAATGTAACTCGAGCAAGAAAAAGGAACATTTAGGCGTCGAATGAGAAAATAGGGAGTATCCATACTATATAATAAAGCGCAAACGTCTGTCCTCTGGTGTGCGTCCCCAAGTTGGAATCAAGCTTGAATCGGGTCCCCAAGTTGCCTCCAAGCTTGGGGGCAACTTGAGGGACCGATCTCTCGATTCCCAATACTCTCTCGTTTTTGCTCGGTGCAAAATCCCAACTTGATTCCAACTTGATGTACCCGGCGAGAGATCGAGAGAAAGAGACAAAACGAGAGAGCACGTGGAATGGAGAGATCATGGCGGTCCCCAAGTTGCCCCCAAGCCTGGACGCGACTTGGGGACACCCATTCGAGCTTGATTCCAAGTTGGGGACGCACTCCAGAGTCTGTTGGTTGGTTTGTCCGGATTGCGAAATCGGAAACATGTAAACAACGCCTCCTCTCCTTCTCCCTCTCTCTTTGCGATTGCGAAATACGCCGCACCGCGAAGCAGTGAGCTCCGACGTAGTCGGGGGGATACCACTGGTTGGGAATAAGAGAGGAAAATTCACGAAATGGGAAAGAATATAAATCGAAATTCAGTTCTGTTATAATTCTTTGAAAAAAATGGATGGATATACCAGGAAAAGGGAACGGTTTGGAATCGAATGAGGAGTATTTGTGAAAAATTCACGAAATGGGTACGATTATGAATCGAGGATCGGTTCAGTTGCCCTCTTCACTTGATCTCATTAGCAAACCAGCCCGGGTCTATTCTCCGGATGGGTAAATACCGGATGCGCGAGACAAAGAGAGAGGGAGGCAATTATCGATTACACTGTCGAGCCGGGAAATGGCGCTGGATCTCGAAACCAGCGGAAATGTGAAGAGAAGAAGTTAGGATTGCCTGATGGGAACGCACTCTCTCCATTTTGCACACTCTATCGCTGGTCAGAGCGACGAGAGAGCGCGGGAAACGAGGAAACATGAATTGTCAGCCCACCTCGAAAAAGTGAACACACAACGAGCAATCGCCAGTCATTATCTGCCACTTGTTCTCTTCCTCTTCCCTCCCTCCCATCAAAACAGATACAACACACAAACAAGAAATGGCTGGAGTCCAGTCGAAATAAATGATTACCTCCCTCAATAATCATGAAATAAGTCTTATTTAATAAGATAATATTTTCATTGAAAAGAATTCGCATTCTAGATACTAAAGAATAGTTTAGAAAAGGAGTGGATCAATTGATGTATGTAGTTTTGAAACATAGCCTCACAAATCACTCAACTTTCACTCTTATTTATTAGTCATGTTTGAAACAAAAGGTGAAGTGCTAGCATAGATGTTCCTTCACGAAATGAATTCACTAAAATTAATTCACTAAATTTAGAAAAATTACGGACATCGAGGGTCTCTCACCACGACAAGCCACAGCGCTCTCTAAAAATTACGGTAGTGAGGGGTAGGGTTGCAGGATCGGTTTCGTAAATTACGGCGTCTTTCCCCTCCCCCTCCTCGAAAAACGAAAAAGAAAGGCCGCGCGCTCTCTCGCGTCGTAATTTAATGTCACTCGGTTAGATAGTCGTAAGTTACGACAATTGTCGTAAGGAGTCGTAAACTCCGCCCCTTTTTGGCGCCTCTCCGTCGCCTCCGAGGAGAGGAGAGCGCGCGTCGATAAAGAGCATTTCGGAGAGGAAAAACGAGAGGGGGGCTAATTCCGCTCAATACTTAGGTGTGAATTGAATAGATTTTCTTATGGAGAAAACACAGGGCTATCCAGCTAAACAAACTAGAAGTTGAAAACAGCAAAGGCCGTTGAACAAAGTCTACTTTTATGAGACACTATGCGATTTTTCAAGTCCAATTGCGTATAATCGAGAGGAGGGCTAATTCCGCAAACAAGCTAGAAACTAATCGATTAGTGTACCATGTGCAGAAAACACAGGGCTATCAAGCCTAATAAACCATAAGTTGATAACAGCAAAGGCCGCAGAGAAAATTCCACTTTTCTGAGATACTTTGATAATTTTTGGCTCAAATCGCGTCAAATCGAGAGGAGGGCTAATTCCACGCACATTCCAGGGACTAATGTATTAATGTGACATGTACAGAAAACACAGGGCTATCGATCAGAACAAACTAGAATGCGATAACATGAAAGGCTGTCGAAAGACCTCCATTTTCCTGACGCCCTCGCACTCAGCGCCTCTCTTCTTGTCTTTCCTTCTCGTCTCAAATCTACAAGTCTGATTACTGGAAATTCATAAATATATTATTTTCTCCATTTCCATGTAATAAATATTTTCTGCGCTCCTTGGAACGCGTTGCTTATGCGTTGCGGATTACAGTTCGGAAGCCGGTCATAAACGAGGCAGATTGCTCTCATTCGAATCGTCTCTCACCACACGAGCTGGTTCCCCTTCTCTCTCTCTCCATTTTATCTCATTTTCCATCATTTTCATCTTATTTTCAAATATTTTTTAAATCTTTTGTGTTTACTTATGTAAGTCACGAATATTCAACTTTCCAGAAATGGCTGCCATTGGACCCAAGTCCGGAGTCTGGGACTATTTCACTCGACTCGCAGGGGAGAAGGCTGAGTGCAAGTTATGTCCACCAGACACAACGAGGAAGAGGGTATTCGATACTCCAAAGAAAACTACCGGATCTCTTCACAATCATCTCAGATCGTACCACAAACTCGAGCACAGTCTTCTTAACGCGAAAAAAAGTGAGTTGCAATTCGCCTTCCACTACTTTCTCACCTTTCCTCTTTCTTCTTCCGAATTTGATAGTATCGATTAAGGACTTGACTGGCAAGCGTGCGAGAAAGTGTGCGGAGTTTCTGGCAGAACACCCTGAATGCTCACCGGCGATGTTCCACTCTCAGACGTTCCTCTCATTCTTCCCTGAGAATGAATGGTCTACCTTCCCATCTAGAACCAGTCTCATTGAAACCATCATTCCGAAGATGATTTCTGAGGTCAAGGAGACGAACAAGAAGGTATGTATCTTCTGTTCTTCCCATCACCCCGTGTTTCTTTCAATTTCCAATCGATATTTCATCGGTACTATCCATATTCCAGGATTTGGCAGGTGTTCCTGGGTGTATCGTGGCCGATGGATGTACGTCCAAGGGCGGGAAAGTCTCCCTCACAGCAGTACTCTTCTACTACATCGCAGATGACTTCTCCAAAATGGAGGGACCACTGCTTGCAGTGAAGAAGACGACTGGAAGACACACAGCAGATGCCATTCGGGCACTGCTCGAGGAGGTAACTGTTTGGACTTCTCATTATTTACTTGATTTGTCGAATATTGGAGAGCCGGAAAGTACGGTCACATTCCCCTTTTCAGGTAATCAAGGAGTACGATCTCAATGTAACTTCCATTACGAGTGACTCGGCCGCCAATGTGAGAAAAGCTGTTAGATGGAACTGAGGAAGTGAGTATTACCATTTTGAGAATTCACTTTTGTTATCTACCGGGTATCGCGGATTCAGTTCAAGTTATATTTTCTATTTCATTTCAATAATCTGTTTACTTCAGCCCTCGATGCACGAATCATCAGTTGCATATCATGATCACGAGAGCTCTCGCTGGATGGAGAGGAGGAGCATCCGCCAAGATGATCAAGGAGTTTGCCCGCACACTCAATACGTCGGCTCCTATTCGGGATGAATATTTCCTGTGAGTACTATTTCTTCTGATATCATTAGTTTATCCTTGTTTTAACTTTCTTTTTTTTACAATCTTTCTTTACACAAATTTAGGGCGTGCGAGGAATCCAGCCTCAGACCCATCACCGTGACAAACTCAGTCGAAACAAGATAGGGAAGTGAGCTAAGAATGATCTCCGCTGCATTGAAACAAGTAGGTTGACACTTTCCCTTTGCCTGCTTCTCCTCAATTGTGTTTGTTCACAGATGCCTGCAGTGAATGCCACTCTGGAGGGACAAGGCAAGCGAAAGGTGTCCGATTCTGAAGTTCTCCGCCTGCAGGAGACTGCTAAAATTCTCGCCCCATACGACCGATTCACCACTGAGGTCAGAATTCACGATGGATTCAATAGCACAATGAATAATTTTCAGATGTCGCGAGAAGGAAACATGCTGAGTGAATCGTTGTTTGTTCTACAGGAACTGAAGAAACATCTGGAGAAGTAAGATTCATAGTTACGGATCGTTTAGTTACATTTTCTCACGCGCGTTTGCTCCATTCTTGCCGCGCAGCTCCGAGAACGGAGCTTTAAGATGACGCGCGCTAGACGAGACGGGTTAGCAAAACGGGAGAGAGGAGGAGAGGCACTTGGACGGACAATCGAGAGGAGGACTAATTCCGCTTAGGGGGGCGGTCTTAGGTCAAAACGGAATCATACTTAGCAATGTTTTCCGGTGCTTTCGCAAAAAACGGGGCCCTTGTAGTTTCTAAACCAACCGAGTTCTTTTTTGGTGAACAATCGGTCCAGAAAAGTCCAAAAACGAGCAGTTGGAGGGATATTCGAGAGGAGGGTTAATTCTATGAGAAGGGACGGTCTTAGCTGATACAACCATGATAATAAGCGATGTTTCCCGGTGCTATCTGAACAAACTGGGTACTGGTACCATCAAAATGGACCGAGCAAGCGTTCTTTGAGTGAGCAACTCGCGAGTGAAATATGTGGGAGAGGCGCGTGAAAAAGTCGGGTACCCGACGCCTCCCCCTCGCTTCTCTATCAAATTTTTTAGAGCAATCCCTTCAGATATTGTTGGGTACCCGAACCCGATCAGTCATCCCTAATTTGCAGTACGATCAGCTCGGAGACTGGATCGGCCCGTAAATTAGCACAGTTGCTCATGAAGGAACTGGAGAAGAAGTGGGGTAACTACTTCGAAGATGATGATGTCCTCATGAGTGCCTTCTTCGACCCATCGGCGATCATTGGAAGGGAATCTCCAGTAAATTCAAAGGTGTGTTTATCACTCTGCCCCCTCGCCTAATCTAGGAATATATCTCAGATTCGTCTAAGAATACTTCTTCCCATGCTCCGGCACCCATCTCATCTGCAGCAATGTCCAGTCGCAGGTTTGCCTATATATATTACTTCACTGATTGATTCAAAGTGCTGTTTCTTATTTCAGAGCAATGCTCTACGGGAATATGCAGTCTTCTCTCCCATCCACTCCATCGACATCTGCTGCCTCAAACTCCAAGGGTGGACTCACTGTTGGCTCTCTCGAAGCGGAGATCTCACTCTACTTGGATCAGTGCATCCGCGGAATCGACGCCAATCATGAGGCACTTGACTTCTGGAGGATCAATCACACCAAGTACCCACGGTACGTAAATGGAATGACTTTCCAATATATCAATGTGTTTTCTCAGACTGGCACTTCTCGCTCGTGAATTCCTCTGTTCTCCTCCCACTTCCGTCTCAGCCGAGAGAATTTTCTCGGCCGCCGGTTCGTTCATTTCTGTTCTGCTAAATGAAAGTATCATGAGATCCATCGAGAAATAGCTATTCAGGATTGATCTACCGTAATCACCTCAAGAACAGACTGTCGGCCGAGCACGCTGAGGAAAAAAAATGGAATTCGAATTAGAAGAGGATGAGGTAGATGAGAATGGAGCAAGAATTGTACCGGAGATCGAGAATCAAGCAGAAGAAGATGAGATGGATGAGGATAGTGATATTAGTGAGAATCTTTGAATTGTATGCGACTAGTTTAATGTGACAGACCTCACTTTTTGCTTTTCGCTTATTGAATTCGGAATTTTTCCTTATTAAGTTTGGAACATTCTTTGTCTACTTGTTTTCCATGTAAGTTCATGACAGTAAGTAGTTAGTTTAGGAGAGTACTAGATTTCGACTAGTATTGTAAGCCTCCCTTGTACATATCATGTTTCCGTGTTATTGACTGTTGATCTGACATTTCGATTTTCATGAGCTCGTTAATATGTTTTCCCTATCAGTACAAAGAGTCGATGTTAATATGTAATAAAAACAAGAGGCTAGTATCTCTGAGTGCGAGGGCGTCAGGAAAATGGAGGTCTTTCGACAGCCTTTCATGTTATCGCATTCTAGTTTGTTCTGATCGATAGCCCTGTGTTTTCTGTACATGTCACATTAATACATTAGTCCCTGGAATGTGCGTGGAATTAGCCCTCCTTTGACGCGATTTGAGCCAAAAATTATCAAAGTATCTCAGAAAAGTGGAATTTTCTCTGCGGCCTTTGCTGTTATCAATTTATGGTTTATTAGGCTTGATAGCCCTGTGTTTTCTGCACATGGTACACTAATCGATTAGTTTCTAGCTTGTTTGCGGAATTAGCCCTCCTCGATTATACGCTATTGGACTTGAAAAATCGCATAGTATCTCATAAAAGTAGACTTTGTTCAACGGCCTTTGCTGTTTTCAACTTCTAGTTTGTTTAGCTGGATAGCCCTGTGTTTTCTCCATAAGAAAATCTATTCAATTCACACCTAAGTATTGAGCGGAATTAGCCCCCCTCTCGTTTTTCCTCTCCGAAGTGCTCTTTATCGACGCGCGCTCTCCTCTCCTCGGAGGCGACGGAGAGGCGCCAAAAAGGGGCGGAGTTTTGACTCCTTACGACAATTGTCGTAACTTACGACTGTCTAACCGTCTGCCATTAAATTACGACGCGAAAGAGCGCGCGGCCTTTCTTTTTCGTTTTTCGAGGAGGGGGAGGGGAAAGACGCCGTAATTTACGAAACCGATCCTGCAACCCTACCCCTCACTACCGTAATTTTTAGAGAGCGCTGTGGCTTGTCGTGGTATTACGAAAATTACGAAAACGAAAACGAAACGGCAACCCTAGTTTGTTGGCTGCGTTACACTGAAAAACAAAGAATAATGCATAAACACCTTTGAATGTAATTCTCTTATGGTTGGTTTACTCCGTCATTCCTTAGGTGGATTATCTACACACCATTCTCAGCATTTGTCAATAGCTGTTGATAGTGCATCCACACCCAACTACAAATCTCCTTATAGAGACAACAGACTACATAATTCTCTTTTCCTCTGCTCCCTCTCTTCTTTCCTCAGTCTCTCGCCCGAACGCGAAAACATGTGCAAACTAATGCTGTGAACTTGCCTTTTTTATTATTCCCTGTCTTCCAATATTAATTTCTATCATTTTCAAAATATGCACTGTTTTGGTCCTTTCTTTGTAGGATTCTGATCACGATTCCAATCGATATTGATTTTTGAGGGGCGAAGCTGAGGAGCATTCATTCCACTGTGAATCCCATAATTTAGCCTAGCAATGACGCACACCCTGCCAGCTGCCCTATTGTTTATACTCCATTTCCTATAACGGCTCAAATTTGCTCTCATTGTTTGAATTATCTCGAGTAAATTAATCGGGACCACTTATTAGTTGTCAACCCCATTTGGGTGCAATTCAGGCTCCGTTTTGATTTTTTAAAATTTTTTTTTTATTTATTTATTTTTTTATTATTTTTTTTTATCAAGTCGAAATCGACTCGAAACCAACAATAACAGTGCTTCAAAAATATTGTGAGGCTGTCAACTTGAATCTCCATTTCTCATTCGCACTTCGGGCTTTTTCCGCCTCAACCCTGTCATTTCCACATCTAGTGTAGTGGAGATAGCGACATTTCCCTTCTATCTTTCGCTGAAAAGGCCAGAAAATGAGAGATAATGTCAGCGATCGGTGATTTCTCACAACTCAGACATCTAGCTTCTGATGATTAATGTTTCCCAACTTCTTTTAGAGCTTTTTCCCAGTGTAGCTCCTTCGTTTTCAAATTTCCTGACAACGCCGCTTCCGTGCTCATGCTTGTCCTTTCTTACTCATTATTCTCATTATTCTCATTATTCTTCCGCACAGTTTTGTCGGGTTCTCTTACCTCAGAGCTTTCTTGAGGAGGCCAGCAAAGCCGGTTAAATCGATCTTTGAGAGAAGCACAGTTCGAGAATAGCCTGCGTTTGACGTTACCGTTTGGCTCTGAATTTGGAGATCATTGTCATATTAGTCGGATTGTTTTCGTAGTTCACTCCCACGCTCTTGATTCTTGTCGTCAAAATCACAATCATGCATTCCATCTGTCACTTTTTAGACTGCTTTCTTTCTGTATCTGAGCTGACGCGAAAGCCCGAATCTGATTTCCTTGTTCCATCGGATTCCCGATGTGTTAGTAGAAACGAGTGAACACGCGATATTAAGATATTTGTCTCTTCCTAAGCGTGGATGATTCTTTTCGTAGGGCTTCATTATTGGTCGACGAAGCCCGCTACTAGTCGGCGGCTGGAAATACAAGAAATATGATATATCTCCAGTTTATCTGTTTTCGCGTAGCGAATAACCTATCTTATTACTCTCTTAATCTCTTACTTACTCTTAACAAGATGAATTATTGACTCGCAGTCTGTTGCACCGAAGACTAGACTGACTAGAAATCAACGTCTCTCAGTTTTTAAATTATCAGTTCTTCCCCCCTTTCAGCATGCGTTTATTCGCTCGTCGAGTGATTATATTCATTCTGCTACTGATAATGAGAATCTACTCGTGCGGTTGCATATTGCTTTCCGCAGGTGGTAACTGGTCGAATATTTATCTCTCCATCATGCACACTATCATTCGAATACTACTGAAACCAACCACTCAACTAGTCTTAAGACTGTTCCTTTGTCTCTCTTTTTCTCATTTAGTTTAGCGATAACAAAAACATTTTGGGATCAGTCCTATAGAATGAGAGAAAGAGAAGAGCGCTAGTCTCAGGCCCAAGTCTCTTCTTCTCGCCCTTAACTTCGCTGTGTCTCTTCATTTCTCTTGTTCTCTCGCTCTTCTCTGGCCTCGATTCCAGGGAACAGTTGGTGTACGAGGCTGGTCAAGGCTGAGTCATTTCTCATACTCGAGAGATTAGTTGAGCCTTTCCTCGAGGCGCTTTAGTCGCTTGAAGGCACCTTTGTTTAGTATGGTTCTCTCTTTTTCTCAAAAAAAAAATCTTCTTTGAATTGAATGCTCAGCAATAGATTTGATTATAGCTTTACTCCGAGTTTCACAAATTCGATTTTTCGGAAACATTCGACAAAGTTTGCAGCCCCAACAGCTCGTTTCCTTCACTTTTTCATGTTCCGCTTTGCCAGATACCTCTATTTTGCATGGAAGTTTAGTTGAGGTGGAACGGTATATGAGGCCGTTTGCGGTAGGATCAACAAATGCAGGGAACAGCTAAAAAATTACATAACTTCAAAAGTTGTCCCCTGAGGTAACTTTCGATTCTGAATCGATTGGTGGAATCCGTTTTTCGATCTGAGCCTTCTGAATCCCGGTACGACACGACTTCAATTTTGCCAAAATCAGTTTCTGCCATAAAAATCGGTCCTGGAAGGGCAAAATTGGCCGAAATCTGACGTACCCGACCAGAATTTAATTCTCTAAAAAAAAAAATTAAGCTCTAGCTTTTTTCGTTTTCGTGAAAAGGTGGTTTTTTGACACAGGAAGTTCCGGACAAAAACCCTTTCGTATAACAAAGAGCATAATCTCCTGATCATTTTGATATATGGGGTTAAGGATCCTACCCTTGCCTTAGTGGTTTCCCATCGCTTTTAGTGCGGCGAACTCGCGTTTTTTCCAAGTTTTCGAGCATAACTTTTTCCATTCGTATTTTCATGATCTCGCATATAAAAATTCGGTTTCTACGTGCGAAAATACGCCAGAAACTCCTATTGTCAGGTGAATCTGAGAAAATTACTTATTCGATCCAAAAATCGACATCGACGAAGAACGAAAAACTTATTTTCTAAAAAATGCATGACTATAGGATTTTCTGGCCTAATTTTCCTCATAGAAACCTAATTTTTATATGCGAGATCATGAAAATATGAACGAAAAAAGTTATGCTCGAAAACTGGGAAAAAACGCGAGTTTGCCGCACTCAAAGCGATGGGAAACCATAAAGGCAAGAGTAGGATACTTAACCCCATATACAAAAATGATCAGGAGATCATGCACTTTCATCTACCAATAATAGGGGTGAAGGAGAGAGGTCGGGAACCGCAGAAGAAATATGGAGAAGAGAAAGGGACGAATATTAATCATATCAAAGATTTTGACGATTTGTCAGAGCAATGATATATTCGGGGATGTATTTCGAATTCGCCACCTAACTTTTTGTTGGGGATTTATGTCAGCCCCCGAACATCTGCAAGTCTACCCTCATCAAAACACTTCGCCGTTTGGGTTTTTGTCCGGAACTTCCTGTGTCAAAAATCGACCCAAATTTTAATTTTATTTTGTGGAGAATTAAATTCTGGTCGGGACTCCGGATTTCACCAATCAATTCAGAATCGAAAGTTGGGCTAACTTTTGAAGCTATGTCATTTTTTTCCTGTTCCAGACCCCTGTTGTGACCTTGTTGATCCTATCGAAAACGCCCTCATATGCAGCCTTCACCCGCTTTTCGGATGGGTGACAATTCCGCAATTTTTAATTTCCCGCAAGTTGAATTTTTTCCGCAAACGACATTTCCGCAACTCGATATAATTCGATTTCATGCCAACCTAGGATCCTGGCAGAAGTGCCAAAATAAAGAGGAAATTATGCTGATCAAAATGACACCTCTGCTAGGATCCTAGAGTGGCTAGAAATCGAGTTTTGTCGAGTTGAGGAAATGTCGTTTTGGTTGAGTTTTGGAAATGTCGTTTGCGGAATTGTCACCCATCCCGCTTTTCTCTCCAACCAACAACCACAAGGATCGTTTCCCTCTTCTGTAGCCATTCTCAGCGCCTATCTTGGACTGAGCTTCTCATCCAGTCCAATCTCTCCCACTCACCTCAAATTTTTCCAATCTAGTTTTCGTGTCCCTCAGTGCCGCGACATTGCTATTACCGCGTCATCGTTGAGGCAACTGCAAAACTTCACGAGCTCACCACCTCCGCTGCTTCATTACAGACGTTTTTGGACAATTGGGAAAGTGCACAATGGACTCGGCACGCGGTGCACAACAGCACAACCGATTCATGGACAAATTGCACAGTCTGCAAGTGCCTAAGGTGGGTGGTATTGTTTGTGGTGTAATCAAACGGTGAGTTGTGTATCCTACAAATTATCCACTATTTCTGGTTGCGACCCGCAGGTGCGTTTAGTTCAGTTTTTGCTGAACTCGTGGGTGAAATTCGAGCCCAAATTACATCGTTAAAATAGATCTGGCGAAGTATTTTGATGAGGGTTGACTTGCAGATGTTCGGGGGCTGACATAAATCACCAACAAAAAGTTAGGTGGCGAATTCGAAATATATCCCCGAATATATCATTGCTCTGACAAATCGTCAAAATCTTTGATATCATTAATATTCGACCCTTTCTCTTCTCCATATTTCTTCTGCGGTTCCCGACCTCTCTCCTTCACACCTATTATTTTCCCCGCACCTGACTTTAGTATGTATGCGATCCCTATGTCTACTCAGAATACTTTTCTCTAGAGTAGTTTGGTTAGAATAATGCGGAAAAAGAGAAGAACATTCCATTGTTATTGATTCATGCGTTTTTAATTCATTCATTTGTCTTCAAAAAATGGCTGAAAACCGAAAACGTAAACTGTCATCCTTCTTCTTCCTCTGAATTTTTTTTGCTCATGGCTTCCCATTTTCTTTACCAATTCCTCGGATGCCTCGAACATTTTCTCTATTTTTCGGGATATTTCCGTTCGCAAATAGTCGGTCATCTGGAACACTGTATCTGTAGAGAAATTGCAGCCGTTTTCTGCTCTCGGATTTCTTTTTGATCATTTGCCAACATTGTATTATTTCCGCCTGTAAAAACGCGTTTGTATTCATTCACCGCAATCATTTTCTCTCACGATTCGCAGATAAATGATTTGGAAGTAGTAGCGTTGTGAATCTAATCAGTCTTTATTCACGCTTCACTCATCCTCCCTCAGTGGTTTCTTTCCTCTGATGCTCTCTTATTTTTTGCGATTACTTCGGTCAAAGTGTGACGGTTTGAATAGAATCAGCCACAATATTTAGACAAGGAATTTATTCTTTCATGTTAGACCACTAGATCTTCTTCTGTCTCAGTATCCAGGACCATAAAATGAGATTATATCAACCTAAGTAATCAGGTGCCGTCACGTCATACTGTAGAACTGATATTAGTAGACTATCGTTGACTGATTATTTGCGCTGATTTTTCAAGTAGTTTTGTATCTCGTGAGAAAATGTTGGCCATAATTACCTTCTCCAATCGATGTTTACCCTTTTTCTTTCTCTCTCTCTCTCTTTCTGTCACTTTCAGTCCTATTTTACGTGGAATGGAACGGCGAATGTGTCTTCTCCTAGTTTGATGACAAGCACTCGGTGACCTTCTCACTTATCGTGTACTCAGTAATGCAATTCCGCGAGCAAGTAAAGCGGTATTTTTGTTTACTGCAGCGACCATAGCGAGACCTCGGTATCACAATCCGTGCGCGCTTCACCAATCAATAACATCCTACAGTATCCTCTCCATATCGTAATCCTACTGTAGTTCCAACCATTCCTTCACCGAGCCGTGCTACCTCTCCGCTTCTACGCATTCCCTCGCCTTTCTCGAGGATTATCGCGTCGGCGAGGAAAAATTCGCATGAACATGTGAGCCCCAAGGTGAGTTGCCAGTTCTAATATTGCCATCCAATGAGTGATGCTGAAATAATTAATTGGATATTTAAACCGTTTTCGCGCTAGACTCGTTTCTGTAAAAGAGCTTCTCAATATTGAATTGATAATGTGATAATGGGTAAGTAATGGCCATGCATGCTACTGAATGTTTTGATAATTCGAAGTAAACCACGCAGCCAGTGTGTGGACAAGAAGTGATTTTCTTTTGAGAACAACATCGTGAGTTTTGAAAGAATTTCGATAGACTGCTCCCTACATCGTTTGGTTGCATTGGCTTGAGCCTAGCCTTCTCGACATATTCGTTGTGTCGTGAAACAGAGAGGAGAGACTAGTCACCCCTCTTCCCATTCTCGACTAGACCATCAATTCCAGTCAATTTGTTTCACTTGAAAGTGTGTCTAAGCAGAGACACTTGTCCTCAGCACTACTCCTAGTCGATCTGACTTTGGTATCGCTGCCGCTTCGATTTCAATTCTTCATCAGTCGTAGTAGTACCCTTCATAATGTCTATTCATCGATGCTCGCACTTGTATTATCTATAGCGCGCATGCCTAAAGTGAGTGCAAAACGTTGAAACAGGTGATTTTTAAACGCGCAAAAAATGAGAACTCAGGATTTATAGATTTTTTGCACCTTATTCCCCTCCAATAATTAGTGAATTGCTGAACCCAGTACTGATGATCTCCTCGTGAAACATATCCAAAAAAAAATCGGATAATATTGAAACTAAACAAATAGAACAGAAGATTTTTTGGAATGAATATCCCATCATCGTATTGGTAAGTTCCTAAAGCCAGAACTGATGATCTCCTCGTGAAACATATCCAAAAAAAGAAAAGAAAACACATGTTCAACGCTGCTTTTCAGCTGAAACTCCACTCGGACAGGGGAGAACTCTCCTCGAACGGACACAATGCGCCCCTGCTCAACCACAAATTGGATGGGTACGATCATATTTTAATTATTTTCGAAAATAAATCAAATGTTTTATTTATAAAAAAAACTATTTTAGATACTCCGAGGAGGAGCTGCAGGAGTACCGCCAGGTGTTCAACATGTTCGACACCGGTGAGTCCCGCAGCGACTGTTTTGGGCTGGAGTACGGTATTTGATCAGTGTAGAATCGATTCTTCATTGTCGATGCATCGTGTAGTTCTCAGATTTGCGAATCTCAAATAAATGCACAAAAAAGTTCTAAAAATTGCATCAAACTTCGTCGATGTGGAAAGTTGACTGCCGATCTTTCGCATCAGGATAGCTTCAGAAACTCGTCGTTCCCTTTCAAGCCTTCTCAATTTCAAACTTAGTCGAAATTGGTGATACTCCCAGTGTGAATTTCTTAGTGGAACAACGGCTCAACAATAGTGATCAGCATTTTAAGAGGTTGTGCAAAAAAAGGTTGGAGTGGGGCTGCGAGATAGCATACGAAAGTGAGAGACGGCCTGTTTTTCTCACGGTTGCCATGTCTCTTTTTCCGCCTTCAACAATCAATAGAGACAATAGAGAGAAGTAGAGAAGGCGAGAGACAAGACAAAAGTGAGAGAGCAGACTGGGCTTTCGAACAGGGAGAAATAGCGTTAGGCGGGGCGAGAACGAGCTCTTTCTCGCCTTTCTTAGTTGCTACCGGCGTCACTCTGTGGGAGCCATGACCAAGTCCAAGAACCAGTCCAAAACCCAGTCCAAGGCCCAAAATGAAGCCAATCAATCCTTCATCCCATCGTCAGATCGATCTGGAGCCATTGGATTGGAAGAATTGGAGGCGGCCATGAGGAATCTCGGCCTAGAGCAGACTACGGATGAACTGAACAAGATCATCGACGAGGTGATCATCGAACAAGATCCCGCCACGATTGTTTGGGTTACGGTAGATCACACTATTGACCCGGAAGTGAGCTGGCAAGCCGAAAATAGTCACTGTTGCCGTGGGTGACGTGAGAAAAAGAAAGAAGAGGGGCAAAGAGGGAAGCGGAAACCGAGTTTCGGGCTCAACAGTCACCTGTATACTTAGGGGCCACAACGAGGATAGCCGACTTAGTGGAATCGTGTCCAAGTAGGCTCAAAATGACCGTCTGGCTGTCAATATCATTTTTGCTTTTGGACGCATGTCGCTAACTCTTTTCTCAAGCCCGGGAAAGCTTCAGAAGTGCGCGCGCATCTCCCAGCCAGAGAGGGGAGAGAGGCGAGACGAGAGAGAAAGGGACAGAGCCTCTCTCGCGTGTGTCTCTCTCGCTCCCCCCGCTCTCTCGTCGCTCTCCTCCCGCGCTCATGTTTAATTCGAGCACAACTCAGGGAAAAATATTAAAAATCCAAATTTGTGCTTAAAATTCCTCTAAAATACAAATTAATATAATATCTCGGGCGGAACATTGTTCGTGTACTGGAAATGCCCTAATAGCCCTATTCCCAATCTAAATATCGACAATTGACATACGCAAACATGAAAGTGCAAGCTCCGCCTCAGGTCAATAATAGAGAAGGGCAAGAGCTACAGATCAAGCTTTTGGGCGAGTGATTTGGTTGCGTCTCCGAGGTGTGCTCCATCGATCTCGCTTTTGAGGGAATCGGGTGCACCAAAAGTGGGCGGGGCTTGCGGGCCCTATGTATACTGGCCTACTTTGCTGCTTCTCCCCCTACTGTATACTACCGTATCCCTCTGACAATCCAGTCGGAATGCTCGACAAGCTCAAGAAGGTGAACATTTCGTATTGCAGGTGGATCAGAGGGGCAATCATGAGATCGATTTCGATGAGTTCTGCGAGGTACCGTAATCTGCAGCTACCCTATGCTAAATAGCTTTAATGATCGATTTTTTCAGGTGATGCGACGACTCTACGAGAAGAAAACCTCGTGGAATGAGGTCATCCAGCAGTGCTTCTCAGTCTTCGATCGGGTGAGATTACGATAGATTACGGTTTTCGGTAATCAATCGATAAGTGCAGGCGGAGGCGGGCTGCATCTCGAAACGGGACTTCGGGTACGTGCTACGCGAATTCGGAGACATCACGGATAACACCATCATAGAGGAGATATTCAATGAGGTGGGACAATGATTGTTAGAGGTATCGAAGGTTTTGAACGAGTCTGGGCATTATGCGTTACTCCAAAAAGTTGGGTAAAATACGAAGTTCATGTTACTCCTCAATCTATCGACTTGCTGAAAAATTCGGGAAAATACCTTTTTTTTTTTATATATATAGCTCAGTTCAGCCAGTAAATGGGACTGTTCTCATCTCACTGTGTACGATAGCTGACCGGTTCATTCAGTCATCATCCGTATTCAGGTGGATGTTGATGGAAATGGGCTCATCGACGCAGACGAGTTCTCATATATGGTCCGAAATTACATGAATGACGATGACATTTGAATAGTAAGCGTTAATCATGTTTTCCCTTCAAATATCTACAAAAAGTGAGCAGTGATTGCAATTAGAAGATGTATGGAATAACGACTCATATGATCAATTCATCTTTTCAGATACATTCCTTCGCTGTGCATCATCTACCTTCTCTAATTATGCTGCACTCTCCAACTCTCCTCTATTTACTGTGATTGTTTCCATCCAAGTTTATTCGGTGATGATACGTGTTCTGATTCTAGTGTTTTACGGAAAAGTAAAGATAAAGTAATGAAATCGAGATAATAAAATCGAATTTTGACGCAAGTTAACGGCGTATGGTTGAAGTGAAAAAAGCATCGTCCAACGATTTCTTATTAGAGACTGATATTGGAGGAGGAGAATATTGGAGTGAATGTGTACAGATGATTGATTATTGCTAGTGTCGACAAGCACATAATTCATCTGCCAGAAAGGAGAAAGATACGATTGATAAAAATGGGAAACGACTCTTCGTGTACTCCCTCCGTTTCTCTGGCCTGCGAGAGATCACACAGAATTAGGAGAGCCGGGCCCTTTGTCATCAGAAATTGAGACTATGGTTGACAGAATGAAGAGAATATTTTGCTCTTTCATTCTCCCCTATTCACAAGCATGAATGTACCCTCTAGAACTGCCGGTGAATTATTTAGCAACAGTATTCTCTGTTATAATCTCTATCCCAGTTTCAGGCTGGTTAGTAGTGTTTGAGCAACGAAACGCCATTCAAAAATGAGCATAGCTGCGCTAATAATAATAGTATTATTCATGCGAACTCACTGAGCGAAAAATAAACGATAACGCATTCAATTTGTAGTGGACACTCTAGCTCAATCTCACATTGCAAAGCACCTCTTGCAACCTCTTGCAAAGCATCACCTGCGGGCGGGAGTCGAACCTGCCTGCGTCGGCATGCCAGTCTGATACCATGCCCATTAATAGGCATGGTGTCTGACTGGCATGCCGACGCAGGCAGGTTCGACTCCCGCCCGCAGGTGATGATTTGTAGTGGACACTCTAGCTCAATCTCACATTGGGGGTATAGCGCGCTCGCTTTGCATGCGAGAAGTCTGGGGTTCGATTCCCCATACCTCCATCGATGTTTTGTTTAAGTTGCCAAGATACATCTCATTTTTTATTGTATTTTACAGCGACTCATAATTTTGGGAGCATGACAAATGCTCCAACGACAAAAGCGCCAAATGCGATTATTCAGTCCAGAGTGATGCAAGAGACCTCTGGTTGGGCTCATATGATAGCTGAGGATAAGGGCTATCACTGATAGTCATCTTATCACTCCTATCATTTTTATCACTTTTATCAGTTTTGGGCCATATTTAAGCTCAGAATGGTCATACGGAGTCGTGGTTGTGTTCATATGAGAGCTGGTGATGAGGACTATCAGCTCCAAATGTTATCACTCTTATCACTCTTATCAGTGATTGGCCATTTTTCAGCACTCTTATCAGTAATTTGCAATATCTGAGCTTGGATAGATCCCACGGAGCCGTGGTTGGGTTCGTAGGAAGGCTGGTGACGAGAACTATCACCCACAGATTCTTTATCATTTCTGATAAGAGTGATAACATTTTTGGAGGTGATAGTCCTCATCACCAGCTCTCATATGAACCCAACCACGACTCCGTAGGACCATTCTGAGCTTAAATATGGCCCAAAACTGATAAAGTGATAAGAATGATAAGTGATAAGATGCTTATCGGTGATAGCCCTTATCCGTTCATCTGAAATGGATAATAAACTAATCGTCCGAAGTATAGCGACCTCTCTCCAATTCGCCTGCTGAACAGCGAGAAAGCACGCGAACTGAGGAGAATCGGTATCGATTAGACATTACTATCAAGTATAAAGAATCAATCTCGCCCATTAGGAAAAACTTCAAATTTGGTCTATGTATCAGAAAAATCACCATTCGATTAATCAGAATTCGATGAATTTCATCATCCACGAAAATTCCTCCAGATTTGATGCAGAAGTCGCGAGCCAGATTGAAGAAATCGTCGGGATGAACCTACAAAGTTCATCTTTTTAGGAATAAATAAATAATTTTAAAATTAAAAAAAAATTAATAACTGAATTTCTGAAATCTTTATTGGCGAGGGGAGTCGATTTTTCTTCGAAAAGTGAGATAGTATGCATTAAAAAAATATTGAAAAAAGATGGCTACCGATTGAATGTGTTTGACGAGGTCGATTCTCGTTCGATGGTAGATCGGGGGCTGGTCGGTACTGGCCACGCATCTCAAGCACACCCGACCATCTGAAACATTACAGCCTGATGAAATAATGATAATTAATAATATTTAGAAAATAAATTGAGTTAATTATCTAGAACACACGCTGTTATGGAAACAAGTGCCGAATAGTAGCTCTCTAATGATTATAGCTAGACAGAGCCACGATAGCATGTAGAGTGCAGCTATTCGAAGCACGAGTTAACAGTTGCTTGGAGATACCCGAATCGGTATCACCAAGCAACTGTTAAGGAATAAAAAAATAATTTAAATTTTTATATCTTAAAAATACTATTACGTACCCGAATTAGTATCACCGAGCTCAATGTGTATCCAGCGCTCGAGAAGTGACCACGAAGTTTGCACGATGGCAAAGTAGATGTTGTAATGATGCTATAATATTTTGTAATAAAATTATTAAACAATCAGGGATAAATTCGCAAAGGGACAAGATTAACAACATAAAGTCAAGACATCGATATTAATATCCTTTTGCTCACTTGTATGTAGTGATTTCTGCGGGAAGGCGAGTCGCCGGCAGAGAACAGACAGCCGCGCGGGCACGCAGCGGTGACATTATTACCGTTCCATTATTTTGACAACAAATGTTTTAGTTTGAAATATTGATGAAGATCCATTCAATCTACATGTAAATATTAGGTTGGTCGGAAAGTCTTGTCGCGTTTTCAGAATTAAATATGCCTAACTCATTCGATTTTGACCAACCACCTCTCGGTTTCACATAACATTTGAAGCCTTCAAAGCTCTCTTCAGCGCACGTTATCTCAGCTCTCTCCGATCGGGAAAAGGGGAACTATGCAACATGACAATGAATTTGGCTTTTAACAAGTACCAGGACAAAACGAAATCGAGCACCTTTCCAGTTTAGACATCAGATAGAGCACACATATGGCTTCTCATTTAACTGTTTTTGAAACCGTGAAATTGGTACATAGCAAAGCACAGCCTTTTTGAAATTGACTCTAAATTTTTTTCGAGAATACGCTTTTGGCTAGACTTAAAATTCTCGAACATCCAGCAAGCTGGGCACAATTCAGAACTATTATGTTGAAGCCCGAACATTCCTCTAAATGATACTAGGAAGACAGACCGGGTCGATTTGAAACAGCCAAAATAAACGGGCTCAAACTTTGAGCCCGAAATACGACAGGACTTTCCGACCAACCTAATACATCACGAATTCATCCAATTAAACTGCTCAGACTAATTCGATAGCAGTAATGTCGCTTAAACGACTCTCCTAAATTCGTCTAATATCTCACCGAATAGTGAAACGACAGAGAGCAAGTAAATTGACGAGGGTTTAGTCCCGATTTTCCTCCACTAATTCCGTTCCAGATACCAACCTTCGTCCACATTATAGGGTTTGCACACAGTATGAATTCTCTGTAGAGTGAACTGCTGACCGTTGCACTGCAAATTTAGATCAATTTAAGCTAAATATTCTTGTTTTTTCAACTTTCCTTTTTTTTATAAACATTTACACAAACTGACCTCTTTTGCGTGGTTGGGGTTGATGTCCTGGTTACGAACTTCCATACCACATGCACAGACCAGATAGATTCCATTCTAAGTAGTATCGTACTAGTGATGCCAAATCGGTAACCGAATCCCCTCAATTCGCGTGCTTCCTCGGATCTCTAATCGACGAGAGATCGCGCAAAACAAGAAGAGTAGATGCCGATTTGTCATCACTATATCGTACTCTTTTCGCGGTTAATATGCAATATTCACCGATCTCAGAGTGGAATAATGATGCTCGATTAGATGATGTGCATAGGCGTATGTTGTCGTGGGAAATGCCTAGAAATTGAATATATTAGGTCGGTCAGAAAGTTTCTTTCTTTTTCTTTTTGTTAATTTTAGCTCGACAATTGTGTTTGTTTAAATCGCCAATACGCCATAAGTTAGGGGTGTCCTGGGGCAATATGGTAGTATGTGTGAATTGAACCGGCCTCGTGTGGAAGAAGGGAAAATAAATTTTGAAGCGGAAATTGCAATAAAACATGATTTTCGGTGTGTACCGTCACGACCTCCCATTACAGAAAATAGCGAACACCAAGTTCTACCCAAGAAAACAACGATAGAACAAGAGTTGCTTATTCATTTAGCATCGAAATAACCGCCCTTCTGACCCTATACAAAAAGGGACGCAGCTATATGTCTTGTTTTCAATCTTCAATTATCGATATCAAAGTTCAAGAAAACTCGACAGCTCTGTGATGGAAACTGTTTTTCGAGAGTTCCAGAACCGTCTGTTGCATCTTCACAAGCGCTTTTCTATTAAGCATGCTGCGATAATTTCCTCGCAATAACTTAATGGTAATCATCAATCATCGTACTTTATAAATGTGACACTGGTTGGGCCCTATTACTTCTTTCCATTCTGCACTGGGTTGAGATACAGATGCGATTCATGGTCAACCACTGTGAATTTAACTTTACTTTGTGTCCCTCATACTGATTGTTCAGCCCTGATATAATGTGCGCTAAAAAGAGCAACAATGCCCTCATTGATTATGTAAAGCCATATGCTGATCGATCAAACAACAAGAACAATATAGGTCAGAATCGATGAGCGTAAAAAAGAAACTTTCTGACCGACCTGATATATAACAGGTATCACGAAAGAGTGTAGCAGAAAGCGCCTCATAAGGAAAATTTTTTTTCAAACATGTTTTTAAAATCCCATAATATTATTGGAGAACGTCCTGGGCAAGAGTTTTCGAACGATACCGGTCATGAGTCCCAGAGCCGGCTTTTAGGAATTCTCCGGTTGTGGATCTGGCTCTACCGTATCTCAGCTCACAGATGAGCTAGAATGATGGCTTAGGGTTTAAAATGTGCTGAAAAATAATAACAAACAAGTTTTCTGAAGAGAACAAATGGTTTGGAGCAGAACTGAAAAAGTTATGACTGAAAAACTAACTTAAATTTAAGAAAAAAAAATATGTTTACCGTAACGTAGCGCATTTGCAGTGGATTTTATTGCAGTATATTGAAGATCTAGGAGATATGTGTATAAAAAAATTATAAAATGTGCCAAATTGGGGTACCGATTTTTAGATAATTGTGATCAAATGTGAAAAAATGCCTTTTTTAATAGTTTAATAGAGCTTTCTACAGTCTCTCGTGATTCCTGTTATATATACCAGCGGTATCCCCTCGACTACGTCGGGGGATACCACTGGCGGGGCTCACCGCTTCGCGGTGCGACGTTTTTCGCAATCGCAAAGAGAGAGGGAGAGAGAGGGGAGGCGTTGTTTACATGTTTCCGATTTCGCAATCCGGACAAACCAACCAACAGACAGACGTTTGCGCTTTATTATATAGCATGGATATATATATATATATTTTTGATTAACCTTAAAGACTTGAATTGTGTCTAACCTCGCACACAATACACTGAGGTGTCGTGAGAATATTCCCATCTCGTCGAATAATCTCGCCACATTTTTGAAGAGTGAACTGACGCCCGTCACACTGGAAATGAAAATTTTTAATATGATTAAGAACTTTAATTTAAATAAAAAAGGTAGTGGAATCAGAACTTTTAGAAAGAATCCAAGAGCAAGAAACGCACCTCCTTGCTGTGATTTGTAGAGTATTGAGGAGAAGTAACTTTATACCCACACGCGCAGAGTAGATAGATTCCATTCTGAAAGCAACCTCTTTCTAAAATATATTTCGAGATATTTATTAAAATTTATTCGAAATATTTACCGCATGCAGAGAGGATTTATGGTTTTTTTAACCCTAGACCAGCACATGGAAATATAGATAATTGATATTTATAGACAGGATAAAACGGCTTCGATTGCATAGGGAGCTCCCCGGAGAAGCATAGATAAAAACAACGCACCTCCTTGCTATGCTTGTTAGCGGCATGCTCAGAGCGAATGGTATGTCCACACGAGCAGAGAAGATAGGATTCCATTCTGAAAAGCAACATTTCATCCTTGATATATATTTGGAAACTGAACTGGATTCAGGGTTGAGTTGTGCTGCTTATTGAGATGACTAGCATAGCGGCTTGCCGTCGATGGACATTTCTTGAATTTTATTTTATTATTATTTAATTATAACTTTAACTTATTTGTACGTACGACTTGAGTCGTCGCTCACCTCGCAGAGGACACACTGAGGCGTAGTGGGAAACTTCAGTTTGTGAAGGGCGAATTGGCGACCTCTTATCAATCTGTTATCAATTCGTTCTACTGACTCTCGCGGATGTTTTGGCCATAGTGAATTATAGGTGGTCATAGGTGGGACCCCCGATTTCGACCTTAGAAAGTGGAAATGATATGATCTTTCGTAGAGTTTTGCTTTCTCCGAGGTTTGGGTTGCCTCCCCTATGATCGAACCGCTTCAAATACATTCTATGGACTCCCCCGCAACGTCCAGTTAAAATTCACAATAATTAAATTACAATTAAAATATTTCAAAATTTTAAAATCACAAGTTGATACACAACTCTACTGGTCCAATTACTGTGAATCGCTGGACAAAACTCTATTTTAATAAACCTCTATATTGTTTTTATTTAATTTTTTTGATAAATATTTTTATTCCTATTCGATTCAGCTGCCACGATTCCATAGAACATACTACAAGCGATGACTCTATCATTTTTATCTAGATACACCATTGCGGTCCCTACCCATATTCGAGCTTGATTTCGAGCATTTTGCAATAAATTTTCGCAGTGTAACGGTTGCCAATTCGACCTTCACAAACTGAAGTTTCCCACTACGCCTCAGTGTGTCCTCTGCGAGGTGAGCAATTCAAAACTATTCTTTTTCAGTGTGATAGTCGTCAGTTCACCCTTCACAAACTGAACGACAAAGTGCATTTGACTCCTCAGTGTGTTCTGTGCGAGGTGAGCGACGTGTGAAATTTAATAATCGGTATAAAATTCTAGGCAAACCCATCGACGGCATACGGCTATGCACAACATCTTTACATACACCATAAATCCTCTCTGCATGCGGTAAATATTTCGAATAAATTTTAATAAATATCTCGAAATATATTTTAGAAAGATGTTGCTTTCAGAATGGAATCTATCTACTCTGCGCGTGTGGGTATAAAGTTACTTCTCCTCAATACTCTAAAAATCACAGCAAGGAGGTACGTTTCTTGCTCTTGGCTTCTTTCTAAAAGTTCTGATTCCACTACCTTTTTTTATTTAAATTAAAGTTCTTAATCATATTAAAAATTTTCATTTCCAGTGTGACGGGCGTCAGTTCACTCTTCAAAAATGTGGCGAGATTATTCGACGAGATGGGAATATTCGCACGACACCTCAGTGTATTATGTGCGAGGTTAGACACGATTCAAGTCTTTAAGGATAATCAAAAAATATATATATATCCATACAATATAATAAAGCGCAAACGTCTGTCTGTTGGTTGGTTTGTCCGGATTGCGAAATCGGAAACATGTAAACAACGCCTCCCCTCTCTCTCCCTCTCTCTTTGCGATTGCGAAAAACGTCGCACCGCGAAGCGGTGAGCCCCGCCAGTGGTATCCCCGACGTAGTCGAGGGGATACCGCTGGTATATATAACAGGAATCACGAGAGACTGTAGAAGGCAGGGAAAAAAATGTTTCAAACATGTTTTAAAAAACCCATAATATTATTGGAGAACGTCCTGGGCAAGAGTTTTTGAACGATACCGGTCACGAGTCCCAGAGCCGGCTTTTAGGAATTCTCTGGTTGTGGTTCCGGCTATACCGTATCTCAGCTCACAGATGAGCTAGAATGATGGCTTAGGGCTTAAAATGTGCGTAAAAATAAAACAAACAAGTTTTCTGAAGAGAACAAATGGTTTGGAGCAGAACTCAAAAAGTTATGACTGAACAACTAACTTCAATTTAAGAAAAAAAATATGTTTACCGTAACGTAGCGCATTTGCAGTGGATTTTATTGCAGTATATTGAAGATCTAGGAGATATATGTATAAGAAAATTATAAAATTTGGCAAATTGGAGTACCGATTTTTAGATAATTGTGATCAAATGTGAAAAAAATGCCATTTTTAATAGTTTTCCGACAAAAACTTCTTTCGTTCTTGTTATCATGAGCGCAAACCATAAAATGCGGAATCTACGCGTCGGAATACGTCAGAAACACCTATAGTGAGATTATTCGGAGGCAAAAAAAAATTCAACTTTTTCATGACGGGTCATGGCCATTTTTGGGACAAAAAATTCTAAATCTCAGAATCATCTGCCGATAAAAAAAGGTGAATTTTTTTGTCTCCGAATCATCTCACTATAAGTGTTTCTGACGTATTTCGACGCGTAGATTCCGAATTTTATGGTTTGCGCTCATGATAACAGGAACGAAAGAAGTTTTTTGTCGGAAAACTATTAAAAATGGCATTTTTTCACATTGTTTTTCTGCTACACTCTTTCGTCACATCGGCGCTTTCTGCTACACTCTTTCGTGATGCCTGTTATATATATTCAATTTCTAGGCATTTCCCACGACAACATACGCCTATGCACATCATCTAATCGAGCATCATTATTCCACTCTGAGATCGGTGAATATTGCATATTAACCGCGAAAAGAGTACGATATAGTGATGACAAATCGGCATCTACTCTTCTTGTTTTGCGCGATCTCTCGTCGATTAGAGATCCGAGGAAGCACGCGAATCGAGGGGATTCCGTTACCGATTTGGCATCACTAGTACGATACTACTTAGAATGGAATCTATCTGGTCTGTGCATGTGGTATGGAAGTTCGTAACCAGGACATCAACCCCAACCACGCAAAAGAGGTCAGTTTGTGTAAATGTTTATAAAAAAAAGGAAAGTTGAAAAAACAAGAATATTTAGCTTAAATTGATCTAAATTTGCAGTGCAACGGTCAGCAGTTCACTCTACAGAGAATTCATACTGTGTGCAAACCCTATAATGTGGACGAAGGTTGGTATCTGGAACGGAATTAGTGGTGGAAAATCGGGACTAAACCCTCGTCAATTTACTTGCTCTCTGTCGTTTCACTATTCGGTGAGATATTAGACGAATTTAGGAGAGTCGTTTAAGCGACATTACTGCTATCGAATTAGTCTGAGCAGTTTAATTGGATGAATTCGTGATGTATTTACATGTAGATTGAATGGATCTTCATCAATATTTCAAACTAAAACATTTGTTGTCAAAAGACTGGAACGGTAATAATGTCACCGCTGCGTGACCACTAGGCCTGGGCGCCTAACCACAAACTTTTTAAAAACAATTATGACTAGAGAAAAAATATCGATATGAATAGACTTGTAAAAAATTATGGGAGCATGACAAAAGCGCCACGACAAAAGCGCCAAATGCGATAATTCAGTCCAGAGTGATGCTAGAGACCTCTGGTTGGTAGCTGAAGATATGGGCTATCACCGATAATCATCTTATCACTTATCATTCTTATCACTTTATCAGTTTTGGGCCATATTTAAGCTAGGAATGGTCCTACGGAGTCGTGGTTGGGTTCATATGAGAGCTGGTGATGAGGACTATCACCTCCAAAAATGTTATCACTCTTATCAGAAGATATATCTAAGATTTGATCAATTACTGCTAACAGTGATAACAATGATAGCAAACCAAACCCATTGGCCCCTCTTGTTCACTCATGATTGTCTGCAAAGATACAAATTATTGATAACTTCTTCACACGTGGATGATTGAATTATCAGCGATCGTTAATTACACTGATCGTAAAATGACTCAGTTTTGGTGCGTCTACTTTTTCTAACCTCGTCTGGATCGTGTTAGAACTATTTTTTTCTTGTTATTTTCCTCCTTTTTTCCTCCCTTTATAAATCTTCTTTCCAGTAAACCATGTAAATTTTGGCGACTTTGAATTCGAGATTTTAAGCTTCTCTCAATCCGAGCTTCTCAGCATCTCGATACAAGAAAACTGAATTATTGTATTATTATTGGTCATGTCTATCGAGTGGACTGATTCTAATATGCAGTTAATCCAGAAGGGCACGAGCCAGGCTCAATGATTCGATATAGAGCCAAATTTTTCAACGGAGGTGGGTTCTGACAACAACGCGGACAAGGATCGATTTCAAATTATTATTTGCTTCAAATTTTCATTTGTTTTTATCAGTGACAACCTTTGCGGGAAGGACATCAGCTCTGCTGAATGAGCGATTTAGAAATGTCGATGAATTGTTTGCACGATTCTTCCTTGATTATTCCACTTCAAAAATACATTCGTTGTTGATATTTGATCATCATAAAATATCAACAACAAACGTTTGACTGTTCTATTAGGGAAAAAAGCTTGAGAGCTGATTGGACAGATTGAACGATTTTGGGAGGGAAGACAGACACATACAGAACCGAGAATATACAATTGAGATGTTCCCAAAGCTCTGATGCATTAATTCAGGAAATCAACTACAGATAGATCATGGATTTCTAGAGCGAACTAGCTCTACTAAAGTAACTAACATAACATAATTCGCAATATACAAAGCATCACTAATGTTTCCGAGAGGAAGGGTGACTACGAAACACATCACAACATTTATATTACTGAATAACAGTTTACGAGGAACTAATAACGCTTGCAAAAAAATCGAGTGTGCTACTCTCAGGCGCATTCCGGCTTGCTTTACATTCACAATATGAGAAAACAGAAGACGAAGCTTTTGGGTGTTCTAAGCTTCCCCTTAGATACCTTATAACTCAATTAAATTGCGTAAGCGCCCTCTCCGTCCCTATTGCCACCTTGTGGCTTAGAGATCGATGGTAAGACATCCAAAATGTTTCAATAGCCCCTTGTGACGTGAAAGGGTGGGAGACGAATACGAAAGGCAATTGTCGAGTTTTTGTTGTAACGTGAATACCGATTTCCCTACGACATCTAGCACATGTTCTAGAACACGGACACCTCAATTGATGTGACGATGACGATTTGGAGCTGATCAGTTGCGTGTTACTCACCACTTGTAAACTTCGCTCGTCGCGGCAATTTCACTCTTATCAGTTCCATATGTAACGGAGGTAGTTCGGACTGTGCAAATAACCGTCACGCGCTTCCAATAATGAGCTAAAGAGCACAGGCTTGCCACTTGTTACTGTGTTGCACTAGCCATAGCTTTAATTGATACTCCGCTTCTAATTGAGTTATCATGTGCAGACTCTCGACGACTTGAGCGACCGGCAATGTTCCTTCATGCAGTGATCTTCGCTGCGATTGCAGTAGCATCAACGGGTAACTTTGTGACGCATTATGTTTATTTTTTGTATTTGTTACTGACAAAATTGAATGCCTTTGTTCCAGAACCCATCGCGCCTAGCCAACTCGATGCCAGCTGCTCTCCCACTTACCAGGATGTTAGTTCCAGTGCCAACACTGTTATACCCGCAACATTTTGGGCAACTTTGTCTCGAGAGTGAATCGTATTTGATGCAATTTGCAGAAGACCAAAGCCTGTCTTGACACCTACTTCGCCGGCTATGGACTTGACCCGGCTAACCTCCCGCCGTATGCCACGTATATTGGGAAACTTCTCGATATGACGACTACCAACGTGACCGATGGAGTTGATACGTTCTGCTCGTAAGCCATTCAACTCTGAGCTGTGGGAGTTAGAGTTGACTAGTGCTCCGGATGAATTAGGTACACTCTCCATCATGCGTATTATCTTGTTTCTCTAACCGAGTGTGTTTCTCGTACAACGAAGATAGCGCTATTTGATCCGGCAACACTAACATCCACCCATCTCACTCGACTCACTAATATATCCATGTTTCCCGTGACAAAGATACGCCAATCGGAAATATTATTCTATGTGATCAACCTAAAGATCGATTGTAAAGTGCATTGTATTGAATTTGTGTCTTTCAGTCTCGAGCAGGTGGTCGAGAACTGCCTTGGAAGCCTTCTCAACTCTCCCAGCATGACTGCAGCGGCTTTCCAGCAGATGTACGGAATGAGTGTGGTATGTTGGATATTTCAGACTAAATCGTGTATAATTGATGTTGATTTGAAACAATATTGCAATATTAGATCAATTTGTTGAGTGATTATTTTAGAAAGAGTCAGTCACTTATTTTGTTATAATTTCAGACAGACTCCTACGAATATGCTACCGACTTCCCTGTTCGCGCCTACATGTGCAACAACAAGCAAGGTTAGTGTTATACTACGAGTGTATAATATTGCGTTTGGTGCTGTGTCAGTGACATAGTGACCGACGTCGTATATTCAGGGTTGGCAATTCAACGATTGTTTTTAACAATTGTATTGTACGGGAGATATGTAGTTGCTCGAAAACCAGATTGGAATCCTATAGGAAGGATTGTACTGATGTGTTCCTAAAGAATTCGGAATCATTTTTATCTTTCGAACGGGTCAAACTATTGATTTTGAGCAGAATCATTCACGATTGCTTGCACAAATAATAGCGTTTTTTTCTTCGTTTTAAAAAAAATGATGGTATGCTTTCCGCAAGGAATTGCAAAAAACATGGCTCGAAACGAATGTTTTTACCCGTAAAACACGGAATGATCTAGAGTAGTTTCTGAACTTTCTGAACGAATCATTATTCCTATAGGTTTTCAATGTGGTTATCGTGCTACGACCGATCTTCCGTCCTAGAAAATCGACAAAAATTCCTTGAATTGTTAACAATACCTATATTGCAGTGATGGACGATAACCTCGTCTGCTTCGATGACGTGCATCTTAAGCATCTCGACGAAAGGAAAAAGTGCACGACTGATCTGGAGAATGCAATGACTAAGGTCACTGATGGAGACTACTGCAAGTGAGTGATCCTATTGAATGCAGTATCTTCTAACTAAGATAACATGAAAATTTCAGGCCATGGGGACCCTTCGTGACGTGCAATGACGATGTCTACGTCAAATACTGCGGCTCGCAAGTCAAAGGGTCAGTTTCTATTTCTGATTAAAAAAGTGCTCGAACAATCACAGAAAAGCGTGATGGAAGATGACTGAAAAGAAACGATACTCAAGAATTAACGATGAATATGATATTCAGATACAATCTTCTCGAGGTCGGCATAAACTTCGACTCCATGAACGCCTGTGCATCGAGTCTTCCCGCATGCGAAAAAAAAACCGGAACCAGATACAACTTCTCCCACCAAACCCGTGTCCTACTGCATACCCATTCTCATGGATGTTCGTTTACTTTCTTTAACAATTCATTAGCAACATCTGCGAAGTTGATTGTTAAATATTTACGTATTTTGACTATCAGTCATATACAATTGTTCATTTTTCAGCAGACCAAGTCGTGTCTCGACTCCTACTTCTCCGGCTTTGGTCTCAACCCCGACAATCTCCCGCAATATGCCACTTATATCGGAAAACTTCTCGATCTGACGACTAAATATGGAGCCGATGGAGTCAATATGTTCTGCTCGTAAGCCTTCTTCACTTACTCTAAGCATATACTAAAATAACGAGTAAGTTCTTTACGATCAGGAGTCATCATCATGTGCTAAATGTAGAGTACTGTGTGAAAGATTTGAACTTGATCGAACGAAGAATGCATTTGAACAGAAGAATACTGTATATTTCAGTCTCGAGCAGGTGGCCGAGGACTGTCTCGGTGGCCTTCTCAACTCTCCCTGCATGACTGCAGCGGCTTTCCAGCAGATGTACGGAATGAGCGTGGTATGTTGTACGTGATATATTTCGGACTAAATCGTGCATAATTGTTTGTAAATTCAAATAATATTGCTATATTAGCTCAATCTGAGGAAATATTTGTAAAAAAAAAACCCCAACTCATGTTGTTACTATCTCAGGAAGACTCGTATGAGTACGCTACCGATTTCCCTGTTCGCGCTTACATGTGCAACAACAAGCAGGGTCGGTATCAGACAGTTGACATTTACTTCACACCTTAAAATGTATTCTTAGTGTCGATTAGCTATAGACACTATGTACAATATTTCAGTGATGGACGATAACCTCGTCTGCTTCGATGACGTGCATCTCAAACATCTCGACGAAAGGAAAAAGTGCACTGTTGATCTGGAGAATGCAATGGAGAATGTCACGGATGGGGACTACTGCAAGTGAGTAAATATATTGACGACAGATATCGGTTATTCAACAATGTGAAGTCCTTGAATCAGAAATACCTTGACAATTGATCCAGAAATACCTAAACAATTGCAGGCCGTGGGGACCTTTCGTAACGTGCAACGATGATGTATACGTCAAATACTGCGGACCGCAAGTCAAGGGGTTAGTTTTTTCATTAATAAACACTACTACTATAAAATGAGACAGTATTTATGATCTTGTAATTAATAATATTTAGGTACATGTGCAATCTTCTCGAAGTCGGTATCAACTTCGACTCCATGAACGCTTGCACTTCAAGTCTTCCCAAGTGCGAAGCGCCAGTACCAGTAACTACTCCTGCCACCAAACCCGATTCCTACTGCATTCCCGTTCTCATGGATGTTCGTTTACTTTCATTAACAGTTCATTGGTAACATTGGTACCGTTACTGGTTAATCATACATGATTAATAGCTCCTTTTCAGCAGACCAAGTCCTGTCTCGACTCCTACTTCTCCGGCTTTGGTCTCAATCCCGACAATCTCCCGCCGTATCCCACGTTTATTGCAAAACTGCTTGATCTGACCACGAAGTACGGAGACGATGGAGTCAATATGTTCTGCTCGTAAGCCCTTCCCGCACTTATTATAAATAACGATACAATTTGATGTGTGAATTAGCACGACAGGTAATGCATCTCGAGTCAGTTTTGTATATTGAGACCTTCTCGATATATCATTGGTTTGGATTGAACAAAAGCTGTATTTCTTTCAGTCTCGAACAGATGGCCGAAGACTGCCTCGGTGGCCTTCCCAACTCTCCCTGCATGACTGCAGCGACTTTCCAGCAGATGTACGGAATGAGCGTGGTATGTTTCCATTGATATAGTTATATTTACAATTCATAATTTGAGCTGTTATTGAAAGTTCAATAATTTCTGAGAAACGATTTCAAGAACGGTTCAATCAATAGTGATTTTTTCCAGACAGACTCGTATGAGTACGCTACCGACTTTCCCGTTCGCGCCTACATGTGCAAAAACAAGCAGGGTCAGTGTTAAACTGCCAGTGCTTACGAGTGTAATTAGTGATGAGTGGGTATCGACATAACGACGGACGTCTTATATTGCAGTGATGGACGATAACCTCGTCTGCTTCGATGACGTACATCTCAAACATCTCGATGAAAGGAAAAAGTGCACTACTGATCTAGAGAATGCAATGGCTAAGGTCACTGATGGAGACTACTGCAAGTGAGTGACTACTATTTAATAATGTTTATTCTAACTGAGATAAAATATTATTTCAGGCCGTGGGGACCTTTCGTAACGTGCAATGACGATGTCTACGTCAAATACTGCGGCGCGCAAGTCAAAGGGTCAGTTTGCATTTATGATAATGAAATTGCCGAAAAGAGCGAGGGAAAACTACTGAAAATAAACTAAGCACAAGAATTGACGATGCATATGATATTCAGATACATGTGTAATCTTCTCGAAGTCGGCATGAACTTCGACTCCATGAACTCCTGCACTTCAAGCCTTCCCATGTGCGAAGCTCCTGTGCAAGCAACAACACCCGGCAGCAAAGTTGACTCGAACTGCAATCCCGTTTTCCTGGATGTTCGTTTACATTTTGCATCACAATTTGTCGATAACATTTGCATTTTTAGAAGTTACGCTAGCCCTATTTTAAACTTTTTTACCCCGCAGATCCTTTTCAGCAGACCAAGTCGTGTCTCGACTCCTACTTCTCCGGATTTGGTCTCAACCCCAACAATCTCCCGTCATATGCCACGTATATCGGAAAACTGCTAGATCTGACGACTAAATATGGAGACGATGGAGTCGGCAATCATTTGAATATATTATTGAGGTACATGTGCAATCTTTTCGAGGTGGGCATCAACTTCGACTCCATGAACGCGTGCACTTCGAGTCTGTCCAAGTGCGAAGCTCCGGCAACGACGGTAGCGAACGTCGACAGCACAACTCCGAGCAGAATCATTACGACAACCAGGACAACGACCCCGAAAACGAGCGGATCGAGGGGATGCAGCATCGTTCTTGCAGCGATCGTGACTGTTGTACATAAACTAATCGCTTAATAAATGCTCATAATGATACACAGATCTGGCATTGTATTGTGAAAGAGCAATTTCTGAAAGTACACCATATTATCGTTGTCAATTCGTTGTTGAACACACAATGCAACATTCTACCTGCCCTTGGGCGCAATTTCCAACGCATGCTCATGAGATTTCTATTCTGTGAGACTTCTGTTGAGCGCATATATTTAATCATGCATTAGGATGCCATAGCAATTAATCAGTATCTTTCATCTGCGTGCTCTCTGGTCAGGAGATGAGAGATAAGCCAATGAATTGATGAAATATTCGCAAAAAAATGCCAGAACCCGGATCGCACGTGGTCAAGACGAATCACACACGGTGATTCATCGAACAATATTACCTTTCCGTTCATATTTTAAAAACAAATATACAAAGTTCACTTTATAACTAGCCCCAATATTTTGATTCGCCTTATGTTTATAGACTGACCTTGCTTCGAAACGTCACAACTAGACCATTTACTACGCACGAAGAATTTTCGAGAGTCGATATCTTGTATTGTGAAAAAGGGCAAACGTATTAGGCTTTTCCACTCACGACGGGCTATGCCATCCATGCGCTACCCTCTCCCTGATATTGCAAGAACACATTTGAAGAATTCGCACAGATGTCTAGGCTTTATCAAGATACGACTTAGCAATGATATGATTGGGCTAAATAAGCAGGACAGTGCGTGTGAGTGAAGTTTGCTTCGAGTGATGTGTGAGTAACGTACGATCTTTTCGAGATCGAATTCATTCAGATCATGGACTCGCTCAGTGCCTGTGAATGATATTCGTATGCAGGTGAGAGTGCATCAATCCCATTCATTCTGCGCGTGGTTTTGTCTGGGAATAATTGGGACTGAGTGAGAACTCTGGTAGAAGAGTGCGTGAGAAACCGGCGAGTATAAAACCGAAGATAACAAGTCTTTGAGTAGCTCTTGTTCTCTCTACTCAGCCATATGAAGATCCGTCAGGTAGTCCTTATTTGTCTAATGCTCGTCAATTTTGTTGCATAAATACATGCTGCACCCTCTCGTGTCTTGATGAGGTACAATTTTTAGATAGTACAACGGTACTCGCCTTCACGGTTAGCATAGTTACTCACGTATTTGATCTGCTAAAGAGCAACGCATTGGAGGGAGTTGTTTCTTTCAGACATGATTAGTGTGTGATTCATTAAATACATTTAGGTTCGGGAAGAGGTCGATCCCTTCACAATTCGACGATTTTTACTTTCCTGATATTTCCAACGATTTCCATCCTTACGATTCACATCTACAGTATCGAGAATAAGTCTACGTCCGAAATTTCAATGTTCTGTAACTTTTGAACCAGGTGAGATTTCTTTTTCATATTTTGGCAGGTGGTACTGTACGTACTCTAGCATATGCTCACCAGGCTGGACCATGGTACGATTTCGTAATGTTGCATAGTGATGACGCAAACATGACATGGTTTTTCATGGTAGATTATTTGCTCGATAAATTTTTCCTCAGCCTTCCTGCTTGGTGTGATGATAGAAGGCCTCAATACCTTTTCGATGAAAATATGTACTCATGGGAGGATGACGAACAGTGGCTTTAGAATGTTTCAAACTAGGGTCCCGAAAAAATGGATTTTCGTTCATAGACATGCTAGAGACTCGTTCAAAAGCTCGAAATTATCCTTACCACAATTCCTGATGATCCCCAAAATTTGATAACCCTAGCTCTTAATTTGACCTCAGGGCACGAATTTTTCACTTTTTCACTTGATTTTTTTCTCCCTATTTTGGATGTTCACAGTTCCAAGGCCGATATTTGTTCAAAGGTCTTTCCTGGACAGGTTAGTTGAAAATCCATGGAATATACGATTCCCATCTTTTTAGAGCATTTAACTTTCCCGTCCGCGGCAACCGAAAATCCGAGGTCCATCGATTTTCAACCCAAAAAATGACCATGCTATCATTAGTCGAAAAAAATTCTCTCTCAGAACTTCCTGACTAAATTGTTTCTGGTATATATTTGTGTGCTGAATCCGAATTTTGATATGAGAGCCCATGATATCTTTAATGAAAAAAGTTAAAATTCAACAACTTTCAAAGTCGGTTATTTTTTCGACCTAATGACCTCGGATTTTCGCTTGCCGCGGACGGGAAAGTTATCCAAATGCTCTAAAAAGTTGGGAATCGTATATTCCATGGATTTTCAACTAACTTTTCCAGGAAAGACCTTTGAACAAATATCGGCCTTGGAACTGTGAACATCCAAAATAGGGAGAAAAAAATCAAGTGAAAAAGTGAAAAATTCGTGCCCTGAGGTCAAATTAAGAGCTAGGGTTATCAAATTTTGGGGATCATCAGGAATTGTGGTAAGGATAATTTCGAGCTTTTGAACGAGTCTCTAGCATGTCTATGAACGAAAATCCATTTTTTCGGGACCCTAGTTTGAAACATTCTAAAGCCACTGTTCGTCATCCTCCCATGAGTACATATTTTCATCGAAAAGGTATTGAGGCCTTCTATTATCACACCGAGTAGAAAGGCTGAGGAAAAATTTATCGAGCAAATAATCTACCATGAAAAACCATGTCATGTTTGCGTCATCACTATGCAACATTACGAAATCGTACCATGGTCCAGCCTGGTGAGCATATGCTAGAGTACGTACAGTACCACCTGCCAAAATATGAAAAAGAAATCTCATCTGGTTAACAAGTTACAGAACTTTGAAATTTCGGACGTAGACTTATTCTCGATACTGTACCTCTACGAAATCCGCCGTATTTTGACACATATTTGGGAATGTCCAAGCTTCGACTGTTCTGATCATAGCAAACTATGTGCATACACTCACATAAATGTGTGTTGAGTGAAGTTTCGAGTAAATAAGGGTTGAGTTTGAAACACACATGTTTTTTTAAAGACTCCAATATCATATTATTTCGAATAGAATTTGTTTTCTTCAGTGACGCTAATTATCTGTGTATTCGCTTGCTCAGAAATTCGGTGATGTTTGACAGCTGATTGCAGTCAGCAAACCGAAAATGAATCTGACTGGGCACACAAATTCAAGGAATTCATATTTATTCTTCCTTCAAATTATATGTTAGCTTGCATATATTATTTTTCTGAAAGCTGACTTTAGCCCCGTATTACCGTCAATGTGGTTTGAGTGCATCCAGAATCTCATCATCAAAGCTGATGGTGTTGAATATGGTTGAAGTGTTTGCGGACGCGGCCAGACAATGAGTCAGAGACTGAAATTGAAACTGAAAAGTGAAGGATGAGGAAGAGGCTTTGAAGTGATTTTGAGAAGTAGTATTCACCACTAGTGTTGGCAATTCGTCTTATGAGACACCGCAAAAAGTGCGTTTCTAATTGCGGATCCGCAATAGATAGGCAAGAGGTTGGGAGAGCAATTGCGGATCCGCAATTGAATTGCTAGACGAGACGGGTTTGGCAAGGATGGGAGGAGAGAGGGTGGAGGGGGGGGCGGAAACTTCGCGCAAGTGAAGCATTTTTCATCTCTCTTTTTGATGCATCGCAATGTCGCAATAAGAGATAAACCCAACTTACCACTATTGATGATATCATGCCGAGGAATCTCGTGAATCTCAGTGTGGCCTCTACATGCTTTCCCCCATTTTTGTGAGTGATATACGCATAAATTAGATCCATATTGCGGTCACGCGTCTCCTCACAAATCAGTCGTCCTTTAGAAGAGAGACCACCGCCTAGAATAGTGCGTACTCGGAAAACTGAAGCTGATGGAAAACTTACTCTCTGGGAAGCACATTATCATCTGGAGTAGGATCATGAAAAGTAGACCGGATTAAGTTATGATCGAAAAAATGTTAAAAATCGAATTTTTTCTTACTTGATCAAAATTATCTCAAAATCGGTACCCCATATTCTATATTTTATCTTTTTCATATAACCATGCTACCTTGCTCTTAAATATTCTGAAATAAAATCCACTGCAAATGTGCTGTGTCACGGTGAGAATATTTTTTTCTTTTTTATTCGACCACTTTTTCAGTCACAACTTTTTTCTGTTCTGCTCCGAATCGTTAGTCTTCTTCAAGAAAGTTGTTTCTTTTATTTTTCCCCACATAAGCACATCTGGGAGCTGAAATACGCTAGAGCCGGCACCGCGACCGGATAATTCCTAAAAGCCGGCTCTGGGACTCGCGACCAGGAGCGTTCGAAAATTCGTGCCCAGGGCATCCTCCAATCATTATATGGGATTTTAAAAAAAGTGTTTGAAAAAAAATTGTTCCCGGCTTCCTTCAATATTTCGTGATTCCTGTTATACTGTTATACAGTATTCACTCGGATAACTACTCACCTTTGCTGATATAGCAGTCACCTTCGTATCGGCAGTCGTATTTTCGGCGGGTCCAAACACTGAATAAGCTCGTTAGGTGCGCCAGCTCGTGACTAGATCAACGATCCTTAGTGAATTCGATGAAACCGAAAAGAAATGCGTAGTTGACTCTATGTTACCTCCGCCTGAAGAATCCTTTGCATCCATCGCACGTGTGCACTCCGTAGTGCCGCCCGAGTGCGTTTGATGTGAGTCATCATTGGGAAGTGAGAAGAGCGAAGAACACGCAGAAGCAGTGGATTGACCAATCTCCATATCAACCATAACTGGAATGAGTGGAATGCATTTGCGAGTACAGTGAAACGAACATGTGCATGCAGCGAAAAACATTTAATTTGTATAATATGTAAAACAACGGAGCAAGAATTGTGCGAGATTCCCCTACCCGATATGATGATCAGTCGTGAAATATACAGTCCCGCAGAGTCTCCGCCCCAAGAAGTGGGGCACGGAGGGTCACCGTGGGTCACCCGAGGTCACCCCGACTTTGAGGCGGCCTCGTCCCCTTTAAAATGCGAGTTCGACTTACTATTATTGGCTATGGGCTTTTCTCATGAGGGGCAAAGGATCTGTGAAAGCAGAATTCCAAAATTTGCATTTTGTGCTACTTTCTGAGACGTCGTCTTGACCCGTCTCTCCTCCTCATCCACTCCCTTCACCCATTCCTCACTCTCACCTTTCGAGGGAGCGGTCGTTTATAAAAATGAGGGGAGGGGGGGGGGAGAGGAGGGCTAAACTATGACGTCTCAGAAAGTAGCTCAGAATGTAAATTTCGGAAATCTGCCTTCACAGATCCATTGACCCTCATGAGAAAAGCCCATAGCCAAAAATAGTAAGTCGAACTCGCATTTTAAAGGGGTCTGAGGCCGCCTCAAAGTCGCGGTGACCTCGGGTGACCCACGGTGACCCTCCGTGCCCCACTTCTTGGGGCGGAGACTCTGCGGGACTGTATATAGCTTCACACGAGTGTTTTTCTATATAGAAAAAAATGTCATCCGATAAAAAAGACTGATAAATAAACACCAACTGCGTCCGAATCTTCATCAGGCTAAACTTCCGTGAGAGTAATGCGCGTTTTGAAAGAAACTAATTGAATATGTTATTCGATGAAACAACGACTGAGAAAATGAGATAACATTCTGAGCAAGAGGCGAATCATGAATCATACAATCATAGCGGAAGCACTAGAAAAAGCACGAGAAATGAGTGGGGGATGACACATAACGAGAGTGAGAAGAGTGTGAGAGAGATTATGAGCGAGATTTCTTTCCTCATACACTTTGAACATGGACCACTTCTCTAGCCATGACAACGAGCAAATGCACTCAGATGTTTACTTCAAAAAGGCTTCTTCCAAGTTATGTATGGCCTCACTTTATATAGACACGAAATGAAATATGCTCACATAAAACGCTCTGAACTGTGCAATTCCCAAAAAAAAGGTAAATGTCCGGCAACATGAAGATTTCACCTTCGTCTTTCGACGACTACGCTAGGTCATGTTCGAGGAAAGAATACATTATTGTAAACCAAAGTTTAAATATAAAGCTAAGGCTTCTCGGCCTGTTGTTATCATTCACACTCGGATAATCAAGCCTCTCAAGCATGGTTTTCATTTCAAAAGCCTGACTAGACTGAAAGAAAAATAATTCATTATTGGATAATTCTCCATTAACAGTTAACCAATTGAAAACTTCTTTCCTTAACGAGATTGGGTTAGCGAAAGATTTACTCACAATACAATTATTTCAATTCGAAAAAAGGTAAATTTTTCGAGTTTCTTGATTATTCTTGATTGATTATGTGTCTTAGCTACTTCCTTGCTTAGGGGTTCCTGTAGACACAGGAGACACTAGGAATGGCTGTCTGCACGCGAATACACTAGAAAATGTAGCTACGAGCAAATCTCTGCGTACTTTGGCTGACATAAGAATGATTGCATTTCGATAATTACTCGATTCACCTACCACTCGTGAGTAGGAGACACCACGGATGGAGAAGGCATAGTAGTGCACACGTACCGATATCATCACATCCCACTGAATTAGTTACCATTTGCATTATTTCGTAGCCATTTCCGGCTTACCTTCAAAATCCCACCAAGAAAAAATACGGCTAGAGAGGAAGAGAATGAACGAAGTGAACATAATCGACGCTTCCTTTTTCCAGCATCGAAATGGCCTGACAGACATTGCTCTTAGAAAATTAAATACACATTATTGATTCGAGCATGGGTTGATTATCTTTAGTTTACTGTCGTGATTGCACTGCCCAATTAGCAAAAACAAAGAAAGAAAAAAAAGTTTTTTTTATCATTGTGGTTTTGAATCGTTGCACCAGTCAATTAATTAGTGCTTTACGTTTGGCCTAATGCCGCCAACTTGTATTTTACAAACTGACGGACTTGGTGAGCCAAAATGCACTACTCGCATTTTTATGTGAGGATGTACCTTTTTCGAAGAGTAAAGAATATTAGGCAGTAACAACAAGCTGAAGTTAGAGCTCCATAGATTGACATTATCATCGAGATCATAGAGTTTTTCTGAGGAAAGGATTCCGTTTTATCGAATGATCAGAGTCCTCGTTACGTATGTGCTGTCTTCAGCTTTAACTCGTTGCATTCGATTAATAGATGTGATATATTCGTAACGAGAAGCAGGTTGCATGAAGAAGATGTACAACCCAAAGATAAAAGGAAATGTGAAATGAATAAGGGCGATTTTGATTGTCGATAAGCGAGCGATAATCTTAATACGATTAATCTTTGCCAACAAACATGCACATTGTACGTACCTGGGAAATAGATGATGTCGGATAGAGTACCATAATCACTCTAGTTATCGAATTCAGAGTCACTCCCAGCATCTAAATCACTGTTGTTTGTAGAGGATACTTGTCAAACAACCTGTCCGTTGATGCACATGTACATCTGAGCGTATGTAAAGTGCACCCATGGTGTATCATTTAGGGCATAAAGGAGGTGATAGAGACCAGGCAAATCCTGAAATGACCCCAAGCGATATTAGTGTTGTGGTATATACGTACTTGTGGTATCTCCGATACGTAGAAGCGAATGACATAGAAGATATCGAAAAATGCCTGGAAAAAAGCACACTTGTAAATATATACATATCATATTTGTTGCCTGGGTTTTGACGATTTTGAAGAAAATATTAGCGTAGTTGGAGCGTCTTGTCCAAAGAACAACGATAAGTTTGGTGTAGATAACGAGGGTTATGATACTAATTGGAAGTACGAAAAAGTAAATCTGAGGACGTTCAATCATCTTCCTATGAGGAAGTGCCTAAGACTCCTGGATCTCGTGGAGGCACGAGAAGGGGTGTATGCATTACTTGTTATCTAGAATGTTATCTATACATGATACATAGAATTTGTTATCAAGCATATTATGCTCTATAATGTACTATGAATCATGCGACTGATGCACTATAGTGCACGTTATAGATAATGCACGTTGTCATACCGCTATGAAATGTAAGTTTGGACAATTTCAGAACTTATAACTCAGAGATCAGCCTAGTATGCTAATGAGATGGGATAGTAATAGCGTGGAGTATTAATTTGATTGTAAATAATGCATTTCCAAATTGAGCTGATCAAACAGTGTATTTCAAAATTAGAGTGGATAAAGGAAGAGGGAAGAGTGCGCGGTGTGACGCGGAATGAGAGGAAGGGAAGAGGGAAATGGCCAATCCTTCCGGAAGGATGTTCACATAAATTGCCGTGTTTTATATTTTGAGGTCGGTCTTTTTCCAGATTGTGCCCACTACCGATTTGCATGTTTTCTGCTTTTGATGATTTTGACTTTTCGGGAAAAGGTTTCGAATTCAGAACAAAGCGTTTCGTACGAGGTCTGCGATTTTTGACCTACTGGGTAGTGATTAGAGTTTCAGTATTGTGTATACGCTTCATCTTTGCATCTCGGTAAGAGGGGGGGGAAGAGTCGGGCAGCCATTCTGAATGAGATCGGAAGAGTACAGACAAGATGCTGCTCTTGATAGCCGGCAATTGGAAATGAGCGTGGGTCTGGACCGATTCCAATTATGATTCTATTCCAATTGAGAAATCTAAAATCTTGGAATCGTCGTGATGTGATGCTGTTCAATGATATGTACGGCTAATGCGTTGCAATCCGGGAATCCTTCCGAAATCCCACAGAGTTCAATACTCTTCGTATGAATCAGGCATGTTTGTCCCTATTGAAAATGAGCGGACGAGGAAATCCACACTAAATTTGATAAGCGAAACATATTTGTCTTTTACTGAACTGTACAGCAATCTTGCATATAATATATTGTTTTCTAGGTGCAAACATCTCAGGAGATCAGTGAATAAATCATCGTTATGAGTACGCCGATAAGTGTGGCTCTTGAGTATACTCCACACGTCGGCAGACTCGCTTCGCATGTATTCATTGAGTCAAAGTCGATACCGACCTCGAGTACATTGCAAATGTAACTGAATATTATGTATAAATCATTAACGTTTCAATAGCTAAAGTCAGATTGTGGTTATTGTTCCAATAAAATCAGTAAATGGCCTCATCATACCCCTTGACCCACGAGTCGCAGTACTTGGCGTAGTAGTTGCTGGTGCACTCTACGAATGGAGCGAAAGGCCTGAAAAACAATTTTAATGCAGCACGCAAATAAAAGGTAAAGGTAAAGGTGTTATACTTTTCCACGCAAGGAGGGCTGAGCATCGCCTAGTAAAATCTTGAGATGAAAAATCGCCCTTGATCCTGACACTGATCCCAACTCACGTGCAGTAATCTCCATCTGTGACTGCCGCAATGGCATTCTCCAGATCCGACGTGCACTTCTTTCGCTCGTCGAGATGCCCCACGTGCAGATTGTCGAAGCAGCCGAGGTTGTCGTCCATCACTGAGGCAATACATCATATGTATCGATCTCGAGCATGTTTTACTAACGTGCATAAGATCAGCTTCAATTCCTCAAGATTTATACTCATCGGATCAAATGTTTCGGACAACAAACTGGCACGATTCATCGACCAATGCTGAAACACTACAGCTGTCTTTGCCACCCAAAAACGGCCTCGGAAAAATTGAATCGACTCAAAACCTCAAAAATATATCAATTTAGGAGTTTCTGGCGTATTTTCACTCGTAGAGATCGAATTTCTATACGAGAGATCATGAAAATGCGAAAGAAAAAAGTCACAGTCGAAGAACATGGAATATCGCGAGTTCTTGACAGAAAAATCGATGTATTGGGTTGAGGAATAAGTAACGCTCGTTTTTTCTCTCTGACTTTAGAACCCTCGTGCTCGCTCTTTTGTTGTTGCCGTCTGCCACCCTGTTTACACTGGAGAGAGGGCCCCTCGGGCATTCCACACATGTTTTCGATTCAGTTCTCCCTAGTCTCCCAGGCGAGAATGCCGCAAAATTTCGTCCCACACCGAATTCACATTCGGAAAGTGATGCTCTTTCTCTTTCTATCTAGCTTGAAACCGCCGCCATTCATGAACAACTGGAGCAGGTTTACGCCACACATACCCCGCATGTAACCACCGTGAGAAAGTGGGTAGTCAAATTCGAGAAACACGACTTTTCCCTCGAAGATGAAGACCGACCCGGTCGCCCCATGGAGTTGGACCTCGATCGACTGCGTTCTGAGGTGGAGACCGTACTGACCAACTATTTCAAGAACCTCCCCAGTCCTTCTATCACAAGGGCATCCACAAGCTGCCTGGTAGATGGCAGAAGGTCATCGATGCGCATGGAGAATATTTTTTAGATTCTATCGTGCTTTGTAAAGTTTTTATGATAAAGTGAAAAAAAATTCAAAAACGAGCGTTACTTATTCCTCAACCCCATATAACCACTTTTCCGAAAGTCAAAACCCTAACCAAATATACCAAAATGATCAGAAAAAGATTTTTTTAACTGGCCATGGCTTTGCTCCCGCTATTACGGTTTTCACAAATCGATCATAATTCAAAAACGAGAAAAGATCCTCGATTTTTTTTAGTTTGTAGAGAATTAAATTCTGGTCGCGGACGCGAGATTTTGTACAATTCAATTATTTATCACATCAGGCAGTAATTCTCAGGTGAGGATGGGGCCATATTCTTCATAGGGCGCGTTCCTCCAATGGAGTCCGATCGTACGTCTGAGGTTATCGCACCATCGAGTCTTGGGGTGGCCAATTGGGCGCGCACGGTTGTAGGGCGTGCACAGGGTTGTCGCGCGTGTCCAGTGATTGGTCGGCATTTCCCGGATCTTCAATGCACTTTTTGCTTTGCCTCTGGGGACCTCCTTGTTCCAGTCGCGAACTCTGGTGATCTCTCTTATTCTCTCGTTTCTCATTCGATCTCTGAGGGTTATTCCGATCATTCTTCGCTCCATCTTTCTTAGTGTAACATCCGGACGCTCCTTATCGCTTGATCTTAGTGACCAGGTTTCGTTCCCGTAGAGTACGGTGGTTTGGATGCAGCTGTCGAAAAGACGTCTCTTTGTCTTCATAGGAAGAATCCGTGAAGCGAGCAGATGATGTAGCTTGCTCCGTGCAGCCCAACCCAAGCGTATCCGATGTTCCAATTCAGCCGAAGGATCAAGGGGAAGAGAGATTTTTCCACCAAGATATGTTGCAGTGTCGGCGAAGTGGAAGACTTGGTTGTCGATAGTGATGTGAGCTCGGGTGGTCGTGCAGGACGTGAGGAGGACGGTTTTGGAAGCGTTGACCTCTAAGCCGACTCGCGCGCAGGCCTCCACTAACTTCTGAAGCATCTTCTTGATCTCCGGACGAGACTTGGCGACGATCGCGATGTCATCGGCGTACTCCAGATGACGGAGATGACGGCCGTCAATATGGAGTCCGCAGTTCTCCCAGTCGATGTGGTCCATCGCGAGACGAAGGACAGCGTTGAAGAGGCGAGGAGACAGAGTGTCTCCTTGGCGGACTCCTCACTTGCACAGAGACAACTTCGTCGTTCACACGGATGAGGGTGGATGAGTTCTCGTAGAATCGACGAAGGAGATTGACGAGTGTTGGGTGAACTCCAGACTTCCAGAGTGCCTGCCAGACAGCGCTCCACTCCACTGTGTCAAAGGCCTTGGTGAAGTCGACGAATCCAATGTACAGGGGAATCTTGTACTCGTGACACCTTTCAGCGAGTTGCTTGATTGCGTGCAAGTTGTCGAGAGTCGAATGCCCTTTTCGGAATCCGGATTGGGTGAGGGACTCCGACTCATCGAGACACACTTCCATTCGCTTCATGATCACTCGCGTTATACTCTTCAGAGTGACAGAGAGGAGTGAGATTGGCCTGTAGTTGCTGATGTTGGTCGTATCTCCTTTCTTGTACAGTAGGGAGACAATGGCTTCTACTAGGCCTCCTTGGACAGGATCTCCGGATACAAGGTGGTTGAGTAGATCAGCCAGTGGTTGAGCAAGGTAATCCCGAGACAGACTGAGCATATCTGGGAGAACCTTGTCAGAGCCAGGGGAATGGCCACACTTGAGGTGAGAAATCGCATCGCGACACGCGACTGTGGGCAAGTAGAGATTGTTGTAGAAACTCTGGACTTCCTTCTTCGTCGCATCTTGGGAAAGCGCTCCAGTAGCGGGGTCGGGAACGAGAAGGCGCGTCTTAGTTGAGTGTAGATCTCTCTTAGCGCGGACGATGCTTCTCCCCATGATTGCTGCTTCATTTGCTTGCTTTTCTTTCCGTCGGCGGATGTCATCGCAGAGTGAGGCACGGGCATTCTTGCAGGCGATCGAGAAAGAAACAGCATCACGAGGAGTTGCACGAAGAAGATGACGAGTTGCGATGAGGCGGCGAGTGGCGGGCGAGATCCAGGGTGGCACTTGACGCTTTCTCCAGCAGTTGGCTGCAGCGGTCTGGGTGAAAGCGACGATGGTCGAGTAGGCTTCCGGAGCAGACGTGGGGCGCGCAAGGGGCAGGGACCCGAGTAGATTCGAGTTATCGGAGTATGCGCGCCGATCGAAATCGTATTGCTCTCTGCATCTTTTCTGCTTTGCCTTACGGGGAAGATAAAGACACATCTGGACAAGACGGTGGTCGGAGTCGAATTCGAAACGTCCAACTACTCCACAGTTGACAACACGCGCAGAAGGAGGGGCGGCGATGAAGTCTATCTGGGAGAGTGTGGAGCCGTTCGGTGACCGCCAAGTCCAGATTCTACCGTATCTTTTCTTTTGGAAGGTGTTCCAAACACGCAGGTTGTTACGCACACAGGCCTCGGTGAAGGTGCGGCCGCGTGTGTTCGGGGACTGTGAGGCGAAATCACCGATATGAAATTCATTTCCCGGCTCTCTCGATACTCTACAGTTGAAGTCACCCGATAACACTGGTGTGTACCCTCTAGGCGCACTCTGCAGGGCGGCATCGACTTGGTCAAGGAACGAATCGTAGTCCCTATCGTCATAGGAGGACGTTGGGGCATAAGCGTTGACCAAAAATATGCGTTCCTGTGGCAGTTGAAGAGTGGCTAATCGGGGTGAGAGGGCTCGGAACACCGCTCCTCGCGCTAACTGCGCTCGGAGGAGAAACGCAACACCGTGAGACGCAGTGGTACTACCCGAGTGGTAGATCACTAAGGCTGAGGAGGTGAGGGAGAACGAGCCTACACTCACAATTCTTGACTCTTGCATAGCGATCACATCCCACTTGATCTTGCTGAGAGCCAGTTCGAACTCGATCTGCTTGTCTCTCGAGGCGAGCGTCCGGGCATTGATGGAGCCGATGTAGAAGTGGCGATCCATCGGGAGGGCTTACAACTACCGCGTGCCGACCGCTTCTGGTAGAGGGAGACTAGGCTTGGGCGGAGGGAAAGACGGAGAGCAAAGGCGCACTCAACAGCTCGCCGATCACTTGAGGACCCAGAATGACCCAGTAGATTTTGTACAATTTGGCCCTTTCCGGACCAGTTTTTATCGCTGAATACGATTTTGGCTGAATTGACGTCGTTTTTTCTTGAAGGATTCAGAAGGCTCATGTCGAAAAAAACGGACTTTATCAGTCGATTCAGAATAAAAAGTTAGCCCTAGGACCAAATTTTAAAAATACCATATTGCCAATTTCTTTTTAAACCGAGAAATGAGCGATTGGCTGTTTGCCAATCGGTTATGTAGTGCAAGCTCTAATCAGGAGGGAAAAAGAGGGGATGAAGGAGCGAGTGCGCATGCAAATCGAGGGGCGCTGATCAGCCATTTCATTTGAATGAGCGCTCGTGAGACTCATTCTTTAATGATTCATGAAGAGTTTGTGTTGCAATGTGGCTTAGGAATTTCTTGTGAAGCGCAATGATTTTACAGTGATGTAAAAGTATATTTGATGTGGTAGTCCCGTTCTTCATGGCGTTCATTTGTTATTCTTATGCTTGTTAAATAATATTTTAGAAACATATTTATTATTATGATAAGTACTTTTATATGGCAGGCTCCAAAAGTTTTGTATTTACGCCGTGAACACTCTTATAGTAATTATATTCTGTGCTTGCGATAAATGCTTTGATGTGCTCGAGTGCCCCTTTGTCTTGGCCATATGGAACATCTTCGTGATAGATCTGCGAATGGCGCTGTTCGTGATCAACAGCATCGGTGCAGGAGCCAGGTACCTGAATCAGCTAATTTTGGAAAATCTCGAAAAAGCTAATCTCATTTTGCCACCAATACGAATGCAAATAGCAAGATTAGAATTAGGGATGGCGAATGAAGAAAATTTCGAAGAATGAAGAGCGGGTTTTCTCTCCCTCTCATTCTGATCTTCATGAAGAATGACCCGATCGTTCTCGTTCTTCATGAAGAACAGTTTTCACATTAATGGCTCTAAGTCAAAAACGAATTAATATTTCTGTTTTGGATGGATGAAATTTTGGATGTGGGTTCATTAGGTCACTGGAAAGAAACCATCCCAGTGTCATCTCAGAATTCGAATGTCTTCGTGTGCAAAGTGGGCCAAACGATCAATGTCTTCATAGTCGATCTGTTCAACCTATGTTTTAGCGATCTCCTGACCTCCATACTTCCACATCCTCTGAAATCACAACTTCTTCTCTTATTCTAGCCATCTCCTCACCTACCTTATCCTTCCTCATCTGAAAAGGAGAAAGACATGATAGGTCAGGGGAGGGCTGAATCAAGTGCGGAAGGTGAAATATCAGTGGGGGAAGGAGATGACAGGTCAGAGGGGAGGCTAAATCAAGTGCGGAAGGCGAAATATCGGAGAATGAAGGAGATGGTAAGTCAGAGGGGAGGCTAAATCAAATGCGTAAGGAGAAATATAAGCGGGGGAAGGACATGGTAGTTCATGGGAGAGCTAAATCATGTGCGGAATGCGAAATATCAGAGGGGGAAGGAGATGGTAGGTCATGGGAGAGCTAAATCAAGTGCGGAAGGCGAAATATCAGAGGGAATTTAAAAAGGATGTCGTGAATATGACTATTGTGACACATTTCAAAAGATGATGTGAAATATCGATCTAAAACTCTATTCCTCAATTCATTCTTCAGGAAGAAATCCCTTTCTTAATGAAGAATTGTTCGCGCGCCATTGTGTGAGCGAATGAAGAGAAAACACAAAAAACACAAAATCCGCCATCCCTAATTAGAATGTGGTCGCGTTTCCGTTTTATCGAACTCACGTGAGTGTGGTGCAGCTCGGTCCCTTCAACTCTCATAGGATTTGCGTGATTTAATTTTGGTAAACCATTCCCCCCTAACATAGAGCAGGATAACCGCGTGTATCACCGCATTCACATCCGGCCGCACACGCGTATTAATGTGTAGGCATCGATCCGTTAACTCTTCATCACACATCTGCCAATAGCACGCGCTCACTTGAGATCAAGCAGCCACGGTATCTGATAGGTGATGAACCTCGAAAGACCGACATCTACATGATCCAGCCCGATCGATAGATTCAGATAAAATATCAACTGAAGAGGGTCATCTTTGTCTGTACAACTTGGTCGAACCATTCTTCTGATTCTCTCGACTCACCATTGCGGCCATGTAAGGAAGACTGAATAGCATCGTAAGGAACCCAACCAAGAAGAAGTTGCGCTCGGATTTGTAGTGCCTGAGGGTGTGTTTCAAGGTTTAATTTCCAATCACTTGTTTCAAAAAAGGTAATTCACCTCGTAATTGAGAAGAAACAAAGTCGGACGATGCACGCTCCGTACAGTAGAGAAGAGAGAGTGTTGCACACTACACTGACGATGCACATGTTGAGCCAGATCGAGGGCTCTTTCTAATATTTGTATCTCGTTAGCATCTATTTCGCATACTGGTGACAAGCAGTGTCTCGTTTAGACTAGTTGTATTCTCAAGATTCCGTCCCCTCACCTCATTCGGGCTAGAAAACGTGGCGAAGAAATAATATCGGAAGAGGGCGCTACTGTCGATGACTTCAAAGAAGTGAGGCAAATCATTGAACAGCTGGCATACGGGTGCGATAGCGAGAAGAAGACTAATGATGGTTCCGATGGGAAACGACCAACGCCAAAACTGCAGGAAAAACTATCAATATAGTGTTTTCGGAGGTGATAGAACATATCAACACTTCGAGATCAAGAATATAACCTTATCAAGTGATGCGGTGAAGTATACCGCCGTGAAGCGATTGAAAGCGAGGAATACCCCCATAAACTCGGAGAGGCAGTTGAGATAGTAAGCGGTGCTGCATTGAATACGCATTAAATCGTTTTCTCATTTGCGGTTGCATGATTCCTCATGTGACTTACGAGTATGCAGCCGTTAGAGGCCAACTATGTGTTATCAGTGAACTGTAAAATCCATTAACGATCGGATACAACGGAAGACGGAAGACAAACCATCCGACCAGGCAAGATGTCATGTTCTTTAAAAAAAACAATGAATTGAAAGAAACAAGCTAACAGCTTCGTTATCATGAGTTTTGTCATCGAGTTTAGCCAAAAGAATACAAAGTATTTACAACATCTTCAAATTCAAACCACGATTGAAAGAACGCTGAATATATTGTAGAAACTTGAGTTCAATGTCGCCTTTCTCTGTTTGAAAATAACAGAAAGTTCGAGAATGTACAGCACGATGATCACAGGAGTGTAGATTGAGTAAATAATGAGAGCACTGTCGACGAATAGCATGCTGAAACGATATTTTATTCGTGAAATTCATCTTTTGAAATGATAAAAAAACGAATGCGTGAAGGTCGCCGAGCAAGAATTAGACATAATTTAGTCAATATGTGTGCATGCATTGACTAAACTATCTCACATGTTGAAATGAGAAAAAAGACCCCAAACTGATTCCCCATCTATATCAGCGTCCAGAAAGCGACACTGACAAATTCTGATTCTGATGTACATACGCACGGAAGAGTGAAAATAATCAGACTCCGTGTCAATCAGGTGTATCTATTGCAATCGTGAAGTGCAAGACATCGGAATCATCGCATGAGATTATCCGCCAGACGCGGAACTACTCTAGTCTTGATTCGCACGGAAGTTTTGATCGAGACATCATGGGAATCAGCAGTCAACAATCACTGATTTCTCCATCAATTCTCACGCCGATTCAAGGACATTCCCGGTAGTACAAGGACGATTGTAGCTATGCGAGACCCTAACACAAACCCAATTGTATGATTGGTGAATTAAACTATATTTGTTTGTTTTCCGAGGAAATGCAGCCCCGTTTCTTAACTAACAATGCATTAGTCATGTGATATTGGAGAAGAAAGGACTGAACAGAATGACAAATAATGTGAGATACGTCGAGCCAACTAAGAGATTGCGCGCAATGCGCGAGAAGATCTGGCTAATATCACACTTGTCATCGTCGTCGGCTTCATTCGTCTTAGTCATGTGGTTTGCGGGCTTTGCCTTCCCTGAAAAGGTCGGAATCATGCTCCACTTCGTGCTTGATAGCTTCGGTGTTCTGGCCAATGTTCTTCTGTGCTATGCAATCGCTACCAGAACACCACCGCAACTAAGGTAAGGAGATATGTATACGTCATTCTCCCTAACTTCCCAGATTATTTTCGAAACTTGTTTTCGTAACAGCACTCGTGGAAGGAATCGCATGTGCAGGAAATCTCTTTACAATGACGAGGTAAGGGTGCGCTCGATAACAGTTAGCATCAATTATTTGTTCGCTCAGACTTCACCAAATCGGCAACTATGTTTTCGGCGTGTACCTAGGTCCGTGCACTGTTGTCGGATCGGCGTTCTGTAGTTCACGTACGTTTTATTTTTGAGTGTATTTTTGTCCTGTAGTAATTTCAGTGTACATAACTACAATCGTCGTTTTCTTATTCTCACTAGTTCTACTTGTTGAACAATTCGTATTGCGACTCTATATTATCTCAAGGTTTGATGCATATTGTGTGCGCCAGCATATCTGCTTTCACCAGGAAACTCCCGAGTGATAGTAGCGTCTATCTCCTACTGGTACTATCTGTGATACCCTTTGCTCTCCACTGGGCTCAATTCCGCAGTTCGATGTATGATGAAAATAGAATGCGCAAAATTTTAGATGATAGTCAAGAAAAGGAATCTCTCAGCCAATACACATTCACAGGTTCCGGTTTAGAAAACTATTTTCGAAATGACTATATCTCAGGGAACAATGTATTCGAACCTTCTGCAATGGTTACTGAGCTTATTCACACTATTATTTTGCCCTCGGCAGCTATACTAATTTATGTTATTCGTAGAAAGGTGAGAGCGCTCAACTGATGATTTTCAGAATTCCTGATCGATTTTCTTTCTCGATTACATTAATATTATCCGTTTCGGCGGATAAGTTCAGTGAGAAGACTATTCGACTCCATCAACTGCTAGTGTTTGTAAGTTTACCAATACTAATTATAGATCACTTGACATTTACCTTGTTTAACATTTGTTGATGTACTTTCATTAATGTTTTTGACAGATGCTAACTATTCAATTGCTGCCACCATTCTTCTGCATGATTGGCAGCTCAATCTTTCTGCTTGCGCTTTTTTGCGGATATCACTCGCTCTGGCTCGAGCAAATACCGATTCTGGTACGAAGCATCTCGGTGGCCTTAATCGTAGCATCGTATGGTAGCGGTACGGTAGTATCGAAGATCGAGTCAGTCATTTTGAAGGACTGTTTAATTAGAGTGTAAGGTAAATATGCGCACAGTGTCTCGGACAGATGGACCTAGCCACTAGCGCAAAAGGACATGTGCACGTATGAATTATATTTCCCTTACAAGACTTCGGCATTTTTGCATAATGTACAGATACAGATACATTTATCATGTCAGGCGATTGACGCCAGATGGGGATGGATGGTTTCAGATAGGTTTCGGGTCAATTCTTCTGTCGAGAGAGAATCATTTCGTTTGGTTGGGGGTCAAGGGATCGGTCTTCTTTCCATTCACAGACCCAATAGATTGGCTGGAGAAAGGGTGGCGATCATCCAGGACGATAGGACTTGGTGTAGAGTGTTCATAGTTGATGACCGAAGAAGGCTCCCGTGATCTTCGAACTGAGTCCACCAAACTCGAGTCATCAATCGCGAAACGAGACTCGACGAGAATGGTATCTGAGGGACCAAACATCAAAGTAGGTCATACCCATCACACGGTGACCAGAGTCCGGCTTGGATGGAGATTCCGATCTTGTTGAGTTGATGGAGTAGGCGAGGGGAACTAGAGGGATGACCTCCTTTCCATTCTCTATCGGAGAGAAATGGAGAGGAACAGCTCGCGACTACTAACAAGAACGAGAATGAATAATGTGATCATACCGAAACAGTCTCTACTATAACTCAATTCAGATGTATTCAATCGTGCCCATGAGCACGCCTTTCTTCACGCTTTGGTACATTCAACCATATCGAAAGTAAGCGGATATTGATTTTGTTAAAATCTACTTAGCGCATTTCCAGATTCATATCGGAAGTGTTCAGCATAAAACAATCTATAAAAATCGAAGCTGCCACTGCATTCACCCTATCACAATAGAAGTAGAAGAATAACTAATAGATCTGAGCAAATTTGCGCCGGGTCTTCTCAATAAGCGTAGGTATTACCAGATTAGAGCGGTTAGGACATTGAAAAAAACATCCACGTATAGCACTAATTTTGCTTGGTTTTATGTCTCACTCACTCTCATACATTCACTTTCCAATGTTTTTACCGTTATCGGTCTAGTTTGCTCGTACCTTCGTATCAGTAAACATTCGTCATCGATTCATTCCTAAATTGTTGCCATGCAGAAGCATTTGCATGTGTATTGCTAGGAAATGTTACAGACTCACTGATTTTAGAGGTCACACAAGTGTTCTTGCTAGAACAGTATATAAATTTTTATCTGAAATTAATACAAAAGCAAAAAGTATTTTTTAAACATGATCATAGAAAGTGTTAGTAAGACACCTCGCTTATCCAGTTATTCTTATGAAATAAACATTTATATTATTCGTGTAACCATTCCTAATATGATCGTGATCTCCCAACACGAGGTGTCACGTTTCAGCCTCAAAATTACATGATATTGTAATAGTAGCAGATGCTGGCTCTCTCGCCTCCAGAGAAATCAGAGAGACACGACAACGATGAGCGTCTGAACGAATGATGATTCAAGTTATCAAATAATTCCCGCTAGAACGTACTCTAGATTATCATCAACAACAAATGAGACTACAAAATGTTATGATTTTGGCAACTATCGTACATGACCCCACAGTGTGTACAAAGTGTTGAGTTCAGACTTGGTGAGTCATTAGTGTATGTGAGTTCGCAATGCGGATTTACTAATCTGAAAGATTGACGAGTGCAAACTCTACATTTTAGCTACGAGTGTTATCGTAATTCGCGTGCCTTCTGAGCGCTCTTGGGAAGAAACTGTTGTGTATGTAGTTATGATTGGAACCTGGGTTGTTGAAATTGATGCCGTTTCGGGTAAGTAGACTTTTCTCGCCTCTCATCACAAAACTGTGCATTATGGAACACATTTGTGTTTCAAGAACTCTTATAGCACGTGAATTCTGATATATTGCAGGACCCTGGGGAAGAAGGTGCAAAAGTTCGTCCGATATCCATGCTAGAGTATATTGGGGACGAGGATAACTTTGAGATCAACGATTCGTCTCAGAACCGGATTTTAGATATTTTACGGTTCCGGGTCCCGCTCTTTAATGTCTCAGCTCCCAGTACTACGCAATCAAAAAATATATAGGAGAAACTTTACATTCCGGATCTTCAAGGGGGGTATTTGTGCTTAGAAAAGTGTTAATTTTGTTTCTGTATTTCATCATGGTATCTTTCCTTTGTAGCGTTTAATTTTGTTTCTGTACATCATGGTATCTATATATTGATGGCAGAATATATATTGATGGCAGGACGAAAATAAGCAATGTACATACCAGCAAATTAAACTCATAATAAAATCAATCCATAGCAAATATTTTTATTTTAAAATAGATTCACAAAACGAGATTAAATTTCGGATGTAAATGCAGTGTTCAGTCGTGTAATATTCGTCGTCTTCTTCTTCTTCGTGGCAAGTGCAAATGAGAAATGAAAAATTATTATAATGAATCTGCACAATTTACGTCAAGTCAATCGTTATGAATTATGCAAGCCTCACGCGTCGATTATGTTAGTCACGATCCAAATGGCAGAATACACTATCTTCAGATTCTCCGATTTCGTCTCGGGGAGAATATAGAAGAAGATGATGTTGACCGTAGTGGTCGGAATGCACTGGCAGAAACTCTTGAAAATAAAATATTTAACTTATCTTGTACGATGTTTAAAGCAAAAATCTTTTTATAAAACGTTTTAAAATACTTGAAGTACAAGACGAGCTTCAGTGCGTCGATTCACTGGTTTCGCAGAACTGTTTATCTGAAAGGTGCTATTGTGACCAGCTAATAACGTGCAAGCACCTCGGATTTCTTGAGCAAAATGTAACCAAAAGTCACAGAATCGAGAGACACAATTAACGCAATTTCTACCGTTGACCAGTATACTTCGAAGAATCTGCAATGAGATAATGAAAATGTTTAGGGAAAAAATTCATAGGCTCAAACATATATTCCTCACTGAATGTAAAACTCGGTCCATTCAGAATCCGTCATGTGCCAAATGTGCGTTTCTCTATCGTACACCCAGTAGAGATTGACATCTGAAATTCCATGACATTCAAATAACGAAACGACTGTGATTCGATCAATGAGTCATTGTCCTTGTGGTAGTCATTTCCATTGTACATTGTACAATGTCGAGGTTTTCTCCTTTGCGAGGTAGCTGTGTTTTCAGCAAATCGCTTCAAACTACTCACGTTAGGCAGAAGAAACACATAATGGATTGCGTTTTTATTTCTCATTTGACTTCTTCAGAACATTCGAAAGCCCAAAAATCTATTGAAATCTACCAATTAGAATTCAATTGTTTTATGGAAGGAATGTGTAAAGCCAAAAATGTTGTATCAGGGACTGACAAAGAAACAAAACAACTCTGACCCAGAATCGTCATCAGGATCGTATGAAATGCGATAATTACCGCACACACTACAAGAATTGTTTGCGTTGCATTTCTCCAAGCCTGAACGAAGCGTCGAAATTATTCACAACGTTAGTAGTAGGGATTCCCATTCTAGACCCACTCTCCTTAAACCGAATGCTTTCTCGCCGTCCATAGAATCGAGAGAGCATGTGAAACAAGGAATGGTCTCGATTCGGCATCATTATTTGACCGTACCTGCTGCAGCTTCGGGAAAACTATGTAAATGAAACGATTCACTGCGAAGAGATCGTGCATCGCGCCCGAGTAGTGGTAGCTGATTTCCGCGACCTGAACGAGATTAGTTATTTCGAAATAAAATATGTAAGCAATACATAAGTTATTGTGATGGCCATTAGAGAGTCTTGAGAAGGTGCGTATTCGTTAGGAATCAAACTATATGCTGATGTCACAAGAAGAAGAGTGAGGTCCGTTCGCATTTGCCACTTGCAAAGCACTCCGAATCTGCGAAATAAAAGGATTATCAAACAATACTAACCGTCAATGAAATTACGATTGTCGTAGCGTGGGCGACTTCTGAATCGTCCATAGCGCAGTGCAGCATAACGTACACCCGATTACGAATGTCTCAAATGGAAATCGTATAATGATTGCGAGCAAAATAAACGCACCACTATCACAAATGCCATAGCAAAAATGACCATTTTCAAAATGAGGTGGTTTTGTCGGATGAGGTCGTTTTTAACCGCTATCTAAGCGAGGCTCGAGTGAACATAAAATAAAAAAAGGATAATTTGGGGTTAGACCCAAGTCACGTAAGCGCCTCGCACCTTTTTTTATTTGCGATGTACGACTGCGAAGGTTATGCTATGTGAAAAACAAAGTTTATTTATTAGTACTAGAAGCTAGTCAGTAAACGTAAACCTCGTTAATGAGTGTATTGGGAGAGGCTCAGCCGCTCAGGGGAATTAAATGTGTTAGTAATGACGAATGCGTGGAAGCGTTAATCTTAGATAACATATCGTATGATACCATTAATATCATCATCGTTACTGCTGTTGATGGTTGGTTAGTGAAAGAATGTCATGAATCATTCATCGACTTTGCATATTGTGCATGCTCGCTGATCAATGATTATTTCCGCTAATTATCACGGAAGTGTCGAGAATAGACAGATGATAAGATGCGGTACGCTTGGGTAATTGATCAGTATCACTGACCGCCTAAGCCTCTTGGTAACCTGGCTGTGCATGGAGCGATTAGTGTTGCCTATTCGAGCATCGTTGCGACCCGCTACATTTCTACCCTCGCCTACTGTAAACTTGGGCGAGTGGGAAGTAGCGGAATCTCGAAAAGTATCAAATAACCGACACTAAAACTAAAATTGAATTGCAATTGTTCCATTTCGTAATCTCTTGGTCTCTCTTCCTGTTTGATCTCGTTGTTCTGACCGTTTGAAGATGCAAACCTGGATGGTGATAAACATACTGGGCGCTCCGCAAATAAAAAAGGGATTCGGAGGAAATAGAGGAGAATAAAAATTTCTTATCTTCGCCTGAAGGCGTTCGAAGAACAAACCCTCCCCAGTCTTATCCTTTCGATTCCGTGCTAAATCACATCCTAGCACACAATCATTTGGCTCCTCGTTCTGGAACTCAGAGGATGGGTTTCTCATGTTCCCGACAACTTCTTTTCAATTCCCTCAACGACAGTAACTAAAAGTGTAGCAACCTCCGCGGTCCCTCCTCTTGCTTATATTTGATCACGGAACTAAAGTGCATCAGCTTAACCTCTCTACGTACACCCTTACCTTCGCTCAACCAAGGTGGATGCGATCGTCAACAACGAAGTTATTGTTTAACCGTAAGTGAATTATTGAAGCAAACATTTCATAAATACTTGTCGACAGCACGTTCAAAACATCAATCGCATACAATTGTTTTGGTGAAAATATAGTATAATTACCTTCAGAATGCAGAGATTCCATCACTGCTAGAAACACCCACACCAGCCCTGTTTGCATATGACTTCGAAAAGGTATTCAGAACTTTTTCAACAACAATCAAAAATAAGTAAATTTTGCTTTCAGCAGCTTACTGCTATCCTCGACATTAAGAATCGTCGTTGCTTCGTAAAACAATTTTCGCATTTCACAGCAGTAACGCGACATATCGTACGTACTGTATAAATCAACATTATACATCTAAATTAATTCAGGGTGATCTTACAGAGCACGTTCCAATTCCTTCCTCAACTGTTGTCCACCAGTATTTCAAGGTGCGGTCATGTTTATTGACACTATTTACAAAAATGATGGTTCGATAGAACAATGAATTCATTCTGCATGCGATATTTTGAGGTTGAACGCCAAATCGATGACAGCGACATTCACAGACTGTGATGGTATGCTAATTTACCATTGTACTATTTGTTTTTGTTAATTGCTAATTGCCCAAAATATAATTCAGACAAGCCAACATATATGATTTTATCAAGACCTCAGCAAGGCGAACGAGTCAGATGGAACAGAGGTCGGATGGGTTGAGGAATAAGTAACGCTCGTTTTTGAATTTTTTTTCGCTTTATCATAAAAACTTTACAAAGCACGATAGAATCTAAAAATATTCTCCATGCGCATCGATGACCTTCTGCCATCTACCAGGCAGCTTGTGGATGCCCTCGTGATAGAAGGACTGGGGCTGGTTCTTGAAATAGTTGGTCAGTACGGTCTGTATAGTGGCTCGGTCTTTGAAGCTCTGTTCCTTGAGGAAACGCTGGAGGTCTGAGAAGAGGTGGTAATCGGAGGGAGCAAGGTCGGGTGAGTAGGGAGGGTGGGGGAGGACAGTCCAGCCATAGCCCGCCAGCTCAGCCTTGGTCTTTCTTGCGACATGCGGGCGGGCGTTGTCGTGCTGAAAGTAGATTCGAGCGTCCTTCCCGCGTGTTTGTTCAACAGCGAGTCTCAGCTTCCGTAGCTGAAGAGTGTAGACCTCTGCCGTGATAGTCGTCCCCTCGGGTAGGAGTTCCCAGAACTCCACTCCCCGCACTGACCACCAGATGCACAACATCACTTTTTTGGGGTGCAAATCGGGTTTGGGGACATCTGCTGGCTTTTGGTCCTCTCCGACCCACTGTCTCATGCGCTCATGGTTGTCGTAGAGCACCCACTTTTCATCACCTGTGATGACATTGTCCAGCCAATCAAACCGGCGATGCAGAGTGAGAAGAGTCGAAGCCATGTCCACTCGGCGATCCTTGTCATAGTCGGTCAGGTCATGGGGGATCCATCTCCCGAGTTTCCACTTCTTTCCAATCGCGTGAAGTCCATTCACGGCAGTTTTTTGGTCGACCCCAAGGAAGTCAGCAAGATCGCGGAAGTGAGATACGGGTCAGCCTCCACCTCAGAACGCAATCGATCAAGGTCCAACTCCATGGGTCGACCGGGTCGGTCTTCATCTTCGAGGGAAAAGTCGTGTTTCTCGAATTTGACTACCCACTTTCTCACGGTGGTTACATGCGGGGTATGTGTGGGGTAAACCTGCTCCAGTTGTTCATGAATGGCGGGCGGTTTCAAGCCAGATAGAAAGAGAAAGAGCATCACGTTCCGAATGTGAATTCGGTCGGGGACGAAATTGTGCGGCATTCTCGCCTGGGAGACTAGGGAGAACTGAATCGAAAACATGTGTGGAATGCCCGAGGGGCCCTCTCTCCAGTGTAAACAGGGTGGCAGACGGCAACAACAAAAGAGCGAGCACGAGGGTTCTAAAGTCAGAGAGAAAAAACTAGCGTTACTTATTCCTCAACCCAATACATTATTTTGATTTTCAAGTTATATTGCTTTTTAACATACTGAGGATTCGGTTATCATCTGAGAGTGTCGAAAATGATCATTGTTTAGCGCTCAATATATCTGCGAATGGCAATAGTCACCGTCCTTTGCAATGGTTCCTCATTGATGCTCTATTGCGCCTGCCTGATACGATTGTCGCTGCAATGAGTCACTTCAATTGTAGTGTAGTAGGCGTACTGGGCTATGTCATAACATATTCATCAGACTAGAGATCTGGCTATGTGTTTGTGCTGATGGATGAGGGATCAGGGGGTTGACGATTTCAGAAACTACACAGTCGAGCGCAAATTCTTTCTGGTCGGGTTTCTGACCATGATTCTCAGTCTACCATATACGGCTGGAATGGTTATTTTTTTGCTGTTGATGTACTTACCCAACGGGTATAACATCACTTGAAAAACGAATTCATTGTTGACGTAAACAATGTATTCGTTTCTGGTGGTGTTTTAATCTTGAAAGTTTCTCAATGTCAAAATCACAATACTTCAGACGTATTTCTATATCCGCGAAATAGTTACGGAAAAGCCAGACATCTACATGACTACTTTCTTCACTTTCCAATTACCATGGATTACGGATCTGAAGTGAGTTTCGAAATACAGTATGAAAACAATTTTTTTTCAGAAACCTTGCTCCATCGCCGATGCTTCTTGTCACAGACAGCTCAATTCGTAGTGCCATTAAGAAACCAGAAAATCCTATAGTCAGATTGTTCCGAGACAAAAAAAATTCAACTTTTTCATGACCCCGGTCATGGTGATTTTTAGGTCAAAAAGTTGAAATTTCAGAATCACGTACCTATAGGATTTTCTGGTGTATTTTTGCCCGTAGAAACCGATTTTCGATACTAGAGCTCACCAAAATGCGAAATAAAAAAAAATTTATGCTCGAAAAACTAGAACTTTCCGAGTTTTCAAACATAACTGGAAAATCGACAATTTGTCTCAAAAAACCAAAATGACATGTTGAAAAAATCAATGAGTGGTAATCAATTCAAACACATATTTTAGATCCTCTGGACACCCCTAAAGTAACGCAAAAGAGAAATTAAATCTATCCCTGTTGGTTGAGAAAATTTGATTTTTCAAACATTTTTTTTAAAAACCACTTTTCATCCTGCGCAGAGGCAGGAATGACAAAGAAGTCATGGTTCGTGCATAGGGGCACCAAGACCCTTCTAGTACTCGAGTACGGGCTTGCGGTTCTCATTGCTAGAGAAACGTGTCCGGGGGGTGCTCTCAAATTAGCGAGATGTCGTTTTAATAAATGATTAGTATTTAAGCTCCGTCCCATCCACAGTGCACCTATCGCTACAGTACACCTAGCCTCTACCGTTACCTAGCCTCCTCTCCCTTACTGTCTTCCCTTCCTATCTCTCTGTCTCTTCTATCCTAGCCTCCTTTCTCAACCCACTTCCCCCAGCGTTCTAAGCTTTTCCCTACTCACTGATTACTGTATCCTACAGTAGTAGATCAGTGGAGTATCGTGGTATCGCTAGTTCGCATATGGTGCATCTTCCAATTCAAGAGCCCATCCATCCTAGACCCGCGTGGCAGCACTCTTTCCATTGAACCACAACCACTTCCTCAAGATGACCCCTCAGTACCAGAAGATCCGTTCTCTCCATTCCATCGTCAAGTCAGCCAAATCTGATGTCGATTCTCTCCTCGACGCCTGTCCATCCATCGACGACGATGCCGATTACAAAACCAAGGCGGCCGCACTTCGAGCAGCTGAAAAGCATCTCGAATCATCCATTACCAACTACACAGTTGGTGTCAACAAACTGCGTCGTCAGGTCGAGAAAATGGTCGCAGACAGCGAAGATCGAGAGAATCACAAGAAGAAGGAACTCGAGCTCTTCCATCAGATGCGCGATGGTGACGAAGATGGCGTCGATTTCGACGAGGAATCCCTCGCTGAAATGGCGTCCCTTCTCCATTCCAACATCAAGCGAGTACTCGAGAGTGCACTCGATGGACTGAACAATCAGTCCAAAATCGATGATCGTCGCAAAGCCTCAGAATCCACTTCTCCTGCGATCTCTTCCACACAGTCCACTTCTCAGAACGATACCATTCCATTCAGTCACCATTCAATCTCAACCAAATCGAGGCCATCACTACTGCTCTCAATGAAACAGTCACAACTGTATCCAAAATGACTGTGAATTCCAATCTCCCCCCACTTCCCTCCATCGATCTCACTACATTCGATGGTGAATCTATCCATTGGGAGTCATTATTCAGCCAGTACACCAACATCATCGATTCTAGATCCAATCTGACTGACCATGAGAAATTCGTTTATCTCCGATCTGCCCTGAAGGGCCAAGCACTCATTGACGGCATTCCCATCGAAGGTGAAAACCTCGAAATGTCGATCAGTCGATTGAAGGCTGTCTATGGTCGAGGCAAACGTGCCAATTCCATCGTGATTAACCAGATGAAATCTATCCATCCCAAGTCTCACTCTCTCGAGCATCAGCTAGATTGCACGATGGAGTTGATCAATAAGGTGATGCCTCTGAAGGACAAATCGATCGTCGATAATTTCAATCTCACTCATGAAATCAGCCATTTTTTTGACACAAAGAGTTTTACAAGTAAACACACTGGAATTAGAAAAAGCAGACTCTACTGATCATTTTGGTACTACCGGTGAACGATTTAACCTGTGTACAACATGATTGTAGCACTTTTAGTGCCGCAAACTTTTTCGAGCGCAACTTTTTTCTTTTAACTTTTCAGAATCTCTCACATATAAATTCGGTTTCTACGTACCTAACACTCGGTGGGTATGCCATGACATATCAGAGGTTGGCCCATAAATCGATCATGAGTCAAAAGTTATGAAAGAAATAAAAAGTGCCCGGTGACTAGTGGTTGGCTGACTGAAGAACCCAATTCAATCTCGACTCCCCGGTTCGAGCCCCTCGATCGACCATGTTTTGCAAGATGGCAGAAGAAGGCTCGCGCCCCAACCACTAGTCCCCGCCATGCTGTCCCGGCGGTAGGCCGCCCGAACAGACGGATCGGAGAGTATCTCGATTGGTGGAGGGTGAACCGGGAAAGAAGTAGGCGCCACTGTCTGTCATGTGGACGATCTGAGTTGACTCGTCACCGTTTCGAAAAAAATGCGAAAATACACCAGAAAATCATATAGTTATATATTTTTGAGAATATGATTTTTTTGACCCAAAAATCGATCTCAACGTCGGGGTCGAAAAAGTCTGTTGCTATAGGATTTTCTGGCGTATTTTCGCGCGTAGAAACCGAATTTTTATGTTAGAGATCATGAATCTAAGAAAGAAAAAAGTTGTGCTCGAAAAACTTCGAAAAACGCAAGTTGGCGGCACTAAAAGTGCTCCAATCATGTTGTACACAGGTTAAATCGTTCACCCGTAGTACCAAAATGATCAGGAGAGTCTGCTTTTTTCTAATTCTAGTGTGTTTACTTGTAAAAATCTTTGTGTCAAAAACTGCTGTAACTTAAACACGAAGGGAGATAGAGCCTATTTCTTTTTTTTTTTTTAAGTTTGTAGAGAATTAGATTCTGGTCGGGTGCGCGAGATTTGTGGCCATTTTGACCTAATCCGGACCAGTTTTTAGCGTAGAAAACGATTTCGGGCAAACTGACGTCGTCGGATAACTCAGTTGGGAAGGGTCTGATCGAAAAAGTGAAAACGCCAGTCGATTCAGAATCAAAAGTTACCACTGGGACCAACTTTCGAGCATATCGAAATTTTTGATGTTCCAACCACTTGTTGAACCTAACGCGAACGGCCTCATATGCGAGATCATGAAAATGCGAAAGACTCTCGAAAAAAAGCAAAAAAACGCGAGTTGTCGACACAAAAATCGATGTAAAACCACTTTCATGTAAGTCAAACCCTTAACCCCATAAACCAAAATTATCAGATAGGAATGCTCTTTAAACTGGCCATGGGATTTCAGCCGATAATTCGATTGCCAAAAATTGACTTTTTCTCGAAAACGAAATATGTTAGAGCCTTGATTTTTTTCAGTTTGTAGAGATTTAAATTGTGGTCGCGTACGCGAGATTTGTGGCCAATCCGACCCTTTTCGGACTAGTTTTTATCGGAGAATAAAAATATGGCCATATGGCCAAAATTGACGTCGACGTACTTTGATTCAGAAGGCTCATGGTCAATTTTAAGTCGAAAAATCGAATTCTCAAAACTATGCAACTATTGAGATTTCTGGTGTATTTCCAACAGTAGAATTCGATTTTCAATACTAGAGCTCACCAAAATACGAAAAAAAAAGTTACGATCGAAAAACATGAACGATTTGATTTTCTGGGTGTAACTGTTTTCTTTCGTTATTTGGTGAGCTCTAGTATCGAAATTCGAATTCTACGGTCGGAAATACATCAGAAACCTCACTTCCGAGTGGTGCTCTAGTGATGCAACATAGTGTTGACCGATTTTCATCTAAAGCCCAACAGACGAGCTCCAAATCGTCATCGTGATGGATACAAGTCGGATCAAGTGCGTTGGACAACATACTATCATGAACCATTCCCAAACATTCTCGATGCCCGTATTGCCAAATATACTCATCAGCACACGAATAGAGAGATACAGTTTCACATATTGAAAGTTGCGGTAAAGATTCAGATACAAAAACAACGAACACTGCTTGTTGATGCACATTTAGGCTCGAACAGGGAAATCGGTAGCGTATTCGTACGAGTCTACCTGCAAGCATTATTTGAGTGAATGAAGGTCTGCATGATGCATCGACTAATCTTAACAAATGGCATGCCTACAGAATTATGATGCGAATCAGACTCGACATTGATGTGGTAACGAACCGTGCTCATGCCGTACATCTCTTTGAAGGACGCACCAGTCATGCAAGGCGAATTGAACAGACTGCCCAGGCAGTCCTCCACTTTTGTTTCGAGCCTGAATGCATACAATGATTACTAATTGTGTCGTTAAACTTTTTGTCTTCAATAATCGAATTATACACGTTGATGAATGTAGAAATTGTTCGACAGCTACTTTCAAAGTAGGAAAGCAAACGAGCAGAATGTGTCGACGCCGTCTTAGCCTGAGTTACTCGTGGGATTAACGATGATTCCAACGTAAGTGGTGTAGGGCGGCAGATGTGCCGGTTCGAGGCCATACCCGGTGAAGTAGGCGTCGAGACATGCCTTAGTCTGCTGAACGAAGAGCGCGGATTACTCACGGGTCATATAAATGACTAACAGTGAGACGGAGTTCACTGTAAACGAACCGAGAGATAGGAGGGCGAGCAGTTCGAGTCGAATTTGGTGCGCGTCACATACGAGCCGTGAACAAAAGCGACGGCTACTGCGAGAAAGGCTGAGCTCGTATGCATGTTGGTCGATGTCAAACTACGGATCGTCGCTCGGGTTATATTGGCAAGAGATAAGGGACGATTATCCCGCTGCTATCTGTCCGAGTACACAAGCGATGACTAACGCGCGACAGATCAGCTCCGCATCGTCAACGCGATAATATTTGGTGTCGCCGATTTGGACAGCAGGGTTATGTGGTCCAATCGAGAAGTACTTTTGAGCACATCTGATTATTTACCTGTTCTCAGTCCGTGTTTCCTCTACTTCATATGCTACTTATAACAGCACCATTGTCAGAATTTTTTTTATCAGCTAACCGATTGCGAAATATGTTACGATACTCGCTGCAATAACTTTACAACGCAAACATAAAGTTGTTTGTCTAGTCTCAGTTTCTAGGTTCGATGTTGACAAGGAACTGATCGACAGCACGAGTGAATCCATACGTGTACTTCACTGGAGGAGGCACCTGGAGATATATTTTAACTAATTGTGTTATCGGTCTATCTCTCTGCTAACACTTCGCGTATACTTCGAAGCACCATTTCGTTACCTTGCCGGCAGGCATAAAGTTGCAGTTTTGAATGATCGTTGTCATAATGACGAAGATCTCCATGCGAGCCAGTGTTTCTCCTGGAATTTGGAACATAACGTTTTCGAGATAATATATGGTTTGTAAGCTCACCCAAACACGTACGTCTCCCAATGGAGAACGGGGTAATTCTAGTGTCCTTCAAAAGTTTTATATTGATTAAAATCGATTTATTTTATAGAAAAATAATGTAAAATATTCAACCTTGATGAATTTCCCGTCTTCATCGATGTGCCTCTCTGGACAGAAGAAGTCCGGTCGCTCGAACTCCGCTGGATCACTGTGGACCATTGAGAACTGAGGAAGGATGCTAGTTCCCGCAGGAATTGGAAATCCTGAGAGCGCTGAGTCTTTGATCTCTCTAGTTACAATTAGAATAAGCATGCACAATACACATTGTATCGATTGATTGGTGAAGTTGCATTTTGTTATTTTTAAAAGTTATTTCACGTAGTCGCAGTGAATAATGCAGTTTACCCTCAATAACCGTAGCTTGAGTTGTCTGGCGGAGAAACATGACGGGAAGGACGTTTCCGAGTCGATACACCTTCAGTCGGTTAATTAATCGAAAATTATTTCCTCTCTACAGCTCACTTCCTGTATGAAAGCACATGTGTACGGTAGCTTCTCACGATCTTCGAAACGAATTCTCTGAAAGAAATGCAAATTCTATCAAGTACCTCGGGTAAACAGTACATGATTTCTTGAGTTAAACCGATAATGTTCTATAGTAACCATTTAATGACTGAATATTAGAGATGATCGTATCTTCATTCTACACTCTCTATCTCTGTCCGTGAGACGGAGAGATGATTAATTACACTCTCTATTGGGTGTCTCACCCCTTTTCCAATGACGCCATCGATCTCTTTCTGAAGCTTTCTCTGCACGTCAGGATGGTTCACCAACATGAGGCAGCACATGCGAAGCATGCCAACAGTTGTGTCGAAACCTGGAGAATTGGGAACTTGCAACATTATCCAGTAGTGATGCCGGATCGAGACCACCCTCTCCTCAATTCGCATGTTATTTTTTCTCTAACATAGAGTATGCAAATTCAAGAGAGTCGGTTGAATATCACTATACTGCAATGTGCAGCAATTACAACAAATTACGGTACGCGAAGTTTACCTGCGCCCCACAGGGATACAGCCGATGCTTGCATCTGTTGGAAGTGGAAGTTTCCTGGAAAAGCAAATAATTTATCTTTTGAAAATAAGAAAATGATCATTTTGAGAGACTGACTCAATGTTCCGAAAACAAAAAAAAACATATGAAACCAACCACAAGGTTTTTGTGCCTCCTCATTTCTCTTCATTTCTCTCAAGAAAGCTTCAACGTATGAGTTTGGCTGATTATCGGCGTTGAACGTTTCTTCAACTTTTTTGATCGCCTGGCAATGTTATATTTTTATTCGAGAATACACGACTGTATTCACGTCTGTGACGATTGCATTAGTCTCATCGATCAGCAATTGAAGTTTCTTCAAACTATTCCCGAACAAGAAATCGAGTTTGCGCAGTGCGGGGAAGAATTCGAGGAACATTATCTGTGGACCCGCCATCAGTGGAATTGCCTGAAAAGACGATGTGGAAATCCGAGGGAACAAAAACGTTGTAGAAAATACGATACAATGCAATACTTTTGTTCATCAAAGATCCAGTAAGCAACTTTCCTAAACCCATTCATCATTCTTATCATTACAAAACTTACTTCTTGTTGAACCTTTCGAAAGCGAGGAACGATTTGGTTGTCGAAGTCGATGTTGATACCAAACGTAACACTCCAAACGATGTTTCCGACGGCTTTCTGAAATATATATATATTTGTTATGGCAAAATAATCTGGCGCATAAATACACGAACTTGATTGATCCTATTCACATCCAGGTGAGACATGAGATTGTTCAAGTGGGTTCAAGTTGCGTTTAACTTCTCACCATGATATTTTCTGAGACGTCGACGGTGCTGTTGCAGCTTTCGCTCCAACGATTCACGACTTCCCGTGCGTAGTTGTAGACATTGTCCTTAATCGAACATTTTCATAGTGAACGCGACGAATACACATAGTATTATGTTCGGTTAGCCTACGCCTTTGAATATAGGGACCACACAAATAACCAACCTCGAGTGCAGCTGAACCAAAACCGATCTCATGCAGGCTTTTACGAGCGAAACTGCGTTGTTCCTGAATAATACATTTTTTAAAAAGAATTCCATGTTTGCTTGAGTGATTTTGTGCTTTAGTTTCTATGTTCGATAGTACAGGACAAGCAGAAGAAGTAATATGATGTAATATGTTACCTTGACCATACGATTGTCCTCGAACACGAGACCGAATAGACCCCCAGTCATCATCTTCGTTAGTTGCTCGGGGATCTTCTTGGCTGCAAAAAACACGTGACTTTTCCTGATCGAGCTAATCACGACTTCGGATGCAATTGACCCTACGTTGTCATCTCTTTACCCTACAAGGATCCCACCCCACCCTAAACTTCAAGGCCAGTGACCTGAAGGTAGGATAAAATTTGTAAAATATGAATCTCACCTAAGAAATTGTCGCCTTGCTTGATCACGTGCTGTTGCAGCAACTCAACATATTTGTTAGCAGATTACAAAAAAATATAATACAATTACTTGGTGATCGCCGATAACAACCATTGGGATTGGCAACCAGACAGTGAAGATTCGTCCGTAGCGGGCCTTCCAATCCAGTAGGACCTGCAAAGGTAGAGATACTTCACGAATCTTGCGTTTCTCCATTTTGAAGCACTTATTCACTGCCCTAACCCAATTGGAGAAAAAAAAATGCTGAGTATTTTGAAGAGCTATCTTTAGAGTTATTGTATGGCAGTTGTGCGATCTCCGCGCCACTCACCTTGTCCATTTCCCACTGGAACGAGAGCATATTGCCGATGAAGGGCAGTGGCGGAGGTCCTGGTGGAAGACCTGATATACGGATTGATCGAATGAATAAAGTTAAAATTAAAACAGGCTTGTGAAATCACTGCTTCAGAGCGAGAGAGTGAACAATACTTGGCAAACAAGTGTGAACAAATGCCTGACCAAGAAGGCGATTGATGCTAAAGTAGTAAACGAAAGCTGCTGCAATCAAGAAAAGAATGACGACGAGCATCCTGAAATAAAAACAAATTCAAAATATGGGAAGCATTGGGTAAGGTATAAACTTTCGGAGTAAGACGAGAGAAACAATGCAGTTATATGAACATTGAGCACATGTGAAGGTAGAAGATACAATGAGAATCCGAGCGAAATACCGCTTAAATACGGATCTGAATTATCTTGCACATACAAAAATCTAGAAGATAACTGTGGTCGAATTCCATCTTGTTCCTTGTAGATCTTGAGGCGAGTGTGAGCGAAAGAGTGCGCAGAATTAGGAGAGAAGAGGAAGGAAGAGAGATCGTGAAGTGCATAGAAGAGACACCGCAGAGGCACTGTGCGATAGATAACAACTGACTCCACTCTCCCTTTCTTATCTGTGCTGAGCGTGCAAAGTGTGCAGTCGAGAGTGTTTGATAGATTAGGAACACTATACATGCACCGAATGATCTCTCAATTCAAATAGCTCATTCTGATGGTAAATGTGTTGAGAGATAAATTGAAATATTTATGCGTGCTTTAAAAAAGTAGTATTGAGGTTCTCAACGCGCTATAAGCTTGTGCGCATGATAGTCTACTAACTCCATTTGAACTGCATTTGAGTCACATTGGGCACCGTTGAATCAGAGCTCTTCCAATGCTAAATACGACCACTTGGCTATCACCTACATCAGCATCCGTATGTACGACGTACGACCTAGACAGAGCAGTGTCTCAGTAGGAAAGGTTGCTAAGTGAATACTTGTGACGCGACAATGATTATGTTATGATGGCTGTGATTGCATAGTTCTTCATGTTGATCTTACTATTTTAATAGCACATCTAGTATTATGATAAATACGATTATATAGCTTTCAAGTGATGCATTTTACACAGTGATCACAATATGTCTGTTCTGTGCTTGCGATACATGCATTGAAGTGCTCGAGTTCCCATTTGAATTGACATTAGGGAACATCTTCCGGATGGATCTTCGAATGGTGCTGTTCGTGATCAATAGCATCGGTGCAGGAGCCAAGTACCTGAATCAGTTCATTTTTTGTTTGAAAATTGTTAATTGCATTGGACGCCGACTATAGCGAGCTCGCTCCATCGCCAGACCTTTCAAAAAGTGTTCGCGTTTTCGCTCTTTCACGCTGACGCGAGTGGTCTCCTCAAATATACTCTCGATATTGCGTCCTAAAATGATTGTAACCCACTCCCTCCCCTAGAGCAGATCATCAGCAATTATTTTCAAACCAGTAAGTTATAATGGCTCCTTCAGACCAGTATATCACGTGAATCATGAGAGCTGCGAGCAAAAATAGCCCTTTTCGGAACAATTTGCAAAAAGTTGATCCGATCTCATTCAAACTATTATGGGAGAATACTTTGGGGACAGGGATTCAAACAACCCCGGTCATATGTCTCAGGGCCGGCTTTTAGGAAATATCCGGTCGTGATTCCGGCTCTAGCGTATCTCAGCTCCCAGAGAAGCTAGAAAGCTGGCAAGAAGCTCAAAAAACGCAGAAAAATAAGATAAACAACTTTTATGACAAGTGCGAGACGGTACAACAAGAATTGGAAAAGTTGTGATAAAAAAAATGAACATCTGAAACACAAAAAAATTAGTTTCGATATTTGAAAACCAAAAGACAGGGATTTTTATTGCAGATTATGAATGAGCAAGTATACTAGTATGTGATAAAAATTTAGAAATGAAAGAATTCTATACCTCGGAACCATGTAATCCGTGATTGAATGTCTGAGTTCACGAATTCGACAGTTTATCAAGCACCGCTTTTTTTGTCTATGTTTTCATGCCCTCTAGTATCAAAATTCGGAATCTACACCCAAAAATACGCCAGAAATTCTTATAGTCAGATTGCCCTGAGACAAAAAATTTAAACTTTTTCATGACCCCGGGTTCATTTTGGGGTCAAAAAGTTGAAATCTCAGAACTACCTTGCTATAAGGAATTCAGGTGTATTTTTGCCTGTAGAAAACGAATTTCGATACTAGAGTTCACCAAAATGCTAAAGAAAAAAGATATGTCCAGAAAACCCGCAATTTGAAGTTTTTCAATCATAACTTTTTTCGTTCGCTTTTTAGTGAGCTCTAGTAACGAAATTCGGTTTCTAGAGGCAAAAATGCACCCGAATTACCTATAGCAAGATAGTTCTGAGATTTCGACTTTTTGACCCAAAAATGGCCATGAGGGTCATGAAAAAGTTGAAATTTTTCTGTCTCAGGTCAATCTGACTATAAGAATTTCTGGCGTATTTTTGGGCGTAGATTCCGAATTTTGATACTAGAGGGCATGAAAACATAGACAAAAAAAGTTATGCTTGATAAACTGTCGAATTCGTGAATTCAGGACATTCAAGCACGGATTACATGGTTCCGAGGTATTCAATTCTTTCATTTCTAAATGTTTATCACATACTAGTATACTTGCTCATTCATAATCTGCAATAAAAATCTCTGTCTTTTGGTTTTCAAATATCGAAACTAATTTTTTTGTGTTTCAGATGTTCATTTTTTTATCACAACTTTTCCAATTCTTGTTGTACCGTCTCGCACTTGTCATAAAAGTTTTTTATCTTATTTTTATGCGTTTTTTTGAGCTTTCTAGCTTCTCTGGGAGCTGAGATACGCTAGAGCCGGAATCACAACCGGATATTTCCTAAAAGCGGGCCCTGAGACATATGACCGGGATTGTTCGAATCCCTGTCCCCAAGGTATTCTCCCATAATAGTTTGAATGAGATCGGATCAACTTTTTGCAAATTGTTCCTGGGATGCTCGCACATATCGTGATACGCATATATGCGTTCATAACCCACTATTTAGAAACAAACCAGTATATCGGCGAAGGATCACTATTTCAAATTTTTTAAGAACCGCAATTTCACCGCATTCATATCCAGTCGCACACGCGTCTTTCTGGGTAGATCTCCTTCATTTAACCCCACACCACACAGCAGACAATAGCGAGCGCGTTCACTTGAGATCGAGAAGCCACGATATCTGATAGGTGATGAACCTCGACAGACCGACATCTACGTGATCCAGCCCGATCGAGAGATTCAGATAAAATATCAACTGAATGTGGAATTTTTTGTTGGTACAACTTGGTCGAATCGTGTCCCTCAGCTTCTATCTGCTCACCATTGCGGCCATATACGGGAGACTCAACAGCATTGTTAGGAATCCAACCAAGAAGAAGTTGCGCTCGGATTTGTGGTGCCTGAGGGTGTTTTTTTTAGTGTATTTACCAATTACATGTTTTACCGATTATAAAACAACAACAAAACTTGTGTCTCACCTCGTTATTAAGAAAAAACAGAGTCTGACGAGGCAAGCTGCGTACAACAGCGAAGATAATGTGTTGCACTCCACACTGACGATACACATATTGAGCCAGATCGAGGGCTCATTCTGATATGTTATATTATGTGCCTCGATCATTCGAGTTGCATTCTCATGATTCCTTCTCCTCACCACATTTAGCCCCGTAAACTGGGCGAAGAAATAATATCGGAAGAGGGCGTTACTGTCGATAACGAGGCAAAAAAGCAAAGAAATGAGGCAAATCATTGAACAACTGCCATACGGGTGCGATAGCGAGAAGAAGACTGATGATGGTTCCGATGGGAAACGACCAACGCCAGAACTGCAGGAAAAGATAAGTGATATAACACACGTGAAAAAAAACTATTATTGGATCAACACTTCGAGATCAATATTCGAACCTTATCAAGTGATGCGGTGAAGTATACCGCCGTGAAGCGATTGAAAGCGAGGAATACCCCCAGGAACTCGGAGAGGCAGTTGAGATAGTAAGCGTTTCTGCATTGAATAATTTCACATTTTGATTTTGTATGATTGTATCTGCCAAAAGTCACTTACGCGTAAGCAACCGTTAGAAGCCAACCACTTCTAATCAGAGAACTGTAGAAGCCATTAACGATCGGATACAGCGGAAGACGGAAGGCGAACCAACCGACCAAGCAAGATGTTATATTCTTTAAAAGTAATCGATTAACAAATTATCATGGGCATTGTCATAGAATTTAGTCAAAATAATACAATGTATTTACAACAAATCCATACCACGAATGAAAGTACGCAGAATATCTTGTAGAAACTTGAGTTGAATGTCGTCCTTCTCTGTTTACTTATTACAGAAAGTTCCAGAATGTACAGCACGATGATCACAGGAGTGTAAATTGCGTAAATTATGAGAGCACTGTCGACGAAAAGCATGCTGAAAACCAGAGTGTATTCGGGCAACTAACATTCGGGAACGATAAAAAAGTATACGTGAATGTCGCAGAGCACAAATTACATACATATAATTTAGTCAATACATGTGCATACAAAAGGATAAGTGACAAGACAATTTGTAAGACTTTTTTATCGGTCAGACGAGCCAGAATCAGTGACAAGTGAAATTACTCCTTCAATAACAATGTCGAGTGAAAAGACTCCGTGACGATCGTGTTTAGCGATTGAAATGAGTGCAAGACATCTGCATCATCGCAGAGGATTTTCCGCCAGACGAGGAACTACTCTAGTTTGGATTCGCACGTCTCGGAAGTTTTGATCAAGATCTCATGAGAATCCGTGGTCAACAAGCCCGTTCTCACGCCGGTTCGAGGACATTCCCGGTAGTACAAGGACAATTGTAGGCATAAGAGACCCTAACACAACCCCAATTGTACAGTACCGCAGAGTTGCCTCCCCAACAAGTTCGGAGCGGAGAGTAACGGAGAGTAACATCAGGTAACATCACGTCTCAGACCCCTTCAAAATGCGAACTCGACCGACTTTGGCTAGCGTGTCCACTCATTAGCCCCGATCGATCTGAGAAAACAGATTACTGAAATTTGGACTTTCAGCTACTTTCTGAGACGTCTTCTTTCCGCTCCTCTCCCCTTCTCTCCCCTCTCCCCTCATTTCCATAAACGACCGCTTCCTCGAGAGATGAGAATGAGGAATGGAGAGGGGAGAGAAGGGGAGGGGAACGAAAAGAAGACGTCTCAGAAAGTAGCTCAAAATCAAAATTTCAGTAATCTGTTCTCTCAGATCGATCGGGGCTAATGGGTGGACACGCTAGCCAAAAATAGTCGGTCGAGTTCGCATTTTGAAGGGGTATCTGACGTGACTCTGCGGTACTGTATGACTGAGTGATTTCAATTATTCTGGGTTTTCCGAGTGCATTTCCAGGTGTATTTTTCCTGAGAACTACCAATGCATTAGTGATGAGTGCATCACATTTGAGAATAAAATGATGGAAATCGTGACAAAGATGTGAGATGTGTACGTCTAAGAAATTGCGCGCTATGCGCAAGAAGATCTGACAAATATCGTGAATGTCATCATTGTCGGCTTCAGTCATCTTAGTCATGTGGTTTGACGGCTTTGCCTTCTCTGAAAAGGTCGGGATTATGCTCCATTTCGTGCTGGATAGCCTCGGTGTGCTGGCCAATGCTCTTCTGTGCTATGCAATCGCCACCAGAACACCCCCACAACTGAGGTAATCCGATGTGTATACGATAATCTCTCTCACTTCACAGATTATTTTCGAAACTTGTTTTCGTAACAGCGCTCGTGGAAGGAATCGCATGCGCGGGGAATATGTTAACAGTGACGAGGCAAGGATAAATTCGAAATAACTTAGATATAATTTGTTCGCTCAGACTACACCCCAGCGGCAACTATGTTTTCGCCGTGTACCTAGGTCCTTGCGCTGTGGTCGGATCAGCGTTCTGTAGTTCACGTACGTTTTATTTTCGAATGTCTTAATATTCTGATGTAATTTCAGTTTACATAACCACAATCGTAGTATTCTTATTCTCATTAGTTCTTCTTGTTGAACAATTCGCATTGCGGCTCTATATTATCTCAAGGTTTGATGCATCTTGTGTACCTGCCTAATATCTGCTTTCATCAGGAAACTTCCCAGCGATAGTATCGTCTATCTCCTGATCGTCGTATCTGTATCACCCTTTGCTCTTCACTGGGCTCAATTCCACAGCTCGATGACAGACGAAAAAACAATGCGCAAAGTTTTAGAAGATAGTGGAGACAAGGAATCGCTTAGCCAATACACATTCACAGGTGGCGATGTAGAACACTGTTTTCGAGATGACAATATCTCTCAGGCAACAATGTCTTCGAGCCGTCTGCGATGGTAACTGCCCTTATTTTCACAATAATTTTGCCCTCATCAACTCTACTAATTTATTTTATTCGTAGAAAGGTGAGAGCGTTCAGCTTAATAATGGTTCCCAGCATTCCTGATCGACTTTCTTTCTCGATTTTATCAATTATATCCGTTTCGGCTGATAAGTTCAGTGAGAAGACTATTAGACTCCATCAACTGCTAGTTTTTGTAAGTATACCTATAGTGATAATTATCTATGTTTTGGGGCGAGATGGCCTCGTGAATCAACTGTGAGTCGATTTTGCTCCGCGCCCAACTAATAATATCCCCCGGGTCTGTATATTTCCATCAGTACCTAAGAGGCGCTACATGCAATAAAAAAACAATTATACTGCAAGGTTACTTAGTCGACCCGAGAAGTCTTTCAGTCTACAACACATTGAGTAGTCGTTCAAAGACGACTGTAAATTCACGTGGACGTTCCTTTTCTAACCGAATAACGTTTCATATGTTTTATTTTCAGATGCTTACTATTCAATTGCTACCACCACTCTTCTGCATTAGTGGCAGCTCAATGTTCCTTCTGGTGCTTTTCTGCGGATATCACTCACTCTGGCGCGAGCAAATACCGATTCTGGTACAAATCTGGTCTGGTGCAAACATTTTGGTCTGATTCTGGTCTGGTACAAACATACACATTGATGGGAGGATTCTGTAAGCCCGAGTAGTAGCATCGTATGGTATCTGTACTCAATCATCAAACATCGAGTCAATCTGTGATGACAACTATGTTGTCCAACCGATGAAACTAACCCCTATCACAAAATGACGTATAAACGTATGAAATACCTTCTGCAACACGTCGGCCTTTTTTCATAAGTTCACCATACCGAACTTTTGTATTTAAATTCAGATGTATTCTATAGTACCGATGTGCACGCCCTGCTTCACGCTCTGGTACATCCAACCATACCGGAAGTATGAGATTATTGATTTTAAAAAAATTACTCTATGTATTTCCAGATTCGTCTCTGAAATGTTCAGTATAAGACTATCTATAAAAATCGGAACAGTCACTACAGTCAACTCTGCTACTTCATTGACTGATATGCCTAGAGCATAAAATTATCATCATTTCTACATTCATGAACTTAGTTGTATTTTGTGTTGTGCCTGATTATGGGGATAACTTATTATGTGCACACACCGAGAACAAAATGTTCTCAATCATTGTTGTACGCTGAATATAAAATATTATTTTAGGTCTGGGAAGAAATGTAAGATGGATTTTGCCGGGAATTTGTTTTTTACTTGGGTCTCACCTGATCTTCGAAGAGTCGGCATGATTCAAGGTCATGATTCACGCATAGATTCTAGTGTTGTCCCCATCACTCGCAAACATCAACGTGCATAGGCACCATAGAGATCACTATTTGACTCACAACAACGGCGTCATGCGCCGCTTATCAATGAAACCCATGAAAGCACGCGTCGACTCTGACGCCTTCGAACCCTCATTTGTATCTCCATTGAGTTTGATTAGATACATCTCCAATGGTATATACAAAAGATGACTGCTTGAGGAATGTCCGTGTGATCGACTAATTTGCTTGCGGTCTTATGATAATTTCACGTGCGCTCTAACAGTATGTACCGTGCGTGCTGCATTGAATAAATGTGCGCAGCTCAGAAATAGCTCTGTTCAGAATAAAAAAAAACAACAACAAAAAATGTTCAGAATGTCGTTGTCGCGGTACCGATGCTGCTGCTGGTCTGTCTCGGTGAGTACTCGTGATGCCCAATCGAGACTTCAATTGCATACCCTATCGTATCTCTGAGGATGAGATCGGAATTGATAGTACATTTTTCTCATAATTAAATTATTTAAGTGGGCTCTCGTCGTATTTTCGCCTTAATCACTGCGATCGCTGCATTCTGCGGCTTGATTGGCAATTTCTTTTTCATCGACTACTGGTACTACTGGGTGTTCAATGTGAGTACTAGAGAACGTCTTTTCATGATTTGAACGATTTATTTGTCATCAATAGTCCCGTGCGAAAGCCGGAATTATGGCGTTTATCGGAGTGAGTAAACGCCGACCGTCGTACATGCTTCCAATCCTGGCAGTAACTGTCAGTTTCATATTCATTATTTCTGATACAAAGATTCCCTTATTTCTAACATTTTCGAGAATCCGGCTGTTATTTTTTTTAGAACTTGCAGATATTGCAGATACTCAACGAGGTCGTGGGATTGATCTATCTCGGGTTTGCCATTGCCGCCATTTGCTCGGGAGATTCCCCACTGGCCCAAGCAATAATGTGAGATATATCAGACATTATTGGTTCGTACCATGAAGAAAATTTGGCACTTCTCTTGTTTTTGGCCCACCCCCTCTGCCTCATTTCCATTCACACTTTCTATTCTCATTTCTCATCACTCCTCTCACTTTGAACGGTATACCCGCGCGCAATTTCCAATATATTTAGAAATAATTTCAAAAACAACTGATCAAAAATCTATTATCGGCCTCGTGCTCTCTCTCCCTTCTTCCCCTGATTGGATTGTGTCTCTCTAAATTGCAAACACTCTCGTCTCCCTCATTTGCCTCTCACCTCGCGCGCTCCCCCAATCTTTAAAAGGCACGAATTCCCCTTCTCCAAATCAGTCGAGTACTCTCCTCTCTCGAAGAGAATGCGGGGAGCCTTGCCCCGTCGAATGAGTCCCTAGATGGAGGACGTGAGGGATTTCCCTCACAAGGGGTGGGCCAAAAACCAGAGAAGTTCCGAAAATTGTTCCAAATGTTTAGATTCGCGAAAGGTAGAGTGTATAATCACATATATTCCAGTAACATGTACGGAGACTGGATCGACTGGTCGCTCATATCGAAAGACGACTGTGAGTCTGCAGAAAAACTCCATCATGTAGCAATCTCAACCTTAATATGCCAAAAACGTGACATCAGATGACGAAATCAAAATTATTTTCAGTTATTGTGTATTACGCGACATGTTTGACTTTCGGTGTAGCTATCGCTCTGCTCTTCAATATCTGGATTTTCATCGTCCATTACCAGACGTACAAGTCGATAATGGCACAGCTACAGTGAGTGATCAGAGTTGGAGCAAAAAAGGAGAAGCACGACTGAATGAATACATTATTGGTTTGACTGAAACAACAAAAGTAGAAGCCATTCCCATTATCGGTAATTTAAAAATTATCGATCTACATACAGAAGATAATACTGGTTATTCAACGTGCAAGCTAACGATTGTGATTTCAGTCGAAACTATGAGAAGCATGAGCCGCCGCCTACCTACAGTTCCGATCTTCATCTCCCCACCACTCACCATTCCGGTGTATGGATACGACTCGGAAGTGGGAAGAATCGAAGCGGTCAAATACTGAATGATATTTACTTCTATGGAAGACACCCGCTTCATGAGGCTAACCGTTTTAGCTATGATTACGTCTTTATGTAATATGTCATGTACACATATCGAGGGTGTTAAGTTCACTTGACAATTGTTAAGTTCAGTATGCAAAATATGATGCGATAAGCATTCTAAACTGCATCCAAAATACCTCAGGAACAAGGGTTCATTCGATAATCATCATAGACACCTGTTTTCAATTGAAACGAAATATTATATTCACATCATCGTTGACCGAAAAAAATGACCATTACAAGCGATTACAAGCGTGTAATGCTCGCTCTCGATAATTTATTGCACACGTTTATTCTTACAAATCTCCAGTCGGTGCGTAGAGTACATTTTGAATGAATTGTAGTTGATCGAACTGTCCACCATGTCTACGGATTATCGTACGGTGCGATTGAATTTAGATTTGAAAAAGGATTGATTGAGCTCAAAACCATTGAATGGTGCGGTTCTATTCACTATTTCAGTGTGAACCCCACGTACTTCGGATCGTCAGGGATTATCCTAGAGTATTTCAACGATCTGTCGGGTCGAAAAGTTCGCATTGACCCATCATGCAATTTCTAGTGATCTTACTTTTAACTGCGCTGTGTGCCGTTGTGACTGCGCAGAGCATTAGCTACAACTCTGTTTTATGTTCGGCAGTCGGACTATCGAAACCATCCGTGGAAATCAAAGCCAAGTACCAGAAGGTTAGTTCAGTAAAATGTGATACCCTCAGACTATTTTACGAATACGTCAAATATCATTCTTCGATTGAAGTTGGCGCATTTTTTTCTATTTCAAAACTTTGGGGAGAAGCATACCATTTTCGAATCTGTATTTCCTCTTACTTTGATGCTGCTGAAAAAAAAAGAAAATGTTTTCCAAAACAGAAATAAATTGACAATAATAATTTCTCCTTATATGTTTAGATGGTCGACATGATAAACAAAGACAGGACGATGAAGGCAAAAACGAGTCGAGTAACCAAATTCATCAACAACAACTGGCACGAGCTGAAGGGAATCAAAAGTCAAGTGGGCGAATCATTTCATATTCTAGAGAAAAACTACAAACGTTATTTTCTGCTCAACATTCTCACGACGTCTCGGCACTGTTGTTAAACGCTACTATCAGCACTGTCCGCCATTCACAGGCCGCCGTTCCGAAGTTTGTCCGAAACGCGACCGATTTATTGGAGGCGCGGTGGCGAATGGTCGGATACCTGAAAGGACTACTCGCAAGTATGAAACCTGCATTGAGCGCAGCCAAGTTTGAGGAGGTTGATAGTCTTTCGTGCACATTTTTTATCGATTTTGACACTTTCAAAACATTTCTTCAAAATGAAATATGTATTTGCAGATCAAAAAGTTGATGTGGACTATTGACGCGGAGCAAAAGGGCAACGTATACGACCATTATTTTGACTGGCAACTCGCAGCAATCAAATCGGTTAGTAGAAACATTCACCAGTGCGTATATTTGCAACGAAAATGATGTCATATTTATGAGAGGAATCGCGAGGTTTTCGAGAGAAATGGACATACAGCGGTGGTACTATTTTGTATCTCCGATCCCGCTGTGTAACATAAGTACTTCCGATGATGCTCTTTCAAACTGCTTTTGCCGATTTTGATTCTCTCTCATCTCCGATTATTGGTAGGTCAAAGTAGTCACCTTACGAAATTTTAGGCAAAATTCGACTCACGGAAAATACCATAAGTCGCTTGAAAATGATGATAGAGACTAATTAAAAGTTGCATTCGAATGAGGATGCAGCGAACAACATTTGATTTGTTGATGATATCATTCCTCGTCCATGCGCTGGATCGGGCCGTTGGTTTTTCAAAAAAGTAATGTAACTTTCCTAATACCGATTTCTCCAAGAAGCACCAAAAAGTGATTTGAGACAATACTGTCACCTAACCACAACCCAAAAATTAGAGAAATCGAAGTATAGAGAAAAAAGTCTTTTGTCGAAAAAGCCTGCGATTTTTCAATATTTTTACAGGTTTACAAATGTAACTTTTTTCATGCGCTCTAATACAGAAATTCGGACTCAGCGTGAAAGAAGAAATATCGGAGATACAAATTCCTACCGCCGCGAGGCTCTCGAAAATCTGGCGATTCCTCTCGTATGAGGCAATTTGTTGAGAGATAGTCTTTGGTCAGACCGCGTTGCCGCACTATCGCTAGTATCGCTATCAGAGCCGATTTCCAACTCTAACTCCAATAATAACCTAGGGCATTTATAGGTACCAAATAAAAGCGCAATCGCTGAATTGATCATCGACTGGCACGAAAAGATGGAGTACAAAGCGTACGAGAGCGATCAGGAGGCGTGGAGGCCCGCTCCCGGATTCACTGGATGCGTCTGACGTTTTATGTGTTTACGAACTACGGACGAAGTGTCGTGCAATAAATACTTACAAAATTATCGTAAACTGTTTAGCTTTGAGTTCGAACGAACTGGTGTATATCAGCAGGAACGGAATTATTATGCGTTCTTGCAAATTTGCAGCATGTTCTGTATTGAGCGCGGACTATCCAATATGTTTGTGATCACAATCGCTCAATGGTATCTATCATTGACATGCTATTTTTCTGATTCGCTTCTCTGAAGCTGCAAGTCTTTTGAGATATCTGCAAAAGTACAATCTTAGATGCAAACCACCAAGCAGTACAAGGTCATGAGTGATGAAAGTTAGGCAGCACTTTGGTTAACTCTAGTATCGAAAATCGTTTTCAACGAGCGAAAATACGCCAGAAAACTCTACCCTTGTTTTAGTGTCTTTACTGTGCTAAATACAATTGCATCACAAATTGTGTCGGTGATAAAAATTAGTATCATTTTGTATCGGTTATCCATCAATTTAGAAATAATTCTGAACACAAAATAAACGTTTGAATATTCATAGGGAGAAGCAGACTAAGCCTGATGCTTCTTAATGAGTAACTCGAATTGCTCAGGGCGTCCCTGAAAATGAGATTGATAGTGTAATATATAATTAAGATAATAACCTCGAAGAATTGTTCGTTCATGAAGAGTTGATTGGAAGTGAAGACATAGGTTCGTCCATTATTCTTCTTGTCGAGAGGATTCCAGTGTACGGGTAGATCACTCTTGTGATCGTCAGATCCATTCGGATTCCTGGTTCAGAGATTTGTTATCCCGGTCTTTGATCTGTCTCTTTGCTCACCCGTATTTCGCGAAATTCGTGAATGCCGTTGTGAAGATATTCATGACGTGCTTGTCCTCCTCAGTGAGAGTCGGAGTAGCGTAGATACCCTTCTTGAAAAGGTAGAACAATTCAACGGCATGATTGGCGTCTGAACAATTTATTTGTGAGTTTTTCATATGGAGAATAATGAAAAATGTCGATTTTTTTACAAATTGGTTTCAGTTTGACTGAAAATACACCTCGAATCGGCATGCTCTCCAACATGGAGCCCATCACTTTCGGATTGAACTGGTCGAAGATGTAGAGATATACGCGATCATCTGAGGTGTGTGCACTATAGCATTACTCAATACTTCGATGTGTACATTACTCAATACTTCGATCTGTTCCGGCAATACTCAATACAGTTGAATCGTTACCGCATGTGTTACAGCAATTTTTTGATCCTAACGGAAACGTCCTCATATTTTATTGAATCCTTTAGCGTGTTTACCTGCTCACTGTTGGCATACTCCGTGATTCCGAGCCGAGCTGCCTTGTTCTTGCACTGTTGAGGCATGTTTCTAAATAATTATCGGACCTTAATACAATAAATGTAAAATTAACTCACTTATTGGAAGCCCATCGGCAGTACGCACTTCCAGCCATCGGGATCATTTTGTGGAAGAGATCTGTATTTTTGATTGCGATATTTGATTTACTATTATGTTTTGCATTCATCGATTACCAAAAGTTCGTCGATCTTAAATTTTTCGTATGAGATCACTCGTTCAGGTTGTCTTATTCACAATGTAGGTTCACTATCTGAAGCCAAGGTTTTCGACTTTACTTGATACGTCGAACTCTACAAAACCTCGATCTTTACAACTATCTTACTACTGGAGTCTAAATACGATGATCTTACTAGTGGAGACCGGGCTAAGATGCAACATGTCTACACTAGCACCGCCGGCGCTCTCACCCATCAGCGTCATGTTATTCTATAATTATTGTATGTATGACTTCATTAGGCCACCAGAGCACCTTGTTGTCGCCAAAAGCCTCAATGTTCTCATTGACCCATCGAAGGGCGAGTGTTTGATCCCATAGTCCGTTGATGCCGGGGCAGGTGGAGTCTCCTGCAAATAGTCAAAGTACTCCGGTGTACCCATACGTTTTACGATATTCAATCGTGATTGCGATCAATTCGACAACCAACTTTAAAAAAAACTAGAGTGCGCAGCTTTTAGCGAGTTCATTTCATGAAGAATATCACCTGTCGACATGAAGCCCAGGTAGCCAACTCTGTATTGAATCGTGACAAAGAGCACGTCACGAGTGACCTTTAAATTAATTATAAACCACGCAAGATAATTCAGACGTTTTCACATGGTAGTCTGGTCTATGACCAGATGCGTTCCACCTCAAATGCCCTGCACATTTATTTCTAACTTCAGGTACAGGGAGAAAACCTAATTGAAATATCATTCATACTCACAATATTCTCGCACAAACCGACGTCTCCGTAGGTAATTGCGTCGCCTAACTCGAAGGCACCGCCGTGAATGAACACCATCACGGAAAGCCTGAGAGGTTTTGATAGAATAGAATAGAATAGAATAGAATAGATTTATCCGCACAGGTGGTATTGTTGTGGGGGGGGGGGGGAGGGGTGGGGGGGGGAGGTGGTTGGAACAAGAAGAACAAAGAATGTGTGAAATAGGGGGGTAACTAAGCGAGTAGAGCGAGCAAGTATACAGATCATCCAACCTCCTTACACATCACATTCATGAACTCTGCATAGTTTGTAGGTATTTTTCCTTTTCGAAGTACAACATACAGTAATTTACCTACTCTGTTTGCAAAACTGTGCTCGCGAATCTTAGTTCGAAATTTTTCTCGACACAATTTGAAGCCTGCGCCTCTGAGATTAGACTTGGAAAGAACCAGAAAATCGTTTCTGGTTCGGGATAATCTTGAATTCCCGAATAGCATTTCATAGACTAGTTTAAAGTCATTGATCTTTCGACGGTACATCAACGTGGTCAGTTTGAACATCTCGTTTCGTTCAACTGGTAATGGCCTGTTTTCAAAGTTGTATCCCAAACATTTGTAGCTAATCAACCTAGTGACTTTGTTCTGCAGTTTCTCTAGTTTACCAGCTTCTCTATCGAAAACTGGAAATGCGACACTAGGACTGAATTCTACCATAGGTCTAACGTAAGTAGTGTATGCATTAACCATCACCGCAGCGTTATTGGTGCTGAGTCCACGGAAAATTAAGTTGGAACGGATCGCAGCTTTTTGGATCACTATGTCAAAGTGTTCTTTGAATGTCAATTCCTTATCGATTTGAATACCGAGATCTCTGACAGAAGACTTCGGATCAATTTGAGTTCCATTCAAGTAATACTTCAACAGTGAATTTTCATTTCCTAAGTGGAGTACGTTACACTTCTCAATTGCAATTCGCAATTGCCAGATATCGCTCCACTCCAAAATTGAAACAACACATTCCTGAAGTTTGATTGGACCACTCAGTTCATCTTTTTCGAATGCGAGGTATATTTTTAGATCGTCAGCAAAAGTGAAACAAAAGTGAAAGTCAGTGATGAATCAATGGGACTAACCGCCTTCCGGAGCATTCCAACATGGAGTGAACACGTTGAGAGAGAGGCAGTCTTCCGAAGGCGTTCCCATCTAACATAGAAATGATATCGGCGTTTAATAGCATGTTGTCTTGGGGGTGTGGTATGCTGCGATTTCGCATTATTATGATTTTCTTACTAATACTTCTTCAACAATCCAGGGTAAGTCGGCACCGACGATCGATCGAGGACCGAACTTCTTCGTTTCTCTGACACCTTTCCATTTTTCGGGATCTTCAGGTTTCTAAAAAAATCAAATGCGAAATTTCAAAATTAAAGCTTATCTCTTCATCGAATGAACGAGGTGTTTGGGCTTTTCTGCTTATCTCCTGCACTCTGCGATATCACCTTCAAATAAGAATGGAAGAGACAGAGCAGGAAGATACGACTCCCCTCTCTAGTTTGTGCACTGATATCATTCTTTTTTTCTCTCACAATATCACGTGTCTACTGAGATATTGAATGAAATATCTGATTCTCTTTGCTTTTTATGAGAAGAAAAAGTCGCAGAACTCTGCAGATTTTGAGCTTCATTCTATTGTTTTGACTTTTGCTATGAGGTTCCAAAAACTCATTTTATATTTTATCTCTATGAACATCACCAAAGGTCTCGTGTGATATTTGCATTTTGAACATGAATCATGGTGTACAGTGTAAAGCACAATACGATTTCCGAGTGATGCCTTCTTTCTTTTCCAATAATTCCCAGCAATTAAGGCGGTCAGTATTTCTCGATTCATACTATAATTCCCCTTTGAAAAAAAACAGTCGAGTGGGAGGAGCAACTCAGATCATTCGCGAGTGAAAATCATGTGACATTGGCCTGTCTGTACTAATCAGAGAACTTCACTAGGCCTATAATTTTTTTTTTCCAAAACTTTCCAAAACTTCGTATTCTTATCATTTGCATGAGATCATTGTGCCGTCTCGATACACGTAGACACATATACGTATCAAAAAGTCTCGGTGCCAATGATAACGAGATACTCCGTAGTGTATCAAGACTCTTTTATTTTGATTCAAGAGTCTGATGAATGAACAACATTTTTCTTAAAATATTTTTTCAAAAGCCCTTTCGAATCTTCAAAATTTTATTGAAAAATGCATGATAGCAGGTTGTGGGACAAATCGTCAAAGTTGATCGCGTCCATAATATACTCTAACATAAATATGGCATGATAATCCACACTTTGGCCGGCGAATTCAGGCCGCATATGGGACTTTCCACAAGCATAGATCATTCCTAGTGAATAGATCTGTCCCAATGGTTCATAAGCGCCGTCTTTTCAATGGTTGTATCATTCCCGCCTTCCTATACGCATGTGAAACATGGGCCTTGACCAAAGCACAAAGTGAAAGATTATCGGTGGCCCAAAGACGCATGGAGCGTTGGATGGTCGGTTGCACTGTCTTGGATCATGTCTCGAACGAAAGGCTGCGTGGACTCACTCAGGTCAGAGACGTTGTTCGTACCGCCTTGAAAAGAAAGTGGCTCTGGGTGCATAAAGTTGCTAATGATCATGACTTGAAGTGGAGCAGAACTGTGATCGATTGGACTCCACGAGGGCCTAAGCGAGGACGCGGAAGACCGCCCACAAGATGGAACGATCTCTTCATGCGAACTATCGGACCTACATTCCTGAGACAAGCAAGAAATCATGAATGGCCCGCCATGCACATCAGAGCCTACTCTTGATAAATGTGTTAAAATCCAAATCCAATACTGTGAACTACATACACGACGTGCCGCATACAAGCCTAGTGGTGCAAGCCTATTGGGCGCTGGCATTCCAATGGTCATGAATTCCACTGCCCGCCCTGGTCAACCAAGACTTCTCTCCCTCAGTAAATTGATATCAGTGCCCAGAGGTAACACCGAGCAGTCGGGCTTACCGTAGCCCCACCTAGTGTAGTCGACAAAAGACGACTGTAAAATCACTTGATGATTCCGCACCTTGGGACCATTCAGTTTACTTTCTCATAAAACATTTTTCCCATACGGTTAGTATGGACTGCTTGACTGCTGGAGGGAGAAAGACGGCCTTGGCCACGGATCCGAATGAGAGGAGGATGGTCCGTGGTCGATGAGACAGCACCTCGCTCCAATACTGGAAAAATATGTTTTATTCTATCGATATTTAGTATATGAGACGAATCGCGATATAATCGACTACTTCAGCCAGATAGCGGCGGTAGGAAAAAAGTTTGTTCGATCATGATGAAACGTGAAACATAAGTACTTTGAATGACGCTCTTTCAAACTGCGTTTGCCGATTTTCGATAATGGGTCTTATCTTCGAGCATTGGTAGGTCAAAGTAGGTACACTATGGAATTTTATGTGAAATTCGAATCACGTAAACGGCCATAGCTTCAAAATGATGCTAGAAACAAAACCAAAAAAAGTATTTTATTGAGGAGGCAGCGGGCAACATTTCTAATGTGAATAATTTCATTCCTCGTCTATGCGTTGAAGCGGTGCTGTCGGTTTTCCAATAAAATGATGAGAATTTTCAAATCGGAATTTCCGCAACTTTTGTTCATATATGTTTTGAAGTTTATATATATACCTAACACCTCTCCAAAAATTAGAAGAATCGAAGGTTGAGAAAAAATAGCGTTGTTTTTTGTCCAAAAAACCTGCGATTTTGTCAATTTTTTAAAGTTTTTCAAGGATAACTTTTTTCATTCACGTTTTCATGAGTTTTTATATAAAAATTCGGACTCAGCACACAAAAATACACCAAAAACTCCTATAGACATTTTTTTTCGGGATGAAATGTTTTTCGACATTTGTCACTTTTTCACCATGTGGTCCCCCTTTGGTCAGTTTTCGGGTCAAAAAGTCAAATTCTCAAAATTATGTCTCTATAGGATTTTCTGGTGTATTTTCGCACGTAGAAACCGAATTTGCTATCTAGAGCTCATGAAACTTAACAAAGTTACTCTCAAAAAATCTTTTTCGGATTTGTGCTAATAATTTTGTTATTTCAGAGTTTCAGGAGCTCTAGATAGCAAATTCTGTTTCTACGTGCGAAAATACACCAGAAAATCCTATAGAGACATAATTTTGAGAATTTGACTTTTTGACCCGAAAACGGACCAAGGGGGGCCTGGTTGGGGCGCGAGCCTTTCTCTACCTCTTGCAAAACATCACCTGCGGGCGGGAGTCGTACATGCCTGCGTCGGCATGCCAGTCAGACACCATGCCCATTAGGCCAGGGCGGCCTACCGCAGGGAACGCTTGAAGGAGACTAGTGGTTGGGTCGCGCGCCTTTCTCTACCTCTTGCAAAACATACCATTAATGGGCATGGTGTCTGACTGGCATGCCGACGCAGGCAGGTTCGACTCCCGCCCGCAGGTGATGTTTTGCAAGAGGTAGAGAAAGGCGCGCGCCCCAACCACTAGTCTCAGTCAAGCGTTCCCGGCGATAGGCCATTGACGTCATGAAAAAGTCGAGGCTTGTTATGGTGAAAAAGTGACAAATGTCGAAAAACATTTCATCCCGAAAAAAAATGTCTATAGGAGTTTTTGGTGTATTTTTGTGTGCTGAGTCCGAATTTTTATATGAAAACTCATGAAAACGTGAATGAAAAAAGTTATCCTTGAAAAACTTTAAAAATTTGTCAAAATCGCAGGTTTTTTGGACAAATAACAACGCTATTTTTTCCCAACCTTCGATTCTTTTAATTTTTGGAGAGGTGTTAGGTATATATATAAACTTCAAAACGTATATAAAAAAAAAGTTGCGGAAATTCCGATTTGAAAATTCTCATCATTTTATTGGAAAACCGACAGCACCGCTTCAACGCATAGACGAGGCTATCTGGCTGAAGTAGTCGATTATATCGCGATTCGTCTCATATACTAAATATCGATAGAATAAAACATATTTTTCCAGTATTGGAACGAGGTGCTGTCTCGTCGACCACGGACCATCCTCCTCTCATTCGGATCCGTGGCCAAGGCCGTCTTTCTCCCTCCAGCAGTCAAGCAGTCCATACTAACCGTATGGGAAAAATGTTTTATGAGAAAGTAAACTGAATGGTCCCAAGGTGCGGAATCATCAAGTGATTTTACAGTCGTCTTTCGTCGACTACACTAGGTGGGGCTACGGTAAGCCCGACTGCTCGGTGTTACCTCTGGGCACTGATATCAATTTACTGAGGGAGAGAAGTCTTGGTTGACCAGGGCAGGCAGTGGAATTCATGACCATTGGAATGCCAGCGCCCACTAGGCTTGCACCACTAGGCTTGTATGCGGCACGTCGTGTATGTAGTTCACAGTATTCCAATCCAATAGAAAACGGAAATCAAGAAAATGCACCGTGGTGCGCGCTCGCACAACGCTCTCTCGAAGAACGGCAAGACAAACGGCATGGCCGGGGCTCGAACCCCCGACCTTCGGAACACCAAACTTAGAAACTTACCTTTGCGCCATCAAGGCCATGTGCGCCAAACCTATTTGGCGCCTACCCATTCCCAGGGGACGGCGCGTGGATACCAGAGTTCGATTGATGGCAGGACTACCGTAAAGTCGGTCTATCAATCAGGCATTTTCGTCATGAGACCAATTGACTCAACCCGATTAGGAAAAGACAGAAATAATCGTTTTCTCCTCACCACCCACTGAAAGGAATGCTGTGAGTTGTTCATCCCCACAATTCCCACAACCCGCTAATTGTTCATGATATAGGACAGAACATTCCGGTACTACATTCCAGACGATTGGAAGTTTCCCCGACATCACATTACATGGAAGTACGAGCAGCCGGAAGATGACTTTGCAAAGGTAAAAAAGCCCCGATTTAAAGTTGCTTCATAGATTTACATTTGAAATTTGTGAATGCCCGGGGTGCCATCACATAACGCCGGTCATAGCTGTGCTGCTATCGCATGGTCGTATCGCCGAACGATGTAGGATCAATTAGAATCTCGTGTATATAACCGACTAGAGAATGTGCTCAGTGAAGAGTGCATAATCTGATACGGCAACACTAGCGTTAATGCACAGGTCGCCAACACCACGCTGCCCAACCTCGTGCTATCGTCGTGGATGCCGCAGAACGACCTGCTCAACGACGCCAGGATTTCAGTATTCATTACTCACGGCGGCATGGGCAGCACGCAGGAGACCGCGTTGCGAGGCAAACCCGGTGAGACAACGAGTCTGACTAGCATCGATTATGCGATAGTCAAAGTGGAATGACGTTTGCACGGTTGAGGCGCCCATCGTATAGCCCAGCCTTGAATTTAGGGTGACAATACGCTGCGCTTTTACCGATGTGGCAATTATATTTGACAATTCCGCTAGCCTGTCAAATAGTCGATTCCGCAATGAAAGATTAATTGCGCAACGCAACCAAATTCCCCTATTTGCAGGCATATTCATCCCGATCTTCGGCGATCAACCACGAAATGCTGGGATGATGCAGCACAATGGGCTAGGAAAGGCGAGTGGCCAGTCGGCACTGGAAATCTGTACTGAAGAGTCAGGAAAAATGAAAAAAAGACTCATAACGTTTCTCAGCTGATCAGTTATTCACTCAACACGTATTGACAGCCAATTTTGTGCATTTAACTGTATTGAGTGATTATTGAGTGACAACTTCAGGTGCTCGATAAGGCCGACCTCCACATACCGGATGTGATCATCTCGGCCATCGAGGAACTCAACAATGACTCGTTAATCCCATTTTGCGTAACTGCTTTCGAGACGGTTCCGTTAAAATAAGTGGCCACTGTGATTCAATGAAACGTTCAATTGAACAGTCCTTGATGTACTTGCCAGCTCATTTTAAAGACACGGCAAGAATTATGTTCAGGTATCGCAAGAACGCAGCAAGAGTGAGCAAGATGCTCGCCGCGAAGCCATTCAGTTCGAGGGAAAAGCTCATAAAGTGAGGATTCACTGCGACAGTATCCTCAATTATGCTGGAACTCGAACGAGACAAAGTTCGATCCCAGGACTGTAGAGTTCGCCGCCGAATTCGGTCCATCTCGCGCTCTGCGACCACAATCTTACGACATGACGGTCGTCGAGTACCACAACCTAGTGACGATCCTTGACAACTTATTTTGTTTATTCAAAACAAAACACGTGTCATTGTGTCCGCACGAATTCATGTTGTACACTCTTCAATATCACTCGGAAATAAGTTATTCTCTCAGGATATCATCGCAATGAGTGTCGCGATCGTCGTCACTCTACGTCTCGTACAAAGTCATGCACTTAGCTGTATCGCAATTAAATACAAGAGGGAAGAACAAGAAGGAGTTACGGATTGTATACGGATTGCATAAGAGCGATCAGTTAATAAATTATAATTCTATATTTTGACGAGGATTCGGATACAAACTTTTTGAACTTGCTGATATTTAACTTCAATATTTAAAATTGAGAATATATGATTATTTGTTGGATTTAGCAATTATCTGGTAGGGATGTATTTTCGAGAACGACCCCTTATAAATTTACATTATCTTGTTTCTATCAATACTACTAGGTAGTTGCCTCATTTTCGTGAGCATTGAAAAAAATCGGCAATGAAAATATATGAGCCCGTTCGCCTAAGAGTCGGACAAGCTCGAGAACAGGCGAAAAAAAAAACCGCAATGAAAATATATGAGCCCGTTCGCCTAAGAGTCGGACAAGCTCGAGAACAGGCGAAAAATAGTGTATGCTCAAAAGTTGGTTTGTGGGGTAACTTTTTATGTTCCAACCACTTGTTGACCCTAACGCAAACGGCTTCATATTCATTAGTCTCAAGAACAAGGTTACGCATAGAAATAGAGAAATGAGTAAGGGTGAGCGGCTGCTTTTCTGAGCGCGCGGTTGCTATTTATTGGGCCGAAAGGACGCGGAGCACAAACTAGAGTGAGTTGTGGCCGCGTCTATTCGAGAGAGGGAGCGGAGCACAAACTAGAGTGAGGTGTGGTCGCATCTCTTCGAGTAGAGCATACCCTCACTTCCTTTCTTTCGCTCGAGCAATGTCTGGCACAGTCGAAAAATGACCTATGCTCAAAAGTTGGTCCCAGAGGTAACTTTTGATTCTGAATCGACTGGCGTTCTCCGTTTTTCGATCATATGCTCCAGAATCCCGGTACGACGCGACGTTGATTTGGCCAAATTCGTTTTCTACGATAAAAACTGGTCCAGAATGATTCGGATTGGCACCAAATCTCGCGTCCCCGACCAGAATTTAAATCCCTAAAAAATGAAAAAAAATCGATGCCCTATCTTTTCTCGTTCTCGAGTTCTCGATTTTTGATAGAAGCTCGGCTTAGCTATGCTACCAGTTTGTAGAGAATTTTTCGCTGATTATTTTGATATGTGGGGTTAGACATTTATCTTGCTGGAAAGTGGTTTCGCATTCGATTTTGTAACTCAAACTCGCGTTTTTTGCAGTTTTCCTGGCACAACTTTTTTGTTTCAAAGTTTGAAGACCTCTAACATGGATATTCGGTTTCTACGTGCAAAAATACGCCAGAAAATCTTATAGTCAGGTATTTTCTTGAGAAAAGTACTTTTGACCCAAAAATGGGTCATTTTGGGTCGAAAACGTAATTTTCTCAAAAATATCTGACCATAGGATTTTCTGGCGTATTTTTGCACGTAGAAACCGAATATCCATGTTAGAGGTCTTCAAACTTTGAAACAAAAAAGTTGTGCCAGGAAAACTGCAAAAAACGCGAGTTTGAGTTACAAAATCGAATGCGAAACCACTTTCCAGCAAGATAAATGTCTAACCCCACATATCAAAATAATCAGCGAAAAATTCTCTACAAACTGGCATAGCTAAGATAAGCCGTGCTTCTATCAAAAATCGATGATAACTCGAGAACGAGAAAAGATAGGGCATCGATTTTTTTCATTTTGTAGAGAATTAAATTTAAAAAAAAAAAAACGAACAGTCCGATAACAGATAATTTAAAAATGTAACAGACTAACTCAATTTTCGACAACAACTCGCGATAATCGAAATAACAGCATAATCGTCCACAATACCTTGCTCATCGCGTATCCAGTGAAGGGTCTGGGTCCAGACCCGCACTTGAACGCATTAGAGGCCAACCCGGCGCCAACATTGACTATCAGCGAATGACCGTGTTGCTTGACCGCGGTTTTGAGAAGCCTGAGCGGACAGAAATTATAGCTCCCAGGGTCCAAATAACCTGAGTGACCACCATGAGCGAGACACAGTTCACTTTGAAGTTCACTTCCGCATCTTTCCGATTGATCGGCTTACTGTAATCGACGCTGATGAGCACTCCGGCGTTGTTGATTAGGATATCGACACCAGAGAAACCGAGCGATTTTGAAATCTGCAAAAGAGAAGATTTGCAGTTTTCTCAAACATTTTGCACCAATCGAATCACCTCTTGCACAGCGTTGTTCACTGAGTCATCCACTTCCACATCCATCTCTACGATATGAAGTCGAGGGTCGTCGATAGCATTCAGCTCGGGTGACTTGGTTGCATGTCTAGTTGTCGCGAAGATCTTGAAAATTGCAAATGGTCTGTAAGAAAATGCAGTAGATTTACTCGGTGGTGGAATAGCACCATTCCCCTCTCCTTTTTATATTCTTCAACAACGTGACAAAGTACAACAAAACAGGCACACTGGTTGTACCACACGAAAGACATCACAAACTTGCCCAAGGGGTATGCCCCCAAACGCCAGAGGGTATGACCTGTATGCCCCCAGTGCGCGCTACCCGTATGCCCCCTGACCTTTATGCCCCCTCCCCTACCCACATGCCCCCACTACCCATACGTCCCCTGACCCAAACGCCACTCCCTCTCACTGGTCGGTGAACATTAAATATCAACTTATGAAATAATTTTCTTTAGAACTCTTCTGTGGGGCGAAGCAAAAAGAAATTATCAGCAGATTCATGACACCTCGTATCTTCATGAAATTCATTGGTTTGCGACCACTCGACAACATCTATTATATGTGGAAGAAAGAACAACATGTATAGGGGAACGAAAGATATTTATCATTCAGAAACTGCGAAAATGCCCAAAGTGAAAAATGCGTATCACAAAATAGCTTCAAAAGGCCGAAAGAATAATAACCTCTCTCGTAAATGCACTCTCGGTCAACTCTCACAAAATACCTAGTCTCACTCTCACGTCTCCGTCCTCATCTCGTGCCGAAATCTGGAATGCGAACAATTAGTACAAGAAGTGAATGAAAGAGATTCAAAGGATTGTACATGAGAAAATAAATTAAAGAGTGAAACCTATCTGAATATAGAAAAGGAGATCAGATTACAAAATTCTGCCAAGTATGTTTCTAATTTTCAGTTAAGTTTTTCATGTCAGAAAAAAACAGAATTTAGTCATCGTATCTAGGTAACTCACAATCTCAGCATTGGTTGGGTCCTTCTCCTCCACAAGCGAAAAGAATTCAGTCATGGGTGACAGAGTTTCGATCGATCGCTCCTGATCCTCCTCGCTCAGCTCGAAAATCTCTCCACTAGCGAAATAGTGCTTCATGGAAATGTTGTCGTCGAGCTCTGTTTTCTGAAATTGAGACGTACAATTTCTCTCGATGCCAATTTATCTCTAATGACCACGCACCATAAGGTAATTGACGAGTTCCATGAGTGGAGGATGGTGACCGTGGAAGGAGGGAAGTAAGCCACGAAAAACGATATTTCATATAGCATTTTGACAGAATCTGAATAGTAAGAAACTCACCGGTGCCAACCCTCCACTAGATTAGTGGTTCGATGACGATCGACCATGAATTTGCAGAACATCTCCTCGGGGTGAGCCATCCATTCCGACCTGAAATACTCGAGGAAATTATGAGATGCGGTGAATGCAGGGTGAATGTTGGTCACTGGGACTGCCAGAAGACCAATCCTGGAAAAATACGAATTAGTTTATCGAATGAATGATATAATTTTTGTATGAACTTACTGATCGATGTACATTCTTGGAAGGAAGATGGACTGGATTCCCAACTGGATTGTGAGTACGAAGGTACGTCTGGCTGCCAGGTAGATTCTCTTCGAGTCGCTCGGATCTGAGATACGGTACGAATCAGAAAGGCCAATAATTTGGATATCTTTATCATCGATCTGATCGTACTCCTCCACTCTTGAAACACCGGTAGCTCTGAAAACATTGAAATTCATGAAATTCAAAAAAATAGAATAATAAACTTACGCAATTTTCGAACTGAATACGACAGCGGGTCTGCATTTTTCGTCGGTAGTCTAGTCGCATCGATGACGAGACGAATCAGCGGGGTTCGAAAAGAAAACCGCTTGATCGTCGTCAGGGAAGAACACACGAATTGTGGCCTTCGTACCTGCAGAATCGGATCGTTCACAGGACATGCACACGTACTTAGCCTTCCGGTTCGAAACCGGGACATCGTCTCCATCGATCTTGTCCTTGAATCGGTAAGACACGATGGATTCTTTCTCTCCACTGATTCGAAAAGCGGCAATCTTGCGATTTCCTTTGAGAGAAGCAAAGAATATCCACTCCAGGTTGCAGTCATCTGAAAAGAAGTCAATCACAGACATACGAAAACAAAATCAGAACAAGTAACAATTAAAAAAAACAAAAATCGAAAAATAACTTTGTTGAGGGAAAAATTGAGGGAGAGCCCGTGTGGCGCTGCTCTGTAGGCTGTCCTTATATACCCGAGGTGATCCGATCAAAAAAAAGTTCGGATCCTTCCTAGTTTGATCGGTCCCTTCCGATCTATTAGAACGGAATGGGTAGTGGGGGCATGTGGGTAGGGGAGGGGGCATAAAGGTCAGGGGGCATACGGGTAGCACGCACTGGGGGCATACAGGTCATACCCTCTGGCGTTTGGGGGCATACGGGTAGGGACCCTTGCCCAAGGTACAGACTCCAAGGACAATTGAACAAGCACAAATTGCACCAGTGAAACAAACAAGAGAGGTCTCACTGAGCTTTCGAGCACGGAAAATCTCATACGAGGAAGAATGTTGATGGGAATAACGACTAAGTTATCATCGGGTTTAGGTATCCCTTGATAGGTTAATCCAGCCCCAACATATCATTATGCTGAGATCATTATGACGCTTCCGACACGGGGTCGGTCATCCGAACTTTCACGTTTGAGTACTGGCTTGAATCAGGTTACCTAGTGAAATGCATGCAATTCAAAGAAACAAGAAAATCAGAGTAGCGTGGTCCTACTTTCAAGACAGAAATTGGAATAAAACTTCAAATATACTTCAACTTAGCTTAGTCGATAGCAATGTTTAAAACAACAGGGAATCATGAACGAAATAGTAGTGGAATAATGCAATGAATTGTCTTTACATGTCGCTAGTTACCCTATCACAAATGAACGACGCGGCATTATTTGGATCTCTAGTATCCAGTATGTTACCTGTTTCTATTGTTTCTACTGCGTGCCGTTCGGAATGTTGAACATCCACTTCCTATATCGGTACTTCAAAAAAATTACACTAGTGGCCACAACGTTACAGCATTGCCATATCGCATAGCGTCGTTAACGGATCAACTGAAAAAAAAACTCAACGATGTCAAGAGAAATCTAGTATCAGCGGAACTTTTCCGTAAAAAAATTATAGATTCTGGGCGGTACACATTCCGCATCGAATCGTGCTCTTTTCGAAGTTTGGCTTCGTGGCTCTCATATCGGCAGCATCTACCACTCTTTTCACTATATGGTGAGTTCTTTCCTGAAGGATGCGTATGACGAACTATTTCTCCGGCATCCTTATTATTTCATTATTTTTCGCTGCAATTTATTAGAGTATTAATAATCTCTGAAAACAAAAAAACTCATAACCCTGGTCATTACCCTTTTCACAGATGAGCTAGCACATCAGTTCCACTTGTAAGCTTGTTCAAAAGGGCCGTGTAAATATCTTTCAGAAATACTATGAGTTTTTGCCTCTCGTCGTGCTTGAGATATAGATTACAACCGCACAGTTGAAAATGTGCGGTTACTCTAGCGTGAAATGTTTATCAAAGGTTGTAAAATCGTTGTACGGACTTAAATTATGTCAAAACACCTGTGTGATCAAATGCGAATCGCAGACCGTCAAAATCAATCACAGGTATCTAATATTCTTCACGCGCACCGGCGAAGCGGTGGAATTCGGAACCCGCATCGTGCGCGCGGAATTCGAGAGGAGACGCGAGCGAGTGATACAGGACGGATGGCTCGTCGCAAACTATTGGGTGCGCAAAAACTGTTGCTTCATAATCATGAAGTGTGCGTATGGAGACGTATTCGAATATCTTGAACCCGTGAAAAGTAGTCCTTCATCAGAAAGACGGTCAGCTCGACAGGCGCGTGTTCACGTGCATGCGTGGCTACGATCTCATCATCATCATCATCTCATTCATGATCGCAATCACACTCTGCTCGCTCACCTTCTATCACATCAAGCGTTCGGACAAAGTGTCCATTTCCTCGTACAATCTGCAGTGGAAGCTGTTCATCGCGGTGTGCGCGCAGGTGAAAACCCGATGAAAATTTCCATTTCATATTGAAAAGAATAATATTCATAACCGAAAATAATGGCTGAACTGGACTGACAATGACATGAAGATAGGCGGTTTGATCGCCAGTCACAGCGTGTATATATTGATATTGATCTAAGTTCTGTCTTGATTGCGCTAATCACACACACCCTGTCAGACGTTCGTGCCGCTCGTCACCGTGTACACTCGTGCGTAATCAACTTCACGCTATATTTTTCATTTACATTTGTCATCATTTGATGAGTAGCATCGTCACAGAGTATTAGCATTGATGATTAGAGCGTTATCTAATACAACGGCTACAGAACCCTATTCCTATTTCAGTATCGTATGTTTTCACATGGACAGAGTATCGTGGTGCGAGAAACGATTGTTCTACATTTTTTATGCTGTTTCCGGATTCGTTCACCTTGATATCTAGTCGGTGTCTCCTCTTTCTAGTATTCTCCGTTCCGTTCCGTTCACATTTACTATGCCTCCCTATTTCTCTTCGTGTGCACTCTGTTCTTTAGCACTTTAACTCTGTTTTCAACACTTTATACACAATATGAAGCATTTCTTACATTAATGCCATTAAAATCCGTCTTTTGTTTGTCATGAAATTCCGAGTCGGTTTTGGGACGAGATTGAAAAGTTTAAATTTTTCTCGTCAACAATTCACTCTACCATAATTATCTCGGGGACATATCACAGGATTTTTGATATAATTCAGATTCTGCCAACAGGGACCGTACAACGATTTTGCAACCTATGCTGACAATTTGCTTTTTTTTTATGATCAGTGTTTATGGTATATCTTTGCGCTGATTTCGAATATCGATAAAAGAGTTCATGAAAATAATAATGAAAAAAAGTTTAAATCTAAAAATAGTCGAAATCGTAATTTTTTCGTACATAATGTCGAGCAATTATTTTCTCCCACCACAGATTTTTCTGATTTCTGGAGTAATGCTAGGTACTAGTACGTACTCAAATCACTTTTCTGGGATTCTCGAAAAATTGCCATTTTCGAAAGTTTTTTATGTCATTTGGGGAAAATCGAAAAACGTTTTTGAATAATCGACCACCCCTCACCAGCGCAAAATCTTTTTTTTTTTCAAAAAAAGATTATTCAAAAACAGACATTTTAAAAAATGTATCTCAAAATAAATTTACCGTAGCCGAAAGTACGTTAGAATACTTTTTCGAGTCAAATCGCAGAAATTTTTTTTTGCCAAAACCATGTTGAGGGAAAAAATTGAAAAAAAATTCTCAGAACTTTCTGAAGACATATGTTTCTGATGTATCTTTGCGCGCTGATTTCTAATATCGATATGAGAGCTCATGAAAAAATAAGTTAAAATTTAAAAATAGTCGAAAACGGAATTTTTACGGACATAATTTCTAGCAATTCTGTTCTCTCTCCACAAATGCTTCTTATTCTAGGGGTGGTGATAGATACTAGTACGTACTCAAATCACATTTCTCGGATTCTCGAAGCATTGCCGTTTTCCAAAGATACATGTCATTTGGGAAAAATCGATAAAAGCATTTGTAAAAGCGACCACACCACACCAGCGCATGATCATGGAATGATAACATCAACATAAGAAATTTTCCTGACTGTTTCCTGATTCGAATGATAATATTTGGATATATCTAGCATTTTTTTCGAAACGAGTTATGACCATTTTCCGGTCAATGAAGACCGATGCTTGTGAGTATCTTCTTTTATTTTTCGACTTCATTATTTTTTAAATTAATTGTGTCTGTGCGTTATTCATTTCTAGGACTTACTTGAAGACATTTTGTGATATGCGGATTACAAATGTTCTGACCTCTCATTCCCCTTGGCAGTTTATGACACGGCGTGACAGTTCGGAAGCCACAGTAAGTTCAGTTCAGGTTCCATTGAGTTTGGATGCCTCCGATGTGAATTAGGAACCCTCGTAAAAATAAGTTCGGAAGACATCATAGGTTCAGTTCGGATGCCATTGAGTTCGGAGACATGCGATGTGAGTGTTCGTATCTAAGATACGAGACCAGTGAGATTCCCAATCACCCTCTGAATGTCCGCTGCTGCTTCAAGAGTCGTGAGCAACAGAGGTGTACCTCTTCTGTACGATGATGCTGGGTACGAGTATCATTAATACCATACTGAAGTGCATAGAGTCGAACTTTACAGTTATTTTTTTATCTAATACCTTTGTGAGATCGATTGATGTTTTAGCTGCAAGTTCTTCGATGCCTGCAAGGGAAAAGCGAAGGAAGTGAATGGCAGAATTATCAACTATCAAGATCATTACCCTGAACATAATCCTCCCGATTTTGCCAAGGAGGTATTCATATGTTCTCTCATTTCTAATTTTTTAAATTATTATGATTATTTCGTAATGATCTGTTCTGTAATTCGTTGCATTACTTTTTTCAAAAATTATAAAGCAATGAGTTAGATATTCATTTTGAGTGGTGCGTCATAACCCTCTCCAACATTGGTTCTGATAGAGGACTCCCATTGCCAGTTTGAAAATAGGAAAATTAGGGTCCCAAATCTAAATTACAACATATTTCATTATAATTTTTCAATATATTCTCTATTTAAAATTAGATAAATTATACCTTAGGTATCCTCAATTAAATCAGAAATTTAATCGAAAATCTTCCTCGCAGTTCTCGAGAGCAAAAATAAAGAAAATTATTGAAATGAATTACGTAACACCCCTGTAATTTCAGATACGTGAAATAAAGCTGAAAGCCATCGCAGACCGCCAGGCTATCGTTTCGACCGAGAGAATCATGGAAAACATTGTGCGGAATACAGATCCCAATGTGCTACCCTACGTCAATCTTCACGCTCTCAGACGCCTTGTTCAGCAAAGTGTCCAAGTCCGCGGAATGACGGCATGGCCATCAACTCTTGATCAGAACCAATTCAGTAAGTTGTATTAGTTTGCTTGACTGTTAAATAAATAAAAAAAACTCTGATAATTTCCACTTTTTTCAGATTTCCCTTTTTTTCGTGAACACAAATGCGATGACTATGATGAAGGAGATCCGCACGCATTCAAGCTACTATGTAGCGATTTCGGTAAGAAAATTTATTAAATCATTTTTTAATAGTAATTTGAATAATTTATTTCAGGATACGACTTGCTCAGAACAAACCCCCTCTGGGCAGTTGATGGTACTTTCTATGCTGCACCGGCTCATTTCGAGCAGATCCTCATAATCGGAGTCCAGGTTCGTTATCTTAATTTTTGTTTTACAATTGTAACTGATTATTCAGGATCATCTTTTCACTCCTTGCACGTATGCATTCTTGACTACGAAAAGGACAGTATCCTACGAACGCGTGTTTCGCTCGCTGAAAGCACATGACTTCTATATCCTGTGGTGAGCTTAGCGTTGATCAATTATTTCTGTAAATCTATTTTTCTACAGATTTCGAAATCGGTCTCTCGAATGCTTTTCTCAAAGTTTTTCCCACAACCTAGATATCTCGCTGTGCATTTCACCTATACCAAGCTGTGTACAGGAAAATTGAGGTATTTTTTTTTAAAACTTTGGCTTTTAATATTCAGCGAAAAATTTAAATTTTTAAATATTTGCATCTTTTTGCAGAAATCGAGGCTCTCACAACTGTATGCTGATCTGAACACCAAACATCTCTTCAAAGGATTAATGGCACTCAGTCTGCTCACTCCTGCCGATATCCCCAGATATTTCGATGCACTCACACAATCAATCACGAAGCTACTCATACTCAATCAATCCTACTCGTCAATCGCCCTAAAGTTCAAGGTATTTTTTCTTATTTTTCTGATGTTTGATTATTTATTTTTTGCAGCTCTCTTCGATTATTTCGAGAGAACTTACAGTCGCGCTCATGGGTCACCGGGCACTTTTTATTTCTTTCATAACTTTTGACTCATATGAGATTTCTTGCTAATACTTGGTCATTACATAGCACACCCACCAAGTGTTAGGGATATGCCATTGGGATTTCAGGGAACTCCCTGGTTGTTGCGTAGTGATGACGAAATAAATCAAAAAATTCTTGAACGGATTTTTCCCTGACCATAAAACATTCTGATATTTTAGATCAGTAGGAGAGCAACCCAGAAAGACTTATTGAAGTTGCTGCTCTATCGCACTTTGGCTACAGAAGTGCTCAAAGATGGGTCTCGAAAAAATGGATTTTCGTTCATAGACAAGCTAGAGACTCGTCCAAAAGCTCAAAATGATCCTTACCACAATTCCTGATGATCCCAGAAGTTTGATAACGATAGCTCTTAATTTGACCTCAGGGCACGAATTTTTCATTTTTGACATGACCGTTTTTGAGGGCTTACATTTCCGAAGTAGATTTTTGTTCAAAGCTGGTTCCTGGATAAGATGGATGCATATGGATGCACATAAAAAAATTTCTACCTATTTTGGACGATCACAGTTCCAAGATCGAGTTTTGTTCAAATGTCTTTCCTGGATAGGTTAGTTGCGAATCCATGGAATATACGATTCCCAACTTTTTAGAGCATTTGGATAACATTCCTGCCTGCGGCAACCGAAAATGCGAGGTCAATAAATTTGCAAAATCGGCTGCTTTTCGACATAATGAATTTTAACTTTTATCATTAATGATATCATGGGCTCTCATATCGAAATTCGGATTCAGCACACACAAATAAAAAAATTAGTCAGGAAGTTCTGAGAGAACAATTTTTTCGACCAATGTTGGGGGTATCATGGTCACCTTTTTTGGTTGAAATCGAATGCCTTCGGATTTTCGGTTGCCGCTGGCTGGAAAGTTATCCAAATGCTCTAAAAAGTTGGGAATCGTATATTCCATGGATTTGCAAGTAACGTATCAAGGAAAGACATTTGAACAGAAATCGATCTTGGAATTGTGATTTTCCAAAATAAGAAGAAAAAAAAAAAGAAAAAAGTGAAAAATTTGTGCCCTGAGGTCAAATTAAGAGCTATCGTTATCAAACTGTGGGGATCATCAGGAATTGTCGTGAGGATCATTTTGAGCTTTTGGACGAGTCTCTAGCATGTCTATGAACGAAAATCCATTTTTTCGAGACCCATCTTTGAGCACTTCTGTAGCCAAAGTGCGATAGAGCAGCAACTTCAATAAGTCTTTCTGGGTTGCTCTCCTACTGATCTAAAATATCAGAATGTTTTATGGTCAGGGAAAAATCCGTTCAAGAATTTTTTTGATTTATTTCGTCATCACTACGCAACAACCAGGGAGTTCCCTGAAATCCCAATGGCATATCCCTAACACTTGGTGGGTGTGCTATGTAATGACCAAGTATTAGCAAGAAATCTCATATGAGTCAAAAGTTATGAAAGAAATAAAAAGGGCCCGGTGACCCATGAGCGAGACTGTACATCGGAGTCAAAGGTGCAAATGGCAGAAGAGTAGTCCCTATGCATCCGATGAGCACGTGGTCAATCCATGATCGAATCGTAAATCATTTTCAGATCGGAAACTCCACAACAGAAGTTTTCAACTCCAAGCTGCATGTATCAACAAAAAAATTACTTTTCCTTTCGAGTGTCCCTCCGCATTCTTCTGCTCAAAAAGTCGCGAGTAAATCCTTTCGAGTGTCCCTCCGCATTCTTCTGCTCAAAAAGTCGCGAGTATCCTGGCTGAGCACGACCGGTTCTATATGGCGAGTCACGCACTTGCGAGACGTAGGCATCACACGCTTGCGCAACAATTTCCCCAGAGTCGCCAAACTGCTAACATCCAGTTTAGTCGTTATATTGCAGTCTCCAATGGTGCAATGGGCAAGGCACCACTCGAGCTTCTCCAAGCTTTGACTACTCATATTCACGATTTTAATGTATAATTCTGAAAAAAACTGTTTACCTTGTTGTATTGACTATTGCGATAAATATAAATGAACACTTCGTGCATTTTTTTGAAGAGTAGGAAATTGCCCATAATGGAGATACGAATTTATTTATGCTATGACCTTATTCTAGGCTATTTACGATGGTTCGCCAAAGAATTGGACTTGTTAAATCTTTTGACAACCACGTTCGCCTTCGAAAAATGGTCATAACTCGTTTCGAAAAAAATGCTAGATATATCCAAATATTATCATTCGAATCAGGAAACAGTGAGGAAAATTTCTTATGTTGATGTTATCATTCCATGATCATGCGCTGGTGCGGTGTGGTCGCTTTTACAAATGCTTTTATCGATTTTCCCAAATGACATGTATCTTTGGAAAACGGCAATGCTTCGAGAATCCGAGAAAAGTGATTTGAGTACGTACTAGTATCTATCACCACCCCTAGAATAAGAAGCATTTGTGGAGAGAGAAAAGAATTGCTAGAAATTATGTCCGTAAAAATTCCGATTTCGACTATTTTTAAATTTTAACTTTTTTCATTATTTTTTCATGAGCTCTCATATCGATATTAGAAATCAGCGCGCAAAGATACATCAGAAACATATGTCTTCAGAAAGTTCTGAGATTTTTTTTTCAACTTTAATTTTTTTCCTCACCATGGTTTTGGCAAAAAATTTTTTCTGCGATTTGACTCGAAAAAGTATTCTAACGTACTTTCGGCTACGGTAAATTGATTTTGAGATACATTGGAGAATTTTTTTAAATGTCTGACCCAAGGAACTAAATCTGACCCATCGGACTGGGTTACTGTAATCAGGGGGTTATGTAGTATCGTATGGGTACGCTACTTGTTGTTTTTCTTCCATCGCTAAAAATCGAAAAAAACCATGTACCCCGTATCATGGATTTCGAATGAAACTTTTTAAGCGTTTCGCCCCAATGGACCTGGTTAAGGTAATCAGTGGGCCACTGTAGTAAATATGTGACAACATTCATTGAGCTTGGCCAACTCCCCTGCGAGCTGTGTCCCGTTGCCGAATCTTCGTTGCCGAATCTTCACCCGCCCTAAAAATCGAGGGGGTGAAGATTCGGCAACGAAGATTCGGCAACGGGACACAGCTCGCCGGGGGGTTGCCCAAGCTCAATGAAAGTTGTCACATATTAACCACAGTAGCCCACTGATTACCGTAACCAGGTACATTGGGGCGAAACGCAAAACTGTTTTTCTCCAAAAACCATGATACGGGGGTCATGGTGAGAAAAAAATCTGAAATTTTAAAAAATTCTCAGAACTCTTATGATAAGTGTTTCTGGTGTAACTTTGCGCGCTGATTTCGAATATCGATATGAGAGCTGTTCAAAAAAATAATGAAAAAAGTTGAAATTTAAAAATAGTTGAAATCGTCATTTTTTCGGACATAATATCGAGCAATTATTTTATCCCAAGACAGATTTTCCTGATTTCTGAAGCAGTGCTAGCTACTATTGTGTACTCAAATCAATTTCCTGGAATTCTCGAAGAATTGCCGTTTTCGAAAGTTACATGTCATTTTGGAAAAGTTTTTGGAAAAGCGACCACCCCGCACCAGCGCAAAATCTTGGAATGATATCATCAACATAAGAAATGTTCCTCTCTGTCATATGATTTGAGTGATGAAAAGGGAACATATCTAGCATTTTTTTGAAGCGAGTTATGATCGTTTTCCAACAAAGTTTTCTTGATTTTTCCAAAATGACATGTAACTTTCGAAAACGGCAATTCTTCGAGAATTCCAGAAAAGTGATTTGAGTACACAATAGTAGCTAGCACTGCTTCAGAAATCAGGAAAATCTGTATTGGGATAAAATAATTGCTCGATATTATGTCCGAAAAAATGACGATTTCAACTATTTTTAAATTTCAACTTTTTTCATTATTTTTTTGAACAGCTCTCATATCGATATTCGAAATCAGCGCGCAAAGTTACACCAGAAACACTTATCATAAGAGTTCTGAGAATTTTTTAAAATTTCAGATTTTTTTCTCACCATGACCCCCGTATCATGGTTTTGGAGAAAAACAGTTTTGCGTTTCGCCCCAATGTACCTGGTTACGGTAATCAGTTTGCTACTGTGGTTAATATGTGACAACTTTCATTGAGCTTGGGCAACCCCCCGGCGAGCTGTGTCCCGTTGCCGAATCTTCGTTGCCGAATCTTCACCCCCTCTAAAAATCGCTCACTTGACAGTCTTCGGCAGCCAAAATGGCCCATGTGGCGAAAATTGAAATGACTAAAATTTTGCACTGAGAGGTAAAATTGCATGGGGAATCGAATGAAAAAGTTTATTTTGCACGGTATGAACACAAATTTTTCAGGAGGACAACTTTTCACTTTTCAACGGGCCTAACTTTTTTCACAGATGAGCTAGCTCTTTACTTTCATTTATAAAAAGTCTTATCTCGTTTAGATCTTTCAGAATTACTATAGTTTTGTGGGTCTCCGAAGCGCCGTTTTTGAGATAGGAAAAATGACGGCACGCGGTAAAGTGTGCCACAGGGAATGAGGCTTTGAAGATACGGCTTTCTAAGGTCGATTTTCGAACTCTACGTCGAAAGTTGACTTTAGGGACAAATTTTCAGCATAGGTTGCAAAATTTTCTTCGTTTGGAAAAGTAGCATAACATTTTTGGAAAGCCGACCACCCTTCTCCAGCGCATGATCGTGGAATGATACCATCAACATAAGAAATGTTCGTCTCAGTCTCCTGATTCAAACGATAGATTCGGTTTGTTTCTAGCATCATTTCGAAGCGAGTTATGACCGCTTTACTGAGGCACACTTGTTACAAAAAATTTTTTTCTTTTTTTCTTTTTTCATCGATGGCATCATGTGCTCTTATATCGAAATTCGTAATCAGCGGACAAAAACACACCAGAAAAAAAATTAGTCGGGAAGTTCTGAGAGAAAAGGTTTTTCGACTTCAACCATGATGGGGGTCATTTTTTGAGTTGAAAATCGATGTACATTGGATTTTCGGTTTCCGCGGGCGGGAAAGTTATCCAAATGCTCCAAAAAGTTGGGGATCGTATACTCCATGGATATGCAACTATCGTATCCAGGACTACATTTGCCCAAAAATCGGCCTTCAAACAGTGACCATCCAAAAAAGAGAGAAAAAAAATTGGTGAAAAAGTGAAAAAATCGTGCCCTGAGTGTATCTTTATCAAACTTTGGGGATCTTCAGGAAATGTGGAAAGGATAATTTTGAGCTTTTGATCGGGTCTCTAGCACGTCTATGAACGAAATTTCGGGACCTATTTTTGAGACAATCCAAAACCTCTTTACATTACACTCCCATGAGTACTTATGTTTATCGGAGAGGTAATGAGGTCTTCTATCACAACGTGAACTAAAAAGATTGAGAAAAAAATTCATTGAGCAAATAATCCGCGCTGAACAACCATGCAAAGATTGCGTCATCTTCATACAATATTGCGAAATCGCACTATCGTCTGGCATAGTGGGCGTATGTAGGAGAACTCACTACTACATGTCAGAATATCAGAAACATATCTCATCTATTTCAAAAGTTATGCAACTTTTAATTTTTGGACGGATACTTATTGCCGATACTGTACATCACGGGATTTTTGATATTTTCAAGATAGGGCCGTACAACGATTTTGCAACCTATGCTGAAAATTTGGCCCTAAAGTCAACTTTCGACGTAGAGTTCGAAAATCGACCTTAGAAAGCCGTATCTTCAAAGCCTCATTCCCTGTGGCACACTTTACCGCGTGCGGTCGTTTTTCCTATCTCAAAAACGGCGCTTCGGAGACCCACAAAACTATAGTAATTCTGAAAGATCTCGACGAGATAAGACTTTTTATAATTGAAAGTAAAGAGCTAGCTCATCTGTGAAATTATTTGCTCAATGAATTTTTTTCTCAATCTTTTTAGTTCACGTTGTGATAGAAGACCTCATTACCTCTCCGATAAACATAAGTACTCATGGGAGTGTAATGTAAAGAGGTTTTGGATTGTCTCAAAAATAGGTCCCGAAATTTCGTTCATAGACGTGCTAGAGACCCGATCAAAAGCTCAAAATTATCCTTTCCACATTTCCTGAAGATCCCCAAAGTTTGATAAAGATACACTCAGGGCACGAATTTTTCACTTTTTCACCAATTTTTTTTCTCTCTTTTTTGGATGGTCACTGTTTGAAGGCCGATTTCTGGGCAAATGTAGTTCCTGGATACGATAGTTGCATATCCATGGAGTATACGATCCCCAACTTTTTGGAGCATTTGGATAACTTTCCCGCCCGCGGAAACCGAAAATCCAATGTACATCGATTTTCAACTCAAAAAATGACCCCCATCATGGTTGAAGTCGAAAAACCTTTTCTCTCAGAACTTCCCGACTAATTTTTTTTCTGGTGTGTTTTTGTCCGCTGATTACGAATTTCGATATAAGAGCACATGATGCCATCGATGAAAAAAGAAAAAAATCAAAAACATTTTTGTAACAAGTGTGCCTCAGTAAAGCGGTCATAACTCGCTTCGAAATTATGCTAGAAACAAACCGAATCTATCGTTTGAATCAGGAGACTGAGACGAACATTTCGTATGTTGATGGTATCATTCCACGATCATGCGCTGGAGAAGGGTGGTCGGCTTTCCAAAAATGTTATGCTACTTTTCCAAACGAAGATTCTCCGAGATGCCCGAAAAAGTGATTTGAGTTCATACTTGTAACACCACCCTTAAAATTATAGAAATCTAAGATTGGAGAAAAAAGTGGCACGACATTTTGTCCGAAAAACAGACGATTCCTGCAGTTTTTGATTTTTATCTTTTTTCATTGATGACACCATGAGCCCTTATATCGAAATTCGAAATCAGCGGACAAAGTTACACCAGAAAAAAATTTAGTTGCAAAGATCGGAGAGAAAAAGGTTTTCGAGTATGAAAAATATATAACCATGATGTCATGGTCATTTTTTGAGTTGAAAATCAATGTACCTTGGATTTTCGGTTGCCGCGGGCGGGAAAGTTATCCAAATGCTCCAAAAAGTTGCGGATCGTATACTCCATGGATATGCAATTATCGTATCCAGGAACTACATTTGCCCAAAATTCGGCCTTCGAACAGTGACCATCTAAAAAAGAGAGATAAAAATTTGGTGAAAAAGTGAAAAATTCGTGCCCTGAATGCAAATCAAGATGTATCTTTATCAAACTTTGTGGATCTTCAGGAAATGTGGAAAGGATCATTTTGAGCTTTTGATCGGGTCTCTAGCACGTCTATGAACGAAAATCCATTTTTTCGGGACCTATTTTTGAGACAATCCAAAACACATTACACTCCCATGAGTACTTATGTTTATCGGAGAGGTAATGAGGTCTCCTATCACAACGTGAACTAAAAAGATTGAGAAAAAAATTCATTGAGCAAATAATCCACGCTGAACAACCATGCAAAGATTGCGTCATCTTCATACAATATTGCGAAATCGCACTATCGTCTGGCATAGTGGGCGTATGTAGGAGTACACTCACTACCACATTTCAGAATATCAGAAACATATCTCATCTATTTCAAAAGTTTTGCAACTTTTAATTTTTGGACGGATACTTATTTCCGATACTGTATATCACGGGATTTTTGATATTTTCAAGATAGGGCCGTACAACGATTTTGCAACCTATGCTGAAAATTTGTCCCTAAAGTCAACTTTCGACGTAGAGTTCGAAAATCGACCTTAGAAAGCCGTATCTTCAAAGCCTCATTCCCTGTGGCACACTTTACCGCGTGCCGTCATTTTTCCTATCTCAAAAACGGCGCTTCGGAGACCCACAAAACTATAGTAATTCTGAAAGATTTCGACGAGATAAGACTTTTTATAATTGAAAGTAAAAAGCTAGCTCATCTGTGAAAAAAGTTAGGCCCGTTGAAAAGTGAAAAGTTGTCCTCCTGAAAAATTTGTGTTTATACCGTGCAAAATAAACTTTTTCATTCGATTCCCCATGCAAGTTTACTTAGTGCAAAATTTTAGTCATTTCAATTTTCGCCACATGGGCCATTCTGGCTGCCGAAGACTGTCAAGTGAGCGATTTTTAGAGGGGGTGAAGATTCGGCAAAACTTTTAATTTTTGGACGGATACTTTTTTCCGATACTGTAGCTCAATATATTGCAGCTATTTCTCCAGGGTGGTTTCGATTTCCTGCAATTGGTCAGAAGACGCGTGATGAAACGGCTACAAACACCTATTTCGATACTCACTCCGCGGTGTGTTAGTTTATTTGAAGGTCACCAAACAAACTAATCATATCCCAACTATTTAGGCCTATTGCATCATATGAGGCCGTTTGTCTTAGGATCAACAAGGGTTCAACGGGGGTCTGGAACAACTTTTGATTTTGAATCGATTGGCGTTTTCCGTTTTTCGATCAGATGCTTCTGAATCCCGATACGACGCGACGTCGATTTGGCCAAATTCTTTTTCTACGATAAAAACTGGTCCGAAATGGGTCGGATTGGCACAAATCACGCGTACCCGACCAGAATTTAATTCTCTACAAAATGAGAAAAATCGAGGCTCTAGCTATCTTCCTTTTCGAGATATGACCTTTTTTTGATAGGAAAAGTGGGGGGGCTGAATGCCGCATACCAGTAGCAAGAGCATACTCTCCTGATCATTTTAAGCTCTTGGGTGAAGGAAAAAACCTCTGTTTAACTGAATTACATCACTTTTTGTGCAGCTAACTCGCGTTTTTTGAAGTTTTTCGAGCACAACTTTTTTCTTTGAAAGTTTCCGCATCTCTAACATGGAAATTCGGTTTCTACGTGCAAAAATACGCCAGAAAATCCTATAGTCGCGTATTTTTGAGAATATGACTTTTTTACTCAAAAATGAATCTCGAAGACGTCGTCAAGGTCGAAAAAGTCATATTCTCAAAAATACGCGACTATAAGATTTTCTGGCGTACTTTTGCACGTAGAAACCGAATTTCTACGTTAGAGATGCTGAAACTTTGAAAGAAAGTTGTGCTCGAAAAACTTCGAAAAACGCGAATTGGCTGTACAAAAAGTGATGTAATTCAGTTAAACCGAGGTTTTTTCCTTCACCCAAGAGCTTAAAATGATCAGGAGAGTATGCTCTTTCTACTGGTATGCGGAATTCGGCCCCCACTCTTTCTATCAAAAAACGGTCATATCTCGAAAAGGAAGATAGCTAGAGCCTCGAATTTTCATTTTGTTGAGAATTAAATTCTGGTCGGGTACGCGAGATTTGTGCCAATTTTGACCAATTCCGGACCAGTTTTTATCGTAGAACAAGAATTTGGCCAAATCGACGTCACGTCGTATCGGGATTCAGAAGCATCTGATCGAAAAATGGAAAACGCCAATCGATTCAGAATCAAAAGTTACCCCAGGAGCTAACTTTTGAGCGTATTAAAGTTTTTTGATGTTCCAGCCCCTTGTTGAACCTAACGCAAACGGCCTCATATACATATTACAACGATTTATTAACAATTCACAGATTTGCGATATAATTCGTTATCAAAGAGTGAGATTTGAGAGTTCTCGGGATGTAAAACGACAGTTTACTAAACGTGTACTATGGCGATCAGGATTAATGCACGTATAATGCCCTCAACACCGCGAATATTTTCACCTGGACATTAGAGTATACTCGTGCGACGGCCAATTTGTTCTTCATTTATTATTCTGTGCCCAGATTACTTCCCCTTGCCACTTCTGATCTGTAGCCTAGTCTCTCCTCGTACTAGTAGTACCCGTGGCGCACACAGTGTGCTCCTCGATATTACACACGTTATGCCATTTTTCCTTCTGTTCGCTAACACTCTGGAACTTCGTGCTCGCATTTCATACCATAATATCACAAAAAACTCTTCTTATACCACTCCTCACTTATCAAATTTATAAACAGAGTTTCCCACATAATGCACCCGTGCGCGCTGCCTCTAAAAATATCATTTGCACTTCAACTGTCACTGCACTACCTTCCCTCTCCGTGAAACAGTATGCGAATAACCTTATGCATATGCATCTAAATAATAATTATCACAATTGTAAAGATGAAATAACATTTTCCCACTTTGTAGCTTTTGGATGATGAGTATTGCTATGATACACTATCTAGCCATTGTATACTCGGTACTAATATTAATTGGCTTTTTCTCCAACGCATTCATAATCCTTACTACGATCTGAACCAAGTATGTCACTAAAAGTATTACAACAGTAATGTTTTCTTTTATATTTGTCATATTTGATTATGCTACAAAAAATCACAAAAAAAGAGCGATGCTAAACAAGGCTAGAACTGATTAACTCCTCAACTTCAAAGAAGGTTGCATACCTCTTGCAACATTCTCATAGCGTTATGTGCATTATTGGATATATTGAATCAGGTGGGTGATCGTAAATATCTTCAAATAAAACTAATGTTTAGCTCGGAAATATTTTCAAAATAATTCCAATTTGTCTTGGAAAGCCAATGATTTCCAGTTCTACCTGCGCAGTGTTACAGTTGTTCTATTGTGAAAGAATCAAAACCATTTGTGTTCAAGATAATTCCGAGCTTCGGCTTGACGGGGGGATGTATCATTGTGTTATCGATAGCTTTGGATAGATTGCTGTCGGTATATTTCCCGATTTTCTACAAATCGAAAAACCAACGAAGTTACCTAACAGTGAGAGTTATATCATTCGTCTCCTTTTCGGAGATTAACCTGTTCAGTGTCATGTTTCTTTTCACATACGCTACCGCACATTACATATCGGCATATGAATACTTTGAAGAACGGTCAGACTCTTTTCTCCCTTACTACGAGATTCTCAAATTATCCAATTCTTCAGAAATGTCGTTTGCAGTCCGCCCGAAATATTTCAAGGGCAGGCAAAAACGTTTTCCGGAATATCGTCATTAACTTTGATAACATTGTCTGTTATTGTGTACATAATTGTATGGCAAAAACTGACAAAAAAAAAACTGGTTAGATCAATTATTTCTATTCATTCCAGGTATGCCAACGACTGCAGTCAAAATCTTTTTTTCAGGGGTTTTTAAAGATTTTTCAGGGGTTTTTAAAGATTATTTATTTCAATTTTTTCTCTTATGAGTAATCTGATGTTGGGATGGCTTTTTTCAACTATTATTTTTGTCATGTCTCAGGTTGTTCTCAGATTACAGGGTAAGCATCAATAGAGATTCATATTCCGAAAATTCTTGCAAACGCAGACGATGCGATGGCGATTGGTGTGGAACTGGCCGGACTACCAGTGAACTTGGCCATTGTTCTGAACTGCGTCGTCTTATATATCACAAGTACTGATTACCGCACTGCGTTCGCTCGACAACTTCGATCCTTTTCTTGTGTGAACCCGCTTTTGATTGGTCAGCAAAATACCGCTATTCAAAATATTAGTGGTAATGACTTGAAAATCGGAATATGATGTAGCGCTCAATGTCACAAAATATTCGTTATTCTATAAATAAACTGGTTAATGTGAGTCTAAGGAATATCGATTGCGGTTTCAAAAAAATTTTTGCCAAAACCATGGTGAGGAAAAAAATTAAAGTTGAAAAAAAAATCTCAGAACTTTCTGAAGACATATGTTTCTGATGTATCTTTGCGCGCTGATTTCGAATATCGATATGAGAGCTCATGAAAAAATAATGAAAAAAGTTAAAATTTAAAAATAGTCGAAATCGGAATTTTTATGGACATAATTTCTAGCAATTCTTTTCTCTCTCCACAAATGCTTCTTATTCTAGGGGTGGTGATAGATACTAGTACGTACTCAAATCACTTTTCTCGGATTCTCGAAGCATTGCCGTTTTCCAAAGATACATGTCATTTGGGAAAATCGATAAAAGCATTTGTAAAAGCGACCACACCGCACCAGCGCATGATCATGGAATGATAACATCAACATAAGAAATTTTCCTCACTGTTTCCTGATTCGAATGATAATATTTGGATATATCTAGCATTTTTTTCGAAACGAGTTATGACCATTTTTCGAAGGCGAACGTGGTTGTCAAAAGATTTAACAAGTCCAATTCTTTGGCGAACCATCGTAAATAGCCTAGAATAAGGTCATAGCATAAATAAATTCGTATCTCCATTATGGGCAATTTCCTACTCTTCAAAAAAATGAACGAAGTGTTCATTTATATTTATCGCAATAGTCAATACAACAAGGTAAACAGTTTTTTTCAGAATTATACATTAAAATCGTGAATATGAGTAGTCAAAGCTTGGAGAAGCTCGAGTGGTGCCTTGCCCATTGCACCATTGGAGACTGCAATATAACGACTAAACTGGATGTTAGCAGTTTGGCGACTCTGGGGAAATTGTTGCGCAAGCGTGTGATGGCTACGTCTCGCAAGTGCGTGACTCGCCATATAGAACCGGTCGTGCTCAGCCAGGATACTCGCGACTTTTTGAGCAGAAGAATGCGGAGGGACACTCGAAAGGATTTACTCGCGACTTTTTGAGCAGAAGAATGCGGAGGGACACTCGAAAGGAAAAGTAATTTTTTTGTTGATACATGCAGCTTGGAGTTGAAAACTTCTGTTGTGGAGTTTCCGATCTGAAAATGATTTACGATTCGATCATGGATTGACCACGTGCTCATCGGATGCATAGGGACTACTCTTCTGCCATTTGCACCTTTGACTCCGATGTACAGTCTCGCTCATGGGTCACCGGGCCCTTTTTATTTCTTTCATAACTTTTGACTCATATGAGATTTCTTGCTAATACTTGGTCATTACATAGCACACCCACCAAGTGTTAGGGATATGCCATTGGGATTTCAGGGAACTCCCTGGTTGTTGCGTAGTGATGACGAAATAAATCAAAAAAATTCTTGAACGGATTTTTCCCTGACCATAAAACATTCTGATATTTTAGATCAGTAGGAGAGCAACCCAGAAAGACTTATTGAAGTTGCTGCTCTATCGCACTTTGGCTACAGAAGTGCTCAAAGATGGGTCTCGAAAAAATGGATTTTCGTTCATAGACATGCTAGAGACTCGTCCAAAAGCTCAAAATGATCCTCACGACAATTCCTGATGATCCCCACAGTTTGATAACGATAGCTCTTAATTTGACCTCAGGGCACAAATTTTTCACTTTTTTCTTTTTTTTTTTCTTCTTATTTTGGAAAATCACAATTCCAAGATCGATTTCTGTTCAAATGTCTTTCCTTGATACGTTACTTGCAAATCCATGGAATATACGATTCCCAACTTTTTAGAGCATTTGGATAACTTTCCAGCCAGCGGCAACCGAAAATCCGAAGGCATTCGATTTCAACCAAAAAAGGTGACCATGATACCCCCAACATTGGTCGAAAAAATTGTTCTCTCAGAACTTCCTGACTAATTTTTTTATTTGTGTGTGCTGAATCCGAATTTCGATATGAGAGCCCATGATATCATTAATGATAAAAGTTAAAATTCATTATGTCGAAAAGCAGCCGATTTTGCAAATTTATTGACCTCGCATTTTCGGTTGCCGCAGGCAGGAATGTTATCCAAATGCTCTAAAAAGTTGGGAATCGTATATTCCATGGATTTGCAAGTAACGTATCAAGGAAAGACATTTGAACAGAAATCGATCTTGGAACTGTGATCGTCCAAAATAGGTAGAAATTTTTTTATGTGCATCCATATGCATCCATCTTATCCAGGAACCAGCTTTGAACAAAAATCTACTTCGGAAATGTAAGCCCTAATTTTAAATAGAGAATATATTGAAAAATTATAATGAAATATGTTGTAATTTAGATTTGGGACCCTAATTTTCCTATTTTCAAACTGGCAATGGGAGTCCTCTATCAGAACCAATGTTGGAGAGGGTTATGACGCACCACTCAAAATGAATATCTAACTCATTGCTTTATAATTTTTGAAAAAAGTAATGCAAAGAATTACAGAACAGATCATTACGAAATAATCATAATAATTTAAAAAAAATTAGAAATGAGAGAACATATGAATACCTCCTTGGCAAAATCGGGAGGATTATGTTCAGGGTAATGATCTTGATAGTTGATAGTTCTGCCATTCACTTCCTTCGCTTTTCCCTTGCAGGCATCGAAGAACTTGCAGCTAAAACATCAATCGATCTCACAAAGGTATTAGATTAAAAAAATAACTGTAAAGTTCGACTCTATGCACTTCAGTATGGTATTAATGATACTCGTACCCAGCATCATCGTACAGAAGAGGTACACCTCTGTTGCTCACGACTCTTGAAGCAGCAGCGGACATTCAGAGGGTGATTGGGAATCTCACTGGTCTCGTATCTTAGATACGAACACTCACATCGCATGTCTCCGAACTCAATGGCATCCGAACTGAACCTATGATGTCTTCCGAACTTATTTTTACGAGGGTTCCTAATTCACATCGGAGGAGAGAGAGGTACACCTCTATTGCTCACGACTCTTGAAGCCCTGAGGTGATTCTCGAGATCCGACCAGGTGATTGCGGTTCCGAGTATTACGGTAGAAACTTCGCCAAGACTCATTTAAACCTGAAATCAAATTATCGTGAATGATCAGAGGATAAAGAGATTAACTCAAAAATGAGAAGCGATTATGTGAATCAATCTATATAGTGGCCTATTATAGCCTTATTCGGTGTAGTCAAAGAGTCGCTGGCCTTCAGGCTGAGCCTCGTTCAGCTTGCGTAGAGGAAGCGTGGACGGTATCTGCGGAATAATCACTCAGGAGACAAACTGGAGATGAATTGAGACCGATGTTATCATAACCTGTAGTATTTGTCAACGCGGATGCTTCGAACCTTGATCACGACTGTTTTAGGCAGTTTCTGCTCTTCGCCAGCGCCTACCCAGTCGCAGGTGATCAGGCCACAGCAGGATTTGAAACCCTTCGAGTTTTTGGTTTTTACGATTGTAAAAAAAGTGGCGGTCTGACGTACATTTCCATCACCAATATCGACGACGGACTTGTCAGGACCTAGTCTTGCTTCCGTGCCAAATGAAGCTCTGAAATGTGTATGTGAGACACTTTGGAGAGAGATAAAGCAACACCATTGGCTTCGAAAATAGAGCTTCGAAAAGCACTAAGATCAATAAATTAGCAGCACATACCTGAGGTGATTCTCGAGATCCGACCAGGTGACTGCGGTTCCGAGTATTACGGTAGAAACTTCGCCAAGACTCATTTAAACCTGAAATCAAATTATCGTGAATGATCAGAGGATAAAGAGATTAACTCAAAAATGAGAAGCGATTATGTGAATCAATCTATATAGTGGCCTATTATAGCCTTATCAGAGAAATTCATTAGACACGAAATAGTGAGTCGATATATTCTTCTCCTTATCATTTGTCCGAGATCTTTGTGGCGTATCAATACACGTAGGAGCATGCATCGAGAGGGCAAAAATATTCGGTTCCAATGACAACGAGACGACGTAGATACGTATATCGATAGTCCGGCGAACGACAAAAAGACGTATCGACGGAATATCCTTATCGTCAAATATTTTTTGGTCTCGATACATGTTTCTACGTGTGTCGAAACGGCACAAAGATCTCGTGCAAATGAGATGAAACGAGAGAGAGAGAGAGAGAGAGAGAGAGAGAAATAAAGAGAATGAGAGTAAGAATGAGCAATTGAACAAGCTCAGTGTAATAGGGGAAGAACTCCGTATGCCATGATCATTATCTTGTTCATTGCTTTTATTGATCTTTTTTTACAGATGAGGACAGCAGTAGCAATTTTTCTTACTGTTGTTATCTCATGCTCATCTTCCTTCAAATTTCTCGCTTACAACCCACAAATAGGCAGTTCGCACGTGAACTTCATGTCGAAGCTCGCAGATGCGCTGATCGACGAATTCTGATGGGACTCGTTCAGAATTCTGATGGGACTCGTTCAGAATTCTGATGGGACTCGTTCAGAATTCTGATGGGACTCGTTCAGAATTCTGATGGGACTCGTTCAGAATTCTGATGGGACTCGTTCAGAATTCTGATGGGACTCGTTCAGAATTCTGATGGGACTCGTTCAGAATTCTGATGGGACTCGTTCAGAATTCTGATGGGACTCGTTCAGAATTCTGATGGGACTCGTTCAGAATTCTGAGGCGCCTCGTTCAGAATTCTGAGGCGCCTCGTTCAGAATTCTGAGGCGCCTCGTTCAGAATTCTGAGGCGCCTCGTTCAGAATTCTGATGGGACTCGTTCAGAATTCTGATGGGACTCGTTCAGAATTCTGATGGGACTCGTTCAGAATTCTGATGGGACTCGTTCAGAATTCTGATGGGACTCGTTCAGAATTCTGATGGGACTCGTTCAGAATTCTGATGGGACTCGTTCAGAATTCTGAGGCGCCTCGTTCAGAATTCTGAGGCGCCTCGTTCAGAATTCTGAGGCGCCTCGTTCAGAATTCTGAGGCGCCTCGTTCAGAATTCTGATGGGACTCGTTCAGAATTCTGATGGGACTCGTTCAGAATTCTGATGGGACTCGTTCAGAATTCTGATGGGACTCGTTCAGAATTCTGAGGCGCCTCGTTCAGAATTCTGAGGCGCCTCGTTCAGAATTCTGAGGCGCCTCGTTCAGAATTCTGAGGCGCCTCGTTCAGAATTCTGATGGGACTCGTTCAGAATTCTGATGGGACTCGTTCAGAATTCTGATGGGACTCGTTCAGAATTCTGATGGGACTCGTTCAGAATTCTGATGGGACTCGTTCAGAATTCTGATGGGACTCGTTCAGAATTCTGATGGGACTCGTTCAGAATTCTGAGGCGCCTCGTTCAGAATTCTGAGGCGCCTCGTTCAGAATTCTGAGGCGCCTCGTTCAGAATTCTGAGGCGCCTCGTTCAGAATTCTGATGGGACTCGTTCAGAATTCTGATGGGACTCGTTCAGAATTCTGATGGGACTCGTTCAGAATTCTGATGGGACTCGTTCAGAATTCTGATGGGACTCGTTCAGAATTCTGATGGGACTCGTTCAGAATTCTGATGGGACTCGTTCAGAATTCTGATGGGACTCGTTCAGAATTCTGAGGCGCCTCGTTCAGAATTCTGAGGCGCCTCGTTCAGAATTCTGAGGCGCCTCGTTCAGAATTCTGAGGCGCCTCGTTCAGAATTCTGATGGGACTCGTTCAGAATTCTGATGGGACTCGTTCAGAATTCTGATGGGACTCGTTCAGAATTCTGATGGGACTCGTTCAGAATTCTGATGGGACTCGTTCAGAATTCTGATGGGACTCGTTCAGAATTCTGATGGGACTCGTTCAGAATTCTGATGGGACTCGTTCAGAATTCTGAGGCGCCTCGTTCAGAATTCTGAGGCGCCTCGTTCAGAATTCTGAGGCGCCTCGTTCAGAATTCTGAGGCGCCTCGTTCAGAATTCTGATGGGACTCGTTCAGAATTCTGATGGGACTCGTTCAGAATTCTGATGGGACTCGTTCAGAATTCTGATGGGACTCGTTCAGAATTCTGATGGGACTCGTTCAGAATTCTGATGGGACTCGTTCAGAATTCTGATGGGACTCGTTCAGAATTCTGATGGGACTCGTTCAGAATTCTGATGGGACTCGTTCAGAATTCTGATGGGACTCGTTCAGAATTCTGATGGGACTCGTTCAGAATTCTGAGGCGCCTCGTTCAGAATTCTGAGGCGCCTCGTTCAGAATTCTGAGGCGCCTCGTTCAGAATTCTGAGGCGCCTCGTTCAGAATTCTGATGGGACTCGTTCAGAATTCTGATGGGACTCGTTCAGAATTCTGATGGGACTCGTTCAGAATTCTGATGGGACTCGTTCAGAATTCTGATGGGACTCGTTCAGAATTCTGATGGGACTCGTTCAGAATTCTGATGGGACTCGTTCAGAATTCTGATGGGACTCGTTCAGAATTCTGAGGCGCCTCGTTCAGAATTCTGAGGCGCCTCGTTCAGAATTCTGAGGCGCCTCGTTCAGAATTCTGAGGCGCCTCGTTCAGAATTCTGAGGCGCCTCGTTCAGAATTCTGAGGCGCCTCGTTCAGAATTCTGAGGCGCCTCGTTCAGAATTCTGATGGGACTCGTTCAGAATTCTGATGGGACTCGTTCAGAATTCTGATGGGACTCGTTCAGAATTCTGATGGGACTCGTTCAGAATTCTGATGGGACTCGTTCAGAATTCTGATGGGACTCGTTCAGAATTCTGATGGGACTCGTTCAGAATTCTGAGGCGCCTCGTTCAGAATTCTGAGGCGCCTCGTTCAGAATTCTGAGGCGCCTCGTTCAGAATTCTGAGGCGCCTCGTTCAGAATTCTGAGGCGCCTCGTTCAGAATTCTGAGGCGCCTCGTTCAGAATTCTGATGGGACTCGTTCAGAATTCTGATGGGACTCGTTCAGAATTCTGATGGGACTCGTTCAGAATTCTGATGGGACTCGTTCAGAATTCTGATGGGACTCGTTCAGAATTCTGATGGGACTCGTTCAGAATTCTGAGGCGCCTCGTTCAGAATTCTGAGGCGCCTCGTTCAGAAGTCCCATCTGAGGCGCCTCGTTCAGAATTCTGAGGCGCCTCGTTCAGAAGTCCCCAGGCGCCTCAGAATTCTGAACGAGTCCCATCAGAATTCTGAACGAGTCCCATCAGAATTCTGAACGAGTCCCATCAGAATTCTGAACGAGGCGCCTCAGAATTCTGAACGAGGCGCCTCAGAATTCTGAACGAGGCGCCTCAGAATTCTGAACGAGGCGCCTCAGAATTCTGAACGAGGCGCCTCAGAATTCTGAACGAGGCGCCTCAGAATTCTGAACGAGGCGCCTCAGAATTCTGAACGAGGCGCCTCAGAATTCTGAACGAGGCGCCTCAGAATTCTGAACGAGGCGCCTCAGAATTCTGAACGAGGCACCTCAGAATTCTGAACGAGGCGCCTCAGAATTCTGAACGAGGCGCCTCAGAATTCTGAACGAGGCGCCTCAGAATTCTGAACGAGGCCCATCAGAATTCTGAACGAGGCCCATCAGAATTCTGAACGAGTCCCATCAGAATTCTGAACGAGTCCCATCAGAATTCTGAACGAGTCCCATCAGAATTCTGAACGAGTCCCATCAGAATTCTGAACGAGTCCCATCAGAATTCTGAACGAGTCCCATCAGAATTCTGAACGAGTCCCATCAGAATTCTGAACGAGTCCCATCAGAATTCTGAACGAGTCCCATCAGAATTCTGAACGAGTCCCATCAGAATTCTGAACGAGTCCCATCAGAATTCTGAACGAGTCATGAAGTGGTGGGATGAATACACCCCTAATTGATATTTGGTCCACGACAAGAGTATTCTGAACTATTCTTAGCTATTATCTCGTTCAGGTGATGCTGCCGTACAGATACTTTTGCTGGCGCGCCAAAGACGAAAGCCAGGCTGATTGAGGTTCGTGCCATCTGTCAGAGCTGAATAGTGTTCACTCTGGAAAATAATTGAAGGTGGCACAATGCGAGTACTCGGCTTCTTTCATCGCTCAAATGGTATCGAATGCTGGGTCAATGGCTTCTGTGTGGAAGAGCTCGAACACCTACTCCCATCTGATCAACGTACCACAACTTACGCAACAAGCCTAATCGAAAACGATCATTTCAGCAATATCGACCGATGATGACATCCTACACGCGTCAGTGCAATGGTGAGAATTTCAAAATAATTGAGTGATTCGAATACCGCTGCAGCTACACTGTCCGACAAGGCAATGATACAGAAAAAAAAGAAGAAAAATTCGATGCAGCTTTCACAGAATGCATCGACATTTGTGGATATGGTAAACAATCGCTTGCTATATTGTCAGATATATTTGTGAGTCTGAAATGTTGATTTTGTTATGGATTTTTTTTATTTTATTTGTTATTGATTTGATTTAAAATGTTTGGCAATATTCTCCTTCAGCTCTCTTTCATCTTCTGGGCATCGAAAAGCATGCTACAACTCTATCGATGGCATTAATGGATGGTCTTTTCCGAATTACTCAAATTCCCGCCAATACCGCCTACGTTCCTTGTAAATTCATTGATAATTAGTTCCACGAACTCGCCTAAAAGTCGAATCACTGTAGCTAAAAATAGAACGTTCGATCTAAAATTAAGTTTTGTAGCTATGACGGGCGGAAAATACGGCGATCAGATGTCGTTCATGGAGAGGTTGTACAACACTTTGTCTCAGTTGTCCTATTCCCATCTTCTTATCGAATATAGTCTAGACCACTTCCAAGAGGTCGTCGGATCAGATCTTGAAGGTGAAAATATTAGGGTGTGTTTTTTTCTTCTGAAAATCATGTTCAAAAATATTCTAAAATGTCAATCAGGACATGATGGCTGCTTCGTCACAGTCTGACACTTTAGGGGAAGCACCGACATGAACAAAAAATTGTTTAAAAACATCCCGCGACGCGAATGTTTTCTTGAACGGAAAATTCCTTGATTATGAATGAAAATTACGGTAGGCAACACTGGTCGCGATTTTGCGCAGTTTCCTCAACTTTATCGATTTGCCTTTGTTTAACTTTGCTTTTTTTGTAATTGTAAGTGCACTTTGTAGAATTAGCCTCTCCGATGTCAGGCGGGTCTCAAAGCAGTTCGAATGGGGTCAAAGGAAAGAGTGAGTCATCTTATTTCTGTCAATATCAAAAGGTGCTCGTGTTTCGAGCGGATTGTATAACATTTTTCACTCATTTTATTGTCAAATGTGCTGCACTTTGCACAGCACTGACATTGCTGTACAAATTCACTCGTTTTCAGGTAGATCGCCTAACAGAAGAGAAGAGAGAAAAGGAGAGATCCCTATGAAAGGACACGATCGTCTTCCTGATTACGGTTAGTGACTCTTGCATTTATTTATTTATTTGTATCGTTTGTATGTTGTAAATGCAACTCAATCGAAGCAAATAATAGTTTATCGGTAACGATCGATTCATAACGAAATCCTGCAGACTACTTTCAATTGTTATTGCAAACAACATCCGCTACAGTTCTTCTGTCGAATATATTTCTTTAGCAGAGCTAATTATCGCTCCTCGTTCATAGATAATAGCCGATTGACGACTAAATACTGTCATTGCAATGTTCTAGCGACTATATTTCAGGTAGATCATCTCATTCCGTCAATCGTCCCAATGGAGGAAGAGACGCACGGCTGAGTAGTGAGTACGGTGAGTCCTCAAACAGCTATTTAATTTCCATTGATCACTGTCAAAATAAAGTTTTGAGTTAGGGCTATTGGTGAGGTTGCCATTGTGTATTTTAGTGTAAAACATAGTGCTCAATCGACAATAATGGTATACTTCGCGTATTATTTGCAGGTAGATCACCGGCAAGAGGGTCAGACGGAAGATCATCCCATGGAGGAGAGCGGATAGGATTATACGGTTAGTGGCAATTATAACAATTATATTATTGCCGCGATAAAGATCAAGTGTTTTTCGTGCCCCTCAATAGGTGCTAGTCATACGTCGTTGTTCATCGATAAACGACCGATAGATGTGCACTTAGTGTCATTACTAAATTAAATCGATGATATTTGCAGGTAGATCACCGGTGAGACACTCGGCCTCAGTCGTATGATGTTTCTCTTCATCATCAACTCTTCCTAGCCGCATCCTTCCCCTTCGTCTCCCTCCCGAGGTCCATGTAGATAATTGTTGAATGGTGTTTGTACCTCCGATGTGATTTTTTCGTTGAATTACTTATAGTTAACTATCAAGTTGTTGACTGCTTAGATGTCAAAGGATTTCACTCTATATGTATCAATGTGCAAAATAAGGCTGTCAAATCATAAAAGTCGAATAGAAAGTTAAATAGAAGTTGTTTACTGAATAGATACTATTCATCTTTCTTGTTTCTAAAATAAAACATTTACCGGTTGTTTACCCTCGATAAACACTTACTTGTGATTCAATCCGCTCATTACACTGTAAACCGAAATCGGAACTGTTGAAGAAACGAACGTCCGCGAGAGGCACCCTCTCATTTACTGTCTCACTCTCGCTTTGCTTCGTCCATGCAACAATGGCCTAGTGGATAATGAGTTAGACTTCAAAGGAGTGGGGGTCCACATGCTCGAACCATCCTGCCCACGGCACACCACAAATCACACTTTGCGTGCATCGAGTGCATTTGCTCTAATGCATGGGGTGTCAGACTGTGTCGTCTCTAGTCTTCCTCAACTCCGACCCGCTGGCCGACTTTCCCAAGCTTACTTCTTCTCGAGTGATCGACATCGGAGGCATCAGTGTGCACGATGGACACAAACCACTAGACGAGGTAAATACATATTTTATACTCATGACACATCTTGAAATGGAGTTATAATATTGAACTGATGATACCATTTACAGTACTGGTCGGGGGTCCTAAATCTTCGCAACAAGACAATTCTAATCTCATTCGGGACTTGGGTCAAGGGTTATCTCATGCCTCAAGAGTACAAGGAAACGATATTTATATGGAAGTATGAAGTGAGTTTTTTTGATTGCTTTATGGATGATGTGTAGAACGCCGGGAAAGAACAATACTACGTTTATGAATGTAATACGTTGATTAAGCGCTCAAAATTTTCACTTTTTCAGAAGCCTGGCGACAACATCTCTGATGGTCTTGGAAATATTGTCGAAGCACCTTTTACGTGAGTATGATCCGGGAATTGTATATGTTCAAATATTCGTTATTGAGATGACAGTAGACTCACGGCCTTCATCACTCATGGAGGACAGGGAAGCATTACCGAATCAGCGGCAGCTGGTAGCATACCTCAATTTGAACGAGACATTCACTTCATTTTGCAGGTGTTCCTCTCGTCTGTATTCCAGTCACTGGAGATCAGTTCAGAAATTGCAAGGGAGTAAGAAACTTCCAAATATATTTAAACATGCGAACACAGAACATACATCAATATCAAATGTTAAAGGTCGAGCGGAACGGAGTCGGAATGATGATCGAGAAGGAATCACTCGCGTATGATGACGCACTCGAAGCTACGCTCAGAAAACTCATTACTGATAACAGGTTGAAACTTGTGATATTGAGGTTTTTTTTTTACGAATTGTTCAGTTACCGTAAAAACGCGCGGAAGCTGTCTCAAATGATTGTCGATCGACCTTTCCCTATGAAAGATGTGAGCGATTGCTGTCGTAACGATGAGTCATTCATGAATCTCAGGTCTTCGTTCGAAACGTGGAATTTCTAGCGAAATATGGGCCTCTCACTCACCTCAGTCATCAAGGAGCAAATTTAACATTCATTGAATATTATCTAATCGATGTTTTTGCTTTCATCGCCTTAGGAATCGTATTATCCATCTCTACGTTCATATTTGTCACATGTAAAATTGGAATGGCTCTGAAGCATGTATCTATTTGGAAGGCTAAAGTTGAATAAAAAACACATAGTCGTTTTCGTTTTAGTGATATGTGCTTCAAGGAGGATTCAACAAAACATAAACTATTATGAGAACACAAATATGTTTGAAAACATATGACATGAAACTGGGTCGTGCAACGCGAGAGTAATAAAAAAAAGATCAAAGACAAATCTCTAACAACATTCATTTTCCAAAATATTAATCATACTTCTCAGAATGATGGTTCACTTTCCAGTTCTATCAGATATACTCGTAGTTATGATAACACGAATCTTCTGAGATATTGCTGAACCATTAGGAATGATGAACATCAAGTGTGGATTGGATTTTTTTGGATTTTAACACATTTATCAAGAGTAGGCTCTGATGTGCATGGCGGGCCATTCATGATTTCTTGCTTGTCTCAGGAATGTAGGTCCGATAGTTCGCATGAAGAGATCGTTCCATCTTGTGGGCGGTCTTCCGCGTCCTCGCTTAGGCCCTCGTGGAGTCCAATCGATCACAGTTCTGCTCCACTTCAAGTCATGATCATTAGCAACTTTATGCACCCAGAGCCACTTTCTTTTCAAGGCGGTACGAACAACGTCTCTGACCTGAGTGAGTCCACGCAGCCTTTCGTTCGAGACATGATCCAAGACAGTGCAACCGACCATCCAACGCTCCATGCGTCTTTGGGCCACCGATAATCTTTCACTTTGTGCTTTGGTCAGGGCCCATGTTTCACATGCGTATAGGAATGCGGGAATGATACAACCATTGAAAAGACGGCGCTTATGAACCATTGGGACAGATCTATTCACTAGGAATGATCTATGCTTGTATAAAGTCCCATATGCGGCCTGAATTCGCCGGCCAATCTCCCTCTCCTCCTTCCCATTGATAGTAATGATGCTTCCCAAATAGACCACCTCTTTTCTGATACCCACAATCTTCCCCGCAACTCTGACATCCCTGGGATTACCCTTCGAAGACATTCCCACAGTTTTATCACCGTTAAGATGAAGCCCCACCCTTTTTAATTCCCTCTCCAACTCTATTGCCATCGATTGAATTTGTCGCTCATCGTGAGAAATGAGCACTGCGTCATCGGCAAAGAGAATATGAGAGAGGAATCGCCCATTGATGTTAATCCCTTTTCCCGCCCAGTCTAATTGACGGAATGCCATATCCAAGACTGCTGTAAACAGTATGGGTGACAAACAGTCTCCTTGTCTAACCCCTCTTCCAACATTGATTTCCACTTCCTTTCCATTCACTAAGACTGCACTTTTGCTACACCGAGAGAGGGAACTTAGGAATGAAACCACTTCCGACGGAATACCTTCCACCTCCAGAGCCTTATAGACAGCATCAACATAAACCGAATCAAAAGCCTTAGAAATATCCACGAAAAGTAGATAAATGGGCAAGCGATGATCAATGCAGTTTGTGACTACCGTTTTGAGAGTGTGAATAGCATCTACCGTAGAATGTCCCTGTCTAAATCCCATTTGTTCCCAACTCCTACTGCTATCCAGGATAGGTGCGAGTCTCGTATTCAAAAGACCGGTGAGGGCTTTCTGCAAAGCAGGCAGCAGACTGATTGGCCGGTAATTTTTAACGAGAGAACTATCACCTGTCTTAGGCAGCAGAATAGTGCGCGAGTCACCAAACCCCTTTGGGACACTTCCGGTTAGTATGTTGTTAAATACCTCTGTTAGTAATGGAGCTAAGTAGTCAGATCCCGCCCTCAACATCTCACCAGTGATCCCATCCCTTCCCGGTGCTTTACCTGACTTGAAATGTCGAAGTGCTTGTTCCACTTCAGCAACGCACAAGGGAATGAATGGGTCCCTTACTCTTAGTGTTCTATATCCTATTCCTCCGTCCCCTTCATACAAATCGTTATAAAATGCTTGGAAGACCCTCTCTATACCCAATTGTGTGCATTCCCAATTACCCGACCCATCCCTAATTTTGTGAATTCTACCTTTCCCTACAGCAATTCTTGCAGCAGCCTTCTTATAGCTTTTCCCGCTCGCAATGGCTGCATTGACGTAACTTAGATACGACCGTTCTCTATCATTTCTGAAAGATTGACGGATCGATCTGTTTAGAAGCAGCCACTGTAAGCGAGGCAAACCGGCTGACTGCATCTTATAATCCTTTCGTCCCGCTAGTAGATCCTTTGTAGCTTGTGATATTCCTCCATCCCTAGGTGTATAAACCGTTGCAATTTTCCCCGCCCCTCTAATCGCATCCACAATGTTACCGTACCCAAGATCCGCTCCTCTACTTTGCAACTCTAATCGTAGACTGAGTTTAAACAGTCCATTTTCGAGGTGCGAATCACCCTGACCGGTCGTTTCCTTTCTCCAAGGGAAACGGCGACGGAATGAGATGGAAGCTCTAACGAGTCGGTGATCAGTGGTAAAATCGAATCGATTTATCACTCCGACATCCCTCACTGCCATTCCCCTAGGATACAAGATGAAATCGATCTCATTTGCTGATAACCCATTTGGTGAAACCCAAGTGAACTTGCGGATTGTCCTTTTCCGAAAGAAGGAGTTACCCACCTTGAGATGAAGCCTCTCACACAAATCCACAACCATTTGCCCTTTGTTGTTCCTATCCCCATACCCGAATGCCCCCACAGAGTTTTCCCCCAACTGACGACAACCAATTTTCCCATTGAGATCACCCATCATGACCTTATGCACGAATCGGTACCGGTGGCTTCCAGACACAGGCGCGTTGTACGCTGCTTCGAGCTGATCGAGAAAATCACTGAACTCCGAGTCATCTCTCGAACTGGCAGGCGCGTAGACCTGGAAAATGCGAATAAGCTCGTTGTTCGGTACCTCCACGTCAAGAAAGCAGACCCTAGGAGTATTAGGTATATATATAAACTTCAAAACGTATATGAACAAAAGTTGCGGAAATTCCGATTTGAAAATTCTCATCATTTTATTGGAAAACCGACCGCACCGCTTCAACGCATAGACCAGGAATAAAATTATTAACGTGAGAAATATTGCCCGCTGCCTCCTCATCAAAATACTTTTTTGGTTTTGTCTTTAGCATCATTTTGAAGCAAGTTATGGCCGTTTACGTGAGTCGAATTTGGCATACAATTTCATAGTGTACCTACTTTGACCTACCCATGCTCGAAGATGAGACCCATTATCGAAAATTGGCCAACGCAGTTTGAAAGAGCGTCATTCAAAGTACTTATGTTCACGTTTCATCGTAATCGGACACACTTTTTTACTACCGCCGCGGGGTAGTCGATTATATCGCGATTTGTCTCATATGCCATTCTCACAAGCTCATGACCGTTAAAAAAAGATATAATATGAGTTATTCAAATTTCAAATTCTCTTCCCAAGATTTTGTGTTTGAAAAGTCGTAATTCTAAAACCTCATTGAGCGGATTTGGTGGTTTCGCTCCGATGCCTCCGATTGGAATAACTCGGTTGAGTGTGGGTGCGGCGAAATCAATCAAGGGCTCGGAGTTTGTGAGACTGAAGGCAGCATGATATGAAATCTCCTAAAGATTGAACGAAATTATTGATGCCGGATCGACTCGAGCTCTGCTCGGTTAGCCTGCTCTCTGGCCGGTCAGAGAAACGAAACATCATGCAAACATAGGAAAGTCAGTTGAAACAGGGGACTGTAGGGGCCGAATGGACATCATTACAATTAGCTATTGACGCGCACAACTGTTCGGATGTATGCTTACGTACCTGAACGCCAGGATAGTGAGGACCAAATTTTTCCTTGAAGAGTTCATCAATCTGTAATCACATGTTTTCCATAATTTATTCTTCTTCTTCGCTAGTACCATCCATCTGCCGGCGGAGAATCGAGCGTGCATGAGCCAATCGGCATATATATTCTTTGCCCTACTGAATAGCGAGTGAACGTCCAACGAGGTCATCAATGAGCCTGAAATTTGCACATTCATTGCATTGAATAACACCTTTTCCCTTTTTGAAAAAATGAAAGATTGACGTGAAATATCTAAACTACAGTAGCGCCAGTAAGTCACCGGACACTTTTTCTTTCTTTCATAACTTTTGACATTAAAGATTTCTTGCTGTAACTTTGATATGTCCTAGCACAACCATCTGCTGTTAGGCACATGGCATATCGCGGAACTCCCTGGTTGTTGCGCAGTGATGACGAAATCAAGCAATACTTTTTCAAACAATCATAATTCTTGAATGGATTTTTTCCTGCTAACAAAACTCTGATGTTTTTGATAAGTCGCAGGCCTACCGAGAAAAAAAATCTCAAGTTGCTGCTTCATCGCACTTTCGCTACAGAATGACTCATAAATGGTTCCTGAAAATAAGGATTTTCGTTCATAGACGTGCTAGAGACTTGTACAAAAGCTCAAAATGATCCTTTTGATACTTCCTGATTACCCCCAAAGTCTGATAATGATAGCTCATCATTTTTCCCCAGAGCACGAAATTTTCATTTTTTCACATCACCTTTTTTGAGGGTTTACATTTCCGAGGTACATTTTTGTTCAAAGCTGGTTCCTGGATAAGATGGATGCATATCTATGGAGCATATCATTATCAACTTTGTAAAACATTTGAATACCTTTCGTGTCTGTGGCAACCGAAAATCCGAGGTCAATCGATTTTCGACTCAAAACTTGACCATGATCATGGTTGAAATTTTTCAAGGTCGAAAAACTTTTTCTCTCAGAACTTCCTGACTATATTTTTTGCATGTGTATATGTATGCGTAGAATTCGAATTTCGATATGAAAGCCCATGATATCATGAATCAAAAATGTTTCTGAATTTTATCATTTTTGATTCATGATATCATGGGCTTTCATATCGAAATTCGAATTCTACGCATACATATACACATGTAAAAAAACTAGTCAGGAAGTTCTGAGAGAAAAAGTTTTTCGACCTTGAAAAATTTCAACCATGCATTTATCATGATCAAGTTTTGAGTCGAAAATCGATTGACCTCGGATTTTGGTTGCCACAGACACGAAAGATATTCAAATGTTTTACAATGTTGATAATGATGTTCCATAGATATGCATCCATCTTATCCAGGAACCAGCTTTGAACAAAAATCTACTTCGGAAATGTAAGATCTCAAAAACGGTCATGTCAAAAATGAAAATTTCGTGATCTGGTTGCAAATGATGAGCTATCATTCTCAAACTTTGAGGATAATCAGGAATTATCATAAGGATCATTTTGAGCTTTTGTACGAGTCTCTAGCACGTCTATGAACGAAAATCCTTATTTTCATGAACAATTTCTGAGTCATTTTGTAGCCAAAGTGCGATGGAGCAGCAACTTGAGATTTTTATCTGGGTAGGCCTGCGACTTATCTAAAACATCAGAAAGTTTTGTTTGCAGGAAAAAATCTATTCAAGAATTATGATTGTTTGGAAAAGTTTTGCTTGATTTCGTCATCACTGCGCAACAACCAGGGAGTTCCGCGATATCCCATGTGCCTAACAGCAGATGGTTGTGCTAGGACATGTCAAAGCTACAGCAAGAAATCTTCAATGAGTCAAAAGTTATGAAAGAAAGAAAAAGTGTCCGTTTCCCGATCTCACTTGGATTGTGACTGAGTGAGTGAGGCACTCCGAACTCCTCGAACATCCATGAGAGCGGAGTGGAACCACCGGACGTAATCAGGGATTTGGGGCGAACCAGATGAGAGTAGGCTGAAAGGGCACACACGTCAAATGCTCTAGGACCTGTAAATTTTCTCTCACGAGCTAAAACGACGGGCTCAGTCAACACTAAATTTTTTTTTAAAACTTGCCCACAACGCACATGTCGAAATTCTCCACGATCATGACATCGAACTGCTCTGCCTGAATGCAATTCATTCTGGGAAACATTCCGAAATCATAATATCCTTGCTCATCCCTTTTCAAATGATGGCATGAAGCGAAAATATGGAACATATTTCAGAGTAATGAATCTCTTCCATCATTATATACCTGGAACTGTGAGTATCTCGGTTTCTTCAATTACCGCTCTACACTGCAGGACGAACTGTGTCGCGAACGGTTTGGACATCTGCTAATTAACATTGGAGGCCCGCAAAATGTGTTCAGATTTAGCCTGTTTTCACCATGTTACTTCTCAGAATATTAATTTGTCATAGAATTTTACAAGCACAGATTGCCATCATATTACGAGATTGATCATAGAAACTGAAATAATTCGGAGTCTACTTACGAAGAAAGGTGCTACGGGATTGAAGTTATTCATCGAGAAGAAATCCTCCTTGTACTTTTGCATCGCATCCATATGCTCAAAATCATGGTAACTACTTTTTTTAGTTAAAAATGATTAACTAAAAATAATTTCTTTCTTGATTTAGATCTGATATCTCAGGCTGTGGCTCACTTGCTTGGTCTCCTCGGCTTGTGCGACGAATACCTTTTTACTCTTACTCGTCCCGTCATTTACTGACGGGTCGATGACCGGGATGAAGGAGGTCTGAAAGCTGCTTGATATGTTGATGATGATCAAGGCTTAACCGGGTTCCATCCGTTCGCAGCGTGCTAAAGCTAATGCGAAAACGAGAAAGCGTGACGATTAGCCCCCCACATTTTGAACGGGGTCGAAGCCTTGGTCGAAGCAGGAATGTCGAGTTTTTTTCTCATCTCTAGATACCATTCTAACCACATCATGCCCCGCGTCCACGAGAATATCAGCGATGTTTCCGAGGAAATTCGAGTGCGAGTGGCCGAACTGCGCATTATACACGAGCATCTTCAACGCTGCAGGGAATTGTGATGAGAGGACAACGAGAAGAATCAGGCTGACGATCCTCATACCAGCCTTGGTGCCTGCAACATCATCTTGACAATGTGAGACGAGAATTAAGTAACAATGATTGAGAAAAAAATTTATGAGATCGTTCTTGGAAGGTTGCGCGTACATTCTACATTCTACTTTCGTCACACTGCACACATAAGGAGTGATGCGGAGTTATATAAGTCGGGTCAAGCAACGCGATTGTGTGTCTGCTTGACACGTTCCTTATCAACTATTTGATCATGTACGATGACACTAAATGGGCTCGCAGGGGTTCCAATTGATATGATCGTTTCTGATTTGTACACTACATTTTCACATTGCGCTCAAAGCACAAGTGAGAAACGTTGAGCATCATGGTTGAAAATAATCCATGGCGTCCTATCAAAACTATTTATGGATTTTGCCAATGATTCCTAATTAGCCTGTGAAAGACGTAATCCATTCATCGCTTAATACACTCGCTTCATATTCCAACACTTCCAGATGTTGCCATTCCGTTTACTGATTGCCCTGGTACATGTAACGACTTCTGCAAGACGTGATGGGGAGAGATGCACTTGCAATAGTTGATGCGAGCCCTCCATGTATTTTATATGAACATGATGAGCAGAAATATTGTTTTTAGCGAAAATATCCGTGCACGTTCATTCAACACTCACGTTTCTCGCATTCATCAACTAAGGCATGTCAGTTTTTAGTATTTTTCCTCGAATAGAAGCATGCCCATTATGGTTGTTAACCGAGACATATTTTGTATATGTCGTGTGTGATTGTATATTCAAAATCTCCGTTTCTAGTATATGCTCAGCTAAGGCACGACAGGCATGCGCACAAAGAACAGGAACCAATTTGATAGATAGAGACTACCCGATGGCCACAAAGATCAGGTGCCGATTCTGAAAGAGCAAACGCGTTTCCGCTCAAATATTTTTGTGTTTTTTTCTTCTTCAAACAAACAACATTATATTTCTTGATTTTTCAATATACGTAAATTGGAAGATATTCGAACATTAGACAAACGGCCTCATATGTTATTCTTGAAATATCCAGAGAGAACTGCTACTATTACAGAACCCTTCGAGCCGATCGAGCAGATAATGGAAAGCTTAAAATGTAAGTGTAATAATTATCTTTGAGATGCAAAAGACCGATTTAAAAATTCCAAAGAGTCATTCATTCAGGGGCTATCGGAGTTGCCACTGGGGCCGGATCTAATGGGGGACCCGGTAGTGGCGTCACGTGATGCGTATATCGCGGCTTCGAAGATCGCCCTCACCATATTTTCCGATTATTATCGCAAATGCTCTCGGCAAATCTTTAAATTTTCACAATTTAAAGTGTGATTTGCGAATAACTGATATCATCATGTTCCTAAATAAGCTAGCTAGGACAGATATTACTGTACGTTGCGTCAATAGTCCTTGTATCGTGGTGGATTTGCAGGCAGATCCACCACGATCCTTCAGTGAAAATTCAGATCCTTCAGTGAAACTTGAAGGGGAGATGTCGTATTTCGGTCAGTGACCACTTTCACAACGTCCATGACTCTACTAGTTGTCATCGTTCTGGCTGGCGGTTCATATTCATCGTTTTCGTTTATTCATTTCCTTTTTTTTCGTGGCAAATCGTTGAACAAATAGTTGGCATTGTGTACATTCTAGATCTCGGAATGGTGGGCCTTGGCGAATCCGATTCTGCCCCGTCCGACGTCGTGGATGTTGCAGTACGTTCTGATCCAGGTGTCTCCGAGGATCCACGAGGGGCCGAGTCCGCCTCCTTGCATGTCGAAGAGGGTCAGGGCGCAGCTGCCCTTGCCCAGCTTGAGGTCGAGAACGTACTCGGTAGAGGGCACGGGGTAGGCTTTGCCTGAATATAGATTGCTTAGCGCTTAGTACTTTCTTCCGATTAATGTCTTCACATCACCATGGGAACTCACCAAGCAAAATATATTCGAAAGAAATGAATCATAATTGAATTTCCATCATTCAGTTGAAACTATTTTGGAAACATTCCAAATTGATCACCTCCGATGGTGAAGATCATATCGGGGTAGTTACCGGTGCAAGGCACGGTGTACAGCTGGTTAAATATATCGTACTTGGCACCGGTGGCCTTGACGATGCCCTGAACGGCGTTGGCGGGAGCTCCGATCCAGGATGTGCCGGTGTCGGAGATCACCTGAATCCGCCAGGATTATGATCGATTGATATCGTAAGTATAAATTGGCCTAGAATCGTGTGCTCGCGTTTTGTCGCCAAATGAATCGATAGATCGCATACCTCCTCCTTGGTGTTTGAGTTGTAGGTGCCGACGGAGAAGGAAGTCATGGGGAACTGCCAGTAGGTCTTGGACGAGAGAGTGACATAGTCGACCTGGATAGAAGTTGTTTGGTTAGTTACAGTGATTGCCTGAGCAATCTCTACGGGTATACCGTTCGTATCCCAATCACTCGGTGTCTAGAGAATGGATTGCAGTCAAAAGTGTCCAACTTATTTATTTTAGGATGAATATATTGCTCATACGAGTGCGACGCTCGCTCAAAAGTCGGTCGGTCGCTTAAACGCTCCGCTCTCGTGTCCCCTCCCAAGCCGGCTGGTCACCGTGGGAGGCGTAGACCATGCTCATGGCTTTTCTATCGCTGGCTACACTCAACTGCCTAACTCTGTGCAATGATTCGCGGATTGTCGAGCTCGAAGACGCCCTCAGCAAGATCAAGGTGAACATTCTCGGTCTGTCCGAAGTCAGAAGATCAAGTGAGGAGGAGAAGGACCTTACATGGAGTAATGGACGCCTCTATCACTCAACAAGACTTCCCAATCGTACAGCCGGAGTGGGTTTTGTCGTGAGTGGGGAGGTGAAACGGAAGGTTGTCGGGTTTCGCGCTTTAACTCCCAGGATCTGTTTTCTTGATGTTGCGGTGTCGGATATTCATTCATTCATTCATTCATTATTTATTCCGTCAGAGGGGAATGTTTACATAGAATATCTGTGATGTGTTGCGTAGAACGGAGGTCCGTCGATCGTGTCGAATCGGGTGGGGTCGCAGCAAGGGTATGGGGGAAGGGGGGAGGGGATGGGAAGGGGGCAACCGATTAGAGATCAAGAGGTAAACCAATTATGGATAACTGACATGGGGAAAAATGAAGGAGGTTGAGAAGTGATAAAAATACGAAATGAGTCATGGGAGAGAGCTACAGTTTCGGGTAACAGGGAATTCCATATTGAAATGGATCGAGAAGTGACAGTGGAATGGGAATTATGAGGGAAGAAAGGTAAAGATATTCTGAAGTGATGCGCATTGCGAATAGAACGAACTAGTGGAGCATGAATAAGGAGAGATGAGACATCGAGTAAATATCGCTTATGCATAATTGAATGGAGAAATACAATATCGGAAATAATTCTACGCTGTTCAAGCGATGAAAGGTTCAGATTAAGCATACGCTCGGTGTAAGAAACATGAGGGATGGCACAACGGTGGTATAATCTACGCGTGAAATCTCGTTGAACTTTCTCTAGGTCTTTAGTTAATTCGACAGAATGAATAGGATTCCAGATAATAGCACAGTACTCGAGGTTGGGAAGAATGAAGGTGGTGAATGCTTTACAGTACAAGGATGGGGACGCGCTTTGGAAGGTCTTAAACATCAAATTCATTATAGAACGTGATTTCGAAACTACTTTAGAAATGTGATAGGAGAAAGAAAGAGAGGGAGAGAAGTGAACTCCTAGATCCTTAACAATAACTTTCTCTACATTCTTAACTTTGACAGTGGGTTCCTTTAAAATGACATTATTGATATGAAATAATCTGCGAGGGTTATGTGTGCCGTAGTGAACAATGTGACACTTGGTCTCAGAGATTCCTAGATTCCATTGGGAAGCATAATTAGAGACAACATCGAGGGCAGACTGTAAATCATTAGAAAACCTAGGTGCTTCAGCGAATAACTTTAAGTCGTCAGCGTAAATAGAGTAGTGGATAGTCTAGGGGAAATCAGAGGCGATATCGTTAATAAAGAGAATGAAAAGCAGCGGACCGAAACACGATCCCTGGGGAATACCTGATCTAACAAGTGTTGGAGGGGAAAAAGAGGACTCAATAAAGACAGACTGGGTGCGATTAGAAAGGTATGAGTGAAACCAAGAAATGAGATGGTCTGAAATTCCTAACTGAGATAGTTTAAACAATAAAAGTCTATGGTCGATACTATCAAAAGCTTTTTTAAAGTCGATATATACAGTGTCGAACGAACTGGTCTTTGAAATTCTCAGATAATGAGAGAAAGTCTCAGCAAGATTAGTAGAGGTAGATCTAGAGTTACGAAAGCCAGTTTGGCGGGGGTCAAAAAGTTCATGGTTCTCTAGGAATGAGGTGATCTTCTCTATTAGAAGCTTCTCAAAAAGTTTACATACAGAAGAAGTGAGGGAAATTGGACGGAAATCTACAACAGAGTTGCTAGTTTTCTTCGGAATGGGTATGGTCCTGATAAGATTATTCCAGATCTACGCGCTAGCTTCAATTGACATGATCGAGTACAGCAACTTCATTCACGAATTCGAAAGAGAGTACCACGGACCAATCGCTGGCAGTCACCGGTATCGATTCGTGCATAAGGTCATCCTAGGGGATTTCAATGGGAAAGTCGGGCATTCTGAACCAGGGGAAATGTCGGTTGGAAAATTTGGGTACGGGGAACGGAACCAGAAGGGGCAAATGGTGGTGGACTTATGTGAAAGATTGCATCTTCGGGTGGGAAATAGTCTCTTCCAGAAACGGGAGAAACGAATATACACCTGGGTTTCACCAAACGGGCGCACTAGGAACGAGATAGACTTCATCTTGTTCCCAAGGGATATTCGGGTTCTAGACGTGGGGGTGGTCAATCAGTTTGACTTTACGACCGATCACCGGTTGGTTAGATCAACCATCTCCTTTCCTTTCCGATTCCGTCGGGGTAACAACAGACCAGCTCGGGGAGACTCGCACCTTCAGAATGACTTGTTCAGGCTCAGTCTAGGCATAGAAATGGCACGTAGTGGTGCGAGTCCGGATTACGGTAATGTGGTCTCAGCAGTGCAGAAGTCGGGGAAAATTGCTACCATTTACACATCACGAGATAGACGGATTTCCCATAAGACCAGGGATTTGCTTGAAAGGCGCAGGGAACTCAAAATGGATGCCGTTGGGGTTTCTAGGGTGGAATGGCTACTCGTCAATAGATCAATTCGGCAGTCGTATAAACGCGACAGGGATCAGGCCTATCTTAATTACGTCAACGAGGCCATTGCAATGGGGAAAAGTTACAAAAAAGCAATTGCAAAGTTAGCTATTGGGAAGGATAGGATCATGCGGGTTAGGAATGGGCAAGGGGGGATGGAAACTACACAAGCGGGAATTGAGGGGGCATTTCAACACTTCTACAATGGTCTATATGAGGGTGATGGTGGAGTGGGATATCGGGAGGAGTTAGAACGGGATCCGTTCATTCCCATTTGCGAGTCAGAGGTAGATCAAGTGCTTCGGCATTTCAAATCTGGCAAAGCTCCTGGGAAAGACGGGATCACGGGGGAAATGCTGCGGGTTGGAAAAGATCAACTAGTCCCCGCTCTCACTCATATCTTCAATAGTATCATGTTAGGAACTATTCCTCAGGGTTTTGGGGATTCACGCACAATTCTTCTACCAAAATCTGGAGATGCAACTCTCACTAAAAACTACAGACCGATTAGCTTGCTTCCTGTCTTTCAGAAAGCTCTTACCGGACTGCTCAATAAGAGGTATGCGCCATTATTGGATAGAAACAAAAGCTGGGAACAAATGGGATTTAGGGCGGGTCATTCAACAGTAGATGCTATCCATACTCTCAAATCTGTCATCGCTCACTGTGTCGATTTCAAGCTGCCGATTTATCTGCTTTTTGTGGATATCTCGAAAGCTTTTGACAGCGTATACACGGAAGCTGTGTTCAGAGCAGTGGAGTTGGAGGGCATTCCTTCTGAGGTGGTTTCTTTTCTCGCGGGTCTCTCTCAGAGCAGTAGGAATGTGGTGGTGGTGAATGGAAATGAGGTTGAAATTAAGGTGGGAAAAGGTGTTAGACAAGGTGATTGCCTGTCTCCTAGACTGTTTACATCAGTTCTGGATATGGCATTCCGTAAGTTCGACTGGTCTAGGAAGGGAATTAGTATAAATGGAAGATTTCTTTCTCATATCCTTTTCGCTGATGACGCTGTTCTCATCTCTCATGATGAACGGCAAATTCAAGCAATGGCAAGGGATCTAGAACGGGAATTGGCTTGTGTGGGACTTCAGCTTAACGGGGATAAAACCATTGGGATGACTTCTAAGCCCAGTCCAAAAGTAGTCAAAGTCGGCGGGAAAGTGGTAAAATTACAGGAGAAGGTGGTGTATTTGGGAAGTGCAATTTCAGTCACTGGAAAGGATGACTGCGAAATAACTCGTCGAATCCAGGCGGGATTTGGGGCATTCCATAAACACCGGGCTTTTCTAATCAATCGGGGTATTCCAATGGCTCATAAACGCCGACTATTCAATGGTTGCATAATTCCGGCGGTACTGTATGGATGTGAGAGTTGGGCTCTGACCAAAGCACAAATGAATCGATTATCGGTGACTCAACGCAGAATGGAACGATGGATGGTTGGTTGTACTGTGCTCGATCATGTTTCTAATGAGCGGCTGCGAGATTCCACTAGAATTCAGGATTTTGTCCGCACCGCACAGAAAAGAAAATGGTTTTGGTTGCACAAAATTGCGAACGATGATAGCTTAAAGTGGAGCCGAACTGTGATCGACTGGTACCCACGAAAGCGCAGAGGAAGAGGCCGTCCACCATCACGATGGAGCGATATCTTCCGAAAGACAATCGGCGCCCACTTTCTCAACGAAGCAAGCAATGTCACGTGGAATGCCATGCACACCAGAGCCCTCATCTGACCTTCCCTAACCCTCTCAGAAGGGCGAAGACTCTATTGACCTCTTGATAAATGTGTTAAAACTGAAACTGAAATATTGCTCTTACCTGAGCGTCGCAGTTGACGTTGTCAAGCGCTCCATAAGTGATCAGACCTCCGAGCTTGTCCTCCTGGGGCTTGACGTGTCTGTCGAGCCACACGGTGAAAATGGGCTGGTCGAGCAGGTCGAGCAGGTTCTGGAGGGGAGGAACGACGTTGTCCTCAGCGAGTGCCGGCCATCCGAGACCGAGGATTCCTGAATACAATTTCATCCATGACGTCATCGTTGCTCAATCGAAGCTTTACTGATCTATCGAGATCATGCTGAATGTTGTCGTCATTGTCCAGTCTCTTGCTATACTTATTACACAGATTATCAGCTTGCTCGCAAACTAGGGAGGTGTTGAGTTGTCCAGAGTACTCTCAACTAGTGATGCCCATTCGAGACCGGCTCTCCTCAATCCGCGTGCTCTATAGTTTATCTAACTGGCGAGAATCGATCTCGAATTGGCAGCTCGAACCAGTCGCTCAACTAACCGTCGACAGGCTGCTCTCCGAAGATGTAAGTGGCGACTCCGAGCCCCTGGGTGGGGTAGACGAGGCCTGCGAGGTTGAGGACGTCAGTGGCAATGTATCCAATGCAACTTCCGGATCTGTAGTATATCACGAACGGCTGCGAGGTCTTGACGAATGTGGAGGACTGAAATCAAGTCACTGTGTTAATCCTCATTAGTGATGCCGTTTCGCGTAGTGTATCTCTTCATTTAAGCAATCTTTCTGAGGTAAGAGACTAGAGTATATGAGACGAATCGCGAGATCTTCGAGAGCCCCGCGGCACTAGGAAATTAGTATCCCTGATCCTGCTGAAAAGTATAACGTAAGTACATCGAATGGTGCTCTATCAAACTGCGTTGACTGAATTTTTTATATCGATCATCATCTCTGAGTATTGGTAGGCCAAAGCGGGTACCCTATGCAAATTTGGTCCAATTTGGCATCAGCTAAACGACCATAACTCGCTTCAAGAAAATGTTAGAAAAAAATTGCCAAATGCATTCGAAAGATGAGCAAGTGGGAAAGATTTCATGTGTCGATGATATCATTCCTAGTCCATGCGCTAGAGCGGGGTAGTTGGTTTTCCAAAAAAGTGAAGTAACTTTGTTAATAGTTTATTCCCCAAAAAGTTTTCAAGAGTGATTTTGCTTTATAATGGTGCCTACTAAATCCCTAAAAAATCAGAAAAATCGAAGATGAGGAAAAAAGTGGGCGGCCTTTTGTCCGAAAAATCTGCGATTTACTCAATTTTTATCAGTTTTTCGGGCATATCGTTTTTCTTTCACATTTTCATGAGCTCGCATGTTGATATGTGGTCCCCCTTTGGTCCATTTTCGGGTCAAAAAGTCAAATTCTCAAAACGATGTGTCTATAGGATTTTCTAGCGTATTTTTGCACGTAGAATCCGAAAATGCATACTAGAGCTCACGAAAATGCAAAAGGTTCAAAAAGCGAGTCATCTTCGGATTTTTGATCATAACTTCTTTCTTTCGCACTTTGGTGAAGTCTAGTATGCACTTTCGGATTCTATGTGCAAAAATACGCCATAAACTCCTATAGAGACATTATTCTGAGATTTTCAATTGTTGACCGAAAAACGGACCACATGGTGAAAAAGTGCCAAAGTCGAAAAAAGTTGTATCTCGAAAAAATATGTCTTTATGAGTTTCTGGTGTATCTCGGCACGCTGAATCCAAATATCGACATGCGAGCTCATGAAAATGTGAAAGAAAAAAGATATGCCCGAAAAACTGACAAAAACTAAGTAAATAACAGATTTTTCGGACAAAAGGCCGTCCACTTTTTTTCCCCATCTCCGATTTTTCTGATTTTTTGGGGATTTAGTAGGCACTTGTATAAAGCAAAATCACTCTCGAGAACTTTTTGGGGAATAAACTATTAACAAAGTTACTTCATTTTTTTGGAAAACCAACCACCCCGCTCTAGCGCATGAACTAGGAATGATATCATCAACACATTAAATCTTTCCCATTGGCTCCTCTTTCGAATGCATTTAGCAATTTTTTTCTAGCATCTTTTTGAAGCGAGTTATGGTCGTTTATTTGAGGCCAAATTGGACCAAATTTGCATAGGGTACCCACGTTGACCTACCAATACTCAGAGATGAGGACCGATTTCAAAATTCGGTCAACGCAGTTTAATAGAGCATTATTCGAAATACTTACGTTTTACTTTTCAGCAGGATCAGGGATACTAATTTCCTACCGCCGCGGGGGCGTCAATACTCTCGATTCTATCGCGATTAGTCTCATATGTGGAAAGAAGAGAGTCAGTCCCCGAAACGCCATCACTAATGATCAAGACTTACCAATGATGCCAGTTCGTCATTAATTTTACGATAGGCATTGCACTAGAATGGAAGTGCTAAGAACTATCTCTCATTACGATCAGACTCGCAAAACGAGATCATTAGCTGTGCAAGTGATCATACGGGGACTCATTATAGCTTCATCAATACACCTCTCTCCCTGCCCATTTACAGCGTCAATGAATAACGAATCTGTACGAACGTATGAAAAAGTCGGCTTACGAGGTGTCGAATTTATGCTTGTTATGTCCCTTGCAGGCCTGAATCGTGCAAGAAGCGTCGATCACCCAGAGGTTGGATGATCCGGTATCCAGAATGATGGAGAAGTTCTGGTCTAAACATGCATTCAGTGAGAGGGTGAAATTATTAGCTATCCTGCTCATTATGTACTACTATCTCTCTAGGAATGCACACTGATGATTTTTCAATCGATATTCTCTGGTTTTATGACAAACTAGTGTTAGCTAATATGTCGTCATAGCGAGCCCAATACCCTTCCCCCCTCAAAGAGAGTAAAAAAAGTTCGGATGTCGTCTCAAACCACCGCCTACCACCTTAGGTGCATGGTTTGAATTTGATACGTTCGTGAATCATATCCTGCACGCGGCGCCTATCTGAACTCGCTCCAATCCAAGTCGGTTCGACGTCCCCTCCCACTCATTCCCCGCTTGCTGTCTCCCGGGGGGTCCGAGTCGGTTCGAGGCATTCTCCCCTCGCTGCCAACAGGGGCGTTAGGAGCTACGAAACCCGAATAGCCAGCACTAGTCGAAAACCCCGAGGTGTTCCTATGAGCGAGCTTTGACGTACAAGGGGTTCCGAGTCCGTTGTCTCCGAGTTATAAGTCGTCGTAGTAGTCGATGAAGGGCTGAGACGCGACGGCGGAGTTTGATCCGACGGCCTCGATACGAGCGAGATGCTGCTGGGCGAGGAACTCAGAGAAGGTTCCGTCCCTGCAGAGAAGTTGTGTGCTCAGATGAATGGAAATAAATAGGAAAATAATCAGTTCATGGGAGATCAATACTTTTGATATGACATCACCACACACATACACACTCACTTGATCATCTTGGCGCGGAGAGAGGGGATCTTGCGCGCATGCTGCTGGACGACTGCCGAGCAGGCCAGGCCTACGATGGAAAGCAGAAGGAGTGTCGTATGCATGCCTGAACAGGGATACTACGGTAGGCGAATAACGAGGCAAACGATCCGCAAAGCAAGGTTGATGCCTGCAATACAGTTTTGAAAATGTGAGAAGACAATTATTGAGCACGTAATGAAAAGTATGATGTCGCTCTGGATACGTTGCGTGTGCACGCCGCATATTGTCATTTTGCACATGAATATGAGTAATATTGAGCGATGAAAATATTTCCCGTCGGGCCCAACGCGATAGGGTGCGAGCACTACTTGAGGAGTTCCTTATCAATGATCTGGGCAAGTATGATGACACTAAAAGGGCTTTCAGTGGTTCCTTTGTATATGATCGTTTCTGATATGTACACTACTTTTCAATTTCAAGCACATTACGCTCAGATCACAAGTGAGAAACGTTGAGCATCATGACTGATAATAATCTTTGGCGTCTCGATAACACTCTCTACTGAACTGAATTTTTTTGATATGAAACCTACAATACTGCGCTACATTGCGCCTGTATCTACTATTTTTTATTGGTTTTGATTTTCTCACAAAGCGCAAAGTTGGATTCCTGTTTATCTCTCCTCAAAATGAACGAGATGTCCGCTCTTTGTCTCCTCTTTACTGAACTCTGCAATCCCTCCCTCAAGAAAGAGAGAGAGAGAGTTCAGTAAAGAGGAGAGAAAGAGCAGACATCTCGTTCATTTTGAAGAGAGAGAGATAGCGAGAAAGCGAAAGGAAGAGACTCCCCTATCTTCTTTGTGCTCATCGTTTCATTTCCTAATCACACTCAATATGTCATAACCATCGGACTGAAATGAAACTTGGCTAACAATAAGAAGCATTTTTTGAATCCTACTGGTTCAACAGTTAAATGAAACTCATATGGAACTTTTGTATTTTCCTATGGAACTTTTGTATTTGGCACAATTATTTTACAGGTCTTTTGAAAAAAAAAATGAAAATTTGAAAAATCCTAGGCTTAAAATAGAGAAAAGGTAAAAGTTGTGAAAACTGATGAAGAGAACACCATATTTCTTCTTGCCTGTTTTCAACTCGACTCTCTATGCACAATTATTTTACACAAACGCGAGAAGAAATATGCTCGAATTTGGTTTGCGATACTTCCGCGTTTTCGCCATTTTAGACCCAGGTCCTGGTTGTCATTCCTTCTCTTTTATTGCATTTGATGTGCAAAGAGAATCAAGATTACTCGTGAATAATTCATTAGCTTTTATTGAACACACTAATAAAGTGGAGAGCTGCCCAGATTCAGACAGGGATATTGTTTGAAGCCCAACATCCCAATTCTCGCCAAAGAATTGTAGCCAAAGAATTAGTATGCGAAATTATAGTCTTTTGCCATCATTGGTATCTAGTCTGTTCTGTGTGGCCTATGTTTGTGTGTGGCTGTTTGTGTAGCTTGCTCTCTCTCTCGGGTTCATCCATGCGCTTTTCTATTATGTGTGCAATGAAGCGCAGATTGTAGTGTGTTTCAAACAGTTCTCATAACTTTTCTCACATCAAAAGCATACTTAGACTCTCGGCCTATCATATTTCCACATCATAATTTTGTCTTTCTTTTCCTCGTTTTAGAATTTTCTCAGTCGTTATGAATATTCGATAACACTCTTTGAATATGAGGGGAGGGGGTGGGATCGATCTTCTCATGGAGTCACACAATTCGAGTATAGAGGAGAGGGAGTCTCGTAAACGGATGGAGGAGTCCGCTTATCCAGTGTATGTCTGACTAGATATAAGTGTATGACTTGACGAGGTAGATCGAAAGATGGAAGGGAAAAGGAGACGGGAATGGATGGGGATGGATTGGAGGGCAGCTCAAAGATTCGAAACTTCTATTCCTAAAACACGAGGTAAGTCAGGGTGTTTAAATAAGTGAACCTTAATAACGGGGATTGACAATTTGGGGTTACAAATCAGATGCAATTTATTTAATAATCGAGCGGTTTTGTGAGAAAAAGATACTTTGAGATTCTCTCTCTTGAATGAGGGTAGATGAAGGACAAACGAACCCTTACGTCTACTAATTGCACGATATGTGTAAAAATGTGTAGGTTCTAAGTCAACAAAATGGGCAAAAATTTTGAGAGCTAAAACAATATCAATCACAATACGACGAGTATACAAGGTGTTAAGTGAATAGAGAGATAATCGATCAGAGTAGCATGGAATGATAGGTTCTACTCGTAAGAGTCTAGTAAACAAGTGTTGTACTTTCTCTAATTTCCGAACAAGACCTTTGGATGATGGGGACCAGACAGGGGATGCATATTCTAATACAGGAATAATGAATGACTTGAAGGCTGAGATGTAAGGGGAAGGAATAGTACAACTGATACTACGAAATAGGAGATAGACAAGTGAAGTTGATTTATGGCAAACAATCTTTATATGAGAATCAAAGTTCAAGAGGGGATCGATATGGACACCTAAGTCACGAATAGAGTCAGAGATTGCGAGATTTGTAGAGAGAAGAGAGTAGACGGTTCGTGGATTATTTCGTCCTATGTGAACTATGTTGCACTTTTTCTCAGCAACTTCTAACTGCCATGTTTTGCAGTATTCCGTGAAACCCAAAATCCCGGACTGAAGTTGAGTGGGGGCGTCAGATGGAGAGAGTGGATCGAAAGTAGTGAAGAGCTTGATATCGTCAGCAAAGAGCCGACATGAAAGTTTAGGGTAGGGGGAGAAAACCTTAGGGAGATCGAAAGTTTAAAGCAGAAAGAGGATAGGACCCAATACTGTCCCTTGGGGGACGCCTGAGACAACAGCTTTCTCAGAAGAGAGAACATTGCCTATTCGCACTCTGAAACTCCTTTCAGAGAGATAACCTGAGATCCAATTTAGCAAGCAACCACGAATTCCAATCGATTCTAATTTGAGCAATAACTTATTATGAGAGACCTTATCAAAAGCCTCAGCTAAGTCAATATAGGCAACGTCAACACAATAGTCGCGATCGATCGCATCACGCCAAGATTGGGTGCAATCAAGCAGTTGGGTTACGGTAGAACGCCTGGAGAGAAAACCATGCTGCTCGGGGGGAATTACATTGTGGGAGGTACACCAATCGATAATTGAGGGCTTAAGCAGTCGTTCCATAATTTTAGCTGGGATGGGGGTGAGACTAATTGGGCGGTAGTCAGAAACAGATGAGGGTGAGGCTACTTTAGGAATGGGGACCACAATAGATGATTTCCAGAGAGATGGAATAGTACCAAGCATGAGACTGTAATTGAAAATATGAGCAAGTGGTGTGGATAGGGAAGCAAAGCACTTCTTGAAAATAATGGATGGGATGTTGTCAGAGGGAAGGGAACAGGAGGAAGAGACACGACTGAGGTGAGAGGCGACCTCGTGAGGGAGGATAATAGAGACAGGAATGGATTGGGAAACAAGAGAGGGGCAGGTCGGGACAGTTCCGTCGTCACTAGTATAAACTGAGGAGAAGTAATCAGCGAGAGATTCCGCTTTCTTAGAAGGACAAGTGACTACGGAACCGTCAGGGGCAATAATAGCGGGTATTACTAGACCTTTAGACTTGAAACGAGTGGAAACATAACGATAAAATGAGCGATTATGATTACCGGCGAGCAATCGGTTCTCATAGGAACGAACATACTTTCGAATTTCGTAATCTAGTTTACGCGAGACACGAATAAACTGGGCGTTTACTGGTCGGAGGCTAATCTTATCAAACAGAGAACGTTTATGTGAGAGAAGTGATTTAATGTGGGGAGGGTAGTGATCGGAAGGAAGAGAACACTTTCTGAGGGGGACAAAACGACTAAAAAGAGCAGTGAGGTAGGACACAAAACGATCATACAAATCCGATACATCGATGAAATCAGAGAGAATCGCTTCCCAATCAGTCCCATAAAGTGCATTGTCCAATCCAGAGAAATCAGTTTTGCGGAAATCAAAAGTATGCACTAAAATGGGATGAGAGAGGGGAAACGAAAACTTGAAATCAATAGATGAATGATCGGCATTACGAAATGGAGCGGATACACGACAATCAGAAATGATGTCAGGAGGAGAGAGAATGACATCAAGGAAATGACCATTTAGTGAGGGGGAGGGAACAACTTGGGAAAGAGCAAGGTCGATAGAGAGATCATAAAGACAGGATGATTGAGAGGATAAAAGACCAGGAGACTTCCAGTTGATGTGCAAATTAAAGTCACCTAGCACAACCACTTGATACTGAACGGAAAACAGAGAAGATATTAGATCGAAAAGAGATGTATTTTGAACAGTGGTTGTGTTAGGAGGCCTGTAGACTAGAACAAAACGAGTCGGGATAAGGGCAGTAGGGGAATGGACATCAACGACTAGAATGTCACTCGAAATGCGAGAAGGAAGGGAGACTCGGGAACAAGGGAGATGATCGCGAATAAAGAGACAAACACCGCCTCCACGACGGGCACGATCGGAACGGAATACACGGTAAGGAAAGGAGAGGAGGAGTTCAGTGTCTAGAATCTTAGAGGACAGCCAGGTCTCGGTTACAAACAGGAAATCAGGTTTGTCGATAGAAAGAATAGCGTGGAGGTGAGGTAACTTATTGCAAAGGGAACGTGCATTAAACATTGCACAGGAGAACTTAGATGAAGTCAGGGGAGGGGTAGAGGGGATGAGGGAGACAGTCGAGGCAGGGGAATCGTGAGCGGAAGGCGAGAGCGACAGAGAAGGCGAGAGTGCCGGAAGGGGCAAGAAAAGGCGAGAGAGTGTGTGAAAGCGAGAGAGACGAGAGATGGGAAGGGGATGAGGGGAAAGGGGAGATAATAAGAGGAGAGGTCGTGGCAACAACATGAGACAAATTGATAATGGTCACATCCGAAGGGGGATCGAGGGGTGGTGTACGACTAATTAGTTTCCCTGAGGGGGCAGACGGGTGCGCTTGCCGGTACGTTTATCCTCCTTATGCCAGAGGTTATCTCTGTAATACACGAAGGGGCAATTAGCGTCCGACTCGCGCATACCCTTCAAAGAAGCTCTGAGCTTCTTACTCATCTCTCGCTTCTCCACAGTCTGCGATTTCCGAATGAAGACACCTCTCCAATCCTCGTTCTTGCGGAGCAGAGAGGCATTTTTGAGTGCAGAAAGGAGGTGGGAACGAGAGGGGAGCACCACCTTGAGGAGACGGGGGTGGTCAATAGACGTCTTTCCCATACGATACACCATCTGAGGGAATGCCTCGACCTTGAGGTAAGCGAGGGCTCGACCAACGGCCGCCCTATCGCTCCCCAGCTTCTCTTCAAGGTTTAGAGAGGGGTCGGGCTCGGGAACACCGGAGATCACGAGAGATCTCGCCCTCAGATGGGCCTCGACAGGATCCTCGCCAGTGGGAGGGGAAGGGGGGAAGAGAGGAGAGAGAAGGGAGAAAGGGGGAGGATGAGAGGAAGTGGGGAGGGAGGAGGTGGAAGGAGGGGAGGAGAAGATGCCCGCATGGGAACCACCACTGTCTTTAGAGAGGAGCAGATCGACCGATTTGGCCATCTGACTCAGGACCGAGGTGATTTGAGTCCAAAGGGACTCTTCCACTCCAGTGGGAGCTTCCGTCAAGGCGAGCGCTTGTGCGGACACAATGAGGTTATCAAGTGCGCCGCGCTTCGCTTGTGGGGAAGATCCCCCCGTTGTGGCCCGTTTGGACATGGGGGTGGGGGGGAGGAAATATACACGAAATTACAATTTAAACGGGAGAGAAAACACGCGCACCTTCCCGAGTGACACGCGCACCTTCCCGAGTGAAACAAATTGTGGGGGTCCTTCTAAACCGTTTCGTCATTATGCCAGTAGGTCGGATAAGAACATTAGATTTATAACGAACTGGATGATAACTACTTCGCAATATCATCTCTTACATAACTGTTGTCTCTCGTACGAAAATTGTGCTCATCCAGTATCGTGATCATCCGAATATTCTTATCAGACCTAGTACCGTCATTATTGGATTCAGATAACAACCACAAACACACTATTTATAAAAAAATAAACTTTTTTTAAAATTTCAAGCTAACCACCGCGCACGGCCACACAACGCACACCGATTTTCAAACGCGCTTACCATTCATATTGACACAGCTGCGATTGCCCTGACGGCAGGGGTACTTCATGCCAAAATTCTTTGCGCGCTTGAAGAAGGAGGCAAACGCCCTAAATCAATATTTTCGACTTCGGCCAACAAGTAATCAAAGTGGTAAGAAAATCGTAGGAGAAGGCAATACATTAACCTGCAAATGTCCATGCCCAAATTGGGTGATGTGACGGGCACAGTGCACACCAGGCAGTGCTGAAAGCCACCGACAGAATCAGCCATCTGCATGCATCCGGATTTTCCTAATAATGTCAAGTGCACAAAACAAAAACGAAACATTTTAAAAGTGATGAACAAACACAGATTGAGCACATATCATGTTATTGTATGCCGTACAGATAGCACGGCCCGCAGCGCCAAGACACATTTCAGAATGAACTCAAAACATGGTAATGCGCCTTGCTCTCAAACTCGTCTATCGAGCACGCTCAAAAGTATCTACAATGATTCACTCAAACTTGAGTTTCACAAAAATGCGATCAATTGGAAGAAGATGGTTAGTGAATTGATAACGCCATATCAGAGAAATTTTGCTATACCCAATACATATTTCGAGTTTATACCTGCATGTTCTTATCATTGTCACCTGATCTTTGTGGCCTCTCGATTCACGTTTCTAAGCGTGTCATGAGTCCGAACGAGCAAATCGTGCTACCACGGATTTTGTTTTAAATATTAGGTTGTGAATAAAATATCTTGTATTTTTATCTCATCCTTCTCATTCCACCTATCACATCAAAAACTCATAGCTTTTCATAATCGATGATGGATTATCCTCTTCATAGTACATACTGCATCAAGATTATCCGATAAGAAAGAAAAATAACTGCTACGGCGTAATGGGAGTTGATTCGAGACCACCAATCGGAGAGACGAGACCATCTAGGAGAGGGGAAAGGAGTAGGGAGGGAAAGGTGGACGGAGCTGAGAGCGATTCGCTCGAAGAAAGGAAACAGCATCCAGTCAGAATAACCGGCAGATGGTCCTGGAATTGTGTGTTCATTTTTGATATTACGGAGTTGGCAAAATCAACAAAGGATAATCATTACAATGTAATAAATATAATCAAATCAGGCCAACCTCCGAAATACTCGTTTGTAAGCAATTTCTCCACAGTATCGAGAGCGTCTTCGACAGCTTTGAATTTTGCGTCCCTAGCTTCTCCCTCTATGTTCTCACGGAACATACTATAGAGACCGAAGAAGGACTGGATGAGCTGCAAAACAATCCCTCATGAAATAAACCAACAATTGGTGCACAATACCAGATATATCAAATAGCTGCTCTCTCCATTATGCACACTCTCTCGTTTCTCTAACCGACTGGAGAAAGTGACCAAACCATATTTCGGTATTTAATTCTGCTAAACTAATGCCAAGTACTGAAAGTCATTTGAATGTAAACTCACAATTGACGCATGTTCCATAAGTATTTTCTCCTTGGCTCTGAGATACGGATCAGAAGGGAGAATGGCTGAGGAGGGGTAGATGGCATCAAGATACTCAGGGATGATGCTCGATTCGATCACTATCTGAAGAGATCCAAGGTAAGAACTGGTAAGTCATGAACACATATTCGATGCTGATCATGAGAATTCATTTGATCTCTCAACATAATATCTTTAATAAATCGGGGATCTTGATAAATTGTTCTCACCTTTCCATCCTTCTCGAACGCCGGCACTTTTCCCTGCGGGTGTTTGTTCAAGTACCAATCGGGTTTGTCCGAGAAGTTGATGTTGACCACTTCGATCCTACAAGAAGTTAGTTATCACTAGTGTTGCTCGATCTATTGTACTGTTCTTTGTGCAAACTCTCTAGTCGATTATAGAAACGAGTGTGAACATGGCGATTGTAACTATTTGATCCGGTATAGCAAGACCACAATCGTTGCCTCGTACGTAGGACGGTAGAACAACTAACTCGATTCCCATCGCTGCTGCGTACAGCACCACTCTCTCGGCCCACGGACAGAACCGCATGCTGTAGATTCGAGCTCTTCCCGGAGCGAGCGGAGGCTCGGCATCGGCTGAAATACACTTTGATTCCCACGATTAAAGACCGAATCTCCTTCCCTTAAGCTGTCGGTAAGTTGCACACGAAAAAGGCAAAACTCATCCTAGTAGTAACAAGATTTTGTCTGAGTACCTTTCCGGAGCGAGCGCGTATTGTTTCCGATGACCTTGGACATTGTTTAGAGTCGAGTAGCGGTTCTGAAAGTTTTGGGTAAAGATGAGCATAATATATTTAAATTCTCAAGAAAAAAGTCACGTATATAAATAGAGGAACGAGTAAGGATTGTTGGCTTTTCTGTGCTAGCTGGGCTTTTTATAGGGGACGAGAGAGGACGCTCAACACAGACTAGAAACAAGAGAGGACGCTGAGCACAAACTAGAGCGAGGTATATCTACTGGCATGTCCCTCTCTCACTCTCTCACTCGTTTGGTGCATACGAGATGAGCGAAGGGTTAGCGCAAGTGTTGGAGTTTGTAGTCAATCATACACTACATTCTCCCCGGAAAAGTTATCATAATGAGATCAAGCAAAACCGATTCAATTAAACGTATTCTAAAATAGGCAAGCACAACAAAAGAGGGGGTACGTGTCTGCAGTTTAGGTTCATTTCACACTGAAAACTCATCAGATACATCAGAATTACTAGAAAATAAAATAAATAAAAAAAATAAAAAAGAAAATAAAAAGAAAATAAAAAGAAAATAATGAGAAAGAAAATGAGAAAATAAAAAGTGATATAACACGTGTATTTTGAGATATTGCATGACCCCTAGGAACTGGGAGCCCCAAGTTTGGACAGTAACCATACGATAATTAAAATATAGTATATTGAAGACGAGAAAAACTTTGACGTCGACGATTTGTCCCAGAACCAGCTTTTCGACACTTTCCGGCTCCGGGTCCCGCTTTATCATATCTCAGCTCATAGATGAGCTTCAGGAAGAATATTTTTTGGCTAGGTTAGAACAGATTCGTGGTCTACATACTTATGGTAGTTAAGAAAAACAGAGCCAAATTCGGTAGGTGTTAGAAAAAAGGATATTGTTGCAGTAAAAGTTTCATAAAATCATCAATTTTGTATAACATCTAGTATCGAAATTCGGAATCTAAGTGTAAAAATGAATGACTATGGTATTGTGGTCTCCGAAGCGCCGTTCTTGAGATATGAAAACCAACCGCACAGGGTAAAGTGTGCCACCGTGAATGAGGCTTTGAGGATACGTTTTTCTTTGTCGATTTTTGAACTCTACACCCCAACGTTACTATAGGGTTAAATTTTGAGCATAGGTTACAAAATCGTTGTACGGACCTATCTCAATTATATCGAAAATCCTGTGATATTAGGTTGTCCGGAAAGTCTTTGTCCATGGGTTTGTTTACACACTGCCCGCTGCAGATGCACTTTGGTTTTCTCTCGTTCCTAGGTCATAACAAGCAGTCATGTGCCTTTGCAGTAAACAACTCCCCATTCACTTCCATTCAGTCAGGTTCTAGTAGAGCAACGATGTATGTCCCTAGTGCCATCCACATCCGCCATGTTCTGCTTTACCTCTTCCTATCCCACACCACGATGAAGGATTCGGAGACCCTCCTGAAGAAGTTTATGACACGAATGCCCCCCACTACAACACCATCAAGAATTGGTTCCATCGCTTCAAAGAAGGCGACTTTTCCCTCGAGGATCAGGATAGATCTGGAAGATCCCGTGAGTTGGATTTGGACACTTTGAAGAAACTTGTGGAAACGGACCCATTTCAAAGTGTACGTGAAATGTCCATTACACTTGGGGTTAGTCATAGCACAGTCACGGAAGGATTGAAATCCCTCGGAATGAGGAAACTTCTCGGTCGATTCATACCCCATGACCTGACCCAAGCCAACCTTGACCGTCGAGTTGATGATTCCATTACCCTCCTCACTCTCCACGGTGGGGATCGATGGCTGGACCGGCTCATAACGGCCGATGAAAAATGGGTCTTCTACGATAACAAGCACAGGAGAGCCCAGTGGGTTGGAGAAGGAGAGACCCCACAGGATGTCCCAAAACCTGACCTGTACCCCAAAAAAATCATGCTCTCAGTGTGGTGGGGAGTGGATGGCCCGATCTACTGGGAGCTGCTACTTGAGGGCACGACAATCACCGGACCCACGTACGTCACCCAATTACGGAATGTGAAGAAGGCCGTCGATCTATCAAGCCTCAAGGACAAGAAAGTGTATTATCAGCATGATAATGCACGGCCCCATATCTCGAAACTAGTCAAGCAGGAACTGGCTGGATATGGGTGGATGGTTCTCCCTCACCCCCCCCCCCCCCTCTATTCTCCTGACTTGGCCCCGTCGGATTACTGGTTTTAGACCTGACCCATGCCCTTCGAGATAGAACCTTTAATTCACGTGGAAGTCTCGAGGCTGCACTCAAGCAATACTTTGCTTCGCGCCCCGCTGGGTTCTACAGGGAGGGAATCGATAAGTTGAAGGAACGTTGGGCATACGTTGTGAATAATGATGGCAAGTATAATTGATCTCGTGCTATTGTTTACTCAAAGAAATAAAGATTTGAAAAATGGACAAAGACTTTCCGGACAACCTGATATTTGCAGTGACAGCTAATCCGAAACTACCAAAAGACGTTTGATTTTCTCGACTCTAATCTTCGAATGCAACGACGCTTTGGATCCGACCAGAAATGGTAAGTCAGGTTTATACCTCAATAAATTGTGGTTAATATACAATGCAATTTTCGTATTGCTTTCATTGAAGATTCGGTACGTCAGATTGTATTATGAAACAGGCGAACCATCTGCATCGTTTATTCAACCGTTCACGGTAAACCAGTACAAACAATGTGTCTACATTCAAGGTCTTTCGGATCATACACTACATTCATGTCGGTGGATACTGTCGACATTTTCTTCACAGACTGCTCCGATCAAACGAATGTCGCCGAAGCAGCTAAGTACGACCAAAATCAATATCATTGTATTTCTTGATTTGAAAAATCTCTTGACTCAATATCAATGCAAAACTACAGGACTCTTCGTGTGTCTATTCAAGAGAACTATGGAAATATCGACTTAGCTTCTCGTTATCGATCGACGATTTTATCTGATCTGACAGCTAGATACAACACAACAATCGGAGAAGCAGAAGGAAGGATTCGACTCGGACAATTATACTGTCTGATCATGGTTTTCAAGGTAAGTCGTTAAATCATCGAAAACACAGACGAGTTTACCAATCTAGAGTTTGGTAGAACCATCTGTTTTACAAATCTTATGTTTCGTAATAATTTGTATACTATCTGAGCTAAAAGTTGAAAAACAACATTTCAGGAAGTTGAAATGAATATGAAGTGTGAATAGGAAATCTACCGAATGCTCAACGTATTTGACGAAAATACATACTTGTATAAAATGCAGTTGTATCGGCCGGACATCGATAATTAGAATTGTTTCATTTATTTTTTGAAACATATCTAGATTTCCGCCCCTCTTTGTTCTATTCTCTCAGGTATTATCTTCGTATACATATTTTATTATTTTTTGCAATAGTCACCTTTGTCACACTATTAAGCTGATCCGTCATGCTATTCATCTTTCTGTTACAGTTAATCTGATATCAGCAAGATAAATTGATCTGATAATAAAAAAAAAATTAGAAAAAATTAGAAAACCCGTAGAAACCGATGATGGGAAGGTGAAACAAATCTCGGTCGCGTAAGAACAATATGGGGAATGACCTGATAACACCTCATCAGAGAAACTCACTAAAAACAATAGAAGTTAGCCGCGTTGCATAACTATTCGAACCTGATCTTTGTGGACTGTCGATACACGTTTATGTGTATAATGAGTCGGGTGAGTGAGTGTAAGTGTTCGAAGTAGGATAACGTTTTTAGCTCGATCTTTCGACCTCAGTGATTGATTATACGAGTTGGACAAGATGTGTCTGCCCTCAGTGATTGAATGCATTGTTTGAACGAGATCTTTCGACTTCCAGTGATTGATCTTACGAGTTGAACAAGATGTGTCTGCCCTCAGTGATTGAATGCATTGTTTGAACGAGATCTTTCGACCCTCAGTGATTGATTCTATGAGTTGAACGAGATGTGCCTGCCCTCAGTGATTGAATGCATTGTTTGAACGAGATCTTTCGACCCTCAGTGATTGATTCTATGAATTGAACGAAATGTCTCTGACCTCAGTGGTTGGATATATTGTTTGAACGAGATCTTTCGACCCTTAGTGATTGATTCTATGAGTTGAACGAGATGTACCTGCCCTCAGTGATTGAATGCATTGTTTGAACAAGATCTTTCGACCCTCAGTGATTGATTCTATGAGTTGAACGAGATGTGCCTGCCCTCAGTGATTGAATGCATTGTTTGAACGAGATCTTTCGACCCTCAATGATTGATTCTATGAATTGAACGAGATGTCTCTGACCTCAGTGGTTGGATATATTGTTTGAACGAAATCTTTCGACCCTCAGTGATTGATTCTATGAGTTGAACGAGATGTGCCTGCCCTCAGTGATTGAATGCATTGTTTGAACGAGATCTTTCGACCCTCAGTGACTGTGTGTATGCTTTGAACGAGATCTTTCGGCACCTCATTGACTGTGAGTACGCTGGTCTAATAATTTTGAGTGATCGCTCGCCGATTCGAGGAACGAATGAAGATCACAGATCAACTTTTATCAGTATGTTTTTCTTATTTGTTTTCTTGTCCCCCATCCCTAGCGAACTAAACACTACGTATGAACAACCGGAATAAAAGTGAAAGAATCCATTTCCCGAAAGGGTGATTCTTGTTTTCTTTTTTTCCTGCTCACTCCCACAAGTCTTCTCTAGGTAGGTCACTCCTCTCCTCTCCCTCACTCATGCCAGCACTTTTTCAGTCGGTAGGTTACTCCTCTCCTCCAATCTCACTCCCTACTCCTATACTCCTTTTCTCACACTGATAATATAGTGAAATTCATTGGATTGTATTTTGAGGTTAGTCACACACTATCGGACTAGACATCAGCCGATAACACCATGAACTCGATGATCTCAATCGGGACTACAGATCAGCTTATAAATTGATAGAAAAAATCGAATGTGATCGGTTGTAGTATTTTGCATACTATTTGTTCTTGTTTGTCTGATGTTTGCTGATATTTGTTTACAGATGAAGACTGCAGTGGAGATTTTTCTCACTGCGATCATCTCGTTTTCATATTCCTTTAAATTTCTCGCTTACAACCCGCAAATCGGCAGCTCGCACGTGAATTTCATGTCGAAGCTAACGGACGCATTGATTGACGCGGGCCATGAAGTGGTGAGATTAATGGATCACTAATTAGTCTCTTTTTTTTAACATCAAAGTGCACTCACCTTAATAATCGCGTGTAATGATGACTGTTCCTGCAGTGTCTATATCCTTTGCTCTCTCGTCTAGTTAGCTGGCGAAAAAGCACGTACATGGCGTCAGCTGTTTTCCGAAACGGCATCACTAATGCCTTGTAGATATGTTAATTTGTTCATTTCAGGTGGTGCAATCACCAAGGGCTGAAACTTTTGCCGGTGCTCCAAAAGCAAAAGCCAGGCTGATTGAGGTGCTTCAGATCGACGTAGTATTCAGTCAATACATAATTTGAAGGTGGCACAATGCAAATATTCTGCTTCTTTCATCGAGCAAATGGTATCGAACGAGGGGTCTATGGCATCGGTGTGGAAGAGCACCAACACCTACTCCCATCTCATAAATATACGAATTAGGGATGACAAATCGGAATCGGAACTCGGAAATCGGCCTTGAAATAGGCGATTCCCACTTGAAGCTGGCTTCAGGGAGTGCTGAAGCCGGCTTGTGAGAACCTCTTGCTTATTTTCAAACCGGTATTCCGGCTTGAAGGCGGAACCAAGTCGGAACCCGGAAGCCGAAAATAGGTAAAAGTCGCCTAGCGATTGAGAAACTTCTGGTGGTGATGATATAGCATGTGCCTAATGTCCATGAGCAAGACCATCGATTTCGTCATCACTATGGAATATTGCGCCATCCTTACGTAATATATGTATTCTTGCGTGTAATTCACTCGAGACTCGGCGGAAAAGAGCAATAGATGTGTATCAGTAATTGATGAAAACAGCAATTCATATTGATCCCGAGACTTGTCTTCATCGAATGACACCTCTATCGCTCTTTCCCGCCGAGTCTGATGTGAATTGCACGCAAGACACATATATTACGTATGAATGACGCAATATTGCATAGTGATGACGAAGTCTAAAGGTATCGTGTCTGACCGAAGCCCGCAAGATCACGGGTTCGAGCCCCACGGTCGACAATGTTTTGCAAGATGTGCCGGCCCCAACCACTAGTCTCCGCCATTCGCTCCCGTGCAATAGACACACCATGAAGCGCACCAGAATTTGATTGCTTGACGGGTACACTAACATCTTCATTTGTGGTGGAAATCGAAACAGGTTGAAAATTTTGGAATTTAAAAAAATTGGAATTTTAATTTGTTTCCCCGAATTGTGCTTGAATATATTGGGGTGTCCCAAAAGTCCTGTCGTTTTTTTTTTTGAAATATTTTTTCAACTGTAAACAGCCTTATCGAATCCTGCTAAGCGGCGATTGATGAATTAACTATTGACCTTCTCTTTCAATATTTGAGCCAGTGAAATCATTACAATTCGGAGGAGCTACGGTATGTAGAACTGACCACACTAAAAACACCCACGTTCAGTTTTCGTTCAAAAAATCCGTTCTCCTTTTTTTGAATAGATAAAAATCAGTTTAATGTTTGCCACAAATAGGAAGTGATCCATACTCAATATGCGCACCATTCCGACGTCCCTTCTCGAATTGCATCATCATTATGAAATTTGCCATTTCCCACACATTATTCTAAAAATTTTCGAATTTGATTCCGGAAATCGATCAAAATATTTACAAATAAATCAAAACGTTGAAAAATTAACATTAGAGCGCAATCGAAGGGGGTAAAAATAGATAACTCAAAAATCGACCTGAAAAATGGTCATGATTTTCACATATTCTTGATTATTTCTGAGTTCTCAAGCGATATTTTTAGTTCGAAAATTGCATTTAAAAGTCTAATTCCTACTACTACTATGCTATTTGTTTGGGCTTCGGAATGTCAACCGCCTCTGTTTTATGAATATTTTAAAACAAGGTCGAAAAACATACATTTCATATTATTGCTTCACCATTAGGAAATCTCATGATCTAATCGAAGTCTAATAAATTAGTGCAGGAGTACTTGCACTTATTAACAACGAGTGAGAGATATTGCGACCTACGGTTCTCTTTAAATAATAAAAAGAAAAACGGCGACAAGACTTTTGGGACACCCTAATAGTCTTGCTCAAGGACAATAGGCACATGCTACATCATCACCATCAGAAGTTTCTAAATCGCTAGGCGACCTTTTTACCTTATTTCGGCCACAGAGTTCCGACTTGGTTCCGGCTTCAAGCCGGAATTCCGGCTTGAAAATAAGCAAGAGGTTCTCTCAAGCCGGAATTGGCCGAGAGAGGGGGTGATTCCGGCTTGAGTTCCTGCGTTAAACTGCTCTGAAGCCGTTTTCAGATGGAAATTGGTCGCGTTCCGACTTGATTCAGTGTTCCGATTTGTCTTATTTTTATGGGTAATTATCGCTCTTTTAATCGCCCCCTATAATGGGCCCTAACTATCTAGAATTCCAGGAGCTATTGACGGGTACCAAGTCGGAACTCTGTGGCCGAAATAAGGTAAAAAGGTCGCCTAGCGATTTAGAAACTTCTGGTGGTGATGATGTAGCATGTGCCTATTGTCCTTGAGCAAGACTATTAGGGTGTCCCAAAAGTCTTGTCGCCGTTTTTCTTTTTATTATTTAAAGAGAACCGTAGGTCGCAATATCTCTCACTCGTTGTTAATAAGTGCAAGTACTCCTGCACTCATTTATTAGACTTCGATTAGATCATGAGATTTCCTAATGGTGAAGCAATAATATGAAATGTATGTTTTTCGACCTTGTTTTAAAATATTCATAAAACAGAGGCGGTTGACATTCCGAAGCCCAAACAAATACCATAGTAGAAGTAGGAATCAGACTTTTAAATGCAATTTTCGAACTAAAAATATCGCTTGAGAACTCAGAAATAATCAAGAATATGTGAAAATCATGACCATTTTTCAGGTCGATTTTTGAGTTATCTATTTTTACCCCCTTCGATTGCGCTCTAATGTTAATTTTTCAACGTTTTGATTTATTTGTAAATATTTTGATCGATTTCCCGAATCAAATTCGAAAATTTTTAGAATAATGTGTGGGAAATGGCAAGTTTCATAGTGATGATGCAATTCGAGAAGGGAAGTCGGAATGGTGCGCATATTGAGTATGGATCACTTCCTATTTGTGGCAAACATTAAACTGATTTTTATCTATTCAAAAAAAGGAGAACGGATTTTTTGAACGAAAACTGAACGTGGGTGTTTTTAGTGTGGTCAGTTCTACATACCGTAGCTCCTCGGACTTGTAATGTTTTCACTGGCTCAAGTATTGAAGCAGAAGGTTAATAGATACTTCATCAATCGCCGCTTAGCAGGATTCGATAAGGCGCTTTACAGTTGAGAAAATATTTTTCAAAAAAAAACGACAGGACTTTTGGGACATCCCAATATTTCACCGTGACATGCCCGATCGATTCCAGCAAATCAGGGTGGACAAAAATATGAAACAAAAATTGAGATTTTTAAGTTTGTGCCCATTGAAAGTCAAAAAGTGAAAAATTGAACAAAAGCGTTCACTTGTTCGGTTTTGTTTACTAAGTACGATAGTCTCAGGAGAATATGTGGTAAAATTTACAAAAAGAAGGAGATAGATTTCGAATGGATTACGGTAGGATCAAAGATCAATAACTGACTTGTAAACAGATGAAGAAGGAAGGGCCTCTGCTTCACATTCGCCTTCTTTGTGACGGCGGCAAAATGAGAGGAGAGAGCGGCGGAATCTGGAAACGATGATTTTCGGAGGGATAGCGACAGGAAATTGGCGAAATTGAGCAGGAGAGGAATCAGCTTCTGCAGGAAATCTCCGTTCGCTAGCGCAGCTGTGGTTCCGAGCTAAATTCAATTTTAATTATTATATCAATATTTTTATAAAAATAATTTAATAAAATTCACCCGATTGACCAGCTGTGACAGGAGAATGGATGTGGCGCATCGGATTGTGTTGTTTTTGGATCTGGAAAAGGAATCGATTTTCACATTGAATTTCACTGAAACCAATCGATTCTGACTATCACGTGAAACATATTCGAAGCAACAGTAATTCTCTAATTTATCTTATTTTATAACAATTTGCATAATTTCTTACATATTTAATGATAAATAACTCACATTGCCCCAGCAGTGATGATACTGGCCAGCACTTTGTTGGGGTGACCATACTTGACAACTGTCTCTACAGCCTCTGTAGCGTGATCTCGAATGAAAGCATTGGATACGTCACCACTACGAGCGATCAACACGGCTGTTGTCTAGAATTAAATAATGTTTAAATCAGTTAAAAATTCAATTTGAAATATCTGTAAATTAATGACTTAAAATGAACGCAAGAAACCACGAACAATGGCAAACAATTACCTTCTCAGTCATCGGGTCCATCTTTCCTTTTAGGTTCGTGTGGAGGGTGCCAAGGCAAGAAATGGCCACTCTCGAGACAGAAGAGCGAAGGTTCTTCGACTCGTTGATCAGAGCGGTTACCACCTGAGCCAAGCATTTGTTTTCAAAGAAATTATTATTATTATTTGGGTTTTTTTAATCGTACACAAAATTGCAAAAGCAGAATTACACTTGCTCCGATCGCATTTAAAGCCATGTGAAACGTATCAAATTTTCTGGTTTTTATTATCCTAGATCACAGACATGTTTCGCAGTTTTTTAGCGGTATTTCTGCTAACACGCTTGTGTTAGAGAGGGTTTGGTATAGTTGCCCTTCGTCATTCTTATTTCGCAATAATTGTCTCACCTCTTGCAAATTGTCCTCGATAGCTCGTGGATTTTTCTCCGACAGGTCGGATATCATGTTGATGCCTTCCACTTTCTCGTTCCTGCACAGTTTTCAAAATAATAGGAGGACTCACTTAGCAAAACCGTTTATGGTCACCTACTCTAGAACATGCATAAAACCGTTATATTTTAACGAATAGATATAAGGAAAACAAAGGAACTAACTGCAATGCTGGTCAAAATGATGATCGTAAAATTGTAAACACACCAGTCCTCATTGATTTCTGTGACATGCACGATAGTTTTATGCATTTTCGAATTAATGGGCTTATCACAAGCAGGCCACGAACCATTAGTCCTCGAGTCACTGTTTTGAATTGAAGCAGATTTTTTTTTCCTGGGGACCTGCAATGTCATAATAATGTGATCAATTCCAGGATCCAACATCCCGTGCCTGGATCAGCACCCTGGCCGGACATACGCGTTCCTTCGACTCCGAGGCATGTTCCAGCCAGTCCGACCACCTCGATACAGGTACGAGCGTATGTCATATACTTATTGCACCCTACACGGTAGATTGGCATCGATGTTGCCCGTAATCACTGCGTTCAATGATGAAGCCAGCCATTTGTAAGAATACGATATTTTAAAAATTGTGGTATAACTGTATCGTGGATAATTTGCGGCGCCCAAACGATTGCACTAACACGATAGTATAATTGCTCACTGAGGGCTTGACCAGCAGCTCGTACCTGCACCGCAGACGTCAAAGTTCTCCGTGATGTACACGTCGTAGTTCTCCGCCCGGAGTCTCTCGATCAATCCAACTTCGCTTAGCGTTTTCGCGCAGGTGAGTCCGTAGCACTGCGCCATCATCGGACCCATCTGAACTGTGGTGATGAGATATCTGTCAGGAATCTTAATTCCGGCCCTGGAACACAAGATAAGGATTGCAGGAATCTTCAATAATATTATGGAAGATATCGGGCCATATTCCGGGGATGATACGTTTAAAGATAAGTTTGAAGTAATGCAAAGTAGTGGCGCTTGAACAACATGGTGTATCTATTTCAGGCCAAGGTCTATATGACAAAACTGACCAAGGGAGGAATGATCGGGTTGAAGTCGTTCAAGTCGAAGAAGTTGAAGGTCGTGTCGTCAATGTAGATGAATCTAAGTTAACGTCTAATGATGTCAGTGGCGGTGCTGGAGACTCTGGCTCGCATGATCGCATACGGCTGATCTTCGCTCACCTGCATAATCTGAACTAGATAACTCTGTTCGTTCCTAACCGCATGCGGGGCAGCCGTAGAGGGCATGAGATAATAACATAAGACCTCAAAACCACTCTCTCTATTCTAGACATCAATTATATCACGCACGATACAACCAATACAAACATTGTGCAAACTCATGAATATATCGCATTTAGTAGTGCGCATTCGAGTTTTTTTCATCTAATTAAACCCGTATAACAAAAAAAATAAACGTGTTCCACATGATCTATTCTCAATGAACAATTGGACATTCAAGCGAGAGAAAAACATGCACATACGTTGTGTACGCAAATGAGGAAGGTCCCGGTCATCGAATACCGCTCAAAATTCGTCTTTTAGAGTAAACAGGATCGGTTAATCTAATATGGAATTTCGTAGAAAATTGGTATGGCTACATTTTGAGCAGGAATAAAATGGACCGAAACATATTTCAACTACAATTATGGTCGAAAAACTGAAAAAAGAGATGTAAAAATCGATTTTCCAGTCATGCGGGAATCGATCGGGGTGGTTTATTTTTAATCATTGGTCATGCCTAGTACAACGCGAAAGCGATTTTGAGTCTAGCTTGTCGCGTTCGAAAAATTTTTTTTTTTCGATTTTCAAAGTTTGCACTTCAATTTTTTTCTATTAAACGCACAATCGAACAATTCAGTAGTGGTATGAGCAATACGGGGCCAATGGGTGTACATGCACAAAGTATGGGCCGGCAGATCTCATTCCGGGGGGACGTGTCCACTGATGTAATGCCACCGTCTCTTTCTTTTCCCCCATGCCATTTGTACCCATGCTGCAATGAAATGACCACATTTGGTCGTTGATTTATTTCTCAGCGTCTCTGCTTGTAAACAATTCCACTGAAGTGGCGAGCAAATGTAACAAAATTGCCGCATTTCGTCGCATACGGTGTTGGCAAATAACATACTCTCGAGAAATGTTTATTATCTACGATCGACACATAAATTACAGCCATTATTCCTGCTTGGCTTTTCCTGCGACTAGTCTACGTATCAGTTTTGACAAAATTCTGATGAAGAGGTAGATCGAGATAATGGACAATACTGCTCCGGCAAGAATCACATCGAGATTGTGGTACGCGATGAAGGACATGTCCAGTGACTGCGGTCGAAGGGCCGCAGAGGCACCTGGGGTAAGATATATTCTTGTTCAGATAATAGAGATTTCAGGCAGAGTATCAGGTCTAGTGGAACATTCCTGCACAGACTTTTGAAGAAAAACGAACCGAATTCGGCAGCGAACTCGACGTGCTTCACGAGCTGTTCCTTCGCAGAGAACGGCTTCTTCGCTATCATTTTCGAAACTCGCTGAGCGTTCTCGCGGTATCTGAGCAAGATTTGCTAATCATAGTGAGCGCTATAGGCGAACCTTTTGTTGTCCTGCACTTCTCTGATAACTGCGGTGAATTTGTCCGCGTCCGCCAGGTCCCACTTATCAAACACCTGCAAGGAAAGGATGAACAAGATTCGACGAACCGTGTAATCACCTTTCCGAATCCATTGTACTCCATCATCCCCGCGTTTTTTCGCTGATCACCGAAGATTGGGATGAAAATGCCTGATAAATATGTGCCTGATCACTTGTTCAGCACGGAATCGTCTCCGAGTATGCTTTGGTCATAGCCGAGAGAGATGTTGAGTGTCTAACCGGGCACTCCACTGAGCGCTGTCTCCTGTGTTGATCCCATTCCGCCGTGGGTGATGAATACGGATAGTCGAGGATGTGCTAAAATTACAGGCTACTTTGATTAGGTACGAATAATGTATGTCATTGATTGTTTGCCATTTGCTCACCTAGAATGTCTCGCTGCGGCATCCACTTGATTAGCACGACATTGCTGCTGATTTTCAATGCGTGCTCATGGCAGAATTCATCGTCTGGCTGTTCGTATTTCCAGATGAAAGTGATGTCAGGGAACCGCGACATGGTCTGAGATATTTCTAATATATTTTTCAAAATCAATATCAAGTGATGGAGATATCAGCAATGAATTAACCTCTAATATCGCCAACTTCATCGCCGGCACCAGCTGCGTCGCCTTCACTACGGATCCGAGTGAGAAGAGGATGGTGCGCTCGCGACGCATCAGCACCTCCGCCCAGAACTGCAACGTGCATTGTGTTGTTTTCGTAGACCCACAGGGCCGGTCAAGATATCGCAACAAAATTAAAATAGCAACAACTTTATTTTGCAATTGAGATAGACCTATGATTTGAAGCATTCAAAAGCTCTCGACGTGTTTTCGATTTTTTTTTTCGTATTTGCCAAGCTATCTTTGAGGCTCTGTCTCACCTCATCAAGCGGCAGAGGTTGCTTCGCACCGATTCCGGCGATATCGATCACTCTCGCCAGCGTCGGAGACGCGTAATCCAGGAGTGGCTCGGTGTTCGTGAGCACGTAGGCGACGTTGCCCGATTGCTCCTGAAGTTCTAGTTGAATTTCAATTTAAGTTTTTGTCCTCCGGGATAATTGAGGTTTTAAGTCTCCAGAAATTTCGTGACGTATTTCGATATTCGTCGTCATTTTGATATGATGACAATGTTGGAGGGAGGTACTTGTTTACGTTAGCAAGATAGGGTACTAGTGTGAATGGAGCACGCCCGCACAATGCCATAACTAATGACTTCATCAAATATTCAACTGTATCAAATATTGAAAATACTCACCGCCACGCTAGGATAATCATCGCCGAAGCGTTCTCTCATTAGCCCGTTCACGTAGTGTCTCGTGAACCAGAAGCTCAGCTTGTAGTGCAGACTGGCGTAGATGTTCCAGGCCCGATCAACGAATGAGTGCACGTCCAGCTTGGCCATGTACGCAGCTGAATTTGTTCCATAACAAAACAATAAATGCGTTCCTGCATAATCATCATGATGAACTTTTTAAAAGCTTTTTAAAAGAAATGATCCACCTTCCGGGGGAAGGTGGCGTATCCTGGCTTTGCAAGCAAAGTCAAGAGCTGAGTAAATTTTGACTGGTGAGGTTTGATTACGCAAATATCACAACTCAATAAAAGCCGTGAGATCTCGTGTTCGTGAAGGACGTCTGAATATTTTCAAATCCTCAGGTCAATAAAAGTCCCGGGATAAGAAGGCCAAAATTCCCGCTCTATTTTCCTCTGACCAATTACAAGCAATGGGGAAGATTAAGAAGAAGAAAAAAATTAATTTTCCTACATACACTACCGGTCAAAAGTCTCGCAACTATTTTGAAATCCTTGTAACTTTTTTTGAAATTGAGAGAGAGACCCACGGTTTGAAACATTCGATAGTATGGATATTCAACAATAATGTGATGCTGTTGAATTGGAACCTGCTCTGTATCATATTCTTCTGAATTTAAAATGCGGACGTATGTTACTAAAATGTGGCTGTAGCTCGCAAGCATTTTTTGCAACTTTTCAAACTTGCTGTGGTGAAAGTACAGTCAAAGGTGTTTACAATGCAAATTACCTCCTGTTGAGTGCATTTAGAATGAGCGCCCCAGTTGATTTTTAAAAAAAATTTTTTCTTATTTTTTTTTTATAGCAAGTCCGAAATTTAGATTATATTTCGTAATTCTAGTTCTAGTAGAGGAACAAACCGGAAACTTTGTAGGATATGTCGGTACCTACTAAGGCATCGCTGGTTAAAATTAGGACCCGTTCAGACACTTGCCGCGAAAAATCATTTTTCGAAAAAGTTCAATTTTGGGCCTCTATAAACTCCCCAGCCAGTGTCGGTAAAAATCAACCAATTCAATATTTATTTTCCGAGTTTGTCAGTGAACTAACTCTCAAAATATCGCATTGATTGAAAACCGTTGAAGAAAGTTATAGATCTTGTCTCAGGAATCTGGTATGAGAGAGTTACTGCAAAAATCAATTTTCGTGAAAGGTTTACTACGATGCTCCAAATGTTACCAATGATGCTCCATCCTATCCTCACACTCCTTGCAGATTTTGGGAATTTTCGCGTTGCTAGAACAAAAAAATACACATTTAATTATCTCTAGCATTTTTTTATTTTGAGATTATGTGACCTCATTCTTTCCTAAGTTTTTGATCTATAACTTTATTCAACCGATATTTTGAGAATGAGTTCACTGACAAACTGGGAAAATAAATATTGAATTGGTTGATTTTTACCGACGCTGGCTGGGGAGTTTATAGAGGCCCAAAAATGAACTTTTTCGAAAAATGATTTTTCGCAGCAAGTGTCTGAACGGGTCCTAATTTCAACCAGCGATTCCTTAGTAGATACCGACATATCCTACTAAGTTTCCGGTTTGTAACTCTACTAGAACGAGAATTACGAAATATAATCTAAATTTCGGACTTGCTAAAAAAAAAAATAAGAAAAAAATTTTTTTTTAAAAATCAACTGGGGCACTCATTCTAAATGCACTCACAGGAGGTAATTTGCATTTTAAACACCTTTGACAGTACTTTCACCACAGCAAGTTTGAAAAGTTGCAAAAAATGCTTGCGAGCTACAGCCACATTTTAGTAACATACGTCGGCATTTTAAATTCAGATGAATATGATACAGAGCAGGTTCCAATTCAACAGCATCACATTATTCTTGAATATCCATACTATCGAATGTTTCAAACCGTGGGTCTCTCTCTCAATTTCAAAAAAAGTTACAAGGATTTCAAAATAGTTGCGAGACTTTTGACCGGTACTGTACGTATAATGGTAAAGATGATGAAATGGCAGGGGCTAGAATTTTTCTATAAACAAAACAACATGGAGAGCAATGCAATATTATTCAATAAATTCAGGCGAAAAGGAACTTATCCTGGATTACAGTGCAACACCAGGAAATATTGGAATCATTATATTTTTCGGTAAATGTTCGGTAAATTCACACATTCTCAGGTGACAGCCCGATACTACACCTCTTCCATGGTGAAGTGAGAATGGTGCTCGATTCATTGTTGTATTTATATAGACGTTTCAAACGTTCGTGAAAAATTGCAGTTCACTTAACTTATTTGTCTACCTTGAGGATCGAAGGTGCTGGCCTATACACTAGTGCGCTCCAGTCACTCACTATGGAGCTATATTATCACTATAAACATTTGGTGCTACTTATGCTCCTATTTGAAAAATAACAGTTTTCCAAAAATATTATTTTGTGACGGAATCAAAAGAAATGCGTGTTTTGAGGACTTTGGATTAAACCATACCCAAGACATAGTAGCCATTCTATAATTGTGGCCACTTGGTGGATGATAGTGCAAAAGTTGCTCGTCCATTTAACCATCTAAGGCCTTACATTCAATTAGTACGGTTTTCTTTTTTTTTTTTTTTTTTTTTTAGGGAATAGCAATAAATGTCGATTTCGAGGCTTGTTTTTCGATATCGGACTTACGAGAAATTTAACTCATAAAGAGAATGCTCCACACTTAGCAAAATTCGTCCATATTTTCAACAGGAAAGGTACTCCACATTCAAGCATAATTGAGGTCTTTAGATCTATTGCTAAGAAAACGCGGCTAGCAAAACTTCTTTCGGTCAGTAACTGAAAATCCTACACTCTCGTTAGGCGCATATCTCACACAGGCCTTTACTTGGATATTCCTCTGAATATCATCAGTGCAATGTATAACCATGATACTTTACTACTGCAGCTTAATTGTGGCTCAATAATTCTTCTTCCCTCAGTGCTGACCTGTCAAAATCTCAGGGTGAGGTGCGACAACTTTGAATTGAGCCAGCCATTGTGATCGCCTAAATGATCGGAGATATATGATATAGTGTGCGCTAAAGAGAGTATCCAAGCCATTATCGATCATCAAAAACCGGAATATAATTGCACAATTTAGAAAGACGGGAGAGGTCATAATCTGAAATTGGAAAAATGAGCGTTACTTATTCCTCAACCCGATATATGAGAGTTGCCGTCGAAAAATAGAGCCGGAATTTTGGCCTTCTGATCACGGGACGGACTTTTATTGACCTGAATATTTGAAAATATTCAGACGTCCTTCACGAACACGAGATCTCACGGCTTTTATTGAGTTGTGATATTTGCATAATCGAACCTCACAAAATTCACTCAGCTCTTGACTTTGCTTGCTTTGAGATGAACGGACACCCCTGTTCTCATGCAGACAGATCGGACGACCATAATCTGTGTTCTCCCCACTGGCTACGCGTTGACTGATATCTTGGGTTGAACGAGAGATGAGCGAAAGCGTCCCCAGAAGGTATTCCTATGCAGATTGATCTCTTGTTTCAAAGGTTGCCAAAAATGAACCGAAAACATTCCCGAGAAATTAACATAACATCAGTTACTCTTGCCAAATTTAACTCTGAAATGACAACCCACACACAAAATAGAGAATAATTCGAAAATTTGAAAATTGATATGAGCATTTTTAAATTATACTATCGAAATTTCAAATAAATAATACCATCATTCGCAGTGCAAGATTCTGATTCGATTAATATATGAGACGAATCGCTAGAGAATCGAGAGTATTGTCGAACCCGGCGGTAGGAATTTTGTATCCCCGATCCTGCTGAAAAGTATAACGTAAGTACTTCGAATGGTGCTCTTTAAATTGCGTTGACGGAAATTTGATAACTGTCCTCATCTTCGTGAATTGGTAGGTCAAAGTGGGTACACTTTGAGTTTCTAGCCAAAATTCGCTGCAGGTAAACGATCATAACTCGCTTAAAAATGAAGCTAGAAACAATTTGAAAATTGCATTCGAAAGAGGAGCCAGAGAGAAAGATTTCATATGTTGATGATATCATTCCTAGTCCATGCGCTGGAGCGGGGGTGGTCGGTTTTTCATTTTTACAGTTTTTGAAGGTTTTTCAAGTGTAACTTTTCACAAACATGTTTTCATGAACTCTCATATCGAAATTCGGATTCAGCGCGCAAAAATACACCAGAATTTCCTATATACATATTTTTTCGAGATGAAAATCTTTTCGACTTTTTCATCATGTGGTTCGAAAAATTTTTCGACTTTGACCACTTTTTCACCATGTGGTCCCCCCTTTGGTCCGTTTCTGGGTAAAAAAAGTGAAATTCTCAGAATGATGTTTCTATAGTGTTTTCTGGCGTATTTTTGCACGTAGAATCCGAAAATGCATACCAGACCTCACCAAAGTGCAAATAAAAAAAGTTACGGTTTAAAAAGTTAATCTTTTTCGGATTTTTGATCATAACTTTTTTTATTCGCACTTTGGTTAGGTCTAGTATGCATTTTCGGATTCTACGTGCAAGAATACGCCAGAAAACCCTATAGAAACATCATTCTGAGAATTTAACTTTTTGACCCAAAAACGGACCAAAGGGTCGAAAAAATGTCGAAAAAATTGTCATCTCGAAAAAATATGTCTATGGGAAATTCTGGTGCATTTTTGAGCGCTGAATCCGAATTTCGATATGAAAGTTCATGAAAACATGTTTGAGAAAAGTTACACTTGAAAAACCTTCAAAAACTGTAAAAATCGCAGGGTTTTTGGACATAAGGCCGCCTTTTTTTTTCCTAATCTCCGATTTCTCTGATTTTTTGGGATGGAGTAGGTACCAGTATAATCTAAAATCACTCTCGAGAACTTTTTGTAGAATAAACTATTACTAGAGTTACATCACTTTTTTGAAAAACCGACCACCCCCGCTCCAGCGCATGGACTAGGAATGATATCATCAACATATGAAATCTTCCTCTCTGGCTCCTCTTTCGAATGCAATTTTCAAATTGTTTCTAGCTTCATTTTTAAGCGAGTTATGATCGTTTACCTGCAGCGAATTTTGGCTAAAAACTCAAAGTGTACCCACTTTGACCTACCAATTCACGAAGATGAGGACAGTTATCAAATTTCCGTCAACGCAGTTTTAAAGAGCACCATTCGAAGTACTTACGTTATACTTTTCAGCAGGATCGGGGATACAAAATTCCTACCGCCGCTGGGCTCCGTGATTCGTCTCAAATAACTTGTATCGATCAGATTATATTCATTAAAAAATATTTCGACTTCGACTTTCAACTTTATTTCACCTAAAAAAATTTTTAAATAACAAAGACATTCCATCATACCAGAGGTCCAGATTTTTAAAATATCGCAGATACTAATGAAATATATAATTTTGAAGCTCGCGATGAGGCGGTTTCAATAGGAGTGATGTCGCTTTTTCATTTAAAAAAAATTTAAATTCCCATGCGAACTCGCATTTCAAAACCGGAAGTGCCTGTTCGACCCCAGTAAACCATACCACCAGGGGTATCGGAATGCGCTGATTCCGAATCTGCCGTTAGTTTTGCTCTATTGTGAAATTTGTTGTCCGACCTCTGAAGGCTTCCACTACTCTCCCTGTTTACGACCCTGTTGACGAGTGAGAGATGAGAGGCGAGGGTCATACCTACTGGCAGTTTTGCAGACGGGACGATTTTTGGTGCAAATTTTTGGCAAGTGCTGGTACCTACACATGGAAACCGATCTTCTCGAATGTAGGCTCGTTGGATTCAGCACGGAATTCTCTATGGTACGCCGGTAGGAGCTTGGTTTTGCCTCTGAGAGCTTGGATATGCGAAATGGTGCAAAACTGCCAGTGGGTACGAAATTTCGCGACTTCGGCAGCCGATATCTCGGCTCTCAGGCGGAATTTCACAAATCTGAAAAGAGTGTAGGCGGGCACTTGTATACGCTCTATCGAATGAGCTATAGCACGTCTCTCTACGAGGCTCGCGACCTAAAGTCAGAATTCCTTGACGCCATGAAACCGACAAAACAGGGTATCAGCCTGATATACTTCCGGTTGTGTTAGAGACTTGAAATTTCGGATTTGGCACCTTTTATGTTCCCGATTAAGATCCCCAAACGCTGGATACTTGGATTTGAGTTTGACGTCATTACCTAGGGTATGTCAGGATACTCTCTGCCCATTTGATTTTGCCAAGACCAAAATTGCCCCGGCGCGCAGCGCCGGGCTAATATCGAAAAGTGGACGTGGATACTAGCAGGTTGTCACAACAGGGCAACAAAGGAATAGAGCTAGGTCAACTACGCTTGGAAAGTAGATGTAACACTATTGATTGAGTTTGTTTTTTCTAATTAACTTAGGAAAAATCTGACCAGGTCGATAGCTGATCGCCTCCGGGATGCCGAATTCAGCGAAATGCTCGCCGGCAAGAGCAGACGAGTACGAGCCGATCGTCGTCTTGGGAGCAATGGCGCGCGCGAGTGCTGAAGTAAGTATACTGAACATATGAAGTACGATATTTTCGTGATGCGCCCTGTTCGGTTAATGGGGTGAGCCTAATGACGATGAGGGCTTGACCAGCAGCTCGTACCTGCACCGCAGACGTCAAAGTTCTCCGAGATGTACACGTCGTAGTTCTCCGCCCGGAGTCTCTCGATCAATCCAACTTCGCTTAGCGTTTTCGCGCAGGTGAGTCCGTAGCACTGCGCCATCATCGGACCCATCTGAACTGTGGTGATGAGATATCTGTCAGGAATCTTAATTCCGGCCCTGGAACACAAGATAAGGATTGCAGGAATCTTCAATAATATTATGGAAGATATCGGGCTATATTCCGGGGATGATACGTTTGAAGATAAGTTTGAAGTAATGCAAAGTAGTGGCGCTTGAACAACATGGTGTATCTATTTCAGGCCAAGGTCTATATGACAAAACTGACCAAGGGAGGAATGATCGGGTTGAAGTCGTTCAAGTCGAAGAAGTTGAAGGTCGTGTCGTCAATGTAGATGAATCTAAGTTAACGAATAGTGTGATTCGATAGAACTTGTATATATATCTATTATCCGCATTTCAAAAACGTCCCTCTGAAGTTTATGTTCATTCTGTACACAATATTGATATCGAATTCTCCTCAATTTGGAAACTCTCTCGCGATAAGATAAATGAGAGAGCATGCGAAATGATGAGAGGGTGGTCTCGATTCGACATCGCTAGTATGAACTATCAGGTGCCAACTTGTCAAGGACAGTCTGGTCCGGTTCGATCCGGATGATCGTCGACTTCTCTGTACCATCTTTCAGCCGGGGATCGATTACAGGAATCAGAGAGGTCTGAAAAAATCATCCTTTTGTTTTTAAATCTTCGACCGCGAAATTATTCAACAAAAAAAATCTGGATCGAGGGTAACCTGAGTGTATTGGAGGGTGTAACACTTGGCATGGGGCAACATAGAGCAACTGCTCTAACAACAAGGGTTTACTCGCAGTTTCAAAAACACAAATATCGCACGCACCTCTGTGTATCAATTTGAATGGATGATATGAATACGCGGAAAAAAACAGCGAATATCTAAACGCACCACATTGTGTCCGGCGTCAACCAGCGCGTCCGCGATCGACCCGAGGAAGTTGGAGTGAGAGTGGCCAAACTTGGAATTGTAGACGAGTATCTTGTATGACTCAACGGAGATGAAGAGCAGAAGGAGCGACCAGAGCAGGCGCATAATGATGACTTGCGACTCTACTGGAGAAGCGATTTTCCTCACGCACGCAGGATATTTATCCTAGGCCGATAGCAGCATTTCGTCTCGTGTGTGCTCACTCATCCAAGCAGCGTGTGTGCGTTTCGAGAGAGCGATGAGGGGCGAAAAGCGGCGACTCTGAACCTTGGCTACACTGTAGCCTGCTCAGTGATAAGGGAGTAGCGATGTTTCACTTTCACATTTTGCTTCACGATGGCTTTCCGATGATTCGCTGTCATGCATTTGCTTCAACGACTCGACCATTCGAATCTCTCATTTATTTCAGTTGTCGATGCGTTTCACATTATTTTTGCGAACAATCACAACGATTTTCAGCCTTATGACGGGTGAGAAGCCTGCTACAGGGAGCGGAAGCGGCCCAGCTTTTGGCCTTATAATATTTCCAAAATTAATTGATCAATCGTGAGTCATTATTGAGGGAGTTGCCTACTCGTGTACTGCCGCGGCTTTCATGATGCAAATTTGGGCGTGTAGCGTCTTCTTCATTTACGGTGAGAACTTGGCTTGTTTGATCTGGAAACAATCGGAGATCAAGATCATATCGAGTCGTGATCTTTCAATCATTCCAATCGGAATCAATACAATCTTGAAGATCAATGGTGGCTTCTTCTCGCGTTAATCCCTTCTATAATCTGCCATCTATTCTTCACATGTGCTTCGCGTAACCATCGAAGCGGTCTACTTTCCTTCTTCACAGCCTACGAAGTACGGATTACATTTTACATCGTTGGGTCTTACATCATTTTACATTATTTGATGATAAAATTCAGCGTTTCTGCGTATTTCTCTACGCCGCCTTGTTCATTGTGATGATTTTCTTCAATGGAGACCCGAGATCGAGTCCATTCTGGTGGGTTTTTTTCTAGAGTGCGAAAAACGGCCAATCTTTCCTTGATTTCGTACACTCTCTCATCACTCAAATCGGTGCGAAATGAACAGACGATGATCTGTGTTTCGATTTCTGGTTGTTCCAGGTTTTCTTATTGAATGGAAATTCTCCAGGGTGTCCCTAGGCAGCATTCTACATATGGTCACGATTCCGATGTCGGCTCTCTTGCCAACAATATAAGTAATCAAAGTTGGTTTCCTTGTCTACGTTGTTTTCCTCAACGCAGTAGTGTTCAGATGCGTTGATGGTGATACGCTATAGGATGGCACAATCAGTCATATTCGGAATGTTTCAAGGTGATCGTGACCATTTTTGTTGAACAGATCCAGATGATTTTTTCAAACTATTCATTGAAAATCAAACTACAGTGAGCTTGTATCTGTACAATTGTTCTATTTTATTTTCAGCCTATACCACTTTCGTGCTCGTTGCCTATGGAAACTCCCTTCGCAGAGCAAAATCCGGATGCGCATAACAAATTGTTTTTCCATTTCCAATCCCTATATCCTTATACCCCTGGTGGATAAATAATTGAATTAAATTCCGTCGCTGGAAAAAACCACTAGACGGTGCGCTTTCAACATAAGCCTTCTTCACCAACCCTTCAAATGTCGATCCTTTTTTTGTTTGATTCCCCTGTCAATGCATATGATAAATGTGTTCAGAGAATAAGACACGAATACTGTTCACTGCATTGGTTGCTTCTCAACATGGGTCACCGTTTTACACCAGTGAGAGTCGACATATTTTGATAAATCAGAAAACACACACACCAACGAAATAAACCGATATATTGCTGTGAATAATCTTTTCTGAATTTGTTATCGGGAAGTGATACAACGAATGAGCATCACGTAATGGCCGATGGGCGTGGGTGACAGGACACGGGGGCGTAGCTCATTGCGACATGTTCAACTATCACATATTCGGATGTGAATATGGTGAATACCGAATAGCACTCTACTCAGAACTTTCTTGAACGGCTTATGACGGAATCCGTTTCAGAGCAGAATTCGTTTCGAGAGAGCGAAGAGGGCGAAAATCAGCGACTCTGAACCTTGGCTACACTGTGGCCTGCTCACTGGCTTGTTGCTAGTGGAGCCATGAGGAAATTGATGAGTAAATGCATGTCCATAGATGTTATGCTTTGTGATATGAATACCCGAGAACCTGACTTCTTCTCTGCTACCCACAGACTGTATTTCTCTGTGATAATTAAAAGAGATAATACACATGATCTTGCGCTGGATGTGCTGTGGATGTGGAAACGACTTTGTAATGCCCGGCGTCGCTTGTTTTCGTTTCCTCTCAAAATTCTCACGCTATCTCTCGTTGATTTTCTTTCAATGCTACCTTTTAGATACTTCAGTGTGATCATCTCTAATGTGTCTATTAAATCATAATTGTATTTATACGAATTCGTTCAAAATGTTTCTGGCTGCGGGAATTCCATTGAGCACTTTACCGGGGTAATCTTGCGGGAGATACGGAGCCTTGACTTGACGTATCTCGAAAACATTGGAAATTCCAAATAATAATAGTGATGCACATACTTTTGATATTGCGGAATGTAATACATGTTGATCAATGCGGAACCGAGAGCGAACAGAGTAACGGACTAAAAAAGGAGGCAAGAGCGAATGACAAATTCACTAATTGCAATTATTCAGCCCGGAGTTATGTTAGAGACCTCTGGTGGGTTTAACTGATAGCAGAAAATAAACTAATCAGAGGTCTCTAGCACTCTGGGCTTAAAAGTTGCATTTGGAGCATTTTTCATTCGCTCATTTGGTTAAGGTGCAAAATAGTACACCCAAGGAGAAATACTGGTCCCACTAATAAATACTGGTCCGAAAGAGAAATAATGGTCCCGGATATATACTGGTCCGGAATATACTGGTCCGATCGAAATTCACTGGTCCCTAATTTTGTTCGAAAAAATACTGGTGCTCGGTGAAATATACTTGTCCCATTTTCAGAAATTTACTGGTCCCAACCATTTTGATTTAAAATAATGGTTCTAAACCATTTAAGATATATTTATCCCACTTTCATTGTTTTTTGTGTTTTTTTGCTGATTACAGTGTATTTAAGTGGAGTCAATGACTTAATAAGAAATTGCATTATCGCGATGCATATGAAACAACAGTGGATTATTCATCATCCTCTTCATCGTCATAATCAGGAAGCCCTGGGTCATCGTCATCTTCGTCTAACTGAAGAGATCTTCATCAGCAGGATCGTATCGCACGAATTCAGTGATAAGCTTTTTCACGCACTTATTGTTCCTGTACAGGCGAATGAACACGTACTGTGCGACATACGAGGGAAGATCTTAAGTTTTCATAGATGTGGCCTTCTTCATCTGTTTCTTGGCTGCTCTCCACGTACTCTCAATTGACTGAGTTATGCTGACTTACATACTAACGAGATGCTACCAAAAGTCGTTTAACTCATTTTTGTATGGACTTTCTTTGTACAATCCCGATGATTCGACCCTGTGATTATGTACTCCACTCTCTCTCGCTTTCTCTCTCTCTCTCTCTGATTATGATTTTGTATCGATTCTTTCCATTCTTCCTGTCTCTTGTACAGATCGCTCATATGATAATAAAAGCATGACTGTTAATTACATCCGTCGGAACGATACGATGTGAAAACATTCATTATTACAATATTGATGAGACTGAAACACAGAAACAATAATGTGGGAATGAATTTTTTTTTAATCGGACCAGTACATTTTTATATGTGGGACCAGTATTATTATTTTCCGTTTTTGGGACCAGTAAATTTTCAAAAACAAGGACCAGTATTTTTCTCCGAGGACCAGTATAATACATTGGTCCAATCAGACCAGTATATTTTTTGACGTACCAGTATTTATTAGTGGGACCAGTATTTCTCCTTGGGTGTACTATTTTGCACCTTAACCGCTCATTTGTCGTTGCGTGTTTGTCATGCCCCCCCCCCCCTAAAAAGTATTTAGCTTGTTGTCAATGATACTGAACTATATAGTGCATCAAACTCGGCTCTAGAAGAGGGGAGAGGGCTTTGGGCACGAAGATGTTTGTTTTTTGAAGAGCGTGTGTGTTTTGTTCAGACATATTTTAGTGCTTACCGGGTATACCATCCTCTGCATAATTTCCGTGTGAATTATTCCGAAAAAGTCGAGAAGCCACAAAGTCGTAGCGAACATATACACTACTGGCAGCATCAGTTGAGCAATTAGCGAGCGATAGATCAATTGATGAAGGGGTCGGTCTCTGTGATTCACAGCTTTTTCATTGAGCATACAGTCTAAACAGAATATTAAAATAAAATAAATCAATATTTTCAGGATATGGAAATCTTACTAGAGAATAATTGATTTTTTAAACTCAAGCGTAGTCCTAGAACTCACCAAGGTTTTGATTCGTGCGAACAACCTGCGACGAATTATGAAAATGAGGCAGAAACGAACGAAAATGACGCTGACGAGTGTTCCTAACGAAAGCCGTTGGAATGATCTCCGATTTCCACCGACAAATCAAGAAAGCTGATCGTGATATTGGTTGGGGCATCAGGGTATGTTCCAGAAAGGAATACGGCGCACTGAACGGTCATGTCATTTACTACGATTTGATTCGATTGTTAGATACCGTATTTGCAATTGTTATGGCCGTTGCAATTCCGGAAGCAATCAAAAGCGGTTTGGACGTCGTTTGCACATGTATTACATTGAGCATGTAAAGTCTGTAGCCGAATGATAGTAATAGTAGTAGCGTCGACTGCGAAACGGACGCGCTCAAGCCAGCTCAAATCAATAAACAAAATACGAAACGCATTTTTACCTGGCAACGCACATAAAAGTACAGAAAGAGTTGAAGACATCACCACATGCAATATTCAGTAGAAGAAAAGAGTAATTGGAGAGTTCTTTCGGCGTTCTAGAATGCTGAATACTTTTAAAACTCATTTTTCTTCAAAAACATACCTTTTCATTATGATAAAAATGAAGAACGTATTGAGAAGCACCACAGTGATGTCTAGGGCGGATAGGATCCCAATATGAAGCCAGTCATCAAGTTTGAGCATCATGCTAAATCATTAAAAAAAATGATAAAAGTGCTGGCATACGAAACGTAAAATTCGAAACGAGCAGTAAAATTTGTTTTTAAATACGATGAATAATAGATTTTTTCGTACTGACAAGAAAAAACTGTTGTCATCATACGACGATTTGGCGATACTCTTGGGAATTAGCCACGTACCTATTAAAATAAAACAAAAACGCTGATGGTAGTAGTAGTTAGTACAGTGCATGTGAATAACAAATCATTTGTTCAATGATTGCTCGTGTGCATATGAATTCTCAGTTCCCAAGTTCATTAACGATGAAAAAGGGGGGCAAGTGACTCCTCGAGATGGATATGACGCCGTTTGTCTTATTTTCAATCAAATTCGTTGGGGTTTGGCACAGCTCATAAAGGTCGATTTTCTGAAACTGAGGAATTAGGGGTTATCGAGGGTGCTAAAGACGATGGGCATATCCATTTTGCCCTCAGACTACCCGTTGGCTCCAGACGGCGTGACGTCAAAATCACATTTTGACGTGCTACTCGTCTCCCGAGATACCTAATTTTAGGTGAGAGTGTTTCCTGGGGTAGAATTGGATGGCGAAGACTCCTGTCTAGTTCATTTTTCACTGGTTATTAAATATAATTTTTAAAAATAAACTTTTTACTGTTTGAGTTCTGGGCTTAGCAATGTAGATATATCGATCCGGCTCGCCGAGAGGATTCAGAATCTATTTCGTTTAGCCAAAACGAACTCTGGCATTTTGAGATATTCAACATACAGTGTTATGAGACTGTCAGAGAACGACTATCTCCCTTGATCTACCGAGTGAGATAGTGTGGGGGAATGAGAGAGCGGCGAGAGCGCAGAGAGTGCAGAGAAGCCGGGATGAGAGGAAACGAAGGGATGTCAGACACGCAGAGTCTGAGCTCTCTCATTCCCCCACACTATCTCACTCGGTAGATCAATGGAGATAGTCGTTCTCTGACAGTCTCAAAACACTTTATGTTGAATATCTCAAAATGCCAGAGTTCGTTTTGGTTAAACGAAATAGATTCTATGCCCATCGTCTTTAGCACTCTCGATAACCCCAAATTCCACAGTTTCAGAAAATCGACCTTTTTGAGCTGTGCCAGACCTTGCTCTAAAATAAGGCAAACGGCGTCATATCTATCTCTAGATCACTACCGATATATCGGCTGCGCTGATACATTGGAGGATTGGTGGGTAAAAACGATTAAAAACAGTAAGTGAAATAAAGACGCCGTTTCTGGGATCTGAACAAGGGGATGGTTCCCAGACAGAGAGGGAAATGCGTGAGACCGACGCACGAGTGGAAACAACTCGAAAAATAGAACTGTGAAATAACGAGATCAAGAAAAATGGAACACATAAACATCACAGTGGAGGGTGTCGATAGAGAGCGGCGAAGCCGTCGCGAAGTCTAAGTTCACGTCGAGGATGGTGTTGTCCATCTGAATTTGCTTCTCGTTAATTCGCCTGCGTGCATTAAATTAGGATAATGCACGCTGGCGGGCTTTGTATCATATTTCTATCATTATTGTGATGAAACTGAGAGCTTCCTCATGTGAGCCGCAATTATTTCCTGCAGACTCAATCAGAAAATGAAATGGTCAGAAAATTAGGAAATGGGGCGAATATCGTTCTTTGACAGCAGTTGTGTCTCTATTATTTTTCTATTTTTAATTTCAAGAGTGATTAGTAGCCACATATCTTTGCTCCACGTCACATCACATTTGCTATCTAATACGTGTCATTGTGTGCATGAATCACAAGATCACTTGGCGGTTACACAAGCAGTGGTGTTATCAAGGGAAATGTGAGAGAGTGACTGCGTCAGAGAGCGATGCTAAGTACCCAGAGAAAGAGAGGGAATTGCGTGTGTTTCCATATAGGTCGCTATCGATCTTTCCACCTATGTGCTCGACAGAATCGACCAGCGGCCAATCATGCCTTGTGTGTGGTTCACCCAGCAACTACCTCCACCTCGGCATGGACGTTTGCCGTTTCGTCTCATTATTCATGGGTCAATTGTGATGCGATTTTACTCACCCTCATGCGATTTTACTCCCGCATGCTTTATATTGGGAAGATAAACGTCCCGGACCTAGGCCATTTCTGCGGCCGAAATCGTTCAAGTCGTCGATTTTGAACAAAAAATGAACTTTTTTGCGCACAACTTTTTTCTCGCAGTGAAGTTTATCTTCCCAATATAAAGCATGCCGGAGTAAAATCGCATGAGGAATCTAGTGAAACAATCTAATTTGTCACTTTTGAACAACACTTTTTCAGGGCGACAACTTTTAACTTTTCGGTAGTCGTAACTTTTTTCACAGATTAGCTAGCTCTTCACTTCCAATTAGAAAAAAGTCTTATCTCGTCGAGATCTTTCAAAATTATTATGGTTTTGTGAGTCTCGGAAGCGCGGTTCTTGAGATATGAAAAACGACCGCACACGGGAAAGTGTGTCACAGTGAATGAGGCTTTGCAGATACGGCTTTCTGAGGTCGATTTTCAAACTCTACGCTCCAAGCTTTCTCTAGGGTGAAATTTTGATCATAGGTTGCAAAATCGTTGTACGGACCCTGTTGGCAGAATATCAATTATATCAGAAATCCTGTGTTATAGCTTCATTCTCGCTCAACTTATGTTTTTTATTTATTTATTTATCGTACACCACTAAAGGTGCTTCAACAAGTTCAAGATGTGCGAGATAGGAGAAGGAAAATGAGAAGACAGATGCGGAAGTATGTGTTGCCTTGATGAGGAAGATCGATAGTGGGGAAGGGATGTGGTGGGGAGGGGGATGGATGGGATGGGTTAAAAGGAATGTCACAGATTCAAAATTTCTATTCCGAGAGCAAGAGGTAAATTAGAGTATTTAAATAAATGAATCTTAATTGTGGGAATAGATAATTTGGGGTTACAAATCAGGTGCAATTTATTTAATAAACGAGCAGTTCTGTGGGAAAACGATACTCTGAGATTCTCTCTATTGAAAGGGGGTATATGCAAAACAAATGCATTATTGCGTCTACTAGGTGAACGATATGTGTACAAGTGGGTAGGTTCTATGTCAACAAGATTAGCAAAAATTTTGAGAGCTAGTACCATATCGATCACGATACGTCGGACATACAATGTATTCAATGCATAGAGAGATAGCCTATCAGAGTAAGATGGAATAGTGGGTTCTACTCTGGAGCAACGGCAATACAAAAGTCTGGAGAACAAGTGTTGGACTTTTTCTAGTTTGCGAACTAGACCCTTGGAAGAGGGAGACCAAACGGGAGAAGCATATTCTAATACAGGGATAATGAATGTTTTGAAAGCAGAGATGTAAGGGGAAGCGATGGTACAACTTATACTACGAAAAAGGAGATACACAAGCGACGTTGCTTTATGGCAGACAATCTTAATATGAGAGTCAAATGTCAAGTGAGAATCGATGTAAACACCTAAGTCACGAATGGAATGAGAGATAACAAGATTGGAAGACAGAAGAGAATAGGTGGTTTGGGGATTCTTTACACCTATGTGTACTATGTTGCACTTTTTTTCTGCAACTTCTAACTGCCATGTTTTGCAGTATTCAGTGAAACCTAAAATCCCGGACTGAAGTTGGGTGGGGGCGTCGGATGGAGAGCTCCTATCGGAAACATAGCCTTTGATCCAATTAAGCAAGCAACCACGTATACCAATAGAATCAAGTTTAAGTAACAATTTAGGGTGGGAGACCTTATCGAATGCCTTAGCTAAATCAATATAAGCAACGTCGACACAAAAATCACGATCAATCGAATCACGCCACGATTGGGTGCAATCTAGCAGTTGGGTTACTGTAGAGCGTCTAGACAGAAAACCATGGTGTTCGGGAGGGATTATATTATGAGAAGTACACCAATCGATAATCGCAAGCTTGAGCAATCTTTCGATAATCTTGGCTGGGATGGGAGTGAGACTAATGGGCCGAAAGTCTGACACGGAAGAGGGTGAAGATACCTTAGGAATGGGCACAACAATTGACGATTTCCATAGAGAAGGAATATTACCAAGCATGATACTGTAGTTAAAAATATGAGCAAGGGGAGTGGAAAGAGAAGCAAAGCACTTTTTGAAAATAATGGATGGAATGTTGTCCGATGGGAGAGAACAGGAGGATGATACACGACTGAGATGAGATGCAACCTCGTGAGGGAGAATAAGAGAGACAGGAATAGTCTGTGAGACAAGAGAGGGGCAGGTCGGGACAATTCCGTCGTCACTTGTATAAACTGAGGTGAAATAATCAACAACGTTTCCGCTTTCTGTGAAGGAGAAGTGACTACGGAACCGTCAGAGGCAAGAAAAGAAGGGACTGTTACGTCCTTAAACTTAAAGCGGGTTGACACATAGCGATAGAATGAACGACAATGATTACTAGCGAGCAAACGGTTTTCATAGGAACGAATAAACTTCCGTATTTCGCAATCTAGTTTACGCGAAACACGAACGAACTGGGCATGAACTGGTCGTAAATGGATCAAGGAGCGTTTATGGGCAAGAAGTGACTTAATGTGTGGAGGGTATTGGTCAGAAGGAAGAGAACAGTTTTTGAGAGGAATAAAGGATGGGAAAAGAGCAGTGAGATAAGACACGAAGCGATCATACAATTCGGACATATCAGAGAAATCAGAGAATAACCCCTCCCAGTCATAAAGTACATTGTCCAGTCCAGAAAAGTCCGTTTTGCGGAATTTAAGTTTGCACGATTATGGGCTGATCAAGGGGGAAGCAAAACTCGAAATCAACAGTTGAATGGTCTGAGTTACGAAAGGGGGCTGATAACATACAGTTAGTTATGATACTAGGGGGAGAAAGAATAACATCAGGGAGAAGTGGTCGTTGAGGGAAGGAGAGGGGACTACTTGGAAGAGAGACAGGTCGACGGAAAGATCAAATAAACAAGAGGCTTGCGAGGAAAAAGGACAAGGGGACTTCCAATCGATATGCAAATTAAAGTCGCCCAGCACAACCACTTGGTATTGAACAGATACCAGAGATGAAATAAGATCGAAAAGATAATTGTTTTGAGTAGTGGTTGTGCTAGGTGGCCTGTATACTAGAATAAATCGAGTAGGAGTCAACGCAACAGGGGAATGTACGTCAACGACTAGAATATCACTTGAAACACAAGAGGGATACACGGGAACATCGAAGATGGTCACGAATAAATAGACAAACACCGCCACCTCGACGGGGACGAACAGCGCGAAACAGTCGGTAAGGGTATGATAGTAGGAGTTCCGTGTCTAAGATCTTAGAAGTGAGCCAAGTCTCAGTTACAAACATGAAATCGGGTTTGTCGATAGAGAGGATAGCGTGGACGTGAGGAATCTTATTACAAAGGGAACGCGCATTAAACATCGTACAAGAGAATTTAGTTGATGGATGTGGAAGGGGAGAAGGGATGGAAGAGACAGTCGCAACGAGAACGGGCGGGGGAAAGCATGGGAAGACGAGAGAGGGGAGAGAAGAGGGTCAGGAGAGGACTAGAGAACGTGCGGAAATAAGAGAGACGAGAGGGGAGCAGGGGAAGAAGGGAAAGGGAAGAGAGTACGAGGAGAGGTCAAGGCATCGGAGAAAGACGAATCAATAATGGACACAGACGGATTGGAATTATGGTGCAGTGTACGATAATCTAGTTTGGGGGAAGGCGTGTGCGCTTACGGGAGGGAATGTCGTCCTTGTGTCACAGAATATCACGGTATAACACGAAGGGACAATTCGCATCCGCGTCACGCAACGTCTTGAGGGAGGCTCTCAATGTCTTACTAGCCTCTCGTTCCTCTGCAGTCTGCGATTTTCTAACATAGATGCCCCTGGACTCCTGGTTTTTACGGAGAACATGAGCGTTTTTGAGTGCAGTTAGCAAGTGGGAACTAGAGGGAAGGACAACCTTGAGGAGTCTAGGGAAATCACTGCTTGGCTTACCCATGCGGTAGACCATCTGAGGAGAGGACTCGACCTGGAGGAGAGCGAGAACTCGACCAACGGCCGTTCTATCATTCTCCAGCTTCTCTTCAATATTCCGAGAAGGGTCGGTCTCTTTGACTCCAGATATCACAATAGAACGTGCTCTGAGATGAGCTTCAACGGGGTCATCGCCAGCAGTGAGGGGGGAGGAAGAGGGGGGGGGGAAGGAGGAATGGGTGAGGGGAGGACGAATGGAAGAGGGGAGAGAGAAGGAAGTGGAGGGGGAATGGATGCCCGCATCGGAATCCCCACTGTCCTTGGAGAGGAGGAGGAGATCGACCTGTTTTGCCATCTCACTCAGGACAGTGGTGATTTGAATCCAGAGAGACTCATCCACACCAGTGGGTGCCTCTCCCATAGTAAGAGCATGGGCGGACGCGATCAGGTTGTCGATCACGCCGCGCTTTGCCCTGGGGGAGGTTCCCCCTGTTGTGGCCCGTTTATTGGACATGGGGAGGACGGGGGGGGGGAAATAAACACGAAAATTACAATAAAAACGAGAGAGGAAAAAACGCATACCTTCCTTAGTGAGATGGGAAGAGAGAGTGATGTGAATATCATTTATCTCAGCCGACGGGCCGCTTCTCTGTCGCGGTTGTCGTTTCGACAAGTGTGTCGCCCTGGGGATGTCGTACGACGGGCCGCTGCGACCACGAAGCAACCCGCAGCAGACTCTACTGCAGCGAATGGGCACCGAATACAAGTGATGTTATCAATACATGTGAATACAAGCTATTTCGAAACTAGTCTGTATGTATTGCGGAGCGCAAACTGATCGTAATGCCTCGTTCTGACCTTTGGAAGGACAACGATTGTTATCCAGAGTCTTATGCGAGAGACGGCGGAATCAAGAACTGAAGCTGGCCCGCTCGTTTGAAGGTGAGCGACGGGCTCCTCATCCAACCGAGGTATGACCAATTAAAAAAAAAATTAAACATTATCGTCTCTTAAAAATCTACTATATCTTAGCCCTGACTGCCAACTGTAGTCGGAAAGTGAAAAATTAGAATGAACTTACTCGGGCGTCAGGAGATTTACGTCGCGCACGTCGACAGTTGCTATTCGATCTTTTTTGCTTCTGGCATCGAAACATTCGAGTTTTTCAAGAAAGTCTTCCCGGCCTTCGAGCTACTGGAAGGCGATGATCAGGTACTGTTCGATTTTTTCTCGTAAACTGCCAAATAATATGTGAGAATCATGCAACAGGCAAATTATTGGATTTTTCAGGTGACCATTTTCAAAGACTACGTGGGCAAGTTCAGCATGTACGAGTGCTACGAACGCACGAGACGGATATGGGGAGAAAACGGTGGACGTTAGTGAGTTCGCTCAATTGGTAAACGCTCTATGTGGTGTTTCTTGTTTACTTATTACAGAGAGAATAGTCAGAGAAAGTGATGATAATCAGTTAAACGTTTGCTTGATGTTTGTGTATTTTTCAGCACGATGTGGTCCATGGTCACATGCTGTGATCTCCAGGACGGGTTCGATGGAGATACGAGCCGATTTGAAAACGGTATTTATCGCGAGGTTAGAGAAAGGCATGGCAAATACTGTGTGATCAACTAAATTAAGTTTGAAATCATAATCGACCTTGCAGCTTTGTCAAAAGTTTCGGTTCTGACCAAAACGCGATCTTCCTACCTCTCTTTAATCGAGTTGAGCTTACAGAGCAGGAAAGCTACGCACTCATGTCGCGAATATTAGTTAAACATTTTAAACCGTATTATCGTGATCATCACCGTATTATCGTGATTATCGTATTATCTGTAGCATTAAAATGCAAAACATATGCACATAGTGTATACATCACTCTAAACGACGGGGATAAGTATGTATGTGTTCTGCGTAACCGAGTGATATCCGGGAATGAGCTGGGATGAATGGATTTAGAATGAGGCTAACGCTCTTCTCTCCAGACACGCATACTGAGCTATCCGAGACTGCGCTTCGATTGCTGGACCAATACCGTTCCGAAGCTCTTGAAGACCTCCAAGTGCACTACAGAGAGGAGCTGGGACTGGACGACTTTTCACGTCGACTAGGAAACCTCATGACACTCAACCACACAATACAGGTGAATAACGCGTGTACGTTTACTTTTAAAAAAAGTAATCCTGAAACAGTAATAGCCTATCAACAAAATATTGGGTGTGAATCAATGTATGTATGAGGATGTGCCTTAGATCCGATTCCGGCGTTCACGAAGACGTCTCAGGAAGTTTGAATAATAAATAATATCGCAGGAATGTAAGTCGCTCTTCAAAGTATTCTTCCGATTTTTCGCCACGATGTTCGATACTCACATTACTAGTAAGATGCTGCAGTGTCATATCCCCATCTCTAGTAGCAGCATTCCCCTCCATCCTACTTCCTCCTTTCACTTCCCCAGACTCCGCCCTCGGAGTCTGGAGTCGAGTCTTCTCCTCTCTTCGGGGATGTGACCTCTCCCTCCCCTCCTTTCCTAGTAGTCCCTCCGAGACCCCCAGACACTGTCGATAAAGGATAACCAAGACACCAGGGGAAAGGCACGCAAGTAAGGTACAGAGGATACTCGGTGCGGTAGTCGAGCCGCGGGTCCGGCCCGTTACCGTATCCGACAGCAGGAGATGATGATGTGATGAATATGAAAAAACAAAAGTGTACAATAATTGTTTTAAAAAAATTTCATTGTTGTAAAGCATGGCATGACAGTGGTAGGAAAGTGCACCACAACTGCTGACACATCCATATGCACATTATTCAGCGAATTACATATTCGGAGTCACTTTCGTTGCTCTTTAAACTGTCCCGAAGACTTGTCTATATGCTCGGCGATACTCGGTTCTGGAACAATATGTTCACCGTGACTTTTTAATATCTCAACTCGCCTGGTCGCATGGTAGCCTTAAATCCGATTCCGGCGTTTACGAAGACGCCCGGCACGTAGATCAGTTGACGCCGGCGCGCAGCGCCGGCGTAATTTGGGTCTCACCCCAGAATTCCCCCTCAATATTTTAGGCTCCCTTGAGGGTTGCCGGAGGCGAGAATTTCAAAGTGTGTCTAAGCTCACGAAACTCAGGAAACTTTGTGCCCATGGTCTGGGGATGCTTCAGTTAAAAGGGCATCTGGATAACTCATCTGTGAGCAAAGTAACTGGTATCTCGATGTGTCCATTTTGACCACGTGACTTATTTTCCATCACCTTTTAGGAATAAAGCCAAGCTCACGAATTCCTGTCCATAAGCTATTGGGGTGAATCTAAGGTTCACTTCTTCGAATGGAACATATTGCTCAATCCTGCGCTGGTGAGCTGTCGCCTGGAACCGAAAACACGACTTTTCAGCAAAATCGACCTTCGATGGAATTCGATGGAATCGGACGACTGTCTAACCCCCGCGCTTCGATCAGGCGTGACGAGATAGACTAGAAAAACTAGTTGCAAGTGAATCAGATGTGTGTTTCTCGGCCTGTGGAAGTTAGAAAGTGCAAAAAAATATGGTTTGATGATGCAGCAATAGAGTTGCATCCGGGCGGAATCGATCCAGCGACGTGCAGAAAGGCAAGCGAGAGCTCTCACCACTAGTCCACACAGGCAGATGAAGAGAGAACGGTGAGAGGGATAGAAGAAGAGTGAGCGAGGGCGTAATGCTCGTTATAGATGGCGTTATCGGGAGAGAGATATTCAGTTGTCGATTTGACGGTTATTCAAAAGAAACGATCGCGCTGGTTTATTCTTTCCGTTTTTTTTTTCCATTTTGGCTATTTTGGCCGAATTCCCACTTTGGCTATTTTGAGGGGCATCATACTCAGCTCAGAGTGAACTTCATTTTTTGCCTACGACTTGGACATGATCTCAGTAGTCGATCGAACCTCAATTCATGAGGCCTTTTGTCCGGAAAACCTGCGATTTTTCGAAATTTTGACAGTTTTTCGATTATCACTTTTTGAAACCCGTTTTCATAAGCTCTCATATCGAAATTCGGAATCAGTGCGCCAAAATACACCAGAAACTCCTATAGACATATTTTTTCGAAATGAAATTTTTTTCGACTTTTTCATTTTTCACCATGTGTTCCTCCCTTTGGTCCGTTTTTGAGTCGAAAAGTCACTTTCTCAGAATTATGTCTCTAGAGAATTTTCTGGCGTATTTTTGCACGTAGAATCAGAAAAAAAACCCCAAAGTGTCAAAGAAAAAAGTTACGATTGAAAAACGTAAACTTTTGGTTTTTCAATCATAACTTTTTTCGTGAGCCGTAATGTGCATTTTTGGATTCTACGTACCAAAATACGCCAGAAAATCCTATAGAGACATAATTCTGAGAAAGTGACTTTTCGACTCAAAAACTGACCAAAGGGACATGGTGAAAAATGAAAAAGTCGAAATAAAGTCTCGACTTTTGAGTAACCTGCCTGCGCTGTAAATTCGAGGTCTCGAGTCTCGATCGGGCAACACTAATGGGTACGTGCTCTCGGGCGTTACACCACGTCAAGGCAATGCTCCAGTTAGCCCCGATAAACGCTTGACGGAGACTAGTGGTTGGGGCGCGCGCCTTTCTCTACCTCTTGCAAAACATCACCTGCGGGCGGGAGTCGAACCTGCCTGCGTCGGCATGCCAGTCAGACACCATGCCCATAGATCATAGTATGATAAAATATGAGAAATCATAGTATCACAGGTGTATTTTGGCGCACTGATTCCGAATTTCGATATGAGAGCTTATGAAAACGGGTTTCAAAAAAGTTATAATCAAAAAACGATCAAAATTTCGAAAAAGCAAAGTTGTTTGTAGCAAGGGGGGCTACAAACAACTTTGCACAATCCGTTTTATCTTATTTTTGATTGCAAATGAAGCTCTCCCGTTTTACCAGAATTTGTACAATTCGTACCTTTTTGACAGTCGGTGAATAGACAATTATAAATTCTAATTTTTCTTTCTTATTTGTAGTCTATACCGATTTACAGGAATCGATAAGGTATGTCACGGTAAAATATTCCTCGAACATGGAAAAAAGAGAGACTGTCATAAGGTACAAATTGTTCATTTGTTCGGGTTTGTTTATCAAGTACGATATGCATCGTAAATTAATCTTAAACTAATGTATCCCCGCAGCGGTTTTCGAAAATTTGCAATTTACAACATTGCCTTCATAGCTTGTCAAATTGTGTTGAGATAGAACCAGATTTACTGTACTTACAAGACGCTACGCATCAATAAAATTAAGGGAATCCAATTCTCTGGCGAGAATTGGGATGTTGGGTTTCTAAGTGAAACACTAAAAAAACAAAAAAACACACACTTAAAATGAAGAACATTTGGAAAAAGCCAGCTAAAAATATAAAATGGGAAAGTTCTGAAAACAAAAGAAAAAATATAACACTTTTCGTCTGGCCATTTTTCAGGACGATCTGATACAAACGCGACAAACGACAGGCGCGAATTTGGTTTGCGATCCTTCATCGATTTCACCAGTTTCATCATGGACTCTCGCATTTATCATTCCTTGTCTTTTATTGAATTTGGTATTTCACGCTTTGGGATGATAATAAAGATTACTCATGAATGATTCATTTGCTTTTATTGAATACAGTAATGGGTGAAGAAAAAAAAGGTGAAGGGACACACAAGGTTCACACAAGGTTAGTGTTTCTCTTAGAAACCCAACATCCCAATTCTCGCCAGAGAATTGGTATAAATAGATTCTCAGCTGTGTATATTTGCATGTTTACATAGTATTCAAATTCTACTATTCGAATGACATAAAGAAAAAGAATGTTTCCTATTAAAATTGTAGATGGCTCGAGCGGAGAGCAATTGCTTGTGCGAGAGGTGCATGTAAACCCAGTCGAAAAGCTCTTGTGGATGACAAGAAAAGATCAAACACGTCCTTCTTGTCATTTTCGCTGAAGTTATGATGTTTTGTGTGTCTTCTTAAAATGACAAACGATACAAGAAATGTCAATATTGTGCACTGTAATTGAGTTCCAATTGATGATTTTTCTCTCTCTCTCTCTCTTTCGATATTCTAAGGTGAGTTCTTCCTAGGGCATTCAGGGCAGGGGACTTTCTCTGGTCTCTCTCTTCCCAGCAGTTTCATTTCACTGATAAGGGTGCGAGCAGAGCGATTATGACGCATTGTATGGGTGAGACTATCCTTCTCGCTTGAGTCACTTTGCATTCATGAAATATCGCGGTTTTTTCGGTACTCTCTCTCTTTTTTGTTGTGCAAATCTCTCTTCGTAATGCAGGATCTCAACGTAATGTCTGAACTGAATACAACCTTCACGAACACTCTCCCCGAAAACTGCTCGGTAGTTGGGCGGTTCAAGAAAAGCTTCGACAACATGTGGGACTATTTTGGAAATGTCGAAGCTATCCAGGTATCATTCTTGAAAGGCTTCTCTTATCAAATTCCAGCTTTTCAGTTCAAAGCCTCCTCTGATATTCGACTATTTGGAATCGGTCTGTACGGCGATGGCGGCCAATTCAAAGCCAAGTTTATTTCTCAATTTGTAACCGCTGAAATATTGAACCATTTCAGCTTGAAACTGTTTCATCTAAGGAATGGCGATGATCAGCTGAGAAAAGTGGTCGCATCAATGGACAATGTTGGTGCGGGTATGATATGCAAAAATATATCCCCCGGTCAGCTCAGCTACGAGGCTCGCCCTCCTGCAGTCGTTGCACCAATCTGCTTCAGCGAGCCCATCCTGATTCAAGCGAACATCTGGCATACGATATCGGCGCATATTACAAAACCTGGAACGTGAGCGATATTATCTTTTCCAATCGATACTATTTAATTTCCCCTTATAGCAAGACGCGCTACCGAAAAGGTGATTTTGGGTACGGAAATATAAACACAGACGGTGTCATGTTCACCTTCCGGGACTCACTCGCAATTGCTGACAACGGTTCGAGCGTTGCCCAAGGCCAGATTCCCCAGCTCTACTTCCAAGTGAGCATTATTGATGTCGAAATGAGACCCATTCTCTTGATTGTGTGCGCTCTCTCGCCGATCAGAGAAACGATAGAACATGCGAGTTCATCATTGAAGAACGTTACACATGGGCACAAATAGTGAGTGTTCCAACAACAACTTCTAATCCATTTCAGGTCGCAAAAGAAAGTCTATGCGCAGAATAATTTCATGGATTTGGAATTATTCATTTTTAATTACTGATTTGATATTGCTTAGAGAAGGTTTGAATGCGATTTCAAATGCTAGTAATTCGACGAGAAAATATTACATGATTTATTTTCCTGCCACCGTTGCTTACATTGTGAAAGTATCTATTCAAAATAAATAATACAAGAACTTCTGTCTGACGATTGTTGAGTGCCAAGGCACATTTTCATTTCTCTCTCACTTACTTTTCCTTAAAGAAGGGGGAACACGACCATCTGGGTTGATGAGTTCTCGACGTGAGATTGTGGGTCTCAGCTACCCGATCACACTTTTCAAAAGTCTCATGTTACCAATTTTCCTTTGAACCAAGTTATGAGCGATTGGCTGTGTGCCAAGCGGGCCTGATCGCTCAGGCACTAATCCGAGAGGGGAGAGAGTGGGAATAATGGAGAGAGTCCTCATGCGGCGCGGCGCGCGTCTCGCGGCTGTGCAATTTTCATCATCGGTCGTGTTCCCCCTTCTTTAACGTTACGTACATTACTTGTTGATTGCAACTCTCTCAAGATAATTTTTGTTCTTTATCTTACCCATGTTGATAATTAATCATAACCGAATTAATGGCGTCGCTAAATGTTATTGACTGCTTTAATACGGTTTTGTAGTGGTCAATGGTTACCTCGAATGGTTGATTGTCGACACAATAAAGATTTAATCCTTAGAGCGCAATTTCTCCTTGCGTTGTATTTCGATTCAATTTTCCCTCCATGTATGTTCCTTTTGAAAGAATAACAACACGTAGATATTATATATTGCAGACGTACCGTCAAGAGGGAGCAAAATGAACCATTCGCATTATTTGGCAGTATATTGCAGTAAAAAACAGAGGCTGGCGGAACTTTTCTAGATTAGTGCCGGAGCCCGCCCCTGACTCCACCCCCCAACTAGGGGGCGGAGGGGGTGGAGATCAACCCCACCCAAAGGTTGGGCTGACTCCCTCCAAAAATTTGCCGAGAGGTTTCCCACTCGGGCATAGGACGAGCTAGCCCGGCGAGAGAGACGCGAGCTAAGACTATGAAGAGAGGGCGCACGCTAGACGCGCCGGGTGAGAGAGAGGCAGGGGAGGAGAGGTGAAGAGGCGGGTGGTTCGCGCGTGCGAGAGATTTTTCTCTCGTTTCTCTCGCCATATCGGTCCTTTAAAGGGGCGTCCCGACACATATTTCGTCTAACCTACCTTATAATCACGAAAATGCGAGATATTTCCTAAGCTGCGTGTGCCTAAGCCTAAGCCTGTTTATAAAGATAACAGAGAATCTAAATAGTTTGTCTAGCAGAATAGACTGTGACGAGATTGGGAAGGGCGAGGGGTTGGGAGAGAAAGGCGTGTCCCGCCCCCTCTGAGAGGCGGAGGGGGCGGGGCCTCGGCACTGATCTAGAGTTGATAAAAGTTGCATTCTTTTGGATTTGGGCTTTCAACTGATTGTCTAAAAGTTATCTCGAGGAAATTTTAATTACTAATTTCTAAATAACCAATCTAGAAAATTCATTTGTTGGTGTAAACACTGGTGGTGTCCGCGTGCGGGGTGTAGTGATGCAATTCGCGCTATTTTTCGTCGCAAAAAATGGCGAATTGCACCACTTCACCCAGCACCCTTACACCACCAGTTTGTAAACCACCAAATGCATTTTCAAGTTTGGTTATTTAGAAATTAGTAATTAAATTTTCCTCGAGATACCTTTTAGACAATCAGTTGAAAGGCCCAAATCCAAGGGAATGCACCTTTTCATCAACTGTCGGCGAAATGCCAGCCTCTACTGTTTTTTACTGCTAAATACTGCCAAATACTGCGAATTCTGATTGTGAATACATTTTGCTCCCGCTTGACGGTATATCACGCATCTTCTGAGAGATTGCAGGAAAGGGACTGCCCTAATGAACTAGTGCTCAAAGTTTGAGCAAGTTTTATGAAATATTTATCGTAGAGTATATTGGGGACGATAAAAACTTTGACGTTGACGGATTTTACCAGAACTGGCTTTTAGGAATTTTACGGCTCCAAGTCGTCTAGCGTATCTCAGCTCCCCGTTGAGCTACAAGGACGGCTTAGGGCTCGAAATGTGCGGAAAAATATTCTAAGAAACTTTTGTGTTGACACAAAAGATCTCGGAAGCCATCTTCAATCTGAAATATTTGAAAAACTGACCTGAAAATCATAAATAATGTTTCCTGGGTCGGCGACCCCCCCCCCTTTAAAACCATTTTGAAAACAGTTTCGGAATCCTCTCATATGAACTAGAGACTGGAGGGGTTGAGAGGATGTATTTGTGCCATCAAATATCAAAATTTTCTCAATTTTCACAATTTTTTTTAGTACAATTTTGTTCTTTCACACTTTCTTGAGCTCTAATGCCGAAATTCGGAATCTACGCGCCAAAATACAGCATAAACTCCTATAGTCATAAAAATCTGAGACAAAAAATTTCAACTTTTTCATGACCCCTGGATCATGGCCATGTTGTGGTCAAAAAGTCGAAATCTCAAAACTACATTGCTATAGGAGTTTTTGGGGTATTTTCGCCCGTAGAGCCCGATTTTGTATGTTAGAGCTCACCAAAAGACAAAAGAAAAAAGTTGTGCTTGAAAAACCATGAAGTTTGAATTTTTGAGCATAACTTTTTTGTTTCGCAAGTTGGTGAGCTCTAACATACAAACCGCGGCGGCCGCGGGCCTTTAGACTATTCCTGCGTCAATAGTGCTGACTATTCGACCATCGTTCTGATCCCACTACCCTCCCATCCCTCGCCTATTGTGAAATTTCGACGATCAGAGACGAAACAGTGTGTCATCGATGGTCGAGTAGCCTGTGATCGGACCGTGTCGGCTTCTCGATATGACTGCTGCAGCCGTAACATAAACTACGGCTGTCCCCAGATTGAGAGTAATAAGGACATTCGCCCAGAGCACACGACCCCGACCGTGGAGCGGAGCGGCGATCGCGCAAATCTGCTTCCTGCGAGAACTATTTTGATTCATAGTTGCATATTTTGAAGACACAGAATTTCTCCATTCTCCATTCTCCATTCTCCATTCTTGCGCTCGTGAAGGGCTGTCGGTCTCCTCCATTCGTCTCACCCCGCCCCATTCCGACCCAGTTTGAAGAATCCTCACCCGACAACTTGGGCAACCCGGTGAGAATCGCCCACTTGGTACGCTTCAAGACGAGACCCCGGATGGGTATCAACCGACTCAAGTGCTCTACCGTCAAGAAAGGCCCAGATCGTCAAATCTGCCTCGTGAATCAATCAATAGTCCACGTAAGCACTCACTCGCCATCATCGGAGGCTGGATGATCTATCGGGTTGAGGAATAAGTAAAGCTCGTTTTTGAATTTTTTTCACTTTATCATAAAAACTTTACAAAGCACGATAGAATCTAAAAAATATTCTCCATGCGCATCAATGACCTTCTGCCATCTACCAGGCAGCTTGTGGATGCCCTCGTGATAGAAGGACTGGGGCTGGTTCTTGAAATAGTTGGTCAGTACGGTCTGGATAGTGGCTCGGTCTTTGAAGCTCTGTCCCTTGAGGAAACGCTGGAGGTCTGAGAAGAGGTGGTAATCGGAGGGGGCAAGGTCGGGTGAGTAGGGAGGGTGGGGGAGGACAGTCCAGCCATAGCCCGCCAGCTCAGCCTTGGTCTTTCTTGCGACATGCGGGCGGGCGTTGTCGTGCTGAAAGTAGATTCGAGCGTCCTTCCCGCGTGTTTATTCGACAGCGAGTCTCAGCTTCCGTAGCTGAAGAGTGTAGACCTCTACCGTGATAGTCGTCCCCTCGGGTAGGAGTTCCCAGAACTCCACTCCCCGCACTGACCACCAGATGCACAACATCACTTTTTTGGGGTGCAAATCGGGTTTGGGGACATCTGCTTGCTTTTGGTCCTCTCCGACCCACTGTCTCATGCGCTCATGGTTGTCGTAGAGCACCCACTTTTCATCACCTGTGATGACATTGTCCAGCCAATCAAACCGGCGATGCAGAGTGAGAAGAGTCGAAGCCATGTCCACTCGGCGATCCTTGTCATAGTCGGTCAGGTCATGGGGGATCCATCTCCCGAGTTTCCACTTCTTTCCAATCGCGTGAAGTCCATTCACGGCAGTTTTTTGGTCGACCCCAAGGAAGTCAGCAAGATCGCGCGTAGTGAGATACGGGTCAGCCTCCACCTCAGAACGCAATCGATCGAGGTCCAACTCCATGGGGCGACCGGGTCGGTCTTCATCTTCGAGGGAAAAGTCGTGTTTCTCGAATTTGACTACCCACTTTCTCACGGTGGTTACATGCGGGGTATGTGTGGGGTAAACCTGCTCCAGTTGTTCATGAATGGCGGGCGGTTTCAAGCCAGATAGAAAGAGAAAGAGCATCACGTTCCGAATGTGAATTCGGTCGGGGACGAAATTGTGCGGCATTCTCGCCTGGGAGACTAGGGAGAACTGAATCGAAAACATGTGTGGAATGCCCGAGGGGCCCTCTCTCCAGTGTAAACAGGGTGGCAGACGGCAACAACAAAAGAGCGAGCACGAGGGTTCTAAAATCGGAGAGAAAAAACGAGCGTTACTTATTCCTCAACCCAATACTTCAAAGCTCAATGGAGATCGACCAAGACCATTCCAACAGTTGACCCAACAAGCCAAAGAAGATTCCCTCATCCCTTGACCCAGACACCTTGAAATTAAAGATCCCACTCCCTCCCTAGCGAAGCTACCATCCTGCAGGCCCAGTGCCTTGAGGACAGGATAAAGTCTGTATCAATCTGTATCTGTCCTATTTTTTTTTTACAAAAAAAAACTCACATAGGCTGATAATATACGACCATTAGATAGACTACGTAGAGGATGAAAAGATGATAATGAGCAGTAGATGTGCCTGACATTTGGTGCAAACGACGAATTAGATCATTTAAAAAATAACCATTTTTGCTCACCATAATGCAACGCAGACAATCGATCGCTGTTTTCCTTCAAGCGATGAGCAAAATGGCATGCTAACCGCCAGTGTGCGACGTGAGAACGATCTGAAATGGGAGATGTGGAGTACCGCCGGCAGTCGTTCTAGTCCAATGCTGATTGCGGAAGGGCAGCCTCCGACGATGCCGATCTGCGGCAGTAACTGAAGCATGTATTATTGCATGTATTATTTGTCCATTCGAGTATATGATAGCGAAAAAGGAAGATGGAGTGGCGTGAATGGATTTGAATGGAAATAACAAGACAAGATGAAACGGTTAATTCAATTCGTTTAAAACTGTTGATATGAAATTGTTAAAACACATGGAGAAAATATTTGAAAATGCATACGTGGAGGCGAGTGCAAGTGAAGCTATTGACCATCCCGTCGCTGAAGAGCACCGGCAACTGGTAGAGCCCACCCATCTAGAAATGCAAACAGTATACATTAAATTTCTACGCGCAAATAATGTACATTGTACGAGTACACACGTTAATTGAGAATGTCCTATTGACCACCAAAAGTGTTTCTGATACCTGATGTATTGCATCTAGTAGGGCGCATAGACCGATTAGCAAATGGCATGTGGACCTTAGAGACTTTGAACGGACAGTCACGAAGAAGAGGCTGGAGTAAAGTTTTTTTGCTGTTGTTTTTTCTTCGGGTTGCTCTTGAAGAAATGTATTCAAAAAAGAAGAGAACAATATTAGTATGAAACGTTACCTGGAATTGGACAGTATCCCGAGTGTTGTGACCGTTTCAAGCACACAGTAGACCGTCCGTGCGATCAGCCATTGCGTTAGCGAGAGGTGCATGTGAAGATAGTTGAAGAGCTAATGCTATCTTTGTTATCACGTGTATTCTCAGATTTTGCATGACCCCCAGAAACTGGAAGCCGAAAGTTTGGACAATCACATAATTATACCAGAGTATATTGGGGACGAGAAGTCGACGATTTGTCTCAGAACCGCCTTTTAGGCATTTTCCGGTTCTGAGCCGGCTCTGTCGTATCTCAGCTCCCAGATGAGCTACAATAAAGCTCAAAATGTGCGGAACAATATTCTAAGAAACTAGAACGCGAAGGGCTAACAAGTCATCTTCAATGAGAAATATTTGGAAAACTGAGCTGAAAATCGTAAAATAAATTGTACCGATTTCGCAACCAACCCATTTGAGCGAGGTTAGAACAGTTTAGTATTCTACATATCTGTAGTACTTAAAAAAACACAGAGCTAATTTCGGTAGGTGTTAGAACAGGGATGTATTTGCGGTCAAAGTTGAAAAATCCACAATTTGGATGGTTTTTCGAGTGTAACTTTTTTCTTTCATGCTTTGATGATCTCTAGTATCGAAATTCGGAATCTACGTGTAAAAATACACCAGAAATTCCTATAGAGAGAAAGTTCAGAGTCAAAACTTTTTCGTTAAAAAAAAAAAAAGTTATCATCGAAAACTCGAACAGTATCAGTTTTTTGAGCGTAACTTTTTTCTTTTGTGTTTTGGTGAGCTCTAGTATGAAAGTTCGGAATCTACGAGCGAAAATACGGCGAAACTCTTTTAGTAATTTAGTTCTGAGTTTTTGACTCTATGACCCAAAAATGACCATGGACACGGGGTCATGAAAAAGTTGAAAAAGTTTTGACTCTGAACTTTCTCTCTATAGGAATTTCTGGTGTATTTTTACACGTAGATTCCGAATTTCAATACTAGAGATCATCAAAGCATGAAAGAAAAAAGTTACACTCGAAAAACCATCCAAATTGTGGATTTTTCAACTTTGACCGCAAATACATCCCTGTTCTAACACCTACCGAACTTAGCTCTGTGTTTTTCTGAAATACCACAAGTATGTAGAATACTAAACTGTTCTAACCTCGCTCAAATGGGTGGGTTGCGAAATCGGTACAATTTATTTTACGATTTTCAGTTCAGTTTTCCAAATATTTCTCATTGAAGATGATTTGTTAGCCCTTCGCGTTCAACATCAAAGTTTCTTAGAATATTGTTCCGCACATTTTGAGCTTTACGCCGTCATTGTAGCTTATCTGGGAGCTGAGATACGACAGAGCCGGCTCAGAACCGGAAAATGCCTAAAAGGCGGTTCTGGAACAAATCGTCGACGTCAAAGTTTTTCTCGTCCCCAATATACTCTGGTATAATTATTTCATTGTGATTGTCTAAACTTTCGGCTCCCAGTTCCGCAGGGGGGTCGGTTTCATGCAACCTCTCAGAATCTCTCAGAATACACGTGTTATAAAGAAAACGATTGACTGCGTCATCATTGACATCTTCGCTGTTGTTCTGATCTTTTCTTGTGAATTATGTCTACTGCGAATGAAAAAGTCTATTCATTTATGATTATAACCAGCGGTTTCCCCCCGGCTATGCCGGGGAAACCTCTGGCGGTGTTCAGCGCTTCGCGCTTTACATCTAAGCTTAGGTTGTGTGTTGGCAGGATTGCCGACCCTTGCCGGGGAATGGTTGTCAGTGAGACCGGACAGACCAACACACACACAGACGTTTGCGCTTTATTACATGTATGGATATCAAGGCGCTTATTTGTTTACTCACTAATGTGATTGATATTTTCAATTTTCGCTGACGGTGAAATATACAGGTTTCAATATTACTGCACTTGGTGTGATTGTCAGCGCAATCCCAGATGTGTGTGTCCCTATGGTAAAGAAATAGGTTCTCTGGCCTTTCTTTCTTGCCGTTTCCAATCACTGATAAGGATGAGAGGAGAGCTATTATGACGCATCGAGGGAGTGATCATCATTCTCGCTTGAGTCACTTTACATTCGTGAAATATCGCCGCCTTTTTTGTTTTGGGGCATTACTAACTATGTCTTTAAATCTCGTTTGATCGATCGTTTCGTGTTAATTTTGTATGTGCAGAATCTCAATCTCATGTCTGAATTGACAATCGCGAACAATCTACCCACTAATTATTCGGTAGTTGGGCGGTTCAAGAAAAGCTTCGATAACATGTGGGATTATTTCGGAAGTGTCGAAGCTATCACGGTACGCTACACCTAGAAGTCGAAGACCAGATATATGATATTTTTGACATCTTATTATACATTCGCTAATAATATAATTCTATACTCATTTTACAGTTCAAAGTCTCGTCTGATATTCGGCTGTTTGGAATGGGCATGTACGGTGATGGCGGTCAATTCAAAGCTAGGTAAGTTTCTTCTATTCGGCTGATTCACTGCTAGGTGTATTTCTACGAACCAAAGATTGAATCATTTTAGCCTGAAACTATTCCGTCTAAGGAATGGAGATGATCAACTCAGGAAATTGATCGCATCAATCGACAAAGTTGGTGATGTTATGCGAAAACGGGTCATATTCAAGTATTCTAACAAGTTCAGGTAATCTACGAGGCTCACCCTCCAAAAACGATTGCGCCCGTCTCATTCAGGGAACCCATCCTTATTCAAGCGAACATCTGGCATACGATATCGGCGCAGATTACGAAGCCCACTAAGTAGCTATATCGCTCTTACCCGGCCGATACAATACAGATTTATTGAATACTTTCCAGCAAGAAAAGCTACCGGACCGGTAATGGATGGTACGGAAATGTCGAGTCAGACGGAGTCATGTTCACCTTCCGGGACTCACTTGGAATTGCTGACAACGGATCGAGTGTCTTCCAAGGACAGATTCCCGAACTCTACTTTCAAGTGAGTATCGTCGAGCATTTCCAATACACTAATGTAAGTTTCAATAAATGCATTTCAGATCGCGAGAAGCAGTCAGTAGAATAAATCTATGAATTTGGATTTTTTCTTCAATTATTGCACTAATAAAGTAATTGAGAAAAGGTTTAAAGAGATTTCAAATGAGAGAGATTTTAATTGAATTTTTAATTGCAATATAAATATTAGGTTGAGTCATAAGTCTTGCGCGATTTTGACACTTTGATATTATGGCATCTCCTACCTTTCCTATTTGATCAATCATCTTTCGGTTTTATTTTATCAATGAGAAGTTCCATACTCTCTTTGATCCACGTTATCTTTTATCTACCCGATCAGTGAGGCGGGAGCAATAGACAGTCAAGTTCAGTGTAGTCAAACATAACATTTCATTTTTGTCGGATCAGCATTCAGTTGAGAAGGGTGATCAGGACACAACTAAGCTGCAGTTATAAAGTACAATCGGTATATATCATATTGATCATAGAGGGACGAATTATCCATTAATTGTCTACTCGAGAGAAGTGACAAATGCTGGAATGAGAATTTAAGATTCTGATCGAATGAAGATTTTCTAATCCTCTTTTTGTGTCGATAGATCTAGAAGGCTGAACTATGGCGATATATGAAGTGCTTGTCCTGTTGATAATGCAAGATAATTAGGCTGAGGATTCAGCTCTCCCATCGTAAACTGGATTGTTCAGAAGTTCGAGGTCGAAAACTTTACATCGAAATGGACACTAATGCCAACTCCCAGTCTCCCCTATCTATTGAGCACATAAGATTTTGTGGTCAAACGAACAAGCAACCCTTATCCTATCACTGAATGATAGGGCATAATATTACGAACTGATTTGTTTGTGGTGTGGGTTATGATCTGTACCCCACAAAATCACAAATTGACGACGTTTTCGTCTCACTTCCGTAAATTCGAAGTTTATCTTATACAAACAAAACACGGTATGTTCCATATCAATGGCTATAGTGCTCAAGCATACTCTGAAACTATGCTAGCATGGCAGTTCTTGGGGATTTGAGGCAACGAAATTACAAGCCCACAAACTGAACTCAAAATCGCGCAAAACTTATGACTCAACCTAATACATAATCCGTGATCGTATCCTCACAAAATAATACTTCACGACCTTGTGTATTGGAGCAGCGCCTATCTCACGATAGTTGCACGTCATTCATGATCATTTTCATTAACTTCGCATTCATTTTACCTCTCATTTAGCTACATTTAATCACGTGTGTAGTGTCTCTTTCAAGTTTCCTGTTCTTTTGTCTTCAAATGTTGGCAATATTTCAACCCGTATTAAAGGATTGTTGTTGACTGCTTTAAAAACGGTTCAGTACTGATCAATGGTTGCCTCGAATCGTTGATTGTCGGTGGAATCCAGAATGCAATACGATTGTTCATGAGTCCCCTCGATTTTTTTTCTTTTTGAAATATAAACAACGCGTGTCTTTCAGATGATCATTGACATCGATAATGTGCTATTCTTGCTGGCCGCTCTCTCGATTCTGTCTATATCATTCAACGGGTGTTTACTGATCGCCACGTATCTGCCAAAACCAAAGGCGTTCGTATCGTGCTCTTGCCTGTGGAGGATTCAGGGCTTTGTGACATGTCTGCGTCTGCCCTCATTCTCGCTTGTCTGCCTCGGTAATAGTGTTGACAATACGATATGGTTTAACGATATCACGACGATACCCGTTTCCCATGTTCTGTAATCTCAGGAGGGGCATGCGTTGCGATGTCGCTAAATCATGTAGTATTTCCAAAACTACTCGGTAACCACATTTCTTTGGATTTTTACTGTACATGCTCATTCATCAGTTTTGCTATTTTTTCATTTATTTTTAAACTTCGCAGCACCGTACCGTGCGAATGGTTGCTCGTCTTCATCTCCCACGGCCCGTGCATGTTCTGGGGTGGCACCGCATGTTTTATGTCGTTTGTGCTAATGAATGCTGCCTACGACGCCTCGATAAGATATTTTGTATGAGATATTTCTCACTGATGTAATATATTTGTGAAGCCTGAGAAGAAATCCACATTTGATTCATGCACGCAAATTATTAAAGTAAATTAGTTTACCTATAGGCATCTTACCTTCCTCAGTATCATTACATTCATTTACATCTGAGGCCCACTTTTTTCTGTAGTGAAAGGTCTCGATTTTCCTTCAAAATTTCAAGAAATTCACGATAGACAAGTTCAGTTCGTTAACGTTGCAATCACCATGATCGCACGTTACGTCATACTCCGAAATGGGTCAATCGCACGAAGGAATGTCATCTGCGCATGTATACTGTTTGCCGGCTTCCCGGCAGCCTTCATTTCGGTTTGAATAATATTCTAATTTATTATTATTATTGCCACTCTAGGTGGGAGTTATGTCGATGCGAATGCTCAAGCGGAGCGAACTTTTCATCGACATTTCTCATATCCCACTGAATATCTTACAGTCACCGGTTTGCAACTCACCATCGTGGCGCTTATTGTGTAATGCTTTGCAGCGGTCGGATTGAAGTCATCGGTGTTGTTGATGTTTTCGGCAATCATATACGGATCTGCATTCTCAATGATGATACTGATATGGATCTTTCAGTGAACATCGCGGACTGTAGATTTTATAGGGACTTAATCGATGTTGTTCTAGAGCGAAAATTCTGCGCTTACTAGACGAGAAAAAAGCAAAATGTGCCGTCGAACTCGATCTCTCCATAGCGAATTTGTTGCGGTAAATTATCGCTAAATTTTATATTTTTTTACCAATGATGTTTTGCAGTGTCTTACCCTCCAAGCGCTGCTACCTCTGTTTCCGTTAGTGAACATGAAATTGCTGTTATTAAGCATTCGAAACATTGTCGAAGTCGCATTGCTTGATAGAGTAATTTGTACGGTGAATAATAGTTAGATGAGCGTGTGCGCATTATTTATATTCTCAGATCGTCGTAATTCCCGCGTTACTCAGCCCAATCATTGTGGTGACGCACATTGGTCATTACAAAAAAAAAAAATTTAATTTAATTCGTAAACAAAATGAGATTTCAGAATTGCTCGCAATGTCTTGTCTACTGTGTTATTTTGTATTCAGCCCGCTTCTATTTCACGTCAAGCACCAGCACATGTAAATAACCCATTGATAGTCGGTGCTGATGATAAAATCTTGTCTGAATAATGTTGACATTGTTCATACATTTAAAATTGCAAGGACCTCATTTGCATTTAAAGACCCCATTACCTGTGCAAAAGTTGATCGATACAGTGTGTGCGTCACTATTAGGGAGGGGTGACGAAAAACAGAATAATGAAAATGGAAAGTTCATTTGTTCTCACAATTGAAACGGGAGCTCATTTTTCTGGAAGAGAGGGAGTAATCGGTTTGCTGAACCCCTCGGGCCGCACTTCATGGTCCGGTTGGTTACGTTTGCGCTCAGCCGAACCAGTAAGTTGCTTGATTTGTAAACATAGTACAAACACATATCTTTTTTTCAAAAGGACGGTCAGAATCTGAGTGTTGGTAATAGTTTGTATAGTTTCCGTGCAATTTGTGTTTGAATAACATATTTCAGGCAATCATATACGGATCTGCATTCTCAATGATGATACTGATATGGATCTTTCGGTGAACATCGCGGACTGTAGATTTTATAGGGACTTAATCGATGTTGTTCTAGAGCGAAAATTCTGCGCTTACTAGACGAGAAAAAAGCAAAATGTGCCGTCGAACTCGATCTCTCCATAGCGAATTTGTTGCGGTAAATTATCGCTAAATTTTATATTTTTTTACCAATGATGTTTTGCAGTGTCTTACCCTCCAAGCGCTGCTACCTCTGTTTCCGTTAGTGAACATGAAATTGCTGTTATTAAGCATTCGAAACATTGTCGAAGTCGCATTGCTTGATAGAGTAATTTGTACGGTGAATAATAGTTAGATGAGCGTGTGCGCATTATTTATATTCTCAGATCATCGTAATTCCCGCGTTACTCAGCCCAATCATTGTGGTGACGCACATTGGTCATTACAAAAAAAAAAATTTAATTTAATTCGTAAACAAAATGAGATTTCAGAATTGCTTGCAATGTCTTGTCTACTGTGTTATTTTGTATTCAGCCCGCTTCTATTTCACTTCAAGCAGCCAGCACATGTAAATAACCCATTGATAGTCGGTGCTGATGATAAAATCTTGTCTGAATAATGTTGACATTGTTCATACATTTAAAATTGCAAGGACCTCATTTGCATTTAAAGACCCCATTACCTGTGCAAAAGTTGATCGATACAGTGTGTGCGTCACTATTAGGGAGGGGTGACGAAAAACAGAATAATGAAAATGAAAGTTCATTTGTTCTCACAATTGAAACGGGAGCTCATTTTTCTGGAAGAGAGGGAGTAATCGGTTTGCTGAACCCCTCGGGCCGCACTTCATGGTCCGGTTGGTTACGTTTGCGCTCAGCCGAACCAGTAAGTTGCTTGATTTGTAAACATAGTACAAACACATATCTTTTTTTCAAAAGGACGGTCAGAATCTGAGTGTTGGTAATAGTTTGTATAGTTTCCGTGCAATTTGTGTTTGAATAACATATTTCAACGAGCGTATCAGAAACATTCCCGACTACGCCGGCTCGGGAACGAACAAGCACCAAACTCATACGCGACAGTGTTTTATGATCAGCGCACCCTCTTGCGTATAAAACGAGAGCGGAGAAGTGGGTAAGCAGTTCGCCATGAATTAGTTTGTATGGTTGACGGTTCTTACGGTTGTTATAAAACCGATTCATCTCGGCTCGTCTCTGTACATACTGCATGGCTTCATCCGATCTGCTCTTCGCGATAATTCTTCCTCCCGATAGTAAATGAATGGATGGAGACTCAAGATTCGAAGTGAAGACTCGTGTGCGCATCACTCGGCTGTGTTTCTACTGCCAAATGGAGGCTACCCGATGGAGACTCGGTTCTTCCCTTCTCTTCGCTTATTCGAATCTATTGGATGAAGATCTACACTTTGCTGCTTATGGATGAGAAGTAAGACGCCCTATGATTCCCGGCCCACGGTAGGTGAATGGGAAGATTGTCTGTAGACCTCTCATCCATTGTTAACTCTCGTATTTCCTCATCATTCGTTTCGAATCTCCTTCCGTTCATTTCGTCACAATGACCACGTCTCTCGCATGTTCTAGGATGACACTTCGGTCGGTTTGGATAATGGTTTATTCTTTAGTTTATGACAATTGCTTTTAGAATTTTAGCTACCGTCGTGCTACTCCTATTGTAGTTATTTTTGTCATGATGTTGATTGTATCAACACTGCATTTCGGTATCGAGTGTAAAATCACGTTGTGTGCCATCTCAACAAGAGGAAACGAGTAAAAACGTGATGACCTCATACCTTGCTAATGGTGGTAAAGGTAAAAAATAGTACCCCCAAAGAAATATAATGGTCTGGCATAAAAATATTGGTCCCATTTAAAATTTAATGGTCCGCCCAAACCATTATTTTATAATGGTCTTACGAAAAATATAATGGTCCCTGTATTATAAATTTGATGGTCCCAATTATGCTCAAGAAATGTAATGGTCCCAGCTGTGGAAAAATAGTGGTCCGCATTTTTTAAATTATTTGTTTCTAGGTTTCGTACGAATTGGCTTTCGGCCGATTATTGTGAACATGTAAAGTGCGGTGTGGAGATAACTCACTGCATCATCCATACATATAATAAAGCGCAAACGTCTGTGTGTGTGTGTATGTCCGGATGTTCGGTTTGGTCGTCCCGTCCGTTCAGTCAAAATATGGTCACCCCGCCAACTTTGTTTTTTTCGATGATGAAATGGTGATGATTTTTTTCCGATGACGAAATAATGATGCAATTTTTTCTGATGATGAAATTTTTTTCGATAACGAAATAATGACGAAATTTTTTCTGATGATCAAATTTTTTTCGATGACGAAATAATGACGGCATTATTTCTGATGATGAAATTTTTCTCGCTGGCGGAATAATGACGGCATTATTTCTGATGATGAAATTTTTCTCGCTGGCGGAATAATGACGAAATTTTTTCGAGAACGACTGACGATTTTTTTCCGATTAAATTGTTTTTAGGAAGAGAGAGTAGGGGCGAAGAGAAAAAGAGGAGGAGGGGAGGTAGAGAGGAGAAGAGATGAGGGGATGAAGAGGAGAGGGAGAAGGGAAGTGGAGAGGAGGGAAGATTGAGGGAGAGAACTTTCGATGACGAAATAATGTATGCTTAAAACTTTCATTCGTGAAATTATTGAGAGGGGAAGGAGAAGAGAGGGAGAGGAAGATGAGAGGGAGAGTTGATTGCGAAGAGGAGTGATTGGTGAGGGGTTAAGAGTGCTGATCGGTAATTCGAGACCATATTCGCTACCCCCCGGACACGTCCCCTCGGAATGCTTTTTCTCTTCCCCCCTACTCTCCCGTCCACTTCTTCCTAAAAACAATTTAATCGGAAAAAAATCGTCAGTCGTTCTCGAAAAAATTTCGTCATTATTCCGCCAGCGAGAAAAATTTCATCATCAGAAATAATGCCGTCATTATTCCGCCAGCGAGAAAAATTTCATCATCAGAAATAATGCCGTCATTATTTCGTTATCGAAAAAAATTTCATCATCAGAAAAAATTGCATCATTATTTCGTCATCGGAAAAAAATCATCACCATTTCATCATCGAAAAAAACAAAGTTGGCGGGGTGACCATATTTTGACTGAACGGACGGGACGACCAAACCGAACATCCGGACATACACACACACACAGACGTTTGCGCTTTATTATATGTATGGATGATGCAGTGAGTTATCTCCACACCGCACTTTACGTGTTCACAATAATCGGCCGAAAGCCAATTCGTACGAAACCTAGAAACAAATAATTTAAAAAATGCGGACCACTATTTTTCCACAGCTGGGACCATTACATTTCTTGAGCATAATTGGGACCATCAAATTTATAATACAGGGACCATTATATTTTTCGTAAGACCATTATAAAATAATGGTTTGGGCGGACCATTAAATTTTAAATGGGACCAATATTTTTATGCCAGACCATTATATTTCTTTGGGGGTACTATTTTTTACCTTTACCACCATTAGCAAGGTATGAGGTCATCACGTTTTTACTCGTTTCCTCTTGTTGAGATGGCACACAACGTGATTTTACACTCGATACCGAAATGCAGTGTTGATACAATCAACATCATGACAAAAATAACTACAATAGGAGTAGCACGACGGTAGCTAAAATTCTAAAAGCAATTGTCATAAACTAAAGAATAAACCATTATCCAAACCGACCGAAGTGTCATCCTAGAACATGCGAGAGACGTGGTCATTGTGACGAAATGAACGGAAGGAGATTCGAAACGAATGATGAGGAAATACGAGAGTTAACAATGGATGAGAGGTCTACAGACAATCTTCCCATTCACCTACCGTGGGCCGGGAATCATAGGGCGTCTTACTTCTCATCCATAAGCAGCAAAGTGTAGATCTTCATCCAATAGATTCGAATAAGCGAAGAGAAGGGAAGAACCGAGTCTCCATCGGGTAGCCTCCATTTGGCAGTAGAAACACAGCCGAGTGATGCGCACACGAGTCTTCACTTCGAATCTTGAGTCTCCATCCATTCATTTACTATCGGGAGGAAGAATTATCGCGAAGAGCAGATCGGATGAAGCCATGCAGTATGTACAGAGACGAGCCGAGATGAATCGGTTTTATAACAACCGTAAGAACCGTCAACCATACAAACTAATTCATGGCGAACTGCTTACCCACTTCTCCGCTCTCGTTTTATACGCAAGAGGGTGCGCTGATCATAAAACACTGTCGCGTATGAGTTTGGTGCTTGTTCGTTCCCGAGCCGGCGTAGTCGGGAATGTTTCTGATACGCTCGTTGAAATATGTTATTCAAACACAAATTGCACGGAAACTATACAAACTATTACCAACACTCAGATTCTGACCGTCCTTTTGAAAAAAAGATATGTGTTTGTACTATGTTTACAAATCAAGCAACTTACTGGTTCGGCTGAGCGCAAACGTAACCAACCGGACCATGAAGTGCGGCCCGAGGGGTTCAGCAAACCGATTACTCCCTCTCTTCCAGAAAAATGAGCTCCCGTTTCAATTGTGCGAACAAATGAACTTTCCATTTTCATTATTCTGTTTTTCGTCACCCCTCCCTAATAGTGACGCACACACTGTATCGATCAACTTTTGCACAGGTAATGGGGTCTTTAAATGCAAATGAGGTCCTTGCAATTTTAAATGTATGAACAATGTCAACATTATTCAGACAAGATTTTATCATCAGCACCGACTATCAATGGGTTATTTACATGTGCTGGCTGCTTGAAGTGAAATAGAAGCGGTCTGAATACAAAATAACACAGTAGACAAGACATTGCAAGCAATTCTGAAATCTCATTTTGTTTACGAATTAAATTAAATTTTTTTTTTTGTAATGACCAATGTGCGTCACCACAATGATTGGGCTGAGTAACGCGGGAATTACGATGATCTGAGAATATAAATAATGCGCACACGCTCATCTAACTATTATTCACCGTACAAATTACTCTATCAAGCAATGCGACTTCGACAATGTTTCGAATGCTTAATAACAGCAATTTCATGTTCACTAACGGAAACAGAGGTAGCAGCGCTTGGAGGGTAAGACACTGCAAAACATCATTGGTAAAAAAATATAAAATTTAGCGATAATTTACCGCAACAAATTCGCTATGGAGAGATCGAGTTCGACGGCACATTTTGCTTTTTTTCTCGTCTAGTAAGCGCAGAATTTTCGCTCTAGAACAACATCGATTAAGTCCCTATAAAATCTACAGTCCGCGATGTTCACTGAAACATCCATATCAGTATCATCATTGAGAATGCAGATCCGTATATGATTGCCGAAAACATCAACAACACCGATGACTTCAATCCGACCGCTGCAAAGCATTACACAATAAGCGCCACGATGGTGAGTTGCAAACCGGTGACTGTAAGATATTCAGTGGGATATGAGAAATGTCGATGAAAAGTTCGCTCCGCTTGAGCATCCTCTATTCGCATCGACATAACTCCCACCTAGAGTGGCAATAATAATAATAAATTAGAATATTATTCAAACCGAAATGAAGGCTGCCGGGAAGCCGGCAAACAGTATACATGCGCAGATGACATTCCTTCGTGCGATTGACCCATTTCGGAGTATGACGTAACGTGCGATCATGGTGATTGCAACGTTAACGAACTGAACTTGTCTATCGTGAATTTCTTGAAATTTTGAAGGAAAATCGAGACCTTTCACTACAGAAAAAAGTGGGCCTCAGATGTAAATGAATGTAATGATACTGAGGAAGGTAAGATGCCTATAGGTAAACTAATTTACTTTAATAATTTGCGTGCATGAATCAAATGTGGATTTCTTCTCAGGCTTCACAAATATATTACATCAGTGAGAAATATCTCATACAAAATATCTTATCGAGGCGTCGTAGGCAGCATTCATTAGCACAAACGACATAAAACATGCGGTGCCACCCCAGAACATGCACGGGCCGTGGGAGATGAAGACGAGCAACCATTCGCACGGTACGGTGCTGCGAAGTTTAAAAATAAATGAAAAAATAGCAAAACTGATGAATGAGCATGTACAGTAAAAATCCAAAGAAATGTGGTTACCGAGTAGTTTTGGAAATACTACATGATTTAGCGACATCGCAACGCATGCCCCTCCTGAGATTACAGAACATGGGAATCGGGTATCGTCGTGATATCGTTAAACCATATCGTGCAATGAGGTCATCAGTGCTGATTCTGCTCGTTCGTATTCTCTCGAATCTCTTTTCTGCTCATCCACCTCGTCATCCAAAGGCAAGACCCAAGCGAGCGGATGAAGCTAGTGCAGATCCAACTGTTCCATCTGATGAAGATGATAACAAAAAGAATTCATTGACTGGAAAAATGAAAGACAGGTTCGATTTATGTTATTAATAAATCAAAAATTTATAAATATTACTTCAGTTATAAATATTTTTTTTCAAAAAAGTATCCATAGATGTTATATATAAATATATCCAGGTCCAAGAAGTCGGCAAGCGTTGGATTTGCTCAAAACACGAGCAATCACTGGGAAGCACGTGGGATGATAAGCAGTGGTGGCATTACAAGACCAAAACGACAGGTATTGTGGTTAGTATTGAAGAACCTCTTATTGGAATTTCAGAACGCCCGGGCCGTCCACAACGTATCCGCCCAGTCTGCTCTATTCCGGAGCCATTTCGCCAACATCCCCATCCCAAGGCTCTTGCCGACGAAGTCATACGAACATCATATCGATGCGGAAGAGTTTCGATGCCATTCTGATCAAGAATGGTTTACTATTGCATCCTGAATTACCCATCTGCTCGACGCACGACAAGGAAGCGCGCAAGATCGCAGCTCAAGTGTTGATCGATGAGGAGGGTCACTATCTTCGCACTCGTCCGATCAGCGGTTCGGCAACACATTCAACAGCAACCATCTCTGATGATGTGAACCTCGACGACACCAAGTTCATTTTCCACAAGTCCATCGATCCCGTGGCGAGAGAAATTACCTCTATTGAGTCTGACGGTGAAGTCAAGAAGGCGTACGTCGCATTCATGCACGCTCTCGGATTAACCCCTCACATCTCCTCAAAGCCATGGGATAAGCTATCACTCCGATCTCAAAGAAGACAGGCAGCTGCTCTGCGAACCGTCACGGATGAGGTGGCCTCCCTGATGCCCCCAATTCACTGAAGCACAAAGCATTCGATTCTGCCTCGGATTTCGAGCGACCGAGGACAGAAAAGTATGAACAGATGATGCTCAATCTAAAGGAAGCTGTGATCTTTGCTAACTCCCGATCTGATCGACTTCCTCTCCCTCGCCTCTGATTTCCCTCTCAGTGAAGTGCAGAGGCATGTGCCCGGCCTCTCTAAGTACCTGTACTACCGTGCTAAGGAGTATGCGAGAAGAGGCTATCACATCGCCCCTCGCAACCACCGGAGGCTGAAGTATTCATTCCAGAAGGCAGATCGATTCGTCCGGTTTCTCACCTCGTGGGTTTTATAGAAAATACGGTTGCGTAAAATGGTATCATTGCAGATATAAGGTGACTTTGAGCCTTCCCTACGGTACTCGTAGAGTTCGTAATACTCAGAAGATCTGGATGGAGATTCCAAACACTCTGCGAAAGCTGAGAAGTGGAGAGATCTACGATCTATACAAGAAGTTTATTACTAGGCTCTCCCTAAAGCAATATTTCGATTTGAGGGAGTTGGAGGACACTCATGAGACTGATATGCTATTGCCGGAATCGACCATTCGCAAGATGATTCATATCTGCAAGGCGGAGAGGAGGAAGGCACTTCATGGAGTCGACGTCATCATCGCCGATGCGATGGATGTAAATTATTATCTCTTTTTGATGAGCTAAGCACACTTTTGCAGTCTTTCGACAACGCGGAGACTGTGATCGATACTATTCTGGAGTCTAATTGGATAGACAAATCATTGCACGCTGAATTGAGAACGGAAATGGCTCAGAGTCGTCAATACATTCGCACTGATTATCTGATCCACACGAAGGAGTATTCGACGATAGGAGACCACTGTTGGTCGTGAGTTTTTGCCTACTTGTCAGACAACGTTGAGAAATCTCAAAACGAGGTCTATCACATCTGGCATTCTGAAAATTATGACATAACTCACTCGATTAGACTAAATGCATACCTCTGCAGTTCCGGTCGAAGAGACGAGTAGAGATCAGAAAACAAAAGCACTAGCAGAATGAGAACCAGTGCGCGCATTTCCGACTCCAAGACAGAATGAATGGTATGTTTTCACCGTCTCACCTTCTCATTGCCATTCCCTCGGGGAGGTGTAGTGAGAGCGAAAACAGAAGGTCATATGTATGTTGTTCTCTCGTGACGCTACGAGTAGAGGGAAGACTGGCCGCCGACAAACAACAAGACGAAAAACAAGAGGGACCGTGTGAAAGAAGGGGCTAAGTGCTCATTGAAAAAAGTTAGCACTGAAAGAAACTTGAAGCTGGAAATCTTCGAGCCATTCTCTACTCATTTTCATACTAGACTCAGAGCTGCTTTTGCTCCGAAAAGTGGACTTGAGGAAGCGGATGTTCGATCTGAACTTATTTTCATTTCAAGCCATAATTCCGAAATACGGACTTTACACGGTTATCGACAAAACTGCAACTTTTTCGGATTTTCGGACATAACTTTTTTCTTTTGCAATTTGCTCTAGCATGGAAAATCGGTTTCTCCGTGCAAAAATACATCAGAAATTCCTATTTTTTTTTCTTTTTGACCAAAAATTGGCCTCGACTCGGTGGTCATGAAAAAGGCATATTGTTTTGAGATTTCGACTTATTGACCAAAATTTGGCCTCGACGACGGTCATGAAAAAGTTGAAAAAAATTTGTCTCCGAACTTTCGCTCTAAAGGAGTTTTTGGTGTATTTTTTTATGCGTAGATTCTGATTTTTTATGTTAGAGCACATGAGATCACAGAATAAATTAGTTCTGCTTCGTAAATGTCATAATCGAGCATTTCAGCACCTTTACGCTTAAAACTCGTGTCTTAGAGTAATCAGGATCGAGCAACCTAATATGAAATTTTGTAGAGAATTTCCCTGGCTACATTTTAAGCGGAAAAGAAATGGTCCTAACTATATTTCAATTACAATTATGGTCGAAAAACTGAAAATATGGAGGCAAAAATCGATTTTCCGATCATGCGGGGATCGATCGGGGTGGCTAACTTTTCATCATTGGTCATACCTAAAACAACGCAAAAGAGATTTTGAGTCTAGCTTGTCGCGTTCGAAAAATATTTTTTTTCGATTTTCAAAATTTGCATCATCATTATTTTCTATTTAGAGCTCAATCGGAGAATTCATTTGTGCTATGTGCAAAACGAGCCCAAGGGGTCCCCATGCACGGATTATGGGCCCCTGGTTCGCATTCCGGGGGGACGTGTCCGGGGGGTGGTCTCAAATTACCGATCCGCTCTCTTAAGACAAAGCATAAAAAAATGGAACGTTAATTTATACTCGCTCTACCTTTCAATTTTCGATTGTGGCATGGATTTATATAGTCAAAATAATATTGCCGTAACAGATCTTTGATTGTATTCGTTCCTTAGGGATCACAATTGGTTATGTTGTGTTGCCTCTCACATTGCCGCTACATTTGCATATACATTTATGAAACCGGAAGTCATTAAAAAAAATATTTATCTCACAGGCTGCCTTCTTTCCGTATTTCCTCATATTACTCCTACTCATATTGTGAACAGTTCTTAGTACTGCAATCATTCCAGCCATAATACATTTCTAATAAACTTCGATAAGTACCGCAAAACAAGCAGGAGAGAAGTGATCTCCATAGAGCTTCGTCTCGCTCTTACGGAAGTAACTGTTTGTTATTTATCGAAATATTCGATCAATAAATCAATCAATTTATCATTTCGGGCCTTATATGAGGCCGTTTGCATTAGGATCAACAAGGGTTCAACGAGGGTCTGGAACATCAGAATAATCCGATAGGCTCGAAAGTTGGCCCCAGGGGTAACTTTTGATTCTGAATCGAATGGCGTTTTCCGTTTTGCGATCCGACCTTTCCGTACTGATATATCCGACTACGTCAATTTGCCCAAAATCGGTTTCTACGATAAAATCTGGTCCGGGAAGGGTCGGATTGGCCACAAATCTCGCGCAATCGACCAGAATTTAATTCTCTACAAAATGAGAAAAAAGTCGACCCTCTAGCTATTTTCTGTTTCGAGCTATCGTCGTTTGTTGACAATAAGCCGGCGCGGCGAAAACCCGCTATTGGTAGAAAGAGCAGACTCTCCTGATCATTTTTATGCTACGGGTGAAGCATTTGACCTCTGTTGAACTGAACTGTGTCCCTTTTAGTGCCGCCAACTTGCAATTTTTGCAGTTTTTCGAGTGTAACTTTTTTCTTTCATAGTTTCATGATCTCTATCATTGAAATTCGTTTTCTACGTAAAAAAATACGCCAGAAAATCCTATTGGTCCGTTTTTGGGTAGAAAAATCACATTCTCAGACATATGTCTCTATAGGATTTTCTGGCGTATTTTTGCACGTAGAATCCGAAAAGGCATACTAGAGCTCGCTCACCAAAGTGCGAAAGAAAAAAGTTACGATAAAAAACCTAAACTTTTTGATTTTTCAATGATATCTTTTTTCTTTCGCACTTTGGTGAGCTCTAATATGCATTTTCGGATTCTACGTGCAAAAATACGCCAGAAAATCTTATACAGACATATGTCTGAGTATGTGATTTTTCGACCCCAAAACGGACCAAAGCGTGAAAAAATGATGAAAAAACATAGTGAAAAAATAAAAAAATAATAAAAAAATTTTATCTCGAAAAAATATATATATCTATAGAAGTTTCTGGTGTATTTTGGTGAGCTGATTCCGAATTTCGATATGTGAGCTCATGAAAACGTTTTTGAAAAAAGTTATCTTTGATACAGTGTCAAAATTTCCAAAAATCGCAGGTTTTTGGGACAAAAGGCGGCGCTCTTTTTTCCTATAAACCGATTCTTCTCATTTTTTCAATGTAGTTAGGTACTAGTAGGTCCTTTAAAACGTTAATTGGAACCTTGTTGGAGAAATCTGTATTTGGAAAATTACATCACTTTTTCAGAAAACCGACCACCCCGCTCCAGCGCATGAACATGGAATGATATCATCAACATACTAAATTCCGTCCTCTGTCTCCTCATTCGAATGCAACTTCCGGTTAGTGTCTAGCATCATTTTAAAGCGAGTTATGGTCTTTTTCGTGAGTCCAATTTGACTTAAAATTTCGAAGTGTACCTACTTTGACCTACCAATACTCGGAGATGAGACCAGATATCACAATTCCGTAAACGCAGTTTGAAAGAGCATCATCGAAAGTACTTAATGTTAACTTTACAGACAGATCGGTGAAACTATTTCCTAAGTCCGCAAGGCTCTCGAAAATCTGGCGATTCCTCTCATATACATCCTTTCAGTCGATTGGATGACATCCTTCGAGCTCATCATAGTCATCATTCACTACGTCATAGGAATGATCTCGATTTTGCTAGCGATACTGTTAAATTTCGTAGTAATCCGCTACACGCCGGCGGCTTTCGCCAACTTTGGCGTTATGATCAAAGTGCACGCCCTAACAGATTTAATAGTGGCAATAGGCGGCGTGACTGGCATACAACGGTTGGGTTTCATCATACATAATAATCGAATAAAGTACTAATTTTCAGCGTTATTCCCATCGATTGGTCGTTAATGGCAATCTTCTATGGACCCTGTTGCTTTCTGGGTTCCGACGCATGTTTCGTTTCGGCCATGCTAATGATTGCCGGCGAAGCATGCACGGTGAGGCCACGCGTCACAATGCTAGAAGCCAATTCGTTTGTTCATTCATCGTCCAAGAATCTCTGATTTGGATAATTTAGTGGAATACAGCAAATAGATACATAGTACGATGTTTCACCTGGGTAACAAAGCGTTTCGTAATATAGTGAGGCAACTTCGTTGTATTCATCGTTGTTCCTGAAATACACGTATCACTACTTTTCAGATGTTCACGATACTGGCGTCATTTCTGTTCCGTCTCATGGTGATACGAGGACCGATCCCCACGACGCGAGATATTTTCTGGCTTCTTTGGGGAATTTCTCTGCCTCCCACACTATTGGTTTCGGCAAGCAAATGATTCGATGTCGAATGGCAATTACGCTGGTTAGATTGCAATGATGGCTGGAAGAGATGACGATGCGGCGATTCACGAATTAATGAACAAGATGCGACCGCAATACGAGGGGGACAACTATGTGGTATTTGGTATTACCGTGTTTTCCGTATCTCTCGTCAATTGCTCATTTAAGGGTATCTTGACATACGATCGCCCGGCTGTCTGGCCTGGGTTTTATTTATTTTCTTTTCCCCATGGCCTGTGTACACTGCCATATTGATAGTGCGGTGGGAGATTTTGCATTTCATTGTCTCAACATTTTTACTACATTTTTCCTTGCTAAAACGATCATTCCAAAGAGAGATCAGTCCCAATGGAAAATATCTGAATGTATATTCTAAATATGCTATGCAAGAACACGAAGATTAGCTTTGCATATGCGAAATTCATCTCTTTTCAGAACTCAAATTCTTAAAAGAATAGAACAAGATTCAGGGAAATTAAGCGAGAAATCGAAAAGGATGCACAGGAAGTTTGTTATGGTAGGGTATTTTCTAGAAAAAAAACTTTTTATAATATTGACATTTAGATGCTGACGGCACAGGCTGCAGTTCCGGTGGTGCAGATATTTTCTGTCATATCCTGCTTGCTCGCATTTTTCGATATTGTTCACGACCCGGCACTTGAATCCGCGACAACTATGGTATGTGTTTGAAGAGCCTTTTTATATTAAACATGCATTGCAACAACATTAATTGGGTAATAATAATAATATTTGTTGTAAATACTTATGTTAGTTATAAAGAATTTGAGCAACATTTCAGGCTGCCGAGACGACCGCGCTTTTCTCACCCCTAGTTGTTCTGCTGTATATCGATCACTACAAACGGTGAGCGCTACTCAATTTATCAGATTTCTGAATAATTTGTAATCCTGGCACAGTTTGACAGCACTCACCAGTTGGATTCTTTTTTTCAAATAATTGACAAACTATATGGTACATTATTCAGCGCTGTGCAAGCGATGTTCGGCGTTGGCACCCTAACCAAGACATCAGTCATTCATTCACTAGACGCAGGCTCCACTCAAAATACAAATCAATAACTCAGAAACTACACTTATCATTGTGAATAAGCTGAGGTTGTCATTGTCAGTGTGGTCCTTCTCAGTGTTTCGACAGGTGATAATGATTGCAAATTGCGTAAAGCTCTTCATTCACTACTATAATTTAAATTGTGCCTGCACTGACTGATAGATTATTGCTTCTCTTTGCATTGCTATCCAGTAGTGATTAGAAATGTCAGAATGAAAAGAATGAGCGAGAATGAAGATCGATTATTCCATCTCATTCTCCCATCTTCATTGAAGAACAATGACGGGCTCACAGAAGACCGTTCGTATACTTGAATCTTGATAGTTTCGATTCCAGTTTTTTCACGAATAACGCAATAGAATGTGTCAATCGAACTGCCTACAAATTACAAATTCAGCTTCTTTTCTGAACATGTTCTTCATGTGAAAAATAGTGAGCTCTGCATTGAAGTGACGGCCCTCATTGAAGAGCTCGCAGCTCCCTCTCCTCTTCAATGAAGAATGATACCAATTAGCACGACAATAATGACATGCTACGAAACACATTGTGAATGTAATGCGCACGTCGTGTAGAATGCACTTGTATGTTACATTAAGAAACATGCATCTTTATTCGGATCAAATTTGAACCTTCTCTTCCCCGACTCAATTATTGACGACGTTGCGCAGCGGTTTCAAGGTCGATTGAGTTGAAAGGATGAGATAGAGAAAATTTCTCTCGACTGATAACGATCACTCAGTGATATTACGGGTGTTTGAGGTCAGAGATTTCCATCAACAATTACAAATCCCTGTTTGATTGAGAACAAATGGAACACTTTCGTTTCCGAAAAAAAACATTGACATATCGTTTACAGTGAAGAGTTTCCTTCTTTCTATTTCAAACTCATTGGCTCCATGTTATCTCTGACACTGTGATAAGACTATACAAGATACAATCAAGGTATCATGCACAATGCATTGAAAGAAGACCTCTTCTATTCACTCACTCTAGTCAAGGCAAAAAACACAGAGATCAATTCAGAAGAGAAACGCGTTATTTGTGCTTTCTAGCCGAGCACCTATTATCTTCATCGTTTCGTATCCATAAAATCAGGAGTGTTTATGAGACGAATCGCGAGAGAGTCGAAAGTATTGACGACCCCGCGGCATTAGGAAATTTGTATCCCCGATCCTGCTAAAAAGTATAACGTGAGTACTTCGAATGGTGCTCTATAAAACTGTCCTGGCGAAATTTTGATATCGATATTCATCTCCGAGTATTGGTAGGTCAAAGTGGGCACACTATGAGTTTTTAGTCAAAACTCGCTGCAGGAAAACGATCATAACTCGCTTCAAAATAACACTAGAAACAATTTGCAAAATGCGTTCGAAAGAAAAGCCAGAGTGAAAGATTTCATATGTTGATGAACTCATTCCATGTCAATGCGCTGAAGCGGGGTAGTCGGTTTTTCAAAAAAAGTGATGTAACTCTGTTAATAGTTAATTCTGCAAAAAGTTCCCGAGAGTGATTTTAGCTTATACTGGTAGAGTGATTTTAGCTTATACTGGTGCCGAAAAATCAGAGGAATCGAAAATGGGGGGAAACAAATGGGCGGCCATATATCCAAAAAACCTACGATTTTGGCAATTTTGAAGTTTTTCAAGCATAACTTTTTTCATTTATGTTTGCATGAGCTCTCATATCGGAATTCGGATTCAACGCACCAAAATACACCAGAAACTCCTATAGATATATTTTTTCAAGAATAAAATTTTTTCGACTTTGGTCACTTTTTCACCATGTGGTCCCCCCTTTGGTCTGATATTGGGTCAAAAAGTCAAATACACAAAATGATGTTTCTATAGGAATTTCTGGCGTATTTTCGCACGTAGAATCCGAATTTGCATAGTAGAGCTCATGAAACTTCGAAATAACAAAATTATCGTCCAAAAACCAATTAGTTTTCGGATTTGTGATCATAACTTTGTTATTTCAAGGTTTACGAGCTCTAGTTTGCAAATTCGGATTCTACGTGCGAAAATACGCCAGAAATTCCTATAGAAACATCATTTTGTGTATTTGACTTTTTGACCCAATATCAGACCAAAGGGGGGACCACATGGTGAAAAAGTGACCAAAGACGAAAAACTTTTCTTCTTGAAAAAATATGTCTATAGGAGTTTCTGGTGTATTTTGGTGCGCTGATTCCGAATTTCGATATGAGAGCTCATGCAAACATAAATGAAAAAAAGTTATGCTTGAAAACTGCAAAAAATTGCCAAAATCGCAGGTTTTTTGGACATATGGCCGCCCATTTTTTTCCCCATCTTCAATTCTTCTGATTTTTTGGCACGAAGTAGGTACCAGTATAAGCTAAAATCACTCTCGAGAACTTTTTTCAGAAATAACTATTAACAGAGTTACATCACTTTTTTGAAAAAAGACCACCCCGCTTCAGCGCATTGACATGGAATGAGTTCATCAACATATGAAATCTTCCACTCTGGCTCCTCTTTTGAACGCATTTTGCGAATTGTTTCTAGTGTTATTTTGAAGCGAGTTATGATTGTTTTCCTGCAGCGAGTTTTGACTAAAAACCCATAGTGTACCCACTTTGAACAACCAATACTCGGAGATGAAGATCGATATCAAAATTTCGCCAACGCAGTTTTATAGAGCACCATTCGAAGTACTCACGTTATACTTTTTAGCAGGATCGGGGATAAAAATTTCCTAATGCCGCGGGGCTCTCGAGTATCTCGCGATTCCTCTCTTATGTACTTGTGCCTTTCATTCTTAAAACGTTTGCTTACAGATGATTCAAACACCGAGCACAGATCAGAGTGTGAATTGGCCTAAAAATATTTTCGCTAAGACCTTTTCGCTGATGTGATCACACTCATTATCCCAAATATCGCACGCTTCTGCATATCTGAAAATAAGAGTACTGTAGAATGATTGTCGTCAGTCTCTACATATCACACCTTCTTTCGCTTCACTGACACATGGAGAGGTGATTATCTGGCCACGCATCGCTCTTATTAATATCATGATCGCTATGATTATTTATGTGCCAGTTGTTTTCATTAGAGAAGGTGAGATGGGACTGGTGGACTGTGAAAGACTACTGGCACACATGGCTTCTATTCTCATTCTCAGATACGCCAACACGAAATGAATTCGTAGTCCATGCTTTCCTACTACTCGGTGACAGCAGAAACTGCAAATATTAGTGAGGCTAATAGGGATCGTACTTTCATGCTGCCGTTGTAAAATACATTGAGAATCTTATATGCAGGTTTTGACATCGCATCGAATTCATTGTTGTTGTTTCTGATTAAGAACTTCTCGAATGCATTCCTTGGCAACTACAAATATCTCCTCGCATTGTTCTAATCTTACGATGTATTTCTGTGCATTTTGCATGGTCTTCTCAATCCGGTAGGATGAAAAAAAATGCATGCGAAATTACCCATTCGACACCGACTTTCCTCACTTCGCAAACTCTCTCATTTCTCAGAGAGATCGTGCGAATGGTGGAGAGTCGATCTCGATTCGACATCACTAATTCATACGTTAACTGTTTCAGGTTTTGATCGTTCTTCCGAAGATTTTCGGCGCCGTAATGTATTGCTCATGGCAAAGCCACGTGAGAATTTCCAAATAGCAATTTACCTACTGATCCAACCTTGGCTTATCGCGAACTGCAGGTGCTCAGCGGAGCCTACTTTTCCCTCTTCACTCTTCCTTTCTCGCTTATGAACATTCACTTCTCTACCGATACTGCAGCGTGGGCTTGTGATTCGAATTCATGATTTTTAAGAAAAAAAATAAATTCAGTCCGGAGCGATTACAGTTATTCTCGCGACCCTACTTTTGCGCTACTCGGACTCTATCTGATCATAGCAGGCAACATGTGGTTCTTAACTGAGCCCGGATGTGACCGAATTCGTAATACAAATTTAGATTTTTTCGAACATCCGCGGATGATGAATATCTGGCCGAGGTGCAGGAACGATTCCTAGAAACGCATACTGCTCCTGCGTATGATGGATGGCTAGTGATGGATCATTGGGTATGATGGTACTGACTATTGTTGGCAATGCGGCCTGTCTTTGCGATCCGATCCCTTGACCCCTCGCCTGATTTAGTAATAGTCAATGAGGAGGGAGGAAGCGGGGTTGCGGATGGATGGGCACCTCTTTTTGTACGATTAATTCCGTTAATGTTTGCACACAATAACCGAGCAATGGTTGTGTGCAGCCTAGGAAAAAATGGTTTCCAGCGCAATGGAAAGCTCAACGTGCGGGTTCTCTATGTCATTCTTGTTACTCTATTCATCATCTTCGGCAGCCTATTCTTGGCTATCGCGCTAGCGACGCTTACCTATCTGGAGATATTGAAAGCGACAACACTATCGCATAAACTTATCACGATGCAATACCAGCTCCTGCTAGCTGTTTGCGTTCAGGTAAGACATCGAAGAAAAATAATTTAAAACCAAAATGTTGTTAAATGGCCGCTTCTTAGATATTACTAAAACTATTTTTCAGACGTTCGTTCCTGTTGTTTGCGTGTACATCCCATACTTTCTCATTATGGTGTCTCCTCTTTTGGGCATACGAGGTGAACTTCTGCAAGCATGGCTGTTGCAATGAATGCGCCTCAGGATTCGGAATGGTCGACAACTTTTCGTTTTTTGTCTCAATCTTTTCTGGATGCGATGCAGTTGTGATCATTATGCTGATCAAGGATTATCGGCTTGGACTCGCGAAAATGGTAGGACTGAAGAAACCGGTCGTAATCATGGTACAGCACACGCAATTTACCACATCATTCCATGGATGACTCATCGTTCATATGATATCTCAAGTCGGTTTACATCGAAATAAATTAGTTTATCACAATTTATCACAATTTTTTTTCAGTAAGATACACAAATATTATAAATTGTTTTTAATTTATCTCGGAACTGTAAATTAAATGATCATACTGTGGAAGATAAGATTTATGATACATCGTTCAATTAGCGCACATTAATAATGGTAGGCGCTGTAGTAAAAACAGTGATCATTGTTGTTATAAATTCAGGTGAAGCGGAAAACGATATTGATGGCGATCAACCATTTACTTACACTTATTATTCGTATTTAACATATTTTTCAGCGAACCAATATGTCATGAATGAAAGACCATTTGGCCATGAGAAATGGACCATCCATGCGCGCAACACATCCTTGTTTAAATTGCGAGAAGAAGAGTATAAACGTTGACAAAAAAATCTCCAAGTTCAGTTGCACCCGATTGCGTCTCAAGGAAAAATACTAAAGAACGGTCAAGTTTGCGCTCTATAGCAAAGAACATATCTGAGTGAAGAAAAAACAACTCTGGTTGTAGCATACTTAAAAATGTAGTAAGAACGCCCATCTCTTACTTGCACTTCAACTCGCTCTTCATCCAAAAGATCGGAAAACTATGATAGCGAGAAAACAAGATCAAAATGAAGCAGAGAACAGATCAGAGCGGAGAGGGAAAACAATTGAGCGCAACTGCATGTAAAGAAATTGGGCAAAAAAACAAGATCAAATTAAATAGTGAGATTTAAGCAAAGAACACACAGGAGCGGGGAACAACACAAATGGGGGTAGTATACTTTAAACACGGGCGATGAAACGCCCCTCTCTCAATTGCACTCCTACTACGACGCACTTCTCCCTAACAATCCTAACAAAAAGGATCGGGATGATAGCGAAAAAACAAGATCAAAATGGACGGGTTGTAGGTAGCAAAGAACAGATCATGGGACAGAGATGAACAATACATGGAGGCGTTGTAAAGTAGAAATACAAGATAAAAATCAGAAATTTGGAATTGCTCTCATTCATTTGCTGGATATCGAATGGCGTGCGGTAGAGTCTGTCGCGTCTGTTCAGACCTTCTAACTGCTGCCAACTCTGTCATTGATGCATGCAGGTAAGCGAATGAATCAAAAGAAAAAGATAATAATTTGAATTTGAAAATAATGTCAATGTCCATGTTGCACTATACGTTTTTTGGAGTTGTTACACTATCTGAACTCGAATTGCATTTCAGAATTCAAGGTATTTTCAGGGCTTGCTCTTCTTTCTTCAAGCCGACCGAGATTGCCGGTCGCAGATATCCCTGCAGGCAAGGCGACGGCCAAAGCACAATCACAAAACGTGAGCACATTCACAGATAATTAGGGTTGGCTATTTGACAAGGATTTTGCTCAGTCATCCTTCCCCTAATATGATTGCGAAATCAGAAGAGGGAAGAATTTCAATAGCCAAACCAACTGACGAGGTGATATTTTAGAGCTATCAAAGAGTCTACACTCTTCTCAGACTCGAAGTACATGTGTGTCGGTTGCCGCTACGACTGATGCGTCCAGGCCGGGATGGTTTATGACTCGCCGTCAATTGCTAATTAGCCGAGCAAAGATATGGCTGTGCAGACAGAATCCTTCACGCTATCAGACACCACTACCGTATCGCTCATTGACCGCATGGAGGCACAGTACAGGTACGCAGCAATATTTTTGGTGTAGAATAATACAATTTTCGTTAGAAGATGTATGAAATACAATTCAAACCCTCAGAAGACTGAATGCTTAGCGTCGTCTTCCTGTCACTATAATGATTCTAGATCGTATGATCATCGGCGTGTACAAGAGAAAGCCACCGTGACTCGACATAATCTCTACCCGTTCTGCCATCCAACTGACGTATTGAGTACTATTCCTCGAATTTACAACAAAAATTGTTTTTCAGGAATTCTACACGGCATCAATTGCCTCGGACTACGAAGTGATTCGCTCTACGTGCAACGAGACAGTGGCAATTCTCAAGACAGTTTTCGACGATTTCGACAGTTTCCCATGTCATCATCAAGTGAGTGTCGTACCCCAACAAGCAATCAATATCTTTGTTTCAGATATCACTCTTGGAAGACTTCGCGGCAAGGTTTCATACGATTGAGAGAGACCATATTTCAGCAAAATACTTCATGAATAGTACTGTGTAAAGCAAAAAAATGGCGAAATGTCAATATGACAACAACTTCAGATACGCAACTTCCTTGATGACTTGTGTGGATGTAAACGAGAGACATCGATGGCTCTACGATGACGAGGACACGGTCAAAACGGAAGCTTATCGAACGTTAGATTTCTAAAATTGCTTTCTTTCTCAACCAGGCTGAAATCATAAAAAACATAATATTTCCAGAACATCCGAATGTTTCACTGAGGAATACGAAGCTCTCTATGCTCCAATGGCTAAGATGGAAGAGCTAAAGACATATCGTGATTTTTGTGCACTGTTGGTGCTCATCTGCTGTGATTGTGGTGAATTATTTTTCAACGAAAAATTTTATTATTATTATGATGAAATGTAGGAACAGCATCTCCCGATCTTCCTCAAGATATCATCGATTGTTCTGAGAGCACGCCAGCCAGGTTGTTCGTCGAACTGCAGGAATACTGCAGAAATGATCTGAAACTGCATGACTTATCAAGCCGACTCGGAAATTTGATGGTGTTGGCACACTACGCGACGGTTAGTTGCCTGTCTTCATCTTTTTATGGATGAAACATTTTTTGGAAGCCGCAATTGTATTGAAAACCGAACTGCGAATGCACTCCACGTTTTTCGGTTTTTGGAATCTATTTGGAAGACATTTTCAATCGGGAATTCATATCAGAGTAATTTATCGCATTGTGCTTTGTGGAATAATCAAGTATATGTGACGATAAAACAACATCAAGCGAATGCACTGATACCTAAACGATTTTATTTTCTCAAACAGAGTCAACGTTTGAGGCAAAAATTTCTCATGAGTCGGACGTAATACAATAAGGGAAAAGTGCCCCGTGAGTTATTAGCGATACCGTAACTGTTAATCTTTATCTCCCACATAACTATTGTTTACTCGAAGGCATTTCACAGAGCACCACTTTCGAGCTGGTTTTACCTCAGCTGTTTGACCTTCCTTGGCTATTTTTCGAACATTTCATACATCTACACTTTTGAATCCGGCCTAAGTTCACGTTTTCTAGACGCATCGAGCCAAGGCAAACACTGCCATTCTCAGGAATGCAAACTGAAATGGATGACAGACAGGGGCAGACGAGTCATGCTGTATGGAACGTTGGGCCCCGAAATCCACAATACTTAAACACAGGTCAGATTTTTTACTTAATATTAGTGTTGACTATTCTACCCTCGCTGCGACCCCGCTACCTCCCTTCCTCTCGTCTAATTTCACAATAGGTAATGGGGTGGTGTTGGCTATCGGCTTCCAGACCTTCTCGGCGCAGTCCTTGGCTAGTGCGAAGTTGACCCTACCCTACGCTACTTCTGATTATGACGAATGAGACTATTCTATGAAGCCTGATTCCTACCCAACATACGAGCAGACGCCCAGTGTTCTTTCAATATCTTGCAGAGCTCTACATTCTCGCGGTAACTGTCGCCGTCGTTTTCCCTATTGCGACCATTCTAACACTTGATTCGTCCCGGATGCTCAACGGTTTCAAAAAAGCGGTTATTTTATACGAAAACAGGTATCTTCCTATAACCTGATATGTGCACAGCAAGTTTCAGCTCGTTGTTGCGATTTTTCACATTGTCTTTCCTCTCACCGTCTTATTCTCTGCATTGATCTTCGATTACCATGAAATGCCGTTTCCTCTAGGGCACACGTTGCTGAGATGGTCAGTACTGTAAGTTTGCTCGCTCATGTCCGGAGCGATCATAGTTGTTCAGCTCGCATGCGTGTTCGATCCCTTCCACTTCAACCTCATATTCATCATCAAAATGGGAGGCCATCGGAAGGTGACACGGAATCATGCTCGAAATATTGCAATTAGGGTACTCACTCCACACGTTTTTGAAAGGGATTGAGGGGAAAGTTGAAAGGGACAGTATTTCACTCACCAAACAGATTGCATTATTAGATATAATCGTATTCACAAATTATGCAGAATTCATCGCGAAGATAAAATCTCCAATCTCGACGATCCACCCGACATCAATATCGACGGCAGATGCGAATAATCCTCAAACAAATCTCCAACCGCCAATAACCACGAGACCATTAGAACATGTTACTAGTGAATTTTCGCGTCTGTCGGAGGGTGCTTCTAATTGATGATGGGTTGACCTTACAACGGAATCGAAATCATTTCATCACGATATATGTTTGTCCTATTCCCACATTTATGTTTATAAACGGGATATTTGAGATAATTCGTGAATGAATGCTGACTATAATTAAATAAATGGTCTTTGTCTGTAGGCAACAACAACAATTTCGGTGAATGAATAAAACGATATCGATGATGTCGCTCTTTATCATTGCACACACATGCCACTACTCTCCATACTCCGCATAGTGTTCGCCATCGGCTTCCAGACTTTCTCAGCGCAGTCTGTGGCTAGCGCGAAGTCGATATGATTGTACTTGGGAACCTCCAATCCGCCCTGAGAACATACCTATCTCGGAATAGGAACTAGGGTAGTCAGAAATAATTGTTTAGCACTCGTGTGCCCTAAAATTGGGGAATGATTTGCATTTTTTCTGAGTGTGCTATGGGCACATTTTTGAGTATGTTTCCCTTTGTTTTGCTCGTTATCTGTTCCCTCGGGCTAACAACCGCAGAATGCACATGAAACTATTTGCTCTGAGAATCGGTGCTCTCGCACCTCTCGCGATATTTGATCAATAATTACTTTAATAGAACAAAAGCAATACCTTCATCAGATCCTTCCTGATGTTAGGCATTAGGAATGCTTCGATATTCTCCGCAGTCGTCAGCCAATCGTCCCTGCCCCAGTACAGAGACGGGCGTGTCGATGTAGTTGTAGGGAGGCGGAGTCGCCTGCGTGTTATACAACTTCAGTAAGCGCATGTACATCTTTTCCGGGAAAGTGTATAAGCTGAAACTTCATAATCATTTCTGCATTTTTGCATCGATTTCAGAGGCATTCACCTGTCCATATCGCCTCATGTTCTCAGTCGGATTGTAGTCCATGTGCTCCACTCTTCCATGAGTAACAATCTACAAGATCGCTATTTGATAAGGAGTTGTGTATTCTGAAGATAATAACAGTGCAGTGCAGAACAGTACGCTCATAAAACTTCGACAAGTGAATAAATTACCTGAGCAAAGTGCAAAATAGTCCAAGTCGAAAACCCAGCAGGAAAGTGCGATAAATAGACAGGCAGACGGGACTGGAAATCAATGTTTGACAAGAGGGCAATTCAGGAACTTCTCACCATATTGAACGTTTTGGAGGGCGGACCCATCAGGAAAAACAGAACTTCGTAGCAGAACTGAACGATAATTTCGATCATATCTTTAATCAATAAATGAAGGGAATTATAGCGCGCGAACCTCATCTCCCAAAACGGGTATGATGGAGCACAATCTACTGAGAGTTCGATAAACGGAAGGCCATTGAAAAGCTACTTCATGTGCTCCTAGTGTGTTTCTGTAGAACTGAAAATGATGCGCCTTTTACTGACTATCATGAGAATTAAATATAACTTTCACACGCTCCTGAATGAGTTCAATATGATATAGACAACTTACATCCACAATCGGCTTTAGATTTCGGTACCAGAACAACCCAAATCTAGTCAATCCTCTGATATTCGCTTCATTGCCGACGGGGCCAACTTAAAAGAGTGCTTTCACCTGAGATATCGAATTTAAAGAGGCGGAATACGAACTGAAGCAATGATAATGGCTGCGGAGTCAGATGATTAATCACCTTGCGATTGTATTCGGGCTGACCCGCAAGCAATATGAACCCGACAAACGTCCCCTGCGAGTTGCCGACCCAGTGCACTGACTTTTCGCCAGTAAGTTCCAGCACTTTGTCAATTACGGCGGTTTCGTCGTACCGCGCAAAATCGTCCTGTCTGAAACGTATAATGAGGAGGTAATCATTCACTATAATTGTAAAAAA